>JAWDJD010000006.1:82226251-83636251 GCA_035047305.1 Bradypodion pumilum
AGAGGTTATGATGTAAAGTAAAGGTTCTCAACCTACGGCCCATGGCCCAGCCCTGGTCACAGACACCATTCCATTCAGCCCGTGGCAACGACCCCAAAAGCAGACGCACCCAGACATGCGCAAACTTGCCCACCAGCAAGAGAAAACCACATGGCTGGCCTGCTCAGCTGTCTGAGGGGAAGTTGTCCAGCCCGCGGTACGAAACTCTTGAGAACCCCTGATGTAAAGCCATAAAAATGTATTTTGGGGCTTGAAAAACAAAAACAAAAAGATATTTTGCGGGGACAGGAGAGAGATATTTATAAACTACAAAAGTATGTCAATACATTTTTTCATAATGCCAGAATTTAAAATCATATAAGAAAGGAAGCACTTCATACAATATTTAATTAGCATCCAAATTTTAAGAAGTAAGGTATAAGAAGTAGAGATGACACTATCCAACTCTTAGTCTCAACTAGAAGATTCATTTATACAAATGACTCTTACATAAGTGTTAACACACTTCATTCATTCAATGTGTCTAGCTGGATTAAAAGCTGGACTTAGTTCACTAGTCTTGTTGGTCTTTGAGGAGGATTGGATGAAGTCTTCAAAATAGCTACTAATTAGTAAAGGCAATGAGAGAAATATCTATAAAGCAGCAAAGACAGCAGGAGAGAATCTCCATATTTAGATGCAAGTTTATAACAGGTGCTGGAAAGAAAACAACAGCAGAACCCCATCATCTTCACATTCTCATTTATTGAATATCCAGAGAAAGCTGTCCGTTCCCTGTACAAAATAAATGCTGTCATAGATGGACTTTTCTGATACACCCAATTGATCTACTCTACAGATATAACATTGGGTTTCTTCTCAATTGTTGATGTTTCATTTGCCAACAGATTTACAAGTTCACTTTTACATGCCGTAAATACTTACACCAATATGACATATAGATAGATTCACATACAGTTGGTCATATACAAACAAATTAGCAAAAAGAGCTCAATCAATCTCATGCAGTAGTAACTAATATTTCTCCTGATAGGTTACATCACTTCTGTGCACTGTTACATTCTGAATAATGGAAGATTCCAGAACACTAAAAAATAAAGTTTGGTGTGTGGTGAATTGGTCAGAACCCAGCAAGCTGAATCCTGATGCAATGACACAGGATTCCAAATGAGGCCTCTTTTCTTTTCAAAGGCTATCTTAGCCCAACCCTCAGAACAAAATGTATTTTCCCCTTTACCTGGGTATCTGCAGAGGAATCAAATTCTGTACAATGAATCAAATGCTATTTTCCAAATGAGACCTTAGAACTTACTTGGCCTTACTTGGCCTGAAAGAAGTGGAGAAAGGCTTTGTATTTCTTCCCTTCTTGGTACACCTAGTGGCAGATGTTACCAGACGTAACCTGACAAGTGGTTTTCATAAGCCTGCTGCAACGTCTTATTGACTCCACTCATCTGCTTTGAGCAAAATTTTCTCATTTAGTTTTTAGTCTGTGCTGTATTTTTATGTTTCTCAATTATACTCTCTTTACTACTACTTCTTCTTCCTCCTCCTCCTCCTCCCCTTCAGGAGTCAAGGGCACATATTTACCAGATATTTAATAGGCATACTGCCCTATTATTTGAGAAGTGAAGACTCATGACTAAAATAAATTAATGATTCTGACTGTAAACATAGTTTGTAACTAGCATTTAACCATGCTTAGTTGGGTCCACTAACTCAGCTGCTGTTACTAAAAAAAACATTTGGACTGTTAAAAGCATTTTTTAATTTAATCTACTGTTTTACTGCAAGCTATTTTGATATTTGTCAGACACCCCTAAAGGTACAAAAACAATTTATAAATGTTTTAATTACTTTAAAATACAGTCATATACTACTTCCATGTCTGGACAAATCAGATGTTTTGTCATCCAGTCATCTAAAAACCTAATGCAGATAACTAGTGTAACAGAATTTGATTATGATACCTAACTAGAAGGTTACAGATCAGTTTAATTTCCAGCAGTATTAATTTCTACTGACTAAAGAATCAGTTTCAACTTAGCTAATAAGGCACACTTACACACAGTAAAATTCACAAGTCAGGATCTGTGCCAAAGCCAAATACAGCAACATGTTTTTATATTCCAATGAAATCACTAGAGATGTAATGAATACAAATCTTTTTAAGATTAAGATGCATGGGTGAAGTTTATAAAGATAAAAGAAATGTTCCTGTCCCATAAAATTATTAATGAGTACTGCAAAGGACAATTGTAACTAACATGTATTACATAATACTTTCAGCACCTTTTGCATTCTCTTTGCATTCCTTCTTTTATCCCATTTTTACCTCATTCAAGTAAAGACCACAGAACAATTTCCATACAAAGTCACTATTTTTTTAACCAAAGGACGAGTAAGTAGGAAACATTCATTTTTCTGATCTCTCATTTTCTTTTAGCTGTCAGTCTACCAGACAAACTACAGTCATACTGCCCTTCTTTCATCAAAACCACTTGCTATCACAGGGAAAATTGCAAGAAACTGATTACAAAGCGATCCTTTTTCACTGCATTTATAAATTTAACAATGGGGGAAGAAATAATGCAGAATAAACATTTATATGGGGTAGAAAGACCCAATGTATCTTTTGGTGGACAAAACTATGGATGGGGTACATTTCGAAAATTTTAAAAATCAGCATTCTCATTCCCTTTGTACAGCATTAACCTCATGCCAAGCATATACCAAGTGAAATTTAGAAAAGCCTTTCAGCCCACCCCCTGACCTAGCAAAGTCCTGGGCAATCAAAAAGATAAGACTATACCACAGAAGAGGACCAACCAGCATCTTTTACTGTGCTGATAACAAGCCTTAAGCTGAATCCTTATTAGTGCTGGAAATACTTGTGGTGACTTAATTAGATGATAAGAGTGGTCTTTTTTGTACACACATATCCTCTCACACACAAACACCATGATACTACAAGAAATAAATCGCAAATGCCAGCAACAACTTCAAGCTTGTGTCCTGGTTTCATTTGCTCAAACAACAAATTTCAACAATATATTCCCTGTTTTGTATTACATACTGCAGACTACCAGTGACAGAAGGAACTTCTTGTGGCAGTTTTGTGCATTCTCATTGATACACTGTTTTAGACATCAATTCCAGTTACACGAAAATGTAAATATTTCTTTGTCACACAATAGAGTTTAGTGAATAGTTAGTATATTTTGCCCAAAACAATCTCAGGAACCCATTGCAACATTATTAGCATTGGCATGGGTCAGTCTCAATCTGACTTAAGTTTATGTAAATCACAGGTTCGTGTACTCCACTTTTTATCAATCCAACAGCTAAGAAAAGACTTTTGGAAGGTTGCATTTGAGTGGTGCCATCGAGTTCAACTCCTGGAATTCCACCTTGCCTGCTCAGTGTATGTTAGTTAAAGATGAGACATGGTTTCATGTTCAAAGCAAAGGCAGATGTTTCTTACCTTTTCCAGTAAAGGGCAAGATACATTCTATGCATTGAGAACTTCAATTGTAAAAGTATATACTTTCTTCACTTCCAGGTTTCTAATGTTATTTCACACTTTACGCTTGTCTACTTGTAAAACAGCCTTCAGAAGGTTTTAAAGCATTGATTTGAGGTGTTTTTATGCAACACTGAATAAAGTAAAATACTCTTCTTTACCATAATAGAAATATTGAAAATAATTTCCCCAAGGATCACAAAATATATCCTATCATTGCAAGAGTCTTTTCATTTGCAAAAATAAATAACAAAACTTAAAAGTTCAAAAATGGCAAACCATGGTAACATTAAACACAGGACCAAGGTATAAATGAAACTTTTTAATTTTAAGTTAAGGCACAACAGATATCAACATCCATTGAAAGGCTAAGATCTCAAGCACCAGGACGTTCCACTGAACTCTATGTAATTTACTTTTAAGTAAACACTTAAAAGGCAAGACATGAAAAATTAAAGCTGTAAATTATAGGTTTATTTAAAGAGTGGACCTATTGGAATAAACTATTAAGCAAATATGAAACTATGTCTTTTTTCTTTTTTAACAACACTGTACAGCTTATTTTAGCAATCTTCTATTCCTCTTGTAGTTTGAGCCTAGTGCTGTTCTTATGAATTGCTCATATTAAAAACAAATCCAAGTAAGAAAACCCCCAACTCTGCCTACAATCCTCATACTCGCACTCCTCCAAATCTTTACATAAGGCAGGCATCCAAAGAAAG
Organism: Bradypodion pumilum; assembly: GCA_035047305.1. Classification (NCBI taxonomy): domain Eukaryota; kingdom Metazoa; phylum Chordata; class Lepidosauria; order Squamata; family Chamaeleonidae; genus Bradypodion; species Bradypodion pumilum. The sequence goes on from JAWDJD010000006.1 coordinate 82,230,497, forward strand.
CAGGAGCTTATAGATTGAGCTAGGAGGCAGGGAGGAGACTTACCTCAAAACCTAGCCAAGTGGAAATAAGAGCAGTAATTCCACAAGTCAAGTCAGCAGAGAACACTTTTAGAGCTACAGTGGTGTGAAGCAGTGCTGGGCAGCACTGCCTGAAGACATCTCTAATGCACTGATGACTAATGACTTGGTCAGAAAGACAATGAATTTGGGGGCTGAAAACTAAAGAGAAACCATGCAGTATCCTGACAAATCGGCTTTCACAATTTCACTCACTGTATAACATTTAAGCACAAAATTGGTTCATCTTCCCTTGGGAATAACTTGGCATGTGTTTTGAACAAAGATATAGGTATTTCCCTTTCTCCCACAAACCAGTCTTACCCTAGAAGATATATAAGCATGGTTGCAAAAAATCAGATTTGGGAATCAACAATCCTAAATTTAAAGGGCAGACAAATTTATTCTTTCCTGATTTGGTGGCTGGAAAAATAGTTTTTAACTGCATGAACAGTTATAATTTTCTTTGCAGCTTGTAATGGAGCAGGTTTTTTCCCCCTCAAGACTCACTAAGCAACCTTTGAGAAAGAACATATTGAGATTTTGCCTAGCAGCTGAAGTCACAACAGAAGTTTCATTTCCAACACTACTAATCATCATTACCAAATAAATCAAGCTCGATGTAAAACTTTACAACACTTTGCCCTCCCCTTGCCCCCAACCAACACCCTAGGTCTAGGACAACATCTCCCTTTTAAAAGGAATTTTCCTCTGTGTGTGTGTGTGTGTGTGTGTGTGTGTGTGTGTGTGTGTGTGTGTGTGTGTGTGTGTGTGTGTGTGTGTGTGTGTGTGTGTGTGTGTGTGTGTCCTCCAGTTCTTTCAATGTAAATAGCTTTCCAATTAAAAATAACAATTTGGATTATTTTTACAGACAGAAAAAAATATCTGAAGTATCTCTAAATTAACAAGAGCCACTTAGCCCAGACAGCATTGCCCTTTGCAGCTCCTAAAACTTCAGGAAAAGGGAGATCTTAAAACAAGAAGTTTAGCAAGCTCATAAAACGGTTGTTGGAGCCAGGAACACATAGCATATTTAATCTGCAAACTGTGAGAGAGTCTACAATGATTTCAGCAAGATCTGAGGCATGCCCTCAAGGTTTGCTGGGATCTGGGATTAGGGAGTTGATAAGAACCTCAACTGCCCATGGACATGTTTTTCTTCTGCAATTAAACACAAATGCAGAGAGACGTTTGACTGCTGCTTGGCGTTACTGCTCAAGTTATATAAAAGCTCTGCAGCTCCTTTTGCTGTCAATATATCAAAGTTGGGGGGAAATCATCAAAGTGTGAAATTTCATTTAAAGTCTTTGCCAGTCTACAGCTCTATTTCACAGATCTATCAAATAAAAGTAGAGATGAGGAAAATACACAGAGAACTTGAATAGAAGTTTTACACTGAGGGTCCTTTTGTTTCTTGATTCCATTTCCCTTTATTTGTTTTTGTATTTTAACTAGAAAAAAATGGATGCTTGAAGAAAAGAAATAGAATATGGAAGATAAAGGAAGGACGTTAAAGATACATGTTTTAAAAACACTGATGAAATTGCTGCTTGAAATAAGGATTAGAATTTACCCTGTTGCAAAACCAAGAACTTCCACGAATAATTTCAGCATCTTAATTCTTTACTGCAAACTGATCAGACAAAAAATTATTTTGTTCAAAACAAACGAAATAAACTGCCGAACATTAAGGCCAGTCATTAAAAAGCTCTCTTCAAAGTACCTCTTTCACTCTGAAGATTTATCACAATTGTGTAATAGAAAACTTTGACTTTTGAAATAATGAACTATAGTCTAAAAGCATTAACATTCCATTACTGTACTAAGGTTTTCCTAAGGTTTTCATTACTAATTCTCTCTTGCTTCAAGTCTGCTTTTCCTTGGTTCTGTCTTCTCACACCAGAGCGCCTGCAACAATGACCATTAAACTGTTTCCTTTTATAACTTTCAGTCTTCCCTCTTACTGGAACAGATCCTATTTTAATAAGCATCAGATGTTTACTCACAGGGAATACTATAGAAAAGTTTACTAAAATGCTTCAGTACATCAAACGAACAGCTACAAAAGGCTTATTTACATGTGTGATGAGTAATAAGAACAAAAAGTGAAAGGAACAATCCCTATGTGCTTAAAGGTGTCATCAAAACATTAGCTATGGGAATGCTACAGTTATCCTTTCTCCATTAAATTAAATGAGAAATCAGTCACGAGCTTCAACAGAAAGTTGGACTCTTTGAAATGAATTTTAAACTGTCTAACATTGAGAGCAAGTGCTTTGTATACTTTGAAAGAGAAGCTGTGTTCAATAAAAATTTTGTAGAGAGAAAATGCTGCCTCTTAACAAATCTCTCTCATCCAAAATTAAAGTTCCTTTCAAAATAACACAAGATGCCTGAAATGTAATCATAAACTATTTTAAGTTCAACTGACCAACTTTTGTACAAACTGGCTTCTGTACAAGTTTGCGGGGAGGGGGGATTATAACAATAAAACATGTAGTATTTTTTTCCCTTTGGTTCATTGTTCTTTATGCAGATAAATGCTTCAGCAAAGAATGTCATACTGATGAGCCATGTGCAGTGATGCAACTTTTAATTACACACACACTTGAAACTCATGTCTGCTTACTCTCTACCTTTTCTATTCTTTCTTTTAAGAATTACATTCCTTAATTTGTCATCTTCATCCTGCTCATTAGACTCATCACCATAATCCTAAGCATCACTATTTCAAAATAAATTTTGTCCCATTGATTTTGCTTGAATCTACTTCCTGGTAAGTGTGTGCTAGGAACACAGTCAAATTATCACATAAGCTACAATATTCTAAATACAGGTACTACATCTGCATTATGTCCAATTGATATCATTGGGACTTAGTATGAGTAAATGTGCAGAGAATGGTAGCTGTATATTGTTATAAAAAGTAGCCTCTTACAGTGAATTCAGTGTTACTTAAGGTTTATATTAGGCTGAAAAATAAACATCTGAAGGTCATGTAGCAATGTGCTGCAATCAAGTATCTCATTTTAAAAATAGTCTTGATAGTCCATGATCATTTATACAAATAACCTAAACTTAGCAAAAGTGTCAAAGTAATATTCCAGAAATCCTCAAAATTGTTTATATTTAAAATTTGCTTTTTTTCTTCTCTCTAAATAATTTTTGAGATGTACAATTAATAAACTGTCAGATCCCACTTAATTTTTAATCAGAGGCCAAAAGGAAACACATATAGGTATCAATCACCAAGGCACCTTTCCAAATTGAAGATATAATTGTATACATATACTGAACAGTTAAAAAGCTACTCATGCTGAATTTCAAGGCAGGCAGGAACAATCTTTTCTGTCTCATTAACCTTACTACTACCACCACCCTCAAAACATAAGCTTGACCATTTCTTCAAGTTCATTTTTACCGAAAAAGTTCTTGTGTTGCTACTTTAGAAAAACATGGGCACACAGAAAGTGACAATGGAAGCTTTTCTCTCAAAACAGGTGGTAATTTAATTATCCATATATTTCCAAAGATATGGAGACTGCTTCTGTGTAAATGGGCTTAAAATTGAAAGCTTAAACTTCAAAGCTGCTTGGCCTGGGAAAAAAATTCATGGTTCTGCCCACCTTCCGAAAAATAGATGAGTTAAAATATACAAAACTTGTCTATGCCAATTTGTTTTTAAAGCTTTTGTGAAATGGACAGCCAGCTATACCTAGATTTTTACAAAAATTTTGCACACTAGGATGTGAATCATTTCAAACTAAAGTGGCAGCTGGAAAATGTGGAACAGCTGGCAAAGAGCAGTGAGAAAATGTTTTAGATAAATATCACTACAGAAGGCCATAAACATCAGACCCAAAGCATGGGATCAACAAGATACACCAGAGGATTTGGGTTAGGTTTTTGTTTTGTTTATCTTTTTCCTCACATGGGGGGGGGGAGAAAAAACTGGGTGCATCTCAGAAAAGCTTCAATAGTGAACAATCCAAAGTTGATGAGGTACCCTAATGTAACAAAGCAAATACTTCCCTGGGCCTTTTAGGGCTCTTTGGATGTGTTTATTTGCTCAATAATCTAATCTAAACTGCAACTATTTACTTTGCTGCTGCTTCTAAGCCAGGGGCTGACATTTTCTCTACTTAAAACAGGGGTGCCCAAACTATGGCCTGTGGGCCAGATCTAGCCCCCAACACCAATTCATCTGGGCCATGCTGCCCTTGTTGCTCCTGGAAGTGGAAGTAAAATGTGCCTGTACTAAGGGCCAGATCTGGCCCATGGGTTGTAGTTTGGGCACCCCTGGTTTTAGCAGAGAAAACGGCAGCCTAAAAATCTGTCTCATCCTGTTGCAAAGCAGATTGCAAGGCATGTTTTACTTACACTTCCGGTGGGAGGAACGACGTGACCATCCCACTAAACCATGTGACTGGCCCGTGGCCTGAAACGTTTGAGCACCCCTGTTCTAAGCTCTCTCCAGGCCTCTTTTCAACTTGGAGAAAGTTTATGGTTGGGTATAATTCATACAATCTTTCCCATTCAGAGGATAAAGTCTGGCAGACAGAGAGACACCACACACACACACAGAAAAAAAACCCCAAGGAATAAAGATAACACTGGACAACATTCAGAGAGAGATGAAGTAGGAATCTGTCTACAAAAGTTGGTGCTGGCAGTTGCCACCGAAACCATTCCTCATTATCCAAGAGAAAGAGGTACCATGATCAAAAGTATTGATCTAGAAGCTTTGCACCAATTCTTTTCCCCACCACTTTTCAAGCACGTTGAGAGAGGGGCGGGAGAGATTAAAGAGACATTCATCTGACCACTGCAAATAATATCAGACGGCTGTGTACAGTACCACATCCGATCACTTGCTTCCACCCTTCCAGATGTGGAAAACTTCCAGTTGCTACAGAAACTGCTGGCAAGGAAATAAGTGCTCTTCTCTCCCCACCCCCTCGTCCCGCCTTCGAAGAGGTCAAGCAGCTGCTGCAAGTCTACAGAATGTGCAGTTCAACTAAACTGTGGGAAGTTAAGCCTCCCAATCCTCTCCGAGTGCAACAGACACTGCAAGAAAGAGGGGGGGGGGAAAGGAGCGGAGGGGAAGAGAGAGAAGGAAATAGCTGGTTGTGGAGGTTGAGCGTCCCGCAAGCTTTGCCTTCCCAGCCGGATCTCTACAGCCCCGTGTTTGCGCCCAAGCCAAAATTGACTCAGGTCAACGGCAAGGCACCGGGCAAGGCAACGTCCAGTGGTTTGCAACCTCAGCCTCGCCCTCCCTCGGCCCAAAGAGCGGCAAATCGCTCGAGGTCCTTCTCGGTCCTCGCCCATCCTCTCCAAAGAGAGTGGATCGAGCACGATCCAGCACCCACCCATCCCCAACCAAAACAAAAGCGACTCTGACTTTCCCTTCTCGCAGCACTCCGGCGCGCGCGGCAAGTTGAACAAAGAACTTTTTCCCGCACTCGCACCGACCCGGGAACTCCGTACCTGCCGCCGCCGCCGCTGCCGCCGGGAGTCAGGAGGGCGCCCCCAAACTTCGCCTAGGAAGAGATCGCGGCAGGGCACACGATGCCCCCCCCCCGCCCGCTTCTCTCCGGCCAACGCTCACCAGTACCGATCCCCCAATGAGGGCATCTTGGCTTCTGTTTTGGAGCGAGGCCGAAGGGGAGGGCGAAGAGCGTGAACTGAGGGGAGGGGGCGGAGGGAGCAGGAGGAGTCTCTCCGCCTGTCTGTCTGTCTGTCTGTCTCTGTGCGTGTGTTTATCTTGCTTAAGGTTCCTGCCTTTTTTTCGGCTCCCTCGCTCGCCCTCTCGGTTAGCGGAGTGCCGCTCTCTCTCTCTCTTCTTTTTTCTTCTTCTCCTCTCTTCACCAAGATCTGACATCAGTTCCACGGATCCTGTAATCTGATCCCTTCTGACTCACTAGCCCTGAGTGACATCCCTCTGATTCAGTGAAACAAGGGCAAAGAGAGAGGGGGAGAGACAGGATCAGGAAGGACAGACAGAAAAGAAAGAAAGAAAGGAGAAGGAGGGAGGAAGAAAGATAGAGAGGGAGGGAGGGAGGGAGGAAGGAAGAAGGAAAGAGAGAGAGATCGTTCTCCAACGCTAACTCGCAAATCAAAACTTGTCCACAAGTAAAAGACCAACTCTGTCCCTTCCTCCTCCTCGATCCTCAGATCGGACTCCGTGCAAGGGACGCTCCCCAGGTCCCTTCCGATTTGTTTCCTTTATTTTCTCCCCCCGATCGCTCTCTTTTAATGCACAGAAAGCAATCCACTCACGTGTTGGAAAAGTTGCCCGTGGGGCTGCTTTCTTTGCCACCGCCGCCTCAACTCCGCCTGGCGCCCAAGTTTTGCAGATGTTGTAGGGCTGTTCCCCTCGCCGCCGTCGCCGCACTCCTGCCTCTTCCTCCTCCTGCCAATGTCGAGGGGAGGGGAGACGATCTACCAGGCAGGAGAGAGATGGGGCCACTTTCGAAGCACACACACACACACCGCGCCACTGGCAACCGATGTAGCGCGCTCAACTTTGTTGCGCGCCTCTCCACGTGCGGGACGGGGAAGGCGAGGGACGTTTCCCCACTGCTCCCGTTCTAGTGTCTGCTCCCTCTCCTGGACCCGCTCGGCCACTGCGGAGAGTTCCTCTCCGCTTACAAAACGGGCGGGGCGGGGGGAGCCAAAGCTTTAGAGCAAGGGTGCACGAACTACGGACAGGGGCCGGATGCGTCTCCCAATGCCAATTCAACCGGCCAGTGAAGCTCTCGTTGCTCCTGGAAGCAGAAGTAAAATGCGCCTGTACAGCACATTTTACTTCCCCTTTCAGGAGCAATGAGGGCTTCGTGGGCCGGATGAATTAGCATGGGGGGGATGTGGCCCTGGGGCCATAGTGACCGGCTACCTCAACCACATCTCACGTTACCCTTCACATCTCACATTACCTGGACACTGTGATTGACCGATCTCTTGCTAAAGTTAATTCCACACCCAGAACAGCCTTATTAACGCATAAAGACAAAACTGACCAAATGAACAAAATACATTTTTCTCTTAATTACTCACCACTAACAACTGACATTAAGCGCATCATCTTGCGTCATTGGCATGTTCTTGATGGCATGCCGTCTTGCAATGTGAAACCATGGGTTGGTTTTAAAAGAACCAGTTCACTTCACAATATTTTAATGAGTACGGACCTCAAATCCACCCATTCATCAACCTTTAGTGACATCAAAGGGCATTTCAGGTGTCACGACTGTTCGGTATGCAAGTTTACTACTGATGTTACATCTATTAACATTCCAGGTACAGATTATACACACCACATGAAAAGTTTGACTATATGCAAGAGCAAAAATGTAGTATATATTTGGATATGTCCTTGTGATATGATTTACATCGGCGAAACTAGGAGGAGTTTGAATACTCGCATAATAGAGCACCACTCCCATATTAGAAACCACACTCTTAATGCGCCCCTAGTCAATCATTACATTGATAGAGGGCATACTGATAGTCAGTTCACTTTTTTTGCTCTTGAATCAATTACAAACAGACATTTTGAAAAATTAGACATTGACAGACAGTTGCTTCAGAGGAAATCCTTTTACATCTATAAATATTGGTCCCTGGTATCTAAAGGGTTAAATCATGACATTGAGTTTGCCTCCTTTCTATAATGAGCTAAATTACCATTTCCTGGGTTAGCCTACTTGTTACACTATATTTACATCGGTTTCCTTGTATTCACTTTAACGTCATGAGTACAAAAGAATTTATTTATTTATTATTTATGGTTCAAATTTCTCTGCCACCCAATCAGGCGAACCCAACTCAGGGTGACTCACAACAAGATTAAAACGTACATATTAAAAACAACTAAAACCCCAACATACCCACCCACCTATTAAAACTAACCACATTAAAACTGCCTGCATTATAAAGATGGGGGGCTTCATTTTATAAACCAACAGGCGGGGGCCACTCTTCCATCTGAGCCCCACACCTGCCCTGCCAACCAGGTTTTTAATTCTCTTCTGAAAGGCAGCAGCTCCATCTGCTCCCGCAACTCTACTGCCAGGAGGTTCCACAAGGCTGGTGTGGACACAGAAAAGGCCCTCCTTCGTGTGCCAGAGAAGTGAGCCCCTCTGGCAGATGGAACAATTAGAGAGCCCCTCCGTTCTGCTCTGGTTGGATGGACAGACACTCTTGGGACGATGCGGTCTCTTTGGTATCCTGGCCCACTACCAGGATACCAGCACCTTGAATTGCACCCGGAGACAAACTGGTAACCAGTGCAGCTCCTGAAGCAATGGTGAGGCGCAAACATAATGCCCGCACCCCATCACCACCCGGGCTGCTGCATTCTGCACCAGCTGTAGCCTCTGAATGGTCGTCAAGGGCAGCCCCATGTAGAGCGCATTGCAATAATCTAGCCTGGAGGTCACCAGAGCATGTGTGACCATGAGCAGGGAGTCCCGGTCCAGGAGCGAATGCAACTGATGGATGACGCGAAGCTGTGCAAAAGCCCTCCTGGCCATGGCCACCACCTGATCTACAAGTAGCAGTCCTGAATCCAGGAGGACCCCTAAGTTGCATACCGAGTCTGTCTGGGGCAAAGCAGCCCCATCCAAGACCAAAGTTGGCAGCTCCCTGGATAATGCGGGGGCCCCTATCCATAGCCACTCAGTCTTGGAGGGATTCAATTGTAGCCCGTTATCCCCCATCCAGCCCCCGACAGCTTCCAGACATCTGGATAGGACCAAGATGTACAGAATTAACTAGGAGAGGCTCCGACGCTAACATTTTTTATATCCGCATCTTTATACTCAGATATAATTATGATTATGATTTTGATTCTTACATAGTTTTTCAAGTATTATACTCAATTTTAAATCCTTTAGCATTACAACATGTTTATCTATTAAGCTATGATAACTTCATTGTAACACACTATACCGTATTATAGTCTAAAATTATTTTATTATCTATTATGTATAGATTTCCTGATGAAAGATTTATCTGAAAAGTTTTGATTAACCAGTTCAACTTTGAATTTACTACTTTGTGAAGAAAATAAGAGAGTAATCATTGACCTTGAGAACAACTTATTGAATCTACTACTTTGTGAAGTTATTGTGAAGAAACAGATTTATTTTAGAATTTTCTACTTGTGAAGAAAATAAGAAAATAACTTTTGACCTTGAGAACAACTTATTGAATTTACTATTTTGTCAAGTTATTGTGAAGAAACAGAATTAATTTACCTTTATTTTCTGAAGACCAATTATTGAACCTGATGTGAAGGAATTTTTCTTTAATATACTAGGATTAGACTTTAATTACTACTATCAAGTTTTGTGTTACTTTTTGTCTCAAACAGTTTCTAAGGCTAATAAAGGCAGGGAGGTTTTTGACCAGACACACACACACATCCCCAGCAACCCCAGCCACTACAGCAACACAACCAACCCAGGGCAGAGGTTCCAAGGTAGGACACCACCCAGATACAGAGGAGACTCAAGGAGATGGAGGCCTTCCAGCCCCAGGAGAGACCCCAGGAACCAAAGGGAGATGGGGGGAGACAAACTTAACTCGATAAATGGAGTCAGATACAAAGAAACAAATACCCACATTGCCACAGATGACCAGCACTGGCTGATTGACTCTGGGGCCACCACACACACATCCTGAAGCAAAAAACTGTTCAGTTCCTTCATTGAAGTATCATCCCAAATAAAGGTTGCAAACCAAGGGTACGCAAGAGTGGCTAGCAAGGGCAATGTACATATCCCAGGGATAGGGAAGATTAGAGAGGTGTCTTATGTTTCAGAGATCCCTTATAATGTGCTAGCCACCATTAAAATCTGTGAGGACACAGGATCAGAGATAAACTTCCAGGGGAAGGAAGCATCAATCATAAGGAATGGAGAGAAGATAAGGAACATGGTAATCACAGGCGGTTTACCATACTTGCTACCCATAGAGGAAAACAATGACCAAGCCAGCATCAGTCTCATCGACTAAGGAGGAAGCGATGAAAACCCAGAAGGGGAAGAAGGCCACAATACAGAAGGGGATGCCCCAGATGACTTAGACAAGGCAGAAGACAAAGAAACAGGAGGGGAAAAGGATGGCCCCAATAACAGAACCACTGGAGAGGCCACTGGCATGACCCGTGGAACATCTCGTTTGTCATTAGGCAAACCCATACACGATGATTGTGTGCACCTACTACACAGAAAATTGAGACATATAGGCTTCCCCATCATAAAGAAAATGCTAGACTGTTCAGAAGGCCTCAAGGCAAAACATTGTGAAAACTACTTAGAATGTTCCGTGTGCAAGTGCTCTAAATCAAAGATCTCACCACGTCAAAAGACATCTGGAAGAAAATCTGACCACCTTTTCCAGTTGATACACATGGACCTAGTTGGCCCCCGGAAAAGCTACCTAGGCCAAAATAGATTCTTTCTAACGATTGTCGATGACTTCAGCAGGTACGGTTTTGTATACACATTCAAGAACAAAGGAGAAACATTCTCAAAATTCAAAGAATTCTATAAAAGAACAGAGACACAGTACAACACCAAGATAAAACAGATAATGATGGATCAAGGTTCAGAATTCCTCTCAAAGGAGTTCAAAGATTGGACCATCAGCAACGGAATAATACATTACAAGACTGTCCCATTCTCGGCGTTCCAAAATGGGATAGCTGAGTGGAGAAATGGGCTGCTCCAAACAATGGTCAGATGTGTACTGGAAGATTCTGGATAAAGTTTCTCATACTGGGGAGAAGCACTATTGTACTCAAACTCCACCCTAAACAGACTGTGGTCTAGCATCATAGGGAAAACCCTGTATGAGGCCATGTATGGCTGAAAACCCAGATTGTCCCACCTCCATGTTTTTGGGGTCTTTACCAATGTGCACATCCCAAAACAGTTAAGAAAAAAGGGTGACAAAGTTTTGAAGGAAGTTAAGGTTCCTGGGCTATGAGCCGGGATCGAAGGCTTACCAATTTCTGGACTCTAACCTCAAGCTAGTAGTGTCCAGATCAGCAAACTTCCATGATAACACAAACTAGAGCAAGTTACATTCAAATGAGACCTTGACAACAGAGCACCTCACCAGTGACAGACAAAGGAGAGCCACAGATCAAGACCCCGACAGGCCAGGAAACAAACCAAATCCCTAAGATGGGGGAGAACACGCTGACCCAAACACAGGGCACACCGGAGGTGGTGATGAAACCGGGCTTTCTGAAAGTCCACCCAAAAGGCCAATAAGATCAACCAGGAACCAACCACCCAAGGGGTTAGAGGATTTCGTGATGTCAATCGACTACAACACAAGCGTGCCCGAGACCTATGAAGACATACTCCTGCTGCCACATGAAGAATGGGAAAAGTGGGAAGCTGCCATGCAGAAGGAAATGAAAAGTCTAAGAGATCTGAACGTGTATACGGCCGCAAAGGTTCCAGAACACGAGAAGCAATATGAACAAAATGGGTGTTCAAGGTCAAACCACTAGAAAACAACAAAACACTGTACAAAGCCAGACTCGTAGCCCAGGGGTTTGCCCAGAGGTACCTAGATAACTACACTGACATATATTTGCCAACAGTAAGGCGGGAGAGTGTCAAGGCTGCATTGGTGATGGCGTTGATCCTGAAGGAACACGTGTACCAATTCAACATGCAGACTGCATACCTGCATGCACAATTAGACAAAGAGATCTATGTCAAAGCACCACATGGGATCAGGAAAAATGAAGGGGAAACCTGGCTTCTCAATAAAAGCTTATACGGACTCAAACAGTCTGGAAAAAGGTGGTATGAATGCCTGTCCAAAGTTTTGGAACAGATGGGTTTCATCCCCACCACATCAGACAAATGCGTATTCATAAAAAGATCTCAAGATGATGTAGAGAATTGCTGGTTTATGTTGACAACCTGCTGTATTTTGGAAAGAGCAAATCTAAGTGTGATGAGTTCACAAAAGGCCTCCAGGAACACTTCTCACTAAAGATCCTAGGGAAGATATATAAGTACCTAGGTGAGCAAATATCCAAAAGATAAGATAGATAAGATAAGATAAATCTTTATTGTCATTGTCCCCTTGCAGGAACAACGAAATTTCTCGGTTGCTATATATCAACTCGAATAAGGCATACCCCTTAATTTAAAACAGCTACAGAAACACCAATTAAGATAGTACCATACAGTACAATTTAAAAAACTTCAAAACTTTAAAATTTCAAAATTCTAAAATTCTAAAATCCTAAAAATTAAAAATCTAAAAAAAATCCAGAAAGTTTTCGTAATGTCTCAAAAAGAAAAAAAAAAGTAGAACTGCTTGAAAACTGCAACATGGCAGATGCCAACCTTTGTGGGACACCCATGCAGACAGACTTCCAGAAGAACATGTACAATGATGAAGAAGCATTCGAAGAAAACACATTGTACCGGTCATAAGAACATAGATCTCTTTGTCAGAGGAGCCTCGGTCTCTCCCCAGAGGCTTTCCATCGCTCTGGGGATGGGAGACAGGTGGGCCACTGCCACCTGCCCCTCGGAGCCCCGCCCGGCCTCGAGGGTACAAGAGCCGCCACCGCCAAATGCACCGGAGGAGCCTCGGTATCTCCCCAGAGCCATTCCATCACTCTGGGGATAGGAGACAGGTGCGCCGCCGCCGCTACCCGCCCCTCAGAGCCCCGCTGCCTGGCCCCAAGGGTACAAGAGCTGTCACCGCTGAATGCACCAGAGGAGCCTCGGTCTCTCCCCACAGCCTTTCCATCGTTCTGGGGATGGGAGACAGGTGTGCCGCCGCCGCCTGCCCCTCACAGCCCTGCCCGGCCCCGAGGGTACAAGAGCTTCCGCCGAATGCACCAGAGGAGCCTCAGTCACTCCCCAGAGCCATTCCATCACTCTGAGGATGGGAGATAGGTGCACTGCCTGTGCCTGCCCACCCCTAGGAGCCCGCCTGGCCCTGAGGGTACAAGAGCTGCCACCGCTGAATGCACCGGAGGAGCCTCGGTCTCTCCCCAGAGCCATTCCATCGCTCTTGGGATGGGAGACAGGTGTGCTGCCACTGCTGCTGCACCTGAGGACTAATTGTTCCCCCGGGGACACTCCTTCGGCCCAGGGAAGGGTATTGTGTGCTCGCCTGGCTTGTGTTGTTACGTGGGACTGGACTTTGCATTTTCTATGTATTCTATATATTGAATTGCTCTTTATTATATATTGTACTCTTTGAGATTTTGGTTTGTATTTATTGTTTCTATGCATTGTGCTGTCATTTTGTTTATGCTATGCTCTATGCAACCACCTTGAGTTGTCTTTGGACGAGTAAGGTGGTATACAAATATGACAAATAAATAAGAACATAAGAACAGCCTTGCTGGAACAGGCCACAGCCCATCCAGTCCAGCATTCTGTCTCACACAGTGGCTCACCATTTGCTTCAGGGTATTCCCAAGCAGATGCCTTCACCTGCTTACGATTCCCTGGAAATGGCATTGAGGTTGTCCTTATGCATCCATAATTATAGCCATTGATACCCTTGTCCTCCATAAACTTGTCTAATCCTTTCTTAAAGCTGTCAAAACTGACAGATGTCACCCATCAATTTATAAATGCAATTGGGTTTTTTTCTTTGCCCCAACGTGCATCACTCTGCACTTACTAGTGTTGAAGCTTATTTGCCACAGTTTTGCCCACTCCCCCAGTGTCAAGAGATCCCTCTGGAGCTCCCCACAATCTCTCACAGTTTTCACTACCCTGTATAATTTAGTGTCATCAGCAAATTTGGCTACCTTGCTATTTACTCCATTTATGAAGAGGTTGAAAAGCAGGGGTCCCAGTACTGAACCTTGGGGGACCCCACTCTTTACTTCTCTCCTCTTGGAGAAGTGTCCATTTAGTGCTACCCTCTGTTTCCTGTGCCTTAGCCAGTTGCTGATCCAGGACAAGACCTGTCCCTTTATTCCATGACTGATAAGTTTATTCAAGAGCCTTTGGTGCGGGACCTTGTCAAAAGCCTTCTGATACTCCAGATAAACAATGTCAACTGGATCCCCGTTATCCACATGCTTGTTGATACTCTCAAAAAATTCCAGCAGATTAATGAGGCATGATTAGTGAGGCATGAATTTGTGTTTCTGCCTGCTGTCCACGTTCGGACAAGCCTTCCATCTTCTAAATGAGCTTTTCTTGCTTTTGATCACTTCCCGAACAGCTCCCGTAAGCCACCTTGGAGTTCTCTTGGACCTGGCAGTGCCCTTTCTCCTTTTGGGTATGCATTCCAACTGGGTCTCTGTTATTATTTTTGTAAACAGACTCCATGCCTTTTGGAGTGTTTGGACTCTCTCAATTCTCCCTTTCAGCTTCTTTTTTACTAGTTTCCTCATCTTTGGGAAATTTCCTTTTTCAAAATTTAAGGTCTCTGTGTTAGATTTTATCAGTGACTTGAAGTCTATGATCAAGTTAAACATAATTGAGTTGTGGTCACTGTTCCCTATTGGATCAGTCACATTAACATCTTGTATTACTCAGGATCAAGTCAAGGATTCTTGTACCTCTAGTTGGGTTTTCAACCATCTGTCCCAGGGAACAATCATTTAGCATATATAGGAACTTTATCTCTTTATCATGTGCTGAACAACAGTTCACCCAGTCTATGTGAGAGTAATTGAAATCCCCCATTATAACCAGGCTTCCCTTCTTGGATGTCTCCTTTACAACATTCTCCAACTGCCAGTCTTCCTCAGGAGTTGGGCCGATCGCAGTTTTAGCTATATTTTAAATTGCATAGGCTGGGTTATTTTTAGTGGTTTCAACTATTTTTAATGTTTTAAGGTTCTGTAATTTTTGATTTGTATGATGTTTTATATCTGTGAGCTGCCCTGAATCGCCTTGATGAGTGGGCGGCAATACAATTTCAATATTAAATTAAATTAAATTAAATTAAATTAAATTAAATTAAATTAAATTAAATTAAATTAAATTAAATTAAATTAAATTAAATTAATTATTTTGCAACATACCGTAGAACCTCAAGTTTCAGCATAGAACAAAATAACAACATTTCTAACAAAAAAATTGCAACGTCAGAGCAGGAGAATGTACCACAGAGTCCTGAAGTATCCTATCAAAGACCAGCTCATTTAAATCGTTTAGAGCTTAGACTCCGGAGCAAGACAAATGCCAGGCTTTTGGTGTTACAACAGTAAGGTTCTCAGAGTTCACAGACTTCTCTGACCAGAACTGTGATTCATTAACCCATTGCTTTCCAGTTAAGGAACTGGAGGTAATACTAAACCCAGTTCTTTGATCCACAAACAGAAGTGCTTCTTATTGATGTTGACAAAACTTTCAGATATCACAGATCTTTCTGCTCTGGGTTAATGAATCACAGTTCTGGGTGGAGAAGTCTGTGAACTCTGAGAACCTTACTGCTTTAACACCAAAAGCAGTCATGTTAATGGGATGCTAAACTGTTGTTTAGGTGGTCTCTTGTTAAGAAAGAGCAGACACTCTTTTTAAGTGCTGCTTGAACCAAGCCCTCTTTATTTCATCTTCAGCTAACCTGGCCAGTTTGTTGTGAGAGGAAATTAGGGTGGCACAAATAAGATCAGTTATTGGCTTTATAGCAAGCCAGGTGCGGGGAGAAACTATTGTTTTCCGTTTGTTAAACCCCATGGAGTAATTCTAAAGCACAAGTGTGCTATAAGAGGGAAAGAACATTTCGAAGAAATGAAATTGATTATTTTAAAATAATTAACTGTATAGAAATAAAAATGGACTGCTGCCATGATTTACTTCTACTCCGTTTGAATCCAGAAGTATAAGGAAGAGAAAATCCTTTCTGTCTGTGTGAAATGTCTAAGTGAAATTTTGTTAGTTCAACTGTCATCCTGCACATAATTTCTGATTTAAGGCACTGCACCAAGTTTGTAACAACTGAAAATGCATTCATTCCTAAAATGTAAAGACATGTCTTGTAAGTTGTACAGTAAGATTTAAGCTGTATTGAATATGCTTTGTACCAAAGTGTTGGAACATCTATAAGTCAAGACTTACAACTAAGGTTTTGTTCACAAATACCTCACAAAAGATTGTAACTCTCAGCACCATATGAGAGAGGGAACATATGAAGAAATAGAAGTAACTTTGTATGTAAATGGATATGTAAGATGTTAAATGATTGTTAAATAGGTTACTAAGGTAACCTGTTTCAGATTTAAGTAAGGTAAAATTTATTATCACAATCCTGCTTGCCTTGTGACCTTTTAGGGATTTTTCTCCGATATAATATGACCTGCTGGGTCATGATGAATCGCTCGGGAAGTGTAGTGTGTCAGGGTCACAAGGATTCAGACCATACCTGCCAAGTATCCCATTTCCCCCGGGAAAACCCCTTGTTTTTACCCCTCTTCCTGCCCCCCTCCTATTTTATTAATTTCCCAGTAATATCCCTTTTTTATATAAAAAAATATCCTGACCAGAGCCCTCACACGCGAAGCTGCAGTATGTTTTTCCTGCCACCAGAGGCCGCTGTCTGTGGCTTTTCGCTTGTGGAAGGAGAGATAGAAGGTGGTGGGAGGGGCCTTCTGTAGTTTCTCTTTCATTTCCCTTCCCTGCTACATGGTCATGGAGGCTTTGTTTTTGCTGCTGCTGCTGGTTGGAGCCACCATGGGACAGGAGTCAGTCTACTCTAGGTGAGAGATATTTCATATACACAGGGGCAAATCAGCTCTTGGTCTCTCACTGTCATGGTTTATTGAGCTGTTTCTGCCCTGCCTCCTGGCTGGAGGATTTCGTTTCTGTTCTAGAGTTAACTTGGGAGGGGTGGGGGATGTTGCTTGATCACTATATGAGAAAGAGGGGGGGTTGTTTCTGTTCTAGAGTTAACTTGGGAGGGGTGGGGTGGGGGAAGTTGCTTGATCACTATATGAGAGAGATGGGGGTTTTTGTTTCTGTTCTAGAGTTAACTTGGGAGGGGTGGGGGATGTTGCTTGATCACTATATGAAAGAGAGAGGGGGGGTTTCGTTTCTGTTCCAGAGTTAACTTGGGAGGGGTGGGGGGTGGTGGATGTTGCTTGATCACTATATGAGAGAGAGAGAGAGAGAGCACCCTACCTTCTAACAAACCATCTGGAGGGAGATTAACTCCTCAGCTGCTGGGAGGCTTGGAAACTACAAAGGTTGCTTTTTACTTTACTAATTCCCTTCCTTAAGCTGGATCCAACATTCTCAGGTGTTGGTGGTGCTTCAATTGGTTGCAGTGAGGAACAAATAGATTGGTTAATTTGGGGGAATTAATCCCTTGCTCCTCCACACTAAAAAAATTTTGGGGGGTGTCTAGCCATGTGCAGGGCTAGTTCATTAAACCAAGCTGCTTACAAGCAGTTGGTAACCCTAGGGGGCTGGTTTACTATTCTGCACTTTGCTTCCCAGAAAAAATAATAATTAAAAATGAGTAAACAAGAAAGAAAACAAAACAAAATTCCCCCAAGAAGATGGGGAAAGGGTTCTTTGGCCCACACAGTGTTGTGCCCATTGCATCTATAATACCATCTAGCCATCTTATTTTTGGCCACCCCCTTCTTTTGTCCTCTTCCTTTCCCAGCATCAAGGCCTTCTCAAGTGAGTCTTCCCTTCTCATTTGATGTCCAAAGTACTTTAGCGTCATCTTTTCTATTTGACCTTTAATGAGCAGTCAGGGTTGATTTCTTCTAGGATCGACCTATTTCTAACACCACATTTCAAAGGCATCTATTTTTCTGTGCTTAGCTTTCCTAATGGTCCAGCTCTCACACCCATACATTACCACCTGGAATACCATTGCTTTGACTATGCAATTTTTTGTTTGCAAGGTGATGTCTCTACTTTTAACTATGTTCCCCAGGTTTCTCATAGCTTGTTTCCCAAGCATCAGTCGCCTTTTTATTTCATGGCTGCAATCACCATCTGCAGCGATCTTTGATCCTAAGAAAGTAAAATCTGCCAGTCGTATCCAACTCTAGGGTGCAGTGCTCATCTCCATTTACAGCCAAAGAGCCAGTGCTGTCTGTGTTTGCAGAATTTTCATGGCCATGTGGCAGGCATGACTAGAGCCCAGCAAGTCACATGGCTATATTTGGCCGTGCCCACAGATTTGGCCACACCCATAGAGGGGTGTGGCCAAAATTTCCCTTATTTTCAAATCCAAAACTTGACAGGTATGATCCGGACGTCATCTATAAAGGGTCAGCTAATGAGCAAGCTTCACATAAAAGCTTGTAACATCATTGAAACCACTATTTCCTATGAGTAGGCCCCATAAGTAGCCGAGATATAAATTGATTCTTCCTCACAAAGGATTGACATTGAGCATGTCTATTTCAAAGGATGGCTGCTTTGAGGTGTAAATCATCTGAGTTTTTATAGACAGAGCATTATTATCTCATCTTGATAAGGCTGCCCTTATTAGAAGATGGCTCCTCCCAAAAGTAGAAAGCTACACTCTGAAAGGCCTTCTCCCTCCCTTCCTGAAACCTGAGATTGGAGAAGTTATCAGGTTATCAGTCAGCTGATGCCCAGATCTACACTCTGAAAGGAGTCCCCCTCCCAAAGGGAAAATCTAGATGGGGGATTTTTGTCACCTGGCTTGTCAGCTGATTACAGAGCCACAAGGCAAGAGATATTAGGAGCTGATTAGGGACTGATTAGGGATGCTCCAGCATCCCCCGCTCCCAAAGGGATTTTGGAGCTGAGGAAAGGAGAGACTCCTCCTTTGAGTGACTTGGCAACTCTTTGCTCCCTCCTCCCTTGGGATCTTAGGGTAACTAGTTCATCCAGCTTGCACTTTGCCAGGCAAGTCTGGACATGACAGAAAATTGGCAGAGCCTTTAACTGAACTAGTATCCAAGAACCAATGGTAGGATGGGTCTTTATATGAGACCCGTTTATTAAGGTGAGATGGATCTTTATGTGAGACCCATTTATTAAAGTGTGTTGAAACTAATGTCAGGCTTTTATAAATTAAGCCTGCTCATAGGAAATAGTGGTTTCAATGGTGTTACAAGCTTTTATGTGAAGCTTGCTCATGAGGTGACACCTTATAGATGAGGTATGGATCCTTGTGACTCTGACACCCTCCACTAGAGGTACCATAATAAAAAAGTAGGTTTGGTGTTCAGGGAAGCAAGACGATAGAAGCAGCCGTATTCTGGCTAACACATCTTTATTGCATGAAGTACAGTTCGAACACAAGGTAATGGTGGCAATACAACTCCTTTTATACAGTCACTATACATTTGAATCTGGGTGCATGATAGCCTATTGGCTACTGTCGGCGTGAGGTCATCCGGAGTCCCGCCCTTCTTGTCCAGGTGTATTCATGGCAGGAAGGTTTCCCGTGGCTGGGCATGATTGGGGAATTTGTACCATGTGAGTTGAATGCTCGCTGCTCCCATCTCTGGTAGCAAACTCGCATTCCAATAGCAGCTGGATACAATGTGTTCTTTACAAATGGCTTGAGTATACATTTCCTGTAGAACCGGTTACATTTAATTTAAAGGCACAACATAGCAGTTACATTGTGGGAATGTATCTGTTTTCTGTCTGGCTGTCTCTGACACATTGTGTAAACAAAGGTCTCTTTGTCTGCATGAGAGACAACGCTTGATTTTGGGCATGCGTAGAATATGAGAAGATTTCTCCTTTCTTTCTCCTTATTTGGGTTCTGGCCTTCTGATTGGTTGTATGTGCCTTAAGTTTTGTTTCTGTTAAGTTTCGTTTCTGATATACTCTGCTTGAATAAAGAGAAGCCATGATTATTCCTTTGTCAGCCAACAGTGCAGCGTGTGTGTGTTTTGCTTTCTCTCTATCTCTGTTTCCCTCTTACTCCGTCTAATGAAGCTGGACTCCGTTAGACCTTTTAACTCTCTCTCTTAAAAGATCTGGGGCTATAAACTGCTGCTAATGAGGCTGAATGATTATCTTTACATGGATCAGATTTCCTACAAGTGGCGCACCGTGTGAAGGGTTTGAATGGAATTCAAAGGAATGCTTTGAAGCAGCAATCAGCAATTAACACCTCATAATTGGCGACCAGGGACAAGGTCTTCACTCGCTTCGACCAGAGGAAAGGTCATAAATCAAGCGCTTGAGAATTATAACTAGGTGAGTGGAAAAAAGGAAAAAAACAATTTAATTATGGGGTGCGTATTGACTTCGCAAGGGAATGAACTTTGTAAAGATATCTCAGATCTTTTGCATATGAATGGACGAAAGGCTGATGAGAAGCAAATACAACAGCTGGTCAAAGCTATAGAAAAAACTGTCATTGGGTTAAATATGATGAATGTTTGAACTTAAAACAGTGGAATCAGGTGGGGAAAGAATTGCAAAAGCATGAGAGAATTTTTGTATCAGTACAATTTATGTGGGAGGAAGTCAGAAACTGCCTTCAAAGACTTACTCCAAGAAATATGTTATTCTCTCAGAGACTGGATGGCCCCCTCCCACAGCTTTTGCCTCCAGCCAAGGGAGGAGTCCAACTGCCCCTCCATCATATGAGAGACAACAGCATAAGCCCCCTGATGGGGATGGGGGTGGAAAAGAAGATGGGACATTATATCCTGCCTTGCAGCAATCAAGCACTTTTAGCCCTACAAAAGACCTGTTCTCTGCTGCTTTAACTGCAGCTGTGCTGGATATGGAACCTGTTGCTGTATATCCAGTGAACAGAGAGGCGCTGGCAGATGGGACTGCTGCAATAATGCCTGTCAAGCCTAGAAAACACCTAGTGCCAGCTGATGGGGAACAAATGGTGGGGACCTCATCACAGATTGAAGCTATTAATGCATGCAAAGTGGCAAGAAGCAAGGGGTGTGATTCAAAGAGCAGTATAGGAGATCTCAGCTTGCCCCTGAAGCAACCCTCATCATAAAAGAGGAGAAGCTGAGTAGTAAATTTGATACCTCACGTTTGGGCAGGAAGATCCCACAGAAGTGGAAGGATGGCCCAGAAGAGGAGGAATGCAAAAAACCCAAGCCCAGAAAGGGGTATTCTCGCAAGTACAAACTAACAGATGCAGTTTGTCGTAGAAATGAGATTCAGATGCTGCAAATGAAAGAAATCCAGAGGAACAGGGGGGTGAATCCTGCCTGTATGGACAGCAGGCTGTTGCAAAAATACAAGGAGGGAGAAGATATACAGTTTTTGGCTGATTTTGAATTGCCCAACCCTCAAACAAAGAGATCCAGAGTGGACTGTTCCAAATTTCAGGCATCAGGATTGCAGGGAAAGCAACTGGGAATTCCCTGTGATTTTCTTCTGTGTGAAATTACTTGCAACTTCTGGAGAATTTGTTCTTTGTGCCTTCATACCTCATCGGCCTGCCTTAATGCAGATGGGTGTGGCTGGAGCATGAAGGAATGTGTGTTTGCCTGAAAGGCTGGAAAGGGGGGTTGGATGGGTGTTCTGTGAATTCAGTGAGAAGTAATTTATGGCCCTTGCAATGCCAAGAACTGTGCTGGAGAGAAGAGAGTGTTTAAGAAAGCTTCAATCAACATTTGGACTTTTAATTTGGACATTTTAATTGGACTAAAAAGTTTGTGTGGACTTTAAAGAAGAATTGGCTTTGTTTGCATTATAAAACCTGACAGCCTCTTTAAGAAATTGCCTACCTGCTCATGCTATGAGTGTGAAATGCTCTAATGAGATTTATACTGTATTTGAGTTACCATGCTATGCTGATTGGAAGTTATTGAATGCTTCTTTCACTTACACCAGTGAGAGAAGAAGAAATTTAATGCCTTACTCATGTAACTGGGGAGTAAGAAATGCCTTCTAGAATGCTAAACAGACCTCCTTCTTGTAAGGAAGAAAAGAAATGTTCATGTTTTGTTCATGCTTAAATGTTTGCTTATTCTCTTGCAGGAGAAAGACCTGTCTTTGCTTATGTTATGTTTTGCCTTATGAAACTGCATATCTCAAGGTACCTCCAGGAGTGCATGGAAGAGTTTTCAGTACCCTACACATGTAAATGGGTTTGTGATATTGCATTTGTGTTATACATCAGGCATGTTTCATATCTAGTTACATGGTACTAGTAATGACAGGGCATGCTCCTATTTCTTAGGGGAGTGTCTTCCTAAGCCATTGGTCGTTTATTGGCAACAAGGGGATCCTGGGTGTGTGGATTCCTGCTCGAGCGATCCGCCCATGGAGAGAGAAGAAGGTTGCTCAGCTCCAGGATGGTGGTTCACCAGTAGACTAAATTTGCTGATATTTGTTCTTTTCTTTCTTACTGTGCTTCCAGCTGTGAGAACAATACCTCATGGGGGCAACCCCAACTTCTGGCTTCGTCATGCTAACTATATGTTTGAGGTTCATGGTAAGAATGCAACGTTATACTATGAGCATCCATTGGCAGTGTCTCAAATGACCTTTCTTCTGGCATTGTTCAACACGCCTGAGTTGGTTATTGGACATTTGCAACATGTTGATAGGTCTACACTCTTCTCTAATCCCCCATAACAATTTAACAACACCCGCTGGCGAAGCATGACATTCAAGAAATACACTAAAGGACTTTGTTTCTGCTGTCATAGTTCTGGAGTCTGGAATAGTAAATGGAAGCACTGGACTCAAGCACAAAGGGTTTTATGATTATTTTTGGTTATGGGGTAGTTATAACAGTTCTTATAAGCTTAATTATACCTTGTTTAACACTACTATTGAAGATATATATGATGTGTTTCCTATGTTTACTCCTGATTATTCTGCTATAGATAGTGGTTCAATTTGCAATGGATGGCAAATTAAGGATCCCAACATGTGGTTCTTTTTTAATGGAGTTGCCACGAATTTCCATCCAGGACAATATCAATGTGCAGCATTGGGTTATTTTACCTTACCCGTACAAGTGCAAATGCCGCTTCAGGCAGATGCACGGCGCCAGAGAGCTGCTGCCGGCCCGATGGGTTCTGGTTGCAATGATGAAGTGATAATCGATGTTCAGCTTTCTGATGGTAGCTCCTGGGGGAGAGCTATAGGGGGTGTTATCACTGGAGCACTCACCTTGGGATCATACCCAGGTGTCATTTCCCAGGAGAATAGAAGGTCCATTTTGGGACTCACCTGTAGGCTGGAGAAATCAATCAATGCCACAGGGAGGGTCATACGGGATCTTCAAATGGAAATCACTGAGCTTCATCAAGACCAAATGCAGGACAAACTGGCCATAGATTACCTCTTAGCAAAATACGGAGGATTTTGTAAACTGGTCGGGAACCAGGGATGTCGGGTAAAATTCCAGGATCTGAATAATACTATTGAGAAAGAGCTTCAGAATTTACAGGAGAGCATTACTAACAATGTACGCACTGATGTTAATCTCTTTGATTGGGTGACTTCTTGGTTGCCTGATTTATCTGTCCTTAGACAAGTTTTCTTTTATGGGTTCATTATTATTATCTGCCTTATATCATTGTGTTTTTGCATTAATTGTATTCCTAACCTTATTTCTATGTGTAACGCATGTCCACTGCGTAGAAGGGAGACATCGAGTTTTGCACGATGGCAATTGTACTCAATGAGGTATCATCCTCCGGAACAAGGTACCAGGAGTCAGGAGGGGTACGATGTCCAGGAGGACAGTGATGATGTTTATGGAGGAGTAGTTATGGAGTATGATGACATGCAGGGGTATGATTAGCCGTCCCTCTCTCAAATTTAAATGAAAAAGGAGGACATGTGGGAATGTATCTGTTTTCTGTCTGGCTGTCTCTGACACATTGTGTAAACAAAGGTCTCTTTGTCTGCATCAGAGACAACGCTTGATTTTGGGCATGCGTAGAATATGAGAAGATTTCTCCTTTCTTTCTCCTTATTTGGGTTCTGGCCTTCTGATTGGTTGTATGTGCCTTAAGTTTTGTTTCTGTTAAGTTTCGTTTCTGATATACTCTGCTTGAATAAAGAGAAGCCATGATTATTCCTTTGTCAGCCAACAGTGCAGCGTGTGTGTGTTTTGCTTTCTCTCTATCTCTGTTTCCCTCTTACTCCGTCTAATGAAGCTGGACTCCGTTAGACCTTTTAACTCTCTCTCTTAAAAGATCTGGGACTATAAACTGCTGCTAATGAGGCTGAATGATTATCTTTACATGGATCAGATTTCCTACATTACATTCCATACTATTCCATACACAACACCCCTCCCCGCTAGGATGGGACGAAGTCCCTCAACCAATGTGGTTTCCCACATGTGCGCTTGGGATGTGCGGATGCTGTGCTTGGTTCGGGGGCCTCGCGCTTCTCTGCTCTCTTGGCTCTTGCCCTGCAATAGGAGGGATGGACTCGTTAGCGGTTTGCTGTGGTTGTGCAGCCGCTGACTGAAAACATAGGGAACTGGGGTTTCGCATTTGCACCAGCCCTGACTGGGGAGCCCTTGACTGGAAATGTGGGGTAGGGGTGAACTCTAATGTCGAGAAACCGGGGGCTACTGGGACTAATGAAAAACCCCGCTCTTTGCTCGGACGGGTGGGGGACCACTCCGAAACACCCCCGGTTCCAAAACTCAAAATCAAACTCTTCCTCCCCGTCAAATTCGTTCCTCTCTTCCAAAGTATCCCTGGTGTCCAAGGGATATGAGTTTGTATCAATCCCCTCCCACCTAGGTGGGGATCACCAATCCGCATTTGTACCCGAAAGGGTACCCTGTGTCTCCCTCTTGGGATAAGCGGGTGGGGGAGGACCCTAACACTGACTCCTGTAGCTATATGTCTGTGTCCTGCCTATCGGTAACCCTATGCCTGAGTTGATCAGTGTGCCTTCTCCTGAGTAGACCTGTGCTGGTCTCCACACAGTACGAAACTGGCCCCGTTTGCTCAATGACTATCCCCGGGACCCAGGCTGGCCCTGCGGCCACGTAATTCCTGCAATATAGGGGCTCTCCTATTCTGAAACTTTTGGTATTCACTATTTCTATGTTCCTCCCTTTATCCTCCACCCTTGTGGGATCCAACCTAGTTAGAAGCATTACAGGTTTCCTGCGCATAAGGAGCTCTGCAGGCGAGAGCCCTGACGCGAGCGGCGTCACCCTATAGCACAGCAGGAACTGGCACAGTTGCAGGTTCAGGTCCCCAGGGCCCATGCGCTGCAATGTCTCTTTTGTAGTTGGCACCTGGCATTCTACCTGGCTATTTGTTGCAGGGTGGAAAGGGGCAGAGGTGATATGTCGGATGGCGTTTTTCTCAATGAATGCCTGAAATTCCGCAGACGTGAAGGTACTGGCGTTGTCGCTCACAAGCATGTCTGGTATCCCAAAACAACTAAACACCCTGCACAATTGCTTTACGGTTGCGGCTGACGAGGTGCTGGACATCGGAATCACCTCCAACCACTTGGAGTAAGCATCTACTATTAGCAGGAAAAGGGTTCCCCTGAAGGGACCCGCGAAATCTACATGTACCCAAGACCACGGCCCTCGGGCCGTGTCCCATTCTCTATGGGGAAGTCGGGACTCTTCAGGTCGAGAACTTTGGCAATTCTCGCACTTGCCGACCATGTGCTCTATGTCAGCATCCATTTGGGGCCACCAGATGTAGCTTCTGGACAGAGCTTTAGAGCGTACGATCCCGGGGTGGCTGACGTGCAGTAGCTTGAGCACTCTCAACCTCAGTGACTCAGGAATGACCACCCACTGGCCCCATAGGAGGCAGCCCCTTTCTGTGGAAAGCTCATCCCTATTTCTAACATAAGCCGTGAATTCCTCCCCGGGGGAAGTCGTTGGCCACCCTTTCTGAACCCAGGAGCTCACTAGGGAAAGGGTCTTGTCCTTTGCCATGGGTTTGGCGAGGTCTGCGGGAATTATCGGGGGTGAGTCGAGGGCTTCGATCAGAAGCACTTGATGATCTCGCTCCACCTCACACTCAGGGTCTCTTAACTGTGGCAGGGGTGACCTGGAAAGAGCATCTGCATGGCTAATGTCTTTCCTCGGGCGGTGGACCTGTGTGTGCTGGTATGCATTGAGAAAGATAGCCCATCAGAGCATTCTGGGGGACAGAATCTGTGGTGTGGGCTTGCCTGTGGTGAAAATGCCTAGTTGGGGTTTGTGGTCGGTCACAATGGTGAAGGTCAACCATACAGGTTGGTGGAGCCCTTGCCTTGAACAGCTTGACTCTGGCCCTCATGGCTTCTGCTGCCTGTGCTTTCTTTAAGACCTCATGGAACGTCAGGTCATGGCCATGGGTCATCAGCTTTCATTGGGTCTCCTCGTCCCACAGACCACAGAGCAAACGGTCCCTGAGTGCAGTTTCCAGGTCTGCCCACTCACATGGGGTTGCCGCCATGCGGAGGGCCACCGCAAAATCAGCCACAGACTCACCCGGGCGCTGGTCCTGTCTCCCAAAGGCAGCTCTGGCCATGAAGATGGACACGGTCGGCTGGAAGTGCCCCCGCAGCACTGTTACGAGGTGCTTGACCGGGACCTCTTCCACCTTCCTCGGTGCTACCAGGTTGACCAGGAGCTTCACGGCGTGGTACCCCAACATCATGATGAGCTGGGCACACTTTTTTCCCTCGTCAGTGATTTCAGCTATCACCAGCGTGCTGCAGAAATGCATTTTGAACCATTCCCATTGGTCCGGCTGGCTTATATCAAAGATTGGCTGCATCTTGTTCCCGTGGGAAGCCATATCCCACCTTCGTTGCCAATTTGGTGTTCAGGGAAGCAAGACGATAGAAGCAGCCATATTCTGGCTAACACATCTTTATTGCATGAAGTACAGTTCGAACACGAGGTAATGGTGGCAATACAACTCCTTTTACACAGTCACTATACATTTGAATCTGAGTGCATGGTAGCCTATTGGCTACTGTCGGCATGAGGTCATCCGGAGTCCCGCCCTTCTTGTCCAGGTGTATCCGTGGCAGGAAGGTTTCCCGCAGCTGGGCATGATTGGGGAATTTGTACCACGTGAGTTGAATGCTCGCTGCTCCCATCTCTGGTAGCAAACTCACATTCCAATAGCAGCTGGATACAATGTGTTCTTTACAAGTGGCTTGAGTATACATTTCCTGTAGAACCGGTTACATTTAACTTAAAGGCATAATGTAGCAGTTACATTCCATACTATTCCATACACAACAGTAGGAGAAACTCTCTCCTTCTAATTTGGACCTTGGGAAATGGTACCATGAGATCTAAGGATTCAAATCCTCTTAATCAAAGAAGCAAGGACCTCTCTCATAATTATCATTTAAATAGAGATACAAGTTGCACCCATCTGAATAATCAGGAAGACAGTTATGGATCCAGACTCAGGCCTATATACATTTAATGGACCAAAGTCCAAAAGCATGATAGACTAAATGATTATTTCACATTCAGCACTGCCTCACTTCAAAAATTTCAGGAAGTGATGCTATCCAATCCAACTATCTTTCTCTATCAATTACAAAAGAATCAATAATGATGCCACCTACGGAGAATCTGATAGTTTAGGGAGGGAGAAGGTCGTGTTGGACTGGAAAGCTACAAGAATGATTAAACTCGTTTCTAATGTCCCCCTGGTTGCTATTTTTAAGAGAACAGTTTTTAAAAATCTTCCTAGACTAAATAGACCAGGGGTTCTCAACCTACGGTCCAGGGGCCAGATGTGGCCTGCAACACCATTACATGTGCCCCCCACTTCCTCTGCCACACCCGGAAGTGCCATGTGTGGCAGGCAGGGCAAAATGGCCATTGTTGTGTCCGGCTGTAGTAAGCACACACACCCAGCCAAGTCTCCTGAACAGCATCAGCGTTTATTGTAAGAACATATAAGCAGGTAAACAGATAACTAGCAGTCGGAACAACAGACCCCCAAAGGGGCTTAAGGCAAGTGCCAAACCACTTGCTTATATACAGTCTCTTCAGGAGGTGCAGAGAGAGATACATTTACCCTGGCTTTTCAGGAAGTAGGAACACAGACAACCAATCAGGCGTTGAGTATAATGAAACCAAGACCTTGAGCCTTATATGGGAAATGCTTAATAATTACAATAGGAACATGGCATCCATGATGCAGCAATAATTAATCTTTTATAACAGCTGAAATAATACTTAATAAACATTAATACACAACAGCCATCCAGTCCCCAAAGCTGTCTGAGGGAGTGTGGCCCAGCCCTCAGCTTGAAAAGGTTGAGAACCCCTGAGATAAACCCTTGAAAAATGTTCAAGTAACAAGACTCTAATTGTCACTTCTACGCCTGCCTACATAGGCACACAATACTATCAGGGATACTTTGTTGCTTAGTGTATCACCAGAAATGTATCCTGGCAGGAGCAATAAGGAGACTAAGACAACAGGACTCACTAGAGGTAAAGGTAAAGGTTTCCCTTGCTCAAAAGACTCACTAGAAAAGTATTATTCTTATATCCAACTGTGCAAAGAGTATAAACATTAATTATGGAAGAAAAGGGAAGAGCATGGATAGAGAGTCACAGCATTTTTAAACATCAGAGGTTGAAAGCTAATCTGAAACTTAGTACATAGAATTTGATATTCTTTTTTTATTTCCTCTTCTTTTGCAAGTCACAGACCAAAAACAAGCAAACATACACACACAAAATCAAAACAGTAGTTTTGTTAATCTATTTTAACACATCCAAAACAACAAAAGAAAAAACAAGCAAAGATAGAAATTTATTTCAGTGCTTATACAATGGATCCCTTGCACATCAGAAAATTGTGTATTAGCTAGAAAGCTTCCTGTTGCTACACAAAAGTTAGGTAAGAAGAATAAAGTGAACAGGACACAGGCAGAGAGGACCATGGATCAGAGGGTTCACAAAATGGGATGCCAGCCACAAAATAGCATGAGGGCTGAGAGGAATCTCAGCTTCCCCTGCATCACTCCCAACTGTACCCATTTAAATTGATTCCTCACTGAGATAAGATCCATGTGGCCTGTTTCTGGTAGATAGATGGACATAAAGCTGGACATCGGCTTTCACTTTAGTCTCATACATTCAAATATTAAATCCAATGCAATTTCATCTTAAGGAATAATGTGTGCTTTCAAATTAGTGTCTTAAAGAACATGTAGTCTGGAGATTAGCATCTCAGTAAACATATAAGCACTTCAATCTAGAGAGCTGACAGTAATATGGAAAGTAATATGAAGGTTCTCCCAAAATGGGGAAAAACATTTTCCAGAAGAATAAAAGCAGGTGATCCCTCCTCCCCATTTCCTCCAATGTTTTCACATGTCTAGACAAACTTAAGTTTCCCAAGCAATCTCCCGCACAATTGCTTACAGGTTTTTTCTTACTAGCTTTTCCTTAGTATTTTATTGTTGTCATGATTTGTGTTTTTTTACTATAGTCTAGCATCCCCTGAGCAGAGTTTCTCCAGCAAAAATCCTTACAACCCAGAGTAATCTCTGACATGAAATTATTATTATTATTAGTTATATTTGTTTTCAATTAAATTAAAGCATATCTTTCCCCAAATTGCCCCAGGATAGATTGACTTTTAGTTAGCTGAGCAAAACCTGAGCCAAGTCAAATTCACTGGTATGAACACGTGTTGAGACCATAGCAATCTTACATTTACTAGCACTGAGTATCAGTGAGAGGTGTTTTTATAACTTAATGTGATCCACTCTTTTGATTTCTTGTGTTCCTGCCATTAATTTGCCTTGAGTTGGCTTATAACCAGATATTTCATCTTCTTGGTGTTGAGAGAGAGAAGATGAAGAAAGAGTTGTAGCTGGAGGTGCAGAGGGTGGCACTGGGAGTGGTGTGGTAGAGGTGTTGTAGTCTGATGAGGGCTGAGGTTTATAATTTGGGGATAGGAGGGTTGGGATGGTGAGTGTTCAGGTGAAACTGGTGAAAATAGATTAGATGGAATGAGTAAGCGCTTAGAGCATATAGTCTGGATAGTTACATCTTTGTAAACAGAGGTGACTTTTTAAATTGTAAAGGGGGGGGGGGAGGAAAATTCCTTTTTTTCTATATGTGTTCTTATGTTGTTATAGAATGTGGGGTAGTGAGGGTAAATTGTTTAGTTGTGTGCACGGTCTTTGAAGATTGTAGTAGGTCCAGCAAGATGAGGTTAGAACTTAGATATGAAAATTATTAAGATATTGTCATGGAATATAAAAGGGACTGGTTGTCAAGTGAAACATAGAAGATTCGAATCAGCTCTTAGGAAAGATTGACCAGATGTAGTCTTTCTTCAGGAAACACATCAAAAATTGAAAGATACAAACAAATTATTTTTAGGATGGACACAAATGTATGAAAAAGCCTTTGGTACCTCAAAGGCAAGGGAGGGGGGGTCATTTTGATTTCTAGTAGATTAGGTTTTACAATGACAAAGAGTATTAGTGACCCGGAAGGTAGGTATTTGATTGTGAAGGGTACAGTGGATGAGGAAGAAATAACATTTGTGAATGTATATGCACCAAATGAGGATCAAGATAATTTTTTGGATAAAATTATCAAATATTAATAAAAGAGAAAACAGTAAAAATGATAGTAGCAGGTGATTTTAATTTAATGTGATCTAGTATAGATTGTACTAATGTGACAAGAAATAGAAGTGGGTTTAAAATGGAAATAATTGATAAATGGATCAAACTTTTAGGTTTAAGAGATGCTTGGAGAGAATTTAAAGGTTTAGAAAAGGCTTATACTTACTTTTCACAGGTACATAATTCGTACTCTAGAATAGATTATATTTTGGTCACAGATAATATGATTAAAAATATAGAGGAGATGGAAGTAGGAATTTTTAAAGAGTCAGACCATGCAAAGGTTTTGTTAGAGCTATCGTTAGAAGAGGAAAATGGGAAGAGGAATAATTGAAGGTATGATCCTAAACTATTTAAAGATATTAAAAATAAAGAACAAATGGTTAAGATTTGGAATGAAAGTTGGCAATGGAATGATACAGGAGGTGTGAGTTATAATGTAGTATGGGATGCCATGAAGTATGTGTTTAGAGGGGAATGTATTAAATTAGCAAGTATAAAGAATAAACAATTAAGGAGCAAGCAAGAAGAAATTGAAAAGGAAATTAGACAGATTCAAGAAGAACATATAAAAACTGGAGAGAAGAGAATTTTTGAGAAGATGCAAAGGTTAAAGAAGGAATTGGTTGGAAAAGATATAGAAAAGGTTAAAAGGGGCTTGGTATATTTAAACTTTTGGTACTTGACACTGGGGGAGAGGGCAAAACAGTGGCAAATGAGTTTCAACATTTATAAGTGCAGAGTGATGCATGTTGGGGCAAAGAACCCCAATTACATTTATAAACTGATGGGGCCTGAACTCTCTGCGACAAACCAGGAAAGGGACCTTGGTGTCCTGGTGGACAACTCAATGAAGGTGTCAACCCAGTGTGCCTCAGCAGTGAAAAAAGCAAACTCAATGCTAGGGATCATTAGGAAGGGTATAGAAAATAAGTCAGCAAGTGTCATTTTGCCTCTTTATAAATCTATGGTGAGGCCCCATCTGGAATACTGTGTACAGTTCTGGTCACCATACCTCCAGAAGGCTATTATGGAGCTGGAAAAAGTGCAGAGGAGGGCAACCAGAATGATTAGGGGACTGGAACACCTTCCTTACCATCTGAGGCTGCAACGGTTGGGCCTCTTCACTCTTGAACAATGACGTCTAAGAGGTGACCTGATTGAAGTTTATAAAATCATGCACGGTGTGGACAAAGTAGATAAGGAAAAACTGTTTTCCCTATCGCATAACACTAGAACAAGGGGACACTCCATGAAACTTTTGGGTACTAGTTCTCAAACAAATAAGAGAAAGTACTTTTTCACCCAGATGATTACTGGTCTATGGAACTCCCTGCCAGAAGAAGTGGTGACAGCTGTCAGTCTTGACAGCTTTAAGAAAGGATTAGACGAGTTCATGGAGGACAATGGCTATAATTATAATTATCAATGGCTATAATTATGGATACTTAAGGACAACCTCCGGGTTGGAGAGATAGGCAGGATATCTCTCAATGCCATTTCCAGGGAATCCTAAGCAGGTGAAGGCATCTGCTTGGGAATACCCTGAAGGAAATGGTGAGCCACTGTGTGAGACAGAATGCTGGACTGGATGGGCTGTGGCATGTTCCAACAAGGCTATTCTTATGTTCTTATGTAAAGAGGGAGTACTTTGAATATAATACTAAAAATTCAAAGTTATTCGCAAGAGCAGCAAAAGAAAAGAGAAGTAAAAGGGAAATTGGTGTTTTGATAAGTAAAAAGGAATAAGATGTAATAAGATGAAGGAAAAATTGATATAGTAAGAGAGTTTTATCAAGTGTTATATTCTGAGAAATAAATACAATTAGAAACATTAAGGGAGTATTTGGAAATGCAGGAAGGTGTTAAAATAAGTCAAGAACATAGGGATAGAATGCAAGCGCGGCACCAAAATGGCCGCCGCACTCTTTGCGGGAGCCCCCCCACAGGACGAAGGCATCCGGGTAGTTAGGGGCATGGCCAGCTCCCTTATAAAAGGGGTGGCCACGAGGCAGCCGAGCTGCCATTTTGCGAAGCGACGGAGCGGAGAAGTTTTTCCTCTTACTCCGTCGCTTTTACCTTGTGCGGGAAGCCTTCTGGCTGCTGATCTTCCTTTTTCGGCTTCCCTTAGGTCCGACTGAGATGCCTTCGAAGAAGAAGGCGGCCGCGAGCGCGGCTCGGGCGGTTCGGAGGCGCAAACCGGGTCGGAGGACCGCGGCTGCGCCTTCCCACCAGCCGCCTTTGCTGGCTACCACCGGGACCGGTGGGATGGGGTCTATTACCCCCTGGCCGGAGGCCGGGGACCCGAGCAGGGGTCCAGTATGGGCTGCGGCCCGCGGCCCGCAAGCGGCAGACGCCGCTCCTGGTGTTCATTCCACTGGGCCTTCCTCTATCGGGGCGAAGCTCACTCCGGGGCCATCCAGCCTTGGGGAGTGGTGTGGTCCCCCCCCTTGGCAGGTGCCTACGCCGGCCCTGCCGGGCCTGGGTGTGGGGTCATGGCCATATTCGGGCCCCGGGGTTCAGGGACCTGTACCCACGCCCGTAACGGGCAGGCCGGCTGGCCCGTGGCCCCACGTCAACGTGGAGGCCTTGCTGGCCCACGTGGCGGCACTCGAGGCTTCCCTTGCTCGGGCCAGCCACGCTGGGTCTCCTTTTGGGGTGCACTTCGACGCGTCGTCTGCTGGGCAGCGGCAGGCGACGGAACGGGTCGAGCAGCTTGAGGCGCGTGGCGCGACTCCGGCCACTGCCTCGCTGCTCCCCGACCAACAGGCCAGCGCGGGTCAAGCCCCGGCGGCGAGCTCTATGGCGGTCGTGAGCTCGGACACCCCCAGTGGGCCGGAACCCCCGGTGGGGGCGGCCCGCGGGGGTGCGGCATGTGAGTATGCGGTACAAACTAGTGCACCTACACATGTGGCTACGTTGAGGGGGCTTTCCAATGGCCTTGGCCTCGCATGGGTGGTGCGGCGGTACAGCCGCTGACGCACCAACCGGCGACGTCAACCACCACCCAGGGCCCCGGGGTGGGGAGCATTTCCTATCCTGTGGGGAATGTTTTAGGGGTGGCTGGACTGGTACAAGCCCCTTTCCAGATGCCTGCAGTTTCTGCTGTGCCTGTCTCGGCCTTGCCGACAGCGGGCTATTCCTTGCCACTGGGTGACCACTTGGCACAGGCCACCAGAGAGAAAATATGGCGAGGGGAGTATGTTGATATCTTCTCACTCCTAAACAGGGAGCCCACCAAGGAAGAGAGGGAGGGGCAGGATGAGAAGGATAAGGAACAGGCACATCGTCGCAAGCCACCACGGACGTGGGCCAACTGGCTGCCGGCTTACCTCATCTACATGGCAGTGTACCTGAGGGCCCGGCCGGATCTGGCAATTCCGATGGTCCAGTATTTGGACAACATCTACCGGGCGATGGTTGACTTTCCGGGCCCGTCGTGGTTGGCTTATGACGAGGAATTTCGTATGCGAATTCCCCTGCACCCTGAGATGAGGTTGGATGAGCCATGCCAGAGGCTTTGGCTTCTGTACATGACGCCCACGCGCCCCGCGCCAGGGGAAAGATACCATTGTGGACATGCGGTCCAGCGAGCGGCTCCAACACAGGTTCCCCGCCAAGTGGCGGGGCAGGGGGTTCCAGCCCGCCTGCTGTGCTGGACTTTCTCGTCTAATGGTTCATGCAATAAGTAGAATTGCAAGTACAGACATGAGTGTCCCACCTGTGCGGGCCCCCATGCAGCCTCTGCCTGTCCCAGGCCTGGAGGGACGCGGGGCAGAGGGAGGGGCGGACAGTGGGCTGGCAAGACTGCCGCAGATGGAGCTGGTTCACTGAAAGGCTCCCTCCCCAATTAATGTGGACATGCTGGAGCGTTGGCTCGCATTGTACCCGAAGGGGGAGGATGCAGATTATCTTCTTCAGGGCTTTAGACAGGGGTTCCGTATTCCTTTCATGGGTGACAGGTCCCCTCAGGATGCCCCCAACCTTTTGTCCCTCAGGGGGAGGGAGGAGGTGGCTGCCGCCAGCATTAATAAGGAGGTCAATGCGGGCAGGGTCGCTGGCCCTTTCCCTGCACCCCCGTTCACTAACCTCAAGGTATCGCCCCTGGGCTTGGTTCCCAAGAAGTCTCCAGGCGAGTTTCGACTTATCCATCACTTGTCCTACCCAGACGGCTGATCGGTCAATGATGCTATCCCTGACGACCTTTGCTCAGTCAGGCATACATCTTTTGACCACGCGCTGTGCATGGTGCGCTCATGTGGCCCGGGTGCGCTGCTGGCTAAGTGCGACATTAAGTCGGCTTTTCGCCTCTTGCCGGTGCACCCGGGCGACTTTGAATTGCTGGGTTTCAAATTTAGGGGCAAATATTATTTTGATAAGGCCATGCCTTTTGGCTGTTCCATATCATGCTTGGCTTTCGAGCGTTTCAGTACCTTCCTAGAGTGGGCTTTCGTCCGCAGGTCAGGGTCCCGGTCTGTAGCCCATTACCTGGATGACTTTTTATTCGGGGGTGAACGGGGCTGGGACACGTGTACACGTCTCCTCAACACATTTCAGACGCTAATGGAGGAACTCGGTGTCCCTTTAGCGCCCGAAAAGACCGAGGGCCCATCCACACAGCTAGTCTTCCTGGGGGTGGAGATTGACACAATAGCGCAGGTGTCTAGGTTACCGCGGGATAAGGTGTCAAGGATAGTGGCCCTTATCTCGGACTTAATGGCCAAGCGCAAGGCATCACTGAGGGACCTGCAGGTGCTGCATGGTCATCTTAATTTCGCCTGCAGAGTGGTCGCACCGGGCAGGGCTTTTGCCCGGCGCTTGTGCGACGCTATGGCGGAATTATCCAGGCCTCACCATAGGGTTAGGCTTACCCGGGGTATCAGGGCAGACATGCTTGTCTGGTTACAGTTCCTTAGGGACTTCAATGGGGTCTCATTTTGGAGGCATGACCTCCTGGCTTCCCCTCAATTTCAGATTCAGTCTGATGCCTCGGGATCCCTGGGTTATGGGATGTACTTCAATGGGAAGTGGGCCTATGGTGGGTGGCCACCGGCCTGGGCAGGCACGGGTCGCCTGCGTGATCTCACATATCTGGAATTTTTCCCTATCCTGGGTGCTTTGATGCTATGGGGCCAGGAGTGGTCCAACTCGGTCGTGCATTTCTGGTGTGACAATGCGGCTGTGGTCCACATTGTAAATGCACAGACTTCCAGATCGCCCAGGGTTATGGATCTAGTGCGCCAATTTGTGTTGCGCAGCCTGCGCCTCAACCTACTGTTCAGGGCCAGGCATGTCCCAGGGGTTAATAATGATATTGCTGGGGGGTTTGGCTAAGATGGCCGCTGTGTAACATCTAGTTTCGGACGCTCGCGCTCAACAAAGTGGTGAACGATGTGAAGGAGCGGAATAGAAAATTTTTCAAGTGGTAAAGCTTAAAGTTAAGATCCTTGCCTGTCTCCTTGGAAAGTTTGCTGAGCTTTTGAAGTTGGATGATCGAAGTTCGGGAGGTTTTTCTGGGCGGTGGAGCTGTGACGGCAGTCGCGGCTTTCCCGCTGGAGAGCCGAGGAACGGGATCAGCGAGAGGAGAAGGCTATGGAACTGGTTTTGGAAGTGGCAAAAAAGCGGCTGGAGAGAAGGCAATTTGTGTGTAAGTGCCTGAAGGGAGCTACATTCTTAGCTATAAGCCATAAAATCGGCTGAGTTTTTTCAGAAGAAAAAGAGGGGGAGGAAGAGCTGGTGGTACTGTAATGGCGACGGCCAGGAAAAACGAAAGTGATCGTGTATAGACTGTGGTTTTTTTTTTCTACATACCAGAGGATCGCGTCACATTCTGAAATCAATAAGGCGGATTAATTTTCCTTTCTCTTTTTTTTTTTCACCTCCTCTCTGGTCTGGAAAAGAGGAGAGCTGTGGGAGTTTGTTTTTTTTTTCTTTTCTCTTCTGCCTAAACTGCCTGCTCATTTAGGGAAGAGGGGGAAGAGGGGGGGCCTCTTCTCACTACAAAGTTAAGGCACTCGCTGGAAAAGGGTGTTTTGATTATCCACTTCAAAGGAAGGATTATGTGGCTTTGATTGAAGGGTTCCATTACTGTGTGGATTACAAATAGCTTCTCAACTTCTCACCTTAACCCCTTGGTGGCTGGATTTCTCTTTCCTTCTGAGCTCCCCCCCCCCCCCTCAGCAACCTGATTAACTGTTGTTCTGAAGCCTTTTTGCTGTGGTTGGAAGACGTCATTTGACTGCTGGCTTTGTGGGAAAGGATTATTTGTGGTTAACAAGTTTTACTTTTAAACTGCCTGTTTGGAGAGCTGTTTTCTTTTGTTTTCCTTTGTTCCATCGTTGTGGATTACAGTAAATTTTGGATCTTTTGCTGACATAAGAACTTGACGGTTGTATTGGTGGAACCTATGGCTGC
The DNA here is from genome assembly GCA_035047305.1 of Bradypodion pumilum. Taxonomy (NCBI): domain Eukaryota; kingdom Metazoa; phylum Chordata; class Lepidosauria; order Squamata; family Chamaeleonidae; genus Bradypodion; species Bradypodion pumilum. Next base: position 82,267,480 of record JAWDJD010000006.1, read on the forward strand.
AGTGTAGTAAGCCTTACTATATTGGAATTGTTACAGCGATCTGCAACATTGGGTTTGAAATATATTACATCACTATGGATAAAGGTATGAGAGCGAAAGCGAAAGATGAAGAACAGGTTGTAAAACCTAAGAAGATTGAAAAAGCACTAATGGATGAATCTGTTCAGCCAACAGCTCTGCCCACAGTGTCATTGGACCAGACTCAAATTATGGTGGAAATTGGCAAGTTGTCGCAAAAAATGGAGAAAAATGAGGCTTCAAGGGTGAAAGATAAAAATGAAATGTTTAAAAGGCAAGAAAAGATGATGTCAACACTGACAGATTATACCAAAAAGGTGGACTTAAGTTTGAATAAATTTGAGGGAATGCTGAAAGTGGTTCAAATCGAGGTGGATGCGGTAAAGAAGGAAGTAAAAGGGACTCAGGAGGTGGTGCGGGACAGTAAGTTAAAATTGCAGGAACAAGAAATGAGGATAGATGCTGTCGAAGACATGATGAGAAAGCAGAACATTTTGATCCGTCAGGTACCGGAACGCACTCCGGATCTGTTAAGAGAGAGGGTGGTTCAGTGGTTAAATGGTTTAAAAATGGGGAAGGAATTTGTTCAAGAGGATTTAGGAAGTGTATTCCGGGTGGGTCCAAGAAGAGGGAGAGTGGCTCAAAGAAATGTGTTGGTTAAATTTGCAAATTGGGCAGATAAATTAAAAGTAATGGCTCATCTGAAAAGTGTTGGTTCAGACGCGTTGAAATTTGATGGCTCAGATGTAGAAGTCTACAATGATATTTCACTAAAAGAAAGAACATGGAGATATAAGATGAGGCCTGTTACTAAATTATTGATGGGTAAAAATATAAGGTATAATTGGAGATTTCCACAACAATTGCGCTTTTTCTATGATAAAAGAATGCAAGTTATTGATGAAGGCATTAATCCATTGGAATACCTGAGTTTGTTGGGATTGGTACAAGTAGATTCAGAAGAATGGAAAAATCTTAAGAAGGAAATGATGGATTCTGGAGCTTTGGGGAGGGAATATGGGAGGGAGGAGTCCGGTGGGGCAACAGGTGGAACACCACAACGAGGGGAGGAGGAGGAGGAGCCGTCTTTGATTATGATGGAGGAGGAGATAGGTAAGGAAGGATGAGCATTAGATAGTAGTAATCTTAAGTAGCTAATAGAGGTAGAATGGGTAATGTAGCGCATAGCGCCGGCAGTAGGGCGCATCTTGCAGGTCCCCCCTCTCCCCTCTTTGGTTGACAGAGGCGACTTTTCGTTGGAAGGTGGGGAGAGTGAAAAATGTGTGTTTTATGTAGTGGGTATGGTGAAGGGTTTTTGGTGGCACGCCCGATGGAGAGTTTAAAGTTGGGAGAAGAATTTGGTTATGGATAGTATTAAAATAATATCGTGGAATGTGAAAGGTACAGGCTCTGTTCTTAAGAGACGGAGGTTGGAATCGGCGTTGAAAAAAGATAGACCAGATATTTTATTTTTACAGGAAACACATCAGAAATCAAAAGATACGAATAAACTTTATCTGAGTTGGATGCAACACTATGAGATGGCGTTTGGAACATCTAAAGCAAGAGGGGTGGCAACTATGATTTCTAGGAAGTTAGGATTTGAAATCACAAAAAAGATTGCTGATCAAGAGGGTAGGTATCTGTTGTTAAGAGGAAAATTGGAGGATGAGGAAATATTGCTGGTAAATATTTATGCTCCGAATGACCACCAAGTAGTATTTCTTGAAAAAATTCGGAAAATAGTGGAGGGGGAAAATGTTGCAAAAATTATTGTGGCTGGTGATTTTAATTTGATCAGGTCAGGAATGGATTGCACGAACATAGCTAGAAGTGGAATGGGTGTGAAAGGGAAGGCGTTGGACAAATGGATGAAAGTTATGGGTTTGAAGGATTCGTGGAGAGAGGTTAAAGGCTTGGAAAGGGCATATTCCTTTTTTTCGCATGTACATGGGACCTACTCGAGAATAGATTATGTTTTTCTGTCGGAAAATTTAATTGGGGATATAGAAAGTACGGAAATTGGGATTATTAAGGAATCGGATCATGCTAAAGTATATCTGGAATTGAAAGCACCAAAAAATATTCAAAGAGTTAGAAATTGGAGGTACGATCCTAATTTGTTCAAAGATCAGAAAAGCAAAGAGGCAATTATGGAAAGTTGGAAAGAAAGTTGGCAATGGAATGATAATAATGAGGTTGATTTTAATATTGTATGGGATACCATGAAGTCAGTTTTCAGGGGGGAAAGCATAAAAGTGGCAAGCCTTAAATATAAAAGGTATAAAGCAGAACACATAGAAAAAGAAAGGGAAATAAAACAATTACAGGAAGAACACGTAAAGAGTAAAGATAAAAAAATTCTCTTGAAACTACAAGGACTCAAGGCAGAAGTAATGGGTAAAGATATTGATAAAGTTAAACGAGATCTGATTTATTTAAATAGAGAATATTTTGAATTTAGTAATAAGAACTCAAAACTATTAGCAAGAGCAGCTAAGGTTAAAAGGGAAAAAAGAGAAATTGGGGTGTTAGTTGACAGGCAAGGTTCAAGGTGTAATAAGAATAGCGATAAATGTAAGATAGTTAGGGAATTTTACCAGGTGTTATATGCAGAAAAAGAAATAGATAGGGAAAAGCTTAAAAGGATATTGGAGAGGCAGTTAGGGAATGGGATAAAGCAAGAGCATAGGGAGAAAATGGAGGAAAAGATAACTGATAAAGAGGTTAAGGGGGTAATAAGCGGATTGAAGATAGGGAAAGCCCCGGGGGAGGATGGACTATCAACAGAGTTTTACAAAGAATTTAAAGAGGTGGTGGTCCCGAAATTGGTGAAGTTATATAATTATATATTAGATGGAGGATCAATCCCGACTTCATGGTATAACACTACAATTGTTCTTTTGCCAAAACCTGGTAAGAATTTGGAAAGAGTGGATTCGTACAGACCAATTTCGCTTATAAATCAAGATGCGAAGATCTTCACGGCAATATTGGCTAACCGTTTAAATAGTTTTATGGGGGAATATATAAATGTTGATCAAGTTGGGTTTCTAAAAGGACGACACATGGCGGATTTGACTAGAAGGGTATTAGATTTAATAGACAGTGTTAATCAAACAAAGGAAAAAGTGGGATTATTATCATTGGATATTTTTAAGGCATTTGATTCATTGCAGTGGTCTTCAATTAAGGAAATAGTTAAAAAATATGGGTTTGGAGATAAATTTAATAGGGTTATAGATTTACTATATCAAAAAGGAAATGCCAGGGTTAGAGTAAACGAGGAGCTCACGGATGTGGTAAAGCTAGAGGCAGGTACTAGGCAGGGTTGCCCATTATCTCCTATTTTGTTTATAATGGCAATGGAGATTTTAGCTAAAAGTATAAGGGAGGATTTAAATATAGAGGGGATTATGGGTAATAAAGTGAGCATGTACGCTGATGATACATTGCTTATGGTGAAGCACCCCGAACAGGTAATGGACAGGATTAAAGATCATCTACAAGTATTTCAAGCTATAACAGGATTAAAGATAAATTGGGATAAATCTGAATTGATGTTGTGTAATTTGAAATTGAGCGAGATGGGTAGGACGGTGTCGACACTTAATATACAAATCAAAGATAAGTTGAAGTATTTAGGGATAACTATTTCAAACAAATTAGAAGAACTTAAACGATTGAATTATGACAGCTTGAGAATTGAATTTAGGAATAAAATACGAGAACTTCAGAAGTTAAAGCTGTCATGGTTTGGAAGGATTGCTATGTGTAAAATGATACTGTTACCAAAGATTAACTTTTTATTTGACACGCTTGCGATCCATTTAAAAGAGAAAGAAATCAATGAGTTTCAAAAAATGTTTAATGATTTTTGTAATGGAGGAAAAAAATCTAGGCTTCCAAAGAAATTATGGTATTTGTCTCAGAAAAAAGGGGGGTTGGGTATGCCAAACCTCTTAGCATATTATCGAGCATTTCAAGTCAAGAATGTTGTGAAGATCTTGGCAAGAGAAAAGGTAATTTGGGAACAATTGGAAATGAAAGAATACAGAAATATTGGAAACTTGAATTTTCTGGGAATGAAAGATAAGACGAAAAGGTCAAATAATACTATGATGAAAGGTCTCATGGAGGTGTGGAAGAAGGTAAAAAAAGATATGGTTCCGAATCTCTCCCCAATCTTGGAATTGACTGATATGATGTGTTTCCCAATAAAATTAGATAAAGAAAAAATAGAAATATTGGATAAAAATGGGACGTTGTTATTGAAGGATTGGTTAAAAGCATGTGATGTTGATGCCGAGCGGAAAAAAATGTTTGAGATATTAAACTTGAATTGGTTTCAGAAGTTAAAGGTGGACAACTGGAATAAAAAATATAAAAGAGAACTAGGATCAGATAGAGTACTTACGGAATTTGAGGAATTGGTAAGGAAGATTAGAAAAGGCGAAAGTAGTATTAAGGGTCTTGTAAGTAAGCTTTATAATATATTGAATAGAGGTGCAGATCCACAGGAGGATTTGAAACGGAAGTGGGAACAAAATTTGAATATAAAAATTGGGGAGACTGAATGGAAAAATAAATGGAAAAAGAGAATTATGAGAACAATGTCTGTAAGAATTAAAGAACATAATTTCAAGATGTTGTGGCAATGGTACCTGACACCATTAAGACTTTACCAGATAGATAATAAAAGAGATAAGTTATGTTGGAGATGTAAAGAATTTGATGGAACATATGAACATATGTGGTGGAGTTGTAAAAAAATAAGGGATTTTTGGGGAAAAAAGAAAATGAATTCTGTGAAATATTGGGTAAAAGTGTTAAGTTGGTGTCGGGTACTATTCTTTTAACGAATGTGGAAGATCTGGGTTTAAATAAGGAGGAAAAAGAACTACTGGAAATTGTACTGACAACGGGTAGACAATGTATAGCCAGAAATTGGAAAAACGATGTAGATATTCAGGTTGGAGAATGGTATAAAGAAATGTGGAGTTTAGCATTGAACGATAAATTGACATGGGAGATTAAAGTCAAAAGAGATAATTTAAAAGAGAATAGATTCTGGAATATATGGAAACCGTTCGTGGATCACTCTATTATGGCAGGTGATAGTTCAGGACCAGTACCATCTCAAAGAAGTTTCTGGACTTGAGTTAAAAATAAACTCTCCGGGCATTGTATATATTCACAGGGTGTTTTTTTTTCTTTTATTGGTTAAAAAGATTAGTGGTAGTACAGAAAGTTTTTTTCTATTATTTTGGATGTTGAAATAAAGGTTCTTAATATTTGGTGGTTAAATAGTAGTTAATGAATATAGATATTGTTATGTGCTAGCATATAGTAATGTTTGTTAGTATGATATTATGGACTTGTTAGTGTAATGTACTGTTAATGTATTGTTAATGTTTTCTTTTCTTTTTCTGTATGTTTATTAAAGATTTAATAAAAAAATTTATTTAAAAAAAAATAATGATATTGCTGACGCTTTGTCCCGCCTACAGATCTCCCGGTTCCGTGCCTTGGCCCCGGATGCGGAGGAATTTCCCTCGCCACTCCCGGAGGAGATATGGACCATTGGCAAGGAGAGGTGAACCGGGCGATTGGCCTGTCGATAGCGCCACGCACGCGTAAGGCGTATCACCACGCAATTAATTCTTTCAGGGCATTCTGTACCCAATTTCAACTGCCAGGAACCTGGCCGATCCCGGTAACCCATGTTCTGCGGTTCATGGTTTACCTGCATGCTCAGGGCCTTGCACCTCGCACCATAGCATCTAAGCTTTCAGCGTTGGCTTTTATGGCCAAAGTGGGGGGTCATGTGGACAGCACCTCTGACTTCCGTGTGAGACATGTTTTGGAGGGGTGGGTGCGCGAGCGCGGGCGTTGCCCGGACAACCGCCACCCGATTTCCCCAGGGGTCCTTACCCAGTTGGCCCGGGGCTGGCCTTGCCTCTGTTTTGATGCATATGAGGCAGCCCTGTTCCATGCAGCCACAACGGTGGCATTTTTTGGAGCGCTCCGCATCAGCGAGCTTGTGATGCTGTCTAAGGCGGATGCAAGTCATAGGGCACTGGAACTCGAGGATGTCTGTGTAGCCAAAGACTGGGCTCAGTTGAGGATACGTTCCTCTAAGACCGATCAGCATGGCGTCGGCAGTGGTGTGCGACTGCTACGGTGTTCTTTGGCAGACATCTGTCCGGTTGGTGCCCTACAGGAATTCCTGGCACTGCGTGGCACGCACCATGGCCCGTTTTTCTGTCACCAAGATGGGTCTCCCCTTACTAAATTTCAATTTTGGAAGGTGATGGGTAAAGCGCTGGCCAGTGTGGGCCTCCCAGGCGCCCGCTATGGCACTCATTCATTCCGTATAGGGGCGGCCTCGACCGCTGCGGCTTTTGGGTACTCAGGGGCTGACATACGTAGCATGGGACGGTGGGGTTCGCAATGTTTTCAATTTTATGTGCGCCCACTCCCGCCGTGAGTACCAACCCGGTCACCTTACCTACTTTCCCTAATTTTTTCCTTTACAGACCCGGGGTGTCGTATTACACCGGTGACAGTATGGCTGGTGGGCCATAGCTACGTACACAGGGCAGCGCGTTATGCTGCGGCGACAGAGTGGGGACCCCGACTGGGACTGGGTGCAAACGCAAGTCTCACATGGCATGGTAAGCCTGGGATGTTATGGCGGGAGCTGCTGCCTTTCCTTTTTTCAGGCCAGAATGCTGACCCGCCTGACATTCTGATCATACACCTGGGGGGCAATGATTTGGGCCAGGTCACCGGCTTGTCGCTGAAGCATGCGATTTGCGAGGACCTCGCCTACCTGCATTACGTCTGGCCCGCCACAACCCTTGTTTGGTTGGGCATGGTCCCGCGCCATTCCTACAGAGGGGGTGTGGACCTCCTGGCCCTTGACCACGCTAGACGCATGGTGAATAGGGCAGTGGCGCGTTTCTTTGTCGACAGGGCTTGGGGGAGGGTCAGTCGTCACCCCGCTATTAGCCTCCAAAGTTATGACTTGTATGCAGGGGATGGGGTCCATCTGTCGCGAGGAGGTATGGACCTCCTGTTGGGTGATTGGCGAGCAGGCCTGTTGACCGAGCTGACGGTCTGGGGGGGGCGTCGAGCCTTCTTTGAAGCCCCTCCGTGTGGCGGGTAGCACTGGTAAGGTAAACATTATGACCCACAGGTATCCGGCAAGTTCGCAATTGACTGGACAACACTAGACAGGCATAAGTTGGTTAAACGTTGTCCGGTCAACGACGAACTAGGCGATGGGGTGATGGCTATAGCTAGACAGCATGCATCACCCCGTGATTTTACGGATACACGTCAGAGGGTGGGGTCATTAGTTAGATATTGACTACGGTCAACAATTTGTTTGTGGTCAACAAACAAATTGATACAAATGGATACATTGTAGCAATTGCCGTTGGCAATTTTGGGTGGTACCTTACCAGTGTTACTTCGGCCTGCTTGCCTTAAGAATTATGATTGGTCAATTACCAATAGAAATTTATAATTCGGACTAGGGCATGAATCAATAAATGTGGCCCAATGCCGTTATCCACTTTCATTGGTGTCTGAGTCCTTTATTGGGGGGTGCGCCTGCAATGCAAGCGCGGCGCCAAAATGGCCGCCGCGCTCTTTGCGGGAGCCCCCCCACAGGACGAAGGCATCCGGGTAGTTAGGGGCGTGGCCAGCTCCCTTATAAAAGGGGTGGCCACGAGGCAGCCGAGCTGCCATTTTGCGAAGCGACGGAGCGGAGAAGTTTTTCCCTCCACCCCCTCCCTAGTTAACAGTGTGATATTTTGGTCGCTTCGGGGCCGGGTGGGAATTTTTGGCTGGGACCCTTATTGGCTTCCGGGTCCTGGTTTTTTCGCCCATCCCACACTGTTGCTATGGTTTGACATAGGGGTTTTTCTGTTGCTGCTGTTGACTTTGGTCACATGGGCGGGTAGCACTGGAAAGGTAAACATTATGACCCACAGGTATCTGGCAAGTTCGCAATTGACTGGACAACACTAGACAGGCATAAGTTGGTTAAACGTTGTCCGGTCAACGACGAACTAGGCGACGGGGTGATGGCTATAGCTAGACAGCATGCATCACCCCGTGATTTTACGGATACGCGTCAGAGGGTGGGGTCATTAGTTAAATATTGACTACGGTCAACAATTTGTTTGTGGTCAACAAACAAATTGATACAAATGGATACATTGTACTAATTGCCATTGGCAATTTTGGGTGGTACCTTACCAGTGTTACTTCGGCCTGCTTGCCTTAAGAATTATGATTGGTCAATTACCAATAGAAATTTATAATTCGGACTAGGGCATGAATCAATAAATGTGGCCCAATGCCGTTATCCACTTTCATTGGTGTCTGAGTCCTTTATTGGGGGGTGCGCCTGCAATGGAAGCTGTAATAACAGAAAAAGAAATCAAAGAAGTTATATCAAAATTAAAAATGAGTAAAACACCAGGAGAGGATGGACTTCCAGCAGAGTTTTATAAAGAGTTTAAAGAGGTGGTAATACCGACCTCGTAGTATAGATCAGTAATTGCTTTGATTCTAAAACCTGGAAAGGATCTAGAAATGCTTATAGATCAATTTCATTAATAAATCAAGGTGCCAAAAAAAATTCTGCAATATTAGCAAATAGGTTAAATGGCTTTATGAATAGTTATATAGATAAAGATCAAGCAGGATTTTTGAAGAGTAGGTACATGGCAGATTTTACAAGGAGGGTGGTAGGTTTGATGGATATAGCTGATGAAAATAAAGATAAGATTGGATTATTATCTTTGGATATTTTTAAAGCTTTTGATTCACTTCAATGGGTTACAAATAAAGAAATTATTAGAAATTATAGTTTTGAATAAAATTTGTAAGGTTAATTGAGCTGCTATATCAAAAAGGTTATGCCAGAGTGAGAGTAAATGAGGCATATATGAATGATGTAAATCTTGAAGCAGGAACTAGGCAAGATTGTTTGTTGTTTCCAATATTTTTATAATGGCCATGGAGTAATTGGCGAGCTCTATAAGGGAAGATAAAAAAATTGAGGGAATAGAAGGCACAAAAATAAGTCTATATTTGAGGAAATGACAGGATTAAAAGTAAATTGTGAAAAATCTGAGGTAATATTTTGTAATGTAGGGGAAGAGGAACAGAAGAAAATTAAGGAGAAATATAATATGCAGATTAAATGTAGTGTTAAGTATTTGTGAATAAATATTTCAAATAAATTTGATGACCTTAAAAAACTGAATTATGAGAAACAAAGAATGGAATTTAAAGAGAAGATAAAACAATATAGTAAATTGAACTTGTCTTGGTTTGGTAGGATTGCATTATGCAAGATGAAATTATTACCAAAACATAATTTTTTGTTTGATGTACTGCCAATCCAACACAAGGAAAAAGAGATAGCTGCCTTTCAGAATATCTTAAATAGTTATTGTAATGGTGGGGGGAAAGACCAAGAATAGCAAAGAGTTTGTGGTAGCTATCTCAGAAGGAAGGTGGGTTGGTACTTCCAAATGTTAAAAAATATTATAGGGTAATTCAATTAAATATATTGTAAAGATCCTAACAAAGACTGAAGTGATTTGGGAAGAGATTGAGATGAAAGAACTACAATGATTAGGTAATGCAATGTTTTTAGACAAAGATGTGAGAATAAGGGTAAAGAATAAGATGACAAAGGCAATGATGGAGGTTTGGATTTTTTTTTAAAAAAAATGGCTCCTGATGTATCCCCAATTATTGAAATGGAAGATGTAAAGATGTTTTCAGTGAAAATAGATAGAAGGATAAAGGATTTATTTCTTAAAGATGGTGTGTTCCTGTTGAAAGACTGGATAAAGATGTGTGATAAAAGTTAACAAAGCAGAAATGTAAAAAAAAAAGGAAATTGAATTGGTTTCAAGTTATGTTAATAAATAAGTGGAATGCAAGATATAAAGAAGAACTTAGCTTAGGAAGAGGAAAGATGGAATTTGAAGAGATACTTTGTAAAATAAGAAAGGGTGAAATGGTAATAAAGGGTCTGTTGAGTAAGATTTATAAAATTTGAAATAAGGCAGGTAAATCATAGGATACATTAAGAACAATATGGGAACAGGATTTAAACATCAAAATTTTGGAAACAAACTGGAAAAATAAATGGAGGAGAAGAATCATGAAATGTTTGTCAGTTAGGCCTTTTTGACAAAATAGAGAAAGAGATATCGGAAATTTTGGATTTTGATTTGAAGTTGGAGTCAAGTGCCACCTTATTGACAGAAATAGATAATATGAATACGGATATAAATAAAAAAAGACTTGTTGTCTATAATGTTAAATGTGACAAGACAATGCATTGCAAGAAATTGGAATAATGATCCTGTGTTAAAATTGGAGGAATGGTATAAAGAAATGTGGGAAATTGCGTTAAATGATAAACTTACATGGGAGTTGAATAAAAAGAAAGGTATAATTAAAGAAAGTAAGTTTGGGGAAATATGGAGACCCTTTGTGGAGCATACACTGGTGAAAGATAAAGGAGATAAACCAGTACCAGATCATATGAGTTTTTGGAAATGATCGAGCTGGGACAAAACTGTGGTCTTCAGGGCTTTGTATATATCACAGGGGCCATATTTTTTTTTTGTTATTATCATTATTACTTTGGTTTTCTTTTTGTTTTACTTACTATATATATATATATATATATATATATATATATATATATATATATATATATATATATATATATATATATATATATATATATATATATATATATATATATATATATATATATATATATATATATATATATATATATATATATATATATATATATATATATATATATATATATATATATATATATATGTTACATGAGGAGGGAAAGTTCAAAGTTTTATTTATATATTCGGCAGGTTTCGGCAGGCAGCCTCAAAAGTGGGGCCGACGCTGCCAATGCCAAGGACACCGGGCGCTCTCTTTCCCTCCCGGCCAGACCGGCGGGAGATGAACAGGCACAGCTGGAGGGAGTTTCGGCAGGCAGCCTCAAAAGTGGGGCCGACGCTGCCAATGCCAAGGACACCGGGCGCTCCCTTTCCCTCCCGGCCAGACCGGCGGGAGATGAACAGGCACAGCTGGAGGGAGTTTCGGCAGGCAGCCTCAAAAGTGGGGCCGACGCTGCCAATGCCAAGGACACCGGGCGCTCCCTTTCCCTCCCGGCCAGACCGGCGGGAGATGAACAGGCACAGCTGGAGGGAGTTTCGGCAGGCAGCCTCAAAAGTGGGGCCGACGCTGCCAGCGCCAAGGACACCGGGCGCTCCCTTTCCCTCCCGGCCAGACCGGCGGGAGATGAACAGGCACAGCTGGAGGGAGTTTCGGCAGGCAGCCTCAAAAGTGGGGCCGACGCTGCCAACGCCAAGGACACCGGGCGCTCCCTTTCCCTCCCGGCCAGACCGGCGGGAGATGAACAGGCACAGCTGGAGGGAGTTTCGGCAGGCAGCCTCAAAAGTGGGGCCGACGCTGCCAACGCCAAGGACACCGGGCGCTCTCTTTCCCTCCCGGCCAGACCGGCGGGAGATGAACAGGTACAGCTGGAGGGAGTTTCGGCAGGCAGCCTCAAATGCGGGGCCAACGCCAAGGACCGCCGCTGTGTTCGGCCCCGTCGGGGGCGAAGAGGCTCGCTGGCCTCACCATTGGCCGGCGTTTTGGGCCCCGCCCCCCGCCCCTCGCCAGGACTCAAAAGGCGAGGGGGCCTGCCGGACGAAACATCACCGCCGCTGTGTTCGGCCCCGGCGGGGGCGAAGAGGCTCGCTGGCCTCGCCATCGGCCGGCGTTTCGGGCCCTGCCCGGCAGTTGAGGGTTCAACACAGTTGTGGAAGAATGCCCCACCACTTCCATCACCACCGGAGCCGTGCGGAGGGTGGTGGGGGGAGTGAATGGGGCGGTTTTATATTGGGGTGGAAGGGAGGGAGGGAGAGATTGCCAGGCCAGCCAGGAAGGAGAGGCAGCATTCTGTCCAGGGCAAGCAGGGAGGCTCCGGAGACCAATATAGAGGTTGTGATGGGCATGGGGCGATATAGCGGGTACCGAGGGGCGGGCCGCACCCGGGGAACGCGGGGCAGATGCTTAGTAGCTGTCCCTCGTTCCAGCCCCACGGTTACACCTCTAGGTCCTGAGCAGCTGACCCAGGGTGACCCTGCCCTTAGGCTGCTGCTGATGAATGCCAGGTCGGTATGTAATAAGGCCCCCCTGATACAAGACTCCATTATGGGGGAGCGGGCCGACCTGGCATGTATCACTGAGACCTGGCTGAGACCAGAGGATGGGGTTCCTCTGTCAGAAATGTGTCCAGCTGGGTTCAGTATTTGGCACCAGCCTAGGGATGAGGGTAAGGGCGGTGGCGTTGCCATCATAGCCAGGGAGTCACTGGGAGTCACCAGGGCCACCGCTCCACAAATTCTGGGTTGTGAGGCCCTGCTTCTGCGTCTGGGCTTTAAGGGTCAGTTGGGAGTCTTACTCCTGTACCTGCCCCCTTGCAGGGTAAGGGACTCCCTGCCTGAGCTCCTCGAGGCCATCTCAGCGTTGGCATTGGAGTTCCCTAGATTGATGGTTCTGGGGGACTTCAATTTACCCTCGCTGGGGACTGGCTCCGGGGTGGCTCAGGAGTTCATGGCTTCCATGGCAGATATGGACCTGATTCAGGTAATTCAGGGCCCGACCAGGGGCAGTGGCCACACACCAGATTTAATCTTTTTGTCGGAGCGGTGGCAGAGTGATCTGAGACTACGGAAATTAGACATAACACCTGTGCCATGGTCAGATCACTATTTGGTGGCTCTAGACTTCCTGGGTGCGACGCTTCATCGTAGGGAGGCAGGGCCTATTAGAATGGCCCGCCCCCGGCAACTGATGGATCCTGATGGATTCCAGAGGGAACTGGGGGATTTCCCTCTGGATCGGCAACACGATTCGCCCGAGGCGCTGGTTGACCTGTGGAACAGGATGACAACAGCGGCCTTGGATGAAATCGCACCACTACGGCCTCTCAGAGCTCATCGAGCTAGGTCATCTCCGTGGTTCACAGATGAACTGCGGGAGCTCAAACGGGCAAAGAGACGCCTAGAGCGCCGCTGGGTGAAGACCCAGAGAGACTCCGATTGGACACTAGCTAGAGCCGCTATTAGGGCCTATCTAGTGGCGATGGAGGTGGTGAGGCGGCAATACTTCACCACCCTTATTGCCTCCGCTGACAATCGCCCGGCCACCCTGTTCCGGGTTACCAGGTCTCTCCTTGGTAGGGGGACCCCGGTGCCTGGTTGGCAGGGGTCGGCTGAGGACTTTGCTGACCATCTAGTGGAGAAAATCGATCGGATTCGCTCTGGGTTTAATTCCGGCGTGGTTGGGGAGAGTCCGGAGGGAGCTGGAGCACAGTCTTGCCATACCATCTGGGACCGGTTTGATCCAGTTGCCCCTGATGAAGTGGACAGGCTCCTTGCAGCTGTGCGCGCCACTACCTGCCCATTGGACCCCTGTCCCACCTGGTTGGTGAAAGCCTCCAAGGCGGTGACAGGTGACTGGGTTGGGGCTGTGATCAATGCATCATTGCGGGAGGGGGTGTTTCCTGCACCTTTAAAACATGCTTTGGTGCGCCCCCTCCTGAAGAAACCTTCCCTCGACCCAGCTGTCCTAACCAACTATAGGCCTGTCTCTAACCTCCCCTTTTTAGGGAAGGTGTTGGAGAAGGCAGTGGCGTGTCGGCTGCAGGGGGTGCTGGATGAAGCGGATTATCTGGACCCCTTTCAGTCAGGATTCAGGCCGGGATATGGTACCGAGACGGCATTGGTCGCACTGATGGATGATCTCTGGCGGGAGCGGGACGGTGGTCACCCATCCGTCCTTGCTCTTCTTGACCTCTCAGCGGCTTTCGATACCGTTGACCACGGTATCCTTCTGGGACGGCTCCGAGGATTGGGAATCCAGGGTAATGTGTGGTCCTGGTTTTCCTCATTTCTGAGGGGTCGTACCCAGTCGGTGTGGTTGGAGAGTGAGAGGTCCAGTCCTAGGCCCCTCAAATGGGGGGTGCCTCAGGGCTCGGTGCTCTCTCCTCTCCTATTTAACATCTACATGAAGCCGCTGGGTGAGATCATTCGTTCCCATGGGGTGCGGTACCATCAGTACGCGGATGACACTCAGTTGTACATCTCGGCCCATGGGGACCCCAGTGATGCCGTCAAAGTCCTTTCCAGATGCCTGGAAGCTGTGGGGGTCTGGATGGGGGCTAACGGGCTACAACTGAATCCCAGCAAGACTGAGTGGCTATGGATAGGGGGTTCTGCATTAACCCGGGAGCTACCATCGTTGGTTCTGGATGGGGCTATTTTGCCCCAGACAGACCCAGTGCGCAACTTGGGGGTCCTCCTGGATTCACGGCTACTGCTAGAGGAACAGGTGGCGGCTGTGACCAGGAGGGCTTTCGCCCAACTGCGGGTGATCCGCCAGTTGCGCCCACTCCTGGACCGGGACTCCTTGCTCATGGTCACTCACGCTCTGGTTACCTCCAGACTAGATTATTGCAATGCGCTCTACATGGGGCTGCCCTTGACGACCATTCGGAGGCTACAGCTGGTCCAAAATGCGGCAGCCCGGGTGGTGATGGGGTGTGGGCGTTATGCCCGTGCTTTGCCACTGCTCCGGGAGCTGCACTGGTTGCCAGTTTGTCTCCGGGTGCAATTCAAGGTGCTGGTTTTGACCTTTAAAGCCCTATATGGTAGTGGGCCGGGTTACCTAAGAGACCGCATCACCCTGAGGACGTCTGTCCGTCCAACCAGAGCGGACCGGAGGGGCTCTCTAATCGTTCCATCAGCCAGAGGGGCTCGCCTCTCTGGCACAAGGAGGAGAGCCTTCTCCGTGTCTGCACCGGCCCTCTGGAACCTCCTGCCAACAGAGCTACGTCTCCGGACGGAATTGCTGCCTTTCAGAAAAGATCTTAAAACCTGGCTGGCGGGTCAAGTGTGGGGTGCAGGTGGAAGGGTAACCGCCATTGGGTGGTTGGTGTAGAAGAACTCTTCCCCATGGTGCCTTTGGATCCTGCAGCCCTTGTTTTTAGGGGGTGGGTAGTTTTAACTGTTTTAACTGTTTTAACTTGTGTTTTTAATTTTTATTGTGAACCGCCCTGAGTTGGCTTTGGCCGAGTGAGCGGTATATAAATGTGATAATTAAATTAAATTTAAATATATAAATAACTCAGCCTGAATGGGAGGTTTTGCGTCGTTTCTATGCAAACTCTACTGGATGGAGTCAATGGAGACCAGCAGAGTTTGTGTAGAAATGGCGTGAAGTCTTCCATCCAGGTTGAGTCGCTGGAGCCTGCAGAGTGAATCCATGCCTCGGCTGGCAACCTTCATCGTTGCTGGACTTTCTTTGTTTGGGAAGCCCTTGTAGCAGATGGACAAACAGGCAGCGTTTTAGGAGGATTTTGAGTGGCACTCCCCCCCCCATGACTCCAGCCAAAGGTTGCCGGCCGAGGCAAGGACGTGCCCCGCCAGCTCCAGTGACTCAGCCTGGATGGGAGGCTTTATGCCGTTTCTATGCAAACTTTGCTGGTTGGAGTCAATAGAGCTGATCAAGGAGGATTCCCCACTGTTTTGGCTTATAGCAGTGGGGGGGGGGGGTCACGGGGTGTCAGAAACAATGTGGAAAGGGTACTTTGAGCCTCCCAGAGGTGGCTGAGGTGGCGGAGGAGCTGAAATGGGTAAATAAAAATCAGTCACCCCGGAACTTTTTCACCCATTTCAGCTTCTCTGCTGCCTCAGCCCCCTCTGGGAGGCTCAAGGGACGCTATCCATGTTGTTTCCAACACCCCGGAACCCCTCCGGGTGGTGCTATAAGCCAGAACAGTGGGGAAACCTTCCTCAGCTTGAGGTTTTCCCTTGCAGCAGCGGGTGGTGGTGGGTGGTCGGAAACAGCCACAACCACCAGGACCACTGCCAAAACTACCACCAATTGCCTCTTACTATTTTTCATCTGCTCTCTCATTCCTTGGGATCTTCTTTCGCTTTCCCCCTGCTTTCTTTTTCGTCCCTGCATCTCACTCATGAGGCTCCCTTGGCCTGGCTCACCACCACTACCTAGTTTGCCGCAGCTCCCTAAACTCCGACAATCACCAAAAGACCACCAGGGATCGCAGTATCAGGACACCTCCCGATCTCCACAGTTTTTTTAAAAAAAACACACGAATTTGTCTCCTTTATCCACCATTCTTGAGTGCAAGCTGTTCAAAGTACATTTTACAGCATTGCCATCTTGGACATGCCCTCCATTCTCCCTTTGTTCTGAGAGATATCCTGAGGCTGTGGATGAGAATTCAATTAAAGTGGTTTCTGTAAGGGTGGTCTACTATAACAACATATAACATACAACATATACAGCAGCATATAACAGCCTGTTGGTTATGGTGTATCAAATTTGATAATGTCCCAGAAAGCTTTGACTAATATTCAAATCTTTGAGATGGGTTTCCAGCATATGTATGTACTTTATCTCTGCTGTCTATCTTTGGATCCTTGTCTTATAATTTTTCTGTTCCAGAATAACAACTTTCAAGTCCTTTGTACCATGTCTAGGTAGATTGAAATGGTTTGAAACTGGTTTCTGTGTATTGCCATTCCTGGTGTCTGATTTATGTCCATTAACTCTTTTGGACAGAGATTGTCCTGCTTGTCCTATGTAGAGTGAAGAAAGGCATTTGAGGGGGGGGGGGGGGGGGTGAGAAAAAAAGAAGCGGGGCAGAGAAACAAGTAAAACCACCGTTAATGTTGTGTGTGGCATTGTTGGGTCCAGTAATACTGTTGTGTCCAGTAATACTCCATTTAATAATAATTTGCAATTCAGTAATACTCCATTTAATAATAATTTGCAAATTGTGGTGAAGTTCCACAACTAATCCAAATAACAGGTGTTAACAGTTGTAAAAAACAATGTTGATTTGTATACTTATCTGTTATGCTAATCATTTTGTACCCCTGTATCTGAGGTGTATAAATTGATGTCATGAAGCCTCATTCTTCTATCTGACAAAGTAGATTTGATCCAAGAAAGCTAACATTAAAATGCAGCAGTTGGCCTTTAAAGTACCACAAAGTGTTTTTTTGTCTTTTTGTTTGTTTGTTTATTTATTTATTAGTTCAGTTTCTATTTGTTTTCTCTTTGATATGCTTGAAACACAGACTAACATGGCTACCATTTCAAAAATAAAAATGGAAAATGACTTTTTCATGTTAAGGACGTTGTTGGGATCTCGAAGAACACACAGTCAATTTCAAAACCAGATGTGTTTTTGTAGGTGCTATCAGTTGATTGAGACTCCCACCACTTTTGTTAACTTTTATTTCTCTTTTCCTTTAAAATATTCTTTTGGGCTATTGATGGACTTCATATGGCCTGTGATAGGCACTGGATGACAATTATAGCTCTGGTATTGGATGAATTTGTAAGCAATACAGTGCCACTGTCAATAGTTTGACAATGGCCTAAATCCAGCTAACAGTCCCAAATAGAGTGGACCTACTAAAGAAATTGGATTTACATAAGCATTGATTCATCATTTAGCACCGGCATGCCCAAACCTTTTGGATCATGGGCCAGTTATGTGGTTTAGTGGGCTGGTCATGTGGTTCCTCCCACTAGAAGCACAAAATGCATTTACAACAGTCGTGGGTGCATTTGTGACAACATTTTGCGCATGTGCGGGTGCATTTTACTTCCACTTCCGAGAGTTGTGAGGGTGGAGCAGGTTGGATGATTTGGCACTGTGCATCAGATATGGCCCACAGGCTGTGGTTTGGGCACTCCTAATTTAGCAGTTGACCAATGAATCTTCTTTTGATGGAATAGCACTTGGTTTTAGGCATGACTGGTTATTTTTTTGAGGATCGTGGTGGATTAGTAGTTAAAACACTGAGCTTGACTACCAGAAGGTTGGCAGGTCAGCAGTTCAAGATCTCAGTGCTGCATGTCAGTGTGAGCTCCCATCTCTGTCCCAGCTCCTGCCAACCTAGCAGTTCGATAAGAAGAAATTTCAAGTAAATAGGTAATAGTGTTTTGCATGCTCCAGCGTCTAATCATGCCTGCCACATGACCACAGAAATGTCTGTAGACACAGAAAGTGAAGGCTCTTTGGTTGTAAATTGAGATGAGCATCACCATCTAGAGCAGGGGTTCTCAACCTATGGCCCAGGGGCTGGATGCAGCCTGTTAAACCATTTCATATAGCCTACCACCACCTCCGCCACACCCGGAAGTGCCATGTGTGGCAGGCAGGGCAAAATGGCCATCCGTCCCCCAAAGCTGTCTGAGGGAGCATAACCCGGCCTTCGGCTTGAAAAGGTTGAGAACCCCTGGCCTAGAGTCAGACATGACTGTCTTTAGAGCAAGGGCATTCTTTACCTTTATTTTATCTTTGCACAAATTAATTGTGTGTGGCAAGAACCCATGAAACAAGACCCTTGGTTTTGAACAAGGCTACAGGAATTTTGAAACTAATGTCTTTGTTCTGTCTTAATTTATCTTGATTTAAACTAAATTTAAGGCTGTAACAATTAACAGGTAGATTAAACAACTAAAGCTTATTGATTCCTTAAACACAACAGGCAATGTTGGGATTTATAACTTGAAAATCTCTTTGTGGTAGAATTTCAGTTTAGTTTCACTGCTGTACTTTTGGCTGAAATGTACATTTCTGTAACAGAGAATTAAAATAAGAAAATAAAGGCCATTCTGTGATTTAAAGTTATAATGGCCGGAATCCCATTGGTGATTTTAACATAGGCTATTTAAAACTATTTAAAATTAAATAACAAAAAATTAACATTACACTAAAATCCATGTCTATGTAGACCACAATCCTCAATGCTTAAAAAAAATAGGCAAACCTTGACTTGGCACCGGAATAATGCCAATGTCCATGTAAAGATTTCTTCTCAGTGATGGGAGATAGAGAAGGTCCTCCTCAGTAAATCTTAGGACCCAGAAAGGTTCCTTCAAATACCCAGATCCCAAGACAACCAGCGGCAGCTTTTATTTATTACATTATAGTATAATTTATACTTCTTTAAGTGTCTTCAAAAAGTAGATTTTTATAATAGGCACATCTTTATCTATAAGGAGGGACGTTAACCATTGGACTCCGGAATACACACCCTCACCCATCCATAGTATCCCGTACTGAGCCACCTGCACTTGCCTTTAGTCGACCTGCAGAGCGCCGCAAGGGTCCCACAGTTGGCAGTGGAGCAACAGCCCCACAAACGCAAACAAAACAAAACAACTTCAATTCCCAATGTCCTCCATGCCGTGCCACCCCTCAGCCAATCAGGCTGACAGGCGAGAGCAAAGAGAACATTGGGAAAGGTGGCATGCCCAATAGAAACCGAGCCGCAGAAAAAAAACTGCTGCACCAACACAAACAAAATAAACTAAACTTCAAGCCACAGCATCCTCTGCATCGTGAGCACTTCAGTCAATCAGGCTGAAGGGCGCGAGCGCGCAGAATGCTGAAAAAGCTGGCACATGAAAAATAAAATAAAAAACACCTCACACAATGGGAGTGCAAGGCTCATGGCCTCGCAAACAAAAACCCACAAAAAACCATGACGAGACAAACACCGTCCTTCTTTCTTGGAGCAATGGGGAGAAGAGGGACTCCCTCTCCTCCCCACTACCCCGCTGAAGACATGGCGATAACACCACCAGCCTCAAGGTAAGTTGAGACAGGGTGGGGAAAAACAGCAGGCAGCAATTCATCAAAAGCACCCTCCCTGGCAAATGACTGGATTCTACCTTTCTACTACCCACACCGCTATTTTGAGAACTAGCACGAAACAGCGGTGGAGGTAAGAGAAAAGCAGCAGCCAGCAATCTGCAAGGAAGAGCACCACCCCTTACGGATCGTTGCCTGCTGATCTCCCTGTTAGGTAAGCCAGGGGAAAAAGGAGGCTCAGAGAAGAGAACCATCGTGAAGCAGATAGCTCTTCTCTGCTCCTTTTTACCTGACCTACCTAACGAACATTACCAGTCAAAGAGCGAGCTGACTGCCAGCTCTTCCTTTTCCCCATCGCTGCATCGAAACCTAATTTCAAAGCAGCAATTGGAGCCATGGAGAACAGACACTGCCTTTCCTCCCAGCCATTCCAGTGGGAGGGAATTGGTCCCAGCCGGGGAAGCCCTGGTGGATTGGTGGATTGGCACATTGCCACCCCCTCCTTCACCTCTTGTGGGATTAGGGAGGAGGGAGGGAGGTGGTGCCAGCAGTGAGGGCCCTTACCCCCTTTTTTGAGTAATTGTAGGGGTTGGAGGGGTGGGGAGGGAATGGGATTGGGTTTGGGGAGGGATGGCCGGCACCCCTCACCTCTGATAAAGGGCACTTGGAAATGCCCCAAGGAGTGTGGGGGGAGTGTGGGGGTGGGTTCTGCGTCTGGAGGGGAGAGAGGGTGGGAGAAATGGCCCTGTCAGCTGGGTAGTTGGGGTTGCACTCCATATGAGATGGGCGGGGAGGTTCCTGGGGCTCAAACTGAGGTTGTGACGGGCATGGGACGCACTCGGGGAACACAGGACCGATGGTTGGTATCTGTCCCTCATTCCAGCCCCCCGGTTACATCTCTGGGTCCTGAGCAGCTGATCCAGGGTGACCCCGTCCTTAGGCTGCTGCTGATGAATGCCAGGTTGGTCTGCAACAAGGCCCCCCTGATTCAAGATTCTATTCAGGAGGGGCAGACCGACCTGGCATGCATCACCGAAACCTGGCTGAGACCAGAGGACGGTGTACCTCTGTCAGAAATGTGTCCAGCCGGTTTCAGTATCTGGCACCAGCCGGGGATGAGGGAAGGGGCGGTGGAATTACCATTGTAGCCAGGGAGTCCTTGGGAGTCACTAGGGCCACTGCTCCACAAGTTTCGGGTTGTGAGGCCCTGCTCCTGCGGTTGGGCCCTAAGGATCAGCTGGGAGTCTTACTCATGTACCTGCCTCCTTGCAGGGTAAGAGACTCCCTGCCTGAGCTCCTCAAGGCCATCTCAGCGTTGGCGTTGGAGTTTCCCTAGGCTGATGGTTCTGGGGGACTTCAATTTGCCTTCCCTGGGGACTGGTTCAGAGGTTGCACAGGAGTTCATGGCTTCCATGGCAGCCATGGACTTGACTTAGGTAATTCATGGCCCGACCAGGGGAAGTGGTCACACACCGAACCTAGTTTTTTTGTCGGAGCGGTGGCAGAGTGATCTTCTTTTCCTAAATTTTTATGCCATTTTCTCTTTGCTCTGGACTGTGACCTCTTGTACTTATCAGTTCTTCTTTAAGTTTCTTCCACTCTTCCAATCATTCTTTCATTATGTTACAAGATTTCAGAATATCCAAATATCCATTTGTTTACTAATTACAGAAACTTGCTGTGTTGTTGTTCTTGTTGTTGTTGTTCAGTCGCACAGTCGATTCTGACCCTTTGCGACCCCATGGACCATTTTCCTCCAGGCATCTCTATCCTCCACCATTCTCCTCAGCCCACCAAGCTCTGTGCCCATTGTGTCCACAATACCATCTATCCATCTCATCTTTGGACGCCCCCTTCTTCTCTTGCCCTCCACCTTTTCCAGCATCAAGGCCTTCTCAAGTGACCTGCTTGCTGTGGATATTGCTGTGGATATTGCCAATTATATTTTATCCCTTTGTAATAGGCTTAATTTTTGTTCTCCAGTGCCATTCTTCTTTTGTTATATCATGGTAGACCTCTAATTGTTCTCCTTCCATTACTAATACTTGTGCACCAGATTTTCTTATATAAGCCATTAAATATAGTTTGCTATGTTAAATATAGAATTCCAAGTTAGAATATTTAACCAAAACATGTCTCTTGAATGGCTTATTTTTCCTCATCCCTATTTGGTGAGTTCATAAAATGTCTTCTGGTACAAAGTCCCTTCCTGTTTTTAGACCATTTTAGACCATTTATCCAAATAATTAATCTTTGTTTTAATTGTTCTGGATTTATTTCTGGAACATTTTTATAACAACATTTTTCTGCCTCATTTGCTCTTCTAATGTGTCAAATCTTTTTTCTTGCATCTCAATTCTAATATTCTTTTCTTTATCCTTTTCCTGGATCGTCTTTATATCTTCTTCCACTGATTTTATTTTCATCCTATAGTAAAAAAAAGTTATTTGCTGCTTTTGTAAAGTTGGTTAGCATCTCTTAGTTCTTGCTGACCTTTCATAATATCTTTTTTATCTTGTCTTCTTACTTCGTCGCTTTGTTGTAAATACAGATCCATTTTATCTAATCTTTGCTCAATCTTGCTCAGAACATCTGTTGTTTTACCTACTGCTTCAGACTGCTGTTTTTTATCTTTATCTTCTTGAGGTGGCTCTTTCATTGATTATGATCTCTTATCTTCCTCTTACATTCTTGATAAACACTTATAACTGTGATATGACGACTTCTCTCATGTGTCTATTTTCCAGGTGACTTTAGGATCTTTTGGGTGGTGGTGGCTCATTCACTTATCTTTTCAAACCTTTAGGCACACTTTCACATTTTTCTCCACCTTCCTCCCCACTCTTCCAAACCACTCTTTCAAATGTCCTTTCAAGCCTTTCAGGCTTTCCAGTCTTTTCCCCCAGTCTTTTCTCCACTTTCCTCACCCCTGGGTCTGTTTCAGCTTCACCTTATTAGTCTCTTTACCACTTCACGTTTGGCTCTTAATCTCTCACCTTCATAATTTCTTGATTTCTTGATGCTTCTCAGCATTCCTTACTTTCTCATGCCATCTCTCCCCTTTTATCCACTTTTTTCCCACTTACTCTTGGCATACCTTCAACTGCACAACCATACACCATGCCACCTTGACCTTTACAGGCTCTTCCTCTAACTTCTCCGCTTCTCTGCTTCGTTGCTTCATCACTTCTTCACCGCTACACCATTTGGGGCCACAAAATTCTTTCCTCTATTTTGCATTCATCTTTTCTGTATTTCAATTTCTTTTCTATTCCTCTAAACCTTTCGAATTTTCCAGCATTACCATCTTAATCTTGCTCTTTCACGCCACTTTCTCTCCAAGAAGTCAAAAGCACAATTTCACAATTAAAGAACTTGAAATTATCATGGTTTGGGAGGATAAATATATGTAAAATGAAGGTAATACCAAAATAAACTTTTTATTTGAGAACCTTCCAATAAAAATCCAAGTGAAAGAAATAGAGAGTTGGCAAAAAATCATAAATGTATACTGCAAAAATGATAAAAGATCAAGAGTAACAAAACAACTATGGTATTTGAAACAAAAGAAAGGTGGACTAGGTATCCTGAGTGTGAGAAACTATTATTATGCATTCCAACTTAAGAGAGTTATCAATAAATTAGCGCAAGTAAACATAGAAAGTGAAGAACCAAATTAAAAAAGAACAAGAGGTTAAGGATGATGTAAGAAAGATGAAGGAGAAACAAAGGAGAGTGACATTAAGGTAGCAACTATAGAAAAACAGGTGGAAATGCTTGAAGAACAACAGAGATGTGCAAATATAGTGATTCGTAATGTTTCGGAGAGAAATCCTGATAAGTTAAAAGATAGGATAGTGGATTGGATGACAAGTTATCATCAGAAGATCTTGTAAGTGTTTTTTGCCTAGGACAAAGGAGGGGAAGAACCAGCCCTAGAAATGTGCTGGTCAAATTTGGGTGTACGGCAGATAAAATGAGATTAATGTCTTATATTAGGCAATCTGATTCAACTATTCTGAAGATTGACAGAGCTGATATAGAAATCTACAATGATATTCCAGTAGAAGAAAGAATTTGGCAACAAAAGATGAAACCTGTAACTAATTGGATGAGGGACAAGGGTGTTAATTATAATTGGAAATCTCAAAAACAGATGACTTTTTGGTACTTGGGAAGAAGATTTCAGGTACAAGAGGAGGCCTATGTATTAGACATTTTAGTCGATGCAAAATTACTTGAAAATGGAACTAAAGAGTGGAATGATCTGAAAGATGCTTTGATTCTTTCCGGAGGCTTGCGCTTTGGAAGAAATAATGATGATAACAATAAGGAGCCAAAGGGAGCTGAAGGAGGTGTTTAGGAAGGAGAAAAAAATGCAGGTAACAGATTTGTCTGCGCTCGGAATCTAGGATGGGATGCCTTGCCCCCTCCCCTCTTTGAATTTCGAAGGCCTCTTTTTCAGGGAAAAAGTGGGGAGGGTGAACAAACTTGTATGTTTACTTTTTTTAGGTTTATATTTTTTCATTTTCATTTTGATATTTTGATGTACACTTTTAAGGGGATAATGGGTTTATGTTTGGACATGTTTACGCCAAAGGGGAAATGCAGATGTCATATTAATAAGAAGGATAAAGAATGAGAGAGGTGAGGATACTGTCTTGGAATGTGAAAGGTACCGGTTGTCAGGTGAAGAGGAGAAGAATAGAAGCTGCTCTTAGGAAAGGAAAACCAGACATTGTTTTTTTGTAGGAAACCCACCAGAAATCTGCAGAGGTGAATAAGATCTTTTTAGGTTGGACTAAGATTTATGAAAAGGCATATGGTTCATCTAAATCAAGAGGGGTAGCAACTTTTATTTTGAATAGGTTGGGTTTTATAATATCAAAGAGTATATCTGATCCTGAAGGTAGATATCTGATACTTAATGGAAGAATTGATGATGAGCAGATAACTTTAGTGAACATCTGTGCCCCAAATGAAAACCAAGATTTTTTGATAAAATTATTGGTATTTTAGCAGTGGAAAGATATACAAAATTGGTTGTAGGTTGGGATTTTAACCTGATTAGGTCAACAATCAATTGTACAAATCCTGCTAGATGTGGTAAAATGACAAAGATGCAGTCACTAGATGGATGGATGTTGCCATTAGAACTCAAAGACACCTGGAGGGAATTGCAAGGAACTGAAAGGGTATATTCTCAGGTGCATAATACATATTCAAGAATAGACTATATATTTATGTCAGACAATTGAGTGAGAAATCTGGAAGAGATTGAAGTAGGAGTATTTAGAATCTGACCATGCTAATGTGGTACTGAATTTAGACAAAGAAACGGGAAGATTCAATATTAAAAACAGGATGTTAAAGTCAATGTGGGAGGTATGGAAGAAGATGAAGGGGAAATTGGTTCCAGATATATCTCTATTAATAGAAATAGAGGATATAAAAAGTTTCCCAATAAAAATAGATGGGGGGCTGAGATCTGTGTTGATAGAATATGATGTTTGCCTTTTGAGACATTGGATTCAAAGGTGCAATGATGGGGGGGACGAAATATATGAACATATGAGGTTAAATTGGTTACAAAAGGGCAAGAGTAAATAATTGGAATAAAAGTATTTAAAATGATCAAGTTTGGAAAGGGCTAGGACAGAATTTGAAGGGTTATTGTTTAAAATAAGACAAGGGGATATTGGGTTAAAAGGTTTAGTGGCAAAAATTTATAAGATCTTAAACAAAGATAACAACCCACAAGAGATATTGAGGAAAAATTGGGAAGAGGATATAGACATAAAAATATCAGAAATGAAATGGCGATCCTTATGGAAACAGAGGATAATGAGGACATTGTCGACTAGAGTTAAGGAGCATAATCATAAAATGTTATGGAGGTGGTACTTGACCCCGGTAAGATTGAAGCAGATTGTTAGGACAAAAAGTAATATGTGTTGGATATGTAATAAAAGTGTTGGAACCTACAATCATATGTGGTGGAATTGTAAGGAGGTCAAAGAATTTTGGAAAGAGATTGAGAAAGAGATAGTTGGAATGATGGGAAACAGGATTAAGATTGGAATAGGTGCTGCCATGCTATCAGATTTAGAAGGTTTAAAAATAGATAAGGATGAGCAAGAATTGATTGCAATTTTTATGTCTGTGGGAAGACAGTGTATAGCAAGAAAGTGGAAGGATCCGATGAAATTAAAATTGGAAGATTGGTTTAAAGAAATTTGGCAGCTTGCCCTGAATGATAAACTGACATGGGAACTAAATGAAAAGAAAGGAATAGTTAGAGAAAATAAATTTTGGAAGATTTGGAAGCCATATGTGGAATATTCCTTTGAAGAAAAATGGAGAAAATAAACCAGTACTGGAACAATTAAATTATTGGAAATGCTGATTTTTGTTGAGACAGGCCACATTGCTTCTTGGCAATGTAATATATCACCAGGTGATTTATATTGTCTCATTAATTGTATTTTAAGATAAGAAGGAGATTTTAGTTTATAGTGAGTTGGAGTTAATATAAAGTGTTAGATATTCTACTAATAAGTAAATGTGATAATTGTTTAAGATTTTATTATTTTCCATAGTGTGTTTAGTATTTTTATTATGATCCAACTCAGATGAGTTAATGTTTTATTTTATGTACTTTTTAAATTAATATTCTTTTTTGTATATTTTTTCATTTATGTGATGTATATCTTATTATTTTTATGTTGTTTTCTTATGTATATTTTAAAATGCTTCATAAAAATTTATAAAAAAAGAAAGTGAAGAACCAGAGTGGAAAGAATATAAAAATTTGAAAGGTGAATTTTTCTTGGGGGACCCTGTAGGAAAATGAGAAAATAAAAATTGGAAGTTGAGGACACTATAGAGCATGGAAAGCTTTAAGCAAGAAGCATGTTGTATCAAGTTTGCCTATATTAGAAATCTTTGTCTTAAAGAAGTGCCCATTAAAATGGACAAAAGAAAATAGAGCCATACTATCTCAGAATAAATTATTAATGCTAACAGAGTGGAAGGAAATAATTAGTAATCATCAAACTAGGAAGTAGATATATAGGAAATTAGGACTGATTTGGCTACAGGAGATGCAGAGGGATAAATGGGGTAAATCAATAAGAGAACGTAATATAGAAAGTAGATCATTAACAATGTTCGAAAAGTTAGTATATAAAGTTAGAAATGAACGTGTAAAAATACAAGACATAGTAGGTAAATTATATAAAATATTAAATGATAAGAATGATAAAGGTAAAGGTAAAGGTTTCCCTTGCTCGAAAGCCAGTTGTATCCAACTCTAGGGTGCAGTGCTCATCTCTGTTTCTAAGCCGAAGAGCCAGCGCTGTCTGCTTCTGCAGACGTTTCTGTGGTCATGTGGCAGGCATGACTATACACCGGAGCGCACGGAACGCTGTTACCTTCCCACCAAAGTGGTCCCTATTTATCTACTTGCAATTTCTTGCTTTCGAACTGCTAGGTTGGCAGGAGCTGGGATGAAGACGGGAGCTCATTTCCATCCTGCAGTACTCGGGAATCGAACTGCTGACCTTCCGCTTCCCAGTCAGCGTCTTAGTGACTTGATATACAACAAATATTAAGGTGTGAATGGGAAAATTATCTAGGTGTTGTTATTAGTGAAGCCAGTTGGAAGAAAAAATGGACACAAAGGTCAACGGAATTATTGTCTATGAAAGAGAAAGAACATAATAGCAAACTTTTATGGCGATGGTATTTAACACTGGTTAGACTCAATCAAATTGACAAAAAACAATCAGACAAGTGTTTTAATTAATTTAATTTAATTTAATAGTCATATTTATATATGCCGCCCACTCAGGCAGAACCCGACTCAGGGCGGCATTACAACAAGTTCTAAAAACACATAAAAACACTTTAAAAGCCCCATATCCCACCCACTTTAAAAAACCCCATATCCCACTTTAGTGTATGAGAACCCAGACACAGGAACAGCCGAAGGGTTGGCTTAACACATCTTTATTGCATGGTGGTCCGGGGGAACATGTGGTAATGGTGGACGAACAGCTCAATATATACAGAGGCTATACATTTGAATGTGGCTCCTCGGTAGCCCATTGGCTACTGTCTGTGTGACGTCATTTCTGGTCACGCCCTTCTTGTCCAGGTGAGTGGTGGCGGAAATCTTCCCGCGCTGTAGGTATTTGTGGAATTGGAACCATGTGAGCTGGACGCTCGCTATTGCCATCTGGTGGACATTCGCTCGCGTCCTAATACAGGAGGTTACAGAGTTACAGCTGGTAGTTATTCTGTTACATTGTTTAAAGGCATACTTTCTTATACACAACACCCACCCACCCATCCCACCCACTATAAAAAGAAGAAGGGAGAGTTCTTAATTCTTTACGTAAGCCAGCAGGCGGGGACCGTGTTCCCATTCGGGCCCCACACCTGCCCTGCCAGCCAGGTCTTCAATCCTTTCCTGAAGGGCAGCAATTCTCTTTGAAGTCTTAGATCTGTTGGCAGGAGGTTCCAGAGAGTCGGTGCGGACACGGAGAAGGCCCTCCTTCGGGTGCTGGACAGATGTGCACCCCTAACTGATGGCACCATTAGAGAGCCCCTCCGGTCCGCTCTGGTTGGACGGGCAGACACTCTTGGGACGATGCGGTCTCTAAGGTATCCTGGCCCACTGCCATATAGGGCTTTAAAGGTCAAAACCAGCACCTTGAATTGCACCCGGAGACAAACTGGTAACCAGTGCAGCTCCCGAAGTAGCGGTGAGGCATGGGCATATCGCCCACATCCCATCACCACCCGGGCTGCCGCATTCTGGACCAGCTGCAGCCTCCAAATGGTCGTCAAGGGCAGCCCCATGTAGAGCGCATTACAATAATCTAGTCGGGAAGTGACCAGAGCATGGGTGACCATAAGCAAGGAGCCCCGGTCCAGGAGCGTGCGCAACTGGCGGATCACCCGAAGTTGGGCAAAAGCCCTCCTGGCCACAGCCGCTACTTGTTCTTCTAGCAGCAGTCGCGAGTCCAGAAGGACCCCCAAGTTGCGCACTGGGTCTGTCTGGGGCAAAACAGCCCCATCCAGTACCAAAGATGGTAACTCCCTGGATAACACGGGGCCCCTTATCCACAGCCACTCTGTCTTGCTGGGATTCAGCCGAAGCCCATTGGCCCCCATCCAGACCCCAATGGCCTCCAGGCATCCGGATAGGATTTCAACAGCATCACTGGGGTCCCCACGGGCCGAGATGTACAACTGAGTGTCATCCGCGTACTGATGGTACCGCACCCCGTGGGAACGAATGATCTCACCCAGTGGCTTCATGTAGATGTTAAATAGGAGAGGAGAAAGCACCGAGCCCTGAGGCACCCCATACTTGAGGAGCCTAGGGCTGGACCTCTCACTCTCTAACCACACCGACTGGGTACGGCCCTCCAGAAAAGAGGAAAACCAGGACAACACAGTGCCCTCGATCCCCAATCCTTTTAGCCGTTCCAGAAGGATACCGTGGTCGACGGTATCGAAGGCCGCTGAGAGGTCAAGAAGAGCAAGGACGGATGGATAACCCCCGTCCCACTCCCGCCAGAGATCATCCATCAGTGCAACCAATGCCGTCTCCGTACCATACCCGGGCCTGAATCCTGATTGAAAGGGGTCTAGATAATCCGCTTCCTCCAGGACACTCTGCAGCTGGCGCGCCACCGCCTTCTCCAAAACCTTACCCAGAAAGGGCAGGTTGGAAACCGGCCTGTAGTTGTTAAGGACAGCTGCGTCAAGGGATATTTTCTTCAGGAGGGGGCGCACCAAAGCATATTTTAGCGGTGCAGGAAATAACCCCTCCCGTAATGATGCATTTATTATCGCCCCAACCCAGCCACCTGTCACCACCTTGGAGGCTTTCACCAACCAGGTGGGACAAGGGTCCAAAGGACATGTAGTGGCATGCACAGCTGCAAGGAGCCTGTCCACTTCATC
Source organism: Bradypodion pumilum (assembly GCA_035047305.1). Taxonomy (NCBI): domain Eukaryota; kingdom Metazoa; phylum Chordata; class Lepidosauria; order Squamata; family Chamaeleonidae; genus Bradypodion; species Bradypodion pumilum. The sequence continues at coordinate 82,297,259 of JAWDJD010000006.1, forward strand.
AGGGACAACAGGATCAAACTGATCCCAGATTGTACAGCAAGACTGTGCTCTGGTGCCCACCCGACCCTCCCCATCCATGCCGGGATTCAGCCCTGAACGAATCCGATCGATTTTCTCCACCAGATGGTCAGCAAAGTCCTCAGCCGAACCCTGCCAACCGGGCACCGATCTCCCCCTACCGAGGAGGGACCTGGTTACCCGGAACAGGGTGGCTGGGCGATTATCAGCGGAGGCAATAAGGGTGGTGAAGTATTGCCGCCTCACCACCCCCATCGCCACTAGGTAGGCCCTAATAGCAGCTCTAGCTAGTGTCCAATCAGAGTCATCTTGGGTCTTCACCCAGCGGCGCGCTAGGTGTCTCTTTGCCCGTTTCAGTTCCCGCAGTTCATCCGTAAACCACGGGGATGACCTAACCCCACGGGCGCGGAGAGGCCGCAGTGGCGCGATTTCATCCAAGGCTGCTGTTGCCATCCTGTTCCACAGGTCGACAAGTGCTTCGGGTGAATCGTGTAGCCGATCCAGAGGAACATCCCCCAGTTCCCTCTGGAATCCATCTGGATCCATTAGTCGCCGAGGGCGGGCCATTTTAATAGGCCCTGCCTCCCTACGATGAAGCGTCGCCCCCAGAAAGTCAAGAGTCACCAGATAGTGATCTGACCATGGCACAGGTGAGATGACTAAGTCCTGTAATCTCAGATCACTCTGCCACTGCTCCGACAAGAAAATTAAGTCTGGCATGTGACCACTGCCCCTGGTCGGACCCCGAACTACCTGAGTCAGGCCCATGGCTGCCATGGAAGCCATGAACTCCCTTGCCACCTCAGAAGCCATCCCCAATGATGGCAAATTGAAGTCCCCCAGAACCATAAGCCTCGGGAACTCCAACGCCAGCATCGAGGCGGCTTCAAGGAGCTCAGGCAGGGCATCCCTTACCCTGCAAGGGGGCAGGTACAGGAGTAAGATCCCCAACTGACCCTTGGGGCCCAACCGTAGAAGCAGGGCCTCACAACCAGACACTTGTGGAGCAGTGGCCTTAGCAATTCCCAAAGACTCCCTGGCAACAATGGCGACACCACCGCCCCTCCACTCACCTCTAGGCTGGTGCCAAATACCGAACCCAGCTGGACACATGTCCGAAAGAGGTACTCCATCCTCAGGTGTCAGCCAGGTTTCGGTGATGCATGCCAGGTCAGCCCGCCCCTCCTGGATAGCATCTTGGATCAGGGGGGCCTTATTACAGACCGATCTGGCATTCACCAGCAGCAGCCTAAGGGCGGGGTCACTCTGGATCTGCTGCTCAGGGCCCAGAGATGTACCTGCTGGGCTGGAATGAGGGACCGCACTTAAACATCGGACCCGCATTCCCCAAGTGCGGCCCGCCCCATGGTACCCGCCATACCGCCCCATGCCCGTCACAACACCTATATGGATCCCTGGAACCTCCCTAGATGGAATGCTGCCCCTCCTTCCTGGCTGGCAGGACCAACTCTCTCTCTTCCCACCCCATTCACAATCCCCCCTGGTTCCAGCAACAAGCATGGGCTCCCAGAACGAGCAGGGAGCGCTGGCGAGTCCCGGCGTCGGCGTCTCCTTTTTCTTCCCCCCAGGTGGGGAGGGCGGAGGCAGAAGCGATGGCTCCCACCTGCCTCAAATCCCGGGAGCCGGTGGCATGGGCTCCTGGAACGAGCAGGGAGCATTGGCGAGCCACGGCATCGGCATCGGCGTCTCCTTTTTCTTCCCTCCAGGAGGGGAGGGCGGAGGCAGAAGCGATGGCTCCCACCTGCCTCAAATCCCGGGAGCCGGTGGCATGGGCTCCTGGAATGAGCAGGGAGCGTTGGCGAGCCGCGGCGTTGGCGTCTCCTTTTTCTTCCCCCCAGGTGGGGAGGGCGGAGGCAGAAGCGATGGCTCCCACCTGCCCCAAATCCCGGGAACTGGTGGCATGGGCTCCTGGAACGAGCAGGGAGCGTTGGCGAGCGTCGGCGTCAGGGCAGCTGGGAGGAAAGGCAGTGTCCGTTCTCCATGGCTGGAGTTGGGTTGCAATCTTTGAAGCCGTCTGCCTGGTCCAGCGAAGGAGGCCTTTGGGAAAGGGGCTGGATGGAAGGTCTAGAAGAATGACCCAGTTGAAAGAAAACAGTCATGGCTCCTATTATTCTTTTCTCTTGTACTGCCGTTCCAAAGCTGTCAAAGTCATCAGGATTATAGAAATAAATCTGCATCATAGTTCCTTGCAGTGTAGCAGCATAGCAGTATAGTCCTTGAAGAGATGCAAGATAATAAGGGGAACATATTTGCATATGTGGTGGGTGTGTCAGTATTCAAACAATTTTTGGAAATTAATAGAGACAGAACTGAGGAAAAATTTAAATAAGTTAATAACGTTGAATCCAAAAATAGTATTATTGGGCGAAGTTGACAAACTTAATTTGGAACCAAATGAAAAAGAACTTTTGATCATGTTGTTGGTAGTGGCAAGAATGTTAGTAGCCAAAGAGTGGAAGGTAGCCTTCAAGATTAGATTTAGTAGATGATATGATGAAGCATGACAATTAGCGTTAAATGAGAAATTGACCATGGAATTGAATATAAAAAAGGTATAGTTAATAAAAGAAACTTTTGGGAGATTTGGAAACCTTTTGTTGTCTATGCTTTGTCAAATGAAAATATCAGACCGGACCCAGAAATGTGCAAATTTTGGGAGAGATAAATGGTAGAATGTAGTCGCTTTCTCTTACAAGTTCCAATGTATAGAACGGGTGGTTGTTTGTAATTGTTATGTTATGTTTGTTATGTCACGAGTGTTTATATATAATAAAATTTTATTCTAAAAATGATATGATGTAAATTTGGGTCAATGTTATTCATATGGTTGACAATAAACAACTATGCATTCTTTCAAACTTGATGACTGGAAGTGAAACAAATTGAATTATTTGGTTTCCTAAAGCTAATTTCTCAATACCTTAAGGCTGTGAGCCCAAGTTGGGCTGTGAGCCCAAGTACTCCTGCTGATCAGGGCTTCTGGGAATTGAAGTTCAAAAACAGCTGGAGTGCCAAGGTTCACCATCACAGCCTTAAGACAACAAGCTCTTTGCCATCAAATATCTTCCCAACAAAGGGGCACTAAGTGAATAGCTAAACTACTTATTATTGTCCTAACCTGTGGTTTTCTCCCTATAATATTCTTATGCCATCTATGAAAATTTTTGTGGGCTTCAGTTTCCTCTTCTCAACAGACTGATAATTTTTTCTCATCTCCGCTTCTCCTCATGCCTTCCCCTTTTTTCTTCTTTGTTTCTGAACATGTTAAGGCTTGTCTAAAATGACCAGATTTTTTTTTGTCTAGCTGTCAGTCATCCAGTACACTTGTAAGAAGAATCTAAAGAAATGCAAAAACATTTTTTTCCTGGAGAAATTTAAGTGAGCATCTTATTCAACCTAGAATAATGTCTGACATGAAATTATTATTATTATTACTGTATATAGTGGTACTACTCAACAACTCTGTGATTCTGCAATGCAACATTTCAATTGCAACCAGAATGGAATGATATAGATAAGAATGTCACAAGGAAGAGCTTTATGAGTCTTTTATTAACGCTACTTTAGGTTAATGCCTTCAGACTGGTGTTTGCTTGGCGGGTTTTCTGTTTCCATAATGCACAATGCATTCTGTAGAATCTAAAAGAGTATAATGCCTCCATACTAACACTTTTTTATCACTTCAGTTTGTTTGTACACCTAAGAAGGGGGTGCTTTAATGTTGTTAGTTTTTAATTAAAAGGCATTTAAAGACATCAGTTTAAGGCAGGAGTCCTCAACCTTTTAAAGCTGGGGCCCAGTTCACACCCCTTCAGACTGCTGAGGGGCCAGACTAATGGTCCCGCCAGTGGTGGTGGTGGTGGTGGTGGTGGGAGTGGTGAGGCATGGGGTGGCCCTGCTGCTGCTGCTGCTGCCGCCACCTGTGGCAGTGCCTGCGGCAATGGGACCATCCTAAGCCACCCACCACTCTCCCATGCACCGCCACTGCCAGCACTGCCGGTAACCACCCTGAGCCATCTATCACTCCATCCCACTCTGCTTCCCTGCTTAGTGACCTGGAGGAGCTGCTGCATGGTGTGGGTGAAGTAGGCGTCCAGGCTGTCCTTCTCGCCCATGCTCAGCCAGAGCAGCCCCTGGGAAAGACGTGGGTGGCCACATGCATCTGCCGGGAAAGAGACGCTGGGCCAGAGCAACCCCTGGGAAAGATGTGGGCAGCCACATGCATCTGCTGCTTCCACCACCACCACCTCAATCCTTGTTCCCTCTGCTTGTCTTGCTGTGTCCCTAATGGTGCTTCATAGCAGGGCAGATGTAAGCTTTACAACATCCACTCTGCTATGGAGCACTGTTAGGGACGTGCCAAGCCAAATGGAGGGGACAAGGATTGAGGCAATGGTGGTGGTGGAAGCAGTGGCTGGAGGGAGAGTGTGGGCCATATCCAGCCCACAGGCCATAGGTTGAGAATCCCTGGTTTAAAGGGAAACCATTGATTAGGATGTGAGATAGAAATGCCCATTCTGTTGGACAGGTTGGGAAAGCATAAAGTGTGACTCCTCCCTTCCCAGAATAATCTCCTCCAGTGGCCCTTCATGCATTTTCTATGTCCCTTTTCTTCTCCTTTCTTCTTTGTACGGGAGAAGTTCCCCTTTTTGTAAAAACTAAATGTGAATAAATAAATGCACACATGATAAACCTATTGTTTTTCTTCAAATTACTTTCTAAAACCAGTCGTGAGAATTGTAGCTTAGTAAGCATGGTAAGAGGTTACACATTGTTCATACAGCTACAGTTCTCATGTTGCCTAGGAAAATAGGGTGATTAGTACACTAAATTTAGCCTGTTGTACATGTGCCTATAATGTCACATGAAACATATTTCATTTAGATCAGTAACAGGTAATGAGTCATATTCAGAAACAGAAGCCATTTATTAAGCACTTTGGTAATATTTGTGTGTACTTTAAACAAATAATTATGCTTATTTTCAATGATGTGGATTTGTCATTCTCTTTTAGTTTTTCTACCTGAAATATGTAATGAAAGAATCTAGTACTGCAACTTCTTATAGAAACAACAATTATAATAACAATAATATAATCATTATTGATGGTCTATTTATTTAGTACAACTAAATGGCCTCCTGATAGGCCTTTTTTTTAATTGACGGAAACAGCATGTGAGTCATTCTTTTGATATATTTGACTATGTTAGTTAATTTTCATTTTAGACTCAAATAATTGAGAAAAAGAATGCAATCAAGACCCGGGTACTCCTTGATGTATTGAGCGCCCAACTCTGTCCCAGCTCTTGGGGACATGAAATGAGCCTCATTTGGGCATTCCCAGAGCAGAGTTTCTTCTACAAAAATCTTTTCAACCCTGAATAATTTCTGATATGAAATTATTATTATCTCCCATCTCCATTTAAATATAATTATCAAGTAACTTTTGAGTTAGAAGTACACTCTTGGCTGTTCAGGGAGTTTGATATAGCTGGGATAACAACTTTTTCAGGTAATATGTACCCTTAGCTCATAGAAGGATAGAATGTGCACCTCAGAAAAACTATAAATGCACACTTAAACCAAGGACCATATCTTTAAGCCTCGTATGACACCAGGACAACCATGGCTCCACTGACTTTTTCTCCTATTTGAATATATAGTTCATAAAATGCAAAGAAGGTCACCAGGCATTAAGTAAAACAGGAAAAACTATGGCTGCCTTCCCAGCCACTGCTATGGGGGCGTTAGGGCTATACTGTATACCCAAAGAAGCAAATGATAAGACTAGCAGATGGCTCAGTCACTTACTCTTCAAATCACTAGGGAGAACAATATTTGTCTACTCTTTTCTTTTTTTTTGGCCTGATCCAGCAGCAGTCCTTTCCTCTGCACCTCTCCTTTCACTCCCTGGTGCCATTCTTCATAGAGTCAATTTGCTGCTGTGAATTGAAATGCTGGATGACCTGCAGCTGTATGGACAGGTGGCCCACTTTCATACAAGGATGGTCTTGTGTTTGAATACATTTATTGCTGTAATGTTTTGTTAAATAATTGGGATCACTACGATCCTCCATTTTGTCTCCTTCTTCTTGGTCTTGAAATATTGCGGGGCTGCGTTCCCGCCTAAACTATGTAGTCTTGTACAGTCTTCACTCCGGTCCAATAATGTTTCAGTCACCCCACTCCCCTTCCTGTTGTTTCCTGCCCAAATATATCCATTTCTGAGTGTATATATTTAGCAGTGCTGCGCCATTGCTCTCCATGTTCTGACTGCCTAATAAAGTTGTTTGGCCCTGTTATGCTGGCTGCTTTGCATTTCTACCAGAACATCAAATTGGCGACGAAGGTGGGATATGACATCCCATACACCTACCCTAGCTCCGTTCAACGTGGCTGCTCCAGAAAAATGGACTCTTTACGAGCAGCAGTTCAGGCATGCCATGGCAGCCCAGGACATCATTGATGACAAGTAGAAGCACTCCTGTTTCCTGTCACAGTGCAGCCTGGCCACCCTTGAGCTGGCCATGCACCTCGTGTTGCCCAGGGACATCGATACCGTTCCACTGGCTGAGATCCTGGCGGCTCTTCGGACCCACTTCCAGCCGAAGGTGTCCATCTTCCTGGCCCGGGTGGTGTTGCACAGACAAGTTCAATGCCCGGGAGAGTCCGTAGCTGACTATGCCACTGCGCTGAGGCTGGCTGCTGCCCTGTGCCAGTGGGACAACCTGGAAGAAGTGTTGTGGGTTCGCCTGCTTGCCAGCATGCAGGATGAGGAGACTCAGCACTGGCTTATGGTCAGGGACATCCTAACCTCCAAGTCGGTTCTCTGGGAGCTGTTGGTGTCCGAGGATGTGAGGTCGGGTGTCAAGTCATTCAAGCATAGGCCTGCCACCTCCGGGTGTTCAGAGTCCGCTGTGCAGGTCCATCACTGTTTTTCACCCTGCTCCTCTGCATCTTCAGCGTCACCGGCGTCTACGTCCATGTCGGGGTCCGGGTCCAGTGATGAAGACGGTGAGGTCTGGAAGATCCGGAAGAAGACTTTGGACAAGTGCACCACCGAGAGGGCCCATCACAGGTGCGACGGCTGTGGAGTGAGGCATGACCGGCATCAGTGTCCCTTCAAGAATGCTGAAGGTCATCACTGCGGCAAGAAGGGCCACATCGCCAAGGTCTGCAGGCAATGCCAGAAGCAAGTCCCAGAGCAGACAACCGACTGAGCTGGAAGGGAGTTTACATGTCAAAGATCTCCGCCATGGAGCTGTCTGTCCACCGTGTCTCCAGCGTCTCCAAACGTTTCTTCATGGAGGTCCAGCTGCACGGCGTTCCAGTTAAGATGGAGGTGGATTCCGATACGTCCTACTCCTTCCTACCCCAGCGGGAATTCTTGAGGATCCCCCAAAAGTTTTTCCCAAAACTACGGGCTCTGAAGATGTCTCTCCGAGATACGCAGGGTTACCAGATCCTGGTTCTGGGGGTGGGGGATTTTTCCATTGAATTCAAAAACATTGCAACAAAGCTACTTCTTGTAGTGGTCAAACGCGGCACAAACTGCTTGCTTGGGGTGCAGTGGTTTGAGCCACTAGGGCTTAAACTGTCCGGCATCAAAGCCGCCCATGCTGACCCAGTGCAGGACATTTGTAACGCGCACTTGGCAGTTTTCAAAAAAGGACTAGGCAATTACAGTGTCCCCCCAGTGTCTTTTGACCTTGACCCGGCTGTGGGGCCGATACGCCTCAAGCCTCTCAGGGTGCCATTTGCTTTAAAAGACAAGATTGTGGCCGAGCTGGACAAACTGGTGGGCAAGAGGATCTTGGTTCCAGTGGACTCCATGGAGTGGGAGACATCTAGCGTGACTCCGATCAAATCCAATGGGGAGGTGAGAATTTGCACAGATTATAAATACACTGTCAACAAGGCTATTCAGCCTAATGCTTACCCGGTAGTTAGCCACTTATTGGCTGCTTTACATGGGGGCAAATGTTTTGCCAAATTAGACTTAGCACAGGCCTATCAGCAGTTATCTGCCACATCTGCTGCTGCTGTGGCCCAGACCATCATTACACACGAGGGGGCCTTCAAGGTAATGTGCCTTCAGTTTGGGGTGAATGCAGCCCCAGGTATATTTCAGTCACTTGTTGAATGTCTTTTAAAGGGTCTCCCCAGGGTCCTCTCCTACTTCGATGACGTCCTTATAACTGCTGGAAGTGAATCCGAGCTTGCTAGCAGGTTAGATCGGGTGTTACAGGTTTTTGAAAATGCAGGGTTACATCTGAGAAAGGACAAATGTGTTTTCCTTGCACGGGAAGTAGAATTTATCGGGTTTAAGATTACTCCCGAGGGAGTTAAACCCTCTGATTCAAAGGTTGCTGCATTCCGCAATGGCCCCCATCCAACCACAAAAACTGAGTTGCAGTCTGCTCAACTTTTATCACTCCTTACTACCAAGGAAGGCTTCCGTAGTGGAGCCGCTACACCGGTTACTTAAAAAGGACACAGTCTGGCGGTGGGGGCAGGCCCAGGATCATGAATTTCATGAGTTAAAAGATCTTCTGTCATCCAAAGCAGTCTTGACTCACTTCGATCCCAGGAAACCTGTGATCCTTGTGTGTGATGCTTCACTGGTGGGGGTGGGGGCTGTCCTGTGTCATGTCTTAGAAAATGGGAAGGAAGTCCCCATTGCATTCTATTTAAGGTCCCTATCTAAAACCGAGCGCAACTATGCCCAGACCGACAGGGTGGTTCTGGCCATAGTTGCTGGAACAAAAAAGTTCCACAATTTCCTCTATGGAAGGGATTTCACTATAATAACAGACCACAAGCCCTTGCTGGGTATTTTTGTTTTTTCTAAGCTGACTCCCAAGATTCTGTCCCTTCACATGTTATGCTGGGCCATTTTCTTAAATGCTTATCAGTACACCCTGTTTCACCATCTGGGTAAGGATATCAGCCATGCTGACGCACTGTCACGGTCTCCATTGCCGGATCTGGGGGAGGCAAATTGCGAAGTTGAGCAGGATCTTCAGGTACTGCTGATCAAGTCTCTCGACTCACCCCCCATAGTACCTTCAGACATTGCTAAGGCAACAGCACAGGACAAGCTCCTGTCCTAGGTAATTTCTTGGGTTAAGAAAGGCTGGCCCACATCCCTTCTTGCCGAGGAGTTCAAGGTGTTCTTTAGAAAATGGTTCAAGCTTTCGCTCGAGAGAGGTTGCCTCCTCTGGGGACAACGGGTGGTCATTCCTACCATATTAGGCTATAAGGTGCTTAGGCTTCTACACATTAGTCACCCTGGTATTGTGCGCTCCAAGGCGTTGGCCAGAAGTTTTTTCTGGTGGCCCCAGGTTGACCGGGACATTGAACAATTGGTAGATACTTGCCAGAGCTGCCAGAGTTCTTGGCCCAAGGAGTCCTGGCTTCCCACCCGGGAATGGGACACTGCCCATGGACCATGGTCACAGATACATGTCGACTTCGCTGGTCCCTTCCGGGGCACGCTTTTCCTACTGGTGGTCGACTCATTTTCCAAATGGCTGGAGGTAATTCCTATGCCCAGTACCTCTTCTGCAGTCACTTTTAAGCAGCTCCGGAGGCTGTTCAGTTGTTTTGGACTGCCGGACGTGCTAGTGTCCGACAATGCCACAACATTCACCTCTTCTGGATTTCAGGCATTCCTCAAGAGGAACGCCATTCGGCATGTAACTTCTGCCCCTTTCCACCCTGCCACCAACGGTCAGGTGGAACGTCAGGTTTGCACTACAAAAGACGCACTTGTAACATGGGTCAGGGGACATTGATGTACAACTTTGCCAATTCCTCATGTGCTACCAGACAATGACCCTGGCATCAGGGCTGTCGCCGGCCGAACTCCTAATGCATAGGAGGCCGGTCTCATTGCTTGACCAGTTGGCTCTTTCCAGGGTGGAGGATAGGGGTGTTAATCTTGAAATTGCTCACAAAAAAGGTATTCTCAGCCGGGGATCCAATGCACTGTCGGAACTATGTGGCTGCAGGTCCAGCATGGATTCTGGGCATTGTGGTGGAACAAACAGGACCAGTGTCCTATCATGTCAAAACAGGTACTGGTTTGCTATGGTGGTGCCACACCGACCAGCTCAGACGTAGGGTGATGGAGTTTCAAGAGGTACAATGTGATTCTTTTCATGGTAATTCCACGTTAGGGTCCTCCCCCACCCACTTACTCCCAGGGGGAGACAAGGACAGGGGCTCGGCAATCAGTTGTAATCCCCAGCTTTCTAATTCTAGCCAGCCCCAATTCCACTGGAGGTTGTCCGCAAGCCTAGAGGGTGGAGATGTACCCTTTGATTTACAGGACTGGGGGGAGTTTGCAGAGTGTTCCCCCACTCGTCCAAGCGAAAAGCGAGGCTTTGATTTCTCCCAGGGAGCCCCCCATCCTCCTACATTCAAGTCTACCTCAACTCCCACCCAAATGAGGCAAGCTTTCATTGAGTCACCCCCTACTCAAACTTCTCAAAGGTGGGACTTTTCGTTGTGTTTTACCCCTCCTGATTCTAGCTTTAATTTCGAGTGATCCCCTGCTCCTGCTTCATCCAAACAGGATTTTGATTTAGTTTGCCCTCTCCCTGGCTCCAACTCCAAGTTGGGACAATGCTCCCAAAATGCAAATGGTTCAGAATGGGCCCCCAGTACGGGGTATCACTCAATGGAACCTAGTCTAACTAGGACTTCCAAACACAGTCAGGTGTCAGTATAGCACAAAAGGGTTTGTGGCATACCTGTCAAGTTTCGGGAAATTTCTGTCAAACCCCCATATTTTACACTCCTTCCTGCCATCATCCCGTATTAGGTAGACTGTAATTAGACTGGAGTTAGACTGGAGGCCAGCACAGGATAAGCTTAGCTGTCCAGTTTCCTGTTTTGGCCAGAAAATTTCCCTTATTTGACAGAAATTTCCCAAAACTTGACAGGTATGGTTTGTGGGCCTCCACAGTGGCTAAGGGACTTTGTCCCATTCTAGGGGGGAGGGATGTTGTGTTTAAATACATTTATTGCTGTAACATTTTGTTAAATAATTGGGATCACTACGATCCTCCATTTTGTCTCCTTCTTCTTGGTCTTGAAATATCGTGGGACTGCGTTCCTGCCTAAACTATGTAGTCTTGTACAGTCTTCACTACGGTCCGATGACCTCCCAGTCATCCCGCTCCCCTTCCTGTCATTTCCTGCCCAAATGTATCCATTTCTGAGTGGATACATTTAGCAGTGCTGCGCCATTGCTCTCCATGTTCTGACTGCCTAATAAAGTTGTTTGCCCCTGTTGTGCTGGCTGCTTCGCATTTCTACCAGAACATCAAAGATGGTGTCGCATTTCTCTCATAGAAAAGAATTTAAAGCATTCAAAGAGTCACCCCATCACTTATTGAATCAATTTTAAATCCAGTTTTTTTCTTAATCCTTTGTTTTAGTGGGCTTTGTATTTATTTGCTTAAGGTAGAAATTAACATTCCCTATCCAAAAAACAACATCCAGTACAATGTACAAACAATGCATTTCCTTGTGCATGATAAAAATGACACAAGAATAAACAGCACACTAAGCTGCAATCATGATTTGTTTAATCTGAAGTCAACATTGCTCATATCTGGGTTCTAAATTGTCAAAAACATGGATATAAGCAGACAGATAAATGGATGACATTCATCTCTCAAGTTACTCTTATGGGAGGATGTACATTGATTGCACTATGTCTTGATGCTAACAAGAAAGTATGATATTCTGTCTTCCCATAATTAACTCCTTTTTAACTCTTAATAGAATCTCTAATTTTCTAATGCTCTCAATCCATGCTAAAACACCTTGGACTAGGACCCAACCTGGCAGTCAGTCTTTTTTTATTCCTTAATGTTTTGCTCTGATTCTTAAGTTTTATTGCTAGTCCATGGCATGTAAATGTTTTGTGGTTTTTATGCCATTTGAGATGCCCCCCTTTTTTGATATTTTATTGTTTTCTGCTTTTATATTCATAAATTTCCTTGAAGGCCTTTTCCATTGAACAAGATATACTTATTCTAAATGAACAAGTAAATATAGTTTGGTGTAGTTAATAGGTTGTACCACTGATTCCTTGGGCATGCAGAAACAACAACAATAAAAGGAGAACTGAAGACTGCACAAAAGATACCAGATACTCAGGCAAAAACAGGGCTGGATTTACTTGGGAATAGCAACAACACTATCTGTTCATTGGAATTTTTTTTGAAAATGATCAGCGAGGGACAGGTAACAAACAGCAGGAGATATTCTTGTCTGGTGGCATGTTCTCTTTAACATGTGGTAGCCTCACATCCTGACGCATTTTTACTTTAACAAATGTAATAGACATCCCAAATTGAATTGCTGAAAGGGTTTGGAAATAGAGCATAATATAGCACTACAGGATATCATTTTGAAAGATAAATATCACTTTCTACCAAGGAAATGATTCAGGGAAGTAGATTCTTAAAGGTGTTTTCACATAAGTATTTTGTTTGGCAATCACTCTGTTTTATTAAATTTCCCAGGAGTCATCATCTTCTGCTGGTAATCCTCCATTGTTTTCCTACTTTCATCTTGTCTTTGTTCTTACCACAGAAAAAACTAGTTCAGGAGGGAAAGATGGAATAAATATACAGTACTTTTTGACTGAAAGCACCTAGCACAGAGGTTCTCAACTGTTTTCAGACATGGGACAGACCACGCCCCCTTAGACAGCTGAACAGACCAGACTGGTGGTTCCCACTGCAGTAAATGTTGCCGTAAAATGTGTCTGCAGCTGTCGTAAATGGATTTACAATGGCCACAGACTCATTTATGGCTGTAGTAAACACATTTAAGATGTCTGTAAATGAGTCTGCAGCCAATTCCAGTGGTGGAAGCAGTTGCGGCTGAAGTGAGGTCGGGGTCTGGCTTATTTTGCACCATGGGCTGGATCTGGCCCATGAGCCATAGGTTGAGAACCCCTGCCTTAGAGCAACAAGACCTGCAAAAAACAATACAAAATCCTATTAAAAACATCCTTGGTGTTCCAGGATTCTAGAATGTGCAGGGCCTAGAGAAATGATAGTTTACAAAAGCATATTGCTTTGGGTAGTCATCTGGGTTTATAAATGTGTATAATTTTAAAAAAGGTTTGTTATGTATTTTTATTAAATTGTTTTTATACTTTATGTGTTTTGTTGTGCACCTCTGCAAATAGTGCTTTGACACTAAATTAAGGGGGTGGGTAAATGATTGAATGAATAAATGAATGAAATTTGGAGGGAAAAATGGACATCTGAAAGTACACAGAATGACAAGTCTGCACTGAGCAAAAGCAAGGGCTGCAAGCAAGAATAACTGCAAGATATCACAGAGAGATTATTTATAACTAGAGGCAGTTTCACTCCAGTGCCAGAGGTCAACTGGTGGATGCTTTGAATAACAAAATAGATTTACCAACTAGTCTTCTTCACACTCAGTTGTCCAGGGGGGATTGTCAAGGTGTGGTACTATGTGCATATAGAGTGTTAAAACAATTAAAGCCTAGAAAATGCAGTCCTGAAAATATACACCAGGGGTTTGCAACCTATGGCCTGTGGTTTAGCCCCCGACAACGTTCTACCTGGCCCACAGCGACAACCTTGGAAGTGGAAGTGGACGCACCCATGCATGCACACATACCCATTCATGCACACCCATGCACACCACTATTGCATTCAGCACACAGCGCTGTCTCGGGGGTGAGGGTGGGGAGTTCTCCGGCCAGTGGCACGGTAAGCTTGAGAACCCCTGCTCTAAGGACCTGGACCATAAAATTTGGTATGCTGTCACTATGGCAATAATGTCAAAACATTTTTTTGCTATTTCTCTGCAGAGCTTTCTGTAGCAATGAGATTTCGATGGACTAAGACTCTGTAACTCCAAGATCCTGGAACATTAAGAGACTATACAATCAAAATATTGTAAATATTGCAAGGATACCAGCTGAAAAACTTAAGTTTCTTGTGTCTGAGAGGAGAAAGCTGTCATTTCAGCATCAGTGACTAAGGATTTATCTTTCTCTAGTACAGGGATTCTCAACCTGTGGCCCATGGGCTGGATGCAGCCCACAGCACCATGTCATGTGGTCCACCACCTCCTCCACCACACCAGGAAGTGACATTTGGTGGAGGAAGGGCAAAATAGCCATCTGGCCCCTGAAGCTGTCTGAGGGAGCATGGCCCCTGGCTTAAAAAGGTTGAGAACTCTTGCTCTAGTATATTCAAAACATTTAAGTGGTGCATCATGCAAACATTATGTTTTGTTTATTTGGGGAAAGGCATGGCCATTATTATGAGCTTTGGTCATAAAAGAACACACAGACTAGATATATGCTAAAGAAAATTTTGAGCAATATAGGATTGTATTACTACTGATATAAATATTTCCACTGAAAACTTTCTTAAATTTATGGAAGGAAATAAGTCTGATGTGTTCTCAATTGAGCAACAAATGGTTTTAGAGAACTGCAGAAAATCAGCATCGATTGTGGAAACCAAAATCTTTTGTAGATGGTTGGAAATAGCTTTAAGAGATATTGACAACTTTTGTGTGTTAGACTGGAAGACCCAGAGGATAAGGAGAGAAATTACCATGATTTTCTGCATTTTTTTACTAGAATCAGAGATGAAGTTCTGAAGAAACATTTAACAGAGACTTCAGTTACCAGAACTGTGTTCATCTCTCAAACATACAGAATGAGATCATTGGACTGCATAGAGAAATAATCCAAAAAAGAAAATTGTTTCAAAAATAAACGCAGCAGAGTGTTTTTCTATACTAGTGGATGAGATGCAAAGTGTATCAAGGAAAAATAAGTGGAAGTGATGGCAAATGAATAGTGTGGGATTTCCTCAGATTTATACCGTTTGAAGATGTAAAGGTTCCTGAGCTAGCTTCAATTATTACTACAACTCTATCAGAGTTTAGTATAGATTTTTTTAAAAAAAAAATTGGCCAAGGATACTATGATGCTACCATAATGAGTGGTAGATGCAAAGAAGTTTGAACTATAATTTCCAAGGACTGTGGTGACTCAGAGATTAAGAAGCTCACCTTGTGTTAGATCCGGCCTTATAAGCACGAGTCGAGGACAACAATGAACAAACAGCAACAGGCTTTATTATAACAGTCAACAGAGTTCAGTTGGCTATACATTCCTAACAGAGTCAGTCCTTCCAGACTCATGCCCAGCAATAGGCAAATGCTAGCTACCTGTATTGTAGAATATGGAGGAACCCAGGCTTAGCGCACCGTGGCTACCTGTTGAGAAGGAAGTATAGATCTGGTCCGGCCCCACCCTAGCTTGTTTGTGGAGCTTATATAGAGTCTCCCCGGTGGTTGCTATTGGACACAATGTAGTGACCCACCGGACACACGTAACCAACCAATCAAAAGAGGGAATATATGAAAGTAACCAATGGAGAGTGGGATCCTAAACTATAACCAATGGTAGGGCTTGAATTAGCATGACCGACGTGCCCTTTTTGCAGGGGATTTCGTGTCACTTAAGGCTTTAATTAAGGATGGTGGGAAACTGCCATTTTCCATTGCAAGAGCACTCCCTGGGCTACTTGTGAATGTACCTTAATACACAACACCTTGTTAGCTGGAAGGCCGGCAAGTTGGCATTCAAAACCTAGGTACTGCATGATGGATTGAGTGGCCGTCTCTTGGGGACATGAAAGGAGCCTTATTTGGACTTCCCTGAGCAGAGTTTCTCCTGCAAAAATCCTTTCAACTCAGATTATCATCATCATCATCATCATTGCCACCACCGCCAACGCCGCCAACGCTGCCAACGCCACCAACGCCGCCAACACCAATGCCAACACCGACGATGTTTTTCTCCAGCAAAAATCCTTTCAACCCAGATTATTATTATTATCATCATCGTCATTGTTGTCGTCGTCAATCTGTTTGAGTGACCACTTGTGAATTACAATCCAGAGCCTACTTCTTTACAATCTTTAAAAGAGGTGTTAAAATACCATGTGCTTTCATTCAGCCTCATTTGTTTGGCTGGAGTACACAGAAAGAGCCTCTTTAAAGATTTTGGATACCTTTTACAAAGTGGCTGGAATACAATTAGTGACCGCATGACCAGTATGAGAGTGCATTTTTTGTTAGACCTGGTCTCAGTATAGTATCAGCTGCAGTGACATTGGTTTGCAACCAAGTCAATTTGAGAAGATTCACAGCCTGTCTGCTTTGATTGATATCTAAATATTCCAAAATGTGTGTGTGTGTGTATGTGAATAAACATTTCTGTAAAGTTTGTATTTGCAATACTTGTTTCAAGATAAATAGAGAGAGATAGACGGGGGGGGGGGGGGGGAGAACACCAAACAGTGTTACATTTGTATATTTCTGAATAGTGAAATCATATGAAAATGGGGATAATAAAGGGTACTGATCTAGTATGGGGAGGGGTTGATACCAGTGGTGGGCTCAATTTTTTTTTACTAACACACTGTGGCCGTGGTATGGTGGGTGTGGCCAGGAGAAAAGTCCTGTGTTGCACCTGAATTAGGACTACTTTATTTCAAAATTTGGATGGGCGGGGCCAGCCAGAATTTCTGCTACTAGTTCTGGCAAACTGGTACGAACCTGCTGATGCGCACCACTGGTTGATACTCAATAGTATTCTAAAGGCTGTCTTCACAGAATGGGTGCTGATCACATTGTTGTTGTTCAGTCGCACAGTCGATTCCGACCCTTTGCGACCCCATGGACCATTTTCCTCCAGGCGCCTCTGTCCTCTACCATCCAGCTCAACCCTCCCAGCTCTGTGCCCATTGTATCTATAATACCATCTAGCCATCTCATCCTTGGCCTCCCCCTTCTTCTTTTGCCCTCCACCTTTCCCAACATCAATGCCTTCTCAAGTGAATCCTCCCTTCTCATTTGATGTCCAAAGTATTTTAGCTTCATCTTTACTATTTGACCTTCCAATGAGCAGTCAGGGTTAATTTCTTCTAAGATTGACCTATTTGTTCTCCTCGCTGTCCAGGGGACTCTCAAAACCCTCCTCCAACACCACATTTCAAAGGCATCTATTCTTCTGCGTTCAGCCTTCCTAATTGTCCAGCTCTCACATCCATACATTACTACTGGGAAAACCATTGCTTTGACTATTCTAATTTTTGTTTGCAATGTAATGTCTCTGCTTTTCACTATGTTCCCCATGTTTCTCATCACTTGTCTCCCAAGAATCAGTCGCCTTTTTATTTCATGGCTGCAATCCCCATCTGCAGTGATCTTTGATCCTAAGAAAGTAAAATCTGTCACTGCTTCTACTTCTTCCCCTGATCACATAGGTAGATGAATTCTTTCCAAGCAACTCTGTGATTAGGATATCTAGCATATCTTGGGCTTTTCATTGGCATCTGAGTCATAAATCTTGAACTTTAGCTTCCAAATTCTGTTACGGTGTTATTTTTGTTTTTCCTGAGAGTTTTTTTTTAAATTCAGCTTTTAAACTCCTAAAGAGTTAGAGCAATATCCCAGAATTCAGAGAGCCATGCTTTATGATTTCCTGCTTCAGAAATGGACACTTCCCTCAATTTGCTTTGGAATCAAAATAAATCCCAAATTGGAAGCACATGCCTATAACTGGAGGATTTCCCATTTATTCTTACAAGATTCTATCACTTGTGCAATATTCAGTTTTCATAAATAGAACCTTTTCTATCAATCTTTGTAGAAACTAATGCATAGGCAGATTTTTCCAAACTACACCTATGTGTTCCCATCCACTTGTCAAGTATTCAATTTGGGAGACAACTGTCACTTCCAAACCCAGCCACTGCTATTTATAAACATCAATAAGTGACCCGCTCCAAAAATAAGGTTCCCAACCTGTAAACCTTCCTGTTGCTGAGACTTGAATAGGAGAATGATGTGCAGACATTAGCAGGTATACATGCTTCAGTATTTATGTTTCTTAATTATGTGAAAAGCTTCACCTGCAGTTTTTGGCAAATCAAACTCAGTTAAATCCACAAGGAAACAAATGGCCATTTTGTTTTTGTTTTTAAAATTAAACATACAACCAAAACAAAAGAAAAAGAACAAAACACAAAACCCAAATATATAACAAATCAGAACAATAAATCTATGTGCACCCCTCCACCCATGGGGCATTGGAGATGAACAGGGATATGTGAAATAGTGGGGTAGAGGAATTAAAAATACATTCATAAATAATTTTCACAACTGGCCATTTTCTAACTAAGTCTATTGAAAGGGCTACTGTGAATATTAATGATGGTGGGATTGCTATGCACTGTGAGAAAAGTGGCCATGTTAGCTTTTTGTGCTGTGGTTGGGGGGGGGGGGGCTTTACATACATAGTTCTTAAGTGACAAATTCACTTGGCCAAAGAACCTTAGTTCTAATCTCATGAACCCACTAAGTTTGGCTCAGAGAAATCCAGCTAGTTACATTTAGATGTAATGGAAATAAATGGGATTTAGATTTAATCATTTGCTAACTTCTCATTACTCACATGATTTCAATGAGCCTAAGAATGTATTGCTTGAAACCTGGCACTAACCCACTGAGTTTGCCAGAGGCAAGTCACTACCTCTTTCAGCCATTATTTCTAAATTGTAATATAACTTTTATGAAAATTGGATCTCCAATAAAATACTACAGAGTTGTGGGTGAGTCTGGATAGCTGGACCCAGGAATCTGTAGGAGGGATGTGTGGGCTGAGATGGGTGAGAAGAAAGCTTTCATATTTCATTCAGATATTTATAACCCCAGATAAACAGTTTTCAATACATGAAGCCTACAATTATGTTGGCAGTTGATGACGATACAAACTCTAGCCAAGATGAAAAGTCTCTACCTGTGACTCATCGTTACGAGAGCGATTCTAGGTGCTCCTCTGCCTGGCAACATCTCTCATGCCCTGGGAGTGGATGATTAATGCTTTTGTTTTGGTGCTTTCAATTCTGGAAGGCAGTAAATTTTCCAGTTCTTCACCAACATTTTCATGGCTTTGCTGCAAGTTTTGTTTCTGGGACTGCACTTCTGTGAAGCCTTCCCATGTCTGACACAAATGGGTATAAGGGCAAGTCCAGCTCTACCATTAGGCAGCGTGAGGTGGCCACCTCAAGGGTATCATGAAAGAGTATCATAAAAGTGAAGAAAATATGTTATTCGGCTTTTTATGCCAGTTAAAGAGAGAAGTGTGTGTGAGATTTCCTGGCTCGTTTCTCAAATTAGTTTATAAACAATAAACAATAATATGTAAAGTGCATTAGTTATACGGAGACTGAGATATCTATTTTTATAATAAACAAAGAATGCAAATTTGCTATTGCCATTTGATGGGATAGATTGGCATGGAGCAGGCAGGTGAAAAGATATTTAGCCAGCCATACTCATCATAGCAAAAACAAAGGAAAATGAAACAAAAAAAAAACCCCTAACACATCACGCCACAATGGCTAACCCAAAATGCAGCACTTTACCACAGCCTACCTTTGGAATGAGCTTTGAAAAAAGATAAGAGGTAGTGGTACACAGATGCTAAGAAGGCTTCAAAGAGGTCTGTTTGGACACTAAAGGACAAAACATTTGTTTGCCTAACCTCCTGGGATCTAGTTATGGCTTTTCGGGACAGGAAAAATGTATTGTTTTCAACCTCTCTTCTACAAACTCTAAATGAGGAGGGGAAATACTTTTATATCCCCCTCCCCCTTAGCAACATTCTGTTTGTTATTTATTTTCATCCGGTTTCTTTGGATGCTGTCTAAAGAAATTAATTAAAGAAGGATATATTTGATTCTTGTTTCAGCCTTTTCCTTGGATTCCTGTTGGTGGGTATTGCCCCTAATTAATCACATTTTCATTTCAAATCACTTTCTTAATGATCACCGAGCTTTTTCTCTTCACTAACTTTTGCTTAATGCTTTAAAATAACTTATTTAAATGCAAGTGTTTATGCCAAAACAGTATCTTTATTGAACAAAGAAAACTCACTTTTCTGCTGCTTCAGTCTGAGCTAATCGCTCAACAGCATCTATGTTTTCCTTGTGTGTGTGTGTGTGTGTGTGTGTGTGTGTGTGTGTGTGTGTGTGTGTGTGTGTGTGTGTGTGTGTGTGTGTGTGTTACTTCCAGCTGTGCAATACACATCAAAAACATTCTGTGGTTCTTCAGTTTGGTAAACTATGCTACTTCTCTTTTTATTTCCAAAACAATTAGTCTTTGTTTTCTTTCAGCAAACTAAAGGAAATTACTATAATATTCTTCTCAGTTGTATCAAGATACAGGATAATTGATTTCTTCTTCCCACTTCAAAAAGAATGTTGTTTTGTTAGAAAAATGGCACAAAGAAATCTAAAAATAAATGTTTTTAATTGAATTATAACTTTTTCTGTTGTAAAAACACAATTTAAAAGATATTAGTGATGAATTCATCATTCTGCTGAAAAAACTAAAATCTGTTCAGTGATTATGAAACTGTAAAGTCTCTCGTTCAAAGTCTGCTGCAGGCATAAAGTCAACAGAAGACCACAGGCTATCTTCTGGCTCTCGTTCTTAATCCAAATGGGTATAAGGGCAAAACCAGCTCTACCATTAGGCAGCATGAGGTGAGGGTATCATGAAAGAGTATCATAAAATTGATGAAAATATGTTATTCAGTTTTTTATGCCAGTTAAAGGGAGAAGCATGTGTGAAATTTCCTGGCTCATTTCTCAAAATAACTGACTTTGGATAACAGAACACTTTGAGTTGAGTAACCGGGATTGCACTGATACTCTACATCAGGTAGCAAAATGTCTAAAATCATTAATCTGCCCTTTTAGGGTTGCTTTCCCTGTTCTCTTCTGATCAAAGGATGACAATTTCATCTCATCTCTCTCATTTTAAGGAGCCAGAAACATATAGGAGTCTACCTCATCCTCTTATCCATGTTAAAAGGGCAAATTTATTTTACTTTTATTCACTTACTACATTTGTATTTCATCTTTGTTCCATGTGATCAAGGTATTTACATGACTCTCCTCCATCCCAATTTATCCCATCAAATGGCATTAGTAAATTTGCATTATTTGTTTATTATAAAAATAGATACCTCAGTCTCCGTATAACTAGTACACTTTACATATTATGTTTATAAACTTATTTTTTAAAATATTGGGGTTTTTATTCAATGGTCTGATTTATTTTTAAGTACAAGAAAACTGTAAGTACAGGGAAGTTGTACAAAAGGCTACTTTGTAGAACAATTGGTATTCATAGATTATGTCTGGGATGAATGTCTGAATTGTCAGAGAAATGTTACTCCCTTATGGAAAGTTCAGGACATTTTGAACCTTGATTTGTGGAAGGTTCAAATTCAAATTCAATTTTATTTACAGTCCATGACCACAAAAACATAAAAACCACATCCTAAGCTAGACTGGACAGAGGTAATAAAAGGAAATTATACTACTAATAACCTACTGAGAATTGCAATACAACAGCAGGCCACCTATCTAAAAGAACAATATTACTAAAATCCCTTAATCTTATCTTATCTTATATCTATAAGAGGTGTGGTCTTGTATGTGCTCAGTAGGCCCACACACTCTTGGACGGATCATGCTGGAACTTGCCACACACCTTCCTTGGCTTTGCAAGATCAGCACTGGGGGTCCTGAACCCCATTTGGGGATGTATGCCCCCCAAAAAGGGTCACAAAGCCCCCCGAAGGGACAAACGACCAGGGAAGGTGGTAGTGCACACACGCAGAAATCCATGCATGTGACATGGCCTGACTGGCGTTCCAAACGGCAGTGCATGTGCAGAACTGGCCGAGGAGGTGATGAACAAGATGCCAGTGGCCAAAAAGGTGGCGGTGGAGATGGCGGAGGCCAGGCCACTTGAGGAGGAGGAGGCGACCCACCAGTAGTAGTGCCAGGCTGTGCCACGGCCAGGCCAGGCCAGACACTGCCCCAATGGGATCCCTCTGCCACGCTCCCTCACACAGCTGACTGGGCCAGAGCAGTGAGGAGTGATGGCTGCACAGCGGCCCTGGCCCTGAAACATCCACCACTGCCATTGGATGCCCTTGGTTGGCCCCAGCCTGGAGGGAGGAGTCGCGGGAAGCTGCAGCTGTGTGGAGGGCCAGGCCTTACAGCCACCAGATGCCCCACTGCCACCATGTGGCCTCAGCCAGCACTGGCCAGGAGGTTGGAGCAGCGAGGAGTGGCAGCTGCGTGGCGGGCCCAGCCATTAACCCACCACTACCACTGCCGGACAGCCATACATGATGTGGCAGCAGCGGGAATGGCCCGGGCCTGGGACACCTCAGCGGGAGCCCAGGTGGCTGAGGCGGTGGGGGAGCCAGACCCTGGGCAAGGGCAGGCAATTGGCTAGTAATTACTAAAACCTAATGTTGTGAAGATAAAATGCTAATATTTACAAGTAAAGAAGAGGGATTTAATTTAATTTAATTCTTAGATTTCTATGCCGCCCACTTGGGTGAACCTGACTCAGGGCGGCGTACAGCAATTAAAACAAATAACAATATAACAATACAAATAGATATAGATAAAACAGATTAAAACCCTAAATCAACCACCCAGCAACCCACCCTCCTACTCCTGCCCCATTTAAAAGACTAAAAAGGGAATAGGAGGAATACAGAAATACAAGATACAAAAGGAGGGACAATTGGACTCTAGCTGGAAATAAGCCAATTGGCTGGAGCCATATTCCCATTAGGACCCCGTAGCCTCGTTACAATGATATAATATGTTCTCTGCAGGAGTTTTAATTTACTAAAACTCAGTAAATTATAGCCAAACCAATAATTACAAGGATAAAGAGGGAACTTAATAAAATAGTATAGATCAGCTGTTCAGTGCGGGAGCAATCTCAATAAGCTATAAAGCCACACTAGACTTCCTAGACAGCAGCCGATGTATCCTGCGAGCCTTCATACAAAAACCCACCACTTTGCGGATGATGGCAATACTGTCCTGGAGTAGGAAGGAAATTTGTTGGGCAGGTAATTTTCCTGTGCATTGGTGCAGCAGAGGTATTATGAATTCTGCATGGGTGTCCCTATAGAATGAGCAAAACAGGAGAACATGCTCAATCGATTCAACATCCTCACCACCACATGGACATAATCGTTACGAATAGGGTATCCCATTATATCTGCCCTCAAGTACAGCTGAAGGCATGCATCCACAGCAGGCCTGAGTGAATGCCAGCTTATAATTAGGGAGATTTAATTGCTGCAAATAGGCTGCGGGAGCAATCTGGTACCTGATGGAATCATTGCAATAAAAACCAGGATACTTGGCCATATCTTCTGGGACAGATGGTTGAAGACCCAACTAGAGGTACAAGAATCCTTGACCTGATCCTGGTGCAAGATGTTAATGTGACTGATCCAATAGAGAACAGTGACCACAACTCAATTATGTTTAACATGATCATAGACCGCAAGTCACTAATAAAATCTAACACAGAGATAAAATCTAACAAAATGAAACTGAAAGGGAAAATTGAGAGAGTTCAAACACTCCAAGAGGCATGGAGGCTGTTTACAAAAACAATAAGAGAGGCCCAATTGGAATGCATACCCAAAAGGAAAAAGGGCACTGCCAGGTCCAAGAGGACTCTGATGTGGCTTACAGGAGCTGTTCGGGAAGGGATCAAAAGCAAGAAAAGCTCATTTAGAAGATGGAAGGCTTGACCAAATGAGGACAGCAGGCAGAAACATAAATTCTGGCAGAACAAATGCAAAGCAACAATCAGGAAAGCAAAGCAAGACTTTGAGGAGCGAATAGAAATAATAAAGACTTTTAAAAGTACATTAGAAGTAAGAACCCAACGAGGAAGGCCATTGGACCATTAGATGACAATGGAAGGCAAGGGGTTATTAAAGAGGAAACAGAGATTGCAGAGAGACTCAATGAATTCTTTGCTTCAGTATTCACTGTAGAAGACAGGGACCACGTGCCCAAAACAGAGCCTATATTAGTAGGGAGGAAAACCAAAGAATTAAGCCAGATAGAAATAACCAGGGAGGATGTCCTTGCATGTCTTGTTAAACTAAATGCTAACAAATCACCAGGACCAGATGGCATCCATCCACGAGTTCTCAGGGAACTTAAAGATGAAATTGCTGATCTCCTAGCCAAAATATATAATCTTTCCCTCAAATCAGGCTTTGTGCCTGATGACTGGAAGGTAGAGAATGTAACACCAATTTTCCAAAAAAAAAAAAAAAATCCAGGGGTGATCCAGGAAATTACCGACCTGTCAGTTTGACATGTGCCCCAGGTATAGTGATGGAAACCATCTTAAAAAGATAGGATTAATAGGCACATAGAAGGGAAGGCGCTGCTAAAGGAGAGCCAACATGGCTTTTGCAAGGGCAAATCATGCCTCACTGGAATTTTTTGAGAGTGTCAACAAGCATGTGGATAAGGGGGATCCAGTTGACATTGTTTATCTGGACTTTCAGAAGGCTTTTTACAAGGTCCCGCACCAAAGGCTCTTGAATAAACTTACCATTCATGGAATAAAGGGACAGGTCTTGTCCTGGATCAGCAACTGGCTAAGGGACAGGAAACAGAGGGTAGCACTAAATGGACACTTCTCCAAAGTGGAGGGAAGTAAAGAGTGGGGTTCCCCAAGGTTCAGTACTGGGACCCCTGCTTTTCAACCTCTTCATAAATGATCTAGGAGTAGGAATAAATAGCAAAGTAGCCAAATTTGCTGATGACACTAAATTATATAGGATAGTGAAAACTGTGAGAGATTGTGAGGCACTCCAGAGGGATCTCTTGACAGTCCAGGGAGTGGGCAAAACAGTGGCAAATGAGCTTCAACATTAGTAAGTGAAGAGTGATGCATGTTGGGGCAAAAAACCCCAATTACATTTATAAACTGATGGGATCTGAACTCTCTGCGACAAACCAGGAAAGGGACCTTGGTGTCCTGGTGGACAGCTCAATGAAGGTGTCAACACAGTGTGCCTCAGCAGTGAAAAAAGCAAACTCAATGCTAGGGATCATTAGGAAGGGTATAGAAAATAAGTCAGCAAGTGTCATTTTGCCTCTTTATAAATCTATGGTGAGGCCTCATCTGGAATACTGTGTACAGTTCTGGTCGCCATACCTCCAGAAGGATATTATGGAGCTGGAAAAAGTGCAAGGGAGGGCAACCAAAATGATTAGGGGACTGGAACACCTTCCTTACCGTCTGAGGCTGCAATGGTTGGGCCTCTTCACTCTTGAACGAGGTGACCTGATTGAAGTTTATAAAATCATGCACGGTGTGGAAAAACTGTTTTCCCTATCGCATAACACTAGAACTAGGGGGCACTCCATGAAACGTTTGGGTACTAGTTCTTAAACAAATAAGAGAAGGTACTTTTTCACCCAGAGGATCACTGGTCTATGGAACTCCCTGCCAGATGAAGTGGTGACAGCTGTCAGTCTTGACAGCTTCAAGAAAGGATTAGACAAGTTCATGGAGGACAAGGGTATCAATGGCTATAATTATGGATACCTAAGGACAACCTCCGGGTTGGAGAGATAGGCAGGATATCTCTCAATGCCATTTCCAGGGAATCCTAAGCAGGTGAAGGCATCTGCTTGGGAATCCCCTGAAAAAAATGGTGAGCCAGTGTGTGTGACAGAATGCTGGACTGGATGGGCTGTGGCCTGTTCCAGCAAGGCTGTTCTTATGTTCTTATGTTCTGATTTGTGGAAGACTCTGGAAACTGGATGATGAGTATAAAGCTAGGATGGAAAAATCTTTAGTTTAGCTTCTCTGAGGGGAAAGGCTCATCTACTGTTTCACCAATTACCTTTCACTCTCTGTATGCCTTAGAACTATGCTGCTGTAATGTAAGTAACAGAGTGGAGGCTCATTTTTATTATGTAGTTCTATAAAGTTCTATAATCATAGAAGAGGCCTGGCTCCACAGAAATCCATCCCAGTACTCAAACCTGAGTGTAGGAAATCTGATCCATGTAAAGATAATCATTCAGCCTCATTAGCAGCAGTTTATAGCCCCAGATCTTTTAAGAGAGAGAGTTAAAAGGTCTAACAGAGTCCAGCTTCATTAGACGGAGTAAGAGGGAAGCAGAGATAGAGAGAAAGCAAAACACACACACGCTGCACTGTTGGCTGACAAAGGAATCATCATGGCTTCTCTTTATTCAAACAGAGTATCTCAGAAACGAAATTTAACAGAAACAAAACTTAAGGCTCATACAACCAATCAGAAGGCCAGAACCCAAATAAGGAGAAAGAAGGGAGAAATCTTCTCATATTCTACGCATGCCCAAAATCAAGCGTTGTCTCTCATGCAGACAAAGAGACCTTTGTTTACACAATGTGAAGGCAGACAGGAAGACGGAAACCAGATGCCTTCCCATATGTCCTCCTTTTTCATTTAAATTTGAGAGAGGGACGGCTAATCATACCCCTGCATGTCATCATACTCCATAACTACTCCTCCATATACACATCACTGTCCTCCTGGACATCGTACCCCTCTTGACTCCTGGTACCTTGTTCCGGAGGATGGTACCTCATTGAGTACAATTGCCGTCGTGCAAAACTCGATGTCTCCCTTCTACGCAGTGGACATGTGTTACACATAGAAATAAGATTAGGAATACAATTAATGCAAAAACACAAAGGTATAAGGCAGATAATAATAATGAACCCATAAAAGAAAACTAGTCTAAGGACAGATAAATCAGGCAACCAAGAAGTCACCCAATCAAAGAGATTAACATCAGTGCGTACATTGTTAGTAATGCTCTCCTGTAAATTCTGAAGCTCTTTCTCAATAGTATTATTCAGATCCTGGAATTTTACCCGACATCCCTGGTTCCCGACCAGTTTACAAAATCCTCCGGATTTTGCTAACAGGTAATCTATGGCCAGTCTGTCCTGCATTTGGTCTTGATGAAGCTCAGTGATTTCCATTTGAAGATCCCGTATGACCCTCCCTGTGGCATTGATTGATTTCTCCAGCCTACAGGTGAGTCCCAAAATGGACCTTCTATTCTCCTGGGAAATGACACCTGGGTATGATCCCAATGTGAGTGCTCCAGTGATAGCACTCCCTATAGCTCTCCCCTAGGAGCTACCATCAGAAAGCTGAACATCGATTATCACTTCATCATTGCAACCAGAACCCATCGGGCCGGCAGCAGCTCTCCGGCGCCGTGCATCTGCCCGAAGCGGCATTTGCACTTGTACGGGTAAGGTAAAATAACCCAATGCTGCACATTGATATTGTCCTGGATGGAAATTCCTGGCAACTCCATTAAAAAAGAACCACATGTTAGGATCCTTAATTTGCCATCCATTGCAAATTGAACCACTATCTATAGCAGAATAATCAGGAGTAAACATAGGAAACACATCATATATATCTTCAATAGTAGTGTTAAACAAGGTATAATTAAGCTTATAAGAACTGTTATAACTACCCCATAACCAAAAATAATCATCACATCCTGTATAATTGCCTACATTCCTCAAAACCCTTTGTGCTTGAGTCCAGTGCTTCCATTTACTATTCCAGACTCCAGAACTATGACAGCAGAAACAAAGTCCTTTAGTGTATTTCTTGAAAGTCATGCTTCGCCAGCGGGTGTTGTTAAATTGTTCTGGGGGATTAGAGAAGAGTGTAGACCTATCAACATGTTGCAAATGTCCAATAACCAACTCAGGCATGTTGAACAATGCCGGAAGAAAGGCCATTTGAGACACTGCCAGTGGATGCTCATAGTATAACGTTGCATTCTTACCATGTACCTCAAACATATAGTTAGCATGACGAAGCCAAAAGTTGGGGTTGCCCCCATGAGGTATTGTTCTCACAGCTGGAAGCACAGTAAGAAAGAAAAGAACAAATGTCAGCAAATTTAGTCTACTGGTGAACCACCATCCTGGAGCTGAGTAACCTTCTTCTCTCTCCATGGGTGGATCGCTCGAGCAGGAATCCACACACTCAGGATCCCCTTGTTGCCAATAAACGACCAATGCCTCCCACGGAGCGCCACTTGTAGGAAATCTGATCCATGTAAAGATAATTATTCAGCCTCATTAGCAGCAGTTTATAGCCCCAGATCTTTTAAGAGAGAGAGTTAAAAGGTCTAACAGATTCCAGCTTCATTAGACGGAGTAAGAGGGAAGCAGAGATAGAGAGAAAGCAAAACACACACACGCTGCACTGTTGGCTGACAAAGGAATCATCATGGCTTCTCTTTATTCAAACAGAGTATCTCAGAAACGAAACTTAACAGAAACAAAACTTAAGGCACATACAACCAATCAGAAGGCCAGAACCCAAATAAGGAGAAAGAAGGGAGAAATCTTCTCATATTCTACGCATGCCCAAAATCAAGCGTTGTCTCTCATGCAGACAAAGAGACCTTTGTTTACACAATGTGAAGGCAGACAGGAAGACGGAAACCAGATGCCTTCCCACACCTGAGTGTGATGTGGCTATCATGAAAAGACTGTAAAGGTAAAGGGTAAAGGTCATCCTTTCTTGAAAGCCAGTCTTATCCCACTCTAGGGTTCAGTGCTCATCTCTGTTTACAGTCAAAGAGACAGCGCTGTCTGTGTTTGCAGACATTTCTGTGGACATGTGACAGGCATGACAAGACAATGAGTGCACGGAATGCTGTTTACCTTACCTCCAAAGTAGTATCTATTTATCTACTTGCAAATGTTTGCTTTCGAACTGCTAGGTTGGCACGAGCTGGGAGAGAGATGGGAGCTTACTCCATTGTGCAGTACTTGGGTCTCGAACTGCTGACCTGTTGACCTTCCAGTTATCAAGTTCAGTGTCTTAACCAACGAACTGCTGCAAATTTGTCACTACATTACTGTTTGAGTAACCTAAAGGATATCTTTTTCTATATGAACCTTCCCAGATTTTGAAATCTCCAGAAAAGGCTCATCGAGAACTTCCTACAGCACATCTAGTGGGAACCTGTGAAAAGAATTTTCAGTGTTTACTCCAGTGTTTCCCAACCTTTGGTTTTTGGACTTCAATTCCCAGAAGTCTAAGTCAATTCCCCCAAGCACTGATCAGCCAATGTACTGATTTAAGCTTCTGGGAATTGAAGTTCCCCTGTGGGGAGTGTGCCCCACATTGGGAAACACAGGTCTACTACTTGGTGCTAACATGGCTTACTGAAGGAGGCTACAGTCACTCTCTCCCTGTTGTTTACCATCCAGGACGCACATAGCTTTCTATTCAAGTGGTCTTTTGGCAACTGACCTACTTTGCAGTGAAAGCTGGCTCTTCAAAAACTAGAAAGTAAAACCACTTTACATATCTTTACATATCAGGCATCTGGCAGA
Source organism: Bradypodion pumilum (assembly GCA_035047305.1). Lineage (NCBI taxonomy): Eukaryota > Metazoa > Chordata > Lepidosauria > Squamata > Chamaeleonidae > Bradypodion > Bradypodion pumilum. Next base: position 82,326,695 of record JAWDJD010000006.1, read on the forward strand.
GTATTATGTACATACTGAAGCCCTACATTGTAGGGAGGCTTTGACCACTTAGAATTAAGTGATATGGCCGCTCTTGATGGGGTTATTAAATGATGTATATGTGTGAATCATTCTATACGATTGGAACATGCTATAGAATGGGAATGATAGAAGTCCATACTTAGAATAGTAAGATTTAGTGATACAACAACATGTGGTACTGCAATTAAAATGCCCCTGTCCTGGTTTCAATAATCCTAAATTAACATTTTGCCAGTTACCCAGCCATTCCTTTCTGTGATGAACTTCCATAATTATTCTTCCTTACTTTATCTCATTCACCATTCTTTTCCCTTCGTTCAAAACTATTATAGTGCCCAGCATAACCCAATATATAATATAGACAGTAAAAGACCCATAAGCACACAAACCAAAAGTCATTGTCTTTCTAAATTATTATGAAGAGGATTTTTTGTATCTTCGGATTAGAAAAAGGAAATGTGTTAAATCTTTCAAAATACAGATTAATCAATTATGTATGCCAAGGATGTCGCTAGAATTAGCAGTGAAAAGCAAAAGCGAATTTCATGAGTACAATATATACCTCAGGGATCTTTCAGACTCAAATCCGTCAGATGGATGTAGTCTGCCTTCTTGTATGTCCATAAATCCCATGAATGTCAAAAGGACACTGTTAAATTACAGCCAATCCAAAACTTGGGCTTAGTTTGAAGGGGAAAAAAAGAAGGAAAAGCAGAAATGGAAGGGTTTGGGAAAATCCTAAACATAACAGCAGTTTCCTTTTATCATTGCCCGCTTTTAAATTTCAATGAACATTCAGAGGGCCTTTTGAGTGGTTGAAAGCCCAGCAGTATTTCTCTGTTTGATAAAAGCATGGAAAAATATTAATGTCTTTGGCATTAGCCCATGTCAACCTAGAGCCACAAGGGTGAAAATTGTGATTTACTGCTATCACAGTTCTGAGCATAAACTCTGAAAAAGCACTTAGTTGCTGAATTTGCCTTCCCATTGGTTTATGTCACCCCTTCTCTCCTTCCCTCCTCTGTATCTCTATCTCTCCACCAGTCCTCCTTCAAACATCCTCTAGAACAACTAGTGCCAGGAGGTGTATAGGGAGAATATGATCCTTGTGTTTTCAGTTTTATTTACTACCAATGGTGTACTATGATGGTCTTGGGCCACAATAAAGATTGATTGATACTACCAACGGCCAAGGTGTCCAGTGATAATTTTGCCAAAATAGTGTCTGTAACCACACATCTTCAGTAGCTCCAGTCATTATTTGATAGTCACTCTAAGACACTTTTGGAATATTGCTATCCTATCCATAGCCACCATTTTGATCTATCAGGTCTAATATTCTTATGCTACATAGCTCCCCATGACCTTTTCAAGTTCTGATCTTAAGAGTAGAAGTCCTGCACATTTGAGGTAGATTTCTTAATTCTATTATGCAAATTAGAATTTGTAAAACAACATTAAAGGGTGCAAGTGGTATATGAAAAGGACCAAAGACAAATAGCAAGGAGCAACTCTAAAAACCTGACCTTATTTCTACTGCTTATTTTACTCATATTGAGATAATAAAAGACATACCAGTTCCTCTAAGAAGAAAGGGCACAGAAGGTTGTTTAAAAGAATCTATTAGTTCTTTATGCTACAATTAATGAAGGAGAAATATACCTTAATGGTAAAATAACCTTCCTTTTTCAAAGTCAGCAAAATTGATAACACTCAATAAGTTTGAATTTTAGAACTGACCCAAACACAATGTACTGGAAGGCTTACCCTGCAACATGCTTCCTATTTGAAGAAATACAATGCAAGCGCGGCGCCAAAATGGCCGCCGCGCCCTTTGCGGGCCCCCCCCCACAGGACAGAGAATCCGGGTAGTTAGGGGCGTGGCCAGCTCCCTTATAAAAGGGGTGGCCACGAGGCAGCCGAGCTGCCATTTTACCTCAGCGACGGAGCGGAGAAGTTTTTTCCCCCGTCGCTCTGTCGGACCCCTGTGGCTCAGGGGATTAAGATCCTGAACTCGCTGCCTGGAGGGTCGGAGTTTGATTCTACTGCAAATGCTCTCGTGCTCCAGCTTTCCAGTCAGTGGGTGCTGAGCCCTGGATAGGGATCGTGTTGCTCTATACTCCTTGAATGGCTGGTGAGTGTAAAAATAAAGCGACGGTGAGGAGGAGTTTTTTCCGTCGCTTTATTCCCTTCTGCCGCTTTGCAAGAGGCTTGAGTTGCCAGCCTTTGTTCGAGGCTTCCTTTCGGCTTTCCAGCCTATTGCCTTCAGAGCGCGGGGGAGCAGAGAAGTTTGCTCCGTCGCTCACTGATTTTTCCAACTTAGGGGTGCCCAAACTTTAAGTAGGACTGCAGTGTATCCAGTGCTACAGAAGCTGACTGGGTTGTTTAAGGTCAGTGTTTCAATTTCTGCGCATGCAGGACAGGATGAGCTCCCGTGCCGTGCCGTTTTCAACCCCAGGCCGGCCCTGCGGGGGATGCGGCCCTTGGCCCACGGCGGCCCGCCAGGGGCCGGGACAATTGGGGGGAGGGCCTGGTGCTGCCTCACAGCATGTTTTTGCCAATTAGGGGCTGGAATTTTGGGGCATGGCTTATTCGGGCACAGGCTCTGAATTCAGGGCCTCTGGCACACTTCCCGTCGGGCCGTCCGGCCCGCCTGGCCCACCTGCTGGGGGTTTACTGTGGCTGGGGGTGCCTGGTTGGCACGTTTGGCTGTACTGGAGGCATCCTTAGCAATCCAGTGGATGGGGGGTCCTTTTCCGATCTACCGGGCCCTCCTGTCCGCCGGCTACTTCCACCGCTGTCACTCTGTAACAGGCGGCCGGCTGGGTCGGGCTTATGGAGACAGTCCAGCCTGTGCCTGCCGCTGCCTCGCAGCTCCCTGTTTGTCCGGTACAGCGATTGGAATGCGTTGGAGGTCGTCCTAGAGCTCGATTTCGGTCGCGAGCTCCGACGCCCACGGTGTGCCGGAACCCCCAGTGGGGGCGGCTCACGGGGGTGCAACTAGTGAGTATGGAGTCAAGTTGAATACGCCCACATCTCAGTCCACTTTCAGCGGGGTGGTTCAGTGCTCTTCGCCTTGCCAATTAGAGGCTAGTGGGGCATCACTTGTCATTCTATCCCAGTGCCCTTGGTTGCATTATGGCACGACCCTGGGGGTGGGGATTTCTGCCCCGGGGCAGTATGTGGCACTGCATGGGCTATCCAGGTCCCACTGCGCATGCCTGGTCTACATTTTGTACCGACAACGGCCTTCCCGATGATTGGCTAGCCACCACGCACGTCGTGGTTGGCTTATGGAAAAAAAGAATTCCGTACAAGAGTGCCCCTACACCCGGAGATGAAGTGGGATGAGCCCTGTCAGAAGCTGTGGCTTCTGTACATGACCCCACGCGCACTGCGCCTAGGGAGATGTATCATTGTGGAATTGCGGTCCAGCGAGCTGCTCCAGCGCAGGCTCCCCGCCAAGTGGCGGGGCAGGGGGTTACAGCCCGCCTGCTGTGCTGGACCTTCTCGGACAATGGCTCCTGCAATGGGAAGAATTGCAAATACAGACAGGAGTGTCCCACCTGTGTTGGCCCCCACGCGGCCTCTGCCTGTCCCAGGCCTAGAGGGATGCGGGGCAGAGGGTGGGGCAGACAGGGGGCTGGCAAGACTGCCGCAGATGGATCTAGTCCACCGAAGGGCTCCCTCCCCAATTAAGGTGGACGTGTTGGAGAGTTGGCTCACATTGTACCCGAAGGGAGAGGATGCGGGTTATCTCCTTCAGGGTTCTAAGCAGGGGTTCCGGATCCCTTTCATGGGTAATAGGTCCCCTCAGGATGCCCCCAGTCTTTTATCCCTTAGGGGGAGGGAGGAGGTGGCTGCTGCCAGCTTTCACAAGAGGGTCTATGCGGGCAGGGTCGTTGGACCTGTCCCTGCACCCCCGTCCTGGGGAGCATATTATTTCAATGATGCCATGCCTTTTGGCTAGTCCATGGGGGCTCGGTATTCGAGCGTTTCACCACTTTCCTAGAGTGGGCTTTTGTCCGCAGGTCAGGGTCCCGGTCTGTAGCCCATTCCCTGGATGGTTTTATTCGGGGCTGAACGGGGCTGGGACACGTATACACGTCTCCTCAACACATTTCAGACGCTAATGGAGGAACTTGGTGTCCCTTTAGCGCCCGAAAAGACCGAGGGCCCATCTCCACAGCTAGTAGTCCTGGGGTGGAGAGTTACACGGTAGCGCAGGATTCTAGGTTGCAGCGGGATAAGGTGTCAAGGCTAGTGGCCCTTGTCTTGGTCTTGCTGGCCGAGCGCGTGGCATCACTGAGGGAACTTCTGGTGCTACATGGTCACCCCAGCTTTGCTGGCAGGGTCGTCGCACCGGGCAGGGCATTTGCTCTGCGCTGGTGCGACGCCATGGCGGGATTATCCAGGCCCCACCACAGGCTCAGATTTACCCAGGGTATCGGGGCAGACGTGCTTGTCTGGCCATAGGTCCAGAGGTAGTTCAACGGGGTGTCATTTTGGGGTCTGATCTCCTGGCTCCCCCTTGCTTTCAGATGCAGTCCGATACCTTAGGATTCCTGGGTTTATGGATGTACTTCCATTGGAAGTGGGCCTATGGTGGGTGGCCACCATCCTGGGCAGGCAAGGGTCGCCTGCAGGGTCTCACGTATCTGGAATGTTTACCTACCCTGGGTGCTTTGATGCTATGGGGCAAGGAGTGGGCCAACTCGGTTGTGCAATTTCGGCATGGCAACGCGGCTGTTGTCCGCATCGTCACTCCACAGATTTCCAAATCGCCCGGGGTCATGGAGCTGGTTTGTGTTATGCAACCTGCGCCTCAACGTTCCCTTCAGGGCCAGGCATGTCCCAAGGGTTGATAATGATATTACTGCTGCTTTGTCCTACCTGCAGATCTCCCGGTTCCATGCCTCGGCCCCCGGATGCGGAGGAATTTCCCTCGCCACTCCCGGACGAGAGATGGAATGTTGGCAAGTAGAGGTGAACCTGGCGATTAGCCTGTCAATAGCGCCATGCATAGTAAGGCGTATCACCACGCATTTAGTTCCTTCAGAGTATTATGTACCCGATTTCGATTGCCAGGAACCTGGCCGAGCCCAGTAACCCATGTTCTGCGGTTCATGGTTTACCTGTATGCCCAGGGCCTTGCACCACGCACCATAGCATCTCAGCTGTCGGGTTGGCTTTATGGCCAAAGTGGGAGGTTGTGTGACAGCACCAATGACTTCCGGGTGAGACATGTTTGGAGGGGTGGGTGCGCGTGCGCGGGCGTTTCCCGGGCGACCGCCACCCCATTTACCCAGGGGTTTTTTACCCAAGTGGCCCGGGGCTGGCCTGGCCTCTGTTTTGATAGATGAGGCAGCCCATTTCATGCGGCTACTACGGTGGCCTTTTTGGAGGCGCTCCGCATCAGCGAGCTTGAGATGCTGAATAAGGCGGATGCAAGATTTTACCAGGGTTTTACCCAATTGGCCCGGGGCTGGCCTGGCCTCAGTTTTGATAAATGAGGCAGCCCACTTCATGCGGCTACAACGGTGGCCTTTTTGGAGCCCTCCGCATCAGCGAGCTTGAGATGCTGAGTAAGGCGGATGCAAGATTTTACCAGGGTTTTACCCAATTGGCCCGGGGCTGGCCTGGCCTCAGTTTTGATAAATGAGGCAGCCCACTTCATGCGGCTACAACGGTGGCCTTTTTGGAGCGCTCCGCGTCAGCGAACTCGTGATGCTGTCTAAGGCGGATGCAAGTGGTAGGGCACTGGAACTCGAAGATGTCTACGTAGCCAAAGACTGGGCCCAGTTGAGGATACGCTCCTCTAAAACAGATCAGCATGGCGTAGGCAGTGGTGTAAGACTGCTACGTTGTTCTTTGGCAGACATCTGTCTGGTTGGTGCCCTACAGGAATTCCTGGCACTGCGTGGCATGCACCACGGCCCGTTTTTCTGTCACCAAGATGGGTCTCCCCTTACTAAATTTCAGTTTTGGAAGGTGACAGCCAGAGCCCTCACCAGGGTGGGCCTACCAGGTGCCCGTTATGGCGCACATTCGTTCCGGATTGGTGCAGCCTCTACAGCAGCTGCTTTTGGGTACTCTGGGGCTGACATACGCAGCATGGGGAGGTGGGGCTCGCAATGTTTTCAGTTTTATGTGCGCCCACTCCCGCCATGAGTACCAATCCAGTCACCTTACCGCCTTTTTCTCAATTTTCTTACAGACCCTGGGTGTCGTATTACACCGGTGACAGTATGGCTGGTGGGCCACAGCTATGTGCGCAGGGCAGCGCGTTACGCTGCGGCGACAGAGTGGACCCCGACTGGGACTGGGTGACCACGCCAGTCTCGCAGGGCATGGTAAGCCTGGGATGTTATGGCGGGAGCTGCGGCCTTTCCTTTTTTCTGGCCTGGGTGCTGACCCGCCTGACATTCTAATCATACGCCTGGGGGGCAATGATTTGGGCCAGGTCACCGGCTTGTCGCTCAAGCATGCGATTTGCGAGGAACTCGCCTACTTGCATTATGTCTGGCCTGCCACAACCCTGGTTTGGTCGGACATTGTCCCGTGCCATTCTTACAGAGGGGGCGTTAACCTCCTGGCCCTTGACCGCGCTAGGTGCGCGGTCAATAAGGCGGTGGCGCGTTTTCTTACCACCAGGGCTTGGGGACGGGTCAGTCATCACCCCGATATTAGTCTACAAAATTATGACTTGTACGCAGGGGATGGGGTCCATCTGTCGCGAGGAGGTATGGACCTCCTGTTGGGCGATTGGCGAGCAGGCCTGTTGACCGAGCTGACGGTCTGGGGGGGGGCGTCAGGTCTTCTTTGAAGCCCCTCCGTGTGGCGGGTAGCACTGGTAAGGTAAACAGTATGACCCACAAGTATCCGGCAGGTTCGCAATTGACTGGACAACACTAGACAGGAATAAATTAGTTAAACGTTGTCCGGTCAACGACGAACCAGGCGATGGGGTGATGACGATTGCTAACCAGCATGCATCACCCCTGTGATTTCACGGATACGCGTCAGAGGGTGGGGTCATGAGTTAGTTATTGACTACGGTCAATAATTTGTTTGTTGTCAACAAACAAATTGATACAAATCGATACATTGTAACCAATTGCCGTTGGCAATTTTGGGGTGGTACCTTACCAGTGTTACTTCGGCCTGCTTGCCTTAGGAATTATGATTGGTCGTTTTACCAATACAAATTTATAATTCGGACTAGGGCATTGAATCAATAAATGTGGCCCTATGCTGTTATCCACTTTCAATGTTGTCTGTGTCCGTTATTGGGGGGGTGCGCCTGCAATGCAAGCGTGGTGCCAAAATGGCCGCCGCGCCCTTTGCGGGCCCCCCCCCACAGGACAGAGAATCCGGGTAGTTAGGGGCGTGGCCAGCTCCCTTATAAAAGGGGTGGCCACGAGGCAGCCGAGCTGCCATTTTACCTCAGCGACGGAGCGGAGAAGTTTTTTCCCCTCCACCCCCTCCCTAGTTAACAGTGTGATATTATGGTCGCTTCGGGGCCGGGTGGGAATTTTTGGTTGGGACCCATATTGGCTTCCGGGTCCTGGCTTTTTTGCCCATCCCACACTGTTGCTATGGTTTGATATAGGGGTCTTTCTGTGTTCCTACTGTTGACTTTGGTCACATTGGCGGGTAGCACTGGTAAGGTAAACAGTATGACCCACAAGTATCCGGCAGGTTCGCAATTGACTGGACAACACTAGACAGGAATAAATTAGTTAAACGTTGTCCGGTCAACGACGAACCAGGCGATGGGGTGATGACGATTGCTAACCAGCATGCATCACCCCTGTGATTTCACGGATACGCGTCAGAGGGTGGGGTCATGAGTTAGTTATTGACTACGGTCAATAATTTGTTTGTTGTCAACAAACAAATTGATACAAATCGATACATTGTAACCAATTGCCGTTGGCAATTTTGGGGTGGTACCTTACCAGTGTTACTTCGGCCTGCTTGCCTTAGGAATTATGATTGGTCGTTTTACCAATACAAATTTATAATTCGGACTAGGGCATTGAATCAATAAATGTGGCCCTATGCTGTTATCCACTTTCAATGTTGTCTGTGTCCGTTATTGGGGGGGTGCGCCTGCAAATGTACTTTTGAGTTTTCTTAGAATTTGGATTTTTTAAAGAAAAATTAATTAAAAGTCATAGGCATGTTCTATTGCTTTGACTATGTATGTATATGTATATATAGTTTTATTTTAGCATTTTGTATAAAGCCAGGGATCAGTAAAAGATTTCTGTTCACTACATCACTGGAACCCTGAGCACTTAGAAGACAATACAAAACACAAATGTGTTTCTTTTCTCAGTAATATTGCTTTAAGATGACAACATTCACATTTAGTTAAAATTCTATGGAACAGACAAGCATATAATAGGCTACAGCATGATTATTGAAAACACGTTTGAAGTTGAACAGTGCAACTGATATGTATATGTGTGTCATAGCTGTTAAATTTTATAGAGACAGTTCCAATCAGCCAACAATTAGAGACATCTTCCAATTCACCAAACAATGTGTTTCCCCATTTTAATAAATAAATCATTTCCAGGCACCAAACTCAAAGTTAACAAAAATGACAAAGACCGTTTATAGGGAAGATAGGACAAAGCAGAAATATAAGATTAGTGTCCAGATTGCGTATTTATTTATTTATAACTCAAATTTCTATGCCGCCCAATCAGGCGAAACCGACTCAGGGCGGCTCACAACAGGATTAAAACATACATATTAAAAACAATTAAAACCCCAACATACCCACCCACCTATTAAAAACAAACGACATTAAAACTGCCTGCATTAAAAAGATGGGGAGGCTTCATTTTATAAGCCAACAGGCGGGGGCCACTCTTCCATTGGGACCCCACACCTGCCCCGCCAACCAGGTTTTTAATTCTTTTCTGAAAGGCAGCAGCTCTGTCTGCTCCCACAACTCTACTGGCAGGAGGTTCCACAAGGCCGGTGTGGACATGGAAAAGGCCCTCCTTCGTGTGCCAGAGAGGCAAGCCCCTCTGGCAGATGGAACAATGAGAGATCCCCTCCGGTCCGCTCTGGTTGGATGGACAGACACTCTTGGGACGATGCAATCTCTTAGGTATCCTGGCCTACTACCATGTAGGACTTTAAAGGTCAAAACCAGCACCTTGAATTGTACCCGGAGACAAACTGGTAACCAGTGCAGCTCCCGAAGCAATGGTGAGGCGCAAGCATAATGCCCACAACTCATCACCACCCGGGCTGCTGCATTCTGCACCAGCTGTAGCCTCCGAATGGTCATCAAGGGCAGCCCCATGTAGAGCACATTGCAATAATCTAGCCTGGAGGTCACCAGTGCATGTGTGACCATGAGCAGGGAGTCCCGGTCCAGGAGCGAACGCAACTGACGGATGACGCGAAGCTGTGCGAAAGCCCTCCTGGCCACGGCCGGCACCTTATCTACAAGTAGCAATTCCGAATCCAGGAGGACCCCTAAGTTGCCGCCCAATCAGGTTTTCAGGGTTTTCAGGGTTCAAATATGTGAGGACAAGTTACATTTTAGCCAAGGATGGTTGTCTCTGTTCCTTGCCATAAAGAGAAAGAAATAAGGCTAAACTATAATTCAAGACAGGGAACGTTTGGTCCTCTAGAGTGCTGCACAAGGAGGACTTGTAATATTGAGCCCTGGTCAGAGCTGATGGTTCCCCCGTCAATGCTCAAGGAACCATTATCATTCCTTTTCTCTTGTATGCCTCCAGCACCTCCTCTATGTAGGAGTAGGGCCTCGTCAGCCAAGTCTGCAATGGCCAGGAAGGTGTGGAGTTGACTGGCAATGTACTAGCTCAATGACTTCCCTGCCATGGTCCTTCTCACAGGACAGCTAAATCTAAACAAGGATACCCAAACAGGGGTCCTCAATATGTGTATAGTCTTCCTCAGTCACGTGTGTCTCTGACTTGTTCAGCACATCAGCCCAGATCCCTTTTTTCCTCAGACTCTGTGTTGTTATCTTCTGCTTCTCACACAGTGGAGATGCTTTATTTCCTCTTCTATCTAAACCCCCCCCCCCCAACTTTCTCATTCTCTTCCTAGGACAGCTATACCCAGTGCCGCCATCAGGGGGGGACAAGGGGGACTGCTGTCCAGGGCCTGGTGCTGGCGTGTTAATTTTTTCTTTTTTAAACTTTTAAAAAACTTTTTTACCTGGCGGCAGGCAGCGCCACTGTGCATGCCTTGCCAGAGGGCTCCACCTTGACCCAGATATCCAGGTTCAAGGCTTAAGCACGCCTTCAGCCCACGAGGTGTGCCAGTCCGGCAGAGACCTAAACCCTGTGCCAGGGCCGGAGGCAGTGGACTAGGCAGCGGCTGTGGAGGAGGGGGCAATTGCACCCCGATGCTTGGGCTGGGGTGCTCGGTGGTCTTGCCTCCCTCTCCCTGTGCTCCATCCATCACGCCCATCGCTGTATGTGAGGCGGATGGGCACGGGCAGGCAGGCAGGGAGGGAGGGAAGCAGGGGAGTCTTTCTCTCCTTCTCTGTGCATGTGTGTCTGCACATGTGCAGACACACATGCACACACACAGAGAGAAGGAGAAGGAGAAGGAGAAGGAGAGAAAGACTCCCCTGCTTCCCTCCCTCCCGCCCTGCCTGCCTGTATCTGAGGTGGACAGGCACAGGCAGGCTGGGCGGGAGGGAGGGAAGCAGGGGAGTCTTTCTCTCCTTCTCCTTCTCTGTGTGTGCGTGCATGTGTGTCTGCGCATGTGCAGACACACACACTCACAGAAGGAGAGAAAGACTCCCCTGCTTCCCTCCCTCCCTCCCTGCCTGCTCGTGCCCGTCCGTCTCACACACAGCGACGGGCGCAACAGACGGAGCGCAGGGAGAGGGAGGCAAGACCACCGAGCACCTCAGCCCAAGCATTGGGGGTGCAGTTGCCCCCTCCTCTGCAGCAGCAGCAGCCTAGTATGCCACCTCTGGCACGGGGTCTCTGCCAGACCGGCACACCTCGTGGGCTGAAGGCTGGCTCAGTGGGGGAAGCTCTCTCTCCGGTATCTCTGACATGGAAACCAAACTTAAGGCATTTAAGGATGAACTCATGGCGTTCAAAAATAAGAAACTTAACAGGGATAGGAGTGACTATCAAAACGAACGCATATACAGATGGCAATTCACCAGACGAAATACACAAAAACAAGTTTCTTGGAGACGACCGGTAGAAATGACAGACTATGAAACAACTGACTCGGATCTAGCAGAATCATCCGCAGACGAGAAGACTAGGGATCCATACAACTTTAGAACGAACCGACACAGGGCGGGTACAGTGGTGGCCAGCACTTCAAAATCAAACAACAGGAGTGATTTTTTAGGGCAAAGACCGCAGAAACTACGCAGTAATTACTTCCCTGGTCTTCAACCTTTCAAGCCGAAGACTTACGGTAAGGGAGGCACAATTGTTAAACCTGGGATTGGGGTTCGTTCCAACACCATGATATTCTCCCTTTAAGACTAAGATTGATGTATTCAAATTGATTAGGTTACTGAAGTTAAGAGCGTTTTTCAAAGAGCCGTCTGAGCCATCTGATCAACCCAGGTTATTTGCTCCCCGCTCTACTTTTACTCCTAATGTAGACAACCCCACAATCGAAGTCTTTAAGAGACTGAATTCCCGTGACATTGCAGTAGCGGAATCCCAGTTTAACAGGGATTTCAATTTGTCCCAGAGAGACATGCAACTGCTTAAAAATCTAGGGGACAATCCAGATATCGTCATAAAGTCGGCTGACAAAGGAGGTGGGGTGGTCCTTCTTGATAAGAAAGACTATCTTAAAGCAGCTTGGACTCAGTTGTCCAATACTGACTGCTATCAGAGATTAGACTACAACCCCACCTCTCACATCTCCAACATAATTTCGACCATTTTACAAGGAGGGTTAGCCATGGAATACAACACGGAAAGTACCTTCCAATTCTTGCTAAATAGGTTTCCTAGAGTCCCGATATTTTACTTGCTGCCTAAAGTTCACAAACTTTCTCCGAATGATGACGTCATCCCCTGCAGACCTATTATCTCCGCAAATAATTCTTTATTGGAACCTGTAGCTAAATATATCGATCATCATATACATACGTTCGCTACACTCTCCCCTTCATATATCAAAGATTCAGCTCATTTCATTCAAGTGTTAGAAAACTTCCCAGTGCCACCAGATGCAGTACTTCTAACATTGGCTATAACATCTTTTTACACCAACATCTCGTTAGGAGAAGCCCGTACTCTTATTACACACCTCCTAGACACTCAAGTTGACAATCACCCACCTTCAGATTTTTTGTTAGATCTCTTAGATACATGTTTTGAGAATAATATTTTTAGGTTCGTACATTCTTATTTTTTACAGACACAAGGAGTTTCAATGGGCTCAAACTTTGCGCCCTCCGTAGCCAATATATTCATGTGTAATTTTGATAAAACTTTCATTTTGGATCCCCTGGTCAATCCATTTTTCACTAATATTATTTGTTACAAAAGATACATAGATGACCAGTTTTTTATTTTCAAAGATCAAACAGTCGTAGAAAAATTTTGTCTATGGATCAATAGCCAACATAATCAGCTCAAATTCACACACACTATGAGTTCAGTATCCCTTCCATTTTTGGATCTCACAATATTTATCGAAAACAACCGGTTACAAACCAAACTATACCATAAACCTACAGATCATTTTGCATATCTACAATACACATCCTTTCATCCGCATCATCTGAAGGCAAATATACCATATAATTTATTATTGAGAGCTAAAAGAAATTCGTCCCAAAACCGAGACTATACATCAGCAGCCAGTAAAATATCTACCACTTTGAGCAAGAAAGGATACCCTAGGAGCATTATTCATACAGCTCGCAATAAGGTTAATTCACGTCCCAGAAGTACTTTGTTTAGAAATAATATCACTTCACAACAGGTTCAACCAGGATTATTTTGGTCGTTGGATTATACTCCTCTGGCCAATCGGATCAAGCACATCATCTTGAGGCACTGGCACATACTGGATTCTATACCAGGGTGCCAACAGTGACCCACTATAGGTTTCAGGAAAACGCAGACCATTGCCAATCTCCTCTCTCGAGCTGATATCATCACTCCGAGCAGGACACCACCTACAATCGTTTCTGGACACTTTGCATGTGGACACTGCAAATACTGCGTCCACATGTGGTGTACCAAGTGTGTGAACTTGCCAGGTAGTAATTTTACCCTAAATCTCACCAGGTTCTCTAATTGTAATTCAAAGGATTCCATTTATATGATTATTTGTTCATGTCAGTTAGCTTATGTGGGACAATCCAGGCGACCCCTCAAGGTATGCCTGGGTGAACACCTCTCCCGCATAAAGAACTGGGTTATCACCGCTCCTCTCATTAACCACTTTATTGAGAAGAAGCACACATCTAGAGATATTAAGGTGGTTATACTGGAGACTTTTTCGCCCAACAAATACCAGATCATGGATGTGGAGCATTTCCTCTTACAGAGAGAGGCGTTCTACATCCACCGATTTAACACTTTGGTGCCCCACGGGCTGAATACAGAATGGGAACTGTCCGCATTCCTATAGTTCCGTTTCTACCACTTCATTGGTCATTCATGCATATATCCCTTTAAGAACTAGTGACAGGATTCTGTAAGGAGGTCAAAGACTCACAGGTTAATTATTTGCACTTGTTCATTATACGATTATTTGCTATATATGTAGCACTCACCTGTAAGAAATTAACGCGTGCACACATTGAAAGATAGTCCTATGGAGGTGCGATACGCGCCATGAATTTATTCTTAGGTATGTACCTTGTCCGTTTCTCTCATTATTGTTATATATTGTCATATATTTATTATACACTTTCAGCTATAGGATTTGTTATAGTACATATGTATTTTATGTTGTACTTGTAGACTCTTGAGAAAGTTATTCGAAATGTCCTGTTACCGGAAGGGCATCGGAAATTTCTCTACAACTGCTTGATGTTGCCCGCCGCATGAGAACCTGCCGATGGAATAATTGTATTTTGTTTCCTGACGATTATATCACGGACAGTATTCACAGCCTATACAGCACTACAGTTTACCCAGTGACTTCCTGCTGTGGATTATAATACCAAAACCTCGCTTGATTACTGTTACATACCAACACTTGTGAGGTAAACTAGGGAATTGTTCCGGGAAATTGTTAACACGTGTATATTTGTATTTTTGTAGGTTCTCATAGGTGTGTTTTTATATGTGTGAGGGCTATCGTATTTTGTTGTATTTTTGGTTTTGCGTGTGTAGATATACTTTTCTGTACGTGGATTTACATCTTTGCCTAGAGATATACTTGATAAAATTTCGTATAGTATACACACCACATTACATTTTCATAGATACCTCACCGTTGGACTGGCATGTGAATACTTTCTTTTATTAAAGACACATACTCGATTTTCTCCATTTTCATGATCAGGGAGTGTTGTTGTTCTCCGCGCTGCTCAGTGGGGAAAGAGCATGAGAGGCGGCCCCGTCCCTGGCACTGCCTGGGCCAGGAGGAGGAAGACAGGAGGAGGAGAAAGGAGAGGGAGGAGGAAGGCAGCCCCATAGAGACCATGCTAGGAGCAGCCCTGAGAGCAGCTTAGGGGGGAAAGCCATGGTGCTCTTTGTGCCACTGGAGGGCATGGAGGATCCGCCACTGGAGCCCAACACTGAGCCTTTCTGCCCTCCTCGGCTCCCCGCCACTGTGGTCCTCATGGACATCTCTGGCCCGGCCGGTGAGAGTAGCCCTGTCAGCAAAGGGAGAGGGCCCCCGAGTGGGCTCCCTGAGGTAAAGAAAATGGGTGGTAGGTGGGTGGGAAGCCTGAGGTAAAAAGAGAGTGAGGTAAAAAGGGACTCGGCGGCAAGTGGCGGAACACCCATCCTCCCGTGTGTGTGGGGAAATGTTTTGTTTATTAGGGGGGTTTAATTTCTGAGGGGGAAAGTCCCGACCTTCTTCTTCTTCTTCTTCTGAGCCTCCCCCACCCCTCTCATCCCTGTAAGTTCTGTGTGCTCCAATGTCTAGTCATACCTGCCACATGACCATGGAAAAGTCCACAGAGCAGATAGCGCTTGCTCTTCGGCTTTGAAACAGATGAGCACTGAACCCTAGAGTCAGATACGACTGGCTTTCGAGCAAGGGAAACCTTTGGCTCGTATGTTGTGTTTGTGTCTAGTGTGGCAGGCATGACACTGGCCAAATTTTGCCACCCACCCACCCCCACAGATTTGGCCATGCCCACAGAAAGGCATGGCCAAAATGTGTGTGAGGGGCAATAGGATTGCTCAGTCAGGGGCCCAGACATTTCTGATGGCGGCCCTGGCTATACCATCTCTGTGCTCACCTGAGGCCCAGCGGTTTGTAGCTCCAACAAGCCTTCCAGGTGATATGGGGCAAGGGAAGACAACATGCCAGGGGAGCTGGAATCAATCCCCTCACACACATTTTCTAAATCTTTATGGGATATTGAGATCTTTTAAGATTTTATTGAATCAGTCAGAAGAATCTTAGAATAAAACAAGCAACATCCTGAACAATAATGTGCCACAGGTCCAGGTCCTCCTCTAGGACAGAGAGAATGTTTCTAAAGGACATAAAGTCCTAGTTTGAAACTTCCCTCAGGCAATTGTAAGACATTTAGAGTAGGAGAAAAGGATTGCCTTTTAATGGCAAAATTCATGCAATAATATCTATATGGCTACTTCTTATATCCACAAATTAGTGAGGAATCTTTGTGGAGGGGGAACCTGTTATGTACACATAATCTTTCTTGAGACATCAAACCATGCATAGTCAGGGGTCAACATCATGTGGGAGATTCCACCTGTAGAATTGGTTGACCTATAAACACATTTTTTCATTGTTTTTGTGGACACTAGGAGCAGGGTCCAAACAGAGTGAATAGGTATCTGACCACCTTCTGATAACTCAAGGGTCCTCTTGCTTGGACAACTAGCCAGCAGAACAAGCTCATTGTGCATAGCCCTGCTATTTCCATCACACTGTTGTAAGCTGTGTGAGGGCACTGCCCAAATATATCTAAAGGCTGACAGAAAGAAAACTATGCCACAGAATTGCTACATTTCTTGCAGATATCCCAGTGTTTAAATGAGAAATATCAACAAAGTACACCATTTGACTGGCAACAGGAATAAGCACTATAACAGGAGTCCTCAACCTTTTAAATCTGGGGGCCGGGTCACACTTCTTCAGACAGCTTTGGGGGCTGGATGGCCATTTTGTCCTTCTTCCACCACATGGTTTTTCTGGGTGTGGTGGAGGAGGTGGGGGCGCGCATGAAATGGTGCCAGGGGCTGCATCTGGCCCAGGGCCATCATCTGGCCTGTAGGCTGCATCCGGCCTGTGGACTTCAGGTTGAGAATCCCTGCACTATAACAACCAAGGACAACTACATACCAAGATAAGATAGCTGTGAGTTCTGCTTTACAGAGGATAGTCTTGTATTTCAACCACAAAAGCTTGCCGATTAATTGATTTTTAAGTCATCTGATAAAGGTATTGTCACCTACATTTGTGTTGTGTAAGGACCACACAGCTTTGTTGGTTGTCTCTGATTGAAAGGTATTTTGAGCAAAGAGAAAGAACAATAAGAAAGTAGAGGGGAGGGGGCTTCATTTGCCCACAAACAGCAAATGCATAGACAGCAGACTGGACAGAAGCACAGCTTATCTAGTCATCCTCACCACCACTGTGAAATGTACTGTATTTCTACTTCAGTTGTAAGTGTTATTTTGAAGCTTCTATTATTTATTCTTATATTATTTGTATATTGCATTTACAACCCACGTTTCCACCAGAGAGTTCAAACAGCCATGCATGGCTCTACTCCCCACTTAATGACCATGCACAGATATACACAAAGTCTCTTGTGTCATAGTCCAACACTCTAACCACTAAACTGTGCAATTTAACCAAGAATAAACAGCATTTAATATGGTATGCAGGGCTATCTGTATGTGATGATTCAGCAATGCAGGGAGTCAGAGATTGCAAAGTAAACATACCAGGACTCACTGAGTTTTTAAAATTTATTTATTTATTTATATATTTTTAAAATTTATATCCCACTTCTCTCAATCCAATGGACGACTCTAAGCAGCTTACAAAAAATTCAAAAACACAATATCAAAGGCACAAAATTCAGAAAACACAGCATAACAATAATATGATCAAAAATACAATATTAAAGATACAATTAATAACAGAAACAAAAAATAACAAGAAATATCCAAGACCACCCACGAAATCCCCCGCCTTTAAAGTCCTCCAAGTCCAAGGGTGAAGGGGGGCAGGGCCCAAAGAACGGGGCCAGGTGGAGAGGCCAGTGGAATGGCCCTCTTCACCCCCACCAGGGCAGGATGCGCAGCGGCGGCAGTAAGCTCACCCGGGCGCCCCTCGCCTTTTAAGTCCAAGGGTGAGGAGGCGGGGCCCAAAGAACAGGGCCAGGTGGAGAGGCCAGTGGAATGGCCCTCTTCACCCCCACCGAGGCAGGATGCGCAGCGGCGGCAGCAAGCTCACCCGGGCACCCCTCACCTTTTAAGTCCAAGGGCGAGGGCCCCCCCAAAGAACGGGACCAGGTGGGGAGGCCGGTGGAATGGCCCTCTTCACCCCCACCAGGGCAGGACACGTGGCAGCGGCGGCAAGCTCACCCAGGCGCCCCTCACCTTTTAAGTCCGAGGGGGTGCGGGGCCCAAAGAACGGGGCCAGGTGGGGAGGCTGGTGGAATGGCCCTCTTCATCCCCACCGGGGCAGGACACACAGCGGTGGTGGCAAGCTCACCCGGGCACCCCTCGCCCTTTAAGTCCAAGGGCGAGGGGGTGCCAAAGAACAGGGCCAGGTGGGGAGGCCGGTGGAATGGCCCTCTTCACCCCCACCGGGGCAGGAGTTGCACAGATCATGTCATAACCTGCTATCCTGCCCTACTGAGTTTCACTGCAATCGGGCCCTCAAGGAGCCCAATTGAGGCTCAGTCTATTTCACAGTTTGAGTCCCACAAATTGTTTGGGAAGAGCGGTAAAAAATATTAGAATGGAAAGAATGGTATGTTTAAACACATTTTAATTGGAGGACCATGTACTTTTGACTTAGGTGACACACAAGGGGAAGCCCTGAGGTCCCTTTCTCCCTCTTGTACGGCCTGAATACAGTCCTTATGGTACCCTTATGAGGGTACATGCGTTGATTTTATTATACATTGTCTGTGCTGTTACCTAAAGTAATTTGGAATGATTTATTTTTGGAAATCAGTTAAATCATGTTTGTTTTAAAAAAAACTGTTGGTGCAGATGAAAACTGATAGAACCAGTTTGGTAAGAGGAAGCAAAATAATTGTCGAATTTTTGAAGTCTCTTTGCCATGGCTTGGGGACCATCATGCAGATTGCCTCCATTCTAAATTTTATCATTTCAACACAACTGTTTCCTTAAGAGTACTGGTAATGTCAAGGATGCAATTATTGAGAATTTCTGTTTTGTCTAAAGGCACCAATGTCAACACAAAAGTGCAAATGCTCTGTTCTGGTTGTTGTCCTCCAAATAAATCTAATTTATGGTAGTCCAGATGATCTACCCAGCTATTTCTGTGTAGGGATCGGGGCCACTCGTGGGAATGAAATCAGGCACACACACGGGTCAAGGCACCAAGGTAAGGCAACAGCAAGGAGCGCCAAGTGACCTCTTTTATTACCTGGCAAAAATACCTTGGTCCGTATGTGCCTAGTGCAGCGCACGTCCATGACAGGCTAAGAGGAAGTGGGTTCGAACAATAGGTTTTGTGTACATTGGTTACACGTTAGCAGACATATGCTAGAGAGGACAACCAGCAGACAGGGGCAAACAAGGGTTTGTGGAGTGGGGTAATTGGGAATGGTCTGTTGGGGAAGATAAGGAGTTCATGTCTTCAGGAGTTGTTTACAGGTCTGATAAGGATTCACACTCATCAACTTAGTCAGAGAAGCATCCATGAAGGATTGTTGTGGTCATGCCTTTTGGCACAGACCCCAGGTCACGGGCTGCGTGACCTGGCCTCCCCCCATGGAAGCTGGTGGGGGCTAGTGGCTAGGGGCATTTCTTGGACAGACTAAGGACACTTTTGGTGGCTAAGGCTGGGGCACCCCTTCATCTCTCCATTCTATATATATTTATTTGGGGGCGTATTGCTGCAGTGCCTTATACACTGGGGAAGTTCCTCTCAGGGGGCCTGCTGGTATTGGGGTTTGAACGCTGGTATGCACCTCAAAAGCAGGGAAGGTAAACACTGAAGACAGCAGCAACCAATGATTAGAATCGCTATACCAATAACCAAGCATTGTACGATTTGTCTGACCCACTGTAGAGATGGGAGCCAGGACCATAGGTTGTCCCATAAGGATGACAGCAAATTACCAGTGTGTATATTGTTTTAGAACATTCTGAAGGCTATCCAGCTCATCCTCAATGGTTCGGTTGAGATCGTGGAATCCTAGTTGACAGCCCTTTCTCCTGAACACTCTGCAAAAACCTCCCTGTTTGGCAAGCAAGTAATCCAGGGCAATTCTATGCTGCATGATGATTTGGCTAAGTTCTTCCATCTCTGACTGGTAGTCCCTAACTATTTTCCCAGTGACATAGATGGATTTCTCTAACCGGCAAGTGAGACCAAGAATGGATCTGTGGTTCTCTTGCACAATGATTCCTGGATATAGGGCCCAGGGTCAGAACTCTGGTGACCGCTGCTGCAGAAGCTCTCCCCCCGGGGAAGGAAATGTCGCTCAGCTGGACATCAGTAATGACTTTGTCCAAGCACTGTCGCCCTAATGGCCCTGTGGCCTTTTGGCATTGGCTGGGTGAAGAAGGGGGGACCTCGGGCTTCTCTACCTGTCCTGGGAAGGTTAGGTAGCCTAGTCCTCCACACTGATAGGCACCAGGATGAAAATTGGTGGTGTTACCATCGAAGAAAAACCATAAGTTGGGATCCCACAACTGTCACCCAGAGCAAATGTCCCCAGAACCCGTGTAAGCAGCGGAATACATTGGGGCAAAACTATAAATGTCCCTCCATGTTGAGCTGGTCAAGTCAAAGAAACTCTTGTAAGAACTATTAACCCCTCCCCACAACCAGAAATAATCAGAGCACCCAGAATAGTTCCAGACCTTGCGTAAAACCATGCTCGCTTTGTTCCAATCCTCCCACTTGTGGTTCCATATACCCCTGTTCCAGCAACAATAACACATACCCTGGTAAACACGCGGAATTTCATATATCTCCATTTAACATCATTCAGTTGTTGGGGTGGTTAGGAAAACAGACTACTGGGCTGATTAATATGTTGAAACTGAGAGACCACAATGGAAGGCTCGTTGATCAAAGTGGGCATGAAGGAGAAAGTGGAAACGGTGATGGGGTTCTCGTAGAACAAGACTCGTCCTGGCCATGAATGTCAAATATGTAGTGTGCATGCCATACCCACATGTTGAGGTTGATCTCTGGTGAGTGTGCACCCCCCTCCCCCAGTGGAAGTCTGCATGCCAAAATGAGCAAGATGAGCAGCGAGTTGTACGTGAGCTGGGCAATGACGGCTGCTGTAAAGTTCTTGGGTGTATTGTCCCTTCCTTGGTCTCGCAAAGAGGTGGCTGCCTGGTCACTAAGGCGTTTGATCTGTCCCCACATCACTGGGGCGGCTGGCGCTACCCTGGGGGCCTTGCGCTTCCTCCGTCTTGGTGGCTGAGGCTGGATTTCCATCTGCTAGAACCTTGGGATTGGGTTCGGGGCCGGTTTCATGCAACTGCTTGGCACCCAAAGCGGACCTGTAGGGGAGAGAACAGCTGTGTAATCCCCCAAGTTATTAGTTTAATGGGACCCCACCATGTGGGGTCTGGCATCTGGCGGTAATAGACCTCCGGCTGCGGGAGCATCGCTGCGCTCTGGAAATGCTGTTCCTGAGGGGAAAATTCTGAAAAAGTTAGATTTAAATGGTTATAGGTGAATAGGATGGTGTATAGCCTCTGTTGGAAGTCCGGTCTCATCCCTCCTTCTCTGTTTTTCTAAAAGGGATTTCAAAGTGTGGTTAGTTTGCTCCACAATTGCCTGCCCTGTGGAATTATAAGGAATACCTTGAGTTAGTTTGATATCCCAAGTCCGACAAAAAGTTTGCCACGGCCACGGAAACATACAAGGGGCCGTTATCCATTTTTATGGCCTCTGGTTTGCCCATTATAGCAATACAGGCCAGCAGGTGATTCTGCACATGTTTTGCAGTCTTTTCCTTTTGAGCAGTAGCCCATGCATAGTGGGAGAAGGTGTTCACTGTGATGTGTAAATACTTCCATTTCCCAAAGTGAGGGTAATGTGTTACATCTGTTTGCCAAAGTTGGTTGGCTTTGAGGCCATGGGGATTTACTCCCCATTCTGGTGCGCAGTGCATTCCTGTGCACTGCGGGCAGGAGCGGACGATTTGCTGTGCTTGGGCGAGAGGCTAGCGTGACAGCGTCTCTCTGTATGCAGATTAACTGCTTGTCTTTGGGGTAGTGAAAACGCTGGAAAGTGGCTTGCATTCTTCCTACCCCCCAGACTTGGTCTACCTCTTCTAAGGACCACTCTTGAGGCCAATCGTGCTTCGAGATGACCATCACATCTGCTCCCGTGTCTAGCAATCCCACGAAGTGTCTATGGTTAACAAATACCTTCAGTGTAGGGCGTTCTGATCCAATGTGTTTTGTGATTGCTAAAATCTGCACTGTCTCGTCTTTAAGGTTCTAAGCTCGGGCCATTCTGTGGTTCCAAACCCCCCGGAATCGCTTCTAGCTTCCAGACCTCCTGTGGGCAGGACAAAAGGGAGCAAGATCAGTTGAGCCACTGACTCCCCTTTCTTGATCATTTGAGGTATGGTGGTCCAAATCTGCATCTGTACTACATCCTCATAGTCCAAGTCAATTACTCCCAGGACTATGAAAATTCCCCCTTTCCCTGTGCTGGTACGTGGGAGCACAATTCCAAAGACATTGAACGGGAACAGGCTGCCGATTTGTGAATCGGCGATGTAAACCTGCCCTGGGAGGGCTAACTGGATGTCTTTCTGAACTGCCAAATAGATCCCCGCACTCCCCCATGTCTTTGCTGGGGTGTTGAAAAGTGTCTGCTTCCCCTTTACTGAGCCTTTGTTTGTACAGGGGCCAGAGATGGGCCCAATTGGAAGTTTCCCAAATTTGGTACGTTCTGGCACTCACTGGCCCAGTGGTACCCTCTATTGCATTTTGGGCAAATCTTGGATGGCTGCACAGGGCGACCTCCTCCTCCTGTCCTGGAGTGGTTGCCTCCCCCCCCCCAGCTCGGCAATCCCTTTTGAAATGTCCTGCCTGTTTTCACAGAGAAGGCTAGCCTGCCTCTTCCAATTTGGGCAGTCAGCTAGAGAGGTATGGCAGACAAATAATAAATATGCAAAGAGCTTTGCATATTCATTGGTATAAGTCAGACAGCTATTGTATTTTCCAGAAACAGAGCTTTGGCACAGAGGAAACCCTACTCTCAACAAGATTGGTTCACTTCAGCTTAAATCTTTATGGCTTGTGGGAGGGAGCAAGTGTCAGATGTTTTCATTCAGGGAAAGAAAAATGTAATTGAGAGGACTGCTTTCTTTAAAGCACTAAGTGTCTAT
The DNA here is from genome assembly GCA_035047305.1 of Bradypodion pumilum. NCBI lineage: Eukaryota > Metazoa > Chordata > Lepidosauria > Squamata > Chamaeleonidae > Bradypodion > Bradypodion pumilum. The sequence goes on from JAWDJD010000006.1 coordinate 82,349,448, forward strand.
TTGCTTTCTACTGCTAGGAAGCTCTTCAATTGCCCACAGAATGAGTAAATACTGGCCTAGCTATCACTAAGAATGAAACTACAGGTAGATGATGAAACTTACACATTATTACAAACAGAACAGCCTTAAAAAGAAAATACTGTCTTTATTCATACTAACACAACCTTGCCACAATCCTCATTTGGCAAATTTGCATTAGCCTGCATTGGTGAATTAGGATATTTGTACTTTAGTTCTAGGGACTGTGGTGGCTTGGTGGTTAAGATGCTGAACTTGACACCTGGAAGGTCAGCAGATCAGCAGTTTGAGACCTGAGTGAGATCCCATTTCTATCCCAGCTCCTGCCAACTTAGCAGTTTGAAATAAAAAAATTGCAAGTAAATAGATAAGTAGGTACCACTTCAGTGGGAAGATAAAGAATGTTCTCTGCACTCCAGTATTTGTTCATGCCTGCCATATAGCCACAAAAACATCTGCAGATGCAGACAGCACTGGCTCTTTGGCTATAAATGGAAATGGACACTGGACCCTAGAATTAGATATGACTGGCTTTCAAGCAAGTGTGACCCTTACCTTTAATAGTATTCATATAGAATACTATATGTTTTTGGATATTATGCTACCCACTGGCTAATTAATGACTGCAATCCAACTGAAAAATTCCACCAGCATAACTCCATTGGTGTAAATCCACAAAAAATGTGGCAAGTAATTAAAAAGATGGGAATACCAGAACACCTTATATGCCTCATGAGAAATCTGTACAAGAATCAAGAAGCAACAGTTAGGACAGAATATGGAATGATGGAGTAGTTTGGAATAGGAAAAGGAGTAAGACAAGGCTGCATTTTATCACCCTGCTTATTCAACTTATAAACAGAGCACATAATGTGCAATGCAGGGATGGAGAAATCACAATTTGAGATCAAAATTGCTCAGAGAAACATCAACAATTTGAGATATGCAGATGATACCACCCAAATGGCAGAAAGTGAGGAAGACCTAAAGAAGCTCCTGATTAGGTTGAAAGAAGAGAGTGCAAAAGCTGGCTTGAGACTCAACATCAAGAAAACCAAGATAATGGCAACAGGCCCTATCCGTCCCTGGAAAATAGATGGGGAAGAAGTAGAAGCAGCGATATATTTTACTTTCTTAGGATCCAATATCACTGCAGATCGTGATTGCAGCCATGAAACAAAAAGGTGACTGATTCTTGGAAGGCAAGCTATGAGAAACCTGGGGAACATAGTTAAAAGTAGAGACTTCACCTTGTAAAACCAAAATTTGCATAGTCAAAGCAATGGTATTCCTTTGAGATGTGATGTTGGAGGAGAATTTTGAGAGTCCCCTGGACAGCGAGAAGAACAAATAGGTCAATCTTAGAAGAAATCAACCCTGACTGCTGCTTAGAAGGTCAAATAGTAAAGATGAAGCTAAAGTATGTTGGACATCAAATGAGAAGAGAAGATTCACTTGAGAAAGCCTTGATGCTGGGAAAGGTAGAGGGCAAAAGAAGATGGGGGCAGCCAAAAATGAGATGGATAGATGGGTTTGTAGATGCAATGGGCACATAGCTGGGCAGGTTGAGGAGGATTGTGGAGGACAGAGGTGCCTAGAGGGTGGTGGTTCATGGGGTTACGAAGGGTCGGAATCGACTGTGCAACTGAAAAACAACAAAAGGAGTCCATATTGTGCAACTGGTGTATAATAGCAAATGCCATTGCCAACTTCGTCTCCTGTGACAATCTATAACTGAGATTTAAACCAACGAAGTTAGGTTGACAGGCATAATCAATATGATTCTGGCCAGTGTGTTTTTAAAACAAAGTAACCTCCAAATGCTTGCTTCTAGGTTTCTTTAACATGCACACCACATTTTATTTGCCTAAATTTCATTATTCTTGGAGATCTACATCTGAGTCAGGTAAACAGGCATATTCCTATGTTTATACCTTCAGCAACTCCAGGTGTCAGGATTCATTCTGCAGAGACAGAGCTATTTTCTACCTGTTCCTGTGTTAAAATAGTCCTGAGAGTCCTCACATTACAAAGATTTTTTTACGTGTTCTCCAAAATAGTGACTGACTGTTAGTAGAGAAATTTGGGTCTAAAACCAAGCCTCTCCTAGGCCTGTTCATCTCAGGTACATCATACTTTTTAAATATGTGGAGCCACAAATTCTGTGAGGTTTTGTTGTTGCTGCTGTTGCTAGAAAAATTGTATGTGCGCTGGCTGTGAATGTGGCCAGTGCGTGCTTTGCCCCCTCCACCTGGAGGGAGAGGGGACATAGAAGATGTGGGGTAGGGGCAGGGCCCAGAGCACACTTAAAAGTGGCTTGGCGCTCCCAGTCCTCGCAACTGCTGAATTCGGTGGGGCTTTGGGCACGTTTGCTCCCTTGCTCTGACAAATCATTCTCGAGCCACGAGCACTCCGTTCTCCGGCAGCTTGGCTGCCGGTCTTCTGCCTTGTGGTTGTTCAGATCTTCAGCCGTACTTTCGGCCAGCTCATGCATTGGGGTCTTTTGCTCCTGGGCCCTGGCAAATCGGGCGTGTGGTGCTCAGAACGTTCGGGGCCGTTAGCCCCACAAGTTCGGTTCGCTGCTCCTCCTGCCTTCAGCCTTTTGGGCCTGCGGACTTGGGCGCATGACCCACGATGCCTAGAGGCCCCAGCCCACACACACAGCTCTGCACCAGACCGAGCCATAGCCCATGCACATGGCTCAGGCTCAGGCCTTGAGGCCCCAGTCCTCACATGTGGCTCTGCACGAGGCCGAGCCCTAGCCCATGCACGTGGCTCACTGCTCAGGCTCAGACCTTTATAGTCATGGCCTCCAAGAAGAAGCCTGCCCCTAAGCGGCCCTCACGGCCCTGTCCGCCACGCCCTGTGGGGGCATCGGAGGAGGAATCTTTGGCAAGGCGGAGGCCAGTGCCTGAGGTCCCATCATTAAATCCAGGGGACTTGGTAGCCCAGATAGCCACCCTGGAAAGGGCATCTGGGGTCGACCTACTTGCTGCTACATGTAGGTCTGCCCGCAGGGTGGCCAGGGGTACAGCCAACCCTGCAGCCATTGACTGGCCTGCCTTGATTCCATCTCTGCTTCTCAGGGTGGAACAACTGGAGGCCGCTCATCCTCCACCCCCCCAGCCCAGGGACCTGATGTCATTAGCCACTTCGGCATCCATCTCCCCCCCCCCAGTGATCCAGAGTAGATAGACCTACAGGCCACAGGTGGCAGTGGTTTGGGCTCTACCTCCTTCATGAGCCCCGACACCCCAAGCCAGTCAAAACCTCCAGTGGAGCCGGTGGCCAGGGGTTCTCCTGGTGAGTATGGTGGTCAAATAAGCACACTTTCACAGGCCCTTTCCCATGTGGTCCCGACCCAGTGGCCCTGGCCCACTCAGGAGGCGCCCGTGCCTGCTGCGGGTTACTCCCCATCTACTTCCCTTCCACAGGCCCCATGGAAGGCTCCTTATCCTCCTCCTCATCACATTGCCCAACTCAGCTACCCTGCTTCGGGGTCAGCGTCGCTGTTTCTGGTATGGCCTTATGGCCCGCTGGTTAATACCGGCTACCACATGGTGCCTAGATGAGACATCCCTACGGGTGGTCACTCCTTGCCATTACGTGATCACCTCCTCCTGGTGGTCCACGATAAAATTTGGCACCGGGAGTACATGGACATTTTTAGCCATTTGAACAGGGAGCCTATCCAGGATGAGAAGGAGGAAAAGGATGAGAAGGAGCTACCTGGGCTAATTGGCTACCTTCCTATATCATATACATGGGGGTGTCTGTCCGTGGCAGGCCCAACTTGACCCTGCTGATGATCCAGCAACTTGATATTATATATTGAGCATATGTTGACTTTCTGGGACAGGCTTGGCTCATATACGGTCAGAATTTATGTATGCACGCCGTGCTTCATCCTGAGATGCGCTGGGATGAGCTCTACCAATTGTTATGGTTACAGTGTATGGCCCCGCTCCAACCAGCAATGGGCGAGTGGTATGACTGTGGTTATGTCATGCAACTCAGGATCTGGTGCAAGATGTTAATGAGACTGACCCAATAGAGAACAGTGACAACAACTCAATTATGTTTAATTTGATCATAGACCGCAAATCACTGATAAAATCTAACACAGAGACGTCAAATTTTCAAAAAGGAAATTTCCCAAAGATGAGAAAACTAGTAAAAAAGAAGCTAAAAGGGAAAATTGAGAGAGTCCAAACACTCCAAGAGGCATGGAGGCTGTTTACAAAAACAATAAGAGAGGCCCAATTGGAATGCATACCCAAAAGGAAAAAGGGCACTGCCAGGTCCAAGAGGACTCTGATGTGGCTTACAGGAGCTGTTCGGGAAGTGATCAAAAGCAAGAAAAGCTCATTTAGAAGATGGAAGGCTTGTCTGAACGAGGATAGCAGGCAGAAACATAAATTCTGGCAGAACAAATGCAAGGCAACAATCAGGAAAGGAAAGCATGACTTTGAGGAGTGTATAGCTAAAAACACTCAGAGAAATAACAAAGACTTCTTTAAGTACATTAGAAGTAAGAACCCAACTAGGAAGGCCATTGGACCATTATATGACAATGGAAGGCAAGGGGTTATTAAAGAGGAAACAGATTGCAGAGAGACTCAATGAGTTCTTTGCTTCAGTATTCATGGAAGAAGACAGAGACCACATGCCCAAAACAGAGTCTATCTTCATAGGGAGGGAAACCGAAGAATTAAGCCAGATAGAAATAACCTGGGAGGAGGTCCTTGCATGTCTTGTTAAACTAAATGCTAACAAATCACCAGGACCAGATGACATCCATCCATGAGTTCTTAGGGAACTTAAAGATGAAATTGCTGATCGCCTAGCCAAAATATATAATCTTTCCCTCAAATCAGGCTTTGTGCCTTATGACTGGAAGGTAGCGAATGTAACACCAATTTTCAAAAAAGAATCCAGGGGTGATCCAGGAAATTACCAACCAGTCAGTTTGACATGTGCCCCAGGTAAAGTGATGGAAACCATCCTAAAAGATAGAATTAATAGGCACATAGAAGAGAAGGCGCTGCTAAGAGAGAGCCAACATGCCTTTTGCAAGGGCAAATCATGCCTCACTAATCTGTTGGAGTTTTTGAGAGTATCAACAAGCATGTGGATAAGGGGGATCCAGTTGACATTGTTTATCTGGAGTTTCAGAAGGCTTTTGACAAGGTCCCTCACCAAAGGCTCTTAAATAAACTTACCAGTCATGGAAAAAAAGGACAGGTCTTGTCCTGGATCAGCAACTGGCTAAGGGACAGGAAACAGAGGGTAGCACTAAATGAACACTTCTCCAAGTAGAGGGAAATAAAGAGTGGGATCCCCCAAGGTTCAGTACTGGGACCACTGCTTTTCAACCTCTTCATAAATGATCTAGAAGTAGGAGTAAATAGCAATGTAGCCAAATTTTCTGATGACACTAAATTATGCAGGGTAGTGAAAACTGTGAGAGATTGTAAGGAGCGCCAGAGGGATCTCTTGACACTCGGGGAGTGGGCAAAACAGTGGCAAATAAGCTTCAACACTAGTAAGTGCAGAGTGATGCACGTTGGGGCAAAAAAACCCAATTACATTTATAAACTGATGGGATCTGAACTCTCTGCGACAAACCAGGAAAGGGACCTTTGTGTCCTGGTGGACAACTCAGTGAAGGTGCCAAACCAGTGTGCCTCAGCAGTGAAGAAAGAAAACTCAATGCTAGGGATGATTAGGAAGGGTATAGAAAATAAGTCAGCAAGTGTCATTTTGCCTCTTTATAAATCTATGGTGAGATCCCATCTGGAATACTGTGTATAGTTCTGGTTGCCATACCTCCAGAAGGATATTATGGAGCTGGAAAAAGTGTAGAGGAGGGCAACCAAAATGATTAGGGGACTGGAACACCTTCCTTACCGTCTGAGGCTGCAATGGTTGGGCCTTTTCACTCTTGAACGACGGTGTCTAAGACGTGGCCTGATTGAAGTTTATAAAATCATGCATGGTGTGGACAAAGTAGATAAGGAAAAACTGTTTTCCCTATCGCAGAACACTAGAACTAGGGGACACTCCATGAAACCTTTGGGTGGTAGTTCTGAAACAAATAAGAGAAAGTACTTTTTCACCCAGAGGATCACTGGTCTATGGAACTCCCTGCCAGAAGAAGTGGTGACAGCTGGCAGTCTTGACAGCTTTAAGAAAGGATTAGACAAGTTCATGGTGGACAAGGGTATCAATGGCTATAATTATGGATACCTAAGGACAACCTCTGGGCTGGAGAGATAGGCAGGATATCTCTCAATGCCATTTCCAGGGAATCCTAAGCGGGTGAAAGCATCTGCTTGAGAATACCCTGAAGCAAATGGTGAGCCACTGTGTGAGACAGAATGCTGGACTGGATGGGCTGTGGCCTGTTCCAGCAAGGCTGTTCTTATGTTCTTAACATCCTGGTTCTTCCCAACTACCCCTCCAAATGGTGGGGCATGGTGTTACAGCACGCCAACTCTGCTGGGAGTTCTCCTCATCTGTTCGTTGCAGCAGGAAGCCTCGTAGGTTTAGACACAAATGCTCGATCTGTGGTTTGTCGCATTGAGCCAGTGCTTGCTTTTGGGCTGGTGGCCCTCGTTGCCGTTCTAGGGAGCAACTCGGGTCTAAATATCTGTTCCCCAATGCAACATCGTCTGTAAGGTTACTTTGTGGGAGCTACAGCAGCCGTATGGCCACCTTAACTTTGTGTGCAGGGTGGTAGCTCCCGGCCGCGATGCCATGGTTGGGTTGACCAGAAAATTCCACTGTGTTTGCCTCTCTCTGGGTCTGCAGGCCAACCTGCAGGTTTGGCTCACGTTACTCGAAGACTTTAATTGTGTTTCCTTTTGGCGCTTGGAACTTACCCTGTCTACATAATTTCAGGTACATTCCAACGCCTCTGGGTCCTTTGGTTACAGCATATACTTTGCTGGCCAGTGGTGTTGTGGCCCCAGGCCTACTAGCTGGCAAGATTTGCCCCTCCTACAGGATTTGACTTTCCTCAAGTTTTTCCTGATTTTGGGGGCCCTTGTTCTTTGGGGGGACCAATGGTCTAATTTTGTGGTAACTTTTTGGTGTGACAATGCAGCCGTTGTCCAAATTGTTAACACCCAGACGTCCAGGTCTCCAGTGGTTATGTCCTTGGTCCCCCCCCCTTTTTTTTTTTGCTCGCTTTGAGTCATAACAGTGTTTAGGGCCCGCCACGTTCCCGGCATCGACAATGGAATTACTGATGCTCTGTCCTACTTACAGATGTTGCGTTTCAGAGCATTGGCCTCTGGGCCCGGGAACTTCCCTCAGTTCTACCAGACAAGATTTAGAACATTGGCAAGGTGAAGTGACCCAGGCTATTGGCATTTCACTTGCTCCGCGTACCTGCCATGCCGACGGCTTGGCTTTGGCCTCATTTTTTTGCTTCCGTTCCCAGTTTAGCCTGGAGCAGATTTGGCCCTTGCCCATCATCCATGTGTTGCAGTTTTTAGTTTACCTCCATGACTTAGGTCTATTGCCTCGCACCATCAAGTCTCCTTTATCTGCCCTATCATTTGCTGCCAAGGCCAATGGCTACCCCAATACCATGGGGGATTTTCATAAATGGAAGGTCCTCGAAGGTTGGTCCAGGGAATGAGGCTCATGGCCCAATTCCCATTATCCCATCTCACCAGATGTTCTGCTGCATTTGGCGGCAGCCTGGCCTTCATTGTGTAGTGACCATTTTGAGGTTCTGCTGTTTCATGCGGCCACCACCGTGGCTTTTTTTGGGGCTCTGAGGGTGAGTGAACTGGTCCAGTTGTCCACGTTTGACATGTCCGACAAGGCTTTGGAGTACTCGGATATGATTTTCTCAGCCTCGACGGTGTACATCACTATCCGTAGTTCCAAAACCAACCAGTTGGGCTGTGGGGCCATGGTGGTCCTGCTTCCCTGTGGCATTGGACCAATCTGCCCAATATGGGCCCTGCCTGACTTCATGGCCCTCTGTGGCCCCCTTCCCAGCCAGCTTTTTTGCCACTGCAATGGCCGGGCCCCTAACAAGGTACCAATTTTGGAGGGTTACAGGATCCGCTCTCTCCTCCAAGGGGTTGCAAAATATCCGGTACTGCATGTATTCCTTCTGCATTGGTGCGGCTTCCACTGTGGCTGCTTTTGGATATTCAGATGCCACAATTCAATGTGTGGGATGTTGGGCTTCTGGGCGTTTTTGTTCCTATATCTGCCCATTGTTGGGTTGAACACCTTGCTGGCCAAAAATTTTCTTCATTTCTTCCAGGATTGATTTCCCAGGATGTTCTGGCCTGTGTTTGGCTTGTCGGCCACAGCTTCGTTTGGTGGACCGCTCAATGTGTTGTAGCCTCTTTTTGGGGTGTTCATCTGGGCCTCCGTGACACCACCTTCCTGATGTGGCGAGGTTTCCGAAGTATGCATTGGCATCAGCTCCTTGCATTAGTTGCGGATGCTCGGCGTTGTGTTCCCCCTGATGTCATTGTTATCCACCTGGGAGGTAACGACCTGGGCCAGATCACCGGTCTCGATCTTGCAGTTTCCATCCGCCGGGACCTGGGCATGATCCACCAGCAATGGCCCCATGTTCACTTCGTTTAGTCCTCCATAACCCCCAGCATGGTATTTTGTGGGGGCGGTGACCCCCTGTGCCTTGACCGAGCTCGCTGAGCTGTTAACAGGTCTGTTGCCCGTTTTTTTTCTGGCTGGAAGGCATTGGGACCTTTGTAGAGCATACCGGGATCCACTTGGGAGAGCAACACCTTTTTTGGAGTGACAGTGTCCACCTTTCTGAGGCTGGCCTGCACATATCTGTTGCCACTCTGTGGGAGGGCCTGGTGACCAAGTTGTTGGCCATGGGGGGCGTGGAGTAGTTGGGATCCTCCATGTGTGGCAGTTAGCACTGGTGAGGACACTCATCTGACTCTAAACAACTTGATAGGTACGCATTTGATTGGTTAGGACAGTGGACAAGAAAGAGAGAACAGGGCTGACCAATCCAATGTGGACCGAGAACCAGAGTGTTCCCAGCTGGACAGCTCAGAAACCCCTACTTGGCTGTTCAATTAAGCTGGCAGAGGTTAAACATAAAAAGTACCTCTTGTAGGGGATCAGACTATTAGGCCTTAAAATGGTAATTATAAGTTAACTGCACTGGTTACCAGTTTGCTTCTGAGTGCAATTCAAGGTGCTGGTTATGACCTTTAAAGCCCTATATGGTAGTGGGCCAGGATACCTAAGAGACCGCATCGTCCTAAGAACATCTGTCCATCCAACCAGAGCAGACTGGAGGGGCTCCATAGTTATTCAATCATCTAGGGGAGCTCACCTCTCTGGAACAAGAAAGAGGGCCTTTTCCGTGTACGCACAGAACGTCCTGCCAGTAGAGCTACGCCTGCAGATGGAGCTGCTGCCATTCAGGAAAGGACTTAAGACCTGGCCGGCGAGGCAGGTGTGGGGCCCTGAGGGCAATTTGGCTTTTTCCATAAGAGGCACCTTCTCTCTCCTGCATGGGGTGGGAGGGATTTTAATGGGGATGGGGATTTTAACTGTTTTTATTATGTGGGGTTTAAAATTATGTAAGCTGCTTTAGTATATGAGAACCAAGACACAGGAACAGCCGAAGGATTGGCTTAACATGTCTTTATTGCATGGTGGTCCGGGGGAACATGTGGTAATGGTGGACGAACAGCTCAATATATACAGAGGCTATACATTTGAATGTGGCTCCTTGGTAGCCCATTGGCTACTGTCTGCGTGACGTCATTTCTGGTCACGCCCTTCTTGTCCAGGTGAGGTGGTGGCGGGAATCTTCCCGCGCTGTAGGTATTTGTGGAATTTGTGAGCTGGACGCTCGCTATTGCCATCTGGTGGACATTAGCTCGCGTCCTAATACAGGAGGTTACAGAGTTACAGCTGGTAGTTATTTTGTCCCCTCTTTGAGTGTTACATTGTTTAAAGGCATACTTTCTTATACACAACATCCCTCCCCCCTAGGATGAGACAAAGTCTCTCATCCAATATGGTTTATTGCAAACGCGTTTTGGGCACAAGGCTGGCTGGCTTGTCTCGGGGGCGCTATCGCTTCTTTGCTCCCTGGTCTCTTGTCCTGCAATGGGAGAGGGATACTCGTTAGCGACTTGCCGCAGTTCCGCGGCTTTTGGGGTAGGGAGGAACTCCCTTGTGGGAAAACCGGGGGCACTGGGGGCTAACGCAAAACCCCGCTTCTCGCTTGGATGGGTGGGGGACCACTCCGAACCCCCCCCGGTTTTGTAACTCAAACTCAAAATCATCTACTGGGGAATCTATGGGGCTATCTGTCAGGATATCTACGGGGACAAGCTTATTCCCTTCCCCCCCCCCCCGTGGTGGGGACCACCGGCCCCCCTCTCCTCCCCCTTGGGCTGAACGGGTGGGGGAGAACCCTAACGTTGAATCCTTTTCTGCGCTGTCAGCGCCCTGGATTTCGGAGATCCGGCGCCGGAGTTGGTCTGCGTGTCGCCTCCAGAGTAGACCTGTGCTGGTCTCTACGCAATACGACACGGGGCCTGTCTGTCCAATGACTATGCCCGGAATCCAGGCTGGCCCTGCGCTAGCGTAGTTTCTGCAATGAACCGGGGCGCCTATCTCGAAACTCTTCATGCCTGCTACCCCGATGTTCCTCCCAGTGTCTTCCACCCTTGCGGGGTCTAGCCTGGTCAGTATCGTAGTCATCTTCCTGCGCATTAGGAGTTCTGCGGGCGAGTACCCTGACGCTAGGGGGGTTACCCTGTATCCCAGTAAAAACTGACACAACTGCAGGTTTAAATCCCCGGGGCCCATGCGCCTCAGCGCGTCTTTGGTGGTACGCACGAGGCGTTCTACCTGGCCATTTGTCGCCGGGTGGAAAGGTGCGGAGGTGATATGCCGGATGGCGTTGATCTCGGTGAATGCCCTGAACTCAGCGGACGTGAAACAACTAGCATTATCGCTAATAAGGGTGTCGGGTATGCCGAACGTGCTGAACACCCTCCGCAACTGTTTAACTGTTGTGGCTGAGGAGGTGTTCGCAACCGGAATTACCCCCACAGGAGGCACCCCCTCTCTAAGGACAATTCTAGCTTTTTCTGAAAAAATGGGGCGAACTCCGTCGCTGGGGGGGACGTTGGCCACCCTTTCTGCACCCAAGAACTAACCAGGGCCAACGTCTTGTCCTTGCCTGTCGCCTTGGCGATCTCTGCGGGCAATACGGGGGGTGAATCCAAGTCCTCTATCATGAGCACTTGGTGGTCTTGCTCCACCTCGCACACGTGGCCGCTTGTGTGGGGGAGGGGTGATCTCGACAGGGCGTCCGCGTGGCTTATGTCCTTTCCAGGGCGATACACCAGCGCGTTCTGGTATGCGTTTAAGAAAATGGCCCACCTGAGCATCCTAGGGGACAGGATTTGTGGCGTGGGCTTGTCCGCAGTGAAAATGCCTAGCAGGGGCTTGTGGTCAGTCATGATGGTGAAAGGGCGGCCATAGAGGAAATCGTGGAACTTTTTGGTCCCAGCGATTATTGCTAACGCTTCCCTGTCTGTCTGTGCATAATTTTGCTCTGCCTGAGACAGGGACCTGGAGTAGAACACCACCGGGGCCTCCCGCCCGTTTTCCATCACATGGCACAGAACCGCCCCCACCCCCACTGGGGACGCATCACAAATCAGGACTACTGGTCTCTTGGGGTCAAAATGGGTTAATATGGCGTCTGAGGCTAGGAGTTGTTTCAGGTCATTGAATGCTTTCTCCTGGTTCTCGCCCCATTTCCATGCCTCGTCCTTTTTTAGAAGCCTGTGAAGCGGCTCCGCTACCGATGCCTTCCGGGGCAGGAAGGAATGGTAGAAGTTTAGGAGCCCCAGGAACGACTGCAATTCGGGCTTGGAGGTGGGGCGAGGAGCATTTTGAATGGCGGCCACCTTTGATTTGGAGGGTTTGATTCCTGCAGGGGTTACCCGGAAACCCAAGAACTCAACCTCTTTTGCGAAGAAGACACATTTGTCTTTTCGCAGCCTCAACCCCGCCTTTTCGAATATCGTCAGTACTTTGTCTAATCTTTCAGCCAATTCAGATTCGCTCCCCCCCGTTATCAACACGTCATCAAAGTATGGTAAGACCCCCTCCAGACCCTTTAAGAGGCGTTCCACGAGCGATTGGAAGATACCTGGCGCCAAGTTCACGCCAAACTGCAGGCGCGTGACCTGGAACGCCCTCTTATGAGTGACTATCGTCTGTGCAGCAGCCGCAGCTGGGGTTACCGAGAGCTGCTGGTAAGCTTGTGCCAGGTCAAGTTTTGCAAAACACCTCCCCCCATGTAACCTGGCCAACAGGTGGCTGACCACCGGTACTGGATACGCATTTGGGCGTATCGCCTTATTAATGGTGCATTTGTAATCTGCGCATATGCGAACCTCCCCGTTGGCCTTCAGTGCTGTTACAATCGGAGTTTCCCACTCCGCAGAATCAACAGGAACAAGAATCCCCTGGCCCACCAATTTGTCCAGTTCCGCCTCTATCTTGTCCTTGAGCACAAAAGGCACTCTGCGCGGTTTGAGTCTTATTGGGCGGACCTCCGGGTCCAGATCGAACGCAACTGGGGGTCCCTTGAATTTTCCGAGTCCCTTCTTGAACACTTCGGGGTGCGCGTCGCACACCTCTTGTATAGGGTCAGTCCCAACGGCATGCACCCCCCCAATGAACAACCCCAGGGGCTTAAACCATTGAGTCCCGAGAAGGCTACAGCTTCCCCCCTTGAGGACAACCAGGGGAAGTTTCGCGGCGTGCCGCTTGTATTGGACCTTGAATTTTCCAACCCCCAACACCGGAGTGCTATTTCCCTGCACGTCCCGCAGCGTAGACCTCAGCGCTTTGAGCCTGGGCCGCACGTTGGGGGAAATTCCCAAAAACTCCCTCTGGGAAATGATTGAATAGGAGGACCCTGAGTCTATTTCCATCCTAACGGGGGCCCCTTGCACCAGTACCTCAACAAAGTAACGGGGGTGTCCTACGGACACGCTGTGAACTGGAGCGTCATCGTCACTGCCGTTGGAGATATGGCCCACGCCGTCCTGCTTCCTCGAGGGCCGGGCGCCTTCCTGGAATCTCGGTGGGCGGTCTGTCGAGCCTCTCTGGTCCCCGCGCCGCCGTCTGCAAACCTTGGCTATGTGCCCTCGACGTCCACAGTTGTGGCACTCGGCCTTCCGGAATGGGCACTTGGCGCGGTCGTGGGCCGCCCCGCAGCCGTCGCAACGTTGGCCATCCTTCTGCACCTTCCGGACGTTTTCGTCCTCGCTGCTCTCCGTGGAGGATTGTGGCGCTCGCCTGGCCGCGTGCACCGGGCCCGCTGCCTTGTCGGGTTGTGGGGGCCTTTCCCTGAACCCCTTGACTCCGGCCCTCGTGGCTTCCGCAGCCTGTGCCGCCTTCACGACCTCGTGCAGCGTCGGGGGCGGCTCCTGGTTCATCAGCTTTCGCTGAACTTCCTCGTCCCACAGGCCACAGAGCATGCGGTCCCTGATGGTGATTTCCAGGTTCTCCCACTTGCAAGGGCCGGCGGCCAACCGGAGGCCCGCTGCAAAGGCTGCGATGGACTCCCCAGGTGCTTGGACTCTCTTCCAGAACGCGTCTCGAGCCGAAAACATCGAGACCGAGGGCTGGAAGTGGTTGTGCATCGCTTTCAGGAGCTGCTTGACCGACACCTCGCTCATCTTCTTCGGCGAAACCAGGTCCACCAATACTCTCATGGCGGCATGTCCCAGCATCCGGGTGAGGATGGCCCTCTTCTTTCCTTCGTCCGTAATGTCGGACACCACCAGCGCCCTTTGGAAGTCCATTTCGAAGAGCTCCCAATCTTCCGGCTTGTTGATGTCGAAACCGGCGTGTGTCTTGATCTCGTGGGGATCCATGATCCCACCTTTGTCACCAACTTAGTATATGAGAACCAAGACACAGGAACAGCCGAAGGATTGGCTTAACATGTCTTTATTGCATGGTGGTCTGGGGGAACATGTGGTAATGGTGGACGAACAGCTCAATATATACAGAGGCTATACATTTGAATGTGGCTCCTTGATAGCCCATTGGCTACTGTCTGCGTGACGTCATTTCTGGTCACGCCCTTCTTGTCCAGGTGAGGTGGTGGCGGGAATCTTCCCGCGCTGTAGGTATTTGTGGAATTGGAACCATGTGAGCTGGACGCTCGCTATTGCCATCTGGTGGACATTAGCTCGCGTCCTAATACAGGAGGTTACAGAGTTACAGCTGGTAGTTATTCTGTCCCCTCTTCGAGTGTTACATTGTTTAAAGGCATACTTTCTTATACACAACATCTGCCCTGAGTAGAGCTTGCCCGAGTGGGTGGCGAACAAGCCGAAAATTAAATTAAAATTAACATTAATGGATTCTTTACAGTCAAAGTCAATTGTCCTCACCAGTGCTATTCCGGCCTGCTGCAGAGCATCTAACCAGTTACGTTTATGAGAGTTACCAGTTAATAAAGTGGCCCGATTTTTCAACCAAAATGAATGTCTCTGTCTCCTTAGTAGGGGGGTGGGCCGGGCAAAGCCTAAACATCTGCTAAATTTAGAAATTAGGATGAGTTGCCTCATTGCCAAATTTTGCTTGTGGTTGCTATTTATTCTCATGTCTCCTCTGCTTGATAGTCTGTTTTTCCGCTGTTCTTTGGCCTACTAGATTCTCAGGGTAGGACCTTCACTGACACATTTACCAGACAATAACTGCAAATTCATGATGACTTGCATGCACATGAGTTTATAACAACATACTAGCATAACCTCACCTGAATTAACTTCAGATACATTTCTCTTGTTGAGTGAGGGTAATCTTAGAGTAGGTGTAAGAAACTGTAGCATTTTAAATCTCCTTTAGATGACACAGTGCACTGCCAACTTAGAGTGTCTGTAGTATTTTATTGATAAATATATCTATACAACATATATCAAGGAAATCTACCCAGTTTATGCCCAAGCAGTACAATTTTTATTCTGCATCAGATTTCTGGGGAAGTGGCCTGCAAACCATCATTCACTGCAAAACTTTCCCAGGCTTAAAATAGTTTCTTATCTCCAACTCTGATTAGTGGTTCAAGATAAGAACAGAATGATAATGGAATGATGTCAAATGCATTATTCATTATTCTTTAATAAAAACTAGTGATTATGGGGATCACTGAAGTTAAAAGTCAAGTGTGAAGTCGGATTATGTCAAGCTCTGGTGGTTGGGAACACTAATATTCTGTGGATCCCCAAAATATGATGATCTTTTCCAAAGACTTCATATTAGATTCATATCCAACTTGTATTCTGAAACACACCTATATTTTCAATGAGCCAATCAAATTACTCTATACACACATTTTATTACAGTACAAATCTGATCTGAAAATACTGTAATTCTGAAAGCAAAAAGGACTACATCTAGCTTTTCAGTTTATTGATTCTGAATTTATTTCTTAAATGAAAGTTTTTCAATAAATAATTTCATTTATTCCATATACAAGGAATTTGGTTTATAAATATTAATGATATTCATTTGCAAAGTTTTAATATACTGGCTCCCCAGCATGTATATTTAGCTGCAAGAATGGTGACTTGTCTGTTCTCATTTCTACAAGAGCAGGGTGGACATAGTAATAGAAGAAATAGTAATAGTTTAAAGTTAAAGTAAAATAATATTATATATTATTATAATAATATAATATATATTATAATATTATAAATATATTATATATTATTTATATATATTATTTTATATCTCTATCTATCTATCTATCTATCTTAGATAGATAGATAGATAGATAGATAGATAGATAGATAGATAGATAGATAGATAGATAGATAGATAGATAGATAGATAGATAGATAGATAGATATCCATTACTAATAAAAACTATAATAGCAAGCACTTAAAGAAAAAAACTAGTTTAAATGTTTATATCCACTGATGTTAAAAGCTGCAAGTTTGAGACCATAGTTAAAGCAATCCAACATTGGTTTAAGGTCTATGACAGGGATTCTCAACCTCCAGCCTATGGGCCGGATGTGGCCTCCAGCACTATTTCATGTGGCCTCCCCCAAACCAGGAAGTGCCATGTGGTGGAGGAAGGGCAAAATGCCTGTCTAGCCCTGAAGCTGTCTGAGGGAGCGTGACCATGCCCCCGGCTTTAAAAGGTTGAGAACTCCTGGTATAGACACTTCCATAGCACAACAGTCATATGGTTTAGTAAGGATGCTGCACTTGCTTTTTAAAATTATTCTTTATTAATTTAAACATTCAGAATTTCTGGAGGTCTGGAACTTCATTAAATATTTATGAATACTACTGAATCATTATTTTCCCCTTTTAAAAAAGACAAAGAAGCAAAGCATTTCTAAAGGATTCCCATGTATTGTAGCCTTCCTGAAATTCATCCACTAACCCACAGCGTGTGGTTCTTGTTGCAAGCTTATAAATCTGTCTATTCTTTTGCCTTTAAATAGCAATGCCCTGGAGGGTCTCAGTGACTTCCTCCCCTCCCCACCCCACCCTATTAATCCTATTAATGAATCCAGGATACAGAGTCAAAGTGGCTTGTGTTATACACAACCAGAATCCATTTCCTAATGAGTTCCTCTAAATCTGCCATCAGATGATTTTATTGACTCTAAGATCATCATTAAGCAGTGACTCACTTTCTGGTTTGAAGTCTCCATACTTCTAAACCCATGGATTTTCCAGTGACATATAATAACCAGTAATTGAGCACAGCCTGCTTGGGCTTTTAATGGTTCCAAGAAATCAAGCCAATGTGTGAAAAAGCCCAGACAGGAACACCCTTGAAATTTCCCAGGGTCCTTTGACATATAAGCAGCAGATTAATAAACAGGAAATCAACACACAGAATGGTAAATCAACACATTGGGAAATGTAATTGCTTCCTGATTAGGAAAGGTGCTGTAACACTCTTTCCTTGCTGGAACAAGGATATATCCTTGAATTATCAAAATATAGCTGCTTTTTATACTTCAAAGTCTTAGGTTTCATTTTTCTGTTACATAATAAAGGTCTAAACTGCACAATATGTAAGGGAAGAGTGCTTGTACATTATGATATTTAAACAAAAACATCTGGAATTCACCCTTTCATTGGCTTTGCAGCACTAGAGGAGGGAAATGTTGAACAGCTTTTTCCCATATGCATGTAATGTTCCTAGTATAAACTGGCTGCTGCTGCCTAAAGAACTTGGTGAATTAGATACATAACTGTGGAGCCAGAAGTTGGGAACATCATATTAAATTAAATACAGTGGTACCCCGTATAACGAACGCTTAATGAAAAATTTGTATAACAAAGTGTTCTATTTATTTATTCTTCAAATTTCTATTGCCGCCCAACTCAGCAACGACTCTGGGCGGCTAACAACAATTAAAAACAACATCAAACTAATTAAAATGCCCTTTAAAACCACATTAAAATTCTAAATAATTTACCCATTCACCCCATCCATTAAAAGAGAGGGAGAAATCTTTATGAGAGTCAGCAGGCGGGAGTCACTCCTCCATCGGTGCCCCACACCTGCCCTGCCAGCCAGGTTTTCAGTTCTTTCCTAAAGGGCAGCAATTCCATTCGCAGCTGTAACTCTGTTGGCAGGAGGTTCCATAGGGCCAGTGCAGACACAGAGAAGACCCCCTTCTTGTGCTAGAGAGACGAGCCCTTCTAGCAGATGGTACAATTAGATAGCCCCTCCAGTCCGCTCTGGTTGGATGGACAGATGTTCTTGGGGTGACGCCGTCTTTTAGATATCTTGGCTCACTACCATGTAGGGCTTTAAAGGTTATTACTAGCATCTTTTGGCGCTATTGGTGATACCCTGCATAATGGAAAAAAATGTTATGCATAGTATACCCCGTATTTACGAACATTTCCCCCATTATACAGGGTATACCCCGTATAATGAAAAAAAATCACTATGTGGCATTATCGCCAATATGATTTGCATAACAAAAAAAATCATATAATGAAGAGCTCCGTGGAACGGAGCTTTTTTGTTATATGGGGTACTACTATATTGTGTAAAACTCCAGTCTGTGCAGAACTAGTATATTTTTCCCTTCTGTAAAGCTAAGCACACCCACAAGGCAGGCCAAAAATGACTGGCTGATTGATCACAAAGACACAAACCACCCCTTCAACGTTACCACTTTTATATATCAAATACATATTTTTTCTAGCATCCATTAAGAAAATATAAGTATAGCACAGGCCTTTAATTGGACTGAATTGCCTTTAAAAATACATTCAGTTAAACTGAAGCTTTAAAAATATGTTAATAAAAAAAATTGTGTATTTTCAGACAAGAAAGAGCAAGCCTCCTGCAATTTTTCTCAACTTTCTGGATGTAGTAACTGCAGCTGGGGCTAGACATGGTGCATTTTTACACTTAGTTCAAGGATGGTATTTGGGCTTTGGAAAATCAGTCGTGCAATTGGCATAAAGTCAAGTGCAATTGCTTGCATGTGTAATCCTACATAACTGCAAGTTGACATATTTATACCACAAACACCTATATTTTACATGCCTAATTCCATATAGCATGGACAAATGTTTTGAATTGTATTATTTAGAATGGGCATGTTGGCTGCCATATTGGAAATAATTGTTAATCAGCTAAGTAAAATAAAATCCAGAATTAGCAGTTCAGAGTACCTAAAACCCAGCCTTCAAAATTAATTCAAATTCACGCAACCTACAATCAAGAAAAATTAACCTTGGTACAGCATTAAAGTGTATTAAATCTGTAAGCACTGAACAAAAAATATACAAATAACAAAATCATCTTAGAATCATAGAATCACTGAGTCAGCAAATTGAGTCAGCAAATATCAATCGAGACTTTCCGGTATAATCCAGTCTTTCACTTGCGGCTTCCTCAAGATATATTATCTAAATGTAATAAAACAATAATAACAATTAAAGTGAAATATATAACAATACTATATATACTATATATACATTTGATACAATAGAGTAATAATGTGTCAACAAGATATGGAAAGAGCATATGATGTTCAAATGCCTGTGAAATGCGTCATGGAGCCTCTAAATGTATATTCTATTAGTGCTCAAGATGTTAAAGAAGTATGCGAAAGAAAGCATAATATATAGCAGCAGAATGTAATGAAAATAATTAATCATGCTCAGTGGAAATGGATGTGCTCATGATGAAGAAATGTCTTAATGGGACCAAACATAAAGAGTGATTGCAACATTACAAGAAGCAGGAGAGTTTTGCTGACTCATTTTTTGAGCTTTGCCCCTCAACTTCATATTGATTCAACATTATTATGTTTATTTTCTTCTGAAGAATATTTTCTGATCGTAACTCTTGAACTTACCTTGAATTAGAGTGAATCTTTATAGGTTTTGGTGACTGAACCCTTTGATACATTATTTTTGAGTTTTGTATGAAGTCAATAGAACTCATATGTGGATTTTTTGAAGTCAAGGTTTGCATTACTTTGGATTATGAATTTTGAACTTTGATTTATGGATTACTTCTGAAGAATATTAACATTATTACCTTTAACAATAAATTGGCGTTTTGGACTTCATTCTTACGGTATTGCATTTTTTTCTGGACTTGCTTATTGGATTGCTGCCCTGCCTGGCTGGTCAAAGCAGCCAAAGCTACTACAGGCAGCTGGGTCGGTGCATTGGCAAATGCTTCCTTGCAGGAGGGGGTGTTCCTGGTGGCTTTTAAACATGCGCTGGTGCGCCCTCTTCTGAAAAAGCCATTGCTCAACCCCACAGTTATTTCGAACTTTAGACCAATCTCCAACCTGGACCAGGCCCTCCGAGACCGCATGCTGTGTGGTCTGAGGGACGAGGAGCTCCAGCGGAAGCTCATGACCCGCGACTACCGCCTCACGTTCAACGAGGTACTGCGGGAGGCCCAAGCGGCCGAGGCGGCCAGGAGCGGGGTCAGGGTGTTCAAGTCCTGAGGGGCCATGTCTGAAAGGGCCAAGTCACCAGTACAGGCGGCCCGGCGGACACCAGCGAAAGCGGCATGGCGGGCCCCCAAGCCGCCCGCCGGCACACCAACGGCGACCGAGGAGTTGTCGACGATGGCAGACCCCTGCTCCAGCAAGGACGACGACGTCCAGAGGGTCAAGAAACGAGGAGAGAAGCGGCAGACCCGTGAACGGCAAGACCGCCGCTGTGACGGTTGTGGGGCGTCCCACGACCGCACGAGGTGTCCGTTCCGAAAGGCCGAGTGTCACAATTGCGGCTGAAAGGGACACATCGCCCGAGTGTGCAGGCGCGGGCGAGTCGAGGACAAGGGCAATTCGAGCCATTCTCAGACGCACCATCGGAAGGCGGCCAGCACCAGGAAGGTCTCAGCCGACTACAGCGAGGCAGGCGTGAACCGCCTGGAGCACCGGCGTTTTTTCGTAGAGGTACAGTTACAGGGGCTCCCAGTGAGGATGGAGATAGACTCGGGGTCGTCCTATTCCATCCTGTCCCAAAAAGAGTTTATGTGCATTCCCCCAGAGGCGCGGCCCAAGCTGCGGGCCATGAAGTCACACCTACGGGACGTGCAGGGAAATGGGATCCCAGTGTTGGGGGTGGGGAACTTCAAGGTGAAGTTCAAGAATTACTCCGAGAAACTGCCCCTAGAGGTCCTCAAGGGGGGGAGGTGCTGCCTTTTGGGAACGCAGTGGTTCGCTCCCCTGGGAATCGAACTGTCCGGCATTAACGCCATAGAGACTGACCCAATTGCGGGACGTGTGCAACGCACACCCGGACATTTTCAAGAAGGGGCTCGGGACTTACAAGGGGCCCCCAGTTTCCTTTGACTTGGATCCAGAAATCCGACCCATACGCCTCAAGCCAAGAAGAGTGCATCTCGCCCTCAAGGACAAGATCGAGGCGGAACTGGACAAATTGGTGGGGCAGGGGATTTTGGTTCCAGTTGATTCGGCGGAGTGGGAAATGCCGATTGTCACGGCTCTTAAATCAAACGGGGAGGTTAGGATTTGTGCGGACTATAAATGTACGATCAATAAGGCCATTCGGCCAAATGCATATCCGGTACCCGTGGTCAGCCATTTACTGGCCACGCTACATGGGGGGAGGTGTTTTGCCAAGCTAGATCTGGCGCAGGCATATCAGCAGCTCTCTGTAACCCCGGCTGCTGCCGCTGCACAAACGATCGTAATGCACAAGGGGGCATTTAAGGTAACGCGCCTTCAGTTCGGCATGAATTCGGCCCCCGGAATTTTTCAGTCCCTCATGGAACGCCTTTTAAAGGGGCTCCCAGGCGTCCTCCCATATTTCGATGACGTGTTGATAACAGCAGGGGGCGAATCAGAACTAGCGCAAAGGCTAGACAGGGTCCTCTCAATATTCGAGAAGGCGGGCCTCCGACTGAGACGGGACAAATGTGTTTTCTTTGCGAGGGAGGTTGAGTTCCTCGGATTCAAGATAACCCCGGAAGGCATCAAGCCCTCCGAGTCCAAGATTGCGGCTGTGCAAAACGCCCCTCGCCCCACCGCGAAACCGGAGCTGCAGTCATTTCTAGGGCTCTTAAATTTTTACCATTCCTTCCTACCGAGGAAGGCATCCGTTGCAGAGCCACTGCATGCGCTATTGAAGAAAGAGGCAGTTTGGCAGTGGGGAGATAGGCAAGAGAAAGCTTTCAGGGAGCTAAAGGCACTTCTATCCTCGAGTGCTGTCCTGACCCATTTTGACCCTAGGAGACCAGTAGTTCTAGTCTGTGATGCGTCCCCAGTTGGGGTGGGGGCAGTTCTATGCCACATGTTGGAGAGCGGGCGGGAAGCCCCGATAGCGTACTACTCAAGGTCCCTCTTGAAGGCCAAGTGCAATTACGCGCAAACTGATAGGGAGGCCCTGGCCATCATCGCGGGAACGAAAAAGTTCCACGACTTTTTATACGGCCGTGAGTTTACGGTAGTGACGGATCATAAGCCACTTCTGGGGATCTTCACTACCGGCAAACCCACACCGCAAATTCTATCCCCCAGGATGCTGCGTTGGGCCATCTTCCTCAACGTCTACCAGTATGAGCTGGTCTATTGCCCAGGGAAGGAGATCTCCCATGCAGACGCACTGTCCCGATCTCCCCTCCCAAGTGTAGGGGACTCCACATGCGAGGTAGAGCAGGACCACCAAGTCCTGCTGATCGAGTCTCTCAACTCACCCCCCATTCTCCCGGCCGACCTCGCCAAGGCCACGGCGGCCGACAAGATGCTGGCCCAAGTTAGTTCCTGGGTGAGGAAAGGGTGGCCCACTACTCCCCCCGAGGAGCATTTCAAGCCATTTGTCAGGCGTAGAGTAGAGCTTTCGCTGGAAAGGGGCTGCTTACTCTGGGGCCAGCGGGTAGTCATCCCAGAGAAGCTAAGGGCCAAGGTACTGAAGCTACTGCATACCAGTCACCCGGGGATAGTGCGCTCCAAGGCTCTGGCCAGGAGTTTCTTTTGGTGGCCCCGGATAGACGCGGATATAGAACGTTTAGTGGGCACGTGCGAGAGCTGCCAGAGCTCAATTGAATAACTGGAAATATTGAATATTAGTGAGACATGCCACACACCCCTTTGGCAATGTAATATATCACTGTGTGAATTACTTTGAGTGATTAATCATATTTCATGTTGAGAAAGAGATCTTAGAAAACAAGAGACTGATTTAATACAACAGTAATATTTTTATTTTGAATTTTTAAATGTTTATTAAGATATTCATTTGTTGTTCATTTTTTTCTAGTATGTTTTTATTGCTTATTTAGTTATAGTATGTATTCTCTCTTGTTTCTATGTTTATTTGAAAATTTTCAATAAATACATTTATATAAAAAAAACAAAAAACAAATGACATAGCTAAAAAAAAGGCCAGTGCTGTTTTAGGCTGCATTAACAGAAGTATTGTCTCCACAATCCATGAGGTAGTAGTCGCCCTCTATTCAGCACTAGTTAGACCATATCTAGAGTACTTTGTCCAATTCTGGGCACTGCATTCTAAGAAAGAACTGCACCTCCAGACAGAACTGTACCCCTTCAGAAAGGCTTTAAAAACCTGGCTCTGCCAGCAGGCATGGGGTGCGTCTGGCAGCACATCTCAGCCTTGCTGGCTTGTTTAGCCCTGTAGGGTTTTAACTAAGGGGTGATGGGTGTTTTACAGATTTTAACCATTTTATAATGTTAGCATTGGGTTTTTATTGTATGAAATATTTTGTTTGATATGAGCCTCCTTGGGTTGCCGAGGCGAGGAAGATAGCCTATAAATCAAATAAATAAATAAATAAATAAATAAATAAATATTTATTTATTTTTAAAAAATCTGCCCCACCTTCCTCATCCATGGATGACCCAAGGCGGCTTACATGACAATTAAAATACATATATGATAAAAACAACAACACCCACACCCTCCCCCCCTAACCCCTTACAAAAAAGGTACAAAAAAAATTTAAAACTATTTAAAAAGAATTAAACAATATCAGAAGTAATGTTAAAAAGTTAAATAAGCTAAAAAGGGAGGGGAAAGGACAGGAGGACAAGGATAAAAGCAGACAGGTGTATTACAACAGGTCATCATACCAGCCAGCGGGACTGGGCCGTCGCAGCTGACGGGCCCCATACCCGCTGGCACAGCCAAGTCTTAAGGGCCTTCCTGAAGGGGAGCAGCTCTGTCTGGAGGCACAGTTCTGATGGTAAGAGGTTCCACAGGGCTGGGGCAGACACCAAAAAGACTCTTCTTCTGGTCCCCACCATATGTGCCTCTTTAATGGGTGGGACCATTTAGTGTCTTGCACGGAAGACAAAGAGGGAGTCGCAGTGAGGACTAACACAGGTTTATTGGTTGGTGATCAGGGTGAACATGTGGTAATGGTGGAGGTACAGCTCATTATATACTGTGGAGCATACATTTGAATCTCGTTGCATGGTAGCTTATTGGCTGCTACCGGCGTGACGTCATTCTGAGTCACGCCCATCTTCTCCAGGTGATCCTTGCGCGGGAAGGATTCCCGTGGCTGCCGGTGATTTGGGGAATGTGAACCATGTGAGCTGAACGCTCACAGCTGCCCTCTATAGGCAGCTTACTCGCGTTCCTTAACAGCAGAGCTACATTGTAATTGTGGTCAGGTTACATTCATACATTTCTTAAAGCAACATTGTACATACATAACACCCCTCCCCCCTAGGATGGGACGAAGTCCCTCAACCATTGTGGCTTGCCGCACGTGCGTCTGGGGCGCGCGGCCGCTTGACTTAACACAGGGGAGCCAGAGGCTCCTGGTTCCGCAGAGTCCTGTCCTGCAACGGAAAGTGGGGACTCATTAGTGGTTCGGTGGGGACTCTGCGACAACCTCGCATTGGGGGACGGGAATGGAATGAACAGTTGGGACGTGAACCCCTGCCTACCGCTTGGGGAGCTTGGGGTTCCCCCCAGCACGAATCTCGGGACTGACGAGGAGGCCCTCGAGGTCCCGCCACCCCCTGTTTCCTGTCCGGGCGTTCTAGAGGCTGAGGTGGGTGAATTCTCCCCTGCTGCCTGTCTCGGGGGTGTCTGTCTCCGGAGGGCTGGAGCTATGGTATATTCTAAAACAAAAGGGCTTGGGGGACTGGAGATACCAGGGGCTGAACTGAAACCCCTCTTTTCGCTAGGACGGGTGGGGGACTACTCCGCTACACCCCCCTGGTACCGTAAATCATAATCATAATTATAATCATAATCAAAACCATCCCTCTCTCTCAAAGTATCCTCCTCTGTGGTTGAGAACCCAGGATATGCATTTGTATCGGCGGATGCCACCGTGTCTCCCCCTTGGGTAATGTGGGTGGGGGAGGACCCTAACGCTGACTCCCCTTCACTGGTGACTCGCATTCTGAGTTGGTCGGCGTGCCTTCTCCAGAGTAGACCCGAGCTCGTCTCGACCCTGTAGGATACTGGCCCCGTCTGCTCAATGACTGTCCCTGGTACCCACGCTGGCCCCGAGGCCGCGTAGTTCCTGCAGTGAACCGGGTCCCCTACCGAAAAGCTTTTGGAGCTATCTACCCCTATGTTTATATTTCTCCCTTCATCCTCCACCCTGGACGGATCCATCCGGTCAAAAAGTGTTACCGGACGCCTCCTCATGAGGAGTTCGGCTGGCGAAAATCCTGAAGCTAGGGGGGTTGTCCTGTAGCAGATGAGGAACTGGCACAGATGAAGGTTCAACTCACCGGGACCCATGTGCCGCAGTGTGTCTTTCGTAGTGCGCACTTGGCGCTCTACCTGACCGTTTGTGGCGGGGTGAAACGGGGCAGCGGTAATGTGTCTGATGGCGTTCCGCTCAATAAACGTCTTGAACTCTGCAGACGTGAAGGTACTAGCGTTATCGCTAACAAGGACGTCTGGCAGGCCGAAAAAGCCAAAAAGCTTTCGCAACTGTTTAATGGTTGCCGCAGAGGAGTTGCTGTTCATGGGGATTACCTCCAACCACTTGGAGTAGTAGTCGACTACCAGCAGAAACATGGCCCCTCGGAAAGGGCCAGCGAAGTCGACATGAATCCGGGACCATGGCCCGCGGGCCGTGTCCCATTCCCTATGGGGTAACCGGGACTTACAACCTTCTCTTTTTCTTAATGTATATTCTACATATAGTTTCCAAATCTTCCAAAATCTATTTTCTTTGATTATCCCTTTTTTATTTAATTCCCATGTCAATTTATCATTCAAGGCCAGCTGCCATGTTTCCCTGTACCAATCTTCCAATTTTATTTTCATCAGGTCCTTCCAATTTCTTGCTATACACTGTCTTCCCATAGACATTAAAATCGCTATCAACTCTTGTTCATCCTTATCTATTCTTAAATCATCTAAATCTGTAAGCATGGCAGCACCTAATCCAATCTTAACTCTCTCTCCCATCATTCCTACTATCTCTTTCTCAATCTCTTTCCAGAAATCTTTAACATCCTTACAATTCCACCACATATGGTTATAGGTTCCAACACATTTGTTACTTCTCCAATACATACTGTTTCTAGTCCTATCCATCTGATTCAATCTCACCGGAGTCAGGTACCACCTCCATATCATTTTATAATTGTGCTCCTTAACTCTGACCAACAATGTCCTCATTATCCTCCATTTCCATAAGGATCCCCATTTTGCTACAGATATTTTTATATTTAAACCCTCTTTCCAATTTTTTCTCAGAATTTCTTGTGAATTATCTTCTTTATTTAAAATCTTATAAATCTTAGCCACCAAACCCTTTAACTCAATCTCCCCTTGCCTTATTTTCGACAACAGCTCTTCAAATTCAGTCCTGGCCCTATCCAAACTATGTCCTTTTAAATACTTATTATTCCAATTGTTTAATCTTGCAATTTGAAACCAGTTCAACTTCATGTCTGCATAAATCGATGCTTTTTTCTCTTCATTCTTGCACATTCGAATCCATTGTCTCAGTAAGCAGACATCATTTTCAATCAGCACTGATCTCAATCCTCCATCTATCTTAATCGGAAAACTTTTTATATCCTCAACCTCAATTAATGGGAATATGTCAGGAGCTAATTTCTCCTTCATCTTCTTCCATACTTCCCACATTGACCTTAACATCTTATTTTTGATATTAACTTTCCCCATTTCTTTATCTAGAAAAGCAGCCTTGCCAAATTGCTCAAAATCCTCCTTCTCTATATCCACCCAAATCACCTTTTCCCTCATCAAAATCTTAACTATATTTTTAATCTGGAATGCACTGTAGTAACTTTTAAGATTAGGAATTCCTAAACCACCTTCTTTTTGAGAAATACACCACCAACTCTTAGAAATTCTGGCTTTCCCCCCACCATTACAAAATTTCTTTAACAAATCTTGAAAATCCTTAATCTCTCTGTCCTTGAGGTGGATTGGCAGGGCATCGAACAAAAAATTATTTTTGGGCAACAACATCATTTTACACAAAGCCACTCTGCTAAACCATGATGATTTCAGTTTATTAAATTGTAAAATTTGATCTTTAATCACTTTGAATTGTTTATCGTAATTTAATTTTTTAATATTTTCCAATTTATTTGTTACAATAACTCCCAGATATTTTAAATTGTCTCTAATCTGGATTTTATATTTTCACAATATTTCTTGTTGTTCTGCATTATTCACATTCCATGTTATCATTTCTGATTTCTCCCAATTAATTTTTAACCCCGTCATATCCTTAAGTGTACATGAATCTTTTTCAGTGCCTTCTCCGGATGTTTCATGATAACCAATGTATCCTCTGCGTTCAAGCTTATTTTATTTCCCACCAATCCTTCTATATTATCATCCCTTCTGATCATTTCTGCTAGCAATTCCATAAACATTATAAATAAAATTGGGGATAACGGGCATCCTTGTCTTGTTCCTGCTTCTAACCTAATATCTTCAGTATAAACATCATTTACTCTAACCCTTGCATTTCCTTGCTGATATAATTGTTTTATAACTTTTTAAAACTTTATTCCAAATCCATAAAATGCAATTATCTCGTTTATTGTTATCCATTGAAGGGAGTCAACTGCCTTAAAGATATCAAGTGATAACAATCCTATCTTCTCTTTCCTCTGAGTAGCAATATCCAATATATCAAGTAATCTCTTCATTAGATAGGCCATTTGTCTACCTTTTTTAAAAAAAGACTTGATCTTTATTTATATAACTGGCCATAAAACTATTTAACCTATTTGCTAATATAGTTGTAAAAATTTTTGCGTCCTGGTTTATTAAAGATATGGGCCTAAAAGATTCAATTCTTTCTAAATCTTTCCCTGGTTTGGGAATCAAAACAATTATTGATCTAGACAAGGGGTTGGGATTAATCCTCCTTCCAAAATAAAGTTAAACATCTTTTTTAATCTTGGGGTAACTATATCTTTAAATTCCTTATAAAACTCGGGAGAAAGTCCATCCTCACCTGGCGACTTATCAACTTTCAAACTAGTTATTACATCTTTAATCTATTTTTCCGAAATTGGATCCTCCATTTTATCCTTGTGTTCCTGAATCAACTTTTGATTTATGTATTTCTCCAAATAAACTCTTAATTTTTCCACTTTTACCTTTTTTCTGAATATAAATCCTGATAGAACTCCTTTATAATCTCTACTTTGTAATTAGTTCTATTACATCTAGCCCCTTTTTTTGAAATCAAAAAGCCTATCCCTCTTTTCTTTCTCTTTTCTTTAGCTGCTCTTGCCAATAACTTTGAGTTTTTATTACTATATGCAAAATATTCCCTCTTCAAATATATTAAATTTCTTTTTACCTTTTCAATATCTTTACCCACCATTTCCTTTTTCAATTTCTGCATTGTTTCAAATATTTCCTTGTTCTTTGTCCTTGTGTGTTCATCTTGTAATCACTTTAGTTCCTTTTCCATCTCTTCCTGTTTTGTCTTGAACTGCCTGTATTTAAAATTAGACATCTGAATACTCTCTCCTCTAAAAATCGCTTTCATAGTATCCCAAACTATGTTATAACTTACTTCTCCATTATCGTTCCATTTCCAACTTTCTTCCCAGTTTCCAATAATCTGTTCTTTACTCTTAGGGTCTTTTTATAAATTGGCATCGTATCTCCATAATTTTCTCTCCTTCATTTTACCTTCCAATTTCACATCCAGAACCACTTTTGCATGGTCAGATTCTTTAAATAGCCCAACCTCAATCTCTCCCAAATTCCTAACCAGATTGTCTGACAAAAATATATAATCTATCCTTGAATATGTATTATGTGCCTGGGGAAAAAAGTGTATACCCTTTCAGATCCTCGCAGTTCTCTCCATGTGTCTTTCAATCCCAACAACATCATCCATCTGTCTAAAGTCTGCATCTTTTTCACTTTACTACATCTGGCTGTATTAATACAATCAATTGTCAATCTTATTAAATTAAATTCCCCTGCTATGATCATCTTTGTACATCTTTCTGCTACTAAAATACCATAAAATTTATCTTAAAAATTTTCTTGGTAGCCATGTCACTTGTGATTAACAACAACTCCAAGATACTTCTCACTAATAGTATTACTGAGCCAAATATTCCCCATCTTGTAACTGTGCATCTGGCTCCCCCCCCCCCAGTGTAAAATTTTGCATTTCTCCCTGTTAAATTTTATTCTGTTGGTTTTAGCCCAGTGTTCAAGCTTATCAATATCTTTTTGAATTCTGTTAGTGTCTTCTGTTAGTGTCTTAGCTATTCCACCCAGTTTTGTGTAATCTGCAAATTTGATAAGACTTCCTTGCACTCCCTTATTCAAGTCATTTATAAAAACTTTGATGAGCACAGGGCCCAGGACTGAGCCTTGTGCAGTGGTGGGCTCCCAAAAAATTTACTACCACATTGTGGGCATGGTATGGTGGGTGTGGCCAGGGGGAAAGCCCTGCATTGCACCTGAATTAGGTCTACTTTATTTCAGAATTTGGATGGGCGGGGCCAGCCAGAATTTCTGCTACTGGTTCTGGCGAACTGGTGCAAACCTGCTGATGCCCACCACTGGCCTTGTGTTCCTCTACTTGTTACCTCCTCCCAGCTTGAGAAGAAGCCATAAATAAGAACTCTCTGAGTATGGTTCTCTAACCAATTGTAGATACACCTAATACTTGTGCTAGCCAGGCCACACTGAGTTAGCTTGCTAATTAGAATACCATGGGGCACTTTGTCAAAGGCTTTGTTGTAGTCAAGTTATATTACATTAACAGTATTCCCACTGTCCACCATGAAAAATGAAATCAGATTAGTCTGGCAGGATTTGTTCTTGTCAAATCCATGTTGGCTTCTAGTTATTAAGGTAAAGTTAAAGGTTTCCCTTGCTCGAAAGCCAGTCGCATCCGACTCTAGGGTTTAGTGCTCATCTCTGTTTCAAAGCCGAAGAGCCAGCACTGTCTGCTTCTGCAGACATTTCTGTGGTCATATGGCAGGCATGACTAGACACCCGAGCACACAGAATGCTGTTACCTTCCCACCAAAGTGGTCCCTATATATCTACTTGCAATTTCTTGCTTTCGAACTGCTAGGTACATTATTTTCTAGTTGATTGCAGAGTGACGGCTTTATAATCTGCTTCAGAATCATCCCAGGGATTGACATCAGACTGACTGGTCTGTAGTTCCCCAGTTCTTCCTTTTTGCCCTTTTTAAAGATAGAGAGAACATGAGCCCTCCTCCAATTGTCAGGAACTTCACCCGTCCTCCATGATTTCAACAAAATGAGACAGTGGCTTTTTTAGCCAGTTCCTTCAATATCCTTGGATACAGTTCATCTGGTCCTGGGGATTTAAACTCATCAAGGTAATAAAATATTTCCTCACTGTTGGTTTATCAATCTCAAGATGCAATCTTGGCAGGGCCGTAGCCAGGGGGTGGCCAGGGGGGATCACCCCCCTGAGCTAACAGCCCACCCCCCACTCCATGCCAGGATGCCAATATTATATGTGTGTGAAAGAGACATTGTTGCCCCTCCTGAAAAAATATTCAAACACACACACAACCCATCTAGAATCCTGGATATGGCCCTGAATCTTGCCTCTTTTCACCTTGTACTTCTCACTTGCCTGGAGAGTCTTATATAGTTCACCATTCACTCATAAATGTCTCGCACTCTTCAGCTTTCTACTATCATTGTTAAAACACTAATATTTCCATTCTTTACTTTAATAATTAACTCTTAAAATATCAAATTTTAATTCATTCAGTGTAATAGCTAGACTAGAGGGATTCATTCCATTCCACTGTTTGCTTTAGTATTCACATTTCAGCCTAATTCTATTTGTTCAGGATTTGAGGGATTATTTTTCTAGGGGTGTATCATGAACTCAAGGAAGACTGACAGGTTTCACTTCCCTGTATTTTACCCAGGTCCTCTTTTTCACATGTGATTTGCAACAACTAATTTTCAGCTATGAGGATGACTAATTAGGTCATAATTTAACAGCCTCATTGGCATTTGTGGGGCAGATTTTGCCTAAAGAGATTAATTATTTCAGAAGTGGGGCAAATTAGTTACTTGTTTGAAAAACACAACTTTAATAAATTGCATTTATTATACTGTGGGGTAATAATAATTTTGTGTCAGAGCTTACTCTGGGTTGAAAGGATTTTTGCTGGAGAAACTCCACTCAGGGGATGCCCGAATGAGGCTCCTTTCATGTTCCCAAGTGCAGCTCTCCGGTATCGAAACCTAACCTTCCAGTCTCCAGCTCAGTGTCTTAACCACTAATCCACCAGGGAGTTGCTACTTGATGCGTCAGTGTTTCTACTTTATCTACTTTAACTTTATAGAAGTTTCAAACTGTTAGGAACAGAGAGAAAGAGAGTGAGTGAGTGAGTGCAAAAGAAATAGTGTACGTACACTCTCCAGTGCATGAAGCTTACATAATCCTTGAGGCATTAGACTAGTAACTGTTCCCAATAATATGGTCCCATAAACATCTTCTCTTAAATAGCACCTTTTTGAAGAACATCTGGAATCAGTATGGATGCTACTACATTGCCCCCAGTTGATTTCTATCCTTTGTTCCTGAGAACTGATAGCAAGGAAAGGAAGAGAAGTTGGTTTAATATAATGGCTTTTTCTCTCAGAGGTCATTTTACAAAGCACTGACTTAGATAATAATAACGCCAAGAGAATATTTATTGCCACTTTTACTTCAGTGGCATCCATTCACGTGTGTTTTAGACATCACAGGATACCATGTGAAGAACATTTAATTAAATACAGCTGGGTTGAAATAATTGGAAAAACTGATTAAACCATTCTGTTTGGTGAGAAAAAGAAGGCATACATTAAGAAATGAGAAGCAAGAGTGTCCAAAGGATGAAAAGCCAACAGTTATGTGGTCTGAAAATGGGAACAGATTTAAGACAGTCAGGGAGCTAAGACAGCCAATCTTCAGCAAGTTGTAATCAATCAATCAATTTAATTTCTATACTGCTCTATCTCAGCCCAACGGGCGACTCAGAGCGGTTCCCAACATGTAATAATACAAAAGCACAATACAATAAAATATAAACAATACAATCAATATACATCATCAAAATACAAGCTAGATATACAATAATACAAAAATGTGCATAAGCAATTCAACAAGCATAAAAATACAATACAATACAGTAGGGTCACAGCTGCGCTTCAGCTGAAGCAGGGCCCGGAATGCAGGTGGCAAGGCAGTCATTAGGCCCAAAGCCCCTCTGTTCTGTCCATGGAGCTTTTGGGTGGTGACAATGTCCAGCTGCCTTTAGAGCTCCAGCTAAGAGGTGGGCGAGGGTTACCTTTGTGGGTGGTGGAATGGCCCTCAAATGCCACACATTCCCCTCCGGCCGGCCGCTGTCCAGTGGCATCGGCTCTTTTTCTGAATTACTAACTTAATAAAATAACAAAATAGCAAAATAGCTAATTTAATCAAGGTAATCAAGGTATGGATTCAGGCAGGCTTGTTAGCCCTCATCCAAGAGATGAGTTTGGCTAAGCCATTATTTTGAATGAGAAAGGCTCCCGCTGGCATCGGGGGGAAAACTCCTTCGACGTCCAAAATCTCGGATCTTAAATACAGTTTTAGGGCTCTCGCTCCCCCCTTTAGAACATGAAATATGTTCTAGAAGCTATGTGGTGTGACCACTATCTGGATTGTTAACATTCACAGGTGTTACTTTATCTTTCTGCTCCATCTGTTACTTAACACAGTGAGCACAATGTGACATGCAAAGCCCATGCTATAAAGAAAATTAAGCCACACTTCCCCAACAAATAGTAACTCTGGGTAAACAATGAAGCACTAATACCTTCTCTATTCTTCAGTAGGAGATGCCATAAAATCCTTAAGGGAAGGCTTTTTTTACTTAAGTTACTTTGTTTTAACTTCAGTTACACTGTAGTTTTTAAAAATCTCTATAGTCTAGTTAGGCTAACATTCCAATACAAGCACACTCCACATTATCACATCATTAAGACACTGGCTTGCCAAAAAAGCAAGGCCAGATTCTTGGATGCCAATCAAGAGCAGGGCATCTTACAGATGGAGCAGAAAGATAAAGTAACACCTGGGAATGATAACAATCCAGATAGTGGTCACACCACATAACTTCTAGAACATCTTTCACATTCTAGAGGGGGGAGCGAGAGCCCTAAAACTGTATTTAAGATCCAAGATTTTGGACATCGAAGGAGCCCCCCCCCCAATGCCAGCGGGAGCCTTTCTCATTCAAAATAATGGCTTAGCCGAACTGATCTCTTGGATGAGGGCCTTGATTAAATTAGCTATTTTGCTATTTTGTTATTTTATTAAGTTTGTAATTAAGTGTAGTTTAGATGAGATCTTTGCACTATAATCTTGCATATTTTGGATAATTGCTATGCTGCAATAAAGCTGCTAAACTCCATATTGCAAGAAGTGTCGTGACTCTAAAAAGGGAGTGTTCACGGAGAAGAGATAAGAGATGACAATAAGTCTCTTTTCTCACACTGTCTACTTTGAGGGGTGTCGAAGGAATCCTAAAGGAAGGATTGGTGACTTTCATTTCCTTGGCCAGGCAGAGTTATCAGCTCAGACAGTTTCACTTCAAAGGTAAAACATTCCTTACCCTACGGAGCCCTGCCTGGGCCAATTTTTCTCCATGACTTGTGTGGTTGGGTTAGGAAGGTGGCATCTTGACACCTTTGTGCTGCTTCAAAGTACAGTAGAAACCTGTTTCACGATTTTGGTCCATTCTGGCAGCCTTCATCAGATCAATCGTAAACCAAAGCACCTTTCCCCATAAATATGCATTGAAAATTAAAAAATGTTCCTGACCTCCCAACAAATACAATTAAACTGAATAAAAGATGATGCAACGCTCCCTACCTTTTCCACCACTTGATTTTCCTCTGCTCCTAGAAGCCCCTGTCCTGCTCCAACCCTGGTGGCGGACATCATGGTTAAAAATGAAAGGCAGGAGTGGGAGGGGAGAAATGGAGTTGGTGCAACTCCACTTGTGGATGTTGATGTGATGTTCCCGGGGGGGGGGGGTGTTCCTCAGGGTTTTGCTGGGGTGCCACTTTGGGCCATCTCCCTCTGTTGCCTTCTGGGCAAAAGTGGCTAATTGGGTGTGAGGGGCTGTTTCAGGGGGGTGCATCCTCCTACTCACCCTTGCCCTTAAACCTAAGAAGAGGCAG
Source organism: Bradypodion pumilum (assembly GCA_035047305.1). NCBI lineage: Eukaryota > Metazoa > Chordata > Lepidosauria > Squamata > Chamaeleonidae > Bradypodion > Bradypodion pumilum. The sequence continues at coordinate 82,383,695 of JAWDJD010000006.1, forward strand.
TGGTGCCACGTTCCTCCTCTGGGGAGGGCTTTCTGGGCTCTCGGGGGCTCCTCCTTTGCTCAGCTGCCTCCTCCAAATGGGTTGGAGTCTTGCTTTCTCACTGCTCTAGGAGGAAAGCTTTTGCCATGCTGAGTGGACAGAGGAAAGAAAGAAAGGGCAAGGGGGCAGAGAGAGAGAACAGGCTGGTGTGTGTGTGATCAGGATGGGCAGAAGAAGAGCCAGAGGAGGAGGAGAGGAAGTGAAGGTGGCCACCCAGCCTTCCCCTCCCTGCACACCCTGGGCAATGTGACTTCTGGTGCAGGCGCTTGGGTTGGAACGCCCTTGCCAGGTAAGAGGGTGCACTGTTCCCCGGACCAGCCTTTTCTCCCAGGGACAGACAGGCAATGGGCCACTTTCTACAACTCTGTCCAGCTCCTCCTTCATGAACTTGGCAAAGTTTGCCAGTCCTTATCACCCCCTGGCCCATTCTCTCTCTCCACCCCTTGCCCTTTCTTTCTTCCCTCCCTCCACCTGGCATGGCAAAAGCTTTCCTCCTGGAGCAGTGAGAAAGCAAGACTTCACCCCATCAGGAGGAGGCAGTTGAGCAAAGGAGGAGCCCCCAAGAGCCTAGAAAGCCCAGCCTGCTGGATGACCTTGCCTTGTGCATGCACGGCACCTCTTCCAGAGCTGTCGCTAAAGCACAGGACATCTTTTAAATCTGTCGCTTTTAGTGGGGGCTCTGTTCATAGCAGCATGTGTGCACAAGGCAAAGTCTCCCTATTGTGACCACCTTCCCCCTTCTGTGCCTGGATCGGTGCTGCAAAGGGAGGGAAAGGCAGTAACAATGGGGAGACCTTGCCTTGTCTGTGCACGGCACTTCTTCTGGAGCCCCCACTAAAAGCACCAGATTTAAAAGACATCCCACACTTAAGCAACAGCTCCAGAAGAGACACCATGAATGTGCAAGGCAAGGTCGGCCAGAGTCCAAAATGACTGTGAGTGGTCTTCCCAGTCATTTTGTTGAAGAAAGCGTTCCTTTTCCTATGTTGTAGGCCGCTTTGAGTGGCACTCATGCCAGGAAAGCGAGATATAAATAAAACCTATTATTAAACCTATTATTATTATTATAAGGCGAAAAAACATTGTTCACCGGGATGTCATTATCTCTAGATTTGGCATTGTAAACCATGGCAAATGTAAACCAAGGCAGTCATAAACCAGGTTTTTACTGTACCTGTGGTACTGCTCCAGGCTAGAGAAATCTATGATAGATTTAAATCACTTACTGTTTATGCTTACAAACCAGCCAGATCAGGCAAGACATGCAGTGTGAATTAGCAAAATGTAGTTTTGCTAATAAAGAAACTGGAAATTTCCAACCAGCTTATGCTCATAAAATAAGTACAATGTCTTCTGTTTCAAGATAGGTAAAGGTAAAGGTCACCCTTGCTCAAAAGCCAGTCATATCTGACTCTAGGGTTCAGTGCTCATCTCTATTTATAGCAAAAGAGCCAGCACTGTTTGTGTTTGCAGACATTTCTGTGGACATGTGGCAGGCATGCCTCAACACCTGAGGGCATGGAATGCTGTTTACCTTCCCACCGAAGTGGTACCTATTTATCTACTTGCAATTTCTTGCTTTTGAACTGCTAAGTTGGCAGGAGCTGGGACAGAGATGGGAGCTCACTCCATCATGTAGTATCTGGGAATTGAACGCCAACCTTTCATCCAGCGAGTTCAGTGTCTTAACCACTTGAGCCACTGCAGTCCCCTGTTTCAAGATAGCTTTTATTTTAAAACATAGCTTTAAGGTTCAGAATTACTAAAAAGCAGATACAAAAATACAAAGGAACATTTTTACTTTCCCCCTTCCCCAGAATAAAACAAGAAAGGCATATCTAGCTATATTTCTTGGCCTAGCCTACATATTTGACTACATCTTTTTACTGTTTACTCATAAGCAAGTATAAGCATGCTTCTTCCCCCTCTCTAGATAAGCACATGTGACACATAGCCATCACCAACATGGTGCTTCTTCTTCTCATTCCAATATGACAAAACCCATTTTTCATCTCTCATCCCACCTCTTCCTGGATATTAATAAATAAAATCACAGCATACAATGTTCATCATTGCTGCAGAACAGCAGAGATATGAACTTGTTCCGGATGTCTCCATAGGAAGGGCAGATGCAAGGAACATGTTCTGTAGTTTCGATTTCTCCATGTCACCATATTTGTGGTTTTCAAACTACACCCCAGGTAGCTGTTGGTTGGATAATCACTAGGTATTCTGCACATGAACGCCCTAACATTAAGTCTTCTTTCAAAACTGCCTGATGGAAGCCCTTTGAGTTTTTGTGTTGTTCTGTTCTCCAGGAAAATAGGAACTTGCACTTTCAAAAGAACAAACAAATGGAGGTTGTTTTTAAAATGCAAGAAGAAAGCCTGCGTCTTTCAAGGGGTGGGGGGGAGTACCTGTTTAAGATTTACACTATCTAAATGGCAGGGAAAATACCAACATCCTCAGTGCACAATTAGGTACATGGAAGCAGGGGAATGCTCCTTCTGGGTGAGTCAGTAATTAGTGATTGTTGGCAATATGAGAGGAGGAAAATTGCACTTCTAAAATATTTTTTCCTCATTGCAGAAAAAAATTCCTCAGAAATAAAAATCATGGCAAACAAAAATTAAGAAAATCATCCCAACCATTTGTAGTTCTTGCCTTAGTAGGTTGTCATCGTCACATCACCATCACCATCACCATCATCATCACCATCATTTTAAAGGAAGAAAACATGGCAGCAAATTATTAACATTTAGCTAACAGAACAAAAGCCAGTAAATCAATAAAGTTTTAAGAGTACTGTTAAAATTTGATATATTTCTCCAAATCTGTTGAAACTGAGAAAAAGGTACCTTTTATTGTGGATTTACTGGCACTCATTACTCTTTTTCAAAATGAGTTTCAATTTTGATGAACAATCATCTATTGCGAATGTGGAAATGACAGGACAGGCTTTATTTTGTTGGTTTTGTTTTTCTGATATGTTTAAAACAGACCTGAGACCAGTTACTTTTGTTTAAGAAACCTAAGTGAATAGTTTACAGCTAGGCCCCACAGTATTCTTGCTGCTTACTTGAAAGGACAGGTACTTTATAAGATTAAAAAGTTGTGTTTTACATCTAAGCACTATCTAGGATAGTAATAGCTGCAAGATAGAAGACAGACAAAAATATTCTGCTCAGACAGGTCAAAGAGTCTGGTGGGATACCTTAGGCAGCTATGAATTTTGTTGTGCATACAGATGAATAATTAAAAGCCTATATGAGGGATGAAAGCTACCACAAGGCTCCTGCATATTAAGAATCAACCACTATGTGGAGCTGAATAAAATTCTACTTAAATCATTGGCATCAGTAAGAACAAACCAAAGTGCATCATACAGGATCATTTGTTCTTTTTCTCCAGCCTGATTCCTAATTAAATTTGGCTGTAGAGATCGGCGTAAGGGGAGGTGCTTCAGGCATAACATTGCTCTAATATATTCAAGCCATACATCAAAGGAGTTCTGAACTATTAGCCTTGAAGAATAGATCTCCACTGTGATGATTAACATGCTGGCTTCTTGCCCTGGGTTCTTTTCTGCTGCTGTCAAATTGTTAATTCTTTGCATTTGGCTCCACCCCTAGAGTATCTAACCTTGGTGTTGAGCTTGGGACAGCTGGCCCTGGGAGGCTCTAGCACAATGCAAAATGTCCCCACATTTTATGTCTTTCTTTTTCCAGCTATGATCCTTGACCATACCAAGAATGTGGCACTTGATAAGATCACATGAGGCGCTTGTAATCAGGTGACTACCTGGTTACATACCATAGTATTCACGTAGGTCACTTACCAATGTGACTAAACCACATTGTGCAGCTGCAGTTGGTGGCATTCATTTTTGTTACCCCATAGGTGCATTTCCTTCAATAAAATGTTGACTAAAAATGTCCTGGAGTAATGTTTGTTCTTTCTTTCTTTCTTTCCAAGCATTCTAAAGTAACCAGATAAAATTGTTTTTTAAAAAATAATAATAATGGAATATTAAGGTTATATTGAATTAACCATCTGCCCCTTGTGATGTATGGCTAGAGTTTCATTCTTACTAAAAGAGTCATTCTCAGCTAGGAGCATTGCACTTGCAGTATCAAAAGATGACAGAACAAACCAATCAGGATGGCTTGACAGTCTAATCCTATGCTTTTTTTTAAAAAGGCTGATTGCCCCCACTTTATTCTAGCTCCATTGACAGTCTCAGTGTTAGGCTCAGCATTTTTAAAAATAACTATGTCCAAACATGGATCAAATAATAAAAAATAAAAAGGAAAGGGGGCTGAAAGTCGGGTGGAGCAGCCAGCCAAAGGAGGGCATGAAGACACAACCAGCTCTACCAGCAAATATTAAATATGTTTGTCAATACCTCTTTTTTATTTTTATTTTTTGTCAATACCTCTGCTAAATTATTTTTGTTGGTTTTGTTTCCCCATAAATAATAATAATTGTGTCATCAATTAATTCTGATGTAGTAGTAGTAGTGATGTGGGACTGGTTTTTATCATTTATTTAAATATATGTATCCATTATAATTATATAGAAATGTACTACACTCAAAACACATTGTATCTACTTTATGAAACATTATAGAATGGTAGCTTGTAATATTCTTGACAAATACCATGCAACACAATAATATTGTAACAAGGTTTTTATACACATAATAATTTATATATATGTTAGCCTATATACTTAAAACACAAAGATGTTATTCCATTGATATCAACCCTAAGCAACATTGTCAGCTATCAAAAACTGGCCCCTTTGATTGTATGGTTCATATTCAGTGCTAAGGTTGTATAAACTTTTAAGCTAACTCTGGACTGAAAGGTTAAGGTCTAATTTGACCCCAAAGATGCTAAATCTTCAACTTCTTTGCCAGAAGACATGAGAATACCTAGGAATAGGAACCAAAAAGCCCTTGTGTAAGCATTTCTAGGTTGTTAAGAGATAAGGAAAAGGAAGGAGTAACTCTAGGCATACTGGTCTTGGGAGTTTGTCCAAGGCTGGCACTGTATCTTCCATCACCCACGTGAACTCATGGTCTTAAATCAAAAGCCTCCTTGCTTCTTAAGTTTTGATTTACGCTCAGAGACAGACGAGGATTCCAAAGGACCAATCAGAGAAGAGAATAGTTATCAGTACGTTTGTAACCTATAAGGTCAACTTGAACATTAATTGCTTACAAACCAGCCAAGTTGTTTTCTAAAGGGACTTGGGAGGAGGAAAAGAAATTGTATAAAATCTGTACTTTTTTATTTGTTCGGGGCCCCACTCTGAAACACCTCGGCTGCGTAGGGTGGGTGCCAATCGCTTCTTTAATATGGGCCAACAATAAAGAATTCTGATTTGAAATAACTTTTCTCCTTAACTGCTTCTAACTCAATTGAACTATGAGGGTTTGGAAAGTGGAGAAGAAGCAGCTCTCCACGATTGGACTATAAGTGGCGGCTTAAGGTGAGTGAAAAGGGAACTCACCAAACCCCAAAACCTTTCTAGGAGCATTTAGACTATAAGCTCTTAGAATTAAAATTAAAGCTCTGGGCATAATTGTAAGTGCTTAGAGATCTAAACTTCTGCATTCAAACCTATTGGATATAAAAGTTTGAAATAATGATATTTTTGGGAACACAACAGTAGTAGTAGTATAATGTTAGCATTTTTTCAAGCCAGTCTAGTAATGGTTTGCTAATTTTCATACAATGTGATTTATATTTGGGGTGCTAAAATGAGATAATTCCATTCATATTGTCCCGAATTTCTTAAAAGGCAGGGTGGGAAAGGCACAGAGAGAGATGAGAGAAGTCTATTGCTATGGAATTCTAGTAGTTACTATCCAAAAAGTAATCCCTCTAATTTCTGAGCACAAATGCAATCAGTAAATAAAATGCCATGGTTATTTCCAGCTCAGCATAATGATAACAGTACCCCAGGTCAGATGCACACTAAAGATAATCAAATAAAACCCCAGTGCAGAAAGTTCTTATAGCATATTTCCCTTTCTGCACAGCAGAAAGCTAACCTGATTAAAATAAGAAACTTTTATTCCAGAGCAAGCATTGAGTTTTCCCCTAGAGTGGCCATCAGCACACAAATGTTTATTTTGCAGCAAATAGTCACCAGTTTTCTTTATATCCGTATGTCTAACACATTAAAGGGCAAGGATTTTAGGATATTTCAGAAACAGCTATCCACTATAAGGGCCATGATTTATCCTTTTGTGTGGAAAGATCTCTCTCTTTATTTATCAGATGTTAGGAATGGAAAAAGAGACTCTATTTATGTGTATGAGCCTTAAGGGAAATAAACATCTTCATTTGAGCTTTACATTTAACTGCAAAATGTCTCAAAGGTAAGAAATTAAGTTCAAGGGAAAGGTGTAGCATTCCTTGTCAGCATTCTTCCTTTTATTAACAAAGGATACGAAAAAGCCAGGGGGAATAAAATCTTACACATGGGACATCCAGACCATATTATCATGCTGAACATCTTGAAAACATCAACATGAAAAGCATCTGCTTCATATATATTCCAGCCGGAGGCAACCCATTCACCTGAAATGCTAGTATACAGACAAACTCCAGTATGGAAACTTCCTTGATTTGTTTCTTTCTGCCTGCTTCAGTTGCTTGTACTATCATTTAAACAGCAAAGAACATGAAGTTATTATCTAAGCATTGCCTTTTGCTTCTTTTCCTGTATAGTATCAGTAAAGAGATTCCATGAGAAATAGTACATGATACATGAACCTACCTGTAGCATGCTATGTTAAAAGTCACCTACCAAGAAAAATATTAGAAGCAAAAGTTGAGGAAGAGAAAATAAAGATAATAAAAATGTTGTTACTATGCATGACATAAATAGATGAGTTTCCAATAAAAAAATCCAATTTCCTTAGAATCTCACCAGGAAAAGATAATATCTCCATTGAAAATATCACTTCTCCAACTTCTCCTTCCCCTTTCGTGTCTAGGCCAGATGTAAAACTGCTAAATTGAAGGCAACTTTTGGTGAGTTCATTCTGCATTTCCTTTCGCCTGACTTTTGGCCAATGTCTGTTAATTGTGTTTCAATTATATATTTCAGATGAATGTAAGTCAACAAACATTATCTCCATTTTCCTCAATATTCTTCATGCAAACATCCTTTTCACAGCCTTGCTCATGCTTCTTTCTGATGTGTGTGCTTCAAATAATTATTCCAAAGCAGTTGTTTTCCTATCATTTCCAGCTGCAAATTCCCACTCAAATCCTGTTTTGAATTATGGTTTAATAAATACAATTCAAGCTGAAATCGTCCTTTCCTTGCCACTCCCGAACCAGTTTCCCATCAATAGTTCCAGCCATGGTTAATATATAATTTAAGTTTGAAATGAAAAAGTCATCCTGATAGCCAAATCTGGCCCACAGCAAAATTTCATGTGGCCCCCACCCTTCCAAGGATAAGGCTCTTCCAGCCTTATCCTTCACAATTTCAGATTTCTGCCCCCTACGCCAGAAAAATTATGCCATTTTTACTACATAGTTTTGATATCTATTTTATAATTGTAGCTCATTTACAGAACCTCACTCTTGCACTCTAGTTCTAGCCAATATTTGACTTCTATAAAAGAGACAATGAAGCTCAGGCATACATTGTCTCCCTGAGCTTCATTGTCTCTTTTATAGAAGTCAAATATTGGCTAGAACTAGAGTGCAAGAGTGAGGTTCTGTAAATGAGCTGCAATTATAAAATAGATATCAAAACTATGTAGCAAAAATGGCGTAACTTTTTCTGGCGTAGGGGGCCAGAAAATTTGGACTTTATCCGATTTTGGACTTTATCCGAATCAAATGGGCGATGCATCGGATGCATCGGATAATGTCCAAAAATGGACTTTATCCGAGGTTCCTATACCAAATACCTCGGATAACGTCCATTTTTTTTAGGTTTTGGACTTTATACAATGCATCACTTGTGCATGAAAACTGCAACATTATCCGAATCGGACTTTATCCGAATCAGACTTTACCCAAAGTACCACTTTATTTGAAAGTCATGATTTATGCTTTTGAAGTTCTTATCTCAAATATGTATGAAATGTTACTTCTGTGCCTACTAAAATCCTCATTGTTTCAAAATGAGTTGTATATCTAATTTCTTCTTCTTCTTCTTTTGTGTGTGCGTGTGTGTGTGTGTGTGTGCGTATGCATGCTTGTGCATGTGTGTGTGCATGTGTGTGTGTGTGCACCCAACAATATATAGAGGCTGGCTGGATAATTCAGTGGTTTAGATCTCTGGCTGTGGAGTCAAAGGTTAGGAGTTCAATTCCCCACTGTGCCTCCTGAGAGAAGACTCAACCTGTGCAGCCTTGAGCAATATGCACAATCCTAGGGCATCCCCAGAAGAAGGAAATGGTAAACTATTACTGTGTATTCTTTATCTCAGGTGTTCCCAACCTTTTCAAGCTGGGGGCTGGGTCATGCTCTCTCAGTCAGCTTCGAGGGTCGGATGACCATTTTGTCCTGCCTGTACAATGGGGGTGGCCATTTTGTCCCAACAGCTTCAAAGGGGATGGCCACTTTGTTTTTCAAATATACTTGGAGGGGTGGGGGCCACATGAAATTGTGTTGTGGGCCAGATTTGGCTGGCAGGCCTTAGGTTGGGAAACCCTGCTTTATCTAGAAAACCATGCAAAAGGTTGCCATAAATCAGAATTGATTTGACAGCACACAATTAATTTAATACATAATAGCTGAGCTTGGTTACAATTACCCACTGATGGGAGATTAGTATTCGTCATACATTTAAAAATGCCATCTTTTTTATTAACAATAAAAGATCTCGTGGCATCTCCAAAGAGATAATCAGCAATGGATTTCTGCTTATACAAAAGTGCAATCTAGTGTAAATGGGAGATACAATTTCCCTCCCACATCACTAAGAATTGTTGTAGAGGGCTGAAAAATGCTCTGGAATAGGCTTTCAGTTGCCAGAGAGGACTACAATATGGTAAGAAGGCAAATGTTCCCTATGCTTCATTAGAAAAATTATTTTAAATATTATTGATTGATTGGTTACATTTTCATACCACCCATCTGGTGTATAAACACTACTCTTGGTGGTTTATAAATAGCAATTGAAATCGGCCCGTCCCTCCTACTAAAAAATCAAACTGAAATTATTACCCTCTCTCTGCTTCTTGGGATGGGTGGGATTTTTAATGTGGGTGGGGGTTTTAACTGCTTTTATTGTATGGGTTTTAGATTATGTAAGCCGCCATGAGTCAGGCTTGCCTGAGTGGGTGGCCTGTTCCAGCAAGGCTGTACTTATGTTCTTATGTTCTTATGAAGAGAAAAGCAGACAAATGTTTTAGCAGAAATAATACAAAAAAAACCCACATAAACAATTTAAAATACATAAACAACCTAAACATAAATATATACAAACAATGATCTCCACTACCAGCACCAGAAACATCATCAAAACATCCTCCATTAATGAGTTCCATTCCCTTTCCAGAACTGCATTGTTTCTTGCAAAGGATCCTTGTATCAATCGGAGAGGGATTCACCCAGCCCTCTGGAGCTGTTACAATGGGAGAGGCCTCTCAGGCCTCTGATCATCCATACAAACAGGCTTGCATACACACAAAGATACACAGAGCCAGAACATCTTGCTGAAGACAGCTGGGAGGGAACTTCTGAGACAAAGGGACCCAGATGGTTTTATTAGATATACAATTCTATACAGGAAGTAGGCATGGTCTTTGAGGTGATTGGTTAAGCAGGTCATGTGAGATTACATAATACTGGGTGGGCAGTGACATAATACTCATGAGGTGTGCTCATGATTAAGCTTGGTAAATAACAGGAAATTAGGTGCCCTTCTATTTTGGGGTGATGAGTCATCTGTTTGGCCCTCTGCACAGAACGATATAGCCCAGCATCCCAAGCTGCCTCTTCCTGGTAGGAAGGCTCTTTGGGGAGCCTGTGAAAAGAACCCTAACATCTCAACAGATCCTTCCATTTTATTAATACAAATTGAATAAAAATAGCACAAATATAATTATATATATATTCTTACTTAACAAATCTTTTTTTAATATTGCATGCCAATTTTTATCATTAATCACTATATTTGAGAAGTCTTTATGCCATTCTGATAATTGAAAATCATACATTACCTTCCAATTCTTGCTGCTGCCAAAAGAATTGTAATACTGTAGCTCTTTTGCCATCCAGACCATTGCTTATTCTCATATTCTCATCATAAACAAAAAAATTATCTTAGATGTAATCTTCATTTTAAATAAAGCTATTCTACTGAACCATAATAATTTAAACCTCCTATAATTATTTAACGTACCTTTAATATATTGTTTCAACTCATTAATTTTTTTCTTTTTTAAACCTTGCAATTTTAAAAAATATTTTACCCAATTGTTTTATTTCTTTATACATTTTATATGAATTTTACTTGGCAAACACCATTCAAATCTCTAGGAACCATCACCAGCAAAGCAGGACTAGGGGTGAGGAGGAGATCTGCATCTGAGCCCCCCAAACCCCCCCCCCACAAAACTCCCAGTGTGATTCATGTTGGCCTTTGCATCATGTGATCAGTTTAAAACAGTTCTAATTCATCTGTTCTAGCTCTGCAGCAAATTCTGTACTATTTGTCCCTGTAGTCACAACCTGAAAGAGAAAGATTTACAGTAAGGAGGATATATATTTGCACAGAAACAATATTTTGCCAGGACCAGGGAAGAAAGGATGAGCAACAAGAGACGCAGGCTATCGTAGATCAAGTTGAGTTCAGGTTAGGAGGAGATTCATGGTTAAACGTTATTCTGAAGAATAAAGTGCAAAGGAATATTGCAATTTCTCTTTCTGTGACAGTCAATGGAAGTTTAAGTCCAGTAAACCCACAACTCTAACTGGAGAAGTCATATCAAAATCTTATTTCACATATGGTGCTCTGTTCGCTGTACAGTAATGACTGATAGCTAGTTTTCATTTTATGTCCCTCATAGAAACTAATGGCAGAGACTGTTCTATCTCCCCCACACACACATTCTTTTTCCTATACTTACTGATGTTGGGGTTCTGTCTCTCAATTCTTTGAATGACCTTAAGAAGCCTTGCTGATTATTTTAATGAAATCCAAGCTGAACTGGTCAATGAGTCACTTGTAAAAACTTGAAGGTATAATACAAACTACATTTTCACATCTCCATTAATTTCCTCAGTTACATGGCTCCGTCCCTCTGATACACAAGAATGGATCTGAAATAGGCAGGTAGTATAAAACCAAGCTAGACTTAAATCTTTTAGGAAATCAGTTGGCTCCATTCCATTGATGGGGGAAATTTCCCATCAACAAGCAAACTAAAGAGAATGAACATAACTCCATGACAAAACATATACTCTGACTTGTATGGACTGTCAGTTTCAGAATCCGGCACCTCTAGTGAAAGTTTAAAAAGAGCAGACATGCCCACTGGTCTCATGGAAACACAGTAGATCTTCTGAAGCTGTTCAATGCCTCCCTAAAAACATGATGCTTTAAACAAAGAACTTCACAGGACTGGTCCTGGTGAGTTGGATATGCTATAATTAAAAAGGGATAGGGGAATTTGTTTTGGAAAAATATACACATCTTTAAAACCATTATAAAATTCATTATATAAATGAGAAGAAATTAATTGCAGGTGTTGTTGCTTGGGATATTTTTAAAGCCTTTGATTTGGTGGAATGGTCAGCACTAAAAAAAATTAATTCAAGTTATGGGATTTGGAGAGATTTCAATGAGTGATAAAGCTCCAATATTGGTTAATGATGATGTAACGGATCAAATCAACCTAAGCCAAGGAACTAGATGAGGTTGCCCCTTGTCTCTGATATTGTTTATGTGAATGATGGAGATGTTGTTAAATGCAATAAGACAAGATAATAGTATGGAAGGAATAGAATTCAAAGAAAAAGTAAAAATTAGTTTGTTTGCAGTTGACACCTTATTAACTATAAAAGAACCCACAAAAGCTTTAAACATAATTCAGGATCATTTGGAAAACTTTGAAGAAGTAACAGGACTAAAAATAAATTGGAATAAAATTGAGTCAAATTTATTTAATAATGTTAGACAGGAAATGGAGATGATTAGAACAAGATTTAAGATTAAATTAAAATCAACTTTTAAATATCTGGGAATATATGTTGCAAACACAGAAACTGCAATGCAGTTGCAGCTGATGACAATGATGATATCGCAAAAAATTGCAGGATGTAAAAACAATGAAATTTGATAAGGTTGTTGTTGTCGTCAGCTGCAACTCGTATCCATGAATGCATTTTTTCCCTGAAGCAGGAAAAATGCCATTGGCATGAATTTGTTTAAGGTGGTGCCCAGCTTGCCATGAAGTGGCCCACACACTAAGATCACAGAGCCATCTCCTGTGGCACATATGAAATGAGACATGCAGGATTTAACACCAGGACTGCAATGGACTGCCACAGCCTTGATGATATTATCAAGGTGTACTTTCACAGCCAGTCCATCTGACATGGTCTCTTCTACCATGACCATTGGGAATCAGAGTTCTTCCTCCACTCATTTTGCTGTTGGGCCCAATATGATGGTTTACACTGAGATGACCATCACCCCATCTAAAGGGGCCAGTCATCCCACTACGGTAATGGAGTAGACCGTACAGCCAGAAACTCAACGCTGAGTGTTGGACAGCGGTAAATAACCTGACTCCCTAAAAGGGCCAACAGCTACAGGTGGACGATAAGGTAAAAGATGAATTAAAAGAAACTTTGGAAAGGTATAGAAATTAAGATTGGCATGGTTTGGGATGATAGCATTATGTAAAATATTATATAAATATTACCTAAAACAAACTTTTTTGTTTTGGATGTTACCAATAAAATTAACAGAAGGGGAATTAAGACAATGAAAGCGCGGCGCCAAAATGGCCGCCGCGCTCTTTGCGGGGCCCCCCACCCGGACTCAGACATCCGGGTAGTTAGGGGACGTGGCCACCCCTTTATAAAAGGGATGGCCACGAGGCAGCCGAGCTGCCATTTTGTAAAAGCGACGGAGAGGAGAAGTTTTCTCCGTCGCTCTTCGTCTTTCCTGGGGAAGCCGTTTTTTGGCTGCAGAACTCTTACCGCAGATCTGCGACGGTCGATGCATTACTGGCCCGCATGGCGGCGCTAGAGGCATCCCTGGGGATCACCAATAACCCCATGGGGGGGGGGCTTCATCGTCATCGGGGGGCCCCTTCTACCAGCCAGCTACCATGACGGCCACCACCCTTCAGCAGGCGGCCAGTCGGGTTGAGTTGCTTGAGGCGCGCAGGCCTGTGCCCGCCGCGGCCTCGCAGCTCCCCGTACCTCAGGCACTACAGACGGGTAGTGGTCGGATGTGTCCTCAGAGCTCGATTTCGGTCGCGAGCTCCAACGCCCGCCGTGGGCTGGAACCCCCAGTGGGGGCGGCCCACGGGGGTGCACCCAGTGAGTATCAGGTTCAAACTAATGTCCCCATATCACACTCCACTTCCGGGGATGGGTTCCAGTGGCCATGGCCTCGTAATGTCGGGGCGGGGGGTATCAGTTCCTGGCTTACCGGGTGCAGCTTGGCCTCATACTGCCGTAACATTGGGTGGGGGGGTTTCTGCCCCCGGGGCTGCACCGGGTGTCGCAGGGATGGTTCAGGCTCCTCTCCTGATGCCCCATGTCAATACTGTACCGGTGTCTGCATTGCCGACAGCCGGGTATTCCTTGCCCCTCGGGGATAATTTGGCCCAGGCAACGAGGGAAAAGATTTGGCGGGGGGAGTACGTCGATATTTTCTCCCTATTGAACAGGGAACCCACCAAGGAGGAGAAAGAGGGGCAGGATGAGAAGGACAAAGAGCTGTCTCGCCGTCGCAAGCCACCACGCACGTGGGCCAACTGGTTACCCGCATATCTTATCTATATGGCGGTGTATCTCAGGGCTCGGCCTGACCTGGCCATTCCTATGGTCCAATATTTGGACAATATTTACAGGGCAATGGTGGATTTTCCTGGCCCATCGTGGTTGGCTTACGACGAGGAATTTAGAATGAGAGTGCCCTTACACCCAGAGATGAGGTGGGATGAGCCCTGTCAGAAGCTGTGGCTTTTGTATATGACCCCCACACGCCCGGCGCCTGGGGAGAGGTACCATTGTGGACATGCGGTCCAGCGAGCTGCTCCAACTCAGGTCCCCCGCCAGCTGGCAGGGCAGGGGGTTCCAGCCCGCCTGCTGTGTTGGAGCTTCTCGGCCAATGGTGTAATAGAAAACAGTGCCGATACAAACATGATACAAACTCTTGCGCTGGCCCCCATGCCGCCGCTGCATGTCTACGAGCCGGTGGGTCACGGGGCAGAGGTAGAGGTGGACAAGGAGCGAGCAGACCTGCCGCTGATGGAGCTGGTCACTCAAAAGTCCCCCTCCCCGGTTAACGTCACTATGTTGGAGCAGTGGCTCTCAACTTACCCGAGGAGGGAGGATGCTAGGTACCTCCTCGAAGGTTTCCAGTGGGGCTTCCGCATCCCATTTAGAGGGGAGCGGTGCCCACAAGATGCCCCTAACTTACTTTCCCTGAAGGGCAGGGAGGACGTGGCCGCCATTAGTATTGCTAAGGAGGTTAATGCAGGTAGGGTTGCTGGCCCCTTCCCTATGCCACCCTTTCCCAATCTGAAGGTTTCCCCTTTAGGGTTGGTGCCCAAAAAGACCCCTGGGGAGTTTTGTTTAATTCACCATCTGTCATACCCGGCGGGCCATTCGGTCAATGATGCCATTCCTGATGACCTTTGTTCGGTCAGGTATACATCATTCGACCAGGCCCTGCGCATGTGGCCCGGGTGCACTTCTGGCCAAATGTGACATTAAGCCGGCATTCCGTTTGTTGCCTGTGCACCCGGGTGACTTTGAGTTATTGGGTTTTAAATTCCAAGGGAAATTTTATGTTGATAAAGCCATGCCTTTTGGCTGCTCTATTTCCTGTTCAGCATTTGAACGTTTTAGCACTTTCCTTCAGTGGGCCTTTGTTCGCAGGTCTGGGTCCCGGTCTGTAGCCCACTACCTCGATGATTTCTTGTTCGGGGGTGAACGGGGCTGGGATACGTGTATGCGTCTCCTCAATACATTTCAGATGCTAATGCAGGAACTTGGTGTCCCTTTAGCGCCCGAAAAGACCGAGGGCCCATCAACTAAGCTCACATTTCTGGGTATTGAAATTGACACGGTCTCGCAGGCATCCAGGTTACCCATGGATAAGGTTACCCGGATCTCTGCGTTGATTTTGGCCTTACTGGCCAAATGCAAAGTGTCACTTCGTGAGCTCCAGGTTCTCCATGGTCACCTTAACTTCGCCTGCAGGGTGGTCGCGCCTGGCAGAGCTTTTGCTCGACACTTGTGTGATGCTATGACTGGCCTATCCAGGCGCTATCACAGGGTCCGACTGAACAAGGGCATGAGGGCTGACATGTTGGTTTGGCTTCAGTTCCTGAGGGACTTCAATGGGGTGTCATTTTGGAGATCTGACCTTTTGGTTCCCCCTAGGTTTCAGGTTCAGTCGGATGCCTCGGGGTCCCTGGGCTATGGGATTTACTTTGAGGGGAGGTGGGCCTACAGCCGATGGTCTACAGCCTGGAGGGGCATGGATCGTTTACGCAATCTTACATTCCTTGAGTTCTTCCCGATACTGGGAGCTTTGAAGCTATGGGGCGAGGAGTGGGCCAATTCAGTGGTTCATTTCTGGTGTGACAATGCTGCGGTAGTGCACATTGTCAATTCACAGACATCCAAATCACACAAGGTCATGGAGTTAGTTCGCCAGTTTGTGTTGCGCAGTCTACGCCTCAATGTGCTCTTCAGGGCCAGACATGTACCAGGTATTAATAACGATATTGCTGATGCTTTATCCCGCCTGCAGATCCCCCGGTTCCGCGCCTTGGCTCCGGACGCAGAGGAATTCCCCTCGCCGCTCCCGGACGAGATTTGGACTTTTGGCAAGGAGAGGTGAACCGGGCGATCGGCATGTCGCTGGCGTCCCGCACGCGTAAGGCGTATCAACATGCTTTCAGTCAATGTAAAAAATTTTGTGCGCAACTCCAGTTGCCCGAAGTGTGGCCCATTCCAGTTACACAAGTTCTCCAATTTATGGTCTACCTACACAGCCAGGGCCTAGCTCCCCGCACCATAGCATCCAGGCTGTCAGCACTGGCATTCATGGCCAAAGTGAGGGGCTCGGCTGACAGCACAAATGATTTCTGTATACGACATGTTTTGGAGGGGTGGACACGGGAACGTGGACGCTGCCCGGACAATCGCCACCCTATTTCTCCAGGGGTTCTTACCCACCTTGCACGAGGCTGGCATGACCTGTGTTTTGACAGGTATGAGGCAGCTCTGTTTCATGCGGCTACCACGGTGGCCTTTTTTGGAGCGCTCCGCATCAGTGAGCTGGTGCTACTGTCTAAGGCGGATGCGGCTCGTAGGGCACTGGAACTCGAAGATGTCTATGTTTCCAATGAGTGGGCTCAGTTGAGGATACGGTCCTCAAAGGTTGATCAGCATGGTGTAGGCAGTGGTGTTAGACTGCTACGATGTTCCATTGCAGACATCTGTCCGGTTGGTGCCCTACAAGAGTTCCTTGCAATGCGTGGTACACACCCTGGCCCGTTTTTCTGCCACCAGGATGGGTCTCCCCTTACCAAATTTCAATTTTGGAAGGTGACCGGTAAGGCACTGTCCAGTGTTGGCCTCCTCGGGGCTCGTTACGGCACCCATTCTTTTAGAATAGGAGCTGCTTCTACTGCGGCTGCATTTGGGTACTCTGAGGCTGATATATGCCATATGGGGAGGTGGGGATCGAAGTGTTTCGAATTATATGTTCGTCCTCTTCAAGTATGAGTACCAGTTAAGTTACTGTCCTGTCCCTTTTATTTTACAGACCCTGTGTGTCGCCGCACACCGGCGGCAGTATGGCTGGTGGGCCACAGCTATGTGCACTGGGCAGCGCAGTACGCTGCGGCAACAGAGTGGGGACCCCAGCCTGTTTGGTGGTATTTGTTTGTTCTGTGATGACAGTACTGGCCTCTGGCTGTAATAAAATTTTATCTTATCTTATAAATATATATTTTTGTAATGGGGATAAAAGACCAAGAGCAAATAAAAAAAAATCTCAGAAAGACAGAGGTTTAGGCATTCCAAATTAAAGAAATTATTATGTGGGCAACTCGATTAGGCTGGTTCTTAATATTATAATAACAAATGACTTGATTTGAAGAGATATTGAATCATCTAATCTGGCTGGTATATAAAAGGGCTATTTTTTTAAAAAAAACATCAATCTCATTGTTCTGTGCAGGACAATGACAATAAAGATTTATCTATCTATCTATCTATCTAAACAGGAAGGTAATCAAATAATAAAAGGTATTTTTTAAAAAAACCTTTGTAGAAATACTCTTGAAATATGGTATAAAAATAGCAAAGCAAAGCAATCACACTTATGTACCACCCCATAGTACTTAGTGCACTCTCTGGGCAGTTCTCAAGTTAATTAGCATTTTGCTCCCAACATGCTGGGTACTCATTTTAGTAGCCACATTAGTAGTCATTTTATTCTGTTTCGGTATGTCCAACAGATAAAGAATTCAAGTTCATCAGTCAAAGCTGGTCACATAAATTCTGTCTCATGAAGCATCCTATACACTAAGTCAATTCACAATAACTGAAAGTAATCCCAAGAAGCTTGACTAAATAGTACATTGGTAACCTCCCCTGGCACTGATATAATTGTGGCATCAACCTTTGAGCAAACACGAATGATTCTCTCATTGAAATACGTAACAATTTTTTCTTCAGGCTGATTCTTCAACATTTGCATATTGGAATTTCAATCAAAGTTCAGATCCCTTTGACTGTAACATTTGGCCAAAGTCCAAAATAACCTAGCCAGAATATGTTTAGGTTTTGCTGTTACTTCGCCAGCTCTACATCCTGTGTTCTTTAAAGCTGAATTTGATTAAGAGTTATGAAGGACCCCAAAATGAACCTTTTCTGTGACAACAGGATGTTAATATTTAGAAAGAAAAGAGAACACTGTAAGGAAGGAAATACCCATAAGGATCCAGTGGTATGAAAAGCTGACTGAGTGTGAAAATGACAAACAGGAGTTCCAGTGGCTGGAGAACAGAAAGACACATCAGTCTAAATAGTGTAGTATGAAGCAGAAGTTCAAAGAAGCAATCTCTTTCTTCACCCTGAAATGCCGTTTTAAGCTGCTTCTAGGGGCAAAAGTGAACAAGGCTGTCCAAAAAAATCATTTGGGGGGGGGGTAGTCTCTTAAAATAACTCCAAAAGGGAGAGTCTATGTCTTGTCCTCAAAGAATGCTGATGAGGGTTGAGCATTTTTGTTTTATTGTTATGCAATATCAAATTGTTTTCACTTTAGTTGGACCTAAAAGCATTTCAAAGAATGTGAAATGTTCAAGATGTGGTTTACCATTGCTACCACCCCAGTGAGTTTCCATGGTCAGTCAGGGATTTGGAATCTGGTCTCTTGTTTCCCAGTCTTATACTTTCTGTGAGCATCTTTAGAGGGAATATAGAATGCAGATTGTTGGAGGGAAAAAAAGAAAATTAAGGGTGTTTATTGCATAAACATACTTGGAGGTACTTTAAGGGCAAATATTTTGTGGTGTAAGACTGAACTCAGCCTCCAATATTAATTCAGGAAAATTAAATTCAGACAAAGTATGTCTCAGTGGGGCTGCCAGTGTTGACAAGTTGAAAGTTTGAACAGTGCTCTAATTAATGTAGCAATTTAATCAGTTGAGGGCTGGGGAGGGGAAGAGATAATCACTATATAGAAACTTCCAATATCTTTTTAAATTCTTTGTCCATGATAAATAGTTCTGTGAAAATAATGTTCCCAAGTAAATGAAAAGCTGTAGTGAACAATGATATATACTAGCCCAAATTCTGCTTGTCAGGCAGGTATGTGAAAAACAAGATGTTAAAGAAATATTTTTTTTTCTTGACTAGATAATGGCTTGGCTGAAATCCACTCAGTTTTAGTGAAATAGAAGTTAGCAATTTCAGCCATATCAGATGATGCATCAATATTCTGTAAACAGAAGTCTGTGCAACCCACTTCATTGAAAAGCTTTCTCTGCAGCCCTACTAGATAGAATCTCTCAATTTGAGAAGCAGTTCCATGAAATAAGACGTTTGCATGCAAAATCTCCTAGATTTCCAATGGAAATGTGAAACAAAGAAGAGCGAGTTCCCTTGGGGATGGCACCTATCTTGGATTAGATTGTCTCTGATGTTCTTGCATCATAATATCAATGGCTTCGGGGAAATGAAACAGCAGTTTTCTTTCACAAGAACAAAGGCTTGCCAAGTTTTAAAAATGATAATATATTTAAAGAACTTTTCTCTCTGCTCTTTATAAGATTCCTGAGAGGAAAATAATATCTCATTGTGTTTTTATTTGTCTGTGCTAGTTATATTTGGATGTTGAGTTAACAAAATGGAATATTCATATAGAAATTATTAGTCTATTAACACCAACAGGGTATGTAGTCAGAAATGAAGAAAACTCCCTTCATTTGCTAATAATTGATCAGGGACATAGGTTGCCCTTTTGGTGCTTGTTTTCACTACCTTTCAGTCCACAGAACCTAGAAACAAATGAAATTTCACTAAATGATCTAATGTGCTGTTTATTTTTCTGAGACTTTTAGAGCTCTGATTTAGAGATTAGGTCTCCCAGCATTGGATTGTGTAAGATCCCTGTAGGAAACAGTGGAAAGAGGCAGAGAAAATGACCTCTGAATTAGATCAAAAGTGTAGGAGGCAGAGCACCCATCTCCAAATGAATTCCATCTTAGGGAAACTTAGAACAAAACATAACAGCCATTCCTTATTGTTTCTGTCTGGCATCTGGGAATACACTGCCTCCAAACATAAAAACTATGTTTTTGTGTGTCACATTCTCCATTCCAACACAGGAAAGATGTATGCCAAAGTAGCCTCCTTCATCCAACCTGGCCACAGTGACACCTGCCATGGTTCGATCCCATTTGGATTGTGGCAATGCGCTTGTTGTGTCCAAATGTTATTTACGCATATTACTTTAAGTTATGTCTCCATATATATATATATGGAGCTATATATATAGCTACCTCATCCGGTTTTGTCCAGAGTACACTAGAGTTGTTATGTTCTGACTACGTTCTGTTATGTTATGTCTGAGTCTGTTAGCAATCCAAACTGAGCTATAACGGAAGGTTAACCGTGTCGAAGCCGGACACTTGGTCAAGCTACGAAATCCAATTTGAAAATTGGGCGATAGCCAACAGAGTCAAGCTAGAGGAACGAAAGGTGGTGTTCCTTGCGAGTTGTGGCATCTCTACCATTGAACTTGCAGTCAATCTGCTCAGGCCATGAGAAGTAAGGGACATTTCTTTATGGGACATTTTTTCTGTGTTGAGAGACTACTTCAAGCCGAAGGTCTCTGTCTTCACGGCCCGGGTAAACTTGTTTCGGAAGAACCAGAAGCCCAGAGAGGCCATCATCAATAGATAGATAAATCTTTATTGTCATTGTCCTGCACAGAACAATGAGAACAATTATGTTGCTGCACTGTGCCAGATGGCTGAAACTTGTGCGTGGCCGAACATGGACGACGCCCTGAGGGAAAGGGTACAGAATGGCATGTTGGACTTCAAAGAGCCATTTGAAGAGGCCCTGACATCCAAAATCACCACCACAGGTGAAAGGGAGTTTCAGGAGAGTCACTCCTCAGCAGAAATGGCTGCAGCTGACCAGAGGCCGGAGAGTACAGAGTTGGCATCTGCAGAGATCTCAGAGGTTGAAAGTGAGTTGGAAAGAGATGTGCGTGAAGTTCGTCAAAAACCCACCAAGCCTATTATTAAGGTAGAAGCCCCATGCAATGTCCGAGAGGGCAAGAGTGTGAGTGCAGAAAGCCAGTTCGGAGAGGCAAGGTGCCTTAAGAGTAGTCAACAAGAATGCAAGGCAGGAGAGTTCCACCAGCATCCCAGAGAGTTACAGGTCCCCAAAGCACCTGTGGAAGACAAGGTCCATCTATCCAAAAGGTTGCAAGTCTTTGAAAAGTTTGCAAGTGACAAGGTTCGCCAAGAGCCCAGGTCCAGGTCCAGTGTTCGTGCTGCCCAGTTCTTCGTGGATGTCCATCTCCAGGGTCATTGCTGCTGCATGGAAATTGACTCAGGATCATCTTATTCAGTCCTTGCCCAGTGTGAGTTTTTCCAGATTCCACCAGCAGTCCGGCCCAAGTTGCGGGCTCTGCATGTCCAGCTGCGGGATGTGCAGGGTCACCCTATCCCTGTGCTCGGCGTGGGTTTTTCCGATATGCAGTTCAAAAGTATCACTGCAAAGCTTCCGCTTGTCATGGTCAAGGAGGGTAAGAGCAACCTCATGGGAGTTCAGTGGTTTAAGCCCCCTAGGTATTGCCTTTTCAGGCATCAATTCGGTTCAGTGGGACCCCAGTCAGGTTGGGATGAGGGTCATCAGGGGCATTGTAGGGAGTCTTGCTTCGGGTTCCACAGTCATGGCCGGGAAGCAGAAGGCCCACCAGGCGTTTGTCACGCACATAGACTATACCAAGACTGAACTCTATAAAAACTATTGGCTGGCCAGAGTGGGACCAAACATCTTCGAGCCGGAGAAGCCATTACAGTTCAGCCCATTGCAAACTAACTGTGTAACAGTGAATGTGTTAATACATTTTTTCCTTCTGCCGAGGTCACTCTGTGGGTTCAGAATGGGTGGCCACCGCCTCTAGAGTTTTGGGAGCTAATGGGTTATTACAGGGATCGTAATAAACTGTCTGTGAAGGGGGAGGATGTGCAGTGGGAAGGCGATGGGATATGTCGGGCTGTCCAGAGAATTTGGTGTGCCCCCGCACTGGGTCCTCTGAGGGTTGAGGGGAAGGAAAGGAACATGGGGGTAATTCCGTCTGCATTACGGAACAAGGTTCTACAAACGCTGCAGGACGGGTTCGCCACCGCAGCCCACTTGGAGAGGGCTGTCTCGATAGACTTTAGTGCTGGGTTGGGTCGCCCATATGCGACCACATCCCCGGAGGGTAAAGGGGAATATAAGGCATGTTTTTTGTGGCAGGTCAAGGCTCAGATGAAATTGAGTCACCACAAGGTGGTCAATTTGGAGAAGACTTAGGCACAGTTTCACCAACTGATACAGCAACAGCATTGCTTCTGCCAAGTCCCACATTTGCCTTAGACAGCTTGGGTGTTCCATTGAGTTCTTTGAACACCTTTGAATCTGCAAGGGCAGGAGCCCTTGAAATGCATTCAGGTGCAACTTGGGTTAGTGATTCAGCCCAGGGGGATCTTCCCATAGTTGAGCAAGAGCTAGGTCAGGCTCCAACATCTATCTTCAGGTTTCTCATGTTATTGAGCTGGTCACCATAGAAGAGAAACACAGGACACCGTCCTCTTGGTAATCTTCACAGTCTCACCTCCTTGGGTAGGGTACAGACTGTTCTGTTTTCATCCATATTAGATATGCTTCCGTTGGGTTAACTCTGCCAAAGAGGCTTTAACATTGCCAGTCTGCAGTAGAGGATGCCCTCACTGATGGGTTCAATTTCAAGTGTTCATTCTCTTCCACTATTTTTGGCTATGACACCAACAAAATGTCACGCTTTCTCGGAGGTCAAAAAGGGTTCCTAGGCACCACTCCCTTTATAGTCAGACTCATAGAAGCTGGCTAATCCTCAGTACTGGGGAATTTCGAGTGCTCATCGTGAGTGCCGGCTTGACTGGCACTCTGCATAAAACCCTAGCCTGCCTAGGTCCTACAGTGTGTCCACCAGCCCTCCCATAGACCCTGGTTGTCCCGGCCTCAAATCTCCTAAGTCCTACTACATAGGCTCCCTGGCCATCCCCAAGTCATCTGCTTCGGCAGAGGTTATCTTCCTTTCTTATTATTTACTGCGGGGGAGGAATGTTGTGTCCAAACATTATTTATGCATATTACTTTAAGTTACGTCACCATTAGGTTTTTGGTTCATTCACACCCTTTTCTGTAAGGCACCTAGTTCATATGTTTGCAATGTTCCTAATTGGTTTGCACAGGTTTTCCCTCATTAAGTCTGGGCAAATGTATCACTATAACTGCCGCTTCAACTGTCTGTATATATAGCTAGCTCATCCGGTTTTGTCCAGAGTACACTAGAGTTGTTATGTTTGAGTCTGTTAGCACTCCGAACTGAGCTATAATAAACATCCTGTTGGTTAACCCCCGATGTGCTGTGGCATTGCATCTATAGCACAGACTCAACAGCACTCCAAGTTGAGCTGTCAGTGTTGACAAGTCAAAAACTTCAGCTGGTACAAATGCTATAACCCAACTGTCCACAGAGCTGGCGATTGGGATTGTGTTGACCTGCCACCTCATTACAACTGCTTTGTTAGGTACCATTTGTTACTAGGACCTTTACATCTCAGGTTCTGGCTATCTGAAGTACCATATCTCCTGCTACAAGTTCCAATGAGCATTAACATTGGCTGGGGATGCTTTTCCTCCCAAGGGAGAACAAAACAATAGTGACTTGGTCCTACCACTTTCACGAGCATATTTAGTGAGGACTCAAGAGAGGGCTTTCTCTGTGGCTTCCTCTTAGCAGGTTCAGTTGGCCCTGGCCCTCCTTTCCTCCCACCAGAAACTGACAATCTGCCTCTTTAGAGACATTTTTGGAGAGTTATAAGGCAATTGAAATGCTTAGTTGGCTTTTACATTTTTTGTCAATAAGAATTACCTGTATACATGTTGAGATGGAATGGACTGTGCCTTTTTACAGCTGCCATTTTCTTAGCACATGTGTAGAATGATGGAGGCATTTGCATACACACCCTGCTTCTGTGACCAGGTATGTGTGCTGAAATATGGTGTTTTCTGCTTTCTGCTATTTCAGGTATCCGCAAAAGATCTCAGAATGAATCCTGCAAGGTGGGGTGACTTGTATTTTCCTAATAATATAGTGCTATTCTAGATAAATAAGATGCATTGGCTATAGGCAGATGCACTGTGGTTTTGCTGCGTCAGTTACTTTTCTTTTTTAAAAAAAGGATTACATGTATGTTTTATAAATATAGATTTTATATATCAGAACAGTGAGTAAATTGCCACATGGCATTCTTACTAGAATGATCTGCCTCATATTGTCCTTTGTATTTTTTAACGGAAGGATGATTAGCTTTTTTAAATGTGAGCCTTTCCACTCTGTGTCTCTACACTAGATCATGATGCCAATGGAAGAAAGGAGTCAGCTGACTGTTGAAAGTTTCAGGTGAAATACGTTGAAAGCATTGAAGAAGAAGCTTTGTTCTCTGTTTCTCAATGGACCAAGGCCAAATGGAAAGACTCCCTGTCTTGACAAAATTAATGTCCAGTACACACAACCTTAATGAGCCTATTTTGGATCATAGGAAATGATGTTTTCAGGGTAACTGAAGAGCAAATTGCTCACCTTTCTCTCTGAAGGAGAAGGGTTAATGAGGGGTGGGGTGAAGGCTAATGGGAAAGCAGCTGTATTTAACTTGTTGTTATGTTCTAACTTGTTGTTATGTTGTTTTAACTTGAAATGAGAAGATAAAAACATGGAACATAATAGAGCTGAAGATTAAATTAATTTAATTTAATAGATTTATATACCACCCTATCCAAAGGACTCTGGGCAGTGTACACTAAGACCAATATACAGTACAGGTAAAACAATTAATAAAAACATAACAATATTACCCACTCAACCCCGCCGTGACATCTATTATCTAAAAACAAATATAAAATCTTAAAAACCTTTAAAATTTTTAATTACAGGAAGGGGAAACCTCAGATGACCCAAAAAGGGGAGCTTGTTGACAATCCCAGCCCCCAGATAGATAGATACCCTTTGGATTGACCTGGAATGAGGTAATTGCTGAAGGCACAAAGGCAAATTCTACATTCCCTTTAGGTTATACTTCTCTGTTGTTGAAGATGTCTGTGAGGCTTGACAGCCTCATCATTTCCACCTTCCAATTCAAACCATTGTGCGGCTCACATGCTTGTGAAGGGGTTAGGTTTCAGCAGAACACAACATCACCTTTTATTTACATGCCTTCATTCACCTACTGAAGGTGTTGACTAAAGCTTACCAAAACAGTAGCTGGACATCATTTAACAAGGAGAAAGACAACTCTTTTAAAATATTTCCACTAGCATTTAAGCTGCAAGCTGAATACTGTTTTTACTGACCCTCACAGCATTCCTTGTACTACAAAATCGACAGACCAGCGCAACAGCCTGTGTTTAGTATAATCTGCAACAGGATATTTTAAGGAAAGAACTAGTTTAGTGCCAAAAATGAAATACAGGCAACTGTGTTTTTTGAAGCTGAAGTAAGCCTGCAAACTCACTAAGCAGACTCCAGGATGGTTCAAAGGTAAAAAGAAGGAATATATCTGATTAACAGTTCAGCTTATGTGCTGGATAATACATAATTCCTTAAAACTCTGTAGATGTTAGATTAACCTGTTTGTGGGACAAAGAAAAATGTAAAGCAGAATATTTGCAATGTCCAGAGGGGTTAGGTCTCAGTCTGACACCGAACTTGTAGACCTAATTGGTAAATCCATCAATTTTGCACTTTAATAAATTCTTTATGTTGTCTGTAAAAGAGCAGAAAGGGAGGGAAAAACATTCCAAGCTGTCTTTAGATTCCCAGATATAAAGAAAATGACAGAATCATAGACATCAAAAGAGGCATCAGATAACCTCCTGGTGAGTTTCCTACTGATTGTATGCACAACCTTTGCAGACAATGATTTAAACCGAAGCCCTTGTTTATTCTAAAATGAATCTAGACATAAACAATTTGGATCTAATTTGGTTTAGGTTTAAATTAGAGGAAAAGCATTGTACAAATATTGTTCATAAGGAATTCTAGGATAATGAAAACATCTTCTTTCCTCTTCACAACACTATAGTTCTCTATTCTTAGATGTTTTGTATGCAAGAATCCAAAGATAAGGCCAATATAGTGTTACACTAAGATCCCTGAAATATATCCAGCCATTACTCAATATCATAACAATTGTCTAATGGCACTTTACTTTTACATGAAACTCTTAAAACAAAACTTTTGTTTAAAAGCTGCATAACTTCCACTCAAAACTCACTGTGTGTACCAAAAAGGATGCTGTATACAGGTAATTGGGTTTTAGGAGACCCTCACTCACCTATCAGACCCTATGACTATGATGGCGAATCTTGGCACTCCAGGTGTTCTTGAACTTCAATTTCCAGAAGCGTACACTCAGTAAACCCATTCATGTGGATTGACAGAGACTTGGGCTTCTGGGAACTGAAGTCCAAGAACAGCTGTAGTGCCAAGGTTTGCCATCACTGCCCTGTGCAATAAACTATGTGACACCATTGCTCAAATAGCAGGAAGTTTAGAATATGGCTCTTCCAAGAAATACCAGGCTCGTGTAGCTGATAATTTTTTCATATAAAATGTGAAGGAGGAAACTAGAGGAGAAGTTATTCTTCACTTGGTGGGAAAGTGGCAGCAAAAGCTCTGGGGGAAAGTGACCATGTTCTACTCGAGTTCTTAATTTCAAAGGAAACAAATGCACAGTGTAGCCTCACCAATTCACTGAACCTTAAGAAAGCAAGTTTTAATAAACTCAGTACTATGATAGGTAAAGTCCTATGGCATGAGATTCTATCAGGAAAAGGAGTCCAAGATGGGCGAAAGTTTCTAAAAAAGTAAATTCTAAATGCAAAACTACAAAAAATCAGAACAAGAAAGAGAGGTGGAAGACAGAAAAAAGGATCAATGTAGCTCCACAAAAAGCTCAGAGTGGACCTAAAAACAAAAAAGAACATACAGTATATACAAAGTTGAAGGAAGGTCAGATAACAAGTACCATAAAATTTGCAGGGATGGTGTTAGGGAGGCAAAAGTTGAAAAGAAGCTGAGGTTAACAAGACATGCTAAAAGCAACAAAAATACTCTTCAGGTACATTTTTAGGAAAGACCAAAAAGAAACAGTGACTCAGCTACTCAATGGGTACATGAAAATGATAACAGATGACAAAGTAAAGGCAGAAGTGTTTAATTCTTACTTCAGCTCAGTTTCCCCACAAAAGTTAGTATATGACTCTTCAGATTAATGTGAAGTACAAAGGGAGGAGGCAGGATAGCAGCTTGAGATTGATAAACAAATGGTCAAGGAATCTATACCTATAAATCTGTGCGTTAACTGTTGGAATGTGACAAAGGATGTTGCACCAGGCCCCACTAGCCCCAACCGAGCCTCCCTGCACTCACCTGAACCGGGTTCGCAGGTAACTGTTGGGTTGAGAAATGTGGCAGTGGGGCAGGAGTCCCCCGAATGTGAACAAAGAAAAAAGCTTCAATTCCCAGCGTCCTTTGCACTGTGCAACCCCTCAGCCAATCAGGCTGAGGGATACGAGCACAGAGGAGGCTGGGAATGCGTGCTGAGAGCCGGAGGGAAAGACTTTGAAAGACCCAGCTGGAGGGAACCAGGAAAAGATAAGGGTTAGGTAAGGGTTAGGGGGTGGGTGAGGGAGGCAATGAAAGGTGCTGGGTCCAGAAGGGTTGGGGGGACAGATCCCTTTTGTCCCCCCAACCCTACCAAACCCAGGGGACCAGGGAGAGGAGATCGAATACACCAACCCCCCTCCCCCACACACACACTCCATTTTAAAAGAGAAGAAACCACTTGGTTTCTTCTCTTTAAAAACAGAGTGTTTTGTTTTTTGGGGGGGAATGATCCCCTCTCTGCTGGGTCCCCTGGCTCTGGAAGGGTTGGGGGGACAATACACACACACACACACACTGCTTCTCTTTCTCTCTCTCTCACTCACACACACACACAAAACACTCCTGCCTTGCCAGGAATTTTAATGTGTGTGTCTTGGTGGTTGGAATGGTATTGTATGTGGTGGTTGTGCACACCCAAAACCACCCCTAACCACCAACACACCTCTTTTTTACATAAATTACCAAAAAAATTATCCCTTACAACACAATTTAAAACAGCCCGGCTCTTTACCAACATTAACAAAAAAAACCATTCCAAAACCATTTAAAACAGCCCGGCACCGCCGGGCAAAATCTGCTAGTACCTTATAAATTTGAATGAGTTGAAATCCCTAGCGCCAGATGAATTGCATTCAAGGATATTAAAGGAACAAAAGAAATGTTAGAGCCAATGGAGGTAAATAGAATGGAAACAAATAGGTCACATGACATCAATTCCAGGGGAAATTATTGAGCAAATTATAAATCAGTCACTCTTCAGTAATAACTTTCTCAAAAACAAATCCTGCCAGAGTAATATTATCTCATTTTTCAATCAAATAACTTCCTTGGTAGATGTTGCAATGGCTCCCAGGTGTTGGAATGGCTGGCCACAAGGAAGACACGCGAGACAATCGTGCGGTGAAGTCCAACCCCGATCTGGGTCAGGTGGCACGTGTTTATTACCCTGCCTTGGGGTGATGCGCACCTAGGATGCGCGTGACCCCCACCCCAATACAGAAGGCTTGCATACGTGGCATTTTTCGGTGGTCCAACTACAATGCCAGCTCTTGGAAGTTACCCTGGGGTTAATGGACAACTCACACCTAATTAACTTGGGCTGGCGAAACCCATTGTTTCTGCCCTAAACTCGAAGTCTATGTGTATTGACTCCGGGTACCTAGCTTGTTCTGCTGTCTGGCGTGGCTTGTTTGCCCAATTTAATCTGCAGCCAGAAGCGGAGGATTGTGTATTTCCATTAGAGTCATCATCTTTGTTTTTTGCCCTGTTTCTATCGTAGCCATCAGCCTAGGCTTTATGACTCTCCCCCAAACTAGCTAACTAGCCCGTACCCCAATTGCCTTTCCAACAAAGTCCGGTTGGTCTCCGGATCTGTTGAAGGCCGGGCGAACCCCTTGGGAAAGGTTTGGCCAATTATTCACGCGGGCAACCCACAATCCCCCTTCCTTTATTAGTTAAATCAGCCTGGCTGAGGGCACGGTAGATATAAGGCATGATCTGCTTGGACGTAACTGTCTCTCGGGGTCTCTGCCATGAGGTGCACATTGACAAAAGTGAAGGAATGCACTGCACAAAGCAGCAAAGAGTAATTCCTACTACCACAACACCAGCAATAGCTTTAAGCGTTGTTTGCAACCACCCCCATGGCACCCAGGACCAGAGTTCGTCCCATCACCCCAAGTTGGCATTCTCCTTGATGTGTTTAACTATGGTGTCAAGTTCGGTGATTTGACTCTGGACCTTGGAAGAATTGTCTGTGAGGTTAAAACAACACATGTCCTGGACAGATTCGCAACCCAAATGGTGTAAGAGCAGCAAATAGTTAATTGCTGCATGGTTATCCAGAACTGCATGCCTCAGTTCAGCCAACTCTCGGTTTAACATGGCAATGGCTGATAAGGTATGATTGATGGCTTTTGCTAGCGCACACGCCAGCTGGCCGATCCTGCGTGCATTGCCTGCTGCTAGTCCGGGCACCCCTATAATACTGACTGCTAGGGACATGTACTCTGCCTTGCTAAGCACAGTGATATCACTGTCACATGTCTCTTATAGCTGGACCGCTCATATGGGCTGTGCCGGCCTTGCGGTGACCGGGTTTGGGGTGACCATCTCCCTCTCGGGGAGTACCAGGGTTAAGCGACTCACACAACAGTATGAGTCAGACACATTAGTGGGTATGTAGTTCCAAGTCAGTTGGTTACAAGTAAAAAACCATCCTGTAGGCAAAATAATATGAGCATACACATAACTGACAGTCTCTGGTTGGGTACATTTCCAAGTCTCTTTCCTGGGACCCAGGCAGCGGTGGTGCGGCCCCTTGGCTGTGGAGCAGCCGGTCATCCTGGCACAGGGCGTGCTTGGGCTGATTGCCACCCAAGATGTGTAAAGGGTGACTGCATCAGCTGGCAAAGTCTTTGTTACCTGAGTCCCCCAGTTCGCGTAAGTTGCGCGCACCCATTCAGTGTCCCCAGCCTGCTTTCCCGGGGCGTGGCAAACCGGGATCAGGTCTGTGCTTAGTAAAGAAGCAGTGTCCATGGTTTGTTGCAAAAGTCCAATTGGTTGACAAGTCTGACTAATTTCTCCCAAATGTTGTACTGGAGCCTGGCGGTTAAGTCTCCACCAGGTGTCAAGTCCCCATAAGAAGCTTTAACCCCTCCCACCATCAGCAAGGAGAGGATCAAGACGACCATCAGGGAATTGTAGGTGATTTGAGCTAGCACTGTGGCCATCATGTTTTGCAGGGTGGGCTCAGTGTTTTGCTCCCTCAGGATGGTCATGGTGTCATCACACAAGGTCTTGACCATCCCCCAGGTCACTCTCTGGTCTGGTCTTGGCCAGGGTCACCTGGTCTGCCTGGGTCCTCTCATCAGGCTCGCTCCCTCCATCTTGGGCAGGGGGTCTGGGGTCATTCGGTGCCATGCCATGCGGCTCAAAATGAGGTCTCACACAGTGGGCCGGAATCCAGACGGTTCTTGTGGGGGACATAATTGCTGCATACCCTCTCCCCCATGTTATCAGGGGCACCAGACCTCTCCAGGAGGGGTCTGGCAGCACCCTGAAGCGAACCATGTGTCACGGGAGGATTTCCTGCCATCGGAAATGCTTCTCCTGCGGGGTGCAGTCAGCAAAAATGTTAAGGTGGTTATAAGTGAATAAAACTTTGTGCAGGCGTTGCTGTGCTTGACCCTGACTTTTTGGGGGAACTATCTCCTCCCTTTATGTTTGTTTTTCGATGTAGGACTTTAACGTCCGGTTCACCCGTTCGACAATGGCTTGTCCCTGGGGATTGTATGGAATGCCGAATGTGTGCTTTATGTCCCAAGTTTCTAGGAATGTGGCTAGCTGTTTGGAACTATAAGCCGGCGCGTTGTCAGTCTTCAAGTGGACTGGTTTGCCCATGGTCGCGAAGCATGTCAAGAGATGTTGCTCTACATGGGTTGCAGCTTCTCCCTTCTGGGCCATGGCCCAGGCAAACTGCAAGAAAGTGTCAATGGAGATGTGCATATACTGCCATCTCCCAAATTGTGGGACATGCGTGACGTCCATTTGCCAATTTTGATTATCTTCTGTTCCCTGTGGGTTAATTTCCCATGAGGGACCCCCGGTGCTCCTGCACATTGTGGGCAGGAACACACGATTCCCTGTGCTTGCGACAATGACAGGTTAAACTGCCTTGCTAGTGCTTTGGCATTCTGGTGGAAGAATGCATGACTTTGGATCAGGGTCATAAAGACGCCCAAGACCAATTTCTGGTGCGCTTCTTTTGCGGCCGTATCAGCCCTGCTCTTGCCCTCAGAGATGGGGCCAGGTAAATCCTGGTGGCTCCTGATGTGGGCTACATACAGCGCTTCTCTGTGGTGCCGCAGGTGAAACTGTATGGTCAAGAATAGGCTCAGCAAATTCTTGTCTATGACGGGAGTGCTGTAAACTCCCGGTAGACTGTGGATTAAATTCCTAACATACTGACTGTTTGTGACAATGTTTAATGGCTCCTTGGCGAACATTTTCAGAGTGAGGTTTGCTGCTGCCAGCTCCGCTCTCGGTGCTGATTTCTGCGGAAGTGTCAGCAGCGTTTTCCAAGCCTTTTCTTCATGCCAAGTGAGAACTCCATATACTTTTCCCCCATCGGTGAATATTGTCTTGGCTCCCTGGAGGGGAGTCAAGGACAGCATTTCCTGCAATCTAATCATCTGAGTCTGAAGTGAGACTAGTCTGGGGTCCTTTTGCAAGTGGTATGCCAGGCTCCCCATGAACCTTTCTAATGCTATGGGCAGGGTGTCTCCCAACTGCATTAGTTGCTGCATCTGTTCTTTGTTGAATGGCATGATTATTTTGGTCAAGTCGTGTCCTGAAATGTCCCTTGCTCTCAGCCTCCCCTTATAAATTACTGTGGCTGGGGGCGTGGATGCTAATGTAAAATTAATGCAGAATGATATGAAATTGATGCAGGGGGATATTAAAGGGTTATATGAGGAGGAAAAGGAAATTAAGATGAAAGTGGATGTGCAGGAAAAAAGAATCGATGTTATGGAAGAGATGATGAGAAAACAGAATATTTTGATACGCAAAATGGTGGAACAAATGCCAGATAAGCTAAAAGATAGAATAATTGTTTGGTTAAATAATTTGAATATGGGAAAAGTTTTTGTTCATGAGGATATTGCAAGTGTGTACAGAGTGGGACCGAGGAAGGGAAGGGTGGTACAGAGGAATGTGTTGGTTAAATTTGCAAACTGGGGAGACAAGCTGGATCTGGCGCTTTAAAAATGGATGGAAATGATGTGGAAATATACAATGATATTTCAATGAAGTAACGTGGTTGGAGGTATAAGATGAAGCCAGTAACAAGATTTCTGACGGGAAAAGGGATAAAATACAACTGGCAATATCCACAACAGTTGAGGTTCTTTCATGAAAGGAGGTTGCATGTGTTTGATGCAGAGATGGATGCGTTGGAATATATGTGTATGAATGACTTGGTTAAGGCATCTTCAAGGGAATGGTTGGCATTGAGGAAGGCCTTGTTGGAATCTGGGGCGATAAAAAGGGATTACGGTGGAGCAAGGGAGGAGGGGCAGTGGGAGGAGAGGACATAGAAGAGCCGGAGTTGCAAGTGTTGATGGTAACTGAAATGGGGGGAAGTGAGGGTCAGCAGGCTGGAAAATAGGTGGGATGTTTGTAGGGAAGATGAGTTGAAGTAAGATTGTGAATTAAATCAGATTTTGTATAAGAGGTATATTAGCGCTTGAGCTTTCATTGTAACATCGTCTTTCATGTTCCCCCCTCCCCTTTTCGGATGACGGAGGCGTTCTTTTTGGCTCAAGAAGCAGGGAGGGTATTAGTGAATGTTTTTTGTGTTTTTTGTTTTTTTAGTTATTGTGGGTTAGATGGCATCACGTCCAAGGGAGAAATCAGAGATGGTAGAAGAAGGTGGGTAATTATATTATGAGGTCTATTAAAATATTATCATGGAATGTGAAAGGTACAGGCTCACAGATTAAGAGGAGAAGAATTCAATCAGCGTTGAAGAGGGATAGGTCAGATATAGTTGTTCATCAAAAAGACTCATCAAAAAGCTCAGGATATAAATAAAAAAAATTAGGCTGGATGCAGCATTATGAGAGTTCATACGGCACATCAAAGTCAAGAGGGGTGGCAATTTTGATAGCGATTAGACTGGGGTTTGAGATAGTTAATAGGATACCGGACCCAGAGGGTAGATATTTGATTGTGAAAGGGAAGATAGATGAGGAGGAAATAACATTGGTGAATGTATATGCCCCAAACGATCATCAGACTGAATTCTTAGAAAAAATTCGTAAAATATTGGTAAGAGAGAAAACAACGAGGATGATTGTGGCTGGGGATTTTAATCTGATAAGATCTAATTTAGATTGTACAAATATATTAAGATGTGGAAAAGGAATTAAAGGACAAACATTGGATAATTGGATGACATCCTTGGGACTGAAAGATACTTGAAGGGGACCTAAGGGAACAGAAAGGGTCTATACTTATTTCTCACAGGTCCATAATTCATATTCCAGAATTGACTATATATTTGTAACAGAGAATATGATTAGAAATCTGGAGGAAATAGAAGTTGGGATTTTTAAGGAGTCAGATCATTCGAAAGTTGTGATGGAAATTAGGATGGATGGTAAAAAGAGGATGAGAAGGGCGTGCAGATATGATGACAAACTATTTAGGGATCAAAAATGTAAGGAGCAAATTAGCGAGAGGTGGGAAGAAAACTGGCAGTGGAATGATAATGATGAGGTAAACTTTAATGTGGTCTGGGATACCATGAAGTCGGTTTTTAGAGGTGAAAGTATTAGATTAGCTAGTATTAAATACAAAAAGTTTAAGACTTTGCAAGACAAAAATGAAAAGGATATAAAGAAATTGCAGGAGGAACACACAAGGACAAAGGATAGGAAGGTTTTTGAGGATTTGCAAAGATTAAAGGCGGAATTGGTTCGTAAGGATATAGAAAAAGTGAAGGGGGATTTGGTGTATTTAAAAAGAGAATATTTTGAATTAAGTAACAAAAATTCAAGGTTATTAGCAAGAGCAGCTAAAGAAAAGAGGGAAAAGAGAGAAATTGGAGTCTTGATAAATGAACAAGGGGTGAGATGTAATAAAACTAGAGATAAGTGTAAAATTGTGAAAGAATTTTATCAGGCCTTATATGCAAAAAAAGAGATAGATATAGACAAACTCAAAACTCAATTAGAGAGACAAAAATATACTAGTATAAAACAGGAACATAAGGAAAAAATGGAAGAACGAATAACAGAAAAAGAGATAAAAGAGGTAATAGCTGGATTGAAAATGGGTAAAGCACCAGGGGAAGATGGGTTACTGGCTGACTTTTATAAGGAATTCAAGGATATAGTGGTTCCGAAGTTGGTAAAATTGTACAATTATATTCTGGATGGGGGACAAATTCCGACCTCATGGTATAGGAACACGTTTGTATTGCTGCCAAAACCTGGAAAAGATCTAGAAAAAGTGGAATCTTATAGACCTATTTCATTGATCAACCAAGACGCCAAAATTTTTGCGGCAATATTGGCAAATAGGTTAAATAAATTTATGGGCAATTATATAGAAGTAGACCAAGTTGGTTTCTTGAAAGGAAGACATATGGCAGATCTGACAAGAAGAACATTAGATTTATTGGATATAGTGAGGCAAACAAAGGAAAAAGTAGGTTTGATATCCTTGGATATATTTAAAGCATTTGATTCTTTGCAGTTTGTGGCAATAAAGGAAATAATTAAAAGTTATGGTTTTGGTGACAAATTTAGAAGAAGAATTGATCAGTTATATCAACAAGGCATAGCTACTGTTAGAGTGAATGATGAGGTTACAGACGAGGTAAAATTAGAAGCAGGAACGAGACAGGGCTGCCCGTTATCTCCAATTTTGTTTATTATGGCCGTGGAGTTGTTAGCTAAGGCTATCAGGGATGATAAAGGAATAGAAGGAGTCATGGGAACTAAGATAAGTTTGTATGCCGATGACACTGATAATTGCTAAGCATCCAGAGAGGGCTTTAGACAGGATTCAAGCTCAATTAAAAAAAATTAAAGACATTACAGGCTTGAGGATAAACTGGGATAAATCGGAAATGATGTTATGTAATATAAGTAAGGAAGATCAGCAGAGGATGAAAGGGATGGGTAATATTCAAATTAAGGATAAATTGAAATATTTAGGGGTAAATATTTCATATAATTTTGAAGATTTGAAGAGATTGAATTACAATAATTTGAAAGTAGAAATTAAAGCTAGAATTAAGAATCTTCAAAAATTAAAATTGTCATGGTTTGGAAGAATAGCTATCAGTAAAATGATGCTTTTGCCTAGGTTAAACTTTTTATTTGATGCTCTGGCAATTCAAATGAAAGAGAAGGAAATTAAGGAATTTCAAAAATTATTTAATGATTTTTGTAATGGTGGAAAGAGATCAAGATTGTCAAAAACAATATGGTATTTATCTCAGAAAGAAGGTGGACTAGGGATGCCGAATTTGTTGTCTTACTATCGAGCGTTTCAAATCAAGAATGTGGTAAAGATTTTGGCTGAGGGAAAAGCTCTATGGGAAGACATTGAAATGAAAGATTATAGACACATAGGCAAAATCCTTTTCTTAGGGGTTAGTTCGGGAAAATTAATAACTAAAAATACTATGATGAAGGGACTGGTAAACACTTGGAAAAAAGTAAAGAAGGTTTTGGCTCCAAATACCTCACCAATCATAGAATTGGAAGATATAGCAGACTTTCCGGTAAAACTAAATAAAAGGATAAAAGAGATATTAGTAAAAAATGGTGTAACCCTTCTTAAAGATTGGATACAGACCTGTAAAGTTAATGATAGAAGAAATGATTTGTTTGCTGAAATGAACTTGAACTGGTTTCAGACTGTGATGGTAAATAAATGGAATGGTAAATACTGGAGAAAACCAGAATTGTATAGAGAAATGACAGAATTTGAGGTGTTGATTTCAAAATTAAGAAAAGGAGATGGAGCTATTAAGGGTGTAGTTAGTAAATTGTATAAAATGCTGAATATCGAGGGTGATCCGCATGAGGCCTTAATGTCAAGTTGGGAACAGGAACTGAATATAAAGATTGAAAAAGATATATGGAAAAATAAATGGAAAAAGAGGATAATGAGAACGTTATCAGTTAGAATTAAGGAGCATAACTTTAAAATGTTGTGGAGGTGGTACCTGACCCCGGTGAGGTTGCATCAAATGGATAATAAAAAAGATAAACTGTGTTGGAGATGTAAAAAGGAAATTGGAACATACGAACATATGTGGTGGAGTTGTACTGTGGTCAAAGAATTTTGGAGAAAGGTGGAGAAGGAGATTAAAGATATAATGGGTATACATTAACAGATGTTAACAGATGTTAACATGTTAACAGATTTAGAAGGTTTTAACCTAAACAAGGATGAAAAAGAATTATTGGAAATAATTCTTACAACGGCTAGACAATGCATAGCTAGAAATTGGAAAAATGACATAAATATAAAGATAGAAGAGTGGTATAAGGAGATGTGGAATTTAGCATTGAATTCCCGGACTTCTTTTTAATGACAAAAACCGGTGAATTCCAGGGACTGGTAGATGGTTCTATATTTCCCGCATCTAGCTGCTCTTTAACAAGCTGCTTTAAAGCCTCTAACTTTTCTCAACTATTGGCCACTGTTCCACCCATACTGGCTCATCGGTTAACCATTTGAGCGGCAGGGCCATTACCCGAAAGTTAGGGTGGTGCGATACTGTTGCAGAATGTCTCTTCCCCAGAGGTTGACAGGCATGTTTAGGATGGGCAGGCGTATTGCTGCTGTGCCATCTGCCCCCGGGACAGTGACTTCCACCCAGTCTCGGCTCCTGTAAGCTTCCTGAACTCCTCCTATCCCCCACACATCTGAGACTGCCTCAATTGCCCACTCATCGGGCCATAATTTCCTGCTAATTATGGTGACATCTGCTCCCGTGTCTAACAGACTGTCAAAAAGCCTTTTATTCAAAAATACCTTAATGACAGGTCGCTGTTTCCACTCTATGGTCTGTTCCACTATCGCTATGATCTGTTATCCTCCCACTGCCCCTTCCTCTCTCTGGCGGTTTGTCAACCCAAACTGAATCTCCTCTGATCACTTCCTTGCCCCCACCTGGCAGGTGATACGGAACCATGATCAATTGCGCTACTGAATCCCCTTTGCTGATGGTCTGGGGTAGGTGTGTCCACAGCTGGACTTTGATGATGCCTGTGTAATCGGAGTCTATGACTCCCGGGATCACGAAGATCCCTTTCTTTCCTGCACTGCTTTGAGGCAAGACTAACCCTACTGTGCCTTGGGGCAGGGGACCCTTGTACTGGGTGTTAACTAGGTTGACAGTGCCTGGCAGATCGCAAATAACATCCTCCTGGCATTCTAGGTCTAATCCTGCACTGCCGTTGGTTTCTGTCTGTGCCTCGGAAATGCTGGGGGTGATTATTGGGATGTACGCTCTGGAGCTTCCAGGGTGGCAGTTGCCTCTATTTGGACTGGGGCTAGAGACACACCCTTGGCCCAGTCTCCCGAACTTGGGCAGATATGAGCCCAATGAAAGCTGTTGTGGCATCTTGGGTACTGGGTGGATGGCGTGGCCATAATGGGAGGGCCGACTCCCCCCTTGCGGGGATGTTTTGACCTGCATTCTCTGGCGAAGTGTCCCATCTTGCCACACTGGTAGCAAGCTCCCTTGGGTTGGTTCCCCCCCTTGCACAGCCACTTCTAACAGCCCCATTTTATAGGAGTCTGTCCCAACGTCCGCGCAAGTCCTGATCATATCGGTAAGCATCAAATCGGTTCTGTGACCCATCGCCTGCAAAACTTTGCAGCAGTCGAGGTTGGCATTGTCTTTTGCCAGCTTCATCATATTTTATTTATTTATTTATATTCAAATTTATATGCCGCCCAATCAGGTAAACCTGACTCTGGGCGGATCACAATAAGTTAAAACACACATAAAACAGTACAACCAATTAAAACCAATTAAAACCCAACATACCCACCCACCTACCCCATTCCTCTTAAAACCCACATAAACTCACATTAAAAAAAGACAATTAAAAGAAATGGGGGCTTAATTTATAAGCCAACAGGCAGGGGCCACTCTTCCATCTGGGCCCCACACCTGCCCTGCCCTGCCAACCAGGTTTTTAGGTCTTTTCTGAAAGGTAGTAGCTCCATCTGCTCCCGCAACTCTACAGGCAGGAGGTTCCACAAGGCCGGTGCGGACACGGAAAAGGCCCTCCTTCGTGTGCCAGAGAGACGAGCCCCTCTGGCAGATGGAACAATCAGGGAGCCCCTCCGATCCACTCTGGTTGGATGGGCGGACACTCTTGGGATGATGCGGTCTCTAAGGTATCCTGGCCCACTACCATGAAGGGCTTTAAAGGTCAAAAACAGCACCCTGAACTGCACCCGGAGGCAAACTGGTAGCCAGTGCAGCTCCCGAAGTAATGGTGAGGCACGAGCATAATGCCCGTGCCCCATCACAACCCGGGCTACCGCATTCTGGACCAACTGCAGTCTCCGAATGGTTGACAAGGGCAGCCCCATGTAGAGCGCATTGCAATAATCTAGCCTGGAGGTGACCAGAGCATGTGTGACCATGAGCAGGCAGTCCCGGTCCAGGAGCGAACGCAACTGATGGATGACGCGAAGCTGTGAGGAAGCCCTCCTGGCCACAGCCGCCACCTGATCTGCTAGTAGCAGCCCCGAATCCAGGAGGACCCCTAAGTTGCATACTGGGTATGTCTGGGGCAAAGCAGCCCCATCCAAGACCAAAGTTGGCAGCTCCCTGGATAACATTGGACCCCCTATCCAAAGCCACTCAGTCTTGGAG
Organism: Bradypodion pumilum; assembly: GCA_035047305.1. Lineage (NCBI taxonomy): Eukaryota > Metazoa > Chordata > Lepidosauria > Squamata > Chamaeleonidae > Bradypodion > Bradypodion pumilum. The sequence continues at coordinate 82,422,840 of JAWDJD010000006.1, forward strand.
GGATTCAATTGTAGCCCGTTGTCGCCCATCCAGACCCCAACCGCTTCCAGACATCTGGATAGGACATTGACTGCATCACTGGGGTCCCCATGGGCTGAGATATATAACTGGGTATCATCAGCTTACTGATGATACCTTACCCCATGGGAACGGATAACCTCGCCCAATGGCTTCATGTATATGTTAAATAGGAGAGGAGAGAGCACCGAGCCCTGAGGCACCCCATACTGTAGGGGCCTAGCGCTGGACCTCTCACTCTCCATCCACACCGACTGGGTACGACCCTCCAGAAATGAGGAAAACCAGGACAGCACAGTGCCCTGGATCCCCAAACCTTTGAGCCGTTCCAGAAGGATACTGTGGTCAACGGTATCGAAGGCTGCTGAGAGATCCAGAAGAGCCAGGAAGGATGGATGACCCCCGTCCTGCTCCCGCAAGAGGTCATCAACCAGCGCGACCAATGCAGTCTCAGTACCATATCCAGGCCTGAAACCCAATTGATAGGGGTCCAGATAATCCGCTTCATCCAGGACCCCTGCAACTGCTGCACCACCACCTTCTCCAGTACCTTCCCTAAGAAAGGGAGGTTGGAGACCGGCCTATAATTAGCTGGAACTGCTGGGTCGAGAGATTGTTTCTTCAGGAGGGGGCGCACCAGAGCATGTTTTAAAGGTGCAGGAAAACCCCCCTCTCGCAATGAAGCATTTATTATAGCCCCGACCCAGCCTCCCGTCACCCCCTTGGAGGCTTTCACCAACCAAGTGGGACAGGGATCCAAAGGGCAGGAGGTGGTGCGAACAGCTGCAAGAAGCCTGTCCACTTCCTCAGGGACAACTGGATCGAACTGATCCCAGATAACACTGCCAGACTGAGCTCTGATCCCCTCTGGACCCTCCCCATCCACGCCGGGATTAAACCCCGAGTGAATCCGAGCGATTTTCTCCACCAGATAGTCTGCAAAAACCTCAGCCGAACCATGCCAACCGAGCACCGGCCCCTCCCAGCCAAGGAGAGACCTGGTAACCCAGAACAGAGTGGCTGGGCGATTATCCGTGGAGGCAATGAGGGCAGTGAAGTATTGTTGCTTCACCACCCCCATCGCCACCAGGTAGGTCTTAATAGCAGCCCTAGCCAGTGTCCAGTCGGAATCACTCCGGGTCTTCACCCAGCGGCGCTCTCGGCGTCTCTTTGCCCGTTTAAGCTCCCGCAGTTCTTCTGTGAACCACGGGGAAGATCGAACCCCATGGGCTCGGAGAGGCCATAGTGGTGTGATTTCATCCAAGTCAGCCGTAGTCATCCTGTACCACAGGTCAACAAGTGCCTCGGATGAATCATGTAGCCGATCCAGAGGAAAATCCCCCAGTTCCCTCTGGAATTCGTCAGAATCCATCAGGCGCCGGGGGCGGGCCAATTTAATAGACCACGGCTCCCTGCGGTGAACCGCCGCCCCCAGGAAGTCCAGAGTCACCAGATAGTGATCTGACCATGGCACAGGTATAGTTTCTAATTTCTGTAGACTCAGATCACTCTGCCACCGTTCTGACAAAAAAACTAGGTCCGGTGTGTGACCACTACCCCTGGTCGGGCCATGAATTACCTGAGTCAGGTCCATGGCTGCCATGGAGGCCATGAACTCCTGTACAACCTCTGAACCAGTCCCCAGGGAAGGCAAATTGAAGTCCCCCAGAACCATCAGCCTAGGGAACTCCAACGCCAACGCTGAGATGGCCTCGAGGAGCTCAGGCAGGGAGTCTCTTACCCTGCAAGGAGGCAGGTACAGGAGTAAGACTCCCAACTGACCCTTAGGGCCCAACCGCAGGAGCAGGGCCTCACAACCCGGGACTTGTGGAGCCATGGCCCTGGTGACTCCCAAGGACTCCCTGGCTACAATGGCGACGCCACCGCCCCTTCCCTCATCCCTTGGCTGGTGCCAGATACCGAAGCCGGCTGGACACATTTCTGACGGAGGTACACCATCCTCTGGTCTCAGCCAGGTTTTGGTGATGCATGCCAGGTCGGCCTGCCCCTCCTGAATAGAGTCTTGAATTAGGGGGGCCTTGTTGCAGATCGACCTGGCATTCATCATCAGCAGCCTAAGGGCGGGGTCACCCTGGATCAGCTGCTCAGGACCCAGAGATGTACCTGGGGGACTGGAACGAGAGACAGATAGCAACCATCGGTCCCGTGTTCCCCAAGTGCGGCCTGCCCCTCGGTACCCGCCATATCGTCCCGTGCCTGTCACAACCCCAATTTGAGCCCTGAGAACCTCCCCACCCATCTCAGATGGAGTGCTATCCCTCCTACCCAGCTGACAAGGCCATTTCTCCCACCCTCTCTCCCCTCCAGACCCAGAACCCACCCCCACACTCGCCCTACCCTCCTTGGGGCATTTCCAAGAGCCCCTTATCAGAGGTGGGGGGTGCCGATCATCCCTCCCCAAACCCAATCCCATTCCCTTCCCACCCCTCCAACCCGTATAATTACTCAAAAAGGGGGGGGTAAGGGCCCTCACTGCTGGCACCACCTCCCTTTCTCCTCCCTAACCCCACAAGTGGTGAAGGAGGGGGGCCGCAACGTGCCAGTCCATCAATCCGCTAAGGCTTCCCCAGCTGTGACCAATTCCCTCCCACCAGAGCGGCTGGGAGGAAAGGCAGTGTCTGTTCTCCATGGCTGGAGTTGGGCTGCAATTCTTGAAGCCGTCTGCCTGGTCCAGCGAAGGAGGTCTTTGGGAAAGGGGCTGGGTGGAAGGTCTTTGCAGCCACCTCTCCCTGCCTTGACACAGCTGCCGGCCCTCTCTTCTCCTTCCTGGTCCAGCAAAGGAGGCCTTTGGGAAAGGGGCTGGGTGGAAGGTCTTTTGCAGCCACCTCTACCTGCCTTGACACAGCTGCCGGCCCTCTCTTCTCCTTCCTGGTCCAGTGAAGGAGGCCTTTGGGAAAGGGGCTGGGTGGAAGGTCTTTTGCAGCCACCTCTCACTGCCTTGACACAGCTGCCGGCCCTCTCTTCTCCTTCCTGGTCCAGTGAAGGAGGCCTTTGGGAAAGGGGCTGGGTGGAAGGTCTTTGCAGCCACCTCTCCCTGCCCTGTATCATATGCTCCTGTTGGACCTCCTGGTTGTCTATCTGTCTGCTAATGGCTTCCTCTAACCAGTTAATGAAGTCCATATTGGATTCCTGTGCTCCCTGTTTGATGGAGGTGTAATTCTTGCCACCCTTGCCAGTGCCTTGAAGGTGACCTCAGAAGCCAGCTGGAGTGTGGCTGCTGGCAGGATGGACTGCGTTTGGATGGTATCGAATTGCCCTGAGCCGTATAACTGCTTGGGAATTACTGCTCCTCCCATCCTGGCAGCCCTAGCCTGCACTTCTAGCCGGTACTTGCTGTCCCACAATAGGTTCTGGCTGGTGTTCAGCATTATCCTCATCGTGACTTTCCAGTCATGAGGGATGAGCGTGGTGGACTCCCATAGCTGCTGGAGTGTGCCCCTCATGAATCTACTTTGGAGCCCTGTATCTGTGATGGCTTTGCAGATTTCCACAAGCAGCTTGTATGGAATAGGCATGTATACTGCCACTTGATTGCCCGCGAGGGCATCCGTGAGGGCGTCCATCTCTAAACAGCATCTGGAGCTTGGCCAGTTCTGCGGCCAGCAATTCCCCCTTGCACAACTCCTCTTCTACCATTAGCTGGAAGGCACTCTTAATAACCTGGGAAGCGGCTGTGCTCCCTAGGTTTCTGCCCACTCCCGCGGCTTCTGCAGCTGCTGTGGAAGGGGAATCCCCTAAGCCCCCATGTCTGAACTGGATGGTTAGGTAGAGACGCGCTGGGGCTGATGGCTCTATGTACACTAGGGGTTTCTCGGTCTCTACCCTGGCTGGACTGACTGCTGCAATTATCTGCCTACACTTGCTCCAAGTCTCTATGATTTTGGTGGGTGCTCGGGGTTCTTCTGTACCAGCTGGGGTGAGCTCTACTTTGGTCCTGAGCTCCGGCGCCCCGGCTCAGCCAGAACCCCCGGTGGAGGCGGCTGGGGGGGTAGCATCTGGTGAGTATAACGGTCAAGTTAACTCAATACACACACCTGCTACTGTCCCTCTGGCTCAGTTTGCATGGCCTTGGCCTGCCCAGCCTGCCCCTGTGCCCGCCGGTCAGCAAGCGTTGGCTGGGTCCACTCCTCTTGGGGGATGGGAGGTGCAGTACCCAACGTTGCCACCTGGCTTTCCGCCGGCGGGCACTTCTGCCTGGCCTTACTGCCCACCGGTCAACACCGGCTACCATACTGTTCCTACTGCTGCCGTTGGGATCTGGCAGGGAGTATGTGGACCTGTTCAGTTTATTGAACAGAGAACCCACCAAAGAGGAGAAAGAAAGGGAGGACAATAAGGACAAAGAGTTGATCTGTCACCACAAGCCACCACGCACTTGGGCCAACTGGTTGCCCGCTTACCTTATTTATGTGGTGGTGTCCTTAAGAGCCCAACCGGACTTGGCTATTCCCCTATTCCAATATCTCGATATTATTTATCGGGCATATGTGGACTTTCCGGGCCAATTGTGGCTGGCATACGATGAGGGGTTTCGTATGCGGGCTGCGCTTCACCCGGAGATACGTTGGGATGAGTCCAACCAACTTTTGTGGTTGTACTATATGACCCCGTCCCGCCCGGCCATGGGCGATCGGTACCATTACGGCCACGCCATCCAGCGGCCCGGCCGTTGCACAATCACCCCACCAGGCAGCGGGGCAGGGGGTTCCAGCCCGCCTGTTGTGCTGGAACTTCTCGTCAGTGGCTGGATGTTCCCGCAGGCAGTGTAGGTATAGGCATGAATGGACGATCTGTTCTGGCCCTCACTCGGCCACCATGTGTACCAGATCTGGTGGACCCAGGGGGAGGGGCAGGGGACAGCAGGGAGCCAGCCGGGCCAACACAGACTCTGCATCTGCTCAGAAAGGCCCCTCCCCAATTAAGCTTGATGTTTTAGAGCAATGGCTACGTGTTTACCCTAAACGGGTGGACACGGAGTACATATGGGCTGGTTTTTCTGAGGGGTTTCGCATCCCTCTTATGGGGGTGCACTTGCTGCAGAATGCCCCAAATTTGGTTTCATTACGGGGCATGTAGCACATGGCAAGGAGTAAGATATTTAAGGAGGTGTGGGAAGGGCAGGTAGCCGGTCCCTTCGATGTGCCTGCTTTTCCCAACTTAAAAGCTTCTCCCCTTGGTTTGGTTCCTAAAAAAGTTCAGGGTGAATTCCGTTTGATTCACCATTTGTCATACCATTTGGCAGATCTGTGAACGATGCTATACCGGATGAACTTTGCTCTGTCCGGTACACTTCGTTTGACCAGGCACTCGGCATGGTACGGGCCTGTGGACCAGGAGCACTATTGGCCAAATGTGACATAAAGTCAGCTTTCCGCCTCTTGCCCGTCCACCCAGATGATTTTGAGTTGCTTGGTTTCTATTTTCAGGGTCAATACTTTGTGGACAAGGCCATGCCTTTTGGATGCTCTGTTTCTTGCTCGGCATTTGAGCGTTTCAGTTCATTCTTACATTGGGCCTTCATCTGTCGCTCAGGGGCTCGATCAGTCATGCACTACCTGGACGATTTTTTGTTTGGGGCTGCTGCAGGCTCAGGTGAGTGTGCGCACCTGTTGTCCACATTTCAGGAGCTTATGGCGGAATTGGGTGTGCCGTTGACTCCTGAAAAGACTGAAGGTCCTGCCACTACTTTGGTTTTTCTAGGGATTGAAATTGACACTGTGGCCCAGACTTCCAGGTTGCCCATGGACAAGATAGCCTGCATTTCGGAGGCTATTTGGTCCCTATTGGCCAAGCATAAGGCATCACTTCACAACCTTCAGGTGCTTCATGGGTACCTCAATTTCGAGTGCAGGGTCATCGCGCCCAGCCGGGCTTTTGCCAGGCGCTTATGCGATGCCATGGTTGGTTTATCCAGGAAGCACCACAGGGTTCGGTTGACTAAGGGTAACAGGGATGACCTCAAGATGTGGTTGGAGTTCCTATCGGAATTCAATGGGGTTTCGTTTTGGTGCGCTGAGCGCATCGCGGCACCTGTTTTCCAGGTCCAGTCAGATGCGTCCGGAGCGTTTGGCTACGGTTTGTACTTTGACGGTCACTGGTCATACGGCAAGTGGCCGGAGTCTTGCCAGGGCAGGGATGTGCTCAGGGACCTAACCTTTCTGGAATTATTCCTATACTGGGTGCACTCCTGCTCTGGGGAGACTCCTGGGCTAACTCAGTGGTTCATTTTTGGTGCGACAACGCAGCTGTTGTCCACATAGTAAATTCTCAGATATCCCGTTCGCCCCGGGTCAAGGCCCTTGTCCGCCATTTCGTGTTGTGTGTGTTGCACCTCAACATACTGTTTAAGGCCAGACACGTCCCGGGTATCAATAATGATATTGCTGACGCTTTGTCTCACCTACAGATAGATCAGTTCCGGACTCTGGCACCGGAGGCTGACAACCTGCCTTTGACACTCCCGGCCGAGATGTGGAAGTTTGGCATGGAGAGGTGAACCAGGCCATCAGTCTGTTGCTGGCTAGCAGCACCCGTAAGGCGTACGCTCTCACGCACAGGGCCTTTGAGGCATTTCGCCATGAGGCTTCCCTCCCTCTCTGTTGGCCTATCCCGGTTGAACACCTATTGCAGTTTATGATACACCTTCATTCCCAGGGATTGGCACCTAGAACCATTGCAGGCCGTCTCTCTGCACTGGCCTTTTATGCAAATGTCAATGGTCTTTCCGATGGCACTTAGGGTTTCAGGTTCCATCGGGTTTTGGAGGGATGGGCCCGGGAACATGGTCTTCACCCTGACTCTCGACAGCCTATTTCCCCTGATCTTCTCCTGCGCCTGGCTGGGGCTTGGCTGGTGGTTTGCAGGGATCAGTATGAAGCTTGCCTGTTCCATGCTGCTACCATGGTAGCATTTTTCGGTGCCCTCAGGGTTAGTGAGCTGGTCATGGGGTCCTGCAGTGATGCATCTCGCAGGGCTCTGGAGCTGTCTGATGTATCCATGACCCAGGATTTGGTGCGACTGTCCATCCGTTTTTCCAAGACTAATCAGTTCGGCCGGGGCAGCTTGCTCATGCTGTACAGGTGTAGTAATCCTGTATTTGCCCGATTAGGGCACTTAGTGCCTTCTTGGCCACTCAGGGCAGCAAGCAGGGCCCCCTTTTTTGTCATCGGGATTCCTCCCCATTGACCAGGTATCAGTTTTGGCGGGTTACTGGTATGGCGTTGGCTGGGTTGGGCCTTGCTGGGGTGCGTTTTGGCACCCATTACTTCCTCATTGGTGCAGCATCCACTGCAGTGGCGTATGGTTATCCTGAGGATGCTATAGGGTCCATGGGGAGGTGGGGTTCCGAGCGCTTTCGTTCCTATGTGCAGCTGCTGTCCCAGTAGCACTTTGCTTGTGCACCTTTCTATTTCCTTTCTTTCAGCTCCAGCACGTCCTCGTACACCCATGAGGGTGTGGATTGTCAGGCACAGCTATGTCTACTGGGCCGGCCGCCATATAGAGTCCACTTCCTGGGGCACCCACCTGGGCATCGGCACAGTGGCGCTGCTCCGATGGTTCGGCTTCCGCGGGATGCATTGGCAGTCTTTCCTTCCATTCATCAGGTCCATGGGTGACCAATGTCCCCCGGATGTCCTTGTCATCCACCTGGGTGGAAACAATTTGGCCCAGGTCACAGGTTTAGACTTGATATGTGCCATCCGCAGAGATCTTGCCCTGTTGGGTCAGTACTGGCCACAGGTGCAGATCATTTGGTCCCAGATGGTGCCGCATGTGTACTATAGGGGTGGGATCAACCCCCGTGGTGTTGACAAGGCCCGCAGGTCAGTCAACAGGGCAGTGGCCCATTTCCTTTATGCCAACGCTTTGGGGACCGTTGTCCCACACCCCCTGATCCGCATACCAGACCGCAGTCTGTATCGCGGTGACGGTGTGCATTTGTCAGTTGGAAGGATGGACCTCTTCTTGTCATCCTTACAAACGGGCCTATTGACCATGTGCGGTCAGGGTGGGCAGTGAGTTGGTGAACTCCTCCCCATGTGGCGGATAGCACTGGTGAGGGGCAACTGCATTACTACTTAATAGGGCAAATCCAGTTGGTTGGCCATAGGGAGGACAAGGTTAGCCAAACTTGTATGGCCAGCCAACTTACTTAGTTAGGATAATATCCAGATTGGGTCAACAACACACTTCCCCAGAAGCAGGTTGTTGACAGAGGCTCACACCTTGTTGTCGCAGTAACAAGTTGTGATAGGCAATTGATTAGGATTCTAATTGGATTTGCCCCTTACCAGTGCTATTTCGGCCCGTTTGATCCTTAACCGTTGTTAAGATAGGTTTCAGTTTGAATTTCAATAAAAGTGGCCCAATTTTTCAATCCAATAAACGTGTCTGTGTCGTTATTGGGGTGTGGGTACAGCAAAGTCCCAGCAAATATATGCCAACATTTAAGCTGGCCAGAGGTGAACTCTGTTTGTCCTGTGAATCTAGTGGAACACTTCATTGTACTTGAAATATCAGTAACTACGGGTGCCAAAGTTAACTTCATCCTTAACATGAAGTGTAACTTCATTGTGTTATCGGTACCTTCACAGCAGTCAAAAAATGCAAACAAAAGGCATGTTAGAGCCAATGGTGGTGAATAGAATGAACCCAAAATGTATGAAATCATATATAAATATTAAGGAATGACAAAAAAGATTTTTTTAAAAAAAACATATGTTAGTTGTTGTGGTTTTTTTTAAAAGGATCCAAGGGTGATCCAGGAAATTACTGACCGGTCAGTTTGACATTTGTCCCAGGTAAAGTGACGGAAACCATCCTAAAAGATAGAATTAATAGGCACATAGAAGAGAAGGCGCTGCTAAAGAAGAGCCAACATGGCTTTTGCAAGGGCAAATCATGCCTCACTAATCTGTTGGAATTTTTTGAGAGTGTCAACAAGCATGTGGATAAGGGAGATCCAGGTGACATTGTTTATCTGGACTTTCAGAAGGCTTTTGACAAGGTTCCGCACCAAAGGCTCTTGAATAAACTTGCCAGTCATGGAATAAAGGAATAGGTCTTGTCCTGGATCAGCAACTGGCTAAGGGACAGGAAACAGAGGGTAGCACTAAATGGACACGTCTCCAAGTTGGGGAAGTAAAGAGTGATGTCCCCCAAGGTTCAGTACTGGGACCCCTGCTTTTCAACCTCTTCATAAATGATCTAGAAGTAGGAGTAAATTGCATGGTATCCAAATTTGCCAACAACACTAAATTATACAGGGTAGTGAAAACTGTGAGAGATTGTGAGGAGCTCCAGAGGGATCTCTTGACACTAGGGCAGTGGGCAAAACAGTGGCAAATGAGCTTCAACACTAGTAAATGCAGACTGATGCATGTTGGGGCAAAAAAACCAATTACATTTATAAACTGATGGGTTCTGAACTCTCTGCGACAAACCAGGAAAGGGACCTTGGTGTCCTGGTGGACAGCTCAATGAAAGTGTCAACCCAGTGTGCCTCAGCAGTGAAAAAAGCAAACTCAATGCTAGGGATCATTAGGAAGGGTATAGAAAATATGTCAGCAAGTGTCATTTTGCCTCTTTATAAATCTATGTTGAGGCCCCATCTGGAATACGGTGCACATTTCTGGTCGCCATACCTCCAGAAGGATATTATGGAGCTGGAAAAGGTGCAGAGGAGGGCAACCAGAATGATTAGGGGACTGGAACACCTTTTTTATCATCTGAGGCTGCAACAGTTGGGTCTCTTCACTCTTGAATTACAGCGTCTAAGAGGTGACCTGATTGAAGTTTATAAAATCATGCACAGTGTGGACAAAGTAGATAAGGGAAAACTGTTTTCCCTATTGCACAACACTAGAACTAGGGGGCACTCCATGAAACTTTTGGGTACTAGTTCTCAAACAAATTAGAGAAAGTACTTTTTCACCCAGAGGATCACTGGTCTATGGAACTCCCTGCCAGAAGAAGTGGTAACAGTTGTCAGTCTTGACAGCTTTAAGAAAGGATTAGACAAATTCATGGAGGACAAGGGTATCAATGGCTATAATTACGGATACCTAAGGACAACCTCCGGGTTGGAGAGATAGGCAGGATATCTCTCAATGCCATTTCCAGGGAATCCTAAGCAGGTGAAGGCATCTGCTTGGGAATACCCTGAAGGAAATGGTGAGCCACTGTGTGAGACAGAATGCTGGACTGGATGGGCTGTGGCCTGTTCCAGCAAGGCTGTTCTTATGTTCTTATGTATTTAAAGCAAGTTTTCCAAATTCATATTGCTGTGTATATGATCTCATCTCAGATGGTTTAAGAAATCCTTTTTGAAATGTAAGTAGACAAGGAAAACTTGCATGTTATAACAGAAGGAAGTGCAAACCTGTCTTGAATTTATAGGAGAGGATGCACTGGGGAAAGAATGGGGAGCATTATAGTATTCCTCAGCAGCACAGAAAGGTTTTTTCAAATATAGAGGGTTTTTTGGACAACAGCCATGGATTTCAAAGATAGCTGCCAATTTTAATTCTCAGAATCAAATCCTCAGAAACACATGATTCATTTTATGTGTGTGCTTTGTAGACCATTTTTGTAGTGTTCAGATGGAATTAAAAGTATGTGTATGGCAATAAACAGCTCCCACGAGGATGCTGTTTGAAATTGGATCAGGGACGACAACATGCATTTGTAGTATCTTGAACTATAACCTTCTGTTTTGTTTAACTCAATTGTTTACAATACATACTCATTCTTCTCTGAAATGTAGCAGAAATCAAAGGTATCATTTGAAACATGGGAGACAGAGCTAAATAAATCTGTTCCTTAATCAGAACAGACTTATCAGTTTCCAGGTATAGAAACTGTGAATAGGTGAACATGAGCACTTATAATAGGTCCTGTTGTGTCTAAGCGTTATTTATTAAAACTGCTATTAGCGCTGTAAAGTCTATGGTGGAATAGTGCACCTTTTGCAAAGGTGCCAATTTCAAACTACTGTCAAAATAGCTGATTCATCAGTACAAACTTCCCGCTTCTCTGGAAGCCTGCCAAAATTTATCAACCTGTGTAACTGCCATTCTAACTGTATATAAGCTGCCCACCTTGTACATGTTCCCCAGTCCAGTATCTCTGAGCTGAATAATAAATCACTTGTGTTTGACCCAATCCTGCTGGTCAGAATACTTCTTAAACGCTGGACTCAACAGGTCCTCCATGTCATGGAGCCTTGCCAATGATATCAGGTAGAAACAGGACGGATCCCTTTTCAAGGGCATAATCCCAGAGTAAATTCTACAGTGGAGCCAGGAGACTGAGGAAACCCAGATGGGCAGGAAGAGAAGGAAAAGACCAACAAAGAAATCTCCCACCAAGAGGAGGGTAAAAGGGAACCGGAGGAAAAGCTGGTGACACTCAATGGGAAAGAGGAAATAAAGAATGAAATGGAAGACTGGAAGTAGAGTGGGGAAGAACTGGATCCTGTGTGGCTTTGCAGCATCAAGAGGTAGTCCTCTTTTGGGTTCTTTCCCACAGAATTTTGTAGTACCAAGACTAAACCAAGAGTTATGCCTAAAGCTAAGTGGAGAGGTCCAGCCCATCTAGAGGATTTAATCCTGGTTTAGCAACATAGTTTGTGATATGAATGGCAAATCAAACACCTATGACAATTGGCAAAGGTTGTCAGAGAAGGAAAGCTGAACGTTTGCAAACCTTAACTGTTTTTTGGACTTCGTGTGTGTAGGTTGTGGTGAAGGTAACCATCCTTCATTCTTTGATAAAGGACTTGAAAGACTAAACCTAATTTCCATGTAACAAACACAATGGAGAGAACGGTGTGGTGGAAATACAGTGTCCCTAATACATGTTTGTTGGCTGGCTGGCTACTGATTTTAGATTTCCATAAACATAATAAATGACACAGGGAATCTGTGATCATCATGTGTACCCCTTCACCAAAATATATTCCATTTTATTTTAATGAAGATCAGCGTAGAACTGCCTTACGATTTTTTGATAGCCTTATTAAAACTTTTTGTTTTCATCAAAATTGTCCAGATGTTTCACTTGAGCAAGAAACTCCAAATTCTCACTGTTAATATCACTGTAGGTTATTTAAATGTATTGTGTCGCACCCCCTTTCCCCTCCATTAAAGTGCAATTGCTGCAGATGCCTTCTGTAAGCATTTTTGGAGTAGGTATTTGAGTCTTTTATTGCCTAGGGAAAGAACTGAGGCATAGGTTACATTTTCTGGGAGAGTATCACCAAGCTGGCTTTCCTTTGAAAAACGGCTTCTTTGCATTTGAGCCATCACACAGTAAGACTTAATTTCCTCCTCTGGAGGTTATTCTGAACATGGAAGGAGGGGACTGAGGAGGGGTTCTCAACCTTTTTAAGCCGTGGGCCGTACTGGTGGTTCCCTCCACCATAAATGCTGCCGTAAAACATGTCTGCAGCTGTCGTAAACTCATCTACTTCCAGTGGTGGCAGCAACGCAGGCCACATGAAATGGTACCACGGGCTGGGGCTGGCCCACGGGCAGTAGGTTGAGAACCCCTGGTATAGAGATACTTGAGATGGTGATGACTATCTGAAATGGCAGTTACCACATTTTTCTGCAGAGACGCGATCCATAGCCATTTGGTAGATTCCCCAAAGTCCTGTGCAGCACAAACTTAAGCCATCTCCCCCCAAAAAGCTGCTGTATTCACAGAGGTGGGGGTGGGAGCTTGTCATGGACTCACCACAAACATGTTTTCTATTACATGAAGTTAACACTCCATCTTGCCAACTACTCATTTTTGTTAGCTCTGGCCTTCTGCACAGCTGCTTCCTGCTATATGGACACATTAGGTATTGAACCTGGGAACACAAGTACTAAACTGCTGTGCTCCAGTTGGTCTCCGTGAAATGTCCACTACAAGAAATGTGTGATATGTGGATCCATGCTATATTTATTTTCATTCTTTAATTTTATACATGACAGCAATCACCTTTGCAACATGAATGGCCTCTATTGTACAACCAATGATATAAATCACAGCTGCTATGTAATGAATCTCAACCAAAAAATTTTTTATTTGTGATGGTAAGGCCTTTTGAGATCTCAAGAATGACTTTCAGATGTTTGTATAATCTTTGGAGGTGCACTGCAAGTCACACTAGTGAAATTGTGTCAGGTATTTGGAGTTTCATGCTGCCTGCTCCTGCTTAACAACACTCATCATTTTAAAAAGCCATTCCTCAAAGCAGCTTCAACAAAGGGGACCAATTTTTTTAAACAAAACTTAATTACAAATAAACATAAAAGGAGCTTTATCCAATAAATGATATTGGTAATAATTAGTATATTCTGACACACACAAACCTAGATTTGTTTTTCTTTTCCATATTATATTAATTAAGGTGTAGATTGAGTTGTATGTTAAAAAACAGCTGTGTTATTTATTCATAGAAAGAAAGTTCTGGATCAGGTAATAACTATTGCATTACAAAAATTAACAAATATGACAAGCTTTCAGGTTTTACAAAGATCTTTATCAGGCACAACAATCAGGGTGGGCAAAGATCAAGTAAAGGCTAAGCAGTGATTTTCAGTGCCTAGGGAGCCCTGAAGATCCTTGAAATTTTTATAGTAAGACTAGCATAGTTTGCCCGACCTTGCCGGACAGTTTTTATTTGTTGTTTTTTTTGTTTTTTGGTTAAGGGTGGTTTGGGTGGGTGTTTTGCATTTGTGGTTTGTGACTTTTTTTGATCTATTTTATTAGATTTATTTGTGATTTGGATCTATTTCTTATTTTTCTGACTTGTTTTTACTCTTGTGGCCTCTAGGTGGGGTTGTTAGTGATAGTGTTGGATTCTCTTTTTGTTTGACTTGGTTTTTCTCTCCCAGCCCCTAGGTGGGGCTTCTTCCAGTAAGTAGTCTTTGTTTCTTCATTTCTGTTCTGGAGTCGTGGAGGGAGGATGTGCTGGTGAGTTCTCTGGTTTTTTTAAATCTGGGTTTTGTTTTTTGTTTTGATTTTTTGGTGTTGGACTGGGAGGTGTTTCTGTTTCTTCTTTTGTGTTTTTTTGGGTGGTTTTAGATGTGTTTAATTGTTTTGTTTATTTCTGGTTGGGTTTTATGTTTCTGATTTCTTTTGTGATTATTTGTTTAATTTGTGGTATTTTTGTTGTTTGAGTTAGGTATTTTTGTATTGTAGTTAGGTGTTTTTTCTGTGCTTTCATGGTATTTTGGGTGTTTTTGTTTGTGGATTTTGTTGTTTATTGTTTTGTTGGTTAATGTGTTTGCTTATTTATTTATTTGTTTGTGTTTTATTATTTTTGGTGTTTGGCGTTTTGGGTAAATGTTTGGTTTTGTTGTTGGTGTGTATTTTTGTGCGAAGAACGGGCTGCCTGTCGGTTTCTCTTCTCCCCATTACGGCTTCGAATTTTGGTTTCGATGCAGCAATGGGGGAAAGGAGGAGCCAGCAGTCAGCTCGTTCTTCCCCCGGTAAGGTTCATTAGGTAGGTCAGGGGAGAAGGAGGCAGAGAAGAGCTATCTCTGCCTGACAATGGTTCTCTCATCTCTGTCTCATTTCTCTCCTGGCTTACCTAACCGGAGATCGGCAGGCAGCAATCCGTAAGGGGTGGTGCACTTCCTTGTGGATTGCTGGCTGCTGCCTTTGTATTATCTCTGTTGGAAGTACAAAGGCAGCAGTCAGTCATTCACCAGGGAGGGTGCTTCCCCTGATGAACTGCTTTCTGCTGGTCGTATTTTTTCCCCTCACTGGCTCAACTGATCTTGAGGCTGGTGGTGGTCTCGCCGTGTCTTCGGCAGGGTAGCGTGGAGGAGAGGGAGTCCCTCTTCTGCCCGTTGCTCTGGGAAAGAAGCCCGGTGGTGGTCTCGGCATGAGTTTTTGTGTGTGTTTGTTGGCAAGGCTGTGTGGTGGACTTGCGCTCCCCTTGCGTAAGGTTGGCGTGTTTTTATTTTATTTTTCATGTGCTGGCTTTCTCAGCATTCTGCGTGCTCACACTCTTCAGCCTGATTGGCTGAAGTGCACATAGCACATAGGACACTGGGACTTGGAGTTTTGTTTATTTTGTTTGCGTTCGTGCGGCAGGTTTTTTCTGCAGCTCAGTTTCAATTGGGTGCGCTGCAGTTCCCAACATTCTTTTTGCTTGTGCCTCTCAGCCTGATTGACTGAGGCACGCCGCGGCACAGAGGATGTTGGGAATTTAAGTTGTTTCCCTTTGTTCCCGTTCATGGGGCTGCTGCCCCAGTGGTGATGACCAAAACCCCGTGGTGCTGAGACAGCAGGGGTTACGGTGAGTGCGGAAGGCTAGGTCGGAGATGGTTGGGCCTGGTGCGGGAGCCTTTGAACGAACCCAATGGTTAACCCCTCTTTTTATAGGTATAGATAAGTAGTAACATTGGGCAAGGTTTTGTTGAAAGAAATTTGTCCAACATAATCAACCAAGATATGTATGATATAGAAGAAATCATGGTGGTATTAGCTGCATTTGGAGATCATATTCAGTTCACACATTAAAGAAGGCATCCCGATAGGCATGGTAATGTCTTTCATGAGTGGAGTAGTGAACGAAGACTAGCATCTTCTTCAATATGTAGGAGTAACCCAATACACAAGTCAAAATGGAAAAGATTTCCTGAGAAAAGTAAGTCTGAAGAATATTGGTGCAGAGAAAGACAGAATGGGCAAATTATTGCATAAAATTGTTCCAAAACAGTCATAAAACTGGAGAGTGAGTGGAAGATTTTATTGCTTCTGTCTGGCACTTCTAGTTTTCCTTGGTTCATCGACCTCACATTCCATGTTCCTATGCAGTATTGTTCTTTGCAACACTGTATTTCTCCTCCCCCTCTCCCATCCCTCCCCTTCTTTTGATCTGTGTTAAGCATCCTGTTTCCTCTTGCCTTTTTTGTTTTGCCTTTTGTTCTAGTCCATAGGGTTCTCTTGGCAAAATTTCTGGCATGGTTTGCCAGTTTCTACACCAGTATCCTTACATCATACATGTTATTACAGTTCAAAACAAAGAATTATCAGGCATATTATCAATCTCAAAAATGATAGAATGATGTCAGTCAGAATACAAGACAAACCTTTTAATATCACTGTAATCCAAATATACCAACCAACCATGGGCACATATGAAGCCACAGTGGACCAGTTTTATGAGGACCTACAAGACCTCATAGAACAAACACCAAGAAATGATGTCCACATTATCTTGGGAGATTGGAATGCCAAAGTAGGAAATCAAAAAGTAGATGGAATAACAGGCAAGTTTGGTCTTGGAATGCAGAATGAAGCAGGGCAAAGATTGATAAGAGTTCTGTCAAGATAACACACTGGTCATAGCAAACACTCTCTTCCAGCAACACAAGAGAAGACTTTACACATGGACATCACCAGATGGCCAACATCAAAATGAGATTGATTACATACTCTGCAGCCAAAGATGGAGAACCTCCATACAGTTAGCAAAAACAAGACCTGGAGCAGACTGTGGCTCAGATCACAACCTACTAATAGCAAAATTCAGACTTAGACTAAAGAAAATAGGGAAAAATCAGGCCAGACAGATATGACCTAGACAACATCCCCTAAGGAATACACGGTGGAGGTGAGGAACAGATTTAATGGTTTGGAATTGATAGACAGAGTGCCAGAAGAATTATGGACAGATGTGCAGGACATCATGCAGGAGACAGCAAGGAAAACCATACCAAAAGAAAAGAAGCATAAGAAAGCAAAGTAGTGGTCTGATGAGACTCTTAAAATAGCAGAGGAAAGAAGGAATGCAAAAGGCAAAGGAGAAAAGAAAAAATACAGACCCTTGAATACAGAATTTCAAAGAAAAGCAAGGAGATACAAGGAAATCTATTTAAAAAAACAGTGCAAAGAAATAGAGGAAAACAACACAAGAGGCCAGACTAGAGATCTTTTCAAAAAAATTGGGGAAATCAAGGGAACATTCAAAGCAAAAATGACCATGATAAGGGACAAAGACGGCAAGAAGATAGCTGATGCAGAAGAGATTAAGAAAAGATGGAAAGAATACACAGAGGAACTTTACAGAAAGGACCTCAACACCACTGATAATCACAATGATGAGAACATTGAACTTGAGCCAGACATCCTAGAGAGTGAAGTCAGAAAGGCCCTAAAAAGCACTGCAAACAACAAAGCTAGTGGAGATGACGGTATCCCAGTTGAATTTTTCAAAGCTCTAAAAGATGACGGAATCAAATTACAGCATTCGATATGCCAGCCGATCTGGAAATCAAAACAGTGGCCAAATGATCGTTAAAGATCAGTATACGTTCCAATCCCAAAGAAGGCTAGTGCCAAAGAGTGTTCAAATTATCGAACAATTGTGCTCATCCCACATGCTAGCAAGGTGATGCTCAAGATAATACAGGATAGACTTCAGCAGCATGTGGAGTGAGAATTGCCAGAGGTGCAGGCAGGTTTCAGAAGAGGCAGGGGGACTAGAGACCACATTGCCAATATATGGTGGATCATGGAGTAAACAAAGGAATATCAGAAACAGGTATACCTCTGCTTTATTGACTACAGCAAGGCCTTTGACTGCGTGGACCACAATAAAATGTGGCAAGTACTTAAAGAAATGGGAATACCAGAACACCTCATTTGCCTCATGAGAAATCTGTACAAGAGTCAAGAAGCAACAATTAGGACAGAACACGGAATGACAGAATGGTTTGGAATAGGAAAAGGAGTAAGACAAGGCTGCATTTTATCACCCTACCTTTTCAACCTATACACAGAGCACATAATGTGCAATACAGGGATGGAGGAATCACAATATGGGATAAAAATTACTGGGAGAAACATCAACAATTTGAGATATGCAGACGATACCACCCTAATGGCAGAAAGTGAGGAAGATTTAAAGAAGCTACTGATTAGGTTGAAAGAAGAGAGTGCAAAAGCTTGCCCGAGACTTAACATCAAGAAAACCAAGATAATGGCAACAGGCCCTATCAGCACCTGGAAAGTAGATGGGGAAGAAGTAGAAGCAGTGGCGGGTTTTACTTTCTTGGGATCTAGGATCACTGCAGATGGTGACTGCAGCCATGAAATAAAGAGGTGACTGATTCTAGGGAGACAAGCCATAAGAAACCTGGGGAACATAGTGAAAAGTAGAGACATCACCTTGCAAACAAAAATCCGTATAGTCAAAGCAATGGTATTCCCGGTGGTGATGTATGGATGCAAGAGATGGACCATTAGGAAGACTGAGCGCAGAAGAATAGATGCCTTTGAGATGTGGTGTTGGAGGAGAGTTTTGAGAGTCCCCTGGACAACGAGGAGAATAAATAGGCCACTCTTGAAAGAAATCAGTCCTGACTGCTCCTTAGAAGGTCAAATAGTAAAGATGAAGCTGAAGCCCTTTAGACACTAAATGAGAAGAGAGGACTCACTTGAGAAAGCCTTAATGCTGGGAAAGGTGGAGGGCAAAAGAAAAAGGGGACGGCCAAGGATGAGATGGCTAGATGGCATTGTGGACGCAGCGGGCACCGAGCTGAGCGGGCTGAGGAAGATGGTGGAGGACAGGGGTGCCTGGAGATCAATGGTCCATAGGGTCGCAAAGGGTCGGAATCGACTGTGTGACTGAACAACAACAAAATCTGGCACTTCAGAAAACACCTGAATTGACTCAATTTTTGAGGCTGTTTGATTTGACTTGGGGCAGAAACCAAAGGAAAATGTGTTAATCAGAAGATTTAGGTCTGTTCATCACCATGGTAAATCAACAAATAGCTACGATACGTCTCTAGTGATTAAGTGTTTAAGAGAACTTTTTTTAAAAAATCAGTGTGCATGGTAGGACTTTCATGAGGGAAAGAATCCTTCTAAAATTCAGGGTAGTTTTTTTTAATGAATCTGACCATTTTTTCACTACTGATGTTGCCCTTTTCCTTCCTCATCTTCCTTCTTTGCCACTGTTGTTGATATCACCACTACCATTGTCTCTTAAAGGTAAAAGTAAAGGTTGCCCTTGCTCGAAAGCCAGTAGCATCCGAATCTAGGGTCCGGTGTTCGTCTCCACTTACAGCAAAAGAGCCAGTGCTGTCTCCATTTGCAGACTTTCCCGTGATCATGTTGCAGGCATGGAATGCTGTTACCTTCCCAGTGAAGTGGTACCTATTAATCTACTTGCAATTTCTTGCTTTCGAACTGCTAGGTTGGAAGACGCTGGGACAGAGACGAGAGGTCATTCTGTCATGCAGCATTTGGATCTCAAACTGCTGATGTGCCAACCTTACAGTCATCTTAACCATAAGAAAACTGAAAAGGGGAAGAATGCCTGCACTATGCAACTGCAGACTCTTAATATGCTGAGCAGGTAGATTGGAGCAAAGTCTGCTCCATCCCAGTCCACCTGGCCTGGTCCTACCCCCTTAGTCAACTAATAGAGAGATGACGGAGAATATGTTTCAGTGACAAGCCTCCAGACATTCTCAACACCACAATGAGGCCCACATGGAGTGAGCACACTACTGTATTGGATGCAATATATCCTTGGAGGAGGGGTGTGTGCCTTTTTCTCCCCTGGGAGAATGGCTAAGCAGGCATAGAAGCTATCAAGCTTTAGCACCACCTCTTGCTGGGGGGAAGTGCGAGGTGTGGACTCTATATAAGGATGCCTTGCCTTCCTGTTGGCATACAGGGCACACCATGAAACAACATTGGGGAACATCCAACATTTGTTCACTTAAACAAAGTTGGGAACAGACTCCAAGTTGTTTTCCCAATGGATAGCCAGCCTGGACAGTAGCTAACAAAGATCAGCACTGTACAATGGTAAGAATTCGCCCATCTGGTACAGGGAGGGGTGGATTAACCACTCCTGCTCTGGTATCAGGTTGAGCACTACCTCCCACCTCCTCCCACCTCAGATTAGTGGAAAATATTTAAATAAAATTGTGGCCCTAGCCTTTGAACCATACATTGATAGTGTCCTGAGTAGGTATAGGGACTTTTCTACTTATCAAAATTGATGTTAAGGTTGGTAACACAATGAATTTTCATTCAAAACTCAAGACCTATAGAACTAAATTAAAATCTGAGGTCCTAGTAAACTCTTTAAAAAGAGAGAGACCTGCAAATAACACAACTCATCCTCCCCCTCCTCCTGCCAACTCACATTCTCCATATATGGAAAAACTAAAGCTAAAGCACAGTAGTAATTTTGTTGGAGGAGAATAGCATCCTGTCTTTATGTTGTCTTCCAAAGATATGAATTGTCCACCCAACTTTAGGACTGCCCAGCTTCACATTAGGTCGGTTCAGAAGTCAGGTTGCTTCATCTAAAAAATTCTGTCAAAAGCTGCCCTGAATTGAGGGTCGAATCTTATCTTAACCTATAAATCCAAGGGTTAACCGTTGGAACTGGCTATAGGTTGCTATGCCTCGCCCTACTTGCCTGCACTCACCCTTCGTGCACACGGCTGATCTGGGTACGCAGGTCAACGAAGGATTGAAAAAACCGGCAGTGGGGAAACAGCCCCACAAACGCGAAGAAAGGGAAACAACTTCACTTCCCAACATTCCTTGCACCGCGCCAGAGCCAATCAGGCTGAGAGGCTCTCGCACGGGGCAGCGTTTGGAAACGCGCCGCAGCCAATCAAAATAAAACCATTTTAAAAAAACGCAGCACAAACAGAAAGCACCAACCCATTACTACAAGCCCCAGCGTCCTGCGCGCCATGAGCACGCAGAACGCTGAGGAAAACGGCGCCCGAAAAATTAAAAAGAAAAACAACTCACCGCGTCACAGCCAAACACACACCAGCCGGCTTTCTATCCCTCACCCATGGCGCCTGAAGGACCCGACTGGAGTTTCCCCTTTAATATCAGTGGGTGGGGGTTGCGATCCCCCTCTCCGCTGGCTACCCTAGGGTTGGGAGGTTTGTGGGAACAAAAGGGGAATGTTTCCCAAACCCTTCTGGACTCAGGACACCAGGGAGAGGGGATCGATTCCCACCCCCTCCTTTAAAAAACTCCGTCTTTTCTACTCTTTAAAAACGGAGTTGTTTTAAGGAGGGGGGGAGGGAATCGATCCACTGTGCCTGGTCTACTGGGTCCAGAAGAGTTGGGGGGACATACCTCTTTTGTCCCCACAAACCTCCCAACCCCAGGGGAGCAAGCGGAGAGGGGGGTCGCAAGCCCCACCCACTGATATTAAAGGGGAAACCCCGATCTACTTTCACAACTACACACAAAAAAGCACCATAAAACAATAAAGCCCCCCTCCCCACCACCTAACCCACCCTTACTAACCCCCAACGACCATGCCCCCCTCCCCACCACCTAGCCCACCCTTCCTAACCCCCAACGACCATGCCCCCCTCCCCACCACCTAGCCCACCCTTCCTAACCCCCAATGACCATGCCCCCTTCCCCACCACCTAGCCCACCCTTCCAACCCCCAATGACCATGTACCTTCCCCACCACCAAATAAATAATTTTTAAAAAATTACTAAAAACACTCAAACACAGCCAAAAATACACAAAAACAAAAACACCAAAAACAATACAAAGTAAACAAAGACACAATCAAAAACAAAACAAACAGACAAAAAATACAAACTCCAACCCCCCCTCCCCCCCCGGCCCACACACACACACAAAAGAAAGAAAACAAGCAAACTTACCAAAACAGGTGCTACCTCCACCAGGACTGGAAAAGAAATGAATACAGAAAGACCCTACTTACCAGAAGAAGCTCCACCCAGAGGCCAGGAGAGAAACAAAAGTCAAAAAACAATAACCCCTACCAGCACCACCTGCTGGCCACAATAGTAAAAACAATTCAAAAACACACAACAGCCCCAAACAAAACACAAATTCACAATTTTACACAAAAGGTCACACCAAAAAAAACAAGTAAAAAAATTTACACTAAACACACTTTCACACAAATCACAAATATATGTCAATAAAATACAATAGAAACTTTAAAAAATCCTGTGCTGAGTTATTATATCATACTTTCTTCTTTTATTAATCCTCAAAAAAAACCAAAAAACCAGATCACAGTTAATAACAGCCAGGCCAAACAAATTTAACATAAATAAACATTTAAAAAATTAAAATTACAGACTAAGCAATTTTTTTTAAAAAAACAACACAATTTAACCTTCCAACACAATGTAACACTATTGCAAAAAAAGTGGCTCATTTTTAATTAAAAAACACGGGGGGAAAAGCCCGGCAACGCCGGGCAACCCTTGCTAGTACACTATATATTACTAGACACATTCATGGGATGTTTTGCAAGAAGCAAGATTTTGAAAACTCAGAACTAGGACTCCTTGAGAAATGGTCTCTACCAAATCTCTCCTACCCAGTGTATCCTAAGTGGACACAGTTGTTCTCTGACTAGCCTACACCATGTGCACCAGGATCTCAATTTGGGTCAAACTGGATATGATATTAAATTCATTTCATATTTAATATGCACATTATTTAATGTGCTGGGTGGGTGATAGTGACATCCAAGAGCTGGGAACTAAATGTGATAAACATCTTACCATCCTTTCTCCCCACCTAAAGAATGTAGGTCTAAATTGGATGATGCGCATATAGCAGAGATTACATCTGGAAAGTCATTGATTGTAGAGACCAAAGGAAAATTGACCAACACAGCAACCATTATAGTTATAATTTTAAAACAACTCTTTATTGTTAAGTAAAATGACAACTTTCAGCTACATTTTTTTTAAAAAATCACAGCTAAATAGTAAACCAGCATGCACCCTGTTACTCTAAAAGGAACTATAACATTACTGTTACAAAGCAAAACAAGTGAAGATGTCTCTGAGTTAACACATTATACAATAAGGTAATTGAAATGTAATTCAGTTAAAATATATTTCTTATAAATAGCTTGTTTGTAACAAATTATATTCAAATTCAGGGCCCAAGCTGTTTCTGACATCACTCTTGTTCCAGTGGGAAAGATTTCATAGTTTATTGCACAGGGCAGTGATAGCCAACCTTGTCATTCCAGGTGTTCTTGGACTTCAATTCCCAGAAGCCCAAGTTGACACACCTGCTGATCAGGGCTTCTGGGAATTGAAGTTCAAGAATATCTGGAGTGCCAAGGTTGGCCATCGCTGGTCTAGGTCTACAGTGAGGATCAATAGTGAATCAGGTGAAAAATATAAGACTATACTCCTTTAAGAAATTTAATGACATATACAGTGATTAGAATGCAAACATTTGTTTCACAATGTGGCAGTCTGTAGGTTCCTGCAAGAGAAAAGGTGGTGGTAGAAGCCTGTTAAAACGATGAAGAACAAGCATGAATTTTGCCTTGGCACTGTAATTAATGACTCTGAAGCACATTGTAAAAAGGAGATTGTGTTGACAGATTAGTGTGTTGTTAAATATGCTGCTTTGCTCTCTTACTGTCTCTCTGTTTTATCACTAGGGATAGAATGAAGATGCAAAGTCTGGCGGCTTTTTAATGCACTAATTGGAAAACCCTGTAATGGAAGATTCCAGCAATCCTGTTGGGACAAAATTACACTAATCCACTGTAGATGAAATGAAGTCATAAACATGAGACTGCAGTTAGGAATGATTTCAGAATAGCCTTGAATTTGAAGCACATTAGAAAAATGTTGGATATTACAATCAAACTGGGCAAACTGAAAAGCCAGATCAGGTTTAGGATTGAGTGAAGGAGTTAGTTTGAGTTGAAAGAGGCAGGTTTTTCTTTTCTCATTAAACAAGTACAGGCAAAATGCAATTCATTGGCATTATTCTTTAACTAAAATGGTGTAACCAATAATTTCTAAACACAGTCCCAAAAACTTAGCAATAAAAGAAGAGTATTGCAGGATCACAGAGAAGGTATATCTAGTCTAAATTCTTTTTCTAACAATTGAGTAGCCAAATGTCTCCTGCAATAGGCTGCCTGAAGATATTAATGTCTTAAAGCCCGGTCAGGAGATCAAGAGTTAGAGAGGCTGGGTTGATCTTTAAGACTGTTACTGTCCCTTTAAATCCAGCATGCACATGCTCCTTCTCCCACAGCCTGTTTAGTCACCTCTGGAATCCGACTCCTGCCGGCTAAGATCTCCCCTCTCGGAACGTGTGAAGTTTGGTAGCGTTGTATTGTAAGGTAGACAGCTTCTGTGAATGAATGCCTGTTAAACAAAGTCCAGATCTGCAAACAGAATAAAACTCAAAAAGACAAGTTTATTTCTTTAACAAGTTAGTTTTAGTAAAAGAGCAGCATAAAATATTTCAAACAGTCATAAAGCAAAAGGATATGAAAAGTTCTAAGTATTCTTCTCTCTTAGAAAGGATAGAGACAAAATCTTTCCCTATCAAAGATTCTGCCTAGAAAATCAGGGTACATATTCTTAAGAATAGGGCAGCCAAGAATAAAGGCTAGCCAATGACTGGCTGTTAGGATAGTCTTTTTATAGTCCTGTGGGCTTTCCCATCTTTAGGATGTTAGGGTGATGTCATACTAATGTATGTCTTCCTATCTTATACATACATTGTACTCCTTCCCCCTCCCATCAGGTATACATGCATTGTACTCCTTCTCCCTCCCATCAGGTGGATGTCATATAGGGAGGTGAATAGTTCAACTGGAGTTCATTAACCTCGTACTCCTTCCCTCCTCCCATCTGGGACATACATTGCTCTCTTCCCTCCTCCCATCTGAGTGAAGTTATGGAAGTGTTTCTGAGCTTTAGACTTGCCCAGGCTTGTTTAGAAGAGACACAGACAAAGGATTTTTAAGAAAATGAATGCTAGGGAAGCAAGATTTATGACAATTAATACTTGCCACGTCATATCTGCCAAAAATAAAAAATTGTCTATAATGCTGTATGGTTATTCAAACTTCTGCACTTTTTAACCTGCATACAGAAGACTTTAGCAGGATCTTGTGGATTTTTTCCCTTTTTGCATTGAATGTGTACATAAAAAAGTATTCACAAGTGTTTGATAAGCGTACAGTTGAAACACAAAAAGACATAGCACTGCAAATATACATGGATATAATATTTAGGTTAATTTTTAAAACTGGTCCCAGGGTCTGTTGAAGCTAGCATGGCATCTGTCTGCAGCAGGGGTTCTCAACCTTTCCATGCCACAGGCTGGATCACTCCCTCTTTGACATCTGAGTGGGCCGGACACATGGTTCTCTCCACTGCAAATGCTGCCATAAAACACAGCAAGCATGTTTGCATGTGCATGAGCATGTTGCACATGCTTGGGTGTGTTTACAGCTGTAATATATATCTCTGCTTCCACTTCTGGGGTCATAGTTGTGGGCCGGATTGTTGTAATGGTCCGTGGGAGTCGTGGTGCTGAACTCAAGGAAGGCACACGAGACTGAAGTATGATGGAAAAGGCCAGCCCCAATGCCCTGGGGTGGTCTGTATTTATTGACTACAATCAGGAGCCATCACGTATACCCCTCGTGAGACCCCCATGACAGAAAGCTTGCTACATGGCACTCGGCTGGCTGGGTTACACTTGCCAGCCTGCGTGCCCAGGTTAGCCATAAGCATACTAATCTGTGGATTGTGGCAAGACTTATTGTTCCCACCTTATCACAGTCCTGGAAGACTCCATGTACCTATACATAGCTATTTGGTCTAGCTGCGGTTGGTGTCTGCTCAGCCCTATATGCGGATGTGAGACAGACACCGTATGCTGTTTATGAGACCTTGGGTCTTTTACCTCCTGACATTTGTCCTACTGTTGTCAAAGCCACCAGCCAAGGAAAACATGGAGTAGCTAATGCTCCCTATTAGCCCGTACCCAATTTCCTTTCCGGTAAAGTCTGGTTGGTCTTCGAGGTGGTGTTCTCGCCGAATGAACCCATCGGGAAAGGTTGCTGTCCAATCAGTGACCCGGGCAACCCACATTCCCCTTTTCTTTGTTTTCTAAAGCAACTTGGCTAAGAACTTGACAGACATAGGGCATAAGCTGTTGCGGCGTGATTGTTTCCTGACATCTCCATCCTGGGTGGCACATGGACAGGAACAAGGGAATGCATTGCGCAAAGCAGCATAGCATGACTCCCACTACCATGACACCAGCAGTGAGCTTAAGCATCATTTGTAACCAGTTCCATGGCACCCAGGACCAGAGCTCATTCCACCAACCTCATTTGGTGTCTTGTTGAATGTGTGAGACTATTTTTCCCAAGTCAGTGATTTGACTTTGGATTCTGCGGGAATTATCTGTAAGATTGAAGCAACACATATTGTGAATGGTCTCACATCCTAAGTAATGGAGAAGAAGCAAATAATCAATAGCTGCTCGATTATCCAATACTGCATGCCTAATTTCTACTTGCTCTTGATTAAGTAAAGCAATGGCGGAAGAAGTGTGGTTGAGACCTTTGGCTAGGGCACATGCCAGCTGGCTAAGTCTATGAGCGTTACCTGCTGCGAGTCCAGGTACTCTGACTAGACTTACTGCTAAGGCAACATACTCTGCTTTACTGAGTAACCTTACATTGCTATCACAAGTTTCGTCGAGCTGCGATGCTCGTGTGATCCGCACTGGCCGAGGTGCTGCCTGGCGTGGTTTAAGCATTTTCCACCATGTTTTGTGGGGTGGGCTCAGTGTGTTGTTCAACCAAGGTCGACATGGCATCATCACACAGGGTTTTGACCATTCCCCATGTGATTTTTGGGTCTGGTCTCGGCTGAAACTGTCTCCTCCATCTGGGTCCCCCGGTCAGACTCATTCCTTTCATCTCAGGCAGGGGGTCCTGGACCAATCCCCTCCATGCCATGGGGCTCGAGATACGGTTTTACTCAACAAGCTGGGATCCAAACGACACCTGTAGGAGACATAATTGCTGCATACCCTCTTACCCACGTTACCAGGGGGGCCAGACCCTTCCAAGAAGGATTCAGAGGGACCCAATAATGCACCATGGGGTGTGGGAGGCATTCCCGAGTACAGAAATGCTTCTCCTGCGGGGTGCAGTCAGCAAAAATGTTAAGATGATTGTACGTGAACAAAACCTTATGCAAGCGCTGCTGTGCCTGAGCCTGAGTTCTTGGCATGGCTACCTCTTCCCTTCTTTCTTGTTTTTCAATATAAAACTTTAGCGTCCGGTTCACCCGTTCGACAATGGCTTGTCCTTGGGGGTTGTACGGTATGCTGAAAATATGCCTAACGTCCCAGACGGCCAAGAATGTGGCTAGCTGTCTGGAGCCATAGGCAGGTGAATTGTCGGTTTTCAAGCAATCCTGTTTGCCCATGACTGCGAAACATGCCAAGAGATGTTGCTCTACATGAGTTGCAGATTCGCCTTTCTGAGCCGTAGCCCAGACGAACTGCGAGAAAGTATTGATAGAGATGTGCATGAACTGCCATCTCCCAAATTGTGGAATGTGCATCACGTCCATTTGCCACAGTTGGTTAGCTCCAGCTCCTCTTGGGTTAACCCCCATGCTGGCCCCCCAGGTGCTCCTGCACATTGCTGGCAGGAACGAACTATTCCTTGAGCTTGCGACAATGGCAGATTGAACTGCCTTGCCAGTGCCTTCGCATTCTGGTGGAAGAATGTGTGGCTTTGAATCGGGGTCGAGAAAACTCCCGCAACCAACTTCTGCTGCACTTCCCTTGCGGCTGCATCTGCTCTACTGTTGCCCTCCGAGAGAAGACCAGGTATATCTTGGTGACTTCTAATGTGGCCGATATAGAGCTTTTCCTTGCGGTAACGCAAATGGAACTGCATGGTCAAGAACAGACTTAACAAGTTTTTGTCTATCGCAGGAGTGATGTAAGCTCCTGGTAGACTGTGAATCAAATTTCTCACATACTGACTATCCGTGATGATGTTCAATGGCTCCTGGGTGGTTGTTAAAGCAAGGTTCGCTGCCGCCAGTTCCGCTCTTTGTGCAGATTTCTGCGGAAGTGTCAACAGGGTTCTCCAAGCCTGTCCCTTGAGCCATGTCACAATACCATACACTTTTCCCCCATCCATGAATGCTGTCTTCACTCCTTTAAGTGGGATCAAGGACAACATTCCCTCCAATTCGACTGTCCGCGTCTGTAGCGAGACAAGTCTTGGGTTTTTTGGCAGATGGTACGCCAAATTCCCAGTGAAACCTCCCAATGCAATCGGGAGAGAGTCTCCTAACTGCATGAGTCTTTCTATCTGGTCTTTGGTAAATGGGACCACTATCTTGGCTAGATCATATCCCGAAATGTCTCTTGCTTTCAGCCTCCCTCTATGGATCACTGTCCACCAGCTCTCGGTAGGTATACCCATTCCACTATTTCCACACACACCCCATTGGAGTCTATTCCTAGTGCTCCGGTGAACATGGTCTCATTTCTGACTATGTACAGATTCAGGACCTGAGCGCTTGGCTCCTTGCTGATTCTATCTACCCATCTTTGGCTGAGAACGTGGTTTACCTCCTGAAGAGTCAGTTTCACCTCTTGTGTAATGCATATGCGATCGGCTGGCTGCTTCCCTTGTGTAAGCAGCGAGAAGAGCAGTTTTAAAAGCTCTGTATCTAATCTGAAATACGGTCTGGCCAAATTGATGTTACCTAGAACCTGTTGGAGTTCTACTAATGTAATGGAATCCTTAATAAGGACCCTAGGCAGCACTGGTGCTGCATAAGATCCAAGAAGCCGGTGACCCAAATCTAAATAGGGTTCGGTCCTCTGAACTTTTTCCGGTGCAATGATCAATCCTTTCTCCCCCAGAGTGCTCTGAAGGTCACAGAATGTGTCACTGCCTAATTTTGGTGCTGCGATCAAAATGTCATCCATGAAATGGCAAACTAAGATTTGGGGTGCAGGTTCTGGAACCTTTCCAGTGCGTTGTGGACATAAATTTGGCACAGAGTTGGCGAGTTAAGCATGCCCTGTGGCAAAAATTACCACGTAAACCTTTGGGTCAGTTCCCTATGGTTGACAACTGGCACTGTGAAGGCAAACCTCTCCCTATGTATCCCTAGGATGTAAAGGGATGGTGTAAAAACAGTCAAGTCTACGACTAGGATTTCCCACCCTTCGGGGATTATGTTCAGATTGGGGATGCCGCACTGATGTGGTCCTATGAGTTGAATGCACTTGTTGATTTCCCTCAAATCATGAAGAAGTCGCCATTTGCCTGACTTCTTTTTGATGATGAAGATGGGAGAATTCCATGGACTGGTGGAATGTGTCCCACTTCAAGCTGCTCTCTAACAAGCTGCTTTCAAGCCACTAATTTCTCCCCAACTATTGGCCACTGGTCTATCCATACCGGCTCATTGATTAACCATTTGAGCGGTAGGGTCATTACCCAAACGTTAGGGTTGCATGATACTGCTGCAGAATGTCCCTACCGCAGAGATTGATAGGCACATTCATAATGTGGGGTCAGATGACTGCTGTGCCTTCTGCCTCTGGAATAGTGACCTCTACCCAGTCACGGCTCCTGAAAGATTCTTGAACTCCTCCTGCCCCCCACACATCTTTTACTGGCTCAATGGCCCACTCTGGGGGCCATAAATCATTGCTAATTACACTAACATCTGCTCCTGTGTCAAGCAGACTGTCAAAAGGTCTTTCATTCAAAAATACCTTGATGACTGGTTGTTGCTTCCACTCTATGCTCTGCTCCACTGTTGCTATGATCTGGAATCCTTCCACTGCCCCTTCCTCTCTCTGTCGGTCTGTCGACCCGAATCCTGCATCTCCTCTGACAACTTCCTTGCCCCCACCTGGCAGATGATAGGGAACCATGATCAATTGCGCTACTGAGTCTCCTTTGCCAATTGTCTGGGGTAACTGTGTCCAAAGCTGGATCTTAATGATTCTGGTGTAATCGGAGTCGGTGACTCCCGGGATCACAAAGATTCCCTTTTTCCCAGAACTACTCCGAGGCAAGACTATTCCCATGATGTTACATGGCAGGGGTCCCTGATACTGGGAATTGACCAGATAGACTGCACCTGGCAGGTCACAAGTGACGTCCTCCTGGCACACCAAATCTAGTCCTGCGCTGCCCTTGGTCACTGCCTGTGCCTTGGAAATGCTGGGTGTCAGAACAGATGTCGCTACTGGGATCCCTGCCCTGGGGCTGTCAGGGCAGGCATCGTCCCTATTTGAACCAGGGCTAGGGACACACTCACTGCTCGGTTTCCTGAATTGGGGCAATCACGTGCCCAATGCAAGCCGTTGTGGCACCTTGGACACTGGGTGGTTGGATCGGGTGGATGGCTGGATGATCGGCCACCCCCCTTGTGTTGGGGCTTTTTCGATCTACACTCTCTCACGTAGTGTCCTGCCTTGCCACACCGGTGGCAAGCGCCCTTGACCTTATTCTTGGGCCGGTTTCCCCTTTGAACCGCTGCTGCTAACAGACCCGTTTTGTAAGAGTCTGTCCCAATGTCAGCACAAGCTCTGATCATGTCCGTGAGTGTCAGATCAGGACGATGACCCATTACCTGCAAAACCTTGCGGCAATCAAGGTTGGCATTGTCCTTTGCCATTTTCATCTTGAGGTCTTTCTGTGCCTCCTGATTGTCCACCTGCCTGCTAATTACTTCTTCTAGCCTATTGATGAAATCCATGTAGGGCTCCTGCACACCCTGTTTGATGGTGGTGCAATTCTTAGTTCCCTTGCCAGAAGCTGGAACCTTGAGATATGCTTTGAAAGCAGTCTCAGAAGCCAGCTGGAGTGTAGCTGCCCATAGGAGGGACTGCGCTGGGATAGGCTCGAACTGACCCAAGCCATAAAGTTGCTCCGCGATCACTGCTCTGCCCATCTTAGCTGCTCTAGCCTGCGATTCCATCCTGTACTCACTATCCCACAAAAGGTACTGACTGGGGCTCAACATCATCCGCATGATGTTTTTCCATTCATGAGGAATGAGTGAGGTGGATTCACAGAGCTGCCGGAATGTGCCCTTTGAGAATCTGCTTTGAAGACCTGTCTCTATGATGGCTTTGCAGATTTCCACAAGCACCTTGTATGGAATTGGTGTGTACACCGCCGTTTGATCACCCGTGAGGGCGTCCGTCTCCAGGCGGAGTGGACATAGCTGTTGAAGCACGGCCAACTTGTCGGCCGGTATCTCTCCTTTGCGTGTTTCCTCCTCTACCATGAATTGAAAAGGACTTTTGGTTGTCCGGGAAGTGCCTGCGCTTCCTGAATTTCCATCCCCTCCCGTGGCTGCTGAAGGTGCCGCTGGAGGAGAGTCCCCCACACACCCCTGTCTAAAGTGGATGATCAAGCAGAGATGTGTTGGGCCTGATGGTTCCTCGTACACTGGAAGTACCGGGGAAGTATCAATCTCTGCTCAGACTGGATTGGCTGCTGAAATTGCCTGTCTACACTTGCTCCAAGTTTCAATGATGTCAGCAGGTGCCCTGGGCTCCTGCTTAAGGCAGTATCCTATCCTATCCCAAACCTCAGGTGCCATCGTGCCTGCTTCTGGGTATAACAAACAATGCTCCCCCAGATGCTTCACCAGTGTCGTCAGATGCTGTCTACTGACACCAATGTGGTGCCACCTGGCCAGGGCTTTGAGATCACCACAATGCGTCTCTTGCCTGATGGTCAAGTGCTTCCCCAAGTGTGCCCCCATTACCACCTGGTGAGGAATTCCCTAGATGCCTTACACAACTTACAAGTCAATGCGATCACGGGACGAATCTGAGTGGTATGGCTGGGCAGGTGAAGCACAGGACGATGTCCCTCAGGTTTGGTGGATGGACGGGGACCATGGCCTCGGTTGCTGCACATCCGCTGCTCTGCCTTCTGCTGCTGTGGATCTCGGCTTTCCCCGGCTGCGGAACGCATCTGTTCCTATGCATGAGGTCTGCTGGCATGCGAGCATGCTGCCTCCCTTGAGACTATGCTGAGTTCCGACTGGAGTTGTTTTCCAGTCAGAACTGCTCCGCTACTCCCGAGTAGACACATTGCGGGTCACCATCTGTTGTAATGGGCCGCGGGAGTTGTGGTGCTGAACTCAAGGAAGGCACGCGAGACTGAAGTATGATGGAAAAGGCCAGCCCCGATGCCCCGGGGTGGTCTGTATTTATTGACTACAATCAGGAGCCATCGCGTATACCCCTCGTGAGACCCCCGTGGCAGAAAGCTTGCTACGTGGCACTCGGCTGGCTGGGTTACACTTGCCAGCCTGCATGCCCAGGTTAGCCATAAGCCTACTTATCAGTGGATTGTGGTGAGACTTATTGTTCCCGCCTTATCAAGGTCCTGGAAGACTCCATGTACCTATGCATAGCTATTTGGTCTAGCTGCGGTTGGTGTCTGCTCAGCCCTATACGCGGACGTGAGCCAGACACTGTATGCTGTTTATGAGACCTTGGGTCTCTTACTTCCTGACATTTGTCCTACTGTTGTCAAAGCCCCCAGCCAAGGAAACAATGGAGTCGCTAATGCTCCCTATTGCTATTAGCCCGTACCAAATTTCCTTTCCGGTAAAGTCTGGTTGGTCTTCGAGGCAGTGTTCTCGCAGAATGAACCCATCGAGAAAGGTTGCTGTCCCATCAGTGACCCGGGCAACCCACACCGGATAATTTGCTGTCATGGGCTAGGGCCAGCCCATGGGCCATAGATTGCGGACTCCTGATCTACAGACTATTTTTCTTTGAGAGCAGCAGTGACATTTAAGATGGAATAAAAGGAATATAAATTTGCACTGTGGATATACTACATTGGGTTGAAAAAACAATGCAGTGTAACCTCATACAGCAATCACTCCGTATAGCAACAAAATCACATAATAATTAGGTTTTGGGTGGAAATGGCATCCCGCATGACAATTTTCCCTATGGAAGAATCCATACAACAATTTTTCTATGGGAAAAACTACTTAGCAAAAAAATCGTATGATGCATCCCATAGGGAAAATCGCTATACGATGTATGTATCAAATAGCAATTGTTTCATACAACAACGAGCCCGATGGAACGGATTAAAATTGTTGTATGAGGTACCACTGTATATTGAACTTCTTTTCCAAAACTGGCCACAATTCTGTTTTAGTTAAGAAGAGCAGAAACTATCTGCAGAGCGCAACCATAGTTCACTGATGAACAGGACCTAAGTATGAACAACACTGAGTTTTCAGGGTTGTTTGAGGAACTGGTTAAGATTCATGAATACAGTATTACAAAATCTAGAGATAAAATGGATATCTCAGCAGAACAGAAGACAATTCCCTTTTCTCCAGCGTGTATTAGATTGTATCACCGTGGAAATCCAAGAGACAAGCATTTTCAAAGGTTCTGGAGGCTGATCTTTAACTGTTCCTCTGACACAATTACAGCCTCCACTCTTAGAAGATTATTATTGTGCAAATTTTTTACAAAAGAAAAAACACACAATGCTCTGCTATTAATTAGAAACTCTGATATGAAAATGATATTATTTGTCAGGTAGAGTTTGATGTTTGAACAAAGTTAGAAAGAGATGTTATACTTTTTGGAAGAAGGTGATAGAAAAGAGCCAGCATTGCAAGTAACACCACCACCCCTGCAATTTGTGTCATCTCACATTTGCCTCCAGACAAAGAAGTTTCACTGGTTTTCAGAGTCCCTCTAAGATTTGCATAGGCAGGCTTTAACACTGAGTGATCAGAAACACACTTGGGTGTGAAAATGCTATTTTAGTTATGATGACTAGCAACCATCAAATGGCATTTTCCACTAGTTCTTGTAACCCTTTATACCAGAGGTGGCATGCAGAGGCCTTTCTGTAGGCACATGCAGTGTCATGGGCAAGCTCCGTCCTACCCAGCCTGGCTGGCACCAATGGCAGCACCACTTCCCCACCCATCCCTCTCCCTCTGTCACAGGGGAGGCTGAAATCCTGTCCAGCAGGTGGCAGCGAGGAAGAGGTGAGGTGACACACGCTCCTTTGAAGAGGCAGTGGCAGCACACATGTGGGGTGGACAGGGGAACCCAAAAGGGGGCAGGAGAATCCACAGGGGTGTGTGCACACCTGCAGGGGGCAGGGGAACATGCAGAGGTATGTGTGCACCAACAGGGGGAATGCACACCTTTGTGAGTAGAGGAACCCATGGGGAGGGGTGTGCACATCCGCAGGGGCAGGGGAACCCACAGGGGGCCATATGCACCCACACAGTAGGGCAGGAGGTACACTGATGACATCACATGGGTTTGTGGGCATGAGCAGTGCCTGCCCATGTGCCTCCTCCTCCTGATTGGACAATCAGTCTCTAAACAGTTTATACTGTAAAGTTTGTAAACTTATGAGTTAGTGTCCATCACTTCAACTTTTGATAAGGAAAATTTCAAGTTACGATAGATTGGTCAA
Organism: Bradypodion pumilum; assembly: GCA_035047305.1. NCBI lineage: Eukaryota > Metazoa > Chordata > Lepidosauria > Squamata > Chamaeleonidae > Bradypodion > Bradypodion pumilum. Next base: position 82,457,210 of record JAWDJD010000006.1, read on the forward strand.
TGGAGCCCATAATTTGCTTATCCCTAATCAATTTTATTAGGTTTGGTCTGAAAGAAAACAAATTCTCTTGACACCCTCTTGCCAAATCTTTACTGGCACAAAACATAGGAATTAGATTTCTAGACTGCCACAGAGCTGCCCAGGGCCAGAAGCAGCATCAAGACCTCCCCCAGCCAGGGGTGAGGAGGACCAGGTTGGCGGTGGGAAAAGCCTCCATCCACCACCACCACTGCCGTGGGGCTGCCTGGGGCCAGAAGCCACAGCGAGACCACTCCCAGCTGGGGGTGAGGAGGACCAGGTGGGAAAGCCGCCATCTACCACCTCCGGGTGCCAGCCGAGAGCCGGAGGAGAAGACTACATGGCAGAAAAGAAGAAAACAGAGGAGGAAAGCCAAGGGGCGAGAGACCCGTGTAAAGGATAAGTAACTGATATGCAATAATGTAGCTAACTTAATATAGCAACTGACATAGAGACTTTACACTGACTTAATATAGCAACTGAAATAGAGACTGTGTTTTACATTGTAATAATATGCATGATAATACATTGTTTAAACTGTTTTAAACTTCGTTTTTTTAAAAAACTGTGATAACATGTATGATGGGAGGAAAATGGCATAACAACTGGCAAACCACGCCACAAAGCTTGCCAAGAGAACCCTATTGACCAAAGCAAAAGGCAAAACAAAGGAGCAGTCTAGATGATACAGGATGTTTAGCACCACAGAGTGGAGGAAGGGGAGGGACAGGAAAGTGGGAGGAGAAATACAGTGTTGCAAGGAACAATACTGCATAGGGACATGGAATGTGAGATTTATGAATCAAGGTAAACTGGAAGTGGTTAAAAATGAGATGGAAAGAATAAGCATTGACACCTTGGGAAGCAGTGAGCTGAAATGGACAGGGATGGGCAAAATCAGCTCTAGAAACCATCATATCTACTACTGTGAACAAGAAAACCTTAGAAGAAATGGAGTAGCCATAACTGTCAACAAAAGAATGAGAAAAGCAGTAATGGGATACATCTCAAAAATGACAGAATGATGTCAGTCAGAATTCAAGGCAAACCTTTCAATGTCACTGTGATCCAAATATACGCACCAACCACTGGTGCAGATGAAGCCACAGTGGACCAGTTCTATGAGGACCTACAACATCTCATGGAACAGACACCAAGAAATGATGTCCAAATTATCTTGGGAGATTGGAATGCCAAAGTAGGAAATCAAAAAGTGGATGGAATAACAGGCAACTTTAGTCTTGGTACACATAACAAAGCAGGGCAAAGATTGATAGAGTTCTGCCAAAAGAACGCACTGATCATAGCAAACACTCACTTCCAGCAACACAAAAGGCAATGTTACACATGGACGTCACCAGATGGCCAACACTGAAACCAGATTTACTACATACTCTGCAGCCAAAGATGGAGAACCTCCATACAGTCAGCAAAAACAAGACTTGGAGCAGACTGTGGAACCTACTGATCGCAAAATTCAGGCTTAGACTAAACAAAATAGGGAAAACAAGTAGACCAGACAGATATCACCTAGACAACATCCCTATAGAATACACGGTGGAGGTGATGAACAGATTTAATGGCTTAGACTCGATAGTCAGAGTGCCAGAAGAATTATGGACAGAGATGCGGGACATCATGCAGGAAGCAGCAAAGAAAACCATACCAAAAGAAAATAAGCATAAGAAAGCAAAGTGGTTGTCTGACGAGGCTCTTAAAATAGCAGAGGAAAGAAGGAATGCAAAAGTCAAAGGAGAAAGGAAAAAATACAGTCACGAACACAGAATTTCAAAGAAAAGCAAGGAGAGACAAGGAAAACTACTTAAAAGAACAGTGCAAAGAAATGGAAGAAAACAACAAAAGAGGCCGGACTAGAGAACGTTTAAAAAAAAAACGGGGAAATCAAGGGAACATTTAAAGTAAAAATGACCATGATAAGGGACAAAGACAGAAAGGAGTTAGCTGATGCAGAAGAAATTAAGAAAAGATGGCAAGAGTACACAGAGGAACTTTACAAAAAGGACCTCAACACTCCTGATAATAACAATGATTAGGAAATTGAACTTGAGCCAGACATCTTGGAGAGTGAAGTCAGAAAGGCCCTAAAGAACACTGCAAACAACAAAGTTAGTGGAGATGATGGTATACCAGTTGAATTTTTCAAAGCTCTAAAAGATGATGGAGTCAAATTATTGCATTCAATATGCCAGCAGATTTGGAAAACAAAGCAGTGGCCACAGGATTGGAAAAAATCAATATACGTTCCAATTCCAAAAAAGGGCAATGCCAAAAAATGTTCAAATTATCAAACAATTGTGCCCATCCCACATGCCAGCAAGGTGATGCTCAAGATAATACAGGATGGACCTCAGCAGCATGTGGAGAGAGAATTACTAGAGGTGCAGGCTGGTTTCAGAAGAGGCAGGGGCCTAGAGACCACATGGTCAACATATGTTGGATCATGGAGAAAACAAACGAATTCCAGAAACAAGTTTACTTTTGTTTTATTGACCACATCAAGGCATTTGTCTGTGTGGACCACAACAAGATGTGGCAAGTAATTAAAGAGATAAGAATACCAGAACACCTCATATGCCTCCTGAGAAATCTGTATATGAATCAAGAAGCAACAGTTAGGACAGAACACAGAATGACAGAGTAGTTTTGAATAGGAAAAGGAGTAAGACAAGGCTGCATTTTGTCACCCCCTTATTCAACTTAAACACAGAGCACATAATGCACAATGCAGGGATGGAGGAATCATAATATGGGATTAAAATTGCTGGGAGAAACATCAACAATCTGAGATATGCAGACGATACCACCCTAATGGCAGAAAGTGAGGAAGACCTAAAGAATTTTTGCAGGCGCACCCACCCAAATAAAGACTCAGACACCGGTATTGGATTAAAGGCATCGGGCCACTTTTATTGAATAATGCCCTAGTCCGAATTATCACTTTCAATTGGTGTATCATCCAATTGTAATTCTTTAAGGCAAGCAGGCCGCAGTAGCACTGGTAAGGTTCCACCCTAAATGCCAATTGAAATTGGCTACATGTATCAATTTGTATCAATTTGTTTGTTGACACAAACAAATTGTTGACCAGAGTCAATATACTATCTACTGACCCCACCCTATGACGTGTATCCGTTCAAATATCAAGGTGATGCAGGCTGTGAAGCTCCTGACATCACCCCTTTCATAGTTCGCCCTTGACCGGTCAATCCTGTTTCCCCTGTACCTATCTACGTGTTGGCCAGTCAATTGCGAACCTGCCGGATACCTATGTGTCATAAACCTTTACCTTACCCAGTGCTACCCGCCACACGGGGAGGCGTCCATGATGACTCACCGCCCCCCCCCCCCAGACCATCAGCTTGGTCACCAGGCCTGCTTGCACATCCTCCAGAAAGAGGTTCATACCTCCGGCTGACAGGTGGACCCCATTTCCTGCCTATAGGTCAAAATTTTTGCAAGCCTATCCCCGGATGTCTACTGGCTGTCCCCAAGCCATTCTCAGCAAGGAACCGGGCAACAGCCCTGTCTACTGACCGCCGGGGACGGTCCAAACCACGAAGATCCATGTCTCTTCTAAAACAGTGTCTCGGCACGATGTTAGACCATAGCAACCATGTGTACAGCCATAAATGATGTAAAAATGCCAGGTCACTGCACCTCGACATTTTAAAGAAAGGTCAGTGATCCGTGTGAGATCATCACCGCCGAGGTGCAGAATAAGAACATCAGGCGGTCCAGCATCCCTGATGGACATCAGGAATGGCAACAGTTCCTGCCCTCTCATGCCACGCATACCATACCACCGCATATGTGCGGATGCACGCAGCCCGAGCTGGGGTTCACACTCTGTCACCGCAGCATATTCTGCCGCCCAGTGTACATAGCTGCGGCCCACCAACCCCACTGCCACCGGTGTGCGGAGACACACAGGGTCTGTAAAAGAGGAAAAGCAATTAAGGACATAACTAGGTACTCATACAGTGAGGGGATGTACATATAAGGCAAAATACGCGCAAACCCCCACGTGCCCACACATATCCGCCTCCGAATACCCAAACGCAGCCACGGTCAATGCGACGCCTATCCTGAATGAATGGGTGCCATAACGGGCCCCACACTGTGAAGCGTGGTACCGGTCACCCTACAGAACTGAAATTTGGTAAGGGGAGACCCATCCTGGTGGCAGAAAAACAGGCCAGGGCGCGCAGCAGGCACTGCCAAAACTGCATGTAAGGCACCAACCGGACAGATGTCAGCATAGCAGTCTACACCACTGCCTACTCCATGCTGATCGGCCTTTGAGGAACAAATCCTCAACTGAGCCCACTCCTGGTTGATAGAGACATCTTTGAGTTCCAGTGCCCTACAAAAATTGTCCCCCTTTGATCATGGGACCAGCTCGCTGACTCGCAGAGCTCCAGAGAAAGCTACGGTGGTAGCTGCATAAAAAGAGACTACTCCCACCTACTGTAACATAGTCTATGCCAACCTCGTGCAAGGTTGGTCAAGGTCAGAATACCTGTGAAAACAGGGCGACGTGTGTCCAGGCGGCGGCCACGTACACGTGTCCACCCTTCCAATACATGGCGTACGTGGAAAACACTCGCACAGTCAGTAAAGCCCCGTGCCTTGGCCATGAATGTCAAGGCGTAAAGCCTGGTGGCTATGGTGCGTGGGGCCAACCCCAGGTCATGAGGCGCACCATGTATTGTAAATCCTAGGCGACCGGTATCAGGCACATTTCAGGCAACTGCCTTTTGCCCACAAAAGGCTCAAAAGCGAAGGATTGGACACTGACACGCCGTACGCGTGCGAGGTGCCAAGACAAGCAACTCATCTGGTTCACGTCTCCTCGCCAAATGTCCATATCTCAGCTAAGAGTGGAGAGGGTAGGTCCCAAGCGTATGGAGCCCATTCACGGAACCGGGAGATCTGCAGGCAGGATAAAGTATCAGCAATATCGTTATAATGCCTGGCACATGTTTAGCCCTAAGGAGCGCCTTAAAGCGCACGGACCCAAAAACAATAGGCGAGCTGAGGCCATGACTCCGGGGGATTTAGACGTTTGGGCATTGACAATGTGCACCACCGCAGCATTGTCACACCAAAAGCAAAGCACAGAATTAGGCCACCTGTCCCCCTAGAGTATAAAGGGGACCCAGAATTGAGAAAAAATTTCAGAAACGTAAGATCACGTAAGCGATCTGTGCCCTGCCGTCCCTGGGGCCAATGACCATAGGCACACTGTCCTTAAATAAATCCCCCCACCCCAGGGAGCCAGAGGCATCCGACCGTACTTGGAATGGGGCTGACCAGCAGCTCATACCTCCAAAAGGAGACAGCATGAAAGTCCTGCGGGAATGTGAGCCAAACAAACAGGTCCGCTCGTAAACCCCTAATCAGCTGTACCCTGCGGTGTTGTTTATCAAGACCTGCCATAGTGTGTCCCAAACACCAGGCGAAGGCACTGCCTGGTGTTACCACTCTGCAGGCGAAGTTGATGCAGCCATGCATCACCTGCGACTCCCGGAGAGGCACCTTCCACTTGGCAATATTGCCACATTGCGGCAGGGGCCGCTCTTCTTGACCGACAATTCGGTCACCTGGCCCTCCTGCACGTTATTCAAAAGAGAGGTGCATCCACTTGTTGACAGGTGAACCCCATCTCAAGAATACAGGCCACAGTCCTGTAACCCTACCCCCAGCTGACAAATGGTTGTCCCCAAGCCATTCTAGATAAGGAACCAGGCAACAGCCCTGTTCACTGACCGTCGGGCACGGTCCGACCGCTGGGTCAAAGTCTCTCCTATGATATTGCCTCGGCATGATGTATGACCATAGCAATCGTGTAAACGGCCATAAATGGCAAAGAGACGCCAGGTCACTGCACTCGGAAGTCTTTAAGTCCGGGTCAGCAATCCGTGCAAGATCACCGCCTCCGAGGTGCAGAATTAAAACATGTGGTGGCCCAGCATCCCCAATGGACATCAGGAATGTCGACAGTTCCCACCACCTATGTGCCGTGCAAACCATACCACTGCATACGCGCGGTTATGCGTAGCCCGAGATGGGGTCCCCATTCTAACGAAGCAGCATACTGTGCTGCCCCAGTGCACATAATTGTGGCTCACAAGCCACACTACTACCAGTGTGCGGAAACACATAGGTTCTGTAAAATAAGGAGGGAGAATAGAGAGCAGAACAAGGCACTAATTTAGTGAAGGGACGAACAGACAGTGAAAATTTGGCAAATCCCCACCTGCCCATGCAACATATGTCAGGCTCCGGGCACCCAAATGCAGCCGCAGTTGATGCAACGCCTAACCGGAAGTAATGGGTACCAATTATAGTTCAATAAGGGTACTTCGCATCATCCCGTCTAGGATAAGCGGCAAGCCAACGTTCCAGCACCTGGACATTAATTGGGGAGGGGGCCTTTTGAATGGGTGGCACTGTCAGAGGGAGCTCTGACCGCCCCCAGCCCACCCCTTCCTCTGCCTCGTGACAGACCAGCCCGTGGGTATGCGGAGGCGGCATGAGGGCCAGAACAAGAGGGACACTTGTGCCAGACTCGACACTGATGCTTGTTGCACACTCCGCTGGCGGAGAAGCTCCAACACAGCAGGCGGGCTGGAACCCCCTGCTCCGCCGGCTGGCGGAGAGCCTGTGTAACAGCAGCCCGCTGCACGGCGTGGCCGCAATGGTACCGGTCACCAGGCGCCGGCCGCGTGGGGGTCATGTACAAGAGCCACAATTGCTGGCAGGGCTCATCTCATCTCAGGATGGAGGGCCACTCTCATCCTAAACTCCTCATCATAGGCCAACCATGACGGGCCAGGGAAATCAACCACCGCCCGATAAATATTGTCCAGGTATTGTACCATCGGAATGGCCAAGTCAGGATGGGCCCTCAGGTATACCGCCATATAAATGAGATAGGCCAGTAACCAATTGCCCCAGGTGCGCGGTGGCTTACGACGATGGGACAACTCCTTGTCCCTATCATCCTGCCCTTCCCTCTCTTCCTTGGTGGGCTCACAGTTTAGGAGGGCCTACATCTCTCTTAGGTGGCCTGGGAGAGATGATCGCCCAGGGGTAAGGAATAACCGGCCGTCGGCAGGGCCGCCGTCTGAACAGATTGAATTGAGGGTGTGCGCAGTGGGCCCTGAACAACCCCTGAAATGTTAGGCATACCCATAGGGGTGGTCACCCCTGTCATAACCGGGGGGGGGGGAGTAATTGGACAACCAAGAATTAACGGGACAGTGTGGATACAACTGTCCTCCCACAGTAACCTGTCGTGGCCATGGCCACTGTAACCCCCCAGTGTTGCTAGGTAGTGTCACTGGTGTACTTAATTGACCAGGATACTCACCCAGTGCACCCCCGTGGGCCGCCCCAACTGGGGGTTCCGGCCCACGGCGGGCGTCAGAGCTCGCAATGGAAATTGAGCTCTGCGTGCCGCTGCAACCCTGCCACGCAGGACTGGTCCCTGGCGGCAAGCCCCGTTGCGATGGTCTGGCGGGGAGCAGCGAGGCGCCAGCTTGGGCTGGCCTGACAGCCTCAAGCAGCTCGACCCTGTTAGTGGCCCACTGGACAGCCGTGGCCGATGTGTGTGCCGGAATTGCAGGATTTGCGAGCCCACCATCAGAAGGTGGCGGGGCAATGCCCATTGATGCCTCCAGCAACGAAATGCGTGCAAGGAGGGCATCAACAGTCTCCGACCCACCTGGATAAGGTGGGCCGGATGGGCCGGATGGCCCACCGGGCAATTGTTGTGGGATAAACCCGCATGGGGATCCCGGGCCCGAATAGGGCCATGTCCAGTAATCCAGCCCATGAGGGGCCGGGAGAATGGTGGGGCGGAAACCCACACCAGGCCCAAGTGGGCCGCCCAAGTGGGCCGCCCTGCCCCGAGCCAGGCAAAGACCCTACGGGGGTAGGAACCCCAGAGGGGCCGGCCTGTGCCGCCCCTGCCTGAATCCCCAGACCGGGTGGGTAGGCAGAAGCCTGTTCACCCGCATTGGTGGTAGTGGCTGAACCAACCCTACCACCCGGTTGTGGGGGTACCGCCCAAGCCCTCCGGCCCAGAGGCGGCCCCCTAGATGCGGAGGGGGTGGGCAGAGCCCTCCCCCTTGGCTGCGGCTTAGCAGCCGGTGCCTTGCGCTTGGGAGCCATGCCTCCCAAGCAGAATAAGAAAGAGCAAAGGGAAAAAACTCCCTTTAAAAAGAGAGCGGGGCAAAAGCCGGGGAGAAAGCGGCGGAGCAAACTTCTCCAATCCGTCGCGTTGCAAAATAGCAGCCAGGCTGCCTCGTGGCCATTCCTTTTATGGAGGGGTGGCCACGCCCCCTAACTAACCCGGATGTCTGAGTCTGGGTGGGTGGGGCCCCCGCAAAGAGCACGGCGGCCATTTTGGCGCCGCACTTGTACTTGATTGGGTTGAACGAGGAGAGTGCAAAAGCAGACTTGAGACTCAATATTAAGAAAACCAAGATAATGGCAACAGGCCCAATCAGTTCCTGGAAAATAGATGGGGAAGAAGTAGAAGCAGTGACAGATTTTACATTCTTAGGATCAAAGATCACTGCAGATGGGGATTGCAGCCATGAAATAAAAAGGTGACTGATTCTTGGGAGACAAGCTATGAGAAAGTTGGGGAACATAGTGAAAAGCAGAGACATCACATTGCAAACAAAAATTCGCATAGTCAAAGCAATGGTATTCCCTGTGGTAATGTATGGCTGTGAGAGCTGGACTATAAGGAAAGCTGAGCGCAGAAGAATAGATGCCTTTGAGATGTGGTGTTGGAGGAGAGTTTTGAGAGTCCCCTGGACAGCGAGGAGAGCAAATAGGTCAATCTTAGAAGAAATCAACCCGGACTGCTCATTAGAAGGTCAAATAATAATTATGAAGCTGAAGTACTTTGGACATCAAATGAGAAGGGAGGATTCACTTGAGAAGGCCTTGATGCTGGGAAAGGTGGAGGGCAAAAGAAGAAGGGGGAGGCCAAAGATGAGATGGCTAGATGGTATTGTAGACACAATGGGAACAGAACTGGGAGGGCTGAGGAGGATGGTGGAGGACAGAGGTGCCTGGCGGGAAATGGTCCATAGGGTCGCAAAGGGCGACTGAACAACAACAACAACATCTTCAGTATTTTCCATAGAGAGGACTCTTATACTTGGCCTTGCAAAAATAGCATTCTGGGTAACTACAGACATTCTAGAAACCTCTGGTTGATGTTGATCTAGGTCAGTGGTGCCCAAACTTTTTTTGCTGCGGGCCGGTCCTGCCCCTGACACACAGCTGTGGGGGCTGGAGGTGGGCTGCTCCCACTGCTGACCATTTTGATGTCAGCAGCGGTGGCAATCACACTTTGTCCCCGCTGCTCCGAGCAGCTTCTGGCTCAGTCCCATTGCTGCAGCAGTCTTTGGCAATGTGGATCGCTGCCTTGGGGAAATTTTTGGATCCTTCCCCATTTCAAAATCCGCAGTGCTGGGAGAGCCCCTTGGTGCACCGCAGCTGACATCAGGTGGTGGGAGAATGTGGAGGCTGTCCAGAGAGGGTCTGGGTTCTCAGCCCGGGGTGGATTAATGAGATGTGTGGGCCTAATTGGGCCCACGGGCTGTAGTTTGAGCACCTCTGAGCTAGGTCATGGGCAGCATTACATCTGAACAATCTGCAGTGAAATTAAATGGTCCCTTCCCAACCATGCTTTTGAATTAAAATGTGGGCAAAAATTAAGACAAGAAATGAAGTATATATCAGAATGTGGAAACAGGAAAAGGGAAGATATCCCACTTTATTCTACATCTGATAAAAACAGTGAAATACATCAACACTGTCAGTGATCTTATCTTCCAGTGGTGAGAAAAGCCAGATGGTGAAACTAGAACAGTTAGTAACATAATACGTGATGATCCCAAGAATATGCAGTCTCTCTCAGTAAGATTTGGAAGCTCAGACACCAGATTTAGGAAAACAGGGCTGCTCTGTGGAGAGGTGTATTGAAACAGAATAAAGTCTTCTGTTTCTTTAGTGCCAGGAAGTAGGTTTAGATTCTTCCCTGTGGGGTTCCCAAGTGCAGCTGTTTAAATTATCCCCCATAGGTGAATGGTTGCTATTCTTCCTAAGGGAGAAAGTAAACTGCTATATGGAATGGCAGTGATGCTGTCAGGGTGTAACTTTCCCCCCCTGTTCTAATAACTATACGATAGGAAGCACTTTCAGTTTGTGTTCCCACAGATATATTGAGCTGGGGAAAGAACTGTAAAGAAAAGTTATGGTTAATACTTACAGTTAGAAGAGTGCACCAGGAAACTTTGTCTAGATCTGCTCAATATGAGTTGTGAGTGAAGCCCTTCAAAATTATTTTAAGACTCAAATGGGAGAACATTTGGAAAAACAGTGACTGGATTAAAATAGGCAACATGGTTCCAGGATGGGAAGGTCATCACAGTTTGTTAATTCAATTGAGGTCTTTGTTTATTTATTTTTTGCTGTCATGGAGTATTGTAGGGATATAGTTAATATTATGGTTCAATATGGAAATGTTTCTGCATGCCAGTTTTCATGTACAATAAAACCTTGTATAATGAAAATAATTGTTTCCACAAGGCACTTTGTTATATGATCATTATATTTTGTTATACAATGCATGCATGCATCATCTAATGAAAATCCCAATGGGATGCATTGTACAACAAAAATCTCTATGGGGAAAAATGTTCAAAGGAAATCTCTATGGGAAAAATTGTACAAAGAAAAATGTTCATTGTACGATTTTCCCATAGAGATTTTCATTGTACTATTTTTTCCCCCCATAGGGAAGCATTGCATCGTTCAAATTCGCTTCATTGTACTATTTTTTTGTTGTATGATGCATTCATTATACAAGGTTCCACTGCATCACAAAAGAAATTTATGTCTAAGGTACCAGATTTACCGAAGATGAGAAACAGAAATAAAAAACACACGCAAAAAAAAAATTTGTAGCACCTTAATGACTAACTGCTATATTTTAATGTGAGCTTCTATGGATCAAATCCACTTCCCCAGGAAAAGAAATATTCACAGGACACATTTGAATGAAAGGGGACCATTCCTAAAATATGTTTTAAATAAAGACATGCGAATGGAACAGAGAGGCAGAAGACACCTGTGAAATCAGAACAGCTCAAAACTGTTTGGGGGTCGGATGCCAGTAGCAGCCTTTACAAAACTAAAAATAAGAAAGAGAAAGATCAAACTACGTCTACCCTCTAAAATTGCCCTATATGTAAAGAAGTATTATTATTATTATTATTATTATTATTATTATTATTATTATTATTATTATTATTATTATTATTATTATTATTATTATTATTATTATTATTATTATTATTATTATTATTATTATTATTATTATTATTATTATTAAGATTTATTTCTATCTGTTCAGATGCTTAAAGGTACAGTAAAACCCCTACTTATAGGGAGGGGGGTTAGCCTATTCTGTAGGCTTTTGCTTAAATCGTTTTTTTAAAGTAAATTTTTATTAATTTTCAAATGAATAAACATACATAAAATCAACATTATACAATAAAATAATAATAACAAAAAATAGAGATAGAACTAAAAGAAAACAGAAAAAATACATTTATGTTTACATACTGAAACATTACACATACTGTATTACGTTTGACATGCTCCTCAATTTTTATCCATCCTTATTTTTAACTTTTTCATCATATCAATTATACATTTTTTTACAAAACAACACTTCTATTATTTATCTCTTATATATTTAAATCCGTATTTTATAATTTCCATATATTTATCGATTACTTTAATATTATATAAAGAAGCATATATCATTTTTAATAATAATAATAATAATAATAATAATAATAATAATAATAATAATAATAATAATAATAATAATAATAATAATAATAATAATAATAATAATAATAATAATAATAATAATAACAACAACAACAACAACAACAACAACAACGACAATGACAACAACAACAACAACAGTGCCCAGTGATATTTACAAGTCTTGAGGATGACAATCTTTTATATTTCTAATATCTCCAAAAACTCATATGAAAAGATACTGGTTTGTTTCCTTTACATAAGAACAGCCTTCCTGGAACAGGCCACAGCCCATCCAGTCCAGCATTCTGTCACACACAGTGGCTCACCATTTGCTTCAGGGTATTCCCAAGCAGATGCCTTCACCTGCTTAGGATTCCCTGGAAATGGCATTGAGAGATATCCTGCCTATCTCTCCAACCCGGAGGTTGTCCTTAGGTATCCATAATTATAGCCATTGATACCCTTGTCATCCATGAACTTGTCTAATCATTTCTTGAAGATGTCAAGACTGACAGCTGTCACCACTTCATCTGGCAGGGAGTTTCATAGACCAGTGATCCTCTGGGTGAAAAAGTACTTTCTCTTATTTGTTTGAGAACTAGTACCCAAAGGTTTTATGGAGTGCCCCCTAGTTCTAGTGTTATGCGATAGGGAAAACAGTTTTTCCTTATCTACTTTGTCCACACCGTGCATGATTTTATAAACTTCAATCAGGACACCTCTTAGACGCCGTCGTTCAAGAGTGAAGAGGCCAACCGTTGCAGCCTCAGATGGTAAGGAAGGTCAGTCCCCAATCATTTTGGCTGCCCTCTTCTACAATTTTTCCAGCTCCATACTATCCTTCTGGAGGTATGGCGACCAGAACTGTGCACAGTATTCCAGATGGGGCCTCGCCATAGATTTATAAAGAGGCAAAATGACACTTGCTGACTCATTTTCTATACCCTTCCTAATGATCCCTAGCATTGAGTTTGCTTTTTTCACTGCTGAGGCACACTGGGTTGACACCTTCATTGAGCTGTCCACCAGGACACCTAGGTCCCTTTCCTGGTTTGTCGTAGAGAGTTAAGAACCCATTAGTTTATAAATGCAATTGGTTTTTTTGCCCCAACATGCATCACTCTGCACTTACTAATGTTGAAGCTCATTTGCCACTGTTTTGCCCACTCCCCCAGTGTCAAGAGATCCCTCTGGAGCTCCTCACAATCTCTCACAGTTTTCACTACCTTGTATAATTTAGTGTCATCAGCAAATTTGGCTACCTTGTTATTTATTCCTACTTCTAGATCATTTGTGAAGTGGTTGAAAAACAGGGGTCCCAGTACTGAACCTTGGGGGATCCTCTTTACTTCCTTCCACTTGGAGAAGTGTCCATTTAGTGCTACCCTCTGTTTTCTGTCCCTTAGCCAGTTGCTGATCCAGGACAAGACCTGTCCCTTTATTCCATGACTAGTACATTTATTCAAGAGCCTTTGGTGAGGAACCTTGTCAAAAGCCTTCTAAAAGTCCAAATAAACAATGTCAACTGGATCCCCCTTATCCACATGCTTGTTGACACACTCAAAAAATTCCAACAGATTAGTGAGGCATGATTTGCCCTTGCAAAAGCCATGTTGGCTCTCCTTTAGCAGTGCCTTCTTTTCTACGTGCCTATTAATTCTATCTTTTAGGATGGTTTCCATCGCTTTCCTGGGACACATGTCAAACTGACAGGTCAGTAATTTCCTGGATCACCCCTGGATCCCTTTTTGAAAATTGGTGTTACATTCGCTACCTTCCAGTCATCAGGCACAAAGCCTGATTTGAGGGAAAGATTATATATTTTGGCTAGGAGATCAGCAATTTCATCTTTAAGTTCCCTGAGAACTCATGGATGGATGCCATCTGGTTCTGGTGATTTGTTAGCATTTAGTTTAACAAGACATGCAAGGACCTCCTCCCTGGTTATTTCTATCTGGCTTAATTCTTCGGTTTCCCTCCCTATGAAGATAGGCTCTGTTTTGGGCATGTGGTCTCTGTCTTCTTCAGTGAATACTGAAGCAAAGAATTCACTGAGTCTCTCTGCAATCTCTGTTTCCTCTTTAATAACCCGTTGCCCTCCATTGTCATCTAATGGTCCAATGGCCTTCCTAGTTGGGTTCTTACTTCTAATATACTTAAAGAAGTCTTTGTTATTTCTCTGAGTATTTTTAGCTATATGTTCCTCAAAGTCTTGCTTTGCTTTCCTAATTGTTGCCTTGCATTTTTCCTGCCAGAATTTATGTTTCGGCCTGCTGTCCTCATTCAGACAAGCCTTCCATCTTCTAAATGAGCTTTTCTTGCTTTTGATCACTTCCCGAATAGCTCCTGTAAGCCACATCAGAGTGCTCTTGGACCTGGCAGTGCCCATTTTCCTTTTGGGTATGCATTCCTATTGGGCCTCTGTTATTGTTTTTGTAAACAGCCTCCATGCCTCTTGGAGTGTTTGGACTCTCTCAATTGTCCATTTCAGCTTCTTTTTTTACTACGGTAGTTTCCTCATCTTTGGGAAATTTCATTTTTGAAAATTTAAGGTCTCTGTGTTAGATTTTATCAGTAACTTGCGGTCTATGTTCAAGTTAAACATAATTGAGTTGTGGTCACTGTTCCCTATTGGATCAGTCACATTAACGTCTTACTCAGTATCAAGTCAAGGATCCTTGTACCTCTAGTTGGGTCTTCAACCATCTGTCCCAGGGAACAATCATTTAGCATATCTAGGAACTTTGTTTCTTTATCATGTGCTGAACAACAGTTCACCCAGTCTATGTGAGGATAATTGAAGTCCCCCATTATAACCAGGCTTCCCTTCTTGGATGCCTCCTTTACAACATTCTCCAACTGCCAGTCTCCCTCAGGAGTTTATCTTCTACTAATACATATTCTACAAAAGGTCTCCATATTTCCCAAAACCTATTTTCTTTTATTATCCCTTTTTTAATATTCAATTCCCATGTCAATTTATCATTCAATGCAATATCTCACATTTCTTTATACCATTCTTCCATTTTTAAAATTACATCGTTTTTCCAATTTCTAGCTATACATTGCCTTGCGGCAGTCAACATTATAGAAAGCAATTCTTTTTTATTTCTGCATATATTCATATCATCTATCTCTGTCAACAATAGCGGCACTTGACTCCAATTTTATATCCCCTTTGAAAATTTCCACAATCTCCTTCTCTATTTATTTCCAAAAAGCATTTGTCACTTTACAACTCCACCACATATGTTCATATGTCCCAGTATTGCTTTTACACCTCCAACAGTTCATTATTTTAGTATTGTCCATTTGATGAAGTCTAATCGGAGTCAAGTACCACCTCCATAACGTTTTATAATTATGTTCCTTTACCCTAATTGATAAACTTCTCATAAGTCTTCTCTTTTATGTACAGTGACTCGAAGCAAACCCATAGGAATAATTATTTTTTTACATAACTTGAAGCAAACTCATAGGAAAAATGATTTTTTTGTGTAAATTGAAGCAAACCAATAGGGAAAAGAATCTTTATGTAACTCGAAGCAAACCCATAGGAAATCATGTAATTTGGGACATGGTAAATCATGTAATTTGGGACATGGTTTTAGCACAAAATAATTATGTAAGTTGAATTTTATGTAACTCGAGGCATTTGTAAGTCGGGGTTTTACTGTATTGTGAAATTCAGTTTTAGACTACTACCAGATAACCATTAAAAAGGAAGCTAACTTTTCTTCTAGCTAACCTTCAACCCTGTTTTTAAGCTTTGCAATTTGATATGCACAACCTTAAAAGTGACTCCTTTCCTGTCTTCTTCATAACATTTTCTTCTATGTACTACAGCTCAAGTGCAGACAATTGACTGCTCCCTCAAATCTGTGGCTCAACTGCTAGCTCTTTTATGCCTCATCCTCCCTCTCATCTTTTGTTCAAAACATTCTTTCATTGCATCCTTTGACTTCAGCCTCCTTTCCAACTTTTTTCCATGCACCTTTATTTTACAGGTTTTTTTTAATTTTTATTAAGTTTTTCAACATATAAAATACAAAACATAATGCTAATAAAATACAATACATTATACTAAAAGATAATAAACAATAAAATAAAATAACTAACATACAAAATACACTAACATTATAAATAATAAAAAGAGGGGGGAAAGAAAAAACAGCCCCCACCCTATTGCATTTTATATCTATTCTTATTAATCATGAACCTTCACATCCAATTTACTACAAAAACTCATTACCCCAATAGTTCATACCATAATTTCTTGGGTAGGGAACAATTTACAAAAAAGAAAAATACACATAATACGTCACCCAGTGTTTACACTGCCCTGGAGAACTCAGAGTGAATCGATATTTCACTTCCAAAATCCACTTTGATCAGGTCCAGGTCTATTTCTTTCATCCCCCATGAGAGAGAAATCCACAAAGGGCTTCCAAATATTCCAAAATCTATTCTCTTTTAAATTATCCCTTTTTTTTTCTTTATCTACCAAGTCAGTTTGTCATTCAACGCTAAATTCCACATTTCTTTATACCATTCTTCAATCCGTAAAGTTACCTCATTTTTCCAATTCCTAGCAATACATTGTCTACCCATTGTTATCATTATTTCTAACAACTCTTTCTCATCCTTACTTAGGTTAATACCTTGCAGATTTGTTAACATAGTGATACCTGATCCCAGTTTGACCACTTTACCAAATATTACTCCTATCTCCTTTTCAATACTTTTCCAAAAAACATTCACCCCAGTACAACTCCACCACATGTGTTCATATGTTCCAATTGTGTCTTTACATCTCCAACACATTTTATCCCTTTTATTATCCGTTTGATGCAGTCTCACTGGGGTCAGGTACCATCTTCATAACATTTTGTATTTATGTTCCTTTATTCTTACCGACATAGTTCTCATAATCCTCTTTTTCCATTTATTTCTCCATATATCATTTTCTATTTTTATATTCATTTCTTGTTCCCATTTTAATTTTAAGTCCTCTTGTGGATCACCCTCTTTATTCAATAGCTTATACAAATTACTAACTAATTGTTTGGTATTTCTATCTCCTCTTCTAATTTTAAAAATCAATTCTTCAAATTCCGTCTTATCTCTTTCCAAATCATATCCTCTCATATATTTACTATTCCATTTACTAATCCTCAATCTCTGAAACCAATTTAATTTTAATTGTTCAAATAAATTTGACCTACTAATCTCATCCCTACACAACCGTAGCCAGTCTCTCAACAGGAAAACTTCATTCTTGTCTAGTACTTCTTTTACCTCTTTTTCCATTTTAATAGGAAAATCCGCTATATCAGAAAGTTCCAATATTGGGGAAATATTCGGAGCCAAATCCTTCTTTACCTTCTTCCATACACTCAGTAATCCTTTCATCATGGCATTTTTAGTTACTAGTTTTCCCGAATTACATCCTAAAAAGACCATTTTTCCTATATGCCTATAGTCACTCATCTCAATTTCCTCCCAAATTGCCTTTTCTCTTGCCAAGATCTTCACAACATTCTTAATTTGAAATGCTCAATAATATGCTATCAAATTTGGAATACCCAATCCACCTTCTTTCTGTGATAAGTACCATAGCTTTTTTGATAACCTAGCTTTCTTTCCACCATTACAAAAATTATTAATCATTTTTTGAAACTCTTTAATCTCCTTATCCTTCATTTGAATTGCTAATGCATCAAATAAAAAATTTATTCTAGGTAATAACATCATTTTATTTTTTATTTTATTTTTTTTAATTTTTTTTTTTCAAAAATTTATTTCTCGATACACGTCCAATAATTAAAAAAACAAGAGATAACAAACAGAACAATATAAGAAAATAAAAGACAAAATACACAGTAATATAAATAAGCAAAGAAAGAGAGAACAGGAAAAAAAAGAAACAGAACAAAATATCACCACGTGCTATATACAATGCTACGGAGACAGAATTTCCCCTTTTATCTATTATCATCTCAAAAATGCAATGTAATCTGGCACCGGCAGTTGCCCATGACCATTAATCAAGGTATAATCTATCAAACATTTCCAAATTTCCTGAAATTTGCTTTCTTTAATTAACCCTTTTCTTAAATTTAACTCCCAGGTGAGCTTATCATTCAGCGCAGTATTCCACAACTCCTTATACCAATCCTCTATTTTTGGGGTAACATCACATTTCCAATATCGCGCTATACACTGTCTAGCACTGGATAACATAATTGCTAATAATTCCCTTTTTTGTTGCTCTACCACCTCCACATCTGTTAACAAAATTAAAATTACATCCAATTTCATTCTTACATCTAGAATTCTCCCAATTTCGTGTTCCACCTTCAACCAGAATGAGTTCGTCTCTTTACACCCCCACCACATATGCTCATATGTTCCAATTTCCCCCTTACACCTCCAACAAAATTTCGACTTTGTATTGTCAATTTGGTGTAGTCGTACCGGAGTCAAGTACCACTTCCACAATAATTTATAATTGTGCTCTTTTATTCTTACAGACAAAGACCTCATTATTATCCTTTTCCATTTAGCATTCCACTGCTCGTCTGTAATTATGATATTCAAATCTAGCTCCCATGTTTCTTTTAAAGCTTTCTGATGCTGATCTGAGTCATCTAAAACCTTATATATTTTGCTTACTAACCCCTTAACTTTTACCTGCCCACTTTTTAGACTAAGTACCAACTCTTCAAATTTCGTCCGCTCCCTATCCAAGCTCATTTCCTCTAAATATCTTTTATTCCAACTGTCAATAGACATCAATTGAAGCCAATTCAATTTAAGTTGTCTACCTATATCTAACTTTCTTTCCTTGTCTCTACATGCTGTTATCCAATCCTTTAATAGAGTTATATTATTCTTATTCAATACTTCTTCTACGCTCTTATCCATTCTCAGTGGGAATGATTTCATATCACTCAGGCCTAATATTGGGGACAACCCTGGTGCCAATTTATTTTTCAGTAATGTCCAAGTTTTTAAAAGAGCTTTTAACAATTTATTTGTAGCATTAATTTTTGCTTTCCCTTTGCCCAAAAACATTAATATTTCTTCACCCAGTTTCTCTCGCAATTCAATTTTTCCCCAAATCGATTCTTCTTTCACTAAAATTTTACAAATATTCTTCAGTTGAAATGCCCAATAATAATTTTTAATATTTGGAATTCCTAACCCGCCCTTTTTTTGTGATGAATACCATAAAAACTTTGGTATCCTGGCCCTTTTTCCACCGTTACAAAAATTATTTAATATAGTTTGAAAAACCTTTAATTCCTTCTCTTTCATATATATTTGCAGGGTATCAAATAAGAAATTTAATTTGGGTAAAAGCTTCATTTTACATAGCGAAACGCGTCCAAACCACGACAAATTTAGCTTCTTATACCGTAAAATCATTTCTTTTAATTCTTTTTCCAATTTATCATAATTTAACCTTTTTAAATCATCATATTTATTTGAAATGTTTATCCCCAGGTATTTTATATTATCTCTAATTTGTATTTTAAATTTAGCTTTTAAACTTTCTTGTATGTCCAAATCCACATTAAAAAGAATTGCTTCTGACTTATCCCAGTTTACCTTAAGTCCCGTCACCCTTTGAAATTCCTCTAAATGCCCATATATCTTCCCTAGTGTATTCTGTGGATTTTTTATTGTTATTAGGGTGTCATCAGCATATTGGCTAATTTTTATACCTTCAATTCCAATTAATTCCTTATCTTCCCTTATTACATTAGCTAACAATTCCATGGCCATTATAAATAAAGATGCCGACAATGGATCTCCTTGCCTTGTGCCCGCTTCCAATTTAATCTCCCCTGTTAATTCCTCATTTAATTTAACCCTAGCCGAGCCTTGCTGATACAACTGCTCAATTACCCCACAAAATTTTTGTCCGAATCCATATTTCTTTATAATTTCCTTTATAGTTATCCATTGGATCGAGTCAAAAGCTTTGAATATATCCAGGGAGAAGAAACCCACATGCTCCTCTTGTTCCTGAGCAATAATTGTCAAGTCAACCATCCTTCTCGTCAAATCCGACATATACCGATCTCTCATAAATCCCACTTGATCCTTATTAATGTATTTACCACTAAAATTATTCAATCTATTAGCTAAAATGGCCGTAAAAATTTTTGCGTCCTGATTCATCAGGGAAATCGGTCTATAGGATTCAATTTTTTCCAGATTTTTCCCTACCTTTGGAATTAAAATTATAATTGTACTATACCACGATTTAGGAACTCTCCCTCCCTCCAAAATATAATTAAAAATCCTTTCCATTTTTGGTAACAGCATCTCTTTAAAATCTTTATAAAACTCCACCGATAAACCATCCTCGCCTGGAGCCTTGCCTATCCTTAACCTTTTTATGACCTCCTTTATTTCCTTTTGTGTTATCTTTTCATCCATGTAACTCCTATGCTCCAAGCTTAAATTTATTCTTGACCACTTATCTAAATATCGCTCTAATTCATCCGTATTTACGTCCTTCCTCGAATACAATTCCTGATAAAAAGCCTTGACAATTTGAATTTTATCTACTAACTTATTACACCTTCTGCCATACTTATCTATCAAAACTGAAATTCCTCTTTTATCTTTCTTTTCTTCAGCGGCTCTAGCTAATAGCTTAGAATTTTTATTACTGTACTCGAAGTAATCTCTTTTCAAATAAATTAAATTCTTCTTTACCTTTTCAATATCTTTTTCAATAAATTCTCTTTTTAATTTTTGCATTTTATCGAATATGTCCCTATCTCCCGTTCTTGCATGAATATCCTGCAACTTCTTTATTTCGTCCTCTAACTCTTTTTCCTTTTCCTTATTTTGCCTATTATTAATACAAGAGAGCCTAATGCTTTCTCCCCTGAATATTGCCTTCATGGTATCCCATAATATTCCATCATTTACATCCTTTGTATCATTAATTTCCCAGCACTCTTCCCATCTTTTTATTATCGTTTCCTTACTCTTTTGATCTCTATATAACCTTGTATCATAGCTCCATGTACCCCTTTTTTGTTTGTCATCACTTAGTTTAAATTCTGTAATTATTTTAGCGTGATCAGATTCCTTAATCATACCAATTTCAATATTTTCAACCTTATCTATCATACTTTCTGAAGCCAAAACATAGTCAATTCGTGAATAAGAATTGTGCACGTGCGAAAAAAATGTATATCCCCGTTCTGAGCCTCTAATTTTCCTCCAAACATCCTGTAATCCCGTTATTTTTAACCACCTATCCATCACCCTATTAGTACATGTACGCTTAGCCACATTTGTAGTATCCAAACCTGATCTGATCAAATTAAAATCTCCAACCATTATTAACTTGGACACCCTTTCTGATTCTATACTTTGATACACCTTATCTAAAAATTCCTCCTGTTTTTCGTTTGGCGCGTATACATTAACAAAGGTTATATCCTCATTATTAATAAATCCCCGTGTTATAAGAAATCTCCCTTCTGGATCTACAACTGTCTTTACTTTTGTAAATCCTAACTTTTTTGATATTAATATGGCAACCCCTCTTGCCTTAGACGTACCCAATGCCTTCTCATAATATTCTATCCCCTTTATATACAATTTATTTACATCCTCACTTTTTTGATGCGTTTCTTGTAAGCATATCACATCTGGCCTATCTTTCCTAATTACCGCTTCCAAACGTTTCCTCTTAATAATACTGCCCGTGCCTTTCACATTCCATGATAACACCCTAATCGATTTCATAATTCTTTATTATTTTTCGCTTGCTACAATTCCATCTCCTACAAGCATGTGCTAATCCAACCCACAAAACATAAGCAAACAGCTGAACACAAAACATAAAACAATAAATCATCACCCTCCCCGCCATTTCGAAACGAAAAAGAAAAACACCCCTGCCAAACAAGGGGGGGAGGGGGGAGGGGAGACAACATTCACAAACCAAACCACCACTTCTCCTGCCTAATTACCCATTCTAAATACTATTTAATTTTTCATGCCACCATTTCCACATGAGGATTCTATCATCGCTTTATATTGTGCCTTACAGTTACTTCAATTGCAATTTTTACACCGTTATATCATTCCACACTACCTAGTTCATCCTGGCTAGACAACGCAACCCTCATATCCTTCATCCGCTCTTCCTCTTCCCTGTCATATGTTGTATAAACCCCTGCTATTATCAGCTCCTCTTTAAGATCTTCCCATTCCTTGGAGTTTCGGTCGATTATCTTTGCCTCTGCAAGTATGTCTAAGACATATGACCCATCCCTCAACACGTATGATTTTCCAGATACTATGAATTTTAGCTTTTTTAAGGCAAGCCAAAAATAAACAATTCCTTTTTCCCTCAACTTCCTGGTTACTGGTTTGATTTGTGTTCTCCATGTTCTCTCGCCAATAGAAATATCATTATAGATCTCTATACTACTCCCTTCCATTTTCAATATACTTGACCCAGATTTCCTGATATGTCGCATTAACATCACCTTCAAACCTTCACTAGCAAACCTCAATAGCACATTTCTGTCTGCTGTATTATGTTTCTTAGACCCTAATCTATGCACACTTAATACATCCTCAGCCTCGAACTTCCTATCCATACCTAAATCATTTAACCAACTCATTATTCTGGCCTTCAGCTGATCAGGGCGGGCCTCAGAAACATGCCTAATTATAATATTTCTTTTTCTAGATTGGTCTTCAAGTAACTCCAGTCTCACTTCATGATCATCCACTTTTACTTCTCTCCCTTTAGCTTTTTCCTGCACCTCTTGGACATGTCTCTTTACATTTTCAACCTCCTTTGAAATTGAACCCATTCCTTCTTTTACATCATTCACCTCTTCCATTATCTTGGCAATTTCAACTTTAGCTGATTCCATCAAACCTGTCACCACTGACAGCATTTTTTGCTGAAAAGCCTCAAAACTCTCTTGCTGCAGTTTAATAAATTCTTGATTATCCCTCGCTCGCTGCTCTTCTAAATTTTGAAACTTGGTCTGAAGATACTTCTCAAGACTATCTAATCTCATTTCGATAGAGCCTCTACATTCATTCACATCAGGGCTATCCCCTTCCACACTTTCCTCTACATCTCCTTCTATTACTTTCTTTTTTATAGCTCCCCGAGCACTGGCCTCTTTAAATTCAATTTGCTGATCTTCTTGATTTATATCTAACCGTTGTAATTGCTGTTTCTCTTGTACTTTCTTCTTTGCTGCCATGCCTGCTCTAAGCCTATCCAGCTGCTCAGCTTCCAAAATTTCTTCCTTTAAAGACTTCCTTCGTTCCTCACCGCCTGCTCTTACTAATCTACCTGTTCTTAGCCAAATTGGATCTATTTCTATCTCTTCTCTCAGCTGCTTTCTTTTTTCTTTTCGACTCATTCACTCTATTCTAAAATAGTCTAACCAGGTCTATACAACTTTATCCACGCTTTTAGCCAATACCCTATACAATTATCTCCTTATGCCCCAATACATAAACAACCATAGCTTACAATCCCTTTTATAATTAACTTCAACCACTATGGACTTTCAAGTTAATCCAGCTCATTACTCTACACAAGGCATATATACAAAACACAGATCTTGAAGAAAGAAAATAATAATTGTTCCTATAGTCCAACCAGTTGAGCAGTACACAGCTGCACCTGATGATAAAGCAACTCCAGGGCTAGCCTTGATTTTATCACTGTCCTTGGCACAGCAGCTGTGAAAACTAATTTTCTTTTTTTTTCTTCACTTTCTCTCTTCTTTCTGCCGCAGTCAAAATCACAGTCACAAATTGCCCTCCACCACCTAAGCACCAGCTCTATTTTACACCCCCACAATGGTCCAATGATCAGGGCTCATGGAAGGACCCTGCCCGACAATCAATCAAACAGAATATCCTCTGCCCTTCCAGCACACCACTTGTAAAACTTGTAAAACAAGTTCAACACAATCCAAGTCCAAGTTCCAAGGGTAGAAGAAATAACAGCTCCTTAAAGACTTCCACACTTTCAGCCAACATTCAGTAGTATTTCAGGGGACGCACATCCAACCAATGCACTGGTCAACACGGGCTGCCCAGACTCCTGCTCCGGATTAGGGCCCTTTGGGATCAATTGGGACTCACTTCCGCACCCCCCAATTGACTCCCCTCAGACCCCTATCCCCACAGAGTAACGACTCCTTCTCCGCCCGACACAACCAGAGCACTCTCCTGACCACTTTGCGTTCCAGCGTCCCCAAACTCCAAGTGGCGCCGAGACTTCAGCCGCCCACAAAAGCGCTTCTCCTTGCCGAGTCCTCCCTCCTAAACTCCGTCCTCTGTCCTCCGGCAGCGCCACTCCAGCCGAGACCAAAATCGCCACTTCCTTCCACCCTGGAACTCTGCACGCGAGATCGTGCTCGACTCTCCTCCTTTCTCCTCTGCTCCACTCCGCCACTCGAGTCTCCTCCAAGCACTGCCGAACCCCAGACTTTGCCAAAATTCACTTCTCTCGAACACAGCTATTGCCAGCTCCCAAGGAAGCGCTTCTCTTTGCTGTCACCTCTGCTCATAAACTCCCTTCTCCAACAGCACCACTAACTCAGCTCTCGGCACTTGAGAAACAGCTGCAACAGTTTTACTCCTTTCCGTTGTCCTCCAGGCTCCAAATACCTCCAATTACAATCCATCAACTTCACATTCCTTCCAGAAACATTTTTCTTCAAAAACGTAACAGTTTAGCATTATATATCCACATTTGTGGCTCCCCTTTCCAGGCAGTGGTGAGAGAAACGATGTGCTCAGTCTGCCATGATGCTCCTCCCCTCAATAACATCATTTTAATAAGCGCAATTCTCCCAAACCATGACAAATTCAACTTTTGAAACCTTTGTATCCTATTTTTAAAATCTTTCTTCAGACTGTCATAGTTCAGTCCTTTGAGTTCTTCCCATCTATTTGAAATAATTATTACCAAATATTTCAGTTTGTTCTTAATTTGAATATTAACTAATCTCTTTATTTTCTTCTGATCCTCCTCACCCATATTACAAAGCATCATTTCCAATTTATCCCAATTTACTTTCAGTCCAGTAATATCTTCAAAATTCTTTAATTGTAACCTAATTCTATCCATTACCTTATCTGGATGTTTTTCAATTATCAATGTGTCATCAGCATACATACTTACCTTATTTCCCATAATCCCCTCAATTTTCTTATCATCTCTTATAGCTTTCGCTAGTATTTCCATTGCCATAATGAACAAAATTGGGGACAACGGGCAGCCCTGTCTTGTACCTGCCTCTAATTTTATCTCATCAGTAACCTCATCATTCACTATGACAGTGGCTAGTCCTTGCTGGTATAATTGATCAATTATCCTTCTAAATTTATCCCCAAATCCGTACCATTTAATTATTTCCTTAATTGAAGTCCATTGCAGAGAGTCAAATGCCTTAAATATGTCCAGAGATATTAATCCAACTTTTTCTTTTGTTTGACTCACAAAATCTACTAACTCTAACACCCTTCTGGTCAAATCTGCCATATGACGTCCTTTCAAAAAAACCACCTGGTCAGCATTTATATAATTACCCATAAAAGTATTTAAACAGTTAGCCAATATTGCTGTGAAGATCTTGGCATCCTGATTTATCAGAGAGATCGGTCTATAGGATTCTACTTTTTCTAAGTCTTTTCCAGGTTTTGGCAACAGTACGATTATGGTCCTATACCATGAAGTCGGAATTTGCCCACCATCTAATATATAGTTACTAGCAGATTTTGCCCGGCGGTGCTGGGTTGTTTTAAATGGTTTTGGAAGGTTTTTTTTCTTAATGTTGGTAAAGAGCCAGGCTGTTTTAAATTGTGTTGTAAGGGATAAATTTTTTTGGGTAATTTATGTAAAAAAAGAGGTGTGTTGGTGATTAGGGGTGGTTTTGGGTGTGCACAACCACCACTACCCATACAATACCACTCCAACCACCAACTCACACATTAAAAATTCCTGGCAAGGCAGGAGTGTTGAGTGTGTGTGTGTGTGTGAGAGAGAGAGAGAGAGAAAGAGAAAGAGAAGCAGTGTGTGTGTCTGTGTGTGTGTCTGTGTATGTGTGTATTGTCCCCCCAACCCTTCCAGAGCCAGGGGACCCTGCAGAGAGGGGATCCCCCCCACAGGACACCCCATTATTAAAGAGAAGAAACCAAGCTCTTTCTTCTCTTTTAAAACAGAGTGTTTGGGAGGGGGTGTATTCGATCTCCTCTTCCTGGTCCCCTGGGTTTGGTAGAGTTGGGGGAACAAAAGTGGTCTGTCCCCCCAACCCTTCCAGAGCCAGGGGACCCAGCAGAGAAGGGATCATCTCCCCCCCCCAAAAAAAAACACCACTCCATTTTTAAAGAGAAAAAACCAAGTGGTTTCTTCTCTTTTAAAATGGAGTGTGTGTGTGGGGGGGTTGTATTCGATCCCCTCTCCCTGGTCCCCTGGATTTGGTAGGGTTGGGGGGACAAAAGTGGTCTGTCCCCCCAACCCTTCCAGAGCCAGGGGACCCAGCAGAGAAGGGATTGTCTCCCCCCCCAAAAAAACACTCCATTTTTAAAGAGAAGAAACCAAGTGGTTTCTTCTCTTTTAAAATGGAGTGTGTGTGTGTGTGTGTGGGGGGTGTATTCGATCTCCTCTCCTTGGTCCCCTGGGTTTGGTAGGGTTGGGGGGACAAAAGGGGTCTGTCCCCCCAACCCTTCTGGACCCAGCACCTTTCATTGCCTCCCTCACCCACCCCCTAACCCTTCCTGGCTCCCTCCAGCTGGGTCTTTCAAAGTCTTTCCCTCTAGCTCCCACTGTTGTTGTTTTTTAAATCAGCGCGTGTTCCCAGCCTCCTCTGTGCTCATATCCCTCAGCCTGATTGGCTGAGGGGTTGCACAGTGCAAAGGACGCTGGGAATTGAAGTCCTTTTTCTTTGTTCACGTTCGGGTGGCTCCTGCCCCACTGCCACATTTCTCAACCCAACAGTTACCTGTGAACCCGGTTCGGGTGAATGCAGGGAGGCTCGGTCGGGGCTAGTGGGGCCTGGTGCAACATCCTTTGTCACATTCAAACGGTTAAAGCACAGATTTATAGGTATAGATACAATTTTACCAACTTTGGTACCACTATATCTTTGAATTCCTTATAAAAATCAGCCGGCAGTCCATCTTCCCCTGGAGCTTTTCCCAATTTTAAACCTGCAATTACCTCTTTTACTTCCTTTTCTGAAACTTGCTTTTCCATTCTATCCTTATGTTCCTGTTTTATTCCAAATGCTATTTGGCATTCTAATTGCTTTTTGAGCTTCTCCACATCTATCTCTTTTCTTGAATATAAACCTTGATAAAATTCCTGCACCATTTTACATTTATCTTTAATCTTATTACATCTTAATCCATGCTTATCAATCATGACTCCAATCTCCCTTTTTTCCCTCTTATCCTTTGCTGCTTTTGCAAGTAATCTCAAATTTTTATTACTATATTCAAAATACTCTCTTTTTAAATACACCAAATCTCTTTTTAGCTTTTCTATATCTCTGCCTACCAATTCAGCCTTCAATCTTTGTAAGATCATAAAGACCTTCTTATCTTTTGTTCTTGAATGTTCCTCCTGTATCTGCTTTATCTCATTATCAATTTTATCCTGCGCTATCTTATACTTTTTATACCTATTACTTGCTTGCTTGATACATTCCCCTCTAAAAACCGACTTCATGGCATCCCAAACCACATTGAAATTTACCTCATCATTATCGTTCCATTGCCAACTTTCCTTCCAATTTTCCATAAATTGTTCTTTACACTTTTGATCTTTAAATAAATTAGGATCATACCTCCTTCTCCTTCTCCTTCTGTTTTCTCCCTGTAAATTCTAACATTACCTTAGCATGATCTGACTCCTTAAAAAATCCAATTTCAGTCTCTTCCAAATTTTTAACCATATTTTCGGAAACATATATATAGTCTATTCTGGAGTATGAATTATGAACATGTGAAAAATAAGAATATGCCCTTCCTGTCCCCTTACGTTCTCTCCAGGAGTCTTTCAAACCCAAAACAGCCATCCAATTATCCAAAACCTCTCCTCTAATACTTTTCCCGCATCTCAATATATTGGTACAATCCAAGTTTGATCTCACTGAATTGAAGTCGCCAGCCACTATCAACCTTGCTGATTTATCTAAACCCAAGATTTTACTTATTTTTCTAAAAACTCAGCTTGGTGCTCATTCGGGGCATATATATTCACCAGAATTAATTCCTCATCATCTATTTTCCCTTTTATTATCATATATCTGATCTCTGAATCTGATATACAATTAGTTATTTCAAACCCCAATCTAGTCGAAATTAAGGTTGCAACTCCCCTTGCTTTTGATGTACCATAAGACATTTTATAGTGTTGCATCCAACTAAGAAAAATTTTATTAGTATCCTGAGATTTTTGATGAGTTTCCTGAAGAAAGACTATATCTGGTTTATCCTTCCTCAATGCTGATTGTATCCTTCTCTTCTTAACCACAGATCCTGTACCTTTCACATTCCACGTCACAACTTTAATATTCCTCATATTTTAAATTAAATTGATAACCGCTTCTTCCACATCTGAGTTCTCCATTGGGCATGCTACCTTCTACCCCACAATAATCAAAATGAAATTTAAAACTAAAAACACACATAACTAACCTCCCCATTTTCTTCCTCTTCTTCCAGAACGGAAGAAGAAGAAGGAAAAAAGAAAAGAAAACCTTCTTTCCCAGGGGGGAGGGGGGAATGCGTAAGATGTATGCAACAGTTAACGCTCAAGCGCACCTTCATTTAAAAACATCAGCGTTCACTTCCCCTTCTTTCCTTCATCTGACTCTTCCTCCAACACAATTAGTGATAGGTCAACCTCCACTTCACCAGTTCGTTCACTTCCCGCAGCGCCACCCACATCGTCTCCACCATAATCCCTCCTTATCCCTCCCGGCGCCAATAAGTCTTTCCTTAACTCCAACCATTCATTTGAATCCCCCTTAACCAAGTCAAGTAGACACAAATATTCCAATGCATCAGTTCTCATATCAATCACTTGCATTTTTCTATCATGAAAAAATCTTAACTGTTGTGGAAATCGCCAATTATATCTTATTCCTTTTTTCATGAAAAATTTTGTTACAGGCTTCATCTTGTATCTCCAACTCCGTTCCTTGATGGAAATGTCATTATATACCTCTACATCACTTCCATCAATTTTCAGAGCGCCAGAACCAGCTTGTTTTAAAAAGGCCATTACCTTCAACTTATTGCCCCAATTTGCAAATTTAACCAAAACATTCCTTTGATCCGTCTTTCCCCTCCTAGGACCCACTCTATATGCACTTACAATGTCTTCATTAACAAAATCTTTCCCCATTTTCAAATTGTTCAGCCAATTAACAATTCTATCTCTTAACTGGTCTGGCGTTCTCAATACCAAATGGCGAATCACAATGTTCTGTTTTCTCATCATTTCTTCCATCACATCTATCCTTTTTTCCTGATCTTCCATTTTCGTGGTATTTTCCTTCACCTCCTCTTGTATCCCTTTCATTTCCCCCTTCATTGCTTTCATATCATTTTGCATCAACTTAACATTACCCTCTACCTTATGAAAATTTAAATCAACTTTCTTAGAAAAATCCATAAACGTTGTAAACAATTTATCCTGTTTCCCCAAAATTTCATTCTTATCTTTTACTCTTGCTTCATCCATCCTTTCAAATTTCTGAAATAATTTACCCAATTCCACCATTATTTGAGTCTGTTCATACGTTGGTTCCGGAGATGATGATGTTGATGGTGGGACATGGGTTGCCACTGGCTTATCTTTCTTCTTGGGTTTCACAACCGGCTCCTCCTCCTTTCCCTCCTTTCCCTTTGCTCTTGTGACCTTATCCATGGTGATATCAAATAGAAGCTTTAGTGCTGAAATATCCTTAGCTTTCACTCCTTGCAGCTCCTCCAGCACTCCAAATTTCCAGGACAATCTTCTTCAAATAAAATTGTAATCCCAAAGTTTGTTGTTTATAATCCAATCGTAGGGAATCACTTATTGTAAATCCAATTATTACTTTAGTAACCAAACACCCTTGATAAAATAAGGGGGAAAGGGAATAGGAGGGGAAATAATCCCAAAACTGATTTTAATTCAAAAAATCCAAAAAGATCATCCAAGCACAGTGCATCCAGAGATAAATCCAACAAGGCACATGAGGGAGTGAAAAAATAAATAAATCCAATAATCCAAAAGATAGGAAGTCCATCCACAAAACAGCAAAAAAGAAAAAAGAAGGAAAGGCACTCTTGATATAATCCAATCGTTATACTGTTGCAGTTGCACTTCCAGAAATTATATATCCAGGGAACTTACATTGTAATGGGCTAGATAAATGGATACTATCTTTCAAGGGGAAAAAAAGTCCAGGCAGAGACCCAAACAAAAAAGTTCCACCTCAGCTCCACCTTATAAACCAAGAACCAATAGTCCATGGAAGGGTAAAAAATCTTTGATAAGAGAAGGAAGAGGAAAAAACACACACCCATTGAGCAATTGACCCAAACAGCAAAAAACCATATTATTTAGAACGCACAGAAAAAAAATGATGGGGCCTCCGCCTTCCGGACGTGGCTACATTTACCGGGTAACTCTTTTCCCTTCTTTTCAAAGAGTAATGTTTATCCCTTTGTCTTACTCTTCTTTTCACTCCTCACTTTCTTATCAGCCACGAATCCTTCTCCCCGGTTCACTCCACTTTCTTCCTCCGATATTACCCTCTTCTTTAACCCTCTTTTTAAGTTTCGTTTTCCTTTGCCACCGCCATTAAGCCCCCTTTCTCTCCAACCTCCTTCTCCGCTGATCTTTTTAAAACTCTTTTTAATTCAGCCACAGTCTCTCTTCCCACTGTTACGGGCTCTTACTCACCTCCAGCAATTTCTTCAGCCATGGAAAAACTCGCGGTTTGAGTTTAATTTAGTTTTTGGTGCTCTTTCTCGGCCTCCTTTCTTGGCCTCCTCTTTGGTCCCATTTGCCGCTATCCAGCAGTTTCACCGCTTGCCTCTCCGGCCAGACCTGTTTCCAAACTCTGACCTCCGCAACAAAATTCGCTACCGCTCTTTGCAACACTTCTTCTATCCTTTAAAAAAACCTCATTTACCGCTGTTTTAGCTGCTGTTTACCACATTATGGTGTGTGAGCTCTTAACCTACGATGTTAAGTCCTCGCCATCTTAGGCCACGCCCCCTTACAGGTTTTTATATACTCATATTAACATCATTTATTCCAGCACTGATGCCTCCCAGTACTAAGAAGCTCACATTTATACGTATCCAAAGAACAAAGGCCAAACGGTGTGAATCAGAAGAAATGGGAAGAACTGTTTGCAATAAAGCTGAAGAGTAATCGTCATGTGTTTGTAACAAAGTTCTCAATGTAAAAAGCAATTTTCTAGTTCATTGTAGATTAATTAATCTCAAATTCAATAATAAATTCTTCAATATCTCAATGTCTCTTATTCCAAAAACAATACTCAATATCTCAATGTTCCAAACAATATATTTGCAATTCAAAATATTCTTCAAAATATTTGAAGCTGATCCAGTGTAACAGCTTTTCATCTAGCTTCCTCAGGAATATCTACAGAATAACATAATAATAATATGTCACAAGGTGCCTAATGTTAGCATTGCCAAAAACATAAAATATAGACTGTCTCTTTAATAAGCACAAGCATTATTTCCAATATTTACAATAAAGGTTTGCTATGACAATCATACATATCTTGTTATCTACAGTACAGCATACAAACAATACCTGTTATTTTAGCGCATCAGAGCCTATCTTAGTGGTTTTCTTTCTTGCTCAAGACGTTACCATGTAATTATTTTCTAAAGCAATTCATGTCAGATCTTAAGGAGCAACTGATTCAACTTATCACTTAATTACAAGAAGCAGGAAAAGTCAATTTCTCAGTTTAACCCCCTGGGCTCCAAGGTTTTGAAAGCATGGATGTAGAAAGCCTCTCGCTGAAGCAAAATTCTATCTATGTTAACCTTTACATGAGCTTTTGGGGAAATGGTTTCTAATGCTACAAAAACAAAGTGACTCACTGAATGGCCTTTCTCAAGGAAGTGGTCAACTAAGGGAACGTGTAACGTCTGACATCTTATCAGAGAACGATGTTCGCATATGCGGGTTTGCAATGCCCTCCTAGTTTTGCCTTTGTAACATTTATTACATGCACACTTGATCATGTATACCAGGTTTTTGGAATTACAGTTGGTAAAAGATTTAAGGTTGTGAACAAAATCAACACCCAGTATATTAATGATCGAGGTTTCCCACGCAAGCTTGCAGACTGAGCACCCATGATATTTGAAATGTCCTGAAGTGACCTTCTCAGGTATAATCTTTAACGAATCAGGGTCCATGCAAATCAATATGTTCTGAAGGAATTGGGTTCTTCTAAAGCCAATACAAGGTTTGTTCTTGCAGCCAGGAATCTCACTGAGAATATGCCAGTACCCTATGATTATTTTTAAAAAGTTGTTAGCTAGAGGTGAGTACTGAAGAGGAAAACGTAGTCTGTTAGACTTTTGATCATCACTTTTATGTTGTAATAATTCAGATCTCAGAGTAGAATTAATCTTGCTGAGGGATCATGAAATTACACGATCAGGGTAACCCCGATTGCTCAGGTATGTTTTAATTGTTGAAAGAGAATTATAGCAATCCATTTGGTTTGTGGAGTTCCTCTTTGCCCTAGAAAATAAACTGTATGGTATACTGTTTTTCAAATGGGGCGGGTGAAAAGAGGAATAATGCAGGTACGTGTTCCTGTCTGTTGGTTTTCTGTATAGCTTGGTCTGTATGGTGTCTTCAGAAATGTAAACTGCCAAATCCAAGAAAGGAACCGTGTGGGTGTCAAAAAAATGTGTAAATGTTAAGTTGATGTCAAGGGTGTTGATCCAGTCAATGAATTGTAAAATATGATCCTCTGAAGCAAAAATTGAAAAAAAGATCATCAATGAAACATCTGTAAAATATAATGTGTTTAAAGAAAGGATTGCTCTGAATATTGTTAATGAATAATCTTTCAAATTTGATCATGTAGAGGTTGGCCAAACTTGGCACCAGGGGGCTGCTTGATGTTACAGCACTGTACACGAACATTCCGCTTGAACAAGTCAGGGCCATTGCAGCAGAGGTTTTATCATCCAGAGAGTCTTTACAACCTCCTACACACTTTCTTCTAGATTTGTTCGACGTGGTACTGGAAAACAAATTTTTCAGATTAAAACAGTCAATCTATCTTCAAATCAGAGGTATGGCCATGGGCAGCCCCCTGGCGCCAAGTTTGGCCAACCTCTACATGATCCAACTTTAGATGTTCAGTCCTTATATACCAACATTCCAACTGAGGAGGCTAGAGAGGCAGTACATGATATTTTGGAGTTGAGATCCAACAATGCACCACCATCCCATTTTTGCTTGATTTGATTGACATTTGTTTTGAAAGAAAGTATTTTAGGTTTGAAGAACAGTTCTATGTCCAAATACAGGGAGTCGCAATGGGTAGTCCATTGGCACCCAACGTAGCTAATATTTGTATGATAAGATTTGAGAAAAAGACGATTCTAGACCCCACTTACAACAGATTCTTTGAACACATCATTATTTATAAAAGATTCATTGATGATTTGTTTTTTGCTTTTTATGATTTTAATTATGCTGAGGGCTTTGTTGATTGGATGAATGACCTACACCCTCATTTAAAACTCACTCAACATTCTCCAGTCACTTACCATTCTTGGACATCATGGTTTATGTATCAGAACAGAACAGATTACAGATGACACTTTACAAAAAAGACACAGACAGGAACACATATTTACACTAAAAATCTTTCCAGCCTCAACACATTAAATCTAACATTCCATGTAATGTACTAGCATATTTGTGTCCGGCCAGCCAGGCATTTTTAATGTGTGTGTTGGTGGTTAGGGGTGTTTTTGGTGTGCACAACCCCCCCCCATACAATACCACTCCAACCACCAACACACACATTAAAAATTCCTGGCAAGGCAGAAGTGGTGTGTGTGTGTGTGTGTGTGTGTGTGAGAGAGAGAGAGAGAGAGAAAGAGAGAGAGAGAGTGACAGATAGAGTAGACCATGAGAGCAGGTTAGTGAGTTAGATAGAGAGACAGTCAGAGAGAGGAAACAGGCGAAGAAGGGGGAGGCTGCTTGCTGAGGCTGCATGCAGGTACGTTGGGAGGGAAGGTTTGTTGTGTGTGTGTGTGTGTGTTTCTGTGTGTGTGTGTGTGTGTGTGTGTGTGTGTGTGTGTGTGTGTGTGTGTTGGTGGGCGGGTGGGTCAGGGGGAGGGTTGTCCTGCGGTGGGCAGGTGGGTGGGTCAGGGGGAGGGTTGTCCTGCGGTGGGCAGGTAGTGTTTCCCATGTTTTGTGTGTGTGTGTGTGTGTGTGTGTGTGTGTGTGTGTGTGTGTGTGTGTGTGTGTGTGTGTGTGTGTGTGTGTGTGTGTGTGTGTGTGTGTGTTGGTGGGTGGGTGGGGTAGGTGGAGGGTTGTCCTGCATTGGGTGGGTGGGTGGGTGGGTGGGTAGTGTTTCCCGCATTTTGTGTGTGTGTGTGTGTGTGTGTGTGTGTGTGTGTGTGTGTGTGTGAGAGAGAGAGAGAGAGAGAGAGAGAGAGAGAGAGAGAGAGAGAGAGAGTTCTCTCTGGGTTGGCTCGGAATGAAACTTTCATTCCCAGCCAACTCTCAGAGAGAAGCGAGTCCTTCTCTTCAGAAGGCAAAGGCAGCACCTTTGCCTCCCAGAGAGAACGAATCCCCATCATGGAGGGGCTTTGCTTCTCTGTGGGTTGACTGGGAATGGAACTTTCGTTCCCAGCCAACCCAGAGAGAAGTGAGTTCTTCTCTCCGGTAGGCCAGGAGGCACTCTGGCCTCTCCTTTGTCCCTGCGGGCATCGAGGCAATGTCTCCCCGCAGGGATGAAGGAGAGGCTGGTGCTTCTCCCTACGCAGAAGGCCATGCCGGGAGGGAAAGAGTTTCAGAGTCCCAGCCGGAGCTGGCAAAAGGTAAATGCGGTCAGTGGGGGTTATGGAGTGGGGGCGCAAGGTTGTGGGGTGGGGTGGCCGTGGTTACCAGGGCCATGTCTGCCCCACTCTCACTCCCTAACCCCCAACAACCGCACTTACCTTTTCCTGACTCCGGCTGGGTCTTTCAAAGTCTTTCCTTCACGGCGTTTTTTTTTAGTCGACACGCCACGCATTCCCGGATCTGGGACTCGTAGTTTTATTTTTTTTGGGTCACGTTTGTGGGGCTATTGCCTCACTGCCGACTGCGGGACCATTGCGGCGCTCTGTGGGCCGGGTGAAGGTGGCTCAGTTAGGGATGGTGGGGCCAGTTGCGGGAGCCTTTGTTACATTCCAATGGTTAACGTCTCTCCTTATAGGTAAAGATTATCAACAGTTAGGAGAAACTCCACCAGTGATCAGGATTTTGCTACTTCTGCAAACAACATGGCCCAGAACTTGTATTTAAGAGGATATCCTGTGGCCAATATTGACACAGGGTTAGAATTACAGCTAGATCTGATTATTTTTTCCGCCTGTAAGATGGAACAGAGAATGTTGAGCCTGTTTTGGTCATTAGAATACACCCCTTTGGCCAATAAAATTAGAAAAATCATACATAGGCATTGGCACCTGGTGGAAGACCTACCAGGTTGTGAGAATAAATTTAGGATTGGATACAGAAAAACTAGAACTATTTTTTTTATTTAAATTTTTATTGATTTTTCAAAATATATGACAACATTCAAGACATAATAAAAAACAAATAATCTAACACAATAAAAATAACTATATATATAAAAAAAGACATGAAAATACATATACATCGAAAATATGGTAGGAACAAAAAATCTGACATGACCTTGAATTCTATTTCAATATAAAATATTCTTACTTACACACTATATTTTTGTCTTATTATTAACCATTATCTTCCAGGTCATATCCACATTTTTCAACTCTACTTTTATATCCATACTTTACTTTTATTAACCTCTTCAACCTTGCTAAGGTCTGTTATACTTCCATTTTAAGAATTACAAAGTATTTTCCAAAAACAATATCAACCTCATCACATTACATACATCATCACCCTGTGCTATGTACATTGCCCTGGAGGATGCGGGATTTCCCATTAATTTCTATTATACCCAAAATTTCATTTGGTCTGGTGTCAGTTTATTTATTCCGTCTCTCGTCAATGAGTAATCAACAAATTGTTGCCATATATTCCAAAATCTATTTTCTTTTATTATACCTTTTTTTAAAATTTAGCTCCCATGTTAGTTTTTCATTCAATGCGAGATCCCACATCTTCTTATACCACTCCTCCACCTTTAACACTAAGTCATTTTTCCAATTTTTTGCGATACACATTCTAGCTATTACAAGCATCATGGACAACAATTCTTTCTTATCATTATCTAAATTCATATTATCTACGTCAGTCAACAAAATGTTATTTGGCCCCAATTTGAGACGCAATCCCATAATCTTATCAATCTCGTTCTCGATTTTTGCCCAAAAATTTTCTACCGCCTTGCATTCATACCACATATGAACATAAGTACCCAACGTATTTTTACATCTCCAACACATTTTATCATTCTTTTTGTCCATCTGATGTAATCTCATGGGGGTCAAATACCACTTCCATAACATTTTAAAGTTATGTTCCTTTACCCTAACCGACAAAGATCTCATAATTCTTTTTCTCCATTTATTTTGCCATTCCTTTTCTGTTATCTTCATATTCAAATCTTGTTCCCATGTATTTCTTAATATTTCTTGTGAATTAACTTCTATATTTATTATTTTATAAATTTTACTGACCATTCCTTTAATTCAAATTTCCTTCTTCCTTATTTTCCACACTAATTCCACAAATTCTGTCCTATGTCTTTCCAAGCTCTGTTCCCTCAAATATTTATTATTCCATTTTTAACTGGTGTTTTCCATGTTTCCTTATCTAAGAAAAGACTCTTACCCACTTCCTTTAGTTCCTTCATTTCAATTTCCTCCCAGATAACCGGCTCCTTCATTAAAATCTTGACTACATTCTTTATATGAAATGCTTGATAATAATTCTTTAAGTTAGGAATTCCTAGACCCCCTTCTTTTTGAGATAAATACCACATTCTCTTTGAAATTCTAGGTCTACGTCCCCCATTACAATAATTATCTAATAATTTTTGAAATTCCTTAATTTCTTTATCCGTCAATTGAATTGGTAAGGCATCAAACAAAAAATTTAATTTTGGTAATAACATCATTTTAGCCAACGCTATTCTGCCGAACCAGGACAATCTTAATTTTTGATATTGCAAAATTTTATCTTTAAACTCTTTCTTTTGTTTATCATAGTTTAATCTTTTCAAATCATCCAATTTATTAGAGATATTTATCCCTAGATATTTCAGGCTCTCTTTAATCTGTAGTTTAAATTCGTCCCTTATTTTCCTTTGCTCATCCTTTTCGATATTACTTAAAATCATTTCAGATTTATCCCAATTTATCTTCAGACCTGTTATTTGTTCAAATTCCTTTAAATGTTTTTGAATGCTTTCCAGAGTCCTTCTAGGGTGTTTCATGATTATCAAAGTATCATCCGCGTATAAACTAATTTTATTTTCCATTATTCCTTCTATACTTTTATCTTCCCTTATTGCATTTGCTAGTATTTCCATCACCATAATAAATAATATTGGTGATAAAGGGCACCCTTGTCTTGTCCCAGCCTCTAAGAACATAAGAACATAAGAACAGCCTTGCTGGAACAGGCCACAGCCCATCCAGTCCAGCATTCTGTCTCACACAGTGGCTCACCATTTCCTTCAGGGTATTCCCAAGGAGATGCCTTCACCTGCTTAGGATTCCCTGGAAATGGCATTGAGAGATATCCTGCCTATCTCTCCAACCCGGAGGTTGTCCTTAGGTAGCCATAATTATAGCCATTGATAGCCTTGTCCTCCATGAACTTGTCTAATCCTTTCTTAAAGCTGTCAAGACTGACAGCTGTCACCACTTCTTCTGGCAGGGAGTTCCATAGACCAGTAATCCTCTGGGTGAAAAAGTACTTTCTCTTATTTGTTTGAGAACTAGTACCCAAAAGTTTCATGGAGTGTCCCCTAGTTCTAGTGTTGTGCGATAGGGAAAACAGTTTTTCCTTATCCACTTTGTCCACACCGTGCATGATTTTATAAACTTCAATCAGGTCACCTCTTAGACGCCGTCGTTCAAGAGTGAAAAGGCCCAACCGTTGCAGCCTCAGATGGTAAGGAAGGTGTTCCAGTCCCCTAATCATTCTGGTTGCCCTCCTCTGTACTTTCTCCAACTCCATAATATCCTTCTGGAGGTATGGCGACCAGAACTGTACACAGTATTCCAGATGGGGCCTCACCATAGATTTATAAAGAGGCAAAATGACACTTGCTGACTTATTTTCTATACCCTTCCTAATGATCCCTAACATTGAGTTTGCTTTTTTCACTGCTGAGGCACACTGGGTTGACACCTTCATTGAGCTGTCCACCAGGACACCAAGGTCCCTTTCCTGGTTTGTCGCAGAGAGTTCAGACCCCATCAGTTTATAAATGTAATTGGGGTTTTTTGCCCCAACATGCATCACTCTGCACTTACTGATGTTGAAGCTCATTTGTCACTGTTTTGCCCACTCCCCCAGTGTCAAGAGATCCCTCTGGAGCTCTTCACAATCTCTCACAGTTTTCACTACCCTGTATAATTTAGTGTCGTCAGCAAATTTGGCTACCTTGCTTTTTACTCCTACCTCTAGATCATTTATGAAGAGGTTGAAAAGCAGGGGTCCCAGTACTGAACCTTGGGGGACCCCACTCTTTACTTCCCTCCACTTGGAGAAGTGTCCATTTAGTGCTACCCTCTGTTTCCTGCCCCTTAGCCAGTTGCTGATCCAGGACAAGACCTGTCCCTTTATTCCATGACTGGTAAGTTTATTCAAGAGCCTTTGGTGTGGGACCTTGTCAAAAGCCTTCTGAAAGTCCAGATAAACAATGTCAACTGGATCCCCCTTATCCACATGCTTGTTGACACTCTCAAAAAATTCCAACAGATTAGTGAGGCATGATTTGCCCTTGCAAAAGCCATGTTGGCTCTCCTTTAGCAGCGCCTCCTCTTCTATGTACCTATTAATTCTATCTTTTAGGATGGTTTCCATCACTTTACCTGGGACACATGTCAAACTGACAGGCCGGTAATTTCCTGGATCACCCCTGGATCCTTTTTTGAAAATTGGTGTTACATTCGCTACCTTCCAGTCATCAGGCACAAAGCCTGATTTGAGGGAAAGATTATATATTTTGGCTAGGATATCAGCAATTTCATCTTTTAAGTTCCCTGAGAACTCGTGGATGGATGCCATCTGGTCCTGGGGATTTGTTAGTGTTTAGCTTAACAAGACATGCAAGGACCTCCTCCCTGGTTATTTCTATCTTGCTTAATTCTTCGGTTTCCCTCCCTATGATGATAGGTTCTGTTTTGGGCATGTGGTCTCTATCTTCTTCAGTGAATACTGAAGCAAAGAATTCATTGAGTCTCTCTGCAATCTCTGTTTCCTCTTTAATAACCCCTTGCCTTCCATTGTCATCTAATGGTCCAATGGCCTTCCTAGTTGGGTTCTTACTTCTAATGTACTTAAAGAAGTCTTTGTTATTCCTCTGAGTATTTTTAGCTATACGCTCCTCAAAGTCTTGCTTTGCTTTCCTGATTGTTGCCTTGCATTTGTTCTGCCAGAATTTATGTTTCTGCCTGCTGTCCTCATTTGGACAAGCCTTCCATCTTCTAAATGAGCTTTTCTTGCTCTTGATCACTTCCCGAACAGCTCCTGTAAGCCACATTGGAGTCCTCTTGGACCTGGCAGTGCCCTTTTTCCTTTTGGGTATGCATTCCAATTGGGCCTCTGTTATTGTTTTTGTAAACAGCCTCCATGCCACTTGGATTGTTTGGACTCTCTCAATTTTCCCTTTCAGTTTCTTTTTTACTAGTTTCCTCATCTTTGGGAAATTTCCTTTTTGAAAATTTAAGGTCTCTGTGTTAGATTTTATCAGTGACTTGCGGTCTATGATCAAGTTAAACATAATTGAGTTGTGGTCACTGTTCCCTATTGGATCAGTCACATTAACATCTTGCACCAGATCCTGAGTATTACTCAGGATCAAGTCAAGGATTCTTGTACCTCTAGTTGGGTCTTCAACCATCTGTCCCAGGGAACAATCATTGAGCATATCTAGGAACTTTATCTCTTTATCATGTGCTGAACAACAGTTCACCCAGTCTATGTGAGGGTAATTGAAGTCCCCCATTATAACCAGGCTTCCCTTCCTGGATGCCTCCTTTACAACATTCTCCAACTGCCAGTCTCCCTCAAGAGTTTGGGTCGGAGGCCGATAGTATATGCCTACTGTTAGACCATCC
This sequence comes from Bradypodion pumilum, assembly GCA_035047305.1. NCBI lineage: Eukaryota > Metazoa > Chordata > Lepidosauria > Squamata > Chamaeleonidae > Bradypodion > Bradypodion pumilum. Next base: position 82,497,710 of record JAWDJD010000006.1, read on the forward strand.
TTGTGGCCTGGTACTCTTACCCACAGAGCTTCTAATGGTGACTCTAAATCCCCTAGATATTCCAATTCATAAGATTTTATCACTTCTTTGACATACAAGGCTACACCACCTCCTGTTTGCCCCTTCCTATCCTTCCTGTACAATTTGTAGCCTGGGATAACTGTATCCCATTGGTTATCATCCGTCCACCAGGTTTCAGTGATACCAATAATATCAATATTTTTATCTATTGCTAAGTATTCCAGCTCCCCTATTTTGTTCCGGAGGCTTCTGGCATTTGTATACAAGCATTTATATATGCATTTCTGACACAGTCTTTTGTGTCCAGTTGCATTGTTAGACTGCCTCTTGCATCCTTCTGCTAGAATGCTAGTGACTAGCTCCTTGCTCTGCTCAGTAATTTTTGCATCCTCCTCACTACTCAAGTACACACTTTCCCGAACCGGATGCTGCCCAGCTCCTGTCGGCTTTCCCCCAGTTATCAGTTTAAAAGCTGCTCTGCAGCCTTTTTGATGTTGAGTGCCAGCAATCTGGTCCCATCATGGTTTAAATGCAACCCATCCCTCCTGAACAGATTTGGCTTGTCCCAAAATGTTCTCCAGTTCCTGACAAATCTGAAGCCCTCCTCTCGACACCACCGCCTCATCCACGCATTGAGGCTTCTGAGCTCTGCCTGCCTGGTAGGTCCTGCGCGAGGGACAGGCAGCACTTCTGAAAATGCTACCTTGGAAGTCCGGGACTTCAATCTTCTTCCTAACAACCTAAATTTGGCTTCCAGGACAGACCGCTTGGCCTTCCCAACATCATTAGTACCAACGTGTACCATGATAACTGGCTCGTTCCCAGTTCTCTCTAACAATCTATCTAGATTTCTTGTGATGTCTGCAACTTTTGCACCTGGCAGGCAAGTCACCATACGGTTATCATGTGCATCACAAATCCATTTCTCTGTATTTCTAATTATTGAATCGCCTAGTACAAGGAGCATCTCTCCTGCAATCTGTTCATCTACATGCACCTCATCAACCATATTAAGGGAGAGAACCTCAGTTTGTTCCTGATGTTCATCTTCCTGGATCTCATCAAGTGTGATGAAGGAGAGATCATCAGGTGGAACCAGTTGTTCCTCTGTGTGTTCCTCGTCAGGTGTGATAAGGGAAAGAGCCTCAAATTTATTCTGTAATTTCAGACTCTCAGAGTGATCCCCTACTCTTCTCCTCCTTTGAGTCACATTCCTCCAACCATCTCCCTCCTGAGTTAGTGAAGGGCCTTCTCCCTCAGAACTGTGCCCTGTCTCTTCTTTGTCCAGCATAGTCTGCTCCGCTCTGTCCAAGAACAGCTCAAGCTCCTTAATTTGTTGGTGGTTAGATATGCGGGCCTCTAGCTGCTGGACCTTCTCTTCTAGTAGTGCAACCAGCTTGCACTTGCTGCAAGTGTAGTTCTCCATGTGCTTTGGCAAGAACACAAACATGGCACAAGAATTGCAGGTAACTACAGCTGTTCCCTCAGAATCCATTTTAACAAGTGCAGTATTCTGGGCCTCAAAAATGTACACGTTTACTACCTTTCTACCTAGTAAGACTATATTCTTCTTATGTTCCTAGTTTGTAATCTGCCTCTAAAGCAGCTCTACTCCAACTGCAAAACTTACCAGTGCTCACTTCCTTTGTTTGGCTCTCCTCAGCAGCAGCTCTGCTTAAGAGCACATGCAGAGTCAAAATGGCTGACTCTGAAAGAGCTCAGAGCTTTTAAAGGCTAGTGTGGCTCCGCCCCTATGAGTCACAGTTCAGGGAAGGGCCTGGTGTGGCCCTGCCCCCTGCTTCTGGAAGCTTCAAACTGCTTCCTCTGTTTGAACAGAGGTGGCTCTCAGCAGTTTCAATTATCAATTTAAATTAGTAGAGGCCTCTAAAGCAGCTCTACTCCAACTGCAAAACTTACCAGTGCTCACTTCCTTTGTTTGGCTCTCCTCAGCAGCAGCTCTGCTTAAGAGCACATGCAGAGTCAAAATGGCTGACTCTGAAAGAGCTCAGAGCTTTTAAAGGCTAGTGTGGCTCCGCCCCTATGAGTCACAGTTCAGGGAAGGGCCTGGTGTGGCCCTGCCCCCTGCTTCTGGAAGCTTCAAACTGCTTCCTCTGTTTGAACAGAGGTGGCTCTCAGCAGTTTCAATTATCAATTTAAATTAGTAGAGGCCTCTAAAGCAGCTCTACTCCAACTGCAAAACTTACCAGTGCTCACTTCCTTTGTTTGGCTCTCCTCAGCAGCAGCTCTGCTTAAGAGCACATGCAGAGTCAAAATGGCTGACTCTGAAAGAGCTCAGAGCTTTTAAAGGCTAGTGTGGCTCCGCCCCTATGAGTCACAGTTCAGGGAAGGGCCTGGTGTGGCCCTGCCCCCCTGCTTCTGGAAGCTTCAAACTGCTTCCTCTGTTTGAACAGAGGTGGCTCTCAGCAGTTTCAATTATCAATTTAAATTAGTAGAGGCCTCTAAAGCAGCTCTACTCCAACTGCAAAACTTACCAGTGCTCACTTCCTTTGTTTGGCTCTCCTCAGCAGCAGCTCTGCTTAAGAGCACATGCAGAGTCAAAATGGCTGACTCTGAAAGAGCTCAGAGCTTTTAAAGGCTAGTGTGGCTCCGCCCCTATGAGTCACAGTTCAGGGAAGGGCCTGGTGTGGCCCTGCCCCCCTGCTTCTGGAAGCTTCAAACTGCTTCCTCTGTTTGAACAGAGGTGGCTCTCAGCAGTTTCAATTATCAATTGAATATCTAATCTCACTTCCTCTGTAAGACCGTCATTGACCCTAATATTGGCGTATCCTTGTTGATATAATTGTTCTATTGTTTTTACAAACCTATCACCAAATCCGTAACTTCTAATTATCTCGTTAATTGTTATCCATTGCAAGGAGTCAAATGCCTTGAAGATATCTAATGATAATAATCCAACTTTCTCCTTATTTTGCCCTGCAACATCAATCAGGTCTACAACTCTCCTTACTAAATCTGCCATGTGCCTACCTTTCACAAATCCGGCCTGATCTTTATTTATGTATTTATCCATAAAACTATTTAATCTATTTGCCAGTATCGCCGTAAAAATCTTGGCATCTTGATTTATCAGAGAGATGGGCCTATATGACTCTACCTTTTCTGGATCTTTTCCTGGTTTTGGTAACAAGACAATTATTGTTCTATACCATGATGGTGGTATCTGTTCCCCATTAAGTATACCGTTATACAATTTTAACAATTTTGGAATTACTATATCCTTGAACTCTTTATAAAATTCTGCAGGTAATCCGTCTTCTCCCGGCGATTTATCAGCTTTCAATTTAGTTATTACTTCTTTTATCTCTTTTTCAGTTATTAACTCTTCCATTTTTTGTTTATGTTCCTGACTTATTTTATTTTTAATTTGCATTCCCAGTTTATCTTTTAATTTATCTGTACTTACCTCCTTTTTAGAATATAAATCTTGATAAAATTCTCTAACCACCTTACATTTATCTTTAGTCTTGTTATATCTTGTACCTTCCTTATCTACTAAAGTCCCTATTTCTCTTCTGCTTCTTTTTTCCTTAGCCGCTCTTGCTAAAAGTTTTGAATTTTTATTGCTATATTCAAAATATTCCCTTTTTAAATATACCAGATCTCTTTTCACCTTTTCAATATCTTTTCCTATTAACTCCTTCTTTAAGCCTTGCATTCTTTCATATACTTTTCTATCCTTGGTTGTTGCATGTTTCTCCTGCAGCCATTTAATCTCTTTTTCAATTTCTTCTTGCTTACATTTTAACTGTTTATTTTTAATGTTTGCCAACTTAATACTTTCGCCTCTGAATATTGCTTTCATTGTATCCCATACAATACCGAATCTAACTTCACCTGTATCATTCCATTTCCAATTTTCTTCCCATTTTTCTACCATTTGCTCTTTACACTTTATATCTCTAAACAATTTAGCATTATATCTCCAATTTTTCCTGATCTTTGTAGCATCTATTTTTATTTCCAACAATACTTTTGCATGATCGGACTCTTTAAAAATTCCTATTTCTATATCTTCTAAATTTCTTATCAAATTATCAGTGACAAATATATAATCTATTCTAGAATACGTGTTATAAACTTGTGAGAAAAATGTATAAACCCTTTCCAATCCTTTAAGTTCCCTCCATGTGTCTTTCAACCCTAGAGATTTCAACCAATTGTTTAACACATACATTTTATTTCCTCCCACACATCTTGCTATATTTGTACTATCTATATTTGATCTTATTAAATTAAAATCTCCAGCTACAATCATTTTTATTGTTTTTTCTTTCTCCAATATTCGGTACACCTTATCTAAAAAACTATTTTGATGTTCATTTGGCACATACAGATTCACCAACGTTATTTCCTCCTCATCTATTTTCCCTTTTACTATCAGGTATCTACCTTCTGGGTCTGAGATACTTTTTACCATCTCGAATCCCAACCTGTTTGATATCAGAGTTGCAACCCCTCTAGCCTTTGAAGTACCGTATGCTTTTTCATAAAACTGAGTCCATCCTAAAAAGAGCTTGTTGGTTTCTTCTGATTTCTGATGGGTTTCCTGCAGAAAGATTATATCCGGTCTGTCTTTTCTGAGTGCTGCTTCTAATCTCCTTCTCTTCACTTGACAACTAGTACCTTTCACATTCCATGTTATTACTTTTATATTCCTCATCTATTATTTTCCTCCCATAATTTTTTACATTTCCCACTTCCTCCTACAGGCATGTGATTAACATATAACATTTCCTTCACCTTAAACAAATAAAGAAAAAAAGAACAACTAAAAAATACACACTATACATTCTACTACTAACCCTCCCCATTTTTTACAAATAGCCTCTGAATTACAAAGGGGGGAGGGGGAGGTGCGACAGACTGAGCGAGCCCCGAGGAGATCTGAACCTAATCACCGCCCAGAACAGTTCCTCCTTCCGCACCTTTAGGCATATTCTCGTTTCCATTGTTCTCCCACCTTTTATATCCACCAGATATAATCAATTCTTCCTTCAGATCAAACCACTCTTTAGTTCCTGCTTCCAATAACTTTGCATCTACCATTACATCCAAAACGTCAGGACCTTCGCTTATCAAATAACGTCTTCCCAGGTAGGAGAAACTCAATTGTCATGGGAATTTCCAATTATACCTTATTCCTTTATCCTGGAGTCGCTTTGTGATTGGTTTCATCGATTGTCTCCAAAGGCGGTCCTCGATCGCGATATCATTATAAACTTCAATATCAAAGCCTTCCATTTTTAACACTTCTGCACCTTTTTCCCGTATAAGAGCCATTAAACGCAGCTTGTCTGACACATTAGCAAATTTTAACAACACATTCCTTGACCCAGTTTTGCCTCTTCTTGAACCCAGCCTAAATACACTTACAACATCCTGCGGTGTAAAACCATCTTCCATAATTTCGTCCAGCCATTTCACTATTCTTTCTTTTAATTTATCTGGGGAATTCTCTGGCAATTTTCTAATTATGACATTTGCTCGTCTTAAATGTTCTTCTACGGTTTCCAATCTCTTTTCATGATCTCCGACCTTATTTTCTCTTTCTTTCTCTCTCTTTCTCAATTCCATGACCTCCACCTTAATCGTTGCCTGTTCTTTTTTAATATCTTCTTGTTCTTTTTAAGCTTATCTTGTCCTTTTTTTAAACCATCAATTCCCTTCAAAATGTCTGCCAACATATCTTGCATATCTTGTTTTCGTTCTTGTTTATCTTGAGCCAACATATTCCCAATTTTATATTCCAGATTGTCCACCTTCTCATTAAATCTTTCAAAATCAGATTTAAGTCCTTGCCCCCCCTTCATTGCCAATATTGTTGGTATTGTTGCTGTAGCTGTGGATGCAATTGTTGTCAGTGTTGCCGCTGCTATCGCCGCTGTAGTTGTTACAGTTGTTGTAGCGGTTGTTGCTGTTGTTAACTTTGCTGTTGTTATAACAATTGTTTTTACCGCAGTAGGTGCAATCATAGTTGGAGATGTTATTATCTTCTGCTGCTGTTGCTGTTGTAATTGTTGTGCTATCTTCTTCACTGTCTCTTGCTCTTCCAAATCCTTCATCTCTTGTTGTGTTGTTTTCTTCATCTCGTCGTCCTCCTCCTCCAGCCTTGTAAGCCTTCTGAAACTCCTGTCCGAAGAGGTTGGTCTTTCCACTCTTGTCCAAGCCAATTTCTTCTCCTTCTCTCTCCCTCTCCCCTGCCGTTTCATCCAAATGTATTTCCAGTTACGTGACTTTAACAATTTACATAAACAATTTACCGTTTAAGTCTACCTTATATATTGACTCTAACCAATTTTAATATACTTATTTCCAAATACAATATTAGACCTTTATCCTCCCCTCCCCCTCCCCCTCTGTCAAATGTATGTATATATAGCAAAGTTCAAATCAATATAAAGATGAGGAAAAGAAAAAGAAAAAATGAGGGAAAAATCCCATTTCAAACCAAATTAATTTCCCTCTTAAATTTTAATATTCCCCCCGAATAAACAAAGAAAGGAGAGGGAAAAAAAAGAAGGGGAAAGAAAAAAAGAAAACAAAGGAACAAAACTCCTAATCAAAAAAAAATTGATCGCTGTTCTTCCACTTTATTCCCTATTTAATCCTCAATCTTCATCTCCCAATGGGAAGGGAGACAAGGAAAGGGAGAAAAAGGAGAAAAAGGAGTCCAAAAGGAGTCCAAAAAAAAACCACAGCAGGAAGGTAAAATGAAAAAATCATCAATATTTGTCCCACAAAAAAAGAAAAAAGAAAAAGAAAAAAACTGATCTTTTAGTTCTCTTCTATCAACTTGCTTTATGTTACTGTTGCAGCTTACAAACACTATCCAACTTAAAAGGACAAAGAAGGAAAAATAACTCTTTTATTGTTCCAGGCCAAGAAGAAAAAACAAAAATCAAAGACAAGGTCAGGCGTCTGTTCTCCAAGATTCAAAGGAAACAACACTTTGTCTCTCACAGCACATTTCAGGGCCCCAGCACTATCTTACTCTTTTTTTTTAAGCCTCGAAAAAAGTATGCAAGACAAAGCCAGGTCCAATTCTCCAAAAATCCAAATTCTTCTTCTTCCTCCTCTCTTTCTCTTTAATACCCAAATTTCAAAGTCCAAAACTCAAACAGCAATAAAAAAGGGAAAGGAAAAAAAAGGAAACAAAAAAATCCCGGTATTATCGCCGTTACTTGGGCCTGGTTTATCTGCGCTCCACTGACTTGCGAGAAACAAAAGGTCCGGTCCCAATTATTTCACTTTTCTTCTCCTTTTCTCCTTCCCCGTGTAATTTTATAAGCTTGCTCACCATCAAGGCTTCTCCACTTCTCCGCTTAAGTAATTTTCCGGCTCCGCTAGGCTCCGCACGGCTCCGTTCGAAGGGGCCGGCGAGGCCGAGCGAGGCTCGCTTCAGCTTCCCCCTTTCGGATCCCCACCGGACTTACCCTTTTCAATCCGATCGTCCGCTTATCTGTTTGCCTGCGTTTTATCAAGCTTTATCCATGAGCCGATCTCCACTCTGTTTTCCAGACCGTCCGTTCTTCTGCTAGAAGCTTTGTTGAATCGGCGCCATTAAAGGCCGCCCATCCCCCGCTCTCTCCGAGATCGAAACTCACAGTTTTCTCCCTTTCTCGGCACGACTTCGGGCCAGCCAGGATAATTTCCGCAAGTATTTTTTCTTGTAGATATTCTGATCTATTTTTTTACAGGTCTCAGGAACTATTCTCACTTTTAACAGTCACTTTCGTTTCCCTCCTTTCTGAGCGGAAGAAAGTTCACTCCTCTCAGCTCTCCATCTTGACACCCAAAAAACTCGAACTATTGAGGCCATAGTTTCCCCATCTGACTGCCTTATTAGAAACCCACCAGTTGATGTTGTACTAGATCATTATAAGTGCAATCATTGCGGTGTTTGCAAATTCGCTTTAGAGACAAAGGAGGTTTTGTTCCCACAAAAGAATTTTAGACACACATTACAACATTTTTCTAACTGTGAAACACCTAACTGTGTTTATTTATGGATGTGTAGTTGTGAATTGATTTATGTGGGCAAGACGAATCGATCGGTGAGAACTAGGCTGAACGAACATTGATCAAAAATCAGGGGGCAATACCTACAGGCTCCTCTTGTGCAACACTATATTGAAAGAAATCACATAGAAGATGATTTCAAATTTCTGATCATTGATATAGTTCGGCAAGATAAAGACAATAAGTTTAATGTGGAGAAATGGTTGTTACAGAAAGAGGCAGAATATATTTATAAGTTGAATACTGTAGCTCCCCATGGGCTAAATCAGGAGTTAGACTTAGTGAGTTTTTGTGATTAAGTCATTTTTTGTAAGAGTAACATGCTTTTCCTGAAGATCATCTGTGATGAGGTTTCCACAATGTTCCTTTAACTCAATACCAACCCATTGTTCTGACCTAGTTTTTTCCCCTCTGTTGCTTCTAATGAGAACATCTGAGCTAAATATAGAACACCTGATACACTAGTCATTTTTAGTATATTAAGACATCCACATCAACCTTCAGTTTAACATCATGAGGCACCAAATAATTTACATGAGAGGCCATTAGACGCATTGGAAAGGTGGGTTGTCTTACATATGTTAAACGTTTAATGTACTCTTTTTTGCACGGTTTCCATTATTATGCTTTATATTGTGATATTGAAGGATTGTAAAGAAGTATGTAATATGTAAGAATATTTTAATGCTGACTTAGATGTTGATTATGTAATACGCTGTATAACCAACAATGGATTAATTTGTATTTCTTTCCTTTATTATAGACATTGTTATGATTGTCTCCTGAAGAAGGAGCACGAAAAACCTGATACTAGAAAGGTTTCAGGACAACGTCATAACTTTATTAATAATTGTAAGAAACAATAAGGCTACTATAAGACCTACAGTTTCCTTTTGAAATATATAAAGAAATAATAAGGCAACTACAAGACCTACAGTTTTCTGTTTACCCATTGAAATATATATATTTTTATTGAGGCATATATAAGACCTACAATTTTTGTTTATAAATGTTTATCTAGCTACACTTTTACAACACAAAATGTTCTCGAAATACTCACATTGCTCGTTCTAAAGGTATTGCCAGGAAAATGAAATCCAACCCCTCTTCTCTCATTTTCTTTCATAATTGCATCTGTTTCCTAAATTCACCTAAATACATAGTTCACCTAAATACATGGCTAAAAGTACTGTAAAATAGATTTAACAGATTAAAAATAATAATTGTGCCTGGCCATTTTATTAAAGGTTGGTACTTCACTGAATAAATTTTATATCAATATTTTGCATAGTATTAGAACAATAAATCACATGGAGTACACAGAAAGAGCATCCTCTAAGATTGTGTTATTTTTTAACCATAATTGGGCATACTCATAATTGGGCATATCTTATGCTGGCTGTTCTTTCTCACAAAGAGTCAGGCAAAAGGAACTGTGGAATGAATTCACCAAAAGGTGGCTTCATTTTGGCAGTTTCATGTCTGGCTTAGACATGGAAGAAGTAGAAATAAATCACGTAAAGAAGGAATCTCAACACATAGCCAGAGAAGAGGAATATTGAAAAGTATAATTAGGAAGGGCAGATAACTTTGGGCACAACATAAGTAAGAAGTGTGTGCAACATGCATTAAATATGTACTACTAAAAGAGGCTTATATTCTGCAATATTACTCAGTATGAAATAATTAACATGGGATAAGGCAGCATCACAAGAACCAAAACAGAAGCTATCCCAAAATTGTGGTGATATGGAGGCTCACCTTTGGGACGATTCATTTCAAGTGTCTGAGTTGCAACATCATAAAGGCAAAACAATGGCATCAGTTGCTACTGTAATATAACTGGCTTCTTATCAATAGTTGAATTTCTGTTGCCTGATCATATTGTTACATACTGGTAACAGATCAGATTTGTTTAAGCTTCCACCTGCTGAATTCTTTTCACTTTCATGCATCTTTGGCACAATGAGTTCTGTAGTAGGCCTCCTCTCAGTTGCTCACTTTGAGAAGCAGCACAGGCAACAGCAGCAATTTGGGAAACACCCCATTATCTGTGATCTTCATCAATGCAGCCCACCCCAGTCAACACTTTGGGCTCTGAATGGAGGCTGTTGTGCTTCTGTGCTGTTAGTTGGTGCTGGCTGAAGGCTCTACAGACCATGCTCCAAGTTTCAATTGTGGTGCAAGACAACACCAAACCTTTAGTCACCACAAGTTCCAGAAGTTTCACAATATCCTTTCCTGTTGCCACATCATCCACTCTCCCTACATCCATCTTTCACTTCCAGACTGGTAACTAAGAAAACTGATACATTGGTACCTCACTTAAAGAGCATAATGCGTACTACAGGATTGCTCTTTAAGTGAGTTTGCTCTTTAAGCAAAACACCATTGTAAGTGACCAACTGTGAATTCTGGCAGGGGGGATTGCGAACCCCGATTTAATTGTTAAGCGAGTTTTTGGTTGGTTTTAGTTGTTAAGCGAGGCCACCATTCAGAGAAAATTCTGTTCTTTAAGCGTGTTAGTCTCTAAGCGAGGTGCTCTTTATGCAAGGTTTTATTGTACTACCTTCCCCCCACAATGAGACCAGAAGACCATGAGAGCACTCACTGCTAACACTATAGACCAGTGATGGGGAACCTTGGCACTCCAGGTGTTCTTGAACTTCAGTTCCCAGACTCCCTGATCAGCAGGAGTGCTGACTTGGGCTTCTGGTAATTGAAGTCCAAGAACACCTGGAGTGCCAAGGTTTGCCATCATGGCTATAGACCTATCTAGCTCTGACTAGACACTTGATGCAATTGTAGACACTTGATGCAAGGATCACTTGATGCAAGGATCATCTGTGTTCAGCTACTCTATCTCATTTTAGTTGGAACTTGCAGTTGGATTTCTTGATAGATTAACTCCAAATGTCTTTAACACATTCCCCATGCTGGACATTTTCCTTTTGATTTCCCTAGTACATCATCTGGATGATTGAGCAATCAGTTTGGAAGAGAATGTACTATAGTACAGGCTGCTTGGGTTTGAAATATGTACCATTATCACAGTGAATTCCATTCTGGCCTGCAGTTCTGCAGTTTCAACCCCACTCCCATTAGCCCACGACCCCCAGTTGTGCTGGAGAATCTTGTCCCATTATCAGACCAGATGTAAGATTCGATAGACAATTCAGCAAGCTTCTGTAAATGGAATAAACAGTAGTCATTTGACCTCAGGACACAAAACATATTTAGCTGATCCTCTTGATTTCTACGGTTGTCTATTAATATCTCAAATGTCTATTTTATATTTTTCAGCTTTAGATAATGTATAACTAACAAGGATGCCCCACTTCGCGCGGGTGGGGTTTAGGAGCCCTGTCCTACCTCCCGGGGTGCACACACACACACATAACTGCGACCTACCCTGCATACACACACACACACACACACACACACACACACACACACAAATACAAACACACACACACACACACACACACACACCAGAGACAAACCCTGCATCCACTCTCACACTCAATCTCTCTGTAACACAGTCAGTCTCTCTCTCTCTCTCTCTCATTCTCTCGCACGCACGCACACACACATGCAAACCCGCGACCTACCCTGCATCCATTCTCTCACCCACAGGCACACACACACTCTCTCTCACACACACACACACACACACACACACACACACACACACACACACACAGAGACACACATGCTGTGTACTTGGCCAGGGGCAGACATGGCTCTCTACCTCTGCCACCTGTGGTGGCGTTGTGGTGTCCCAGTCCTGGCTTGGGAGCTGGGCCGGCAATTCTGCAGCAATCCCGCTGTGCTGCTGCTGCCACTTCTTCGCATGCCTCGGTCCCTGCTGGCTCCGTTGTTGGGGCCCCTGCCACCGCTGCCTTGTATTCGCCTCCTCGTCCTGCCACCAGCATAAGTCACATCGGGTTTGGCAGAGAGGCTTGCAGATTTCCGGCTTGGCGTGGAGGCTGCTGGGTGGGCACCCGGGGGGGAGCTAACCCGGGTGCAGGAGAGACCCAGTCACATCCCCCTACCCCCACCCGCCTTCCGGAGAGGGCAGGACCTGGGTCTCTCCTCTGCCCACCCAGTGGCCTCCATGCCCTGCCCTTTCCAGAAGGCAGCCGGTGTATGGGCGCCCCAGTCAGTGCACACCTTCCGGAGAAGGGCCTTGCCTTCTCCGGCAGGCATGGGCCAAATGGACTGCAGTCGGCCCATGCCTCCTGGAGAAGGTGAGGCAGAAGGCCTGCTCTGCCCTCTCTGGAAGGTGGCCGGCCAGTGCCACCTCCCATCTGGGGAGGCGGTAATACGCATGCGCCAGAATCTGCACAGGAGCAGAAGCCTGCTCAAAGTTCCAGATGGTGTCACCACCTGGAATTCCAGGCAAGCTTTTGTGCCTACACGGATTCTGGTGCATGTGTATTACCACCTACTCGGCCACGCCGGACACACCTGGGGTTTGAGGTAGCCAGGGCCACCGTTGTCAGGGATGGGGGTGCAGGTTTCGTGCTGTGTAACATACAGCACGACACCTCAATTTTAGTTATAGACTAGCAGGGGTACCTGGCATTGCCTGGGTGGAGGACACAACCCGGGGCAAGGAGAGACCCGGGCAGGGCCCCCGTGGTGACTTACCTTTGTGTGCCTGCACGTCGTTCTCTCGGTGGTCCCGTGGGTACCAAACAGGCCTGGAGGTGGCCTAATTTTCCCCCGTCACATCACACACAACACAGCACACACATAAAACACCCAGCCATGACACACCCACACAACACACACAGGCAACAGACATCACACAACCCACTCGCACAACACCCACCCAGACACACCCACACCACACCCACACCTGACACACCACACCCACCCACACCACACCCAGAACCAACACTCAAGACACAACACACCCACACAACACACTCTGACACAACACACATCCACACAATACACACCCACACAATACACCACACACAGAGAACACACACAACCTACACACAACCCACTCCCACTACTGCCACCCACAGCACACATGACACAACACACGCACACAACCCACACACAACATACCCACACAATACACACAAAACACATGCCACACAACACACACAGGTGACAGACATTGCACAGGACACAACACACTCGCACAACATCCACCCACCCAGACAGACAACACAGACACCCGACATACCACACCCAGACCCAACACTCATGACACAACACACACTCACAGTACACACTGACACAACACACCCCCACACAACACACACACTACACACTCACAACCAACACACAACCCACTCCCACCATTGCCACCCACAGCACACATGGCACAACACATTTGCACAACACACACTTGCACAACACATACCCACACAACACACACACACCCAACACACACCCGACACAGACGAACATGACACCCGACACAACATGCTCATACAACACACAGAAAGATACACACACCGATTACCCGGTCTTGGCGCTGCCGCCCCATCTCCAGCGCCGCCGCAGCCTGAGATGTCCCAATCGGCAGAGCAGGCCCTGGGCCGGGCTCAGGAGGCCTGAGAGGGAGCCCTGGAGCCAGTGGAGGGAGATCCCCCTGTGCAGGTAAGGTGGGCCCACCTTACCTGGTGATGTCCGTGCGCCGGAGGGGGCACCCAAAAGCCCCCTCTGGTGCGCATCTCTTCACACACAGCCAGCAATGGGGTGGTGGATGAAGGGAGGAGCAATTGAGGTGTGGGCTGTTCAGCGGGATGAGGGCCACCACACCAAACAACTGGTGCTGCCATTGTGGCTCCTGCCGCAAGACGCAACCAGTCGGGCAGCATCATCCGCCACCCCATTTGTGGCTGAGTGCAGAGAGGCATGCGCCAGAGGCGGGGGTGGCTTCCGCTGACCGGCCATCCCACCCCCACCCCCAGTCAGTGCCCCTTCAAACCCCTTACGGGCACCTCAGGCCCTTTCTACCACACACTCACACACACACACCAGAAACAAACCCATAATCCACTCTCACACTCACTTTCTCTGTAACACACAGTCAGTCTCTCTCTCTCGTTCACTCGCATGCATGCACACATGCAACCTACCCTGCATCCATTCTTTCACACACCCACTCTCTTACCCACAGGCACACACATACACACTCTCTCTCTCTCTCTCTCTCTCACACACACACACACACACACACACACACACACACACACATGCTGTGTACCTGGCCAAGGGCGTACCGCAGGAGGGCGGAGAAGTCAGGCCAAGTCAGAGTGAGGCAAGATGGGATGGGCAGGGGCCACCCACGTCACCGCCTGATGCAGGCCCGGGGGCCGCATCCTCTGGCCAAATTGGTGGCAAACCAGTGGAGGCTCCCAACCTGGGAGGTGGCAACATACATGCATGGGAATTGGAGCAGATGCAGAAGCCTGCCCGGAGTTCCCATCAGTGGTGCTGGCTGCAACTCCGGGCAGGCTTTTGCGCATGCACAGATTCCTGTGCATTCATAGTGCCGCCTCCCCAGCCATAGCATGCTGCCGGTGAGGGGGGGCTTTTGAGGCCAGTTTTCCGGATGAAGGACCCCAAGGAATGCTGCCGGTACCCCGTGCCGGACTGGCCAGGTGCTCAAGGTAGGCGGGTGCAAGTTTCTGGGTTGGTGGGGGCCAAGGTGGCATGGCTTTTCAATAACAAACTCCGTGACACTTTGGTTTTAGATAGATAGATAGATAGATAGATAGATAGATAGATAGATAGATAGATAGATAGACGAGGAGTACTTTTTTCATGAAGTCATCCCCCACTAATTTTTTAACCAGGGAATCTTTAAAACCAGAAGACACTTCCAAGTTCTCTAAGGCTTAGAGATGCCACTGTAGGGGCAGGGTAATTGCTTATTTTGTGACCTCATGGCACAATGCTGACATGTTTAAGGCTATTCTACCTTAAACTAAATAAACAGTACCAGAGCAGAACTGAACAAAATGGAAATATACATTATTTTCAAAGGAGCTATGGATAGAAGAGGCCACTGAACAAGGCAATGGAAGAAATAAAGACAGAAAGGTTATATTTTAAAAGCAGCAATGACTTGAAATGACTTTTGGTGTTAGTAAAAGAAAGTGAGAGGAAAAATGATGAAGCAGGACTTCAATTAACACTAAGATGGTAAAAATCACAACTACAAACAAAGCTATACAACTTTAATGTTAAAAATGAAGAAATTGAAATAGTGAAATATTTTTATAACTTGGTTCTATCATCAATCCCAATGGAGACTGCAGCCAAGAAATCAGAAGACTGAGACTTGGAAGGGCAGTAATGAAGGAAGTAGAAAAGATCATCAACCACACAGATGTGTCACTGGAGACCAAGACCAAGATTATTCATACTCCTGCATTTTTTGTTGTTCAGTCACACAGTCGATTCCGACTCTTGCATTTATGATCATGTATACTTTAGGTGTGACTGCAAAAAGGCTGCCAGGAAAAATATTGATTCATTTGAAATATGATGCTGGAGGAGAGCTTTGCAGGTTGTTGTTGTTGCTGTTGCTGCTCCTGCTGCTGTTCTACTTCTTCTTCTTCTGAGCAGTTTGTGGATGCATATCATCAGAGGTGTCTATAGGCCCTTTGTTAGAACACAGCAGCTAAAGAACAGCAAGTAAAACAAACCCAAGTATTAGGTGATCTCTTCCATCCTGGGTGCTGCCCCCACAAGAAGAGTGTTACTTTTAGCCCATTTTGCCTGCCTTTCCTAAACCAAAACTGTGGCAAGTTTTTTTATTATTATTTTAAGGGTGAGGTTCCCACAGGCTGATGATCAACTAATGATTGCTTACCCTCAGAAAGCAATGAACTGGCTGGCTCTCCATTGCCCTTTCTCTCTCTCTTTTTCTTTCTCGCAGGCACACACAGAGACAAACACACATACTGTACAAAAATCTAAGGCCACTATCTAAGATTGGGGGTGGAGAGAATAATTCAGCCCATGAGCCACCTAGACACAGCAAAAGTGGAGATACTATTCTGCTGTATCTCCTCTCAACTGTCTCCAAGATTGGTGAAGTATGGAGTTAGAGTGTCTGAGTTATGCCCCCCTCCCACCAATTACACACTGAATTTTTCCCAAACCAGCTAGTGGTGGCTTAAGACTTTTATGTAGTTGTTTTGTTTGTTTGTTCGTTCATTTGTTTGTTTGTTTGTTCATCCGTTCGCCCATTTGTTTGTTTGTTCATTCATTTGTACTCTGCCCTTTTGGTACAGGTACCATTAAGGGTGGTTTACTGTTAGATGTAATACCAAACTGCCATGAACTACATGTACCACAATGCATTGTCCTTATGACATCACCCAACCTTATTAAAGGACCCTAACTTTCCCAGTGACCATTCCCTTTGCTGACCTTTGAGACCACCACTGTATCCCGCCATGGGGGCAGTAGGAATAAAGACTTTAAAATACAATTAATGACTCTGGAGTTATTGGACCGACCCATCAGAATCTCTCTGACATTTACGAACATAAAACATCACAATAATAACAAATAAAATGAGGAAATAAAGCATAGTAAACAATATGGAAGTTATCATGGGACAAATAATTATGACTGAGTATATGTGTATTGAATTGAGGAACTTTGTACTGTATATGGTATTTTTACTCTGTCATTCATTCCCTATGTAAACCGCCATGAGTTGGCCATTGGCCGGAGTAAGGCGGTATATAAGTATTAAAATGAAATGAAATGAAAAATGAAATTATCTGGATTACAGCCCTCAGATACTTTATCCTTACTCATAATATTAAATTCTGTGAGACTATCTAATGCAGTGTTTCTACAACCTAAGGCCCATGGGCCAGATTCAGCCAGTGGCACCATTTCATGAGGAGCCCCCCCACCCCTTCAAGGGCATTTGAGAAACAAAATGGCAACCTCTATGAAGCTGTTGGGACAAAATGGCCACCCCTATCATGAAGGCAGGGCAAAATGGCTGTCCAGCCCTTGAAGTTAACTGAGAGAGTGTGACCCGGCCCCCAGCTTGAAAAGGTTGGGAACCCCTGATCCATACCCGTCAACTTTTGGATTTGAAAATAAGGTAAATTTTGGCCACACCCCTCTGTGGGTGTGGCCAAATCTGTGGGCATGGCCAAATATAGCCATGTGACTTGCTGGGCTCTAGTCATGCCTGTCACATGGCCATGAAAATGTCTGCAAACACAGACAGCACTGGCTCTTTGGCTGTAAATGGAGATGAGCACTGCACCCTAGAGTTGGATAAGACTGGCAGATTTTACTTTCTTATGATCAAAGATCTCTGCAGATGGTGATTGCAGCCATGAAATAAAAGGGCAACTGGTGCTTGGGAAACAAGCTATGAGAAACCTGGGGAACATAGTTAAAAGTAGAGGCATTTAGTGTATAAGAACCAAGACACAGGAACAGCCGAAGGATTGGCTTAACACATCTTTATTGCATGGTGGTCCGGGGGAACATGTGGTAATGGTGGACGAACAGCTCAATATATACAGAGGCTATACATTTGAATGTGGCTCCTTGGTAGCCCATTGGCTACTGTCTGCATGACGTCATTTCTGGTCACGCCCTTCTTGTCCAGGTGAGTGGTGGCGGGAATCTTCCTGCGCTGTATTTGTGGAATTGGAACCATGTGAGCTGGACGCTCGCTATTGCCATCTGGTGGACATTAGCTCGCGTCCTAATACTGTTACATTGTTTAAAGGCATACTTTCTTATACACAACATCCCTCCCCCCTAGGATGAGACGAAGTCTCTCATCCAATATGGTTTATTGCAAACGCGTTTTGGGCGCAAGGCTGGCTGGCTTGTCCCGGGAGCGCTATCGCTTCTTTGCTCCCTGGTCTCTTGTCCTGCAATGGGAGAGGGACACTCGTTAGCGACTTGCCGTGGTTTCGCGGCTTTTGGGGTAGGGAGGAACTCCATTGTGGGAAAACCGGGGGCACTGGGGGCTAACGCAAAACCCCTCTTCTCGCTTGGATGGGTGGGGGACCACTCCGAACCCCCCCCCCCCGGTTTTGTAACTCAAACTCAAACTCATCTACTGGGGAATCTATGGGGGTATCCGACAGGATATCTACGGGGACAAACGCCTTCCCTTCCCCCCATGGTGGGGGCCACCGGCCCCCCTCTCCTCCCCCTTGGGCTGAACGGGTGGGGGAGAACCCTAACGTTGAATCCTTTTCTGCGCTGTCAGCGCCCTGATCTTCGGAGATCCGGCGCCGGAGTTGGTCTGCGTGTCGCCTCCAGAGTAGACCTGTGCTGGTCTCTACGCAATACGACACGGGGCCTGTCTGCCCAATGACTACGCCCGGAACCCAGGCCGGCCCTGCGCTAGCGTAGTTCCTGCAATGAACCAGGGCGCCTATCTCGAAACTCTTCATGCCCGCTACCCTGATGTTCCTTCCAGTGTCTTCCACCCTAGAGGGGTCTAGCCTGGTCAGTATCGTAGTCAGCTTCCTGCGCATTAGGAGTTCTGCAGGCGAGTACCCTGACGCTAGGGGGGTGACTCTGTATCCTAGTAAAAACTGACACAACTGCAGGTTTAAATCCCCGGGGGCCATGCGCCTCAGCGTGTCTTTGGTGGTACGCACGAGGCGTTCCACCTGGCCATTTGTCGCCGGGTGGAAAGGTGCGGAGGTGATGTGCCAGATGGCGTTGATCTCGGTGAATGCCCTAAACTCAGCGGATGTGAAACAACTAGCGTTATCGCTAATAAGGGTGTCTGGTATGCCGAACGTGCTGAACACCCTCCGCAAATGTTTAACAGTTGTGGCTGAGGAGGTGTTCACAACCGGGAGAACCTCCAGCCACTTGGAGTAAGCATCCACTACGAGGAGAAAAAGAGATCCTCTGAAAGGGCCCGCAAAGTCAATGTGCACGCGGGACCATGGCCCCTTTGCCGTGTCCCATTCCCTGTGCGGAAGACGAGCTTCTTCGGGCCGGGAGCTCTGGCAGCTCGCGCAAGTGCCCACCATGTGCTCAATATCGGCGTCCAACTGAGGCCACCAGAAGTAGCTCCTGGCCAACTCCTTGGAGTGGACAATTCCAGGGTGGCTGACGTGCAGCAGTTTGAGCACCCTCGCTCTCAGGGATTCAGGGACAATTACTCGCTGGCCCCACAGGAGGCACCCCCTCTCTAAGGACAATTCTAGCTTCTTCCGAAAAAACAGGGCGAACTCCGTCGCTGGGGGGGACGTTGGCCACCCTTTCTGCACCCAAGAACTAACCAGGGCCAACGTCTTGTCCTTGCCTGTCGCCTTGGCGATCTCTGCGGGCAATACGGGGGGTGTGTGAATCCAAGACCTCTATCATGAGCACTTGGTGGTCTTGCTCCACCTCGCTTGTGTGGGGAAGGGGTGACCTCGACAGGGCGTCCGCGTGGCTTATGTCCTTCCAGGGCGATACACCAGCGCGTTCTGGTATGCGTTTTAAAAAATGGCCCACCTGAGCATCCTAGGGGACAGAATCTGTGGCGTGGGCTTTTCTGCGGTAAAAATGCCTAGCAGGGGCTTGTGGTCAGTCACGATGGTAAAAGGGCGGCCATAGAGGAAATCGTGGAACTTTTTGGTCTCAGCGATTATCGCTAACGCTTCCCTGTCTGTCTGTGCGTAATTTCGCTCTGCCTGAGACAGGGACCTGGAGTAGAACGCCACCGGAGCCTCCCGCCCGTTTTCCATCACATGGCACAGAACCGCTCCCACCCCCACTGGGGACGCATCATATATCAGGACTACTGGTCTCTTGGGGTCAAAATGGGTTAGTATGGCGTCTGAGGCTAGGAGTTTTTTCAGGTCATTGAACGCTTTCTCTTGGCTCTCGCCCCATTTCCATGCCTTGTCCTTTTTTTAGAAGCTTGTGAAGCGGCTCCGCCACCGATGCCTTCCGAGGCAGGAAGGAATGGTAGAAGTTTAGGAGCCCCAGGAACGACTGCAATTCGGGCTTGGAGGTGTTGCGAGGAGCATTTCGAATGGCGGCCACCTTTGATTTGGAGGGCTTGATTCCTGCAGGGGTTACCCAGAAACCCAAGAACTCAAGCTCTGTGGTGAAGAAGACGCATTTGTCTTTCCGCAGCCTCAACCCCGCCTTTTCGAATATCGTCAGCACTTTGTCTAATCTCACAGCCAATTCAGATTCGCTCCCCCCCCGTTATCAACACGTCATCAAAGTATGGTAAGACCCCCTCTAGCCCCTTTAAGAGGCGTTCCACGAGCGATTGGAAGATACCTGGCGCCGAGTTCACGCCAAACTGTAGGCGCGTGACCTGGAACGCCCCCTTATGAGTGACTATCGTCTGCGCAGTAGCCGCAGCTGGGGTTGCCGAAAGCTGCTGATATGCTTGTGCCAGGTCAAGTTTTGCAAAGCACCTCCCCCCATGTAACCTGGCCAACAGGTGGCTGACCACCGGTACCGGATACGCATTTGGGCGTATCGCCTTATTAATGGTGCATTTGTAATCTGCGCATATGCGAACCTCCCCGTTGGCCTTCAGCGCTGTTACAATCAGAGTTTCCACTCCGCGGAATCAACAGGAACAAGAATCCCCTGGCCCACCAATTTGTCCAGTTCTGCCTCTATCTTGTCCTTGAGTGCAAAAGGCACTCTGCGCGGTTTGAGTCTTATTGGGCGGACCTCCGGGTCCAGGTCAAACGCAACTGGGGGTCCCTTGAATTTTCCGAGTCCCTTCTTGAATACTTCGGGGTGCGCGTCACACACCTCTTGTATAGGGTCAGTCCCAATGGCATGCACCCCCCCGATGAACAAACCCAGGGGCTTAAACCATTGAGTCCCGAGAAGGCTACAGCTTCCCCCCTTGAGGACAACCAGGGGCAGTTCCGCGGCGTGCCGCTTGTACTGGACCTTGAATTTTCCAACCCCCAACACCGGAATGCTATTTCCCTGTACGTCCCGCAGCGTGGACACACCGCTTTGAGCCTGGGCCGCAAGTTGGGGGAAATTCCCAAAAACTCCCTCTGGGAAATGATTGAATATGAAGACCCCGAGTCTATCTCCATTCTAATGGGGGCCCCTTGCACCAGTACCTCAACAAAGTAACGGGGGTGTCCTAAGGACATGCTGTGAACTGGGGTGTCGTCATCGCTGCTGTCGGAGATGTGGCCCACGCCGTCCTGCTTCCTCGAGGGCCGGGTGCCTTCCTGGAATCTCGGTGGGCGGTCTGTCGAGCCTCTCTGGTCCCCGCGCCGCCGTCTGCAAACCTTGGCTATGTGCCCTCGACGTCCACAGTTGTGGCACTCAGCCTTCCGGAATGGGCACTTGGCGCGGTCGTGGGCCGCCCCGCAGCCGTCGCATCGTCAGCCATCCTTCCGTACCTTCCGCATGTCCTCGTCCTCACTGCTCTCCGTGGAGGATTGTGGCGCTTGCCTGGCCGCATGCACCGAGCCCGCTGCCTTATCGGGTTGTGGGGGCCTTTCCCTGAACCCCTTGACTCCGGCCCTCGTGGCTTCCGCGGCCTGCGCCGCCTTCACCTCGTGCAGCATCGGGGGCGGCTCCTGGTTCATCAGCTTTCGCTGAACTTCTTCGTCCCACAGGCCACAGAGCATGCGGTCCCTGAGGGCGATTTCCAGGTTCTCCCACTTGCAAGGGCCGGCGGCCAACCGGAGGGCCGCTGCAAAGGCTGCAATGGACTCCCCAGGCGCTTGGACTCTCTTCCAGAACGCATCTCGAGCTGAAAACATCGAGACCGAGGGCTGGAAATGGTCGTGCATCGCTTTCAGGAGCTGCTTGACTGACACCTCACTCACCTTCTTCGGCGAAACCAGGTCCACCAGTACTCTCATGGCGGCACGTCCCAGCATCCGGGTGAGGATGGCCCTCTTCTTTCCTTCGTCCGTAATGTCGGACACCACCAGCGCGCTTTGGAAGTCCATTTCGAAGAGCTCCCAATCTTCCGGCTTGTTGATGTCGAAACCGGCGTGTGTCTTGATCTCGTGGGGGTCCATTGATCCCACCTTCGTCGCCAATTTAGTGTATGAGAACCAAGACACAGGAACAGCCGAAGGATTGGCTTAACACATCTTTATTGCATGGTGGTCCGGGGGAACATGTGGTAATGGTGGACGAACAGCTCAATATATACAGAGGCTATACATTTGAATGTGGCTCCTTGGTAGCCCATTGGCTACTGTCTGCGTGACGTCATTTCTGGTCACGCCCTTCTTGTCCAGGTGAGTGGTGGCGGGAATCTTCCCGCGCTGTAGGTATTTGTGGAATTGGAACCATGTGAGCTGGACGCTCGCTATTGCCATCTGGTGGACATTAGCTCGCGTCCTAATACAGGAGGTTACAGAGTTACAGCTGGTAGTTATTCTGTTACATTGTTTAAAGGCATACTTTCTTATACACAACAAGGCATCACCTTGCAAACAAAAAATTGCATAGTCAAAGCAATGGTATTCCCGGTGGTAATGTATGGGTGTGAGAGCTGGACCATTAGGAAAGCTGAGCGCAGAAAAATAGATGCCTTTGAAATGTGGTGTTAGAAATAGGTCAATCCAAGAAAAAATCAAACATGACTACTCACTAAAGGTCAAATAGTAAAGATGATGCTAAAGTACTTTGGACATCAAATGAGAAGAGAGGATTCACTTGAGGAAGCCTTGATGCTGGGAAAGGTGGAGGACAAGAGAATGGGGTGGCCAAAAATAAGATGGCTAGATGGTATTGTAGATGCAATGGGCACAAAGCTGTGTGGGCCAAAGAACCCTTTCCCCATCTTCTTGAGGGACTTTTGTTTTGTTTTCTTTCTTGTTTACTCAGTGGCTTAAGTGACTAAGATGCTGACTGGGAGGCAGAAGGTCAGCAGTTCGATTCCTGAGTACTGTAGGATGGAATGAGCTCCCGTCTTTCTCCCAGCTCCTGCCATCCCAGCAGTTTGAAAGCAAGTAATTGCAAGTTGATAAATAGGGACCACTTTGGTGGGAAGGGAACAGCATTCCGTGCGCTCTGGTGTCTAGTCATGCCTGCCACATGACCACGGAAATGTCTGCAGATGCAGACAACGCTGGTTCTTTGGCTTTGAAACAGAGATGAGCACTGAACCCTAGAGTCGGATATGACTGGCTTTCGAGCAAGGGAACCCCCCCTCTCTCTCATATAGTGATCAGGCAACACCCCTCCCCCAATTAGGGTGGAGTAGCAAGGGATTAATTCCCCCCCTCTCTCTCATATAGTGATCAAGCAACCCCCCCTTCCCAAGTTAACTCTAGAAACGAAATCCTCCAGCCAGGTTGCAGGGCAGAAACAGCTCAATAAAGCACGAGGTTGCCCCTGCATATATGAAATATATCACTCACCTAGAGTAGACTCCTGCTCCCAGGAGACAAAACGAAGCCTCCAGGACCATGTGGCTGGCAGGAAAGGGAAGAGAAAGGGAAAACTACAGAACGTCCCCCCCCACTTCTCTCTCTCTCTCCTTCCACAAGCAAAAAGCCTGACACACATCGACCTTTGGTGGCCGGAAAAAAATACTGCAGCTTCACCTGTGAGGGCTCCGGTCAGGATACTTTTTTAAAAATAAGGGAAAATATGGGGAAATTAATAAAATGGGAGGGGGCGGGAAGAGGGGAAAAATAAGGGGTTTTCATGGGAAAAACAGGATAGTTGACAGGTATGCCCTGATCTAATGTAACCCAACTGGCTGACCCAGACACCATTGCCACTGCTCCTCTTCTTCACTTCTTGGATCACCTCAGGGTGCCAGCTATAGCGTTGAGGTAAGGGAAATAAATGGTAGGTAGATGTTAATGCAAAAAATCATAGAATAACTAAGTTGGAAGGGGCCTTTTAGGCCACTGAGTCCAACCTTCTGCTGAATGCAGGAATTTGAACCAAAGGAGATCTGACAGATTGCTGTCCAATTCCCTCTTAAATCCTTCCACCTCTCAAGCAGGTTGGTTCCACTGTTGTACTGCTCTAACAGTTAAGAAGTAGTAGTAGCAGCAGCAGCAGCAGCAGCAGCAGCAGCAATAGTAGTAGTAGTTGTTGTTTTTGAATTTGTATGCCGCCCACTCGACAATGCAACTCTGGGTGGCTCACAGAAATATCAGCGCATCTCAAACACATATACATAGAGGGTTATTTATTTATTTATTTATTTATTATTCACATTTATAGCTGCCCACTCGCCGTGGCAACTCAGGGCGGCTTACAAATTAGTGCAACAAATATCAGTAAAATAGCAATAGACAACAGAAAAACCAAACAAAATGAAATAGTCACAGCCCTCCCCACCGGACCGTTGTTGGGGTCTGGGTCAGCAGCGAAGTCCCTCCCAGATAGTTGATGAAGGTCTGGGGTCAGCGATCAATGGCGGCATCCTTGTCTACCCACACAGCCTGGGCAGTGTCTTCGGCTGCCCACATGGGCGGGTCAGTGTATTCAGCCGTCTGCTCTGTTGGGGCAGCCCTTTATCTCCCTCCCCCGGACAGTTGGTGTGAGTCCAGGTTAGGCGGTGACATCCTCGTCCGCCCAGGGTGGTGTCTTTTGCAATGAAACTGCAAAATTCTAAATCCTGCAATAGATGAAAAAAATATTCCACCAAAACAGGTTAAAAGCATGAAAGTGTGATATGCATTGAAAAGCTAAAACTGTGTTAGTGAAAACAAGCCTTTTCAATTTCAGTTTGCTTCCTTCTACCTATTCCCTTAGTATGAAAATTTTGGAGAGAAAGAAGAAAAATCTTTATTTTCATAATTACTTCATTTCACTTAATTTCTTTGCGGAGTATACAAAAAATAAGAGGATGGTATTTTAAAAGAGAAACAACCAATTATTAAGAAGAGTATTCATAATTAGATAGGAAATGGACAGTGAAGTGCATTAATGTGAAATATGACATTGATAAATCAAAGGAAAGGTGGAATTTGATAGCAAATATTTCAGCCTACTGTCGTAGATCCTTTGCTTTCTTTGTCATCAATTCCAACCTCTTTTCTGCACCTCTCTCCTAAATTAAAAGTTGTGTTTGAAACTAAGGCTAGGGTACCACAACAACAGTCTTATTCAAATTTGTTCCATATTTCCTGAACATGGCAGGAAATCCATGGTATTGAATCCTAAAGAGGCAAGGGCAGCTGTGGCCCTCTACATGTTTTTGGCTCAACAACGTCCATCAGGCCTAGGCAACATAACTTTATGGTCCAAAAACAAATGGAGTGTAGAGAATTCTGATGGTCGGTTCGAATAACTCATTAGTCATAAAGTCATTTTAAGTCTTTATTTGGGGAAGTTATCCATGATGGGATTCCAAGGGGTCTCAGAGGGAGTTTAAAGGTGGGATGAGGTCAGAGCAGAAAAACATTCCTTTATGTACCTAGGATACATCATGGGAGCAATGCATTGTGGTACATGTAGTTCGAGGCAGTTTGATATTACATCTGACAAAACCCCTTCTAATATCATACTGGCAAAGAAAAAGAAAAAAACCTCATTCAAAATACTTAAACATAACTTCCTGAATAGATGTGAGTGTTGTGCTGAAGGAAGCGGTTTAGTCAATATGCCTGCTGTTTGCTCTTTTGTGTCACAATGTACCACACTGATAAAACCTTCCCTAGACATTTGCCTAATGTGTTTGTGTTTGATGTCTATGTGTCTGGATCTGTGGCCTACAGCATCAGCATTGGAAATGTCAATTGCTGATTTGCTGTCTTCGTGGATGGGGATGGGGTAGGAAGGCTTTTTCCAGATTTCAGAGATTAGGTCATTGAACCAAACAAGGTTGTTTGCGGCCATAGACAGACATACGTATTCCGCTTCTGCTGTAGATGTAGCCACTAGCTTCTGCTTGCCGGTGTACCAGTATATTGGACTGTTGTTTAGGAGGACCAGATAACCTGATGTGCTCATTCTTGTTTCTGTGTCCCCGGCCCAATCTGCGTCGGCATAACATAAGAGTTTGGGTCTGTCAGTCACATCTGGGGTGAGTAGCAGACTTGCGCCGATTGTGTGCTTTAAATATCTTAACAGTCTCTTGATGGCATTCCAGTGATAGACGTTTGGATTGCTCTGATGTCTAGAGAGCAGGTTCACGCCAAAGTTATGTCAACTCTGTTGTAGTCTGGGGCATCCCTTTCTGTGTTGAGGTCTTCTTCCCCTTCTGTGCCTTCACCATTTCCTTTGCCGTCAATGATACTGATGCTGGCCTAGTCATTGGTTTCTTTTATGGGCAGTAGGTATGGCAATCCTCCTGTAATTAAGATATTCCCTAACTTCTCTCCATCTTTTATGATTGATGCTTCTTTTCCCTGAAAGTTTATTTCTGCCCATGTGTCTTCACAGAGCTTAATGGCAGCCAGCACATTGTAAGGGATTTCGGGAACATAAAGTACCTCCTGAATCTTCCCTATTCCTAGGATATGTACACTGCCTTTGCCGGCCACTGTTGCATAACCTTGGTTTGCAACTTTTATTTGGGAGAATACTTCAGTGAAGGAACTGAAGAGCTTTATGCTGCATGATGTATGTGTGGTAGCCCCAGAGTCAATCAGCCAGTGCTGGTCATCTGTGGCAACTCAGGTATCCGTTTCTTTATATCTCACTCTGTTTATCGAGTTAAGTTTGTCTCCCCTATCTCTCTTCGATTCCTGGGGTCCCTTCTGAGGCTGGGAGACATCCATCCTCTCAATTCGCTGTCTCCTTTATATCTGGACGGTGTCCTACCTTGGAACCTCTGCCCTGGGTTGGTTGTATTGCTGTAGTGGCTGGGGTTGCTAGGGATGTGTGTGTGTGTCTGTTCAAAAACCTCCCTGCTTTTGTTAGCCCTGGGGCAGTCTCTCTTGAGGTGATATTTTGGCCCACACAAGTGGCACCCGGTTGGCGTATTGACCTGTTCTACAAAATTCCCCCTTCTAGTGCTCCTACCTTCCATGTGAAGGAGGGCCCTGTCCCTTCTGAGGCTGTCCTTTGATATGAGTTTCCCAGAAATATATTCAAGAGAATGATTGTCATCACCCATATTATCAAAATGGCTCAGGAGGTGGTCCCAGCCTGAGTCTAAAGAGTTAAATATGATGTTGATTAGGCATTCGTCTGTGATTGTTTCACCTCTGAGTTTCACCCTTGAGTCCTGTCTGGCGTTCATCGCACAGGTTTGGTGTAGGGGGCCCAGGATCGTTTGATTTTGTAGCTTGGGGGCCATATGTGTTTTCGGTCAGCCAATCTGGTATTATTTCATTGTCGCTGGGTTTGTTGGCACCGGTACCTCGGTTTCCCCGTTTTCCCTCCCTGGGATTCGAACCCTTGGCTACCATTTGTTGTTGGTCAGCCATCTTGGCCACTTTTGAAATCAGTGCCAGGGTATTGCTTCCTGCCACTTCTGGGTATGGGGCATCTGTAGAGGGGCTTACTGCATCGGAGAGCAGAGGTATGTCATCCTCTCCCATCAGTGTCAGTAGTTCGGTGATGGAGACCATTCTCCCATTTGACTGGTTGATGATCCTGAGTAAGATGGACTTTGGGATGCCTTCATTGCCAGTACCTTTGTCATTTTCCTTTTGGGAATGGTTCCGGTATCCGTTTCTGGTTGTTTCTCCCCGGCAGTTCCGACAGGAGTGGTTTTTTATTTTGACTTTGGTGCTCCTGTATGGAGCTTTTTTGTTCTGGGCATCTTTTCTGGATTTGAAATCTTATCTTTGAGTTAAATTCACAATTATCCTCTCTGCTACCACTTTGCAGAGAATTCTAATGATCGGTTCGAATAACTCATTAGTCATAAAGTCATTTTAAAGTTTATTTGGGAAAGTTATCCATGCTGGGATTCCAAGAGGTCTCAGAGGGAGGTTAAAGGTGGGATCAGGTCAAAGCGGGAAAACATTCCTTTATATACCTAGGATATGTCATGGGAGCAATGCATTGTGGTACATGTAGTTCGAGGCAGTTTGATATTACATTTGACATGGAGTGCCACAGTTGCCCATCCCTGACCCCAGCTGTTGATACAATTTCCCAAAAGAAGAAATCTTTCACATGAAAACGAATACATTTAAAGCTTCAGATGACATAGTAGTTTTGAGCTCACTAGGAAAGTGCCATGTCCAGAGAATTTCCCAAAGAGAATACTGCTCCTTCTCTGATTCCATGTCTCTTCCTTTTTACAACTGAATCACCTTTATTGGTTATCACTTCTGCCTCTATTATCACAGCACACAACTTGCCTGCTGTTGAACCACCAGACCTATCTGTGTGGCTACAATGCATTAATGTATTCATGGACAGTACATATAGTCATGGGCACTTACTGTAATGAAGACAGCAGAAGCACCAGGGATTTCCTCATACTTAGGACAAACTTCCATTTTTCACAAATATATGTATCCGCACAAGCAGGTGGTCTTCCTGACAAAGTTTAGAAAGCCACAGGTGTCACATAATGGGACCTGTTAAGGAAGTTTTCCTAGTGCCTGTCAAAACCTTGAAGGGATAAAGGAAGAATTACAGCAATTGTATACATGACAAAGGTACAGTGGTGGGATTCAGCAGGTTCACCCCAGTTTGCCAGAACCAGTAGCAGAAATTCCGGCTGATCACGTGCATCCAAGTTTTGAAATAAAGTAGTCCTAATTTGGGTGCGACACAGGGCTTTTCCCCTGGCCATGTCCATCATACCATGCCTACAGAGTAGATAGTAAAAAAAATCCACCACTGCAAAGGTTGCCAGGTTTTAGGGCATCAACTGAAATCTCAAGGAATTGCTCTTCTTCTCTGAGGCTCCAGGCAAGGAGACTAGTTTCAGGTTACTGAAATAACCAAACGTTTGTTTTATATTACCAGCACAACTAAATTCATAGTACCTATATGGAATTGTCTAATTGTGTAATTGTCTAATTGTCTAACGGGACCAGGGTGAAATTGCTCAATGGTGAGAAGGAACATTCTGCATGGCAGTTGGTGGTACCCTCTTCTGCATGAAGTTGCAGGACATCAGATTGGGAGCTAAGCTTTCCTACCCTTCCAAAAGAAACCTGTGCCCTGCCTTGTAAACCAACATGGCTTTATCTGGTCTCCAGAGTGCCTGCTAAATAAACAGAATTATCCTTTTTTCCTAGTCATCTGTTTCCTTCCCTTCCCTTCCAAACATACACAATTAAATATTGATTTCTTTATAAAGCACAGTTTACGTTTGAAGTACATCAAAGGACAAAAATGAACATGAAAGGAAGATTATAAAAGTTAGACATTACATGGAATCATTACTTTTTTCTACACCATTTATATTAAAAAGGAAGAATTTGAAGTTAAGGGTAAGGTAAAGGTCACCCTTGCTCGAAAGCCAGTTATATCGGACTCTAGGGTTCAGTGCTCACCTCTGTTTCATAGCAGAAGAGCCAGCACTGTCTGCTTCTACAGACATTTCCGTGGTCGTGTGCCAGGCATAACTAGACACCGGAGCACATGGAACACTGTTTACCTTCCCAACTACTTTCAAACTACTAGGTTGACAGGAGCTGGGACAAAGACGGGAACAGAATTCAGGTATCGAACTGCTGACTTCCCACCTCCCAGTCAACATCTTAGCCACTTGAGCTTGAGGTTAAATCAAGGCAGAGGCTGCTTATGTAACAATAGTGACCAAGGGCTTGGGCATTGGGCTACTAGTCAGGAAGCTTTAAGAAACCATTCTCTCTGAGGGTCATACTAGCTGATCACCATCTCAGATGAAGTATTCCTAGGTGGTAGAAAAGCATGTGGTTTCTCCATGTCTTCTATTTGGCATGTCTTGTTTTGAGGTTTCCTTGGAAGGTAAGCATCTGCTTAATATAAACATCTGCTGAGTTAGGGTATCTCTCAGAAAATCCAATGAGCAATGAGCTAGATTTATTGGAGGAAACCCCAATTCCCCTTAATGATGAGCATTACTCTTAGATTCACCATCACCATTTACAAAAGAAAGGAACAACAATCCTCACCCACCTTGTAAGGATTTGTTGTTGTTGTTGTTGTTCAGTCGCACAGTCGACTCCGACCCTTTGCGACCCCATGGACCATTTTCCTCCAGGCACCTCTGTCCTCTACCATCCCCCTCAGCCCTCCCAGCTCTGTGCCCATTGTGTCTATAATACCATCTAGCCATCTCATCCTTGGCCTCCCCCTTCTTCTTTTGCCCTCCACCTTTCCCAACATCAATGCCTTCTCAAGTGAATCCTCCCTTCTCATTTGATGTCCAAAGTATTTTAGCTTGATCTTTACTATTTGACCTTCCAATGAGCAGTCAGGGTTAATTTCTTCTAAGATTGACCTATTTGTTCTGCTCGCTGTCCAGGGGACTCTCAAAACCCTCCTCCAACACCACATTTCAAAGGCATCTATTCTTCTGCGTTCAGCCTTCCTAATTGTCCAGCTCTCACATCCATACATTACTACTGGGAAAACCATTGCTTTGACTATTCTAATTTTTGTTTGCAATGTAATGTCTCTGCTTTTCACTATGTTCCCCAGGTTTCTCATTGCTTCTCTCCCAAGAATCAGTCGCCTTTTTATTTCATGGCTGCAATCCCCATCTGCAGTGATCTTTGATCCTAAGAAAGTAAAATCTGTCACTGCTTTTACTTCTTCCCCGTCTATTTTCCAGGAACTGATGGGGCCTGTTGCCATTGCAGGCGCACCCCCCAATAAAGGACTCAGACACCAATGAAAGTGGATAACGGCATTGGGCCACATTTATTGATTCATGCCCTAGTCCGAATTATAAATTTCTATTGGTAATTGACCAATCATAATTCTTAAGGCAAGCAGGCCGAAGTAACACTGGTAAGGTACCACCCAAAATTGCCAACGGCAATTGCTACAATGTATCCATTTGTATCAATTTGTTTGTTGACCACAAACAAATTGTTGACCGTAGTCAATATCTAACTAATGACCCCACCCTCTGACGCGTATCCGTAAAATCACGGGGTGATGCATGCTGTCTAGCTATAGCCATCACCCCGTCGCCTAGTTCGTCGTTGACCGGACAACGTTTAACCAACTTATGCCTGTCTAGTGTTGTCCAGTCAATTGCGAACTTGCCGGATACCTGTGGGTCATAATGTTTACCTTACCAGTGCTACCCGCCCATGTGACCAAAGTCAACAGCAGCAGCAGAAAAACCCCTATGTCAAACCATAGCAACAGTGTGGGATGGGCGAAAAAACCAGGACCCGGAAGCCAATATGGGTCCCAGCCAAAAATTCCCACCCGGCCCCGAAGCGACCAAAATATCACACTGTTAACTAGGGAGGGGGTGGAGGGGAAAAACTTCTCTGCTCCGTCGCTTCGCAAAATGGCAGCTCGGCTGCCTCGTGGCCACCCCTTTTATAAGGGAGCTGGCCACGCCCCTAACTACCCGGATGCCTTCGTCCTGTGGGGGGGCCCCCGCAAAGAGCGCGGCGGTCATTTTGGCGCCGCGCTTGCATTGCAGGCGCACCGCCCCCAATAAAGAACTCAGACACCAATGAAAGTGGATAACGGCATTGGGCCACATTTATTGATTCATGCCCTAGTCCGAATTATAAATTTCTATTGGTAATTGACCAATCATAATTCTTAAGGCAAGCAGGCCGAAGTAACACTGGTAAGGTACCACCCAAAATTGCCAATGGCAATTGCTACAATGTATCCATTTGTATCAATTTGTTTGTTGACCACAAACAAATTGTTGACCGTAGTCAATATCTAACTAATGACCCCACCCTCTGACGCGTATCCGTAAAATCACGGGGTGATGCATGCTGTCTAGCTATAGCCATCACCCCGTCGCCTAGTTCGTCGTTGACCGGACAACGTTTAACCAACTTATGCCTGTCTAGTGTTGTCCAGTCAATTGCGAACTTGCCGGATACCTGTGGGTCATAATGTTTACCTTACCAGTGCTACCCGCCACACGGAGGGGCTTCAAAGAAGGCTCGACGCCCCCCCCCAGACCGTCAGCTCGGTCGACAGGCCTGCTCGCCAATCACCCAACAGGAGGTCCACACCTCCTCGCAACAGATGGGCCCCATCCCCTGCATACAAGTCACAACTTTGGAGGCTAATAGCGGGGTGACGACTGACACTCCCCCAAGCCCTGTAGAGAAGGAAACGCGCCACTGCCCTATTCACCATGCGTCTAGCACGGTCAAAGGCCAGGTCAACACCCCCTCTGTAGGAATGGCGCGGGACCATGTCCGACCAAACAAGGGTTGTGGCGGGCCAGACGTAATGCAGGTAGGCGAGGTCCTCGCAAATCGCATGTTTCAGCGACAAGCCGGTGACCTGGCCCAAATCATTGCCCCCCAGGTGTATGATCAGAAAGTCAGGCGGGTCAGCATTCTGGCCTGAAAAAAGGAAAGGCAGCAGCTCCCGCCATAACATCCCGGGCTTACCATGCCATGGGAGACTTGCGTATGCACCAAGTCCCAGTTGGGGTCCCCACTCTGTCGCCGCAGCATAACGCGCTGCCCTGTGCACATAGCTATGGCCCACCAGCCATACTGTCACCGGCGTAATACGACACCCTGGGTCTGAAAGGAAAAATGAGGGAAAGTAGGTAAGGTGACTGGGTTGGTACTCACAGCGGGAGTGGGCGCACATAAAACTGAAAACATTGCGAACCCCACCGTCCCATGCTACGTATGTCAGCCCCTGAGTACCCAAAAGCAGCTGCGGTTGAGGCCGCCCCTATACGGAATGAATGAGTGCCATAGCGGGTGCCTGGGAGGCCCACACTGGCCAGCGCTTTGCCCGTCACCTTCCAAAATTGAAATTTAGTAAGGGGAGACCCATCTTGGTGACAGAAAAACGGGCCATGGTGCGTGCCATACAGTGCAAGGAAATCCTGTAGGGCACCAACCGGACAGATGTCTGCCGAGGAACATCGTAGCAGTCTACTCCACTGCCTACGCCGTGCTGATACGTTTTAGAGGAGCGTATCCCCAACTGAGCCGAATATTGTTCACTCAGACATCTTCGAGTTCCAGTGCCCTACGACTTGCATCTGCCTTATACAGCATCTCAATCTCGCCGATGCGGAGCACTCCAAAAAAGGCCACCGTTGTAGCCGCATGAAATGGGCTGCCTCATCTTATCAAAACAGAGGCAAGGCCAGCCCCAGGCCAATTGGGTAAAAACCCCTGGGGAAATCGGGTGGCGGTCGTCCGGGCAACGCCCACGCGCGCGCACCCACCCCTCCAAAACATGTCTCACACGGAAGTGAGTGGTGCTGTCCACGACTTGCATCCGCCTTATACAGCATCTCAAGCTCGCTGATGCGGAGCGCTCCAAAAAAGGCGACCGTTGTAGCCGCATAAAATGGGCTGCCTCATCTTATCAAAACAGAGGCCAGGCCAGCCCCGGGCCAATTGGGTAAAAACCCCTGGGGAAATCGGGTGGCGGTCGTCCGGGCAACGACCACGCGCGCGCACCCACCCCTCCAAAACATGTCTCACACGGAAGCCAGTGGTGCTGTCCACATGACCTCCCACTTTGGCCATAACAGCCAACGCTGACAGCTTAGATGCTATGGTGCGAGGTGCAAAGCCCTGGGCAAGCAGGTAAACCATGAACCGCAGAACATGGGTTACCTGGATCGGCCAGGTTCCTGGCATTTGGAATTGGGTACAGAATGCTCTGAAAGAATTAAATGCGTGGTGATACACCTTACGCGTGCGTGGCGCTAGTGACAGGCCAATCGCCCGGTTCACCTCTCCTTGCCAATGTTCCATATCCCGTCCGGGAGTGGCGAGGGAAATTCCTCCGCATCCGGGGCCAAGGCACGGAAACGGGAGATCTGCAGGCGGGACAAAGCATCAGCAATATCATTAGTAACCCCTGGGACATGCCTGGCCCTGAAAAGAACGTTGAGGCGCAGGCTGCGCAACGGAAACTGGCGCACTGGGTCCATAACCCTGGGCGATTTAGAGCTCTGTGCATTGACAAAGTGGACAACAGCCGCATTGTCACACCAAAGTGGACAACCGAGTTGGCCTCCTCCTCGCCCCATAGCATCAAAGCACCCAGTATAGGGAAAATTCCAGATACGTGAGACCACGCAGGCAACCCGTGCCTGCCCAGGATGGTGGCCACCCACCATAGGCCCACTTCCAATTGAAGTACATCCCATAACTCAGGGATCCCGGGCATCGGGCTGTATCTTAAAGCAAGGGGAAGCCAGGAGCTCAGACCTCCAAAATGACACCCCATTGAAATCCCTCAGGATCTGTAGCCAGACAAGCACGTCTGCCCTGATACCCCGGGTAAGTCTAACCCTATGGTGGGGCCTGGATAGTCCTGCCATGGCGTCGCACATGCGCTGCGCAAATGCCCTGCCCGGTGCGACGACCCTGCCAGCGAAATTGAGGTGACCATGTAGCACCAGCAGGTCCCTCGGTAATGCCATGCGCTTGGCCAGCAAGTCCGAGATAAGGGCCACTAGCTTTGACACCTTATCCCGCTGCGACCTAGAAGCCTGTGCTACCGTGTCAATCTCCACCCCCAGGGAAACTAGCTGTGTAGGCGGGCCCTCGGTCTTTTCGGGCGCTAAAGGGACACCAAGTTCCTCCATTAGCATCTGAAATGTGTTGAGGAGACGTGTGGACGTGTCCCAGCCCCGTTCAGCCCCGAATAAAATCATCCAGGGAATGGGCTACAGACTGGGACCCTGATCTGCGAACAAAAGCCTACTCTAGGAAGATGGAAGAACGCTCGAATGCCGAGCCCGAATTGGAACAGCCAAAAGGCATGGCATCAGTGCAATAATATGCTCCCCGGAACGGGGGCGCAGGGACAGGGCCAACGACCCTGCCCGCATAGACCTCCTTATCATTGCTGGCAGGAGCCACCTCCTCCCTCCCCCTAAGGGATAAAGATTGGGGGCATCCTGAGGGGACCTATCACCCATGAAAGGGATACGTAACCCCTGCCTAAAACCCTGACGGAGATCTCCGCATCCTCTCCCTTCGGGAACAATGTGAGCCAGCGCTCCAACATGTCCACATTAATTGGGGAGGGAGCCCTTTGGTGAACTAGATCCATCTGCGGCAGTCTTGCCAGCCCCCTTCCACCCCTCCCTCTGCCCCGCATCCCTCCAGGCCTGGGACAGCCAGAGGCCGCATGGGGGCCAGCACAGGGGGGACACTAATGTCTGTATTTGCCAATCTTCCTATTGCAGGAACCATTGGACGAGAAAGTCCAGCACAGCAGGCGGGCTGAAACCCCCCGCCCCACCCCTTGGCAGTGGACCTGTGCTGGGGCCGCCCGCTGGACCGCATGTCCACAATGGTATCTCTCCCCGGGCGTGGGGCGCGTGGGCGTCATGTACAAAAGCCACAGCCTCTGGCATGGCTCAACCCACCTAATGTCGGGGTGCCGGGGAATCCGCATATGGAATTACACGTCATAAGCCAACCACGATGGGCCCGGAAAGTCAACCATCGCCCGGTAGATGACGTCCACATACTGGACCATCGAAATTGCCAAATCCGGCCGGGCCCTAAGGTACACCGCCATGTATATGAGGTAGGCCGGCAACCAGTCGGCCCACGTACGTGGTGGCTTGCTACGACGTGCCTGCTCTTTATCCTTCTCATCCTGCCCCCCCCTACTCCTTGGTGGGCCCTCTGTTGAGGAGTGAGAAGGTATCCACGTAATCCCCCCGCCAGATCTTCTCTTTGGTGGTCTGTGCCAAATGGACACCCAGCGGTAAGGAATACCCTGCCGTCAGCAAGGCCGACACGGGCACAACAGGAACTGCTGGCATCTGAAAGGGGGCCTGTACTAACCCAGCCACCCCCAAAACATTCCCCACAGGATGGCAAACACCCCCCACCACGGGGCCCTGAGTGGTAGTTGTCGTCGCCAGGTGGGACGTCAGCGGCTGGACCGCAGCCCCACCAGCGCGAGGCCAGGCCATTGGAAACCCCCCCAACGTGGCCACGTGTGTAGGTGCACTAGTTTGGACCGCATACTCACGTGCTGCACCCCCGTAGGCCGCCCCCACCGGGGGTTCCGGCCCACTGGGGGCGTCGGAGCTCGCAACCGCCGTCAAGCTCGTCGATGGGGCCTGACCCGCACCGGTCTGATAAATGGGGAGCTGCGAGGCTGTGGCCCAGGTCGTGCCACGTGCCTCAAGCAGCTCGACCCGTCCCGTCGCCTGCCGCTGCCCGGCAGACGACGCGTCGAAACGAACCCCAAATGGAGACCAAGAGTGGCTAGCCCGGGCCAGGGATGTCTCGAGGGCCGCAACGCGGGCCAATAAGGCTTCCACGCTGACATGGGGCAAAGGACCAGCCGGCCCGCCTACTACAGGCCTGGGTACAGGTCCCTGCACCCCGGGGCCCGAATAGGGCAACAACCCCACACCCGGGCCCGTTAGGGCCGATGTAGCAACCTGCCAGGGAAGGGGACCGGACCACCCCCCAAGGCTGGAAGGCCTCAGAGCGAGCTACGCTCCTACAAAGGGAGGCCCAGCGGAATGGGCAACACCATGAGAGGTGTCCACCGCTTGCGGGCCGAGGGCTGCAGCCCCTACTGGCCCCGTGCGTGGGCCACCCTCCTCCAGCCAGGGGGAA
Organism: Bradypodion pumilum; assembly: GCA_035047305.1. Taxonomy (NCBI): domain Eukaryota; kingdom Metazoa; phylum Chordata; class Lepidosauria; order Squamata; family Chamaeleonidae; genus Bradypodion; species Bradypodion pumilum. The sequence goes on from JAWDJD010000006.1 coordinate 82,534,354, forward strand.
TAGACCCCATTCCACCGGTCCCGGTGGGTGCAAGCAAATGCGGCTGCTGGGGAGGCGCAGCCGCGGTCTTCCGACCCAGATTGCGCCTCCGAACCGCACGAGCCGCGCTCGCAGCCGCCTTCTTCTTCGCGGGCCTCTCAGCCAATCGATGGGAAGCCGAAACGAGAGAATTCAGCAGCCAAAAGGCTTCCCGGTAAAAGCCAAAAGCGACGGAGGTAAGAGGGAAAAACTTCTCCGCTCCGTCGCTTCGCAAAATGGCAGCTCGGCTGCCTCGTGGCCACCCCTTTTATAAGGGAGCTGGCCACGCCCCTAACTACCTGGATGCCTTCGTCCTGTGGGGGGGCCCCCGCAAAGAGCGCGGCGGCCATTTTGGCGCCGCGCTTGCATTATCTTGGTTTTCTTGATATTGAGTCTCAAGCCAGCTTTTGCACTCTCCTCCTTCAGCCCAATCAAGAGATTCTTTAGGTCTTCCTCACTTTCTGCCATTAGGGTGGTATCGTCTGCATATCTCAGATTATTGATGTTTCTCCCAGCGATTTTAATCCCTTATTGTGATTCCTCCATCCCTGCGCTGCGCATTATGTGCTCTGTGTATAGGTTGAATAAGCATGGTGACAAAATGCAGCCTTGTCTTACTCCTTTTCCTATTCCAAACCACTCTGTTATTCCATGTTCTGTCCTAACTGTTGCTTCTTGGTTCATGTACAGATTTCTCAGGAGGCATATGAGGTGCTCTGGTATTCCCATTTCTTTAATTACTTGCCACATCTTGTTGTGGTCCACACAGTCAAATGCCTTAGTGTAGTCAATAAAACAAAAGTAAACTTGTTTCTGGTATTCCTTTGTTTTCTCCATGATCCAGCGTATGTTGGCGATGTGGTCTCTAGTCCCCCTGCCTCTTCTGAAACCAGCCTGCACCTCTGGTAATTCTCTCTCCACATGCTGCTGAAGTCTGTCCTGTATTATCTTGAGCATCACCTTGCTGGCATGTGGGATGAGCGTGATTGTTCGATAATTTGAACATTCTTTGGCATTGCCCTTTTTTGGGATTGGGACGTATACTGATCTTTTCCAATCCTGTGGCCACTGTTTTGTTTTCCAAATCTGCTGACATATTGAATGCAGTAATTTGACGCCATCATCTTTTAGCGCTTTGAAAAATTCAACTGGGATACCATCATCTCCACTAGCTTTGTTGTTTGCAGTGCTCTTTAGGGCCTTTATGACTTCGCTCTCCAGGATGTCTGGCTCAAATTCAATTTCTTCATCATTGTGATTATCAGGAGTGTTGAGGTCCTTTTTGTAAAGTTCCTCTGTGTACTCTTTCCATCTTTTCTTAATTTCTTCTGCATCAGCTAGCTCCTTTCCGTCTTTGTCCCTTATCATGGTCATTTTTGCTTTAAATGTTCCCTTGATTTCCCCAATTTTTTTTTGAAAAGATCTCTGGTTCTGCCTCTTTTGTTGTTTTCCTCCATTTCTCTGCACTGTTCTTTTAGGTAGTTTTTCTTATCTCTCCTTGCTTTTCTTTGAAATTCTGTGTTCAAATGGTTGTAGTTTTTCCTTTCTCCTTTGACTTTTGCGTTCCTTCTTTCCTCTGCTATTTTAAGAGCCTCATCAGACAGCCACTTTGCTTTCTTACTCTTCTTTTCTTTTGGTATGGTTTTCTTTGCTGCTTCCTGCATGATGTCCCTCATCTCCGTCCATAATTCTTCCGGTACTCTGTCTACCGAGTCTAAGCCATTAAATCTGTTCATCACCTCCACCGTGTATTTTTTGTAAGGATTACAATCAGATTATTTTTCTGAAATTTCATGAATGGTTTTTTTTTTTTTTTTAATTTTTTTTTTATTGAGTTTTTAATAGACATACAGAAAACGAAAGGAAAAAAAAACATTAACAATACATTAACGATACAATACACTAACAAATTCTTAATATCATGTTAACAAACATTACTATATGCTAGCACATAACAATATCTATACTCATTAACTGCTATTTAACCACCAAATATTAAAAACCATTATTTCAATATCCAAAATGATAAAAAAAAAAAAAACTTTCTGTACTAGCACTAATCTTTTTTAACAAATAATAATCACCCAGTGTATATATACAATGCCCGGAGAGTTTATTTTTTACTCAGTTCCAGAAGCTTCTTTGTGATGATACTGGTCCTGAACTATCGCTTGCCATAATAGAGTGATCCACAAACGGTTTCCATATATTCCAAAATCTGTTCTCTTTTAAATTATCTCTTTTGACTTTAATCTCCCAGGTCAATTTATCATTCAGTGCTAAACTCCACATTTCTTTATACCACTCTCCAATCTGTATATCTATATCGTTTTTCCAATTTTTTGCTATACATTGTCTACCTGTTGTCAATATAATTTCCAATAGTTCTTTTTCCTCTTTATTTAAACCCAAACCTTCCACATTCGTTAAAAGAATGGTACCCGACACCAACTTAACACTTTTACCCAATATTTCATCACACTCATTTTCTATTCTTGCCCAAAAATCCCTTATTTTTTTGCAACTCCACCACATATGTTCATATGTTCCGTCATATTCTTTACATCTCCAACATAACTTATCTCTTTTGTTATCCATCTGGTAAAGTCTTAATGGTGTCAGGTACCATTGCCACAACATTTTGAAATTATGTTCTTTAATTCTTACAGACATTGTTCTCATAATTCTCTTTTTCCATTTGTTTTTCCATTCAATCTCCCCAATTTTTATATTCAAGTTTTGTTCCCACTTCCGTTTCAAGTCCTCCTGTGGATCTGCACCTCTATTCAATATATTATAGAGCTTGCTTACAAGACCTTTAGTACTGCTTTCCCCTTTTCTAATCTTCCTTACCAATTCCTCAAATTCTGTATGTACTCTATCTATCCCTATTTCTTTTTTATATTTTTTATTCCAATTATCCACCTTTAACTTCTGAAACCAGTTCAAATTTAAAATCTCAAACATTTTTTTCCGCTCGTCATCAACTTCACATGCTTTTAACCAATCCTTCAATAACAACCTCCCATTTTTATCCAATATTTCGATTTTTTCTTTATCTAATTTTATTGGGAAACACATCATATCAGTCAATTCCAAAATTGGAGAGAGATTCGGAACCATGTCTTTTTTTACCTTCTTCCATACCTCCATGAGACCTTTCATCATAGTATTGTTTGACCTTTTCACCTTATCCTTCATTCCCAAGAAAATCAAATTTCCAATATTTCTGTACTCTTTCATTTCCAATTGTTCCCAAATCACCTTTTCTCTTGCCAAGATCTTCACAACATTCCTGACTTGAAATGCTCGATAATATACTAGCAAATTAGGCATACCCAGACCCCCTTTTTTCTGAGACATATACCATAGTTTCTTTGGAAGCCTAGATTTTTTTCCTCCATTACAAAACCCATTAAACATTTTTTGAAACTCATTAATTTCTTTCTCTTTTAAATGGATCGCTAGTGTATCAAATAGAAAATTAATCTTTGGTAACAATATCATTTTACACATAGCAATCCTACCGAACCATGACAGCTTTAACTTCTGGAGTTCTTGTATTTTATTCTTAAATTCAATTCTTAAGCTGTCATAGTTCAATCGTTTAAGATCTTCTAATTTATTTGAAATAATTATCCCTAAATACTTCAGCTTCTCTTTAACTTGTATATTAAGTGTCGACACCATCCTACCCATCTCGCTCACTTTCAAATTACACAACATCAATTCAGACTTGTCCCAATTTATCTTTAATCCAGTTATAGCTTGAAATATTTGTAAATGATCTTTAATCCTATCCATTACCTGTTCCGGGTGCTTCACCATAAGCAATGTATCGTCTGCATACATACTCACTTTATTACCCATAATCCCTTCTATATTTGAGTCTTCCCTTATACTTTTAGCTAAAATCTCCATTGCCATTATGAACAAGATAGGGGATAAAGGACAACCCTGCCTAGTGCCCGCCTCTAGCTTTACCAGGTCCGTTAGCTCCTCATTCACTCTAACCTTAGCGTTTCCTTTTTGATATAGTAAATCTATAACCCTATTAAATTTATCCCCAAACCCATATTTTCTAACTATTTCCTTAATTGAAGACCACTGCAGTGAATCGAATGCCTTAAAAATATCCAATGATAGTAATCCCACTTTTTCCTTTGTTTGATTGACATTGTCTATTAAATCTAATACCCTTCTAGTCAAATCCGCCATGTGTCGTCCTTTTAAAAACCCAACTTGATCAACCTCTATATATTCCCCCATAAAACTATTTAAACGATTAGCCAATATTGCTGTGAAGATCTTCGCATCTTGGTTTATAAGCGAGATTGGTCTGTACGAATCCACTCTTTCCAAGTTCTTTCCAAGTTTTGGCAAAAGAACAATTGTGGTGTTATACCATGAGGTCGGAATTGATCCTCCATCCAATATATAATTGTATAATTTCACCAATTTCGGAACCACTACCTCTTTGAATTCTTTATAGAACTCTGTTGATAGTCCATCATCCCCCGGGGCTTTCCCTATCTTCAATCCACTTATTACCCCCCTAACCTCTTTATCAGTTATTTTTTCCTCCATTTTCTCCCTATGCTCTTGTTTTATCCCATTTCCTAACTGCCTCTCCAATATCTTCTTAAGTTTTTCTTTATCTATTTCTTTTTTTGCATATAGCTCCTGGTAAAATTCTCTAACTATTTTACATTTATCGCTATTCTTATTGCACCTTGAACCTTGCCTATCCACTAACACCCCAATTTCTCTCTTTTCCCTTTTAACCTTAGCTGCCCTTGCTAATAATTTTGAGTTCTTATTACTAAATTCAAAATATTCCCTATTTAAATAAATCAAATCTCGTTTAACTTTGTCTATATCTTTACCCATTACTTCTGCCTTAAGTCCTTGTAGTTTCAAAAAAATTTTTTTATCCTTACTATTTGCGTGTTCTACCTGTAATTGTTTTATTTCCCTTTCTTTTTCTGTGTACTCTGCTTTATTCTTTTTATATTTAAAGCTTGCCAATTTTATGCTTTCACCCCTAAATACCGACTTCATGGTATCCCACACAACATTAAAATTAACCTCATTATTATCGTTCCATTGCCAACTTTCTTTCCAACTTTCCATAATTAGCTCTTTACTTTTCTGATCTTTAAACAAATTAGGATCGTACCTCCAATTTCTGACTCTTTGAGTATTTTTTTGTACTTTCAATTCCAAATATACTTTAGCATGATCCGATTCCTTGATAATCCCAATTTCCGTGCCTTCTATATCCCCAATTAGGTTTTCCGAAAGAAAAACATAATCTATTCTCGAATAGGTCCCATGCACGTGAGAAAAAAATGAATATGCTCTTTCTAAACCTTTAAACTCTCTCCATGAGTCCTTCAAACCCGTAACTTTCATCCAATTATCCATCACCTTCCCTTTCACACCAATTCCACTTCTAGCTATATTTGTACAATCTAATCCTGACCTGATCAAATTAAAATCTCCAGCCACAATAGTTTTAGCAACATTTTCCAACTCCACTATTTTCCGAATTTTTTCGAGAAACACTGTTTGGTGGACATTCGGAGCATAAATATTTACCAACAAGATTTCCTCATCCTCCAATTTTCCTCTTAACAACAAGTACCTACCCTCCTGATCAGCAATCTTTTTTGTGATTTCAAATCCTAACTTTCTAGAAATCATAGTTGCCACCCCTCTTGCTTTGGATGTTCCAAACGCCATCTCATAGTGTTGCATCCAACCTAAAAAAAGTTTATTCGTATCTTTTGACTTCTGATGTGTCTCCTGTAAAAACAAAATATCTGGTCTATCTTTTTTCAACGCCAATTGCAACCTCCGTCTCTTGAGAACAGAACCTGTACCTTTCACATTCCATGATATTATTTTAATACTTCCCATATCCAATTTCTTCTTCTAACTTTAAACTCTCCATCGGGCGTGCCACCAACAACCCTACCACCATACCACTACATATAACACACATTTTCAATCTCCCCACCTTCCAACGAAAAGTCGCCTCTGTCAACCAAAGAGGGGAGAGGGGGGACCTGCAAGACGCGCCCTACTGCCGGCGCTATGCGCTATTTGCCCATTCTACCTCTATTAAGTACTTAAGCTTGCTACTATCCAGATCTCATTGTTCCTTGCCTATCTCCTCTTCCACCATAATCAAAGACAGCTCCTCCTCCTCCTCCCCTCGCTGAGGTGTTCCACCTGTTGCCCCGCCAGCTTCCTCCCTCCTTTGTTCCCTTCCCAAAGCTCCAGAATCCATCATTTCCTTCTTAAGATTTTTCCATTCTTCTGAATCTGCTTGTACCAATCCCAACACACTCAAGTATTCCAATGGGTTAGTGCCTTCATCAATAACTTGCATTCTTTTTTCATAAAAGAAGCGCAATTGTTGTGGAGATCTCCAATTATACCTTATATTTTTACTCCTCAACAATTTAGTAACAGGCCTCATCTTATACCTCCAAGTTCTTTCTTTTAGTGAAATATCATTATAGACTTCAACCTCTGAACCATCAAATTTCAACGCATCAGAACCTGCTCTTTTCAGGTGAGCCATTACTTTTAGTTTATCTGCCCAGTTTGCAAATTTAACCAGCACATTTCTTTGTGCCATTCTCCCTCTTCTTGGACCCACCCGGAACACACTTCCTAAATCCTCCTGAACAAATTCCTTCCCCATTTTTAGACCATTTAACCATTGAACCACCCTCTCTCTTAACAAATCCGGAGTCCGTTCCGGTACCAGACGGATCAGAATATTCTGCTTTCTCATCAAATCTTCCACAGCATCAATCCTCATTTCTTGTTCCAACATTTTTAGCTTACAGTCCCGCACCACCTCCTGGGTCCCTTTTACTTCACTCTTTACAGTATCCACCTCAATTTGAACCACTTTCAGCATTCCCGCAAATTTGCTCAAATTTAAATCCATTTTTTTTGTATAATCATTCAATGTTGACATCATCTTTTCTTGCCCTTTAATTATTTCACTTCTATCTTTCACCCTTAAAGCCTCACTTTTCTCAAATTTTTGCATCAATTTGCCCATTTCCACCATAAGTTGCGTCTGGTCCATTGGTACTGCAGATATAGCTGATGGTTGAGCAGATGGTTGAGCAGATTCACCCACTGTTGTTTTTCCAGTCGTTTTAGACTTTACAACTTGCTCTTCCTCCTTCGCTTTTCCTCTTGTAGCTTTTTCCATGATAATCCACTGTATTTAAAACCCAATGTTGCAGATCGCTGTAACAATTTATCAATATAGTAAGGCTTACAACACTGCAGTCATTGGTTCCACAGTTACAGCAGGAAAGTTCTTATGCCAACAGAAGGTACCAAAATACTGTAATCCACAACGATAGAACTAAAGGGAACAACTCTCCAACCAGGCAGATTAAAAAATAAAAGAAAAAAAATTGTTGACCACAACAGATCCTTTCCCCCAAAGCCAGCGGACCAAACAAACGTCTTCCAGCCACAAAAAAAAGAAGGCTTCAGAGAAACAGTTAGCCCAGTTGTTGAGGGGGGGGGCTCAGGAGGAAAAGAAAAATCCAGCTTCTGAGGATTTGGGGTGATGAGCAAGATGTTCCTCAATCCACACGGTAAAGAAACCAGCAATCAAAGCCATACATTCCTTCCTTTGAGATGGGTATTTATAGCATCATTCTTCAGCGAGTGCCTTAACTTTTAAGTGAGAAGAGGCCCCCCCTCTTCCCCCTCTTCCTGTAAGGAGCAAGCAGCTTAAGCAAAAGAAAAGAGAAAAAAAAAACTCCCACAGTTTCTCCAATATTCCAGCCCGGAGATGAGAGAGAGAAAAATAAAAACAAAAATTAATCCACCTTTGTTGATATCAAAACGTGGCGCGGTCCTCTAGAGTATAGAAAAAAATCACAACCCTTGCACAGTCACTTTCGTTTTCCCAGACCGTCGCCATTTCAAGCCTCCAGCTTTTCCATTTCAAAGACTCAGCTCTCCTTTTTTTTCTTTAAAAGAAAAATCCCAACTAATTTTATAGCTTGCAACTGAGAATGTAGCTCCCCACAGGCACTTACATGCAAATTACTTCGCACTCAGGCTCCTCTTGCCCCTTTCAAAACCGATTCCAAACGCCTTCTCCACAATCTTGCTGATCCCGTTCCACAGCTCCAGCAGAAAAGCCACGACTGCCGCCGTAGCTTCCACCGCCAGAGAGTCACTCGAACTTCGATCAGCCAGCCCCAAAAGCTCACCAGACTTTCCACGGAGACAGGCAAGGATCTTATCTTTAGGCTTTGCCACTTTAAATTTTTTCTGTTCTGCTCCTTTCCATTGTTTACCACTTTGTTAAGCGCGAGCGTCCGAAACTAGATGTTACACAGCGGCCATCTTAGCCAGCCCCCCATGAATGGTTTAAAGTCAAATGCAAATTCTATGTACTTTAAAGTAGGGGTCCCCAACCTTTTTTGCACCATGTACCAATTTCAAGCTAAACAATTTTTCTACGGACTGGTAACTGAAATGGTGGGATTTTTAATCTCTCCCATCTGCCATCCACAGTTTGAATATGGGCAGTGTGATACCTCACTGTGCACAGGTGGGGGAGTAGCCCCGCTGTAGCTCAAAAACAAGGAGGATGGACCCAGCTGCCTGCCAGCCACACTGTTCAACTTGGGCAGTGAGGTATTGCACTGCACACAGTCGGGGTGGGGTGGGGGTGGAGTCCCACCATAGTTAAGCAATGTGGAGGAGGGGTCCAGCCACCTGCCTATCTACTGTATCTGAAGCCCATGTTCTTGCTCCATTCGCCGGGCAGAACTGGTGGAGCACGTTGAGGGCAGAAGGCTGCCATTGGGTAATATGCATGTAAAAAACAAACAAAGTATTAGGGCTGCCATTGATGTATAACATTTTGTTAATTTTTCATTCCTTTTCCTGAGATTTGGCAGAAGATACCTTCCAGGAGCAATACAAACAAGTATGTGAGGCCACGTAAAACAGACATTTGGCAAGGAATTAAAATACTAGGTGCCTAGCTAATATCAGACATGTATTTATGGGTATGCAGACTATAAGCCTAGTTTAACAAAGGATATGTAGTCCAGTGGTTCTTAAAGATTACAAGGGAAGGAGTACTTATTTAGTTTAATCAGAAGATCTGTGCCCATTAAAGGGTCTGAAATATATGTATATGTGAAGATAGACCTATTATATATCGTATTTGTATTGTGATGTGTTTCAATTATTGTAATTATTGTAAAAATTACTGATTTCTTGCATTATATTATTATCTATTGTATTATTTTGTTTGGTGCATTTTCTAGGTTTTGTATTTGTTTTCTTGTTCTTGTAAGCTGCTTTGAGTTGCTTTTAGCAAAAAAAGTGGGGTATAAATAAAACTTTGATTGATTGATTGATTGATTAACAAAAGAGGTAGTAAAGGCTCAATTTAACTTTTAAAGATGGACCAACATGGCATGTTCTTTGCACATCTTAGATCTGGTTAGGCTTGACAGACTTACCAGTATTTCAAGATTTATAATGGAAAACCTGAGACATTTTTATGTATTTAAAGTGTGTGATATCTCTGTAATGAAGCTGCCATTTAGCAGAAGTCACATCTGGATTGAGAATTTATTTGTTCAATTTCTACCCCGCCCAATCAGCCAAGGCCGACTCAGGGAATGCTGTCATTATGAAAGGAAATTAATAGGAAATTGAAAGGTTATGACAGTTACCACTTTTAAAAAAATAATGTATCTTTTAAAAAACAATTTATCAAAATAGGAACCAATAATTTATCAAAATAGGAACCAACAATAAACAAAGCAGGAACAGCTTTTGAATTTTCTCTGGTGATGTTTACAAAAGTTAAAACTTTTTAAATAAATTAATCATGGAACCAAGGGAACACTTGCAGTTTAATACTACTGCTGCAAATACAAGTACTTTTATCACTGTTATGCAATTTCCCATTACTACTATAATGCAGTCATCAGTATACCTAGCACCTTATATAGTTACCAAAGTTGACAGATTCCCTGCCAAAACACTTTATAAAAGGCAGCATGGAAAAGTTGCAAGCTATTTGCATAGGAAGAGTAAGATAAGAGGGCTTCCAAAACGTCAACATATTTGAAAAACATTTTGGATTATCTGAAGTGGAAAAGTATAATATTATACTTTTTGTCCTAAGTCGTAGTACCTTTGGTACCTTAATCAAGATAAAATTGGACAATTATCTGTCAGATCTAGATTTAGATTTATGCATTTCGCAGGGGGTTGGATTTGATAGTCTCATTGGTCTCTTCAATCAATCACTTTATTACAGTCTACAACCAGCACAGTAAAACAAGAGGTAATTTTTTTCAATTTAAATGCTTAAAATATAGTTACAATATAGTATTTTTAAAAAATATATCCATTCAAAGTTATTCTATGATTCTATATCCTGTCTTAACTTTTTTTGTTTGCCATATTCATTTTTATTCTTATCCGAAGTGGTTCTGTCCATGTTTTGCTTCCCTTTCTCCTCCATATAAATCCCTAAAATTTCACCCTCAATTTCATTTTTGTTTTACTGCTACATTAGTAGGGTATGAGACAAATGGCAAAAGTTGGGGAATTTTTTTTAAAATCACATTGTTCATTAGCCAGGACTGGCAGTTGAGCATTCTGGAAATATTCATTCAAGCAAATAACATTGCTAATCTCTGCTTCCTAATACAGTAGAACCTTGTATAACAGGGGGGGAAATCATTCTACAGGGCTGTTCGCTATGCGAATTTTTCATTATATGATTTTTTTCGGAAAATGAAAATTCCTATGGAAAAACTTGCATAATGAAAATTTCTATGGGAAAATTTGCATATTTTTTTCCATTGTGCGAGTTTTTCCGTAGAAATCTTCGTTATATGAGTTTTTCCACAGGGAGCGCTATTTTTGCATAGCAAAAATTTTTGTTATGTGAGGCACCATGTTTTTCAGTCTCTTTTCATTAAGTGAGTTTTTTTGCTATATGAGGCATCTGTTATACTGTACAGTGGAACCTTGGTTAACAAACAGCTTGGTTAATATAAAAATCACATAACAAAAAGAAATCCATAGAAAATAGTGGCTCGGTTTACAGAATTTTTTTCAGAACAGATTAATTGTTTTTCAATGCATTCCTATGGGAAATTGCATTCATTGCATTCCTATGGGAAATTTGGTTAAAGTAATTTTCACTGTAAGAAATGACCCGAAGAACACATTAATTACGTTAACCAAGGTTAAATACAAATCTATGAATCCACAAATCTATCAATCCACATGTAAGACTCATCTATCTTAGACATACATCTGAGTAAGAATTTAAAAGAAGCATACCATAGAGTTACTCCCAATACGTGTAGAATAATTTCTTCAAGGGGAACATGATAATTTCATTACCATTCTTTGAAACCTGTTTGCAGATATGTAACATTCACAAAAAATATAAGAATTACAAAAACCATCTGCTCAATAAAAACATAGGAAGAATTGTTTAAGCTTCCACTGAAGTTTCTGTTTAAACTGTTTGCTGCCTCAGAGTAGCACCAGGCTGTGCTGTCAGAAGAAAAAGGAATTTTGTTGTTCAGTCGCATAGTCGAATCCGACCCTTTGCAATTCTCAACTTGTGGCCTGTGGGCCAGATGTGGCCCATGGCACCCTTTCATGTGCCCCCCCACCATCTCTACCACACCAGGAAGTGCCATGTGGTGGAGGAAGGGCAAAATGGTCATCCAGTCCCCGAAGCTGTCTGAGGGAGCATGACCTGGCCCCTGGCTTAAAAAGGTTGAGAACTCCTGCCATTGACTATCTCACACTAGGCACTCCTATCCTCCACCATCCTCCTCCACCTGCCCAGCTCTATGCCCATTGCATCAACAATACCATCTAGCTGTCTCATTCTCTGCCACCCTTCTTCTTTTGCCCTTAAACTTTCCCAGCATCAAGTGCCTTCTCAAGTCAATCCTCTCTTCTCATTTGATGTCCAAAGTACTTTAGCTTCATCTTCAATATTTGACCTTGAAAAGAGCAGTCAGGGTTGATTTCTTTTCAGATCAACCTATTTGTTCTCTTTGTTGACTAGGGTAATCTCAAAATTCTCCTCCAACATCACATTTCAAAGGGGTCTATTCTTCTACGCTCAGCTTTCCTTATGGTCCAGCTCTCATAACCATACATTACTACTGGAAATACCATTGCTTTGACTATGTGGACTTTTGCTTGCAAGGAACTAGATTTTTCTAAAAGCCCAGTCAAATGTATAATATCAGAATCTAGAATACTACCTTTTTGGACTACATCATGGGCATTGCTGTCCAAACAGTTGCATAATATTACCATGTCATCTTTATTGTAGCAAATAATACTAATTTTTAATTTAAGTACAGTAATACCTCATACAACGTCCAAACTTGGTTCCACAAGTTAGGACGTTGTATGAATTCCGACTTTATATGAGGCATGCAAAATCCTAGCTGCAATGCCTCATACAACGTCCAATTTTTTGCCACTGATGCTTTGTATAACGTCGTTCCCATAGAGATACATTGTAACAGCACAAACTGCAGGGCAAACTCCATGGGGCCTCTTCAATCAATCACTTTATTACAGTCTACAACCAGCACAGTAAAACGAGAGGTAAATCGAGAGGTGGGGTCTGTTGGAGGCGGGGAGCTGCTTTTGGGGCCGCGGAGAGGTGAGCCCCAGGTGTGGTGAGTTCTTTCTTCCCCGCCTCCTCCGGCCGGCTGTCGGTCGAACTCTGTTGGAGGCGGGGAAAGAAAGAACTTGCCACACTTGGGGCTTGTCTCTTGGGCGAGTTCTTTCTTCTCCGCCTCCAACGGAGCTCGCCGGGCAGCTGGCCGGAGAAGGCGGGGAAGAAAGAACTCATCTCCTGGGCGAGTTCTTTCTTCCCCACCTCCAATGGAGCTCACCAAGCAGCCGGCTAGAGGAGGCGGGGAAGAAAGGACCCGTCTCCCAGGCGAGTTCATTCTTCCCCACCTCCAACGGAGCTCACCGGGCAGCCAGCCAGAGGAGGCGGGGAAGAAAGGACCCATCTCTTGGGCGAGTTCTTTCTTCCTTGCCTCCAACAGAGCTCACTGGGCAGCTGGCCGGAGGAGGCAGGGAAGAAAGGACCTGTCTCCCGGGCGAGTTCTTTCTTCCCCGCCTCCAATGGAGCTTGCCAGGCAGCCAGCTGGAGGAGGCGGGGAAAAAAGGACCCATCTCCCAGGCGAGTTCTTCTTCCATGCCTCCAACGGAGCTTGCCAGGCAACCGGCCGGAGAAGGCGAGGAAGAAAGAACTCGTCTCCCGGGTGAGTTCTTTCTTCCCCGCCTCCAATGGAGCTCGCCAGGCAGCCGGCCGGAGGAGGCGGGGAAGAAAGAACTCATCTCCCGCGGTAAAAACCCTAAAACCTCATACAACGTCCGGCGATGTTTTATGAGGCACCTTTTCCCCCAGAATTGGGCGATGTTGTATGGATCCGACGTTGTATGAAGCGGACGTTGTATGAGGTATTACTGTATTAAGATTTTTTGTCATGCTTTGTATAGATGCTGAGTTCTGCATCCCAAATTCATTGCTATGGTTTTCTTCCTTCATACACTTTCCCAGAGCAGTTCTACAAGCAGATTTCAGCTAACTGTAGATCAACAACTGCAACATTAGTCATGAATTAGAAGGGAATGAGGATTTATTTATAAATATATGTTCTGATGAACTGTGTGTCGCTTCATTTGTTGGGAATTTGCTCTGAAAGCCTCACTTCTTGACAAAAGCCATGACGGCATATTTTTGCCTTCTAATTGCAGAGTTTTTATCAGTGTTACAGACAATCCTTTCTTAACAATTTTTTACAGACATATAGAAAGTAAACCTTTCTTAATTCAAACTGTGCAGGTGGAATTTGGTACCCCTTTGTTCTGTTCTTGCACATTTGGAGCAGTGAAGGGGTTATGCCAGATTGCTCTTTTTGGATTTCAGCTCAGCATTCAACACCATTCTACTGCAATGTTTGATATCTAAGTTGAGAGATCTGGAGTTCCCGCCATCACTTTGTGGGTGGATATTGGATTTTCTGTCAGAACGCTCCCAGAGGGTCTGGTTGGGCCCTTATACCTCTAATATGCTTAGTACAAATACGGGAACACCACAGGGATGTGTGCTTAGCCCACTCCTTTATATTCTCTATACGTTTGACTGTGTCTCTGTCCACCCTAGCAATAGGATTGTCAAATTTGCAGATAACATAACTGTGATCGGGCTCATCTCTGATAAGGAGGGTGAGACGGCCTATAGAGGTGAGGCGGAGCGGTTGACAAACTGGTGCAGAACCAATAATCTGCTCCTCAACATAAAGAAAACAAAGGAGCTTGTGGTGGATTTTAGGAGGCAGAGAACCGATGTCCAGCCACTTTTGATTGATGGAACCTGTGTGGAGAGGTTAGCAATGTTCAGATTTCTGGGCATTAAGATACAGGAGGATCTGTCCTAGAGTGCCAACACAAGAGGGCTTGTGAAGAAGGCGCAGCAGAGACTGTATTTTTTGAGAACTCTAAGGAAAAACCATCTTCCGCAAAAATTGCTGCTTGCCTTCTATCACTGTGCTATTGAGAGCATGTTTACTTATGGCTTATGTGTGTGGTATGGGTGTAGTACCCATCGGGATAGAATAATGTTGCACAAAATTATTAAAACAGCAGAGAGTATTATCGGCTGTCCTCTCTCCACTTTAGAACAAATTTACACCAGCATGTGCCACAGAAAAGCATTAGATATAGTCGGAGACCCATCGCATCCTGGCCACTGCTTCTTCGAGCTTCTGCCATCGGGACAGAGATATAGAACAATGAAGGTAAAAACCAGCCATCTCAAGAACAGTTTTTTCTCCAGAGCAATTTTGGCCTTAAATGGAAACTCTGGACTCTGAAGTCATTTTATCTTATCTTATTTTAAATTTTTAAATTTTTATATTGTACTGTATGGTACTGTCTTAATTAGTGTTTCTGTAGCTGTTTTAAATTATGGGGTATGCCCTTTTGAGCAGGGGTGTAGGAACTATTTTTGCTGGGGGGCAACCTTGAAAAGGGCCCTGCTCCTAAAAAAAGGGCCTGCATTTTTTGCGGATTGGGGGGTTGCGGATTAGGGGGGTAGAGACTAGAATTTTGCTAAAAGAGCATATGAAGGTGTGAGAATTACATCAGAAGAGAAAAAGCAAGCTGGAAAAAAGTGAAATTTAATTTCTATTAATGAAGACTACTCATTCCTTCTAATTTTTTTTATTAATTTTCTTTCTGTATTAAAACATATAATAACACGCCAATTACAATAAATACACTACTGAAATGTCAATGAATAATCTATTATTAATAAACAACATATTAATCTTAAATATATAAACATAACACATGAAGTATAAACATATATATATATATATATATATATATCAGGCTGCAGGCACGCTCATGCTGGGTGGGAGTGGACATGTCCGTCACTAGCAGCATCCGTGCTAAAGGACCGCTGTCGAAGCTTAAGTTTGAAACTGCATCACCTTGCTGCTCGTGACCCATGTCAAAATCTTTGGACATTGCCAGCATTGGCGACAGATGTACATCGGATACTGCAGCTACAGACAAGATATGTAAAATTTAATATCTTGCAAAGCTAATAGCAAAGCTAATATTACTCTTTGAAACGTGAAATAATATTAGAGTTGCTTACCAATATCCAAAAGCTGCAGCGTGTCAGGTTCATCGCTTAAGGTTGAAACTTCATCATCATGCTGTTCGTGACCCATGACAAAATCTTTGGACAATGCTGGCGTTGGCAACAGATGTACATCGGATACTGCAGCTACAAACAGACAAGATATGTAAAAATTAATATCTCACAAAGCTAATAGCAAAGCTAATATTACTCTTTGAAATGTGAAATAATATTAGAGTTGCTTACCAATATCTGAAAGCTGCAGCATGTCAGGTTCATTGCAAGAACTTGTGGAAGTCTCTGCCGTGTCGTGGCCTGGCCTTGAGCAAACAGAAAAGCTGAATTTGCCCTACTTGGGGTCGTTTGCAGCAGCGGAAAAGGCCACTTTCTTCCGCTTTGCAGATGTCAGAGCCAGAGGTAGAGCTGAGTGAGGCTGCTGAGCTGAGAAGAGTGAGTGGGGCTGGCCAGTGGGCGGGCCTATGGGCGGAGTCGTGATGTGATGTCACAGCCAGAGGCAGAGAGTGTTGCTGCAGCCATGTGGTGGGCTGGCAGCTGGGCCGGATGGGATATCCAGTCTGGCTGGTTGGGTGGGGAGGAGGGGGAGGAGGAGGAGCCTCCCAAAAAGGCCCAGTCTGGGTTTGTGTGGGTAGGAAGAGCCTTTAAAAGGGCTCATCGCTGCATGTAAGGCCCGGTCGTCTGGGTTTGTGTGGGTAGGAGGAGCCTTCCTCCAAAGGGCCTGTGGCTGCAAGGCAAATCTGGGGGGCAGATTGTCCCCCCACACACCCCCTACTTCCCACACCCCAGTTTTTGAGTTGATATAAAGCAACCGAGAAATTTCGTTGTTCCTGCAAGGGGACAATGACAATAAAGATTTATCTTATCTTATCTCTGAATATGAATACCCATATCCACACGTCTCTTAGTTTTCTCACTATGTATACTGTATATATAGCGAGAGCAAGTTTCTAATCTTATATCCGTGCTCCAAATCTCTACCAGTCTCCATGATCAAGCCACTTATTTCAGAGCAGTGGGGCTGAGATTACTCTGGAGTAAACAGCTCAGGTTTCTCAGCCATATGTTTTGCCACTTAATCCTTCCAGTGATATTCAATGGTGTGTTTTTCAATGTCAGAGTGAATGGTTTTCTCTGAAATACAACTTATAGTCCTACAGCTATAATACATCAGGCCAAGCCAAACAATTTGTAATCTCACTTTCTATAAAGCGTAAGCCAAAACAGCTATACTTCTAAAAGGTGGAGTGAGGTTTAGCTCTAAACCTGGCTTTCTTAGCTTTTCTTGGCTTTTCAAGCCACAAGAGTTTACTCTAAGCGAATATCCTTCAGCATATGTCTGAATCTCTTAAATAGAGTTTGCAAGGTAAATCTCAGCAGTGTGGCTTTAGCATGATCCTTCCTAGGAATGAAAAAATGTGAACAAGGCTGGAAATTCAAGGGATACAGATGAGATTCAGGCATTCAGGAGATCTGCTGGTACATCTTCAGTTAAAACCGGACTTGTTCACTGTTAAGGAAGTCATTTTACAAATCCAGTTTTAAAAGCATGTCAAAGGTCACACCTAAATTTCAAGAAATATTATTTTGGATGCAATATACTTGTTTTCCTCAAACAAACATGAAGGGGGATTTTGAACTGTCATCCCATACCAGCTTCATTATACCACTTAAATACAGTAGAAAGCACGGGGAAAGTCTCTGAAAACCAGGTATGCAAGATATAGCAAAAATAATCCTTTAATGTGAAGTTACTGTAGTTCTATGGTCTAGAGAGAGCATTTGGCTCAGGTTCATAGGTTTAGGTTTAATTCCTTAAACAGCCATAATAGTCATTGGGCTGCGGTGACTCAGTGGTTAAGACGCTCACCTTGTTAGCTGGAAGGCTGGCAAGTCAGCAGTTCAAGACCCAGATACTGCATGACAGATTGAGCGCCTGTCTCTGTCCCAGCTCTTGGCGACATGAAAGGAGCCTCATTTGGGTGTTCCCTGAGTAGAGTTTCTTCCACAAAAATCCTTTCAATCCAGAATAATTTCTGGCATGAAATTATTATTGTTATTACAGTCATTGGGTGGGCCTGTGCAACACAGTCTGCTTCTCAATCACACCTGCTTATCAAGGCTGTTACTATTATTTTATTATTTATTTAGTATGCTTATATACCGCTTTACTAGTCTATTGACCACTCAAAGCGGTTTACAAAACAATCAAATAAATACAAAGCAAATCATAAGTACGGGGGAAGAGGATGAGGAGGGGGAGGGGAAATACAACAACATACAGAAATAACAGTGCAAAATACCATAAATAATACAAGCCACAATAAACTTTACAAAAAATCAAGTCAATAATACAATTAATTGTTCGACTTACCAATACAAAAAGCCCGTCATTATAAAGCAACACAACCTAAATCCACTCACTGAGTCCGAAAACATGGAAGAAGTCCTTCAGCTCATGGTTGCGGGCATCCTTTTGTCACCCCCCCCCCTAACAAGTCTGGGAGGAAAAGAGATGTTGTCCGCAGTGGCAGCTGCCTCGAATCCCTAGCCAGTGACAGTTCTTTATCCCTCCCGGGCAGGGAGGGGCTGGCCCCAAAACAGCTGTGCCAGCAGTGGAGTCCTCGGCGGGCTGGTGAGTTGGGCCAGCAGTTCTTTATCCCTCCTGGGCAGGGAGGGGCTGCCCCCAAAACAGCTGTGACGGCAGTGGAGTCCTCGGCGGGTCAGTGAGTTGGGCCAGCAGTTCTTTATCCCTCCCAGGCAGGGAGGGGCTGCCCCCAAAACAGCTGTGCCGGCAGTGGAGTCCTCGGCGGGTCAGTGAGTTGAGCCAGCAGTTCTTTATCCCTCCCGGGCAGGGTAGGGCTGGCCCCAAAACAGGTGATACTATACTAGACTGAGCCATCGGGTTCAAATTCCCGCACAGCCATAGAAACCAGGGCCGTAGCCAGAGGGGGCTCGGGGGAGGGACCTCCTGAACTAATAGCTCACACCCCCCAATCCAACCCAGGATGCCAATGTTATATATGTGTGTGTGACATTGTTGCCCCTCGCTCCCAAATCTAGAATCCTGGCTATGACCCTGATAGAAACTCATTGAGGGACGGATGCAGCACTAGTAAAACTGCACATTAAATATCTAATTTTCCTTGAAAAGTCCTGTTCACTGTTAGTTGGAAGCAACCTGATGGAACATAAGAATGGCACACATTTATCTTAAACACTTTCCCATTGAACTTTGGGAAATATCTATAAGTAAAATGCTCAGGATCACTTACCAGTAAGCCTTAAGCATTATAATGAGTTTATATATCCAATTTATGCCTGGTTTCTTTGATTCTTAGCCTGAAATATATCCTCAAATATTACAATTTGGACTATGAGATTCAAATTCAAATTTACTCATGTCATGTATTTCTTAAGGACTGTGGTGGCTTAGTGGTTAAGACACTGAACTTGATGACCAGAAAGTCGACAGGTCAGCAGTTGACCTGAGTGCCACATGATGGAGTGAACTCTGGTCATCTGTCCCAGCTCCTGTGGTCCTAGCAGTTCAAATGCAAGAAATTGCAAGTAGGAAAGGTAACAGCATTCTGTGCACTCCAGCATCTAGTCATGCCTGCCACATGAGCATGGAATTGTCAGCAGATGCAGCCAGTGCTGACATGTTGGCTGTAAATAGAGATTAACACTGTACCCTAGAGTTGAATAAGACTAGCTTTCAAGCACAGGAGACCTTTACTTTACCATGTATTTCATGAGTATGATGTTGTATTCAGGTGAAGGAGATATGAAAGCCTTTCTCAGACATGATGCTCCAAGTTCCCTCAGGCAATTATCTGTCAGAATTGCTGTGAGGGTAAAATTATAGAAATCTCATATTTACAACTCTGAGCATCTTTGACAAAAAGAGGAAGAGAAATGTTATAAAATTGAGAATAAAGCTAATGAAAAGAACTTGGAGTCCTTTATTTGGTTGCTTACTTACTGTCTGAAATCTTGCTGTTTGAGCTAAGCTAAGCTGTTAACATTAAACCCTTTTGGAGATCACTAATTCATAACCTCACATCACAACAGCTTCCATGAGTTACTGTCTGTTCTGAGCTCTCATGTCTGGGACATGGTGAGAGGCTTACAGTGGGTTTTCAGAAATTAAAAGTTTCCTATACTTCTCAAGGTCCTAAGGCTCTCTGGGATCTCGTTCCATATGGGGAAACAATTGTAGGCTGTGGAGTAGGGGTTGCCTTTAATTTCCAAAAACTGATGTTGCCTGTGAAATCATTCTGGTGTAAATGATTTTTGGAAATTAAACAAGTAAATGGCTTTCTAACGACAAAAAGCAAAGCAAAATAATCACACTTATATACTGCCCCATAGCACTTAGTGCACTCTCTAGGCAGTTCACAAGTTAATTAGCATTTTCCCCCAACATGCTGGGTACCCATTTTACTGACCTCAGAAGGATGGAAGACTGAGCCAACCTTGAGCCCTGGTCAGGATCAAACTCACAAATGTTTGGTTGCAGTACAGCAGTTTAACCATTGCACCCCCAGGGCTCCTGGTGTGCCTGAAGGGAGACTTGGGTCATTTGGGGGTGGGGTTGGAAATTTTTTATTTTTAAAAAACCCTCCACCACTGATGATGCCTGTTAAATCAACATGATTTCAGTCCTTAAATGTATTGCTCACTTTTCAATTTAGGGTCTAAATGTGGAGTTGACACATGTCAGTAAAGCAATATAAAAAGCAAAGCAGCACCACGAAAGATCTATTCACATCACATGGGGTGAGCATGACATTCTCATCTCTTTCACCCACTCCCAAAAGCTTAGCTAAAGATACATATTCAAGACAGCCTCTTACTACTGATCAGAATTCAAAGCTCAAAACAGACAGTAGCTCATTGAGTATGTTGTTATGTGCTGTTAAGTTACTTCTGACCCTATGAATGAGGGGTCTCCAAATGCTCCTCAGCTCAGCTCAAGTCTTATAAAATGTATTATTATTATTACTTATTAGACTTATACCGCATCCATCAGGGATACACTCCCACTCTGGGTCGCTCACAATGTTAAAAAGAGAAAAACAGACACCATAAAACCATAGAACAACCACCACTAACCCAGTCAAATCAGAACCGAAGACCACCTGCCCAAGTGGCAAAAACAATGGGGGTGCTTCCTATTTGGTCAACAACAAGCTGCCAAAGGCCTCCTTAAAAAGAAAGGTTTTCAGTGTCTTCTTAAATCTCCCTAAAGAGTCAGTCAAATGTAGCTCCCCATGTAAAGCATTCCAGTAAGCCGGAGCCACCACCAAGAAAGCTCTCCAATGGGTAACGGACTGTCAAGCCAATCTGGGAGTCAGTACTTGAAGTTGAGTTGTCAGAGAAGAGCGGATGAAGTGGGCCTGATTTCTGAGGAGCATTTAGTTTCCATTATTGAATAAATAATGTATATACTCAAGTATAAGCCGACCCGAAATAAGCCAAGGTACCTAATTTTGACATGAAAACCCAGGAAAATTGATTGAACTGAGTATAAGATGAAGGTGGGAAATGTAGCCGCTGATAGTGAGCTTCAGTAATCAAAATACATGAAAATATGGTAAAATTAATTGAATTGTTGACGTGTCTCAATCCGGTGTGGTCTTGGGACCCTTGTAGTTATTGACCCGAGTATAAGCTGTGTCCCCTTTTTGGGTCTTATTTTTGCAGCTAAACCTCAGCTTACACACGAGTATATACAGTGTCGAGATTCCCTGTGGGATGATGTCATTTTATGTTAATTACCTATTAATTTAATAGGATTTTACTTAGAGATGCTAGCACTGCTTTTATTTACTCTTTAACACTTATTCCACTTAGCCTAACTGAAGCCATCCTAGAAAGCACACTCTACCATTTTACCCAGTTACTGGGAAATTACCTCTTGTACTTTTCCCAAGATCAAGCTCCCGGGAACAGTACCAAGAGATGGTCCAATCTCAGATACTGAGATGAGAACACTGATTTAATTTAATTTAATTTAATTTTTAAATTTCTATGCTGCCCTCTCAGGTGAACCCGACTCAGGGTGGCTTACAGCAGGTTAAAAACATATAAAAAAACAGATCTAAAAACCTGCCCACCTACCCACCCTCCTACCCCCAACCCTATTCATAAAAGAGATGCAAGAAATACAAAGGGAGCGACACTCTAGAATTTAGCTTGAAATGAGCCAACAGGTGGGGGTCATATCTCCATTAATTCCCCACACCTGCCCAGCCAGCCAGGTTTTCAAACCTTTCCTGAAGGGCAGCAATTCTGTCTGTAACCTCAATTCTGTTGGCAGGAGGTTCCAGAAGGCTGGTGCGGACACAGAGAAAGCCCTTCTTTGTGTGCTAGAGAGGTGGGCCCCTCAAGCTGACGGTACAACTCGGGAGCCCTTCCGGTCCTCTCTGGTTCGACAGGAAGACACTCTTGGGGCAATGCGGTCTCTTAGGTATCCTGGCCCAGTGCCATATAGTGCTTTAAAGGTCAAAACCAGCACCTTGAATTGCACCCGGAGGCAGACTGGTAACCAGTGCAGCTCCCGAAATAGTGGGGAGGTGCTGGCATAACATCCACATCCCATCACCACCCAGGCAGCTGTATTCTGGACCAGTTATAGCCTCCGAATGGTCATCAAGGGCAGCCCCATGTAGAGCGCATTACAGTAATCTAGTCTGGAGGTGACCAGAGCATAAGTGACCATGAGTAAGGAGTCCTGGTCCAGGAGCGGGCACAACTGGCAAATTACTTGAAGTTGAGCAAAAGCTCTCCTGGCCACAGCCACCACCTGCTCTTCAAGTTGCAGTCGCGAGTCCAGGAGGACCCCCAAGTTGCACACTGGGTTTGTCTGGGGCAGAACTGCCCCATCCAAGACCAGAGGTGGTAACTCCCCGAATAACCTGGGCCCCCTAACCCATAGCCACTTTGTCTTACCAAGATTCAGCTGAAGCTCGTTGTCCCCCATCCAGACCCCAACGGCCTCCAGGCATCCAGACAGGACTTTGACAGCATCACTGGGATCACGATGGGCCGAGTTGTACAACTGAGTGTGTTGATGGTACTGAACACATCCACGTACTGATGGTACCGCACCCTGTGGGAATGGATGATCTAACCCAGTGGCTTCGTGTAGATGTTAAATAGGAGAGGAGAAAGCACCGAGCCCTGAGGCACCCCATATTTGAGTGGCCTAGGACTGGATCTCTCACTCTCTAACCATACCGACTGGGTATGGTCCTCCAGAAAAAAGGAAAACCAAGCCAACACAGTGCCCTGGATCCCCAATCCTATGAGCCGTTCCAGAAGGATACTGAAGGATACCGTGGTCGACGATATTGAAGGCCGCTGAGAGGTCAAGGAGAACAAGGACAGTCGGATAACCGCTATCTCACTCCTGCCAGAGATCATCCATCAGAGCGACCAATGCCATCTCTGTACCATGTCCGGGCCTGAATCCTGATTGAAAGGGTCCAGATAATCTGCATCCTCCAGTGCCCCCTGCAGCTGGTGCACCACCGCCTTCTCCAATACCATCCCCAAAAAGGGGAGGTTGGAGACCGGCCTATAGTTGGTTCGGACAGCTAGGTCAAGGGACGATTTCTTCAGGAGGGGGCACACCAAAGCATGTTTTAGCGGTGCAGGACAAAACCCCACATGCAAAGATGCATTTATTATTTAACAATAAGGCCTTATTTGTGGAAGGAGAACTGTGGTGATTTTGTATCAACCTCGTGGAGTCTGTTGCCCAGGAGAAGAAACTTTGCCCGGCATCCCAGAGACAATGAGTTGCTGCAGAGATAACAGAATTACTCCCCCATACCTTTCACACCGCCAAGGCTAAAAATTCGTAAAGGTTCCTCATAAGCAAGATAAGGTTATCAGGGAATCCTAAACAGGTGAGGGCATCTGCTTGGGAATACCGTGAAGCAAATGGTGCGCCACTGTGTGAGACAGAATGCTGGACTGGATGGGCTGTGGCCTGTTCCAGCAAGGCTGTCCTTATGTTCTTATGTTAAGCAAGATAAGGGTACTTTTTGTATGGGAAAGTGGCTTTTCATACCAGGGGTCTTTACAGCTCAATTTCCCCTGTGTGGTCCATGCTGGATCTTCATTTATCTATGAACCTATGAGCCAGAATTATCTGGACCCCACGTCTTCCTCGCCCAAGCCTTGAGGAAGCCACTCTTATGGCCCACTAGCCAAATCTGGGGACTTCTGCTTGTGCTGCAGCCGACCAAACCTTTAGCGGAGGGAGAGCACAGCCTACTGGCAGGTGGAAACAACCCCAATATATGGTACATCTCATATTTGAGCTTCCTCTTTTATTTATTTTTAAATTATTTATTTTTGGATTTATATTCTGCCCTCTTACCCAAGGGCAACTCAGGGCGGTGCACAATCACATAAATATTATACACACACCCTTTAAAAATTTAATAAAAAATAAGAAAATGAAATAAGAAATTATTTAAAACCATCCCGAATTTAAAATGACCCTCCCTTTCCCACCCCTCAGTAAAAAGGGACCTATAATTCTAAGAGCCAATGAGCGGGAGTCAACACACTATCGGCCCCCCATACTTGCCCTGCCAGCCAGGTTTCCACTCTTTCCTAAAGGGCAGCAATTCCATCTGAAGCCGTAGATCTGTTGGCAGGAGGTTCCACAGGGTTGGGGCAGACATGGAAAAGACCCTTCTCCTTGTGCTAGAGAGGCAGGCCCCTCTAGCCAATGCAACACTGAGAGAGCCCCTCCGGTCCGCCCTAGTGGGGTGGGCAGACACTCTTGGGGCGATGCGATCTCTTAGGTAACCTGTCCCACTACCATGAAGGGATAGAAGTATGACTAGACAGTAGAATACCAAGAATAAAAAACAAACTCCATCTTGTATGAATGCTTCTATACGATTTATTTATCTCTTGTCTTTGTCTATTATTTCACTTCTTAAAAAATCAACTCAAAGTTGATGTTACCTGAAGTAAGGAACTGAAGCATTCATACAAGCCAGATTTTGTTTTTTATTCCCACTACCATGAAGGGCTTTAAAGGTCATTACCAGCACCTTGAATTGTACCCTGAGACAAACTGGTAACCAGTGCAGCTTCCGGAGCAGAGGCAAGGCACTGACATAACGCCCGCACCCCATCACTACCTGGGCCGCCGCATTCTGGACCAGCTGCAGCCTCTGAATGGTCATCAAGGGCAGCCCCACTTTCATTTTGTTTCTTGTCTGATATCCTTTCTTCCATAGACCTTTAACTTTAACTAGGAGTCTTTTCCAGTGTGTCCTGTCCTCTTAAGATGTAATCAAAGTAGGATAGCCACAGAGGTAATCTACACAGGCATTTGTCTCACTCTTCAGGTCATTGGGTCATTGATGGGTCAGGTTGATCCACTGTGTGTGTGTGTGTGTGTGTGTGTGTGTGTGTGTGTGTGTGTGTGTGTGTGTGTGTGTGTGTGTGTGTGTGTGTGTGTGTGTGTGTGTGTGTGTCCACACTTGTTGTGCACTAGAGTGGGCCAACCAACTCAGTATGTGTAGGAATTTAGTGGGAATTCTATTATTTTGTCACACTCACCTGTTTCTTCCCGGGGAGTATACACCCAGTTGTTTATCTTTCTGCCTTTCCATTATATCCATAAAGCACTCTTCCAGCACTATATTTGAAATTTTTTTTTTTTACTATCAGCATTCTTCACTGTCCAGCTTTTGCATCAGTATATGATAACTGGGGATACAATCATGTGGATGATCTTGGCCTTGGTCTCCAGTGATACCATCCTTTCAAATTTCAGACCTTTTCTGATTTCTTGGCTGCAGTCCTCATTTGGATTGAAGATTAAACCATGGTATACAATACCTTTACTTAGACTTAGATACTCCCATGCTATGTAGCATATTGGGCAGCAAGGGATTTCCAATGGTTTCAATCTTGGGTGAGTACTTTGGCATCCTCCCAAGTAATTTTCAGGGTCTTTAAATATGTCATGAAAGTTCTTTGGCATGTATTTTAAGGGTATTGTTTTGGTTTGAAATTAGGAGGAGAGCAACTTATTGCCACCTTAGGCAATACAATATCTTGAACAATTTTAATTGCATCATTGTCAACAATTGAAATAATGTGATTTTCCTATATTCAAGATTTTGTTTTCTTAAAGTACGTACCCTCCCTCCAACACTTTACTGCCTCTAAACACCACTCCAGCATGTGCACTTCCATTCATGTCTGAGAGGGAATGGAGAGGCAAAGCTGGTTATTCCAATTCCAATTTTAATTTATACCCCGCCTTTCTCGGGCCCAAGCATAGCTGTCAAGTATCCCTTATTGGCTGGGGAAACCCCTTATTTTACCCTCTTTCCTGCCATCATCTCTTATTAATTAGACTGCAATGCCCTATTGCCACCATTGGAAGGCAGCACAGGATAAGCATAGCTGTCAAGTATCCTGTATTTGTCAGGAAATTTCCCTTATTTCCAAATCCAAAACTTGACAGGTAAGGGCCGAAGCCGACTCAAGGTGGCAACAACATATTAATCCATACAATATAACAACAACATAGTAATACAAAAATAGGTCCAGTACAATAAACAGACAATAATACAGTATCAATTTCAGGGGGAAAAGCATAATATCAATACATCACACAATACATAACTACAAGGCATCAAATATATTCAATATTGACAAAATCCCCAGGGGATGGAGTGCAGCTCACATCCCATATGGTGCACAGCCCAACGACCCCAGCTGCGGCAACCTCAGCCTGTCTCTGTCCCTCTGTCTCTCTCCCTGTCCCCCCCACTCTCACCATGGGTGGGAAATGACAGGAAATAACAAGTCCAGTGGCTCCGGCAGCAGCATGACACTGAAGCCATGACGGTCACCCCACAGCTGGGGACCAGTCCCCCTCCAGTCTCTCTCCCCACCCTTGCTCTCACCAAGGGCAGCAGTCCGAAGATGCTGGTGACGGGAGTGGCGGTGGTGGACTTTCATGGCCCCACCACAAATGGACCTCAACTGGGCTCCCACCTCCCATGACCAGTAAGGCCACAGGAGGGAGCCGAGGGCCTCGCACAGCTAGGGCCAGTCTCGCTCCTTCAAACTGGCCAAGGGGAGAAGGGTGGGCATCCGGTGTCCGTTGCAGCCATGGCCAGGTCTTCTTGTAGCCACCGTGCTGGCCTCGCACAGCTGGGGCCAGCCTCGCTCCTTCCCTCCTGCCAAACTGGCCAAAGGGGAGAAGGGCAGGTGTCCGGTGTCCGTTACGGTGGCAGCCAGGTTTTCTTGTAGCCGCCGCGCCAGCCTCGCACAGCTGGGGCCAGTCTCGCTCCTTCCCTCCCACCAAACTGGCCAAAGGGGAGAAGGGTGGGCACTTTATTGCACATCCCCTGAAGACATCTCCCAGTGGCTTCATATGCTCATTGAGTAATGGGGGTTGGGGGGATGAAGGACAGCAAGTTAGAACTTTGTGGTATGTTGTTAATCACTCCCCATGCCATTGTTAACATATGAAAACAGCTCCAAGGATAGGAGCAAAAACACTATAAAAACCACAAAGCCATTACAAGAAGTTACTGTGGTTAACATTACCAAACTGAGAAAATTACCAGATGTTACCAAGAAAACAAGAGAAATCAACAGGGCTGCATTTCCTGCATTCATCCTCTAACAAAGGCCATCAACCACAATAATTAGAGCCATTCTAACACCAGACTTTGGCTGCAAACCAAACTGAAATGGATCTAAGTCCATGTCTTCAAAGTGTGCATAAAGTTACAACTACCACTTTGCCTAACATACATTTACCTGTATTCAGTAAGATTTAGGGTAGAATTTAGGCCATACAGCATCAATGAACACACTCAGGAATGATCATGTCAGTGACACTATTATTCTCAGCCTTTTCTTGGCAGTAGAACATACCAAGATAAAGAATATGGTTCTGATTGTTGAGCATTTGCCTCCTAAAATTTATGAGGATTTCTCTCCCTCTGTATTTAACACTGTCTCTTAGGTTAAAGAAATGCCAATCCAATCCGGAATGCAGAAATCATAACACACCATTCTTTGAAACAACTAACAGAAGGCTTGGTCTCTCAATCCCATGAGGCTTTTGAGCCTAGAAAAATCTTATTAGGAAGATGCGGAGGAGGATTAGTAATTGGTTCTAGCCATCTATTGGCTGGCAAAGATAAGATCAGGGAGATCCTCCCACTATTAAGATGCTGAACTGCATAGTCCAAAGTTTAAACATATCAGACCCCAGCTGTCCTAGCACATTTAGAGTGACTCTGACTTGCTGAGCTACTTTAAGCTCTCTGTCAAAATGGCATGAGTCATAGCGATTCATTTTTCCAACCTCAAGACACCAGTGGAGGGCAAACCTAATGCAAGCTGGGAGTAGCTGGATCAGTGAGATATGACTCTTATGTCTAAACAGGGCTTTGAATGGAGCAGGGGTGGCTTAAAGCAACTTTCACATAACGAAACAGGATGGCTAAACAAAAAGGAGCAAATACACTCTGCCTTTTATTGTCAGCCATGTCACATGCTAGCATAGTAAAAACCAAATTATATTACTGCTAAAAATTCCCTGATCAACCTAGCTAGATAAAAAATAATCCAAGGATTGTGCTTCCTCATTTTTACACTGTCACTACAAAACATTTTATTCTATTTGCAGAGAAGAAAGATTTAAAGCATCACTTTTTTAAAGCCTCTTTATGAATAGAAGAAATAAATATTTCCCACTGTGATTCTTTTTAAAATAAAGTGAGCACAATTATTTTAAATTACAATGATGCTACTGGAGATAATAGCTAGACTAAGGTGTGAGATGTTCATTGGAGCTGAGCAATGTGAGTCCACCACTGCATCTCCCCCACCACCACAGTTGATGAGCTACCAGAGGGTCACTTATTGGCACCTGATGGCACCAGTGAGTGAGGAACAGCTGACTGGGTAGGATGTGTCTCCATGAAAGAAGGACAGTACAACAGCCTGTGAACACGTGAAAAGGCTGCAGGGGTAGGAACTATTCCTATTCCTGGTATGCGCACATTGCCCTTGCTGGCTACTCTTGCGTACCCTTGGTTTGCAACCTTTATTTGGGATGATATTTCAGTGAAGGAACTGAACAGCCTTTTTGCTGGATGAAGTGTGTGTGGTGGTCCCAGAGTCAATCAGGCAGTGCTGGTCGTCTGTGGTGACATGGGCATCTGTCTCCCTGTGTCTGACTCCATTTATCGAGTTAATCTGTCTCCCCCTACCTCCTTTTGGTTTCTGGGGTCCTCCCTGGGGCCGGGGGACCTCCATCTCCTGGAGTCATCATCTCCTCTTGGTCTGGGTGGTGTCCTATGCTGGGATCACTGCCCTGGGTTGGTCGTGTTGCTGTAGTGGCTGGGGCTGCTGTGCATGTGTTTGTGTGTCTGGTCAGAGAATTCCCTGCCTTTGTGGGCCCTAGGGCAGTCTCACTTGAGGTGGTGCTTTGACGCGCACAAGTGACACTTGCTAGGCATGTTTGCCTGATCTGCAAATTCAACCCTTCTGGTGCCCTGGCCTTCCCTGTGAAGTAGGGCCCTATCCCTTCTGAGGCTGTCCTCAGATATAAGTTTCCCAGAAATATATTCAAGAGAGAGATTGTCATCATCCATATTATCAAAGTGGCTCAGGAGGTGGTCCCAGCTTGAGTCTGGAGAATTAAATATGATGTTGATTAGGCATTCATCCGTGATTGTCTCACCCCTGCACATCAGATCTGATCTCATGTTTGTCAATTTTAGTAGGTGATCGCTCATGAGCACATCTGCTCTGAGCTTTGCAGAGTAAAACTCTCTAGCCAACAAACTGGACACACTCCTGTTTTTACAGTAAAACAATTTACACCCTTTTCCCCAAACCTCTGATACAGTCATGCCATCTGGTATTTTAGTGTTTGGGAATCAAGACAATGGAAACGGCTGTAGGCTAGCCTAGCACATCTTTATTGCATGGAGTACAGTACGAACATGTGGTAATTGCGGACAAGCAGCTCCTTTTATGCAGTGGCTATACAATTGAATATGGCTCTTCGACAGGGCATTGGCTACTGTCCAAGTGACGTCATCCTTGGTCACGCCTTTCTTGTCCAGGTGAGGTGAGCGTGGGAATCTTTCCTGCGCAGCTGAAGGCATTTGAGGAATGTGTACCATGTGAGCTGGGCGCTCGCTACTGCCCCCTGTGGCCACTAGCTCGCGTCCTCATACAGAAGGTTACAGTGTTACTATTAGAGATTGTTACATCCACTCATTCGTGTGGTTACAAATATATTCAATACACAATAGGTATGCTACTATATATCATGGGATCAATGGAACATAACAGTAAAGTAAATGCCTTATGGTGAATGTGGTCTATTTCTAGGGTCCAGAGTTTTTCAGGAGGGCTTTTAATTAGGAAAAGAGCATTCTCTCAAAAGAATTACCTGAAAATGTTGAAGTCCATTCGGTTCTTCCCGGATGTGCATAACATTGGAAAGTTGCTTGGGATGTTGTTTTGTTGGCTGGAACCTGTGTTGGTCAGCTGCTGTAGCTGGTGTCCAGAAATGTGTTTGAACTGACAGTAGGGTTCAGGAATGCAATCTGTCAGGTTCAAACTGTCAGATTGCCTTTCTCTTCTTTGGGTGAAGGGGGAGCTTGCCTGTCTGGAAGCATGTCCCTCTTCACTTTGCCTGAAGAGGGAGTGTTGATTCGATTGTGCATGCATGAAGCCCATTCTGCTCTGGTCTTTAACGAAGAAGGATCTCTGCGCCGCTGGTCTCGCCGGTGGAGTCTCAGAGTCCAATGGAGGGTTGGCCTCTTCGCCTCTGGAGTTGTCTGAATGTGACCTGGAGGATGGGTGTTGCCACTGGTATGCTGGAGAAGGGTCGATCATTGTGAAGTCGCCCCAAAAGTTTGCTGGTGTCCTCGGGTCAATCTCCAGAGCTGCACAGCTGGTCATCCAAAAGTGCTCTCCTGCGGTGAGGAGCTGTGTCGGCACCTGGTCCGGGTAAGTCTGGCTGTCTTTTCTCTCAGGTATTCCTTCATTGTGGGGGTGGTTCAGCTTGGGGGAGATGTCTACTTCACCGAGAGCAGTGGTGATGGTTTCCCTCGCCCTGCGGAACTCTTCTTCAGATGGGGGTTGACGGGTTTCACCTTTGTGCCCTGCCTGTTGTTCTTCGTGTGATTTTGATGTGTTGCCCCCCGGATTTTTTGATCCGGTGGCTTGGGGGGCATGCACGTTTTTGGTCAGCCAGTCCGGCAATGCTTCATTGTCATTGGTTTTGCTGGCACCGGTATCCCAGTATCCCCATTTTCCTGTCCTGGGATTTAAACCCTTGGCTACCATTTGTTGTTGGTCGGCCATGTTGACCACATTTAAAAACAGCACCAGGGCATTGCTTCCCACCACTTCTGGGTATGGGGGGTTTGTAGAGGTGCTTACTGCGTCAGAGAGCAGGGTTCTGTCTTCTTCTCCCATCATCACCAGTAGTTCGGTGATGGAGACCATTCTCCCATTTGACCGGTTGATGATCCTGAGTAAGGTGGACCTTGGGATGCCTTCATCGCTGGTACCTTTGTCATTTGTCCTTTTGGGAATGGTTCCGGTGTCCATTTCTGGTTGTTTCTTTTCTTGGTTTTCCATCGGGTCAACTTCACCGGCAGTTCCGATGGGAGTGATTTTTGGTTTTGTCTTTGATGCTCCCATGTGGAGCTTTTTTGTTCTAGGCATCTTTTCAGGATTTTAGACCTTATTTTGAGTTAAATTTGGAACCATCCTCTGCTACCAATTTGTAGATAATCCTGATGGTCATTGCGAATAACTCATCAGCCATAAGGTTATTTAAGGCTTTATTTGGTGAAGGATATCCATGAGGGAATTCCAAGGGGTCTGGGAGAGAGGTCAGAGGTAGGATACAGGCAAGGCGGGAAAATGAACTCTCATGTAGCCAGGATACATCACAGGGGAAATGCATTGTGGTACACATAGTTCAAGACAGTTTGATATTACATCTGACAGATTCTTCTTTTGTGTCCCAATCAAACCCTGGACTGCCAAAATGAAGCCACTTTCTTGGCTTTGTTGTTGGCCAAACTTAAGTCCTCATCGGTGTATGTTTCTGGTAGTAATTGGCAGACCAGTAAATGAACTGGATTCTGTATCTCTCTACATTCACACAGTGTGTTGTTGTCTGCCAGCAGCCCCCATTTGAGCATGTTGATCTTACATTTAGCCTATTCAGAGTCCTCCAAGTGATGTAGGGGAGGTTGAGTTCCTCAGTGATATCCTCCTTTAATGTCCAGTGAGCTACTTCCTCCATCTTTTATTTTGATTTTGCTTGTATAACCTCAAGAATGTTTGTTCTTGCCATAAAGCTCTTCCTGGAACTGAGCTGGTGGGCTTGAAGCTCATATCTGTTCAGCGGATGTTGAGGGTCATTCTCTTGCTTAGTTCTCTTGGCAACCACTGCTACTTCTGTCCTTATCTTAGGTGGAGTGATACCAACAAGAGGGTATATTTTCTCAACTGGTGTAGGTTTGAGGAATCCTGTCATTCTATGTCATCATCACTATTAAAAATATATATAAGAGTGTTCAAGATGGCATAAAGTGAGTGTCCAGAAAAATCCTCTCCAAACTACCTGCATTAAAACTTGAAAAAGACTATATATGGACTTTTAAAAAACCTCTACCCACTCTCTCATTGGACAATAGCCGATGAAAATAAGGTTATTTGGGGGCATTTTCCATACTCCATGCCATCTTGCTATAAGGGTATTACCTGTTACTCAGGTGTTCTTGGACTTCATTTACCAGAAGCCTTTGCAGGCGCACCCCCCAGAGAAAGACTCAGACACCGGTATTGGATTAAAGGCATCGGGCCACTTTTATTGAATAATGCCCTAGTCTGAATTATCACTTTCAATTGGTGTATCATCCAATTGTAATTCTTTAAGGCAAGCAGGCCGCAGTAACACTGGTAAGGTTCCTCCCAAAATGCCAATGGAAATTGGCTACATGTATCTATTTATATCAATTTGTGTGTTGACACAAACAAATTGTTGACCAGAGTCAATATACTATCTACTGACCCCACCCTATGACGTGTATCCATTCAATATCAGGGTGATGCAGGCTGTGCAGCTCCTGCCATCAGCCTTTGCATGGTTCGCCCTTGACCGGCCAATCCTATTCCCCTGTACCTATCTATGTGTTGGCCAGTCAATTGCGAACCTGCCAGATACCTATGGGTCATAAATCTTTACCTTACCAGTGCTACCCGCCACACGGGGAGGCATCCGTGATGACTCACCCCCCCCCCCCAGACCATCAGCTCGGTCACCAGACCTGCTTGCACCTCCTCCAGAAAGAGGTCCATACCTCTGGCCGACAGATGGACCCCATCTCCTGCATATAGACCAGAATCTTGCAAGCCTATCCTAGGATGTTGAATGGCTGTTCCAAAGCCATTGTCAAAAAGGAACCGGGTGACAGCCCTGTTCACTGACCGTCGAGCACAGTCCAAACCATGGAGGTCAATGCCTCCCATGTAACGGTGTCTCGGCACGATGTTAGACCATAGCAGCCGCGTGTACGGCCATAAGTGATGTAAAAAGGCCAGGTCACTGCACACCGACATTTTTAAAGAGAGGCCAGTGATCTGTACGAGATCATTGCCGCCGAGGTGCAGAATCAGGACATCAGGCGGTCCAGCATCCCTGATGGACATCAGGAATGGCAACAGTTCCTGCCATTTCATGCCACGCTTACCGTACCATCGCATACATGCGGCTGCACGTAGCGCGAGATGGGGTCCCCAGTCTGTCGCCGCAGCATACTGTGCTGCCCAGTGCACAAAACTGTGGCCCACCAGCCATACTGCCACCGGTGTGCAGGAACACACAGGGTCTGTAAAAGAAGGAAAATGGGATTAATGACATAACTGGCACTCATGCAGCAAGGGGGCGTACATATAAAGAAAAGCGCGCGGACCCCCACCTGCCCATGCGATGTATATCAGCATCAGAGTACCCAAACGCAGCTACCGTTGAAGCGGTGCCTATCCTAAATGAATGGGTGCCGTAATGAGCCCCAGGGAGGCCGACACTGTGAAGTGCCATACCGGTCACCTTCCAAAACTGGAATTTGGTAAGGGGAGACCCATTCTGGTGGCAGAAAAATGGGCCAGGGTGCGTGCCACGCACTGCCAAAAACTCATGTAGGGCACCAACCGGACAGATGTCAGCAATCGTACACCGTAGCAGTCTGACACCACTGCCTACTCCATGCTGATCGGCCTTTGAGGAACGAATCCTCAACTGGGCCCACTCCTGGGTAAGAAAGACATCGTCGAGTTCCAGTACCCTACGAGACATGTCCCCCTTTGACAATGGGACCAGCTCACTGATACGGAGCGCTCCAAAAAAGGCTACGGTGGTAGCAGCATGAAAGAGAGCCTCCTCATACCTATCGTAACACAAGCTATGCCAACCTTGTGCAAGGTGCGTCAGAACCTCTGGTGAAACAGGGTGATGTGTGTCCAGGCAGTGGCCGCGTTCACGTGTCCATCCTTCTAATACATGGCGAATGCGGAAGTCATTCACGCAGTCAATGAAACCCCTCGCCTAGCCATAAATGCCAAAGCTGAAAGCCTAGTGGCGATGGTGCGAGGTGCTAACCCTAGATCATGAAGGTAAGCCATGAACTGCAGAATCTGGTCGACCGGTATCGGCCACACTTCGGGCAACTGCCTTTGCCCACAAAAGTTCCTAAACTGTAGGAGTGCATGTAGATACGCCTTACGCGTGTGAGGTGCCAAAGACATGCCGATCGCCCGGTTCACCTCTCCTCGCCAAATGTCCAGATCTCGGCCGGGAGTGGAGAGGGAAGTTCCTCTGCTTCTGGCGCCAAGGCACGGAACCGGGGGATCTGCAGGCAGGATAAAGCGTCAGCAATATCATTATCAATGCCTGGCACATGTCTGGCCCTGAAAAGCACACTAAGGCGTAAGGATCTCAAGACAAATTGGCGAACTAAGGCCATAACTCTGGGGGATTTGGATGTCTGGGTGTTCACAATGTGCACCACTGCAGCATTGTCACACCAAAAGTGAACTACTGAATTAGCCCACCTATCCCCCCAGAGCATCAGGGCCCCCAAGATGGAAAAAAACTCCAGGAAAGTAAGATCATGTAAACGATCCGTGCCTTGCCATGTCTGAGGCCATTGACCATAGGACCACCTTCCTTCAAAGTACATCCCATAACCCAGGGAGCCGGAGGCATCCGACTGTACTTGGAAATGCGGGCTGAGCATAACCTCCGATCTCCAGAAGGAGATGCCATTAAAATCCTGTAGGAATGTAAGATCCGCCCGTAAACCACTGGCCAGCCGAACCCTGTGGTGGCGTTTTAAAAGGCCTGCCATGGCGTCACACAGATGCCTGGCAAAGACCCTGCCCAGTGTTACTACCCTACAGGCAAAGTTGAGGTGGCCGTGAAGTACCTGCAACTCTCGGAGAGACACCTTATGCCTCGCAAGCATTGCCAGAATCACATCAGAGATCTGGGTCACCTTTTCCATGGGCAACCTGGATGTCTGGGCAACGGTGTCAACCTCGATACCTAAAAAGGTGAGAGTGGTGGCTGGTCCCTCAGTCTTTTCAGGTGCTAGGGGAAGACCCAGTTCCCGCATAAGCGCCTGAAAAGTGGCGAGGAGATGAGCGCACGTGTCCGTGCCCTGTTCCCCTCCGAACAAAAAGTCATCAAGGTAGTGGGCTACAGACTGGGACCCTGATCTACGAACAAAAGCCCAGTGAAGGAAGGTGCTAAATCGTTCGAAAGCCGAACATGAGATAGAACAGCCAAAAGGCATGGCCTTATCTACATAAAAACTGCCCCGAAAATGGAAACCTAACAGCGCAAAGTCGTCCGGGTGCACTGGCAACAATCGGAATGCCGATTTGATATCACACTTTGCCAGTAGCGCCCCTGGGCCACACGAGCGTACCATTTGCAAGGCCTGGTCAAAGGACATATACCTGACCGAGCAAAAGTCATCAGGTATTGAATCATTGACCGAAGAGCCCGCAGGGTAAGAAAGGTGGTGAATCAGTCGAAATTAACCCGGGAACTTCTTAGGGACTAAACCCAAAGGTGACACCTTCAAGTTCGGGAATGGTAGGTCAGCAAATGGCCCAGCCACCCTCAGTGCGGTGACCTCCTTAGCTATAGATTGGGCGGCAATATCCTCATTACCCTTGAGAGAAAGTAAGTTCGGGGCATCCTGAGGCCCGCGTACACCCTGAAATGGTATGCGGAAGCTAAGTAGGTACTTCGCATCATCCTGTCTAGGATAAGCGGCAAGCCAATGTTCCAGTACCTGGACATTAATTGGGGAGGGGGCCTTTCTGATGGGTAGCACCATCAGAGGGAGCTCTAACCGCCCCCTGCCCACCCCTTACTCTGCCTCGTGACCCACCAGCCCACGGGCATGCGGAGGCGGCGTGAGGGCCAGAACAAGAGGGGCACTTGTGCCAGAACCGACACTGACACTTGTTGCACACTCCACTGGCGGAGAAGCTCCAACACAGCAGGTGGGCTGGAACCCCCTGCCCTGCCGTCTGGCGGGGAACCTGTGTAGCAGCCACCCACTGCACAGCGTGGCCGCAATGGTACCGGTCACCAGGCGCCGGCCGCGTGGGGGTCATGTACAAGAGCCACAATTGCTGGAAGGGCTCATCCCACCTCATCTCAGGATGGAGGGCCACTCTCATCCTAAACTCCTCATCATAGGCCAACCATGACCGGCCAGGAAAATCCACCACCGCCCGATAAATATTATCCAGGTATTGCACCATCGGAATGGCCAAGTCAGGGCGGGCCTTCAGGTATACCGCCATATAAATGAGATAGGACGGTAACCAATTGGCCCAGGTGCGCGGTGGTTTACGACGATGGGACAACTCCTTGTCCCTATCGTCCTGCCCTTCCCTCTCTTCCTTGGTGGGCTCACGGTTCAGGAGGGAGAAAATGTCCACATATTCCCCCTGCCAAATCTTCTCCCTCGTGGCCTGGGAGAGATGGTCACCCAGGGGCAAGGAATAACCGGCCGTCAGCAGGGCCGCAGTTGGCACAGATTGAATCGAGGGTGTGCACAGTGGGCCCTGAACAACCCCTGAAACATTAGGCATACCTATAGGTGCGGTCACCCCTGTCATAACCGGGGGGTAATTGGGGAACCAAGAGTTAATGACAGTGCGGATACAATTGTCCTCCCAAAGTAACCTGTCGTGGCCATAGCCACTGTACCCCCCCCAGTGTTGCTAGGTAGTGTCACTGGTGTACTCAACTGACCAGTATACTCACCCGGTGCACCCCCGTGGGCCGCCCCCACTGGGGGTTCCGGCCCACGGCGGGCATCGGAGCTCGCGATGGATATCGAGCTCTGCGTGCCGCTGCACCCCTGCCACGCAGGACTGTTACCCGGCGGCAAGCCCCATTGCGATGATCTGGCGGGGAGCTGCGAGGCGCCAGCTTGGGCTGGCCTGGTGGCCTCAAGCAGCTCGACCCTGGTAGCAGCCCGCTGGACAGCGGTGGCCGACGTGTGGGCCGGAATTGCAGGATTTGCAAACCCACCTTCGGAAGGTGGCGGGGCAATGCCCATTGATGCCTCCAGCACCGAAATGCGTGCAAGGAGGGCATCAACAGCCTCAGACCCACCTGGATAAAGTGGATGGCCAGCCGGGCAATTGCGGCAGGACAAACCCGAATGGGGATCCCGGGCCCAAATAGGACCATGACCAGTAATCCGGCCCATGTGGGGCCGGGGGAATGGTGGGGCGGAAACCCGCACCAGGCCGAAGTGGGCCGCCCTGCCCAGAACCGGGCAAAGACCCTACAGGGGTAGGGACCCCAGAGGAGCCGGCCTGTGCCACCCCTGCCTGAATCCCGACACCGGGCGGGTAGGCAGAAGCCTGTTCGCCCGCATTGGTGGTAGTGGCTAAACCTACCCTACCACCCTGTTGCAGGTGCGCCGCCCAAGCCCTCCGGCCCGGGGGCATCCCCCTAGATGTGGGGGGGGGCAGAGCCCTCCCCCTCGGCCGCGGCTTGGCAAAATTCCCTTGCCAAAGAGAGCGAAGCTGGGGAGAAAGCGGCGGAGCGAACTTCTCCGCTCTGTCGCTTCCAAAATGGCAGCCAAGCTGCCTCATGGCCACCCCTTTTAAAGAGGGTGGCCATGCCCCCCTAACTCACCCGGATGTCTGAGTCCGGGTGGGGGGGGCCGCAAAAAGCGTGGCGGCCATTTTGGCGCCGCGCTTGCAAAGTCAGCATTTTTGCTGATCAGGGCTTCTGGGAATTGAAGTTCAAGAACATCTGGACTGCCAAGGTTCACCATCACAATCTTATCTAAGCAGCCACTGTTCACAACCTTTTAATGGCAGATGTGCTGTTGTCATTTAAATGGTTTTAATTATATTAATGCCATATTTGTTTTCAAGTGAAAAGCTATTTAATACTGTTTTAAACTGAACTAGCCATAATTTGCTGTGGTATTATTCAATGGATTTGTTTTTTTGGCTTTTATTTCATAAGCTGCCTTGTGTTCCACAAGTGAAAGGCAGGTAAATAAGTACTATATTTGCCTGTGTATAAGACACACACCATTTTATACACATTTTAAAGGAAAAAATAATTTCCTCCCTGGGAGAAGCATCATCCCCCACCCCACCCCGATGGCTTCCTTCACTCAGTGCCAACTGTCTTGCAAAACCAGCTCTGACACAATCCCATTGAAGAGCTCAACCAAATCGCTCCTAAATTCTTGCTTTGAGGCTAGAAAGCCTCTTAAAGGCGCACCCAAAATGCCCCTTCCTCGCAAGACCCCAGAACTACATAATATTACCAAAATGGCTCACTAGAGGCCACTATATACAGTGAATACCATATTTGCTGGCACACAAGACACACTCCATTTTTCTGGTGTATTTTAAGGGAGGGAGTGTGTCTTATACTATGACAAATACAGTGAGTAAGTAAGTCATCGGCTGCTACTTGCATCTGAGTATACATTTTTCTTTGAAGTCATTTTCACAGTTGATGGATGTATCTCTAGTGACTCAATAAATCAATCCTGGCATGAAACATGCAACTGCACACATGAGTAGGTAGGTAGGTAGGTAACATATTCACCTAATTATCATTTTAGTTAATTCACCCTGTAATCCACAGCCACCCTCCCTTCTTCTTATACTTATAGGCAAGCGAGGAAGGGTTCTGGAAACAGAGACCATATGTATGAGAATCAGTTGCATCAGAATTTAAGGATTCTGTTGTATTCAGTAAATGTGCCTTTTAGGTTATACACTGAAGAGCAGATACTGCCTCACCATTTGCTGCTGGTCAGTTCTTGAGAAAATTGGTGCTTACTTGCTGCTTTCCCCCTTCAGTACAAGGAAAGACTGTATGCATGGTGCTCCAGTGCACTGTTTTGGGGACAAGTTGGTAGAGTATGGGAGGGGGAATTTAGCACAGATTTTTGCTGCATATCTTGAAAATCTGCCTAATTTTTGAAGTTCCCCCATTCACACACTCTTTCGGTTCTGTTTCTTTCTGTTCTGGCTTGCTACAAGGAGGGAGCATTGTTTGGAATTTCTTAATGGAACAGCTAGTATTTGGCTAGCAGGTTGGATACCAAACCTGTTACATCTAGGGGGAAAAGGCAAATATAATTATGGTGCTAGATAGCTGTTTAAAAGGGAATGCAAGTTCCATTTAAATGCCATTCATGCAGTGACTACTCCTAATAAAAATGTCTGGTGAAGCAACATTTTATCTCTCACTAAAGCTATTTCTTTTTATCTAGGGTGAGGTTAAATTAGGATGGAGTGGCTTTAGTAGTACTTTCAGCTTTCTGCTCAGTTTGCAAGAATGTGTTATAGGATGAATGGAAAAATAGCTGCTATAGTAATTAGTGGCTGGAACCCTGTTGCGTGGTTATGCAAAAGGTATAACCTTTAGAAGCAAATTGACGTAAGTTATTAAATCCTGAAGTCATTACCTGTGGTACACTGAGTTGTGCAAGTTACAATATGATTTCTAATTTATAGTGATATTGCAAGCGCGGCGCCAAAATGTCCGCCGCGCTCTTTGCGGGGGGCCCCCACCGGACGAAGAGTATCCGGGTAGTTAGGGGGCG
The DNA here is from genome assembly GCA_035047305.1 of Bradypodion pumilum. NCBI lineage: Eukaryota > Metazoa > Chordata > Lepidosauria > Squamata > Chamaeleonidae > Bradypodion > Bradypodion pumilum. The sequence goes on from JAWDJD010000006.1 coordinate 82,574,353, forward strand.
TGGCCAGCACCCTTATAAAAGGGGCAGCCACGAGGCAGCTGAGCTGCCATTTTGCGAAGCGACGGAGAGGAGAAGTTTTTCCCCTCCACCCCCTCCCTAGTTAACAGTGTAATATTTTGGTCGCTTCGGGGCCGGGTGGGAATTTTTGGCTGGGACCTACAATTGGCTCTTGGGTCCTGGCTTTTTTGCCCATCCCACACTGTTGCTATGGTTTGATATAGGGGTTTTTCTTTCTGCTGCTGTTGACTTTGGTCACATGGGCGGGTAGCACTGGTAAGGTAAACAGTTATGACCCACAGGTATCCGGCAGGTTCGCAATTGACTGGACAACACTAGACAGGCACAAGTTGATTAAGCATTGTCCGGTCAACGATGAACCAGGCGATGGGGTGATGGCAAGAGCTATGCAGCATGCATCACCCCGTTATTTTACGGATACGCGTCAGAGGGTGGGGTCAATAGTTAGGTAGTGACTACGGTCAACAATTTGTTTGTTGTCAACAAACAAATTGATACAAATGGATACATTGTAACCAATTGCCGTTTGCAATTTTGGGTGGTACCTTACCAGTGTTACTTCGGCCTGCTTGCCTTAAGAATTATAATTGGTTGAATACCAATAGAAATTTATAATTCGGACTAGGGCATGAATCAATAAATGTGGCCCAATGCCGTTATCCACTTTCATCAGTGTCTGAGTCCGTTATTGGGGGGTGCGCCTGCAAACTACTATAAGTTAAATGAGCATGTGTCTGTTCATTTATATTACAAAGAATAGCATATAAATGTGAACAGGTAAAAAATAAAGTTCTAATTTTCAAAGTAGGCTAGTAGTATTTTACTGACCTCATTATATTTTCTTAAATTATTATAGAAGTTGCTATTCACTTTACAGGTATTTCTGTCTTTTCTGAGGTGCTGAAGAGATGTGCCAAGCAGCAATATGTCAAATATACCGTATTTTCCGGCGTATAAGACGACTGGGCGTATAAGACGACTGGGCGTATAAGACGACCCCCAACTTTTCCAGTTAAAATATGGACTACCCCTCTTCCAATGCACACCAAATAAAAATTAACCCACACTCAACCAAGACACGCAGCCCTCCGAGTCGAATGGGCAGGTTCTGGTGGAGAGCCAATCCATGCTCACGTTCTCCTCCTCGAGGTACAGGAAGATGTGTGCAGCTTGCTTCCCCTTGCTTCATACTCCCCGCACAGAGCAGGAACTCGGCCGTGGCACCCCACACCATATGCGCCGGACATATGAAGCAAGGGCAAACAAGCTGCAGTTAAGTACCTGTCCTATAAGACGACCCCCGACTTTGGCACAGATTTTTCAGGGTTAAAAAGTAGTCTTATACGCCAGAAAATACAGTATTCCAAAATTTAAAATCATGAAGAAAATAAAATTGTATTTATCCTCTAAGTGAGGCGCTCTTAATGCAAGGTTTTACTGTACTAAAACTCAGGAGTGGTGAATTGTAAGCACACCATAAACTTTGAGTATGGTATAGTTATTTAACTACAGAAACAAGAGTTCTAGTGGCACACATTTTAAGTAATCAAATATACATATCTAGTGGAACAAATGTGGGCAAAAGCCAGCCAAAGCTGGGCAGTAATTCATTTTTTAAATGAGTTACTTTTAAAAATGAGTAGTTTTCTGTAGTAACAAGCTAGAATGACATATTTTTGCTGTAAAAGCCTTGACTGTAATTTACTACTTTTCAATGGAATCAGAATGAATTACTGGAATACTGGCTGGAGCAACAAATATCTGATAATCGTTCAGTGGCCCTGTTCCGGGTCACCAGGTCCCTTCTGGGTAAGGGGGGGCCTGGGCCTGGGTGGCAGGGATCAGCTGACGATTTTGCTGACCATCTTGCAGAGAATGTTGCTCGCATCCTGATGTGGAAATTGATCGCCTGGGGTGGGCTGGAGCAGAGTCTAGCCATGTTATCTGGATCAGTTTGAACCTGTTGCCCCTGATAAAGTGGACAGGCTCCTTGGAGTTGTGTGTGATACCACTTGCTTACTTGACCACTGCCTGGCCTGGCTGGTTAGAGCTGCCAAGGCAACAATGGGCAGATGGTTCGGTGCGATGGTGAATGACTCTTTGCAGGAGGAGGTGGTTCCGGAAGTTTTTAAACATGTGGTGGATCGCCCCCTCCTGAAGAAGCCACCGCTCAACCCTACTGTTATTTCTAATTTCAGACCTATCTCCAACCTTCCCTTTGTGGGGAAGGTGTTGGAAAAAGCAGTGGCTCAGCAGGTCCAGGGGGTTCTGGATGATACAGATTATCTGGACCTGTTTCAGTCAGGATTCAGGCCCGGTTATGGTACTGAGATGGCATTGGTCGCACTCTTGGATGATCTTTGGCGGTAGTGGGATGGAGGTAACCCCTCTGTCCTGGCTCTTCTTGACCTCTCAGCAACTTTCTTTATATATATATATATATATATATATATATATATATATATATATATATATATATATATATATATATATATATATATATATATATATATATATATATATATATATATATATATATATATATATATATATATATATATATATATATATATATATATATATATATATATATATATATATATATATATATATATATATATATATATATATATATATAAATTTTCAAACAAAATTACAAAACTTAAACACTTATAACATTACAGTACGGTACAATACAATAAAAAAGAACAAATGAACAAATATACATTGAATACATTCACCCTCACCCACCCTTCACCTCCCAATCACCCTCACCCAGCCCTTCACCATCTTCTGTCTTCTTCACTCCCCTTGTCCTTCTGTTGAAGGACCGCCTCCGACGTGCCGAAGAAGGGGAGGGAGACCGGAACTAGAGCGGGTTCTTGCTATTATTTAAAACATTAAATGAATTTTATTGTTCATAGCAAAGCAGCTGTTTCTCTTTCCCTGCTGCTAATGGTTGTCATACCATTACTCATTTTATTACCTTTCCTTCAAATCATTTCTATTCAGATTTTAATCCCAAAATTATCCCACCTTTTTTTTGCTTCTTTTTTTCTATAGTTGCTATAATGATCAAAATTATTCAATTTTCTTTCTATAACTAGTTGCAAATTCTTACTCTTGTATTTCTATTTATCTATATACTGCACATCCAATTCTCTGCGAACCTTAACATATATCACTTTATAAATTATAATCTATCTATCTATTCATCTATCTAGTTAATCTTAACACACCTTGACAGAGGATTATTTACATATTTCAATCAATCAATCTCTTTCTAGAACCAAACTTCCTCCATCTTAGGGCAAAGCAAATATAGAAACCAGGGTCACAGCAAATAAAGATTATTTTTTAAAAAAGGAAACAATTTCCAATACTTCATACTCTACATGTTACTTTATGTTCTGGGCTAACCTCCCGTAATTAAAAGCTCTTCTTTAAGTTTCCTTCATTCTTCTAATCCTTCTTTGACAATATTACTTGATTGTAATATAACCAAAATCTCAATTTATTTACTTATCAAAACAACTTTCCTTACACAGAAAATTCTTAACTGTTGTATTTGCTACCAATTATAACTCATATCCTTATCCTTTGACAATTTTAATTTTCTTCCTCCGCAATCTTTCTTCCTTTGTTATATCCTAATAGATAAGAGTAAGACGGATTCTTGCTGATATTTAAGACATTAAATAACTTTTGTTGTTCATAACATGCAGCTGTTTTTCTCTCTCCTTTCCTCCTACTAATGGTTATTCTACCATTACACATGTCATTACCTTTCCTTCAAAACTTTTCTATGCAAATTTTTGATCCTAAAGTTATCTCCCCCTTTCTTTCCCTCCCCCCTACTATTACTGTACTAATTAGGCTTATTCAATTCTCTTTCTGGACCAATTGCGAATTCTTACTCTTATATATTAATTTATCTATATACTGCACATCTGATATTCTCTGCAGGCTTCCCCAACATATATTTCCTCATAATCTTAACCCCCTTTAACAAAAGGTTATTTACATGTTTTAATCTCTTCCTTAAACCAAACCTCCTCCATCTTACATCAGAACAAATATAGAAACCAAAATCACAGCAAATGGGAACTCATTAAAAAATAACAATTTCCAAAACATCATACTCCACATTACTACTACTTGCCCTTCCTTGACATTCCTTGACAGAGGGTTATTTACAATTTCAAACATATTAAACCTTATATTTCAAACTTTACACTGTAATTTTCCATCCAACTTACCCCCTTTTAACCTTTCTTAACAAAAGTTATTAACCTTTTTGTGACAATTTCATAAATATTCCCTTTTACCATTATCTTTCTCCCTGTATATTTCACTTCTTTTATATTTTGGATTAACCTCTCAAAATTAAAAGCTCTTCTTTGAGTTTCCTCCATTCTTCTGATCCACCCTTAATAATATTACAAGATTCTAGTATATCCAAATACTCAGTTTGCTTGTTTATCACAACAACTTTACCTGCCCAAAAGAATCTTAAATGATGTAATTTTTGCCAATTATAACTCACACCCTTATCCCTTAACAATGTAGTAATTGGTTTAATTTTCTTCCTCCACAATCTTTCTTCTTTAGTTATGTCCTGATAAATATCCAGTCTTTCCCCATCCAATTTTGGTACTCATGTACCATTTCTTCTTAAAAATGCCATTAATTCTAATTTTCTGTCCAGACCTGCAAATTTTACCAAAACAAACCTTTTAAAAGTCTCATTTCTTCTCTTCCCCAATCTATAAACTGCTAGAATATCCTCCTGTGTGAATTCTCTCCCCATCTTCAGTTCATTCAACCATTTAATAATTCTTTCACTCAGTCGGTCTGGATTTCCCTCTGGAATATTTTTAATCACCACATTCTTTTGTCTCGCTGTTTCCTCCAGCATGTACAGTCTTTTTTCTTGATTATCTATTCTTTTATCTTTTTCTTGCAAATCTTTTACCTTTGTTGTCTCAAAATTTTTAGTTACTGCTTTCATAGAGTTGGCCAATAGATCTCTTAGTTCTTGTTGTCCATTCATGGTATCTTTCATTTCTTGCTTCCTTATCACATCTATTCTGTCCAACCTTTTCTCGAGTTTACTCCAAGTATCCATTTCTTTCTCCATTGCTTGCATGTCTTTTATCTCCTCTTCCACAGATTTTAATTTTGCCTCTATTGTCATAAAGTTATTATTTAATATTTTCATAAAGTTAACCAGCAAGTCCCTTAGTTCTTGTTGTCCATTCATAATTTCTTTTAATTTTGCTTCTATTGTGTCCTCCATGTACTGTCTTTTTTCTTGATTAGCCATTCTTATATCCTTTTCCTTTTCATTTTCCTTTCCTTTTTTTGCATCTCTTTTATCTCCATTTCCACACGTCCATTATCTGCATTCATTATTGTTTTCATCATCCTTTCCAACTGATCCCTGAAATCTTGTAGTTCTTCCCCATAAGATTCCATTTCGATAATTTTAGGATCTCTAGAATCTCTAGGGTAAGTCTAGAATCTGAAATCTTTGGGGTGATGATAACTCATTTAGGGCTGACTGTTTCCCACTTCTTTTTTCTCTCCTCTCACTACTTTAAAGTCACAGCTACTTCATCAGCTGTTTCTCATCTTCAGGGGCCTGTTCTTCTTCACTCTCTCTCTCCTTTATTTTGTTTCGTCTTTCAAAGATTCTTTCTCTCTCTCAAAAAAGGGGACAGACAGACACCCCTCCTTCAGTCCATCAGCTCTCTTGCCTCAGAGTTCCCCTTTTATCTCTCTTTTTAGTTCAAAACGTTGCTCCAATACTTTAAGGGCATTCAAGGTTTCTCAAAACTTTCTTCCCTCACTTTTCAAGGCTTATTTCAAGCTTGCTTTCTCTACCTTGCCTTTGAAACCCAATCTTTCACTCTCTTCCACAATTCTGTTTTTCCTTCTCAGTCTCATCAATCACATCTTCCTTAATTAGGTGGTCTTTACAGCCCAAAATAAACATTAAGAGCAAACGGAGGACTTACAGAGGCTTGCAAATCTAAGTCATCCCATTCAATCGGCGTCTCTTTGCCTTTTCGAGCCTTTTCAAGCTCTGTCACACTGGCCCAGACTCTCTTGACCCCTGAATTCTTCACCCTCTTCACCCCCACAGCACTCCTCTGTCTTTTTTCTCAAATTTATCTTTGACAGCCTTTGTTTTTCCACCTTTTTAATGCATTTATCTCGCAGCCTGCTTCACTCGTGTCTTACTCCCCCGCCATCTTGTTCCGGTCTCCCTCAGCGACTTTCGATACCGTCAACCACGGTATCCTTCTGGGCCGGCTCCGAGGATTGGGGGCCCAGGGCACAGTGTTGTCTTGGTTTTCCTCATTTCTGGTGGGCCGGACTCAGTCGGTGTCTTTAGAGAGTGGGTTTTCCAGCCCTAGGTTGCTCCCATGTGGGGTCCCTCAGGGCTCGGTACTCTCGCCTCTATTGTTTAATATCTACATGAAACCGCTGGGTGAGATCATTCATTCCCATGGGGTGAGGTATCGTCAGTATGCAGATGATACCCAGCTGTACATCTCAGCTCATGGGGACCCGAGTGATGCAGTTGAAGTCCTAACCAGGTGTCTGGAAGCAGTTCGGGTCTGGATGGGGGACAACGGGCTTCAGCTGAATCCTGGCAAGACTGAGTGGCTTTGGGTGCGGGGTCCCGTGTTATCCCGGGAGTTACCATCTTTGGTCATGGCTGGAACATCTTTGCCACAGTCAGATCCGGTGCGCAATTTGGGGGTCCTCCTGGACTTGCGGCTACTGCTCGAAGTGCAGGTGGCAGCCGTGGCTAGGAGGGCCTTTGCACAGCTTCGTGTCATTTACCAAATGCACCTGTTCCTGGACCGGGACTCCTTGCTCATGGTCACTCATGCTCTGGTCACCTCCAGATTGGATAATTGTTATGCGCTCTACATGGGGCTGCCCTTGGTGACCATTCAGAGGCTTCAGCTGGTCCAGAATGCGGGTGCCCGGGTCGTGATGGGGTGCGGGTGTTATGCTCGTGCCTCACCACTTCTCTGGGAGCTGCACTGGTTGCCGGTGTGCCTCCGGGTGCAATTCAAGGTGCTGGTTTTGACCTTTAAAGCCCTTCATGGCATTAGACCAGGTTACTTAAGAGACCGCGTCGCCACAAGGAATTCAGCCCGTCCTACTAGGGCAGACAGGAGGGGTTCACTGGTGGTCCCATCAGTGAAAGAAGTACATCTTATTGGGACCAGGAAAAGAGCCTTTTCCATGTCTGCCCCAGCCCTGTGGAACCTCTTACCACCTGATTTGCGTCTCCAGATGGATCTACTCCCCTTTAGAAAGAGGCTGAAGACATGGCTCTTTCAGCGAGTTTGGAGCACGCTTGACTCTACCAGTCAGGCCTGGTGGCTGATTTAGCCTATGTGAGGGGCTACCCCCCAGGCTTGGTTATTCTGTTTTAACAGGGCTAGGGTTGGGGGTGGGTTGTTTTTTAATTATGATTTGTTTGTGTTTTAATGCTGGTTTTAATTGGGGTGTTAGGTTTGTTTTTAGTTATTGTCATTGAATTGTTTTTATTGTAATTTTTATTATATTGTTAGCCGCCCTGAGTGGTGTACTTACCAGGAGGGTGGGATATAAATGTGCAAAAATAAAATAAATAAATAAATCTGCAGAGCTGGGTGCCATATCATTTTCCTATACTTACTTACCCACTAACATAGAGAGAGTGAGCAAATAAATAAGGAAGGAAAATGAGAAGCTTTAAAAGTGCAACAGGTTCTGTGGGGATCCTGACCTTCCACCTCTTTGATTTTAGAGGGCAGTGTTTGGGAGCCTGCTTTTTCTCTCACCTAAAAGCAGTTTCTGCCTTTTCCCATATCTCTGGACATGATCTTGATAGGGATTTGAGAGCATGGAGCACTGGAGTTAAAAATCAACAGCAGTGAGCAGACTATTTGGTGCGAGGAGCAGGCTGCTAGATGCAGCCAGAATAAAGTAACTAAACTTAAGTGATGTCTGAAAAGTATTATTGCGTGCCTGTGGATTTTTTTTAATGCATGATAGCAGCTACTCAAAGAGGCTAAGGACCAATTTTCTATGTTACTCTGAGGACATTCTTATTACTATTTTGTACTGACTCCTTACTTCCACTACACTATTTCTTTAAAGTCCCTTGACTCAGTCAGTTGTTGGTGTAACAGACGAAATGCTATGTGTTGATTTTTGGCCTATTTTGGACAGATTAAATACACAGTAGTTCTTCAGAAAAAATTCTGTATGGTGCAGTGGTTAGAACGTTGGACAAGGATTTGAGATTTTTGGGTTCTGCCAAAACAGTCATTCTCTCTCTCCACTCAGCCTACCCAAACCCAGAGGTCGTGGTAAGGATCTCACTGGAATTAAAAAGGAATAGAAATGTACAGTAAAACCCTGTATAATTATTTTAATTGGTTCCCCAGCATCCGCCGTTGTACAAAAAACATGCTGTCTGATACATGTATTGTATAGCGATTTTCCTTATGGGATGTATCGTACAATGATTTCTGCTCTGCTTTTCCCCTGGGAAGTGGGTTCCCAGGGCAAAGGCAGCCTTGCAGGGGTCAGGGAAGAAATCCATGGAGGTCCCCATGCCTGGAAACACATTTCCCTGGCAAGCGGACCTCAGTAGACTGAAGATCGTTGCGCCTGTCAGTGCAGCAAAATGAAGCCTCGTTTCGCTGCACTTTAGGTCGGACCCTTTGTGGCCACGATGTTGCCTTTGTGGATGGAGTTGGGGGGAATTCCCACCCACCCCCACCTTGACCCTAAAGGCAACTTTGGGTTGGCTTGCGGATGTCTGGGAAAGATCCCTGGTGTTGTGTTCTGTAAAGCAGTGCCTTTAACAATGTACCTGTACCATGTGTTATCAATGCAACCTTTCTGTGTGCAACATTATAACCATCACCTGTATCAATGTATGCTTAATAAGGGGACGCGAGCTAGTGACCACCAGAGGGCAGTAGCGAGCGTCCAGCTCTAATGGATCAAAGCCACCTGGATCAGCAGCGCGGGAAGATTCCCCGCGACCTCCTCACCTGGTCAAGAAGGGCGTGACCTCCTACGACGTCACGCAGGCAGCAACCAATAGCCTGCCAACGAGCCACATTCAAATGTATAGCCAGCTGTATATATTGAGCTACCCAGCCGCCATTACCACATGTTCCTCCGGATCATCATGCAATAAACCTGTGTTAAGCCAACCCTTCGACTGTTGTATTGTCTTTGGTCCCTTACACTAAATTGGCGACGAAGGTGGGATGGCAGCCCACGGGACCAAGACATGCGCCGGTTTCGAAATCAGGAAACTGGGCGACTGGGAGATCTTCGAAATGGACTTCCAGGCCGCACTGATCGAGTCCGAAGTTACGGAAGAGGCGAAGAAAAGAGCCATCTTCACCAGAATGCTCGGACAAGAAACAAAAAGGACCTTGGTGGACCTGATTGCACCGAGGAGGGTGAGCGAATTCAAGGCCAAGGAACTCATGCAGTTGCTGCGTGAGCACGTCCGGCCCGCCACGGCGATGTTTCCCGCTCGGAGTGCGTTTTGGAGGCGAGTCCAAGCGCCCGGGGAGACGGTCGCCGCGTTCGTGGCGGCCCTGCGGCTGGCGGCCGGCCCGTGCAAATGGGAGAATGTCGAAATCACCCTCCGAGACTGTGTGCTGTGCGGCCTGAACGACACCGAGACCCAGCGCACATTAATGAACCAAGAGCCGCCTCCCACGCTGCAGGAGGTCGTTAGAGCGGCCCAGGCCGCAGAAGCTACGAAGGCCGGGGTCCAAGAACTCCAGGACTGGCGGCCAAAGTCAAGCAAAGCAGAGGCTCCGGTGCATGCGGCCCGGCGAACTTCGAGGTCGTCTACAGAGAGCAGCGACGACGAGGACGTGCAGAGGGTCCGGAAGGAGAGCCGGCGTTGCGACGGCTGTGGCGCGGCCCACGACCGCGTGAAATGCCCCTTCTGGAAGGCCGAGTGCCACAACTGCGGCCGCCGTGGGCACATCGCCAAGGTGTGCAGGAAGAAGCGCGAGTCCAGGAGGAGCTCCCCAGACCGTTCCGCGGGACGAGACCGCCCAGCGAGACCCAAAGACGGCGCCCAGGCCACGCGGAAGCAGGACGGCGTGGGCCACATCGCCGACGGCAGCGAGGACGACGCCTCGGTGTTCAGCGTGTCTACGAGACACCAACGCTACTTTGTTGAGGTACTAGTCCAAGGGGTGCCCATTAGGATGGAAATTGACTCGGGGTCCTCATATTTAATCATTTCCCAGAGGGAGTTTTGTGGATTTGCCCCCCAAAAGCGGCCCAAGCTCAAAGCGTTGAGGGCCACACTACGGGACGTGCAAGGGAACAGTATTCCAGTGTTGGGGGTTGGAGAATTTCAGGTCAAATTCAAGGAGCACGCCGCGTCCCTTCCCCTGGTCGTGCTCAAGGGAGGAAATTGCAGCCTCCTTGGGACTCAATGGTTCCAGCCCCTGGGGTTGTTCATTGGGGGGGTGCATGCCGTGGGGATGCACGCTGCTGGGACTGATCCAATTCAGGAGGTGTGCGAGGCGCACCCCGAAGTCTTCAAAATGGGACTGGGGAAATTCAAAGGGCCCCCAGTGACTTTCGACCTGGACCCGGAGGTCCGCCCTGTTCGCCTAAAACCACGCCGGGTGCCGTTCGCACTCAAGGACAAGATAGAGGCGGAACTGGACAAATTGGTGGGTCAGGGGATTCTTGTGCCTGTAGATTCTGCGGAGTGGGAAACTCCAATTGTAACTGCTCTAAAGTCCAATGGGAAGGTCCGCATATGCGCCGACTACAAGTGCACCATCAACAAGGCGATCCGCCCGAACGCATATCCGGTGCCGGTAGTCAGCCATCTGCTGGCCAGGTTACACGGGGGGAAATGTTTCGCTAAGCTTGACTTAGCACAGGCCTACCAGCAGCTCACGGTGTCTCCTGCCGCAGCTGCTGCGCAGACCATAGTCACCCATAAGGGGGCGTTCCAGGTGACGCGCCTCCAATTCGGCGTGAATTCGGCGCCAGGAATTTTCCAGTCACTCGTGGAACGCCTCCTGAAGGGACTGGAGGGGGTGTTGCCTTATTTTGATGACGTGTTAATAACAGGGGGGAGTCGGGCTGAATTGGCCAAGAGGTTGGGGAAGGTCCTGACGATATTCGAAAAGGCGGGGCTGAGGTTGCGAAAGGACAAATGCGTCTTCTTCGCAACCGAGGTGGAGTTCCTAGGGTTTTGTGTGACTCCTGAGGGGATAAAACCATCCAAGTCTAAGGTGGCAGCCATCAAGAAAGCCCCCCGCCCCACCTCCAAGCCCGAGTTGCAGTCGTTCCTAGGGCTGCTCAACTTTTACCACTCCTTCCTTCCCCGGAAGGCAGCGGTGGCCGAACCGCTACACAGGCTGCTTAAGAAAGACCAGGCATGGAAGTGGGGCGATGACCAAGAAAGGGCATTTAGTGAGCTGAAAAGCCTCCTGGCGTCCGACGCCATACTGACCCACTTCGACCCCAAACGCCCAGTAGTTCTGATCTGTGATGCATCTCCAGTGGGGGTGGGGGCAGTGCTGTGCCACGTGCTGGAGAACGGAAGAGAGGCCCCGATAGCATTTTACTCCAGGTCCCTGTCCCAAACAGAGAGAAACTACGCACAGACGGACAGGGAGGCATTGGCGATAGTCTCGGGGACGAAAAAATTTCACGATTTTCTGTATGGCCGCCCGTTCACCATCGTGACGGACCACAAGCCCCTGCTAGGCATTTTTACCGCGGATAAGCCCACCCCTCAAATCCTGTCCCCAAGGATGCTCAGGTGGGCCATTTTTCTCAACGCGTATCAGCACGCGTTGGTCTACCGGCCCGGGAAATAGATCAGCCATGCGGACGCCCTATCTAGGTCTCCCCTTCCCCTAACGCCCAGCCAGGTGAGCATGGGGGAGCGGGACCATCAGGTTCTCATGATAGAGGTGCTGGATTCGCCCCCCGTAGTGCCCACCGACATTGCCAAAGCGACAGAGAAAGACAAAACGTTAGCGACAGTAAGCTCCTGGCTACAGAAAGGGTGGCCCGCATCCTCCCCAGCGGAGGAGTTCGCCCCATTTTTCAGAAAAAAGCTAGAACTGTCCCTAGAGAGGGGATGTCTCTTGTGGGGGCAGCGGGTGGTGATTCCCACTTCCCTTCGGCCGCGGGTGCTCAAACTGCTTCACGTCAGCCACCCCGGCATCGTGCGATCCAAGGCGCTGGCCCGGAGTTACTTCTGGTGGCCACAGCTAGACGCCGACATTGAGCACATGGTCGGCACTTGTGAAAGTTGCCAATGCTCCAGACCGGAGGAGGCCCGCCTTCCCCACAGGGAATGGGACGCGGCTAAGGGGCCGTGGTCCCGGGTGCACATTGATTTTGCGGGCCCGTTCAGAGGCACCCTGTTCCTCCTTGTAGTGGACGCTTTCTCCAAATGGTTGGAGGTTATCCCAGTCACGAGCACCTCCTCGGCCCAGACCATTAGGCATTTGCGGAGGCTCTTTTCCACGTTCGGCATACCCGACACGTTAATTAGCGACAACGCCAGTTGTTTTACGTCCTCCGAGTTTAAGGCATTCATGGAGATTAACGCCGTTCGGCACATTACCTCCGCCCCGTTTCACCCGGCCACCAACGGCCAAGTAGAGCGCCTCGTCCGCACCACGAAGGACGCGTTGCGGCGCATGGGCCCAGGGGATTTGAACCTACAAGTGTGTCAGTTTCTGCTAGGGTACAGGGTGACCCCGTTGGCGTCAGGATACTCCCCCGCAGAGCTCTTAATGCGCAGGAAGCTGACCACCATCCTTACTAGGCTAGACCCCACGAGGGTAGAGGACAAAGGAAGGAACATTGGGCTGGAAGTTACAAAGAGTTTCAGCATAGGCGCCCCCGTGCATTGCAGGAATTACGCCAGCACAGGCCCAGCCTGGGTGCCGGGCGTAGTCGTGGAACAAACCGGCCCCGTATCGTACCGTGTGGAAACCAGCACAGGGCTCCTATGGAGGCGGCACGCGGACCAGCTCCGACGCAGGGTCTCCGATGAGCAGGGCACTGATCAGGCAGGAAATAAGTCAGCGTTAGGGTTCTCCCCCACCCGTTCAGCCCAAGGGGGAGGAAAGGGGGACCGTGGGCCCCCACCAAGGGGGGAGGAAGATATCCTCGTAGATACCCTGGGGGATCTTTCCGGGGAGGAGGAACCCGACCCCATACATATCTCGCGGAAAGTCCCCACAGATGCGGGTACCCCTACCAAGTTAGATTTTGATTTCCAGAACCGGGGGGGGGTTCGGAGTGGTCCCCCACCCGTCCAAGCGAGGAGAGGGGTTTTTCGTTAGCCCCAACAGGTGGTGATTCCCACTTCCCTTCGGCCGCGGGTGCTCAAACTGCTTCACGTCAGCCACCCCGGCATCGTGCGATCCAAGGCGCTGGCCCGGAGTTACTTCTGACGTCACGCAGGCAGCAACCAATAGCCTGCCAACGAGCCACATTCAAATGTATAGCCAGCTGTATATATTGAGCTACCCAGCCGCCATTACCACATGTTCCTCCGGATCATCATGCAATAAACCTGTGTTAAGCCAACCCTTCGGCTGTTGTATTGTCTTTGGTCCCTTACACTAAACCTGGTCTCTTCACAAGCCAGCTGCCTGGGTCTGTAAGTCCTTTGCGACAGCACAGGCACTGCTCTTAGTGAAAGGGAATGGGATCCATTCCCTATCACTGAAGGGCCGCAGTGTTGTCTATGGGGCTGGAGGGGCGAATCCCCCCCCCAGAACACCAGCCACAAAGGCAACATTGTGGGTCTTGCAGGCGCCGCTTGTTGGCTTGCAGAGGTCTGGGAAAGATCCCCTGTCTCTTTGCAAGCCCTTTCACTAAGGGCAGTGCCTGTGCTGTCTATGGGGCTTGAGGGGGGATTTCTCCCTCCCCCAAGCCCCATAGATAGCACAGGGGACCAGCAAGACTCCATTTCACTATCAGCACAGGGGTGCCTTTGGCTGAAGAATCCCTTTTTCATGGGTAAAACGATTCTCTGGCCAAAGGCACTGACTCGCGAAGGGTGGGCATGAGTCCGGCTAAGCCCACATGCCCACCCTGCATGCCCACCCTGCTTGTCTTGGAAGAGGAGGGGCTGCAGTGCCCACCCCCTCCCCTTCCAAAGAGAGCAGGGTGGGTGCGCAGGGTGGGCGTGCAGGCTTAGCCCAGCTCACCTTGTAAGGGAAATGGTGGGGCAGCACTGCCCACCCCCTCCCCATCCAAGGCAAGCAGGGTGGGCATGCGGGCCTAGCCCGAGTCATGCCCACCCTGCATGAGTTGGTGCCTTTAGCCAGAGAAGCATTTTACCCATGGGAAAAAGCTTCTTCGGCCAAAGGCACCCCTGCGCTGGTAGTGAAAGGGAGTCTTGTTGGTCTCTCTGCCGGTTAGTTGACCAGCAAGACTCCATTTCACTAACAGCACTTGGCTGCTTTCGCCCTGGGAATGCACTTCCCAGGAGGAAAGCAACACAGCGCTGCTAGTTCACAAAGGAGCTTTCGGAGGCGAGGGAAAGGTTCCCCCATGCCACCCCAAAGCCACCTGGCTTTTGCCTTCTTAAAAAAAATTGTATCGTACAACAATTTTCATTGTTGTACAATGCAAAAACATTTTTAAGGCAATCGTTGTACGATTTCGTTGCTGTACGATGCATTCGTTATTCAGGTGTTGTGTCTAAGCGTTATTTGTTATAACCGCTATGAGCATCATAAAGTCTACAGTGGAATCGTGCACTTTTTGCAAAGGCGCCATTTTCAAATGTCTGTCAAAATAGCTGATTCATCAGTATAAACTTTCCCGCTTCTCCGGAAGCCCGCCAAAATGTATCAACCTGTGTAACTACCATTCTCACTTTATATAAGCTGGCAACCTTGTACATGTTCCCCAGTCCAGTATCTATAAGATGAATAATAAATCACTGTGTGTGACCGGATCCTGCTGGTCAGAATGCTTCTTAAGTGCCGGACTCAACAATGGGGTTCCACTGTTATTATTTTTTAAATAATAATAATATAAACATTTAATACAAAAGCAGAGGGTATAAGGTGGTCTGCTTCTGCATGAGTGTGAAGAAGAATGATTGTTCAAGGAAGTTCCATAAACAAAGTCAGCCATGTGATCCATGTATAAAACATATGTAGAAGTAGAAGGTGATACATTTCTGGATCACTAAATAAAAAATCATTGCAAGCTTTTGTGATTCAAGATCACTTCTTCAGGCATGCATTCAAATGTTCATGGCATGATGGTCTGTTTGTCAGGCTTTATTCTTAAAAGCAGAAGTTGATTTGATACTCAGCCCCAATTTTTCAAACACAGGAAACCAGGCCTCTGGTTTTTGCTCTCTCCACATGGCACAGTAGCTCTGTTATCCTTATAACAATACTGTACGTCTGTGTTTTAATTTAGGGTAGCAAGCGGGTTTTATTTCTTTTCTGGACAAATGTGGTGCAACACACAACAATTAACAGCGCAACCTGATGCAATCTATTTTTTTTTTTACAAATTTGTAAATGAAGAAAATACATTTCAACCAAGGGAAACATTCTTCCTTTGGCTAAATTTATACTCACACTTTATAGATACTTGCCTTCCTCTGTTCTCAGCATTTCATATGCTGACTCATTCTCATCCTAGAAATTATATTTTGGTAGTAACAATGCATGACAAAATATAATGAATCTGTAGTGATGTCAGAATCTGTTCAAATAAAGATGTCTTAACTGTAGCATGCTGGGAGTGAATAGAAGCACAATAATGGAAAGGCCCAGGGTCCAGGCATATCTCAGCATGCTATGTTGAGGGTCATATGCATAAGCCAACCTTTTCTTTGAAATCACTGAAAGTACATGTTGCAGAAGGTGCCATTTCTTCAAAGTGTGCATTTTAGATGTATTCCCTCCTGTGAAATGCAGAATCTCTTATCTCAGATGGAATCTTCACTTACATTTTTTCCTTTGCCATTTAAAAAAAAATAACTTTTTAAAAGCATGTGAAATGTATTAATAAATGTTTGTTATCTCAATTAAAATATTAATTTATGGAAGGTATTTTTATTCCAGGTGGACAAGCATAGACACCAAGCAAAGATATTCTATAACATTCTAATTTTATATAATAGAACTTTTAAACATGTCCTAGTGGTAGTAGAAAACTTCTAAAATGAAAAGAGTTCACACACACACACACCTATTGTGGAGTAGAACAAAGCATAAGACAACCTATAAAATGCTTGGGCAGCAAAAGAAATAGCAAAGGATGTAAAGACCGCTGGAATGGCTGCTGGCAATCTCATTTGCTGTCATTAGTTCAGATCACATGTCCATACAGGAAGAATCATTTTCAAATTCTTGCAGGGAAGAGGAGAAAGCTGGAAAAGATGGAGCATTCATCCCATGTCATTCAGAAAAGACATTAAAGACCTTTGTATTTTGCTGATCTCTTCAGGGAGGATCTGATTTCAACCATGACATCCTAACTAGTGATGGAGAACAAGGCTCTGCAGAAATGCTTTCTCATCCTCCCCATACCATGCAGACACAGATGTAGGGATCTTACGAGTAGTTGGGATCCTTCTGCTATTCATTTTTAAGGACATTTATTTAAAAGCATGTTTATTTTCTTTTATTTGTGCATCATTGAACTCAATGTTAGTTCTGGAACTAACTCAAAGTTAGGGCTCAGTCAGACAAGGAATTGTCCTGCTGTTTGGTGAGCTGCGTGGATGGATTGGTTTGAAAAAAGAGGAAACCAATCCATCCACACAGCTCACCAAACAGCAGGACAATTAGAGCGAACTAATCCATCCCCAGAGCATGCCAACCTGAACCTTTTGGAGCCTCTGCCAGGAGCTTCTACTTTTTTTGGCACAGGAAAGTTTACTCTATTTTGGTCCATTTTCATCCTGTGTGATCACTGGGAAAGGAGCAAAATTAAGCCTTGCAGTTATCAAAGTAGCCAAGGGTTTGTCTGCTGTCGGTTTTCAGTATCGTGAAATGATTTAATAAATGAGCCACTTCAGGATATCAGCAAACTGAAAATTTTCTTGCTCCTCTGTTCCTTGACAGATGGGCAAGAAAATAGTCATATTCTTTGCCTTGTGCATAGTGCAAATTGAGAAATTGTCAAGAGCCATGTTTTTGATTGCCACTTTAGTTTATGTAGTACATCGGCACTCATCTAGCAGCTCAAAAACATTATTTTACGTCCCCTGTCCATCCATAGAGGAGCAGGGGAAGTGTCCGATTTCCTAGTATCCTGAAGTGGCTTGTTTAATAAGCCACTTCACAATACCAGAAATAGGCCTGTGATGAATTAATAGAGGATCAGGCCAAATATGATCAGATATTAAAGAAATAATAACATATTTTTATTTCTTACAATACAGTAACCATATCAAGAAAAAATGACCACCACAGTGATAGTTGGACTAGACAGTTAGAACTGAGGTAAGTAAAAAAATCCAGGTGGGAGGGGTTAGTGTCATGAACAGTGGGAGGAGCTATGATTACAGAGCATAACAATATTATATAGTACAAGAAATGTTTGATGTGATAAGATAAGATAAGATGAGATGAGATGAGATGAGATGAGATGAGATGAGATAAGATGAGATAAATCTTTATTGTCATTGACCCCTTGCGGGAACAACAAAATTTCTTGGTTGCTATATATCAACTCGAATAAGGCATACCCCTTAATTTAAAACAGCTACAAGAAACACCAATTAAGATAGTACCATACAGTAGAATTTAAAAATTTAAAAACTTCAAAACTTTAAAATTTCAAAAAATTTAAAATTTCAAAATTCTAAAATCCTAAAAATTAAAAATCTATTTTTTTAAAAAAAATTAAAATAAGATAAGATGAGTCCAGAGTTTCCATTTAAGACCAAAATTGCTCTGGAGAAGAAACTGTTCTTGAGATGGCTCGTTTTTACCTTCATTGTTCTATATCTCTGTCCCGATGGTAAAACTCAAAGAAGCAGTGGCCAGAATGTGATGGGTCTCCTACTATATCTAATGCTTTTCTGTGGCACCTGATGGTGTAAGTTTGTTCTAAAGTGGAGAGTGGACAGCCGATGATACTCTCCGCTGTTTTAATAATTCTGTGCAACATTACCCTATCCCGATGAGTACTACTCCCATACCACACACATAAGCCATAAGTGAGCATGCTCTCAATAGCGCAGCGATAGAAGGCAAGCAGCAGCTTTTGTGGAAGATGGTTTTTCCTTAGAGTTCTCAAAAAATATAGTCTCTGCTGTGCCTTCTTCACAATCCCCCTTGTGTTGGTACTCTAGGACAGATCCTCCTGTATCTCAATGCCCAGAAATCTGAACGTTGCTACCCTCTCCACACAGGTTCCATCAATCAAAAGTGGCTGGACATCGGTTCTCTGCTTCCTAAAATCCACCACAAGCTCCTTTGTTTTCTTTATGTTGAGGAACAGATTATCAACCGCTCCACCTCATCTCTATAGGCCATCTGGCCCTCCTTATCAGAGATGAGCCCAATCACAGTTGTGTTATCTGCAAATTTGACAATCCTATTGCTAGGATGGACAGAGACACAGTCAAACATATAGAGAATATAAAGGAGCGGGCTAAGCACACATCCCTGTGGTGTTCCTGTATTTGTACTAAGCATATTAGAGGTACAAGGGCCCAACCGGACCCTCTGGGAACGTTCTGATAGAAAATCCAATATCCACCCACAAAGGGATGGTGAGAACTCCAGATCTCTCAACTTAGATATCAAACGCTGCGGTAGAATGGTGTTGAATGCCGAGCTGAAATCCACAAAGAGCAATCTGGCATAACCCCTCCGCTGCTCCAAATGTGCAAGAACAGCATGAAGAGCAATCACCACAGCATCCTCTGCTGAGCTTTTCATTTTATAGGCAAATTGGAATGCATCCAGTCCCTCTGGTAGGCCACCGATAACATAATTTCGTACCAGCTTTTCAAAACACTTCATGATCACCCGCCTCCTCGAGCAGCTCCCTGTCTCGCTCCGGGAGCCCATGCCAGAGACAGGTAGGAACCATTGCCGACGACAATGGCCCGCCCGGAGAGCAGAAAAGGACGCCGTCGCCCGCCGCCTCGAGCAGCTCCCTGTCTCGCCCCGGGAGCCTACACCACCAGCCCCGCTGGGGAGAGACAGGTGGGAGCCATTGCCGCCAACAATGCAGCTGCCCTCATGGACGTTGAACCATGGGGTGCTTTTGTGGCTGCTGGGTGGTTGAGGTTGTTTTTTTGTGTAATTTCTCATTGTGACATTGCTTAATTCTTTATTTATATTTTGTATTGTATTTTTGCATATTCTGATGTTTTGATTGTATTAATTCTGCATTGCCTTTTGTATTTTACTGTATAACTTGCTCTGTTTATTGTATTTATATATGATGTAAGCCGCTTTGAGTGGCACTTGTGCTAGTAAAGTGGGATAGAAATAAAACTTAATAATAATAATAATAATAATAATAATAATAATAATAATAATAATAATAATAATAATAATAATAATAATAATAATAATAATAATAATAATAATAATAATAATAATAATAATAATAATAATAATAATACAGGTGTGAGTGCCACTGGACGAAAATCATACAAATTTTCCTGGTTAGATTTTTTCGATATTAGAACAATAATAGAAGATTTTAGGCAGGATGGAACAATAGCCTGAGATAGGGATCGATTCAATATCCCTATAAAAACTCCTGCTAGTTGATCTGCATAGTCTTTTACTACTCTTCCAGCTACTCCATCTGGCCCTGTGGCTTTTCTTGGGTTAATTCCCTTCAACACCTTCCTCATCTCTCCTTCTTCCACACTGAATACTACATTCCTTTGTACCGAAGATGGTGATGGTAGTGATGGTCATGAAGCCTCTGAAGATATCACTGCTGATGTTGTTTCAAAGCAGGCAAAAAAGACATTCAACTCCTCTGCCAGTGATGCCCCTCCCTCACCTGTCAGGTGATATCTTGACAATACCCCTTTCTAACATCAAACTAATTCTTGTCAGTAAAATTTTTGCATACATATAACATTACAAAAAATTATACATTTATATATAGTTTTTTAGACAAATAATAATATTGTTTTAATGGAAGAGGTTTTGTAAGTATATCAGCTATCTATTCTTTTGTTTTGCAGTGTTTTGTCTCAATAAACCCCATTTTTGAAAGTTGCCTTACATGTTTGTTTTTACGTCAATATGTCATGATTTGGAGTCACTATTAGAAATTCTGTGGGGAAGAGTACCAGGCCACAAGGATGGTCTAACAGTAGGCATATACTATCGGCCTCCGACCCAAACTCCTGAGGAAGACTGGCAGTTAGAGAATGTTGTAAAGGAGGCATCCAAGAAGGGAAGCCTGGTTATAATGGGGGACTTCAATTACCCTCACATAAATTGGGTGAACTGTTGTTCAGCACATGATAAAGAGATAAAGTTCCTAGATATGCTAAATGATTGTTCCCTGGGACAGATGGTTGAAGACCCAACTAGAGGTACTGTACAAGAATCCTTGACTTGATCCTGAGTAATACTCAGGATCTGGTGCAAGATGTTAATGTGACTGATCCAATAGGGAACAGTGACCACAACTCAATTATGTTTAACTTGAACATAGACCGCAAGTCACTGATAAAATCTAATACAGTGACCTTAAATTTTCAAAGAGGAAATTTCATTAAAAAATGAGGAAACTATTTAAAAAGAAGCTGAAAGGGAAAATTGATAGAGTCCAAACACTCCAAGAGGCATGGAGGCTGTTTACAAAAACAATAACAGAGGCCCAATTGGAATGCATACCCAAAAGGAAAAAGGGCACTGCCAAGTCCAAGAGGACTCCGATGTGGCTTACAGGAGTTGTTCGGGAAGTGATCAAAAGCAAGAAAAGCTCATTTAGAAGATGGAAGGCTTGTCCGAATGAAGACAGCAGGCAGAAACATAAATTCTGGCAGAACAAATGCAAGGCAACAATCAGGAAAGCAAAGCAAGACTTTGAGGAGAGTATAGCTAAAAACACTCAGAGAAAGAACAAAGACTTCTTTAAGTACATTAGAAGTAAGAACCCAAATAGGAAGGCCATTGGACCATTATACGACAATGGAAGGCAAGGGGTTATTAAAGAGGAAATAGAGATTGCAGAGAGACTCAATGAATTCCTTGCTTCAGTATTCACTGAAGAAGACAGAGACCACATGCCCAAAACACCAAAGGCTCTTGAATAAACTTAATAGTCATGGAATAAAGGGACAGGTCTTGTCCTGGATCAGCAACTGGCTAAGGGACAGGAAACAGAGGGTAGTACTAAATGGATACTTCTCCAAGTGGAGGGAAGTACAGAGTGGGGTCCCCCAAGGTTCAGTACTAGGACCCCTGCTTTTCAACCTCTAGATTGAAAATTAAATTATCTAGAAGTAGGAGTAAATAGCAAAGTAGTCAAATTTGCTTATGACACTAGATAGTGAAAACTGTGAGAGATTGTGAAGAGCTCCAGAGGGATCTCTTGGCACTGGGGGAGTGGGCAAAACAGTGGCAAATGAGCTTCAACACTAGTAAGTGCAGAGTGATGCACGCTGGGGCAAAAAAACCCAATTACATTTATCAACTGATGGAGTCTGAACTCTCTGCGACAAACCAGGAAAGGGACCTTGGTGTCCTGGTGGACAGCTCAATGAAGGTGTCAACCCAGTGTGCCTCAGCAGTGAAAAAAGCAAACTCAATGCTATGGATCATTAGGAAGGGTATAGATAATAAGTCAGCAAGTGTCATTTTGCCTCTTTATAAATCTATGGTGAGGACCCATCTGGAATACTGCATACAGTTCTGGTCGCCATACATCCAGAAGGATATTATGGAGCTGGAAAAAGTGCAGAGGAGGGCAAGCAGAATGATTAGGGGACTGGAACACCTTCCTTACCATCTGAGGCTGCAACAGTTGGGCCTCTTCACTCTTGAACGATGGCGTCTATGAGGTGACCTGATTGAAGTTTATAAAATCATGCCCGGTGTGGACAAAGTAAATAAGGAAAAACTGTTTTCCCTATCGCATAACACTAGAACTAGGGGGAACTCCATGAAACTTTTGGGTACTAGTTCTCAAACAAATAAGAGAAAGTACTTTTTCACCCAGAAGATCACTGGTCTGTGGAACTCCCTGCCAGAAGAGGTAGTGACTGCTGTCAGTCTTGACAGCTTTAAGAAAGGATTAGACAAGTTCATGGAGGACAAGGGTATCAATGGCTATAATTACGGATACCTAAGGACAACCTCCGGGTTGGAGAGATAGGCAGAATATCTCTCAATGCCATTTCCAGGGAATCCTAAGCAGGTGAAGGCATCTGCTTGGGAATACCCTGAAGCAAATGGTGAGCCACTGTGTGAGACAGAATGCTGGACTGGATGGGCTGTGGCCTGTTCCAGCAAGGCTGTTCTTATGTTCTTATGATTGGTGACTTATGGCATCAGATTTTGATAACACAATTGCTGCTTTATTGTCCTCATGTATAATTAATGGATAAGATGGTTTTTTCCAGATGGTAGATAATAAATAGTCAAACCAGATTAAGTTGTTTGCAGCCATGGAAAGGCACACATACTCTGCTTCAGCAGTGGATGTTGACATTAGTCTCTGTTTACCAGAGTACCAGTATATTGGGCAATTGTTTAACATAACCACATAACCAGAAGTACTCTTTCTTGTTCTTACATCCCCAGCCCAATCAGTGTCTGCGTAACAGGAAACTCTGGGATAATCAGATGCATCAGGGAAGAGTGAAAGTTTTGCATCTGTTGTCAGTTTTAAATATCTTAATATTCTTTTCATTGCATTCCAATGGTAAATTTTAGGGCAGCTTACATGTTGAGAGAGCAAATTTACTGATAGGTTTATATCCGGTCTCATCCAATTAGCTATGTATAACAAAGACCCTATTATTGTTCTGTATAACGTCTTTTTGCTCATCTTCTTTGTATGTATTATTTCTAAAATCAGTCTGCATACATTTTTCTAGCACTTCTATTATTTTATCTTTCTGTGACAATGTAAAACCTTCGGATGTTCTTTCAATTTTCACTCCTAAATATTTGACTACATTTCCTAATGCCTCCAAAGAAAACTGTTTTTGTAGTTTCTGAGCGAATTCGTCACATTTTGATTTGTCATATATAAAATATCATCTACATATATTAACAACTTTTCTATGCCTTCCATTCCCTGTTTGATGAAAATATATTTATCAGCATCAGTTGCAAAAACAACAACAACATGTTTTATAATGTATTTGACAAGCATTCATACCACTGTTTGCCTGATTGTTTTAAACCATACAAGCTTTTATTTAACAACCAAGTCACCCCTTCTTTGTGATTTGTTCCTAGTGGTGCTTTAATATATATTTCTTTATCTAATTATGCATATAGGTAAGCTGTCTCAACATCAAATTGATATACTTGTTCATTTAAAATTGATGCTATAACTAGGGCTGCTTTTATGCTCTCTGCTCTTACTGTGGGTGCATATGTATCCGTATAATTGTCAGGAAATGATTGAGCAAAACCTTGCTTTGCATAGAGTTTTGTTATTTTCAAGTGTTTTTACTTTAAATATCCATTTTTGTGCCAATTAATTTTTTATTCTCTGGAACATTAACATGAGTGTACACATTTAGTTTTTTAATGCTATCTAATTCCCTTTTCACTGATACGGAGTGCTCCAAAGAAAACTACGGTGGTAGCTGCATGAAAGAGAGCCTCTTCATACCTATCGTAACACAAGCTATGCCAACCTTGTGCAAGGTGCGTCAGAACCTCTGGTGAAATGGGGTGACATGTGTCACGTGTGCCACGTTCACATGTCCACCCTTCTAATACATGGCGTATGCGGAAGTCATTCATGCAGTCAGTGAAGCCCCTCGCCTTAGCCATAAACACCAATTCTGAAAGCCTAGTGGCGATGGTGCGAGGGGCTAACCCTAGATCGTGAAGGTAAACCATGAACTGTAAAATCTGGTCGACCGGGATCGGCCACACTTCGGGCAACTGCCTTTGCCCACAAAAGTTCCTAAACTGTAGGAGTGCATGTAGATACGCCTTACGCGTGCGAGGTGCCAAAGACATGCCGATCGCCTGGTTCACCTCTCCTCGCCAAATGCCCAGATCTCGGCCAGGAGTGGAGAGGGAAGTTCCTCTGCTTCTGGAGCCAAGGCACGGAACCAGGGGACCTGCAGGTGGGATAAAGCATCAGCAATATCATTGTCAATGCCTGGCACATGTCTGGCCCTGAAAAGCACATTAAGGCGCAAGGACCTCAAGACAAATTAGTGAACTAAGGCCATAACTCTGGGGGATTTGGATGTCTGGGCGTTCACAATGTGCACCACTGCAGCATTGTCACACCAAAAGTGAATTACTGAATTAGCCCACCTATCCCCCCAGAGCATTAGGGCCCCCAAGATGGGGAAAAACTCCAGGAAAGTAAGATCGCGTAAACGATCTGTGCCTTGCCATGTCTGAGAACATTGACCATAGGACCACCTTCCTTCAAAGTAAATCCCATAACCCAGGGAGCCGGAGGCATCCGACTGTACTTGGAAATGTGAGCTGAGCATAAGCTCCGATCTCCAGAAGGAGATGCCATTAAAATCCTGTAGGACTGTGAGCCAGACCGTAAGGTCTGCCTGTAAACCTCTGGTCAGCCGTACCCTATGGTGGCGTTTTAAAAGGCCCGCCATGGCGTCACACAGACGCCTGGCAAATGCTCTGCCTGGTGTTACTACCCTACAGGCAAAGTTGAGGTGGCCGTGAAGCACCTGCAAATCTCAGAGAGACACCTTACGCCTGGCAAGCATTGCCAGAATCGCATCAGAGATCCAAGTCATGGGCAACCTGGACATCTGGGCAATGGTGTCAATATCAATACCTAAAAAGGTGAGAGTGGTGGCTGGTCCCTCAGTCTTTTCAGGTGCTAGGGGAACTCCCAGTTCCCGCATGAGCACCTGAAATGTGGCGAGGAGACGAGCACACGTGTCCGTGCCGTGTTCCCCTCCGAACAAAAAATTGTCGAGGTAGTGGGCTACGGACCGGGACTCTGATTTACAAACAAAATCCCAGTGAAGGAAGGTGCTAAATCGTTCGAAAGCCGAACATGAAATAGAACAGCCAAAAGGCATGGCCTTATCTACATAAAAATTGCCCCGAAAACGAAAACTTAACAGCTTAAAGTCGTCCGGGTGCACTGGCAACAATCGGAATGCCGATTTGATATCACACTTTGCCAGTAGTGCCCCTGGGCCACACGAGCGTACCATCTGTAAGGCCTGGTCAAAGGACGTATACCTGACCGATCAAAGGTCATCAGGTATCGCATCATTGACCGAAGAGCCCGCAGGGTAAGAAAGGTGGTGAATTAGTTGAAATTCACCCTGGGACTTCTTAGGGACTAAACCCAAAGGTGACACCTTCAAGTTCGGGAATGGTGGGTCAGCAAATGGCCCAGCAACCCTCAGTGCAGTGACCTCCTTGGCTATAGATTCGGCGGCAATATCCTCATTACCCCTGAGAGAAAGTAAGTTCGGGGCATCCTGCGTACACCCTGAAATAGTATGTTGAAGCCATACTGAAAACCCTCAAGTAGGTACCTCGCATCATCCCGTCTAGGATAAGCAGCAAGCCAACGTTCCAGCACCTGGACATTAATTGGGGAGGGGGCCTTTTTGATGGGTAGCACCGTCAGAGGGAGCTCTGACCACCCCCTGCCCACCCCTTCCCTTGCCTCGTGACCCACCAGCCCATGGGCACGCGGAGGCGGCATGAGGGCCAGAACAAGAGGGGCACTCGTGCCGGAACCGACACTGACGTTTGTTGCACACTCCGCTGGTGGAGAAGCTCCAACACAGCGGGCTGGAACCCCCTGCCCCGCTGGCTGGCGGGGAGTCTGTGTAGTAGCAGCCCGCTGAACGGCATGGCCACAGTAGTACCGGTCACCCGGTGCTGGCCGCGTGGGGGTCATGTACAGCAGCCACAACTGCTGGCAGGGTTCATCCAACCTCCTCTCAGGATGGAGGGCCACTCTCATCCTAAACTCTTCATCATAAGCCAACCGTGACGGGCCAGGGAAATCCACTACAGCCCGATAAATATTATCCAGATATTGGACCATCGCGATGGCCAAGTCAGGACATGCCCTCAGTTATACTGCCATATAAATCAGATAGGCCGGCAACCAATTGGCCCATGTGCGAGGTGGCTTACAATGACGGGACAACTCCTTATCCCTATCATCCTGCCCCTCCCTTTCCTCCTTGGTGGGTTCACGGTTCAGGAGGGAGAAAATGTCCACATATCCCCCCCACCAAATCTTCTCCCTTGTGGCCTGAGAGAGATGATCATCCAGTGGTAAGGAATAACCAGCCGTCGGCAGGGCCGCCGTCGGCACGGATTGAATTGGTGGTGCATGCAGTGTGCCCTGAATAACCCCTGACACATTGGGCATGCCCACAGGGACGGTCACCCCTGACATAACCAGGGGGTAATTGGACAACCAAGAATTCACAGGACAGTGTGGATACAACTGCCCTCCTACAGTAACCTGTCATGGCTAAGGCCACTGAACCCCGCCCCCCAGTAGTGCTAGGGAGTGTCACTGGTGTATTTAATTGACCAGGATACTCACTCGGTGCACCCCCGTGGGCCGCCCCCACTAGGGATTCTGGCCCACGGCGGGCGTCGGAATCTCGCGACAGGTATCGAGCTCTGCGTGCCGCTGCACCCCTGCCACGCAGGACTGGCCCCCGGCGGAAAGCCCTGAAGCGATGTTCTGGTGGGGAGCTGCGAGGCAACAGCTTGGGCTGGCCTGATGGGCTCAAGCAGCTCGACCCTGCTAACGGCCCGTTGGACAGTCGTGGCCGATGTGTGGGCCGGAACTTGAGGGTTTGCAAGCCCACCATCCAGAGGTGGTGGGGCAATGCCCATTGATGCCTCCACCACAGCAATGCGTTCAAGGAGGGCATCAACGGTCTCGGACCCACCTGGATAAGGTGGGCCAGATGGGCCGGATGACCTGCCGGGCAATTGTTGTGGGATAAACCCAGCTGGGGATCCCTGGCCCACGTAAGGCCAAGCCCAGTAGTCCGGCCCATGAGGGGCCGGAAGAATGGTGGGGCGGAGACCCGCACCAGGCCCAAGTGGGCCACCCTGCATAGCAGGGGTTGTAACCCCAGAAGGGCAGGTGGAAGCCTGACCAGCATTGGTGGGAGTGGGAACGCCAACCCCACCACCTGCTTGAGGGGGTGCCGCCCAAGCCCTCCGGCCCAGAGGCGGCCCCCAAGATGTTGGGGGGGTGGGCAGAGCCCTCCCCCTCGGCTGTGGCTTAGGAGCCGCTGCCTTACGCTTGGGAGCCATGTCTCCCAGATAATTTAAAGCAAGAGAAGGGGAAAAATCCCCTTAGCGACCAAGATCGGGGCAAAAAGCCGGGGGGAAAGTGGCGGAGCGAACTTCTCCGCTCCGTCGCTTCCAAAATGGCAGTGCAGCTGCCTCGTGTCCACCCCTTTTAAAGAGGGTGGCCATGCCCCCCTACCTCACCCAGATGTCTGAGTCCGGGTGGGGGGGCCCGCAAAGAGCGTGGCAGCCATTTTGGCACCACGCTTGCATTAATTTCGTAAAGCGAGTTACCACTGTATTTTAATGTACATATTTGTTAGCCACCCAGAGTAAATGTATAGTTAGATGGGTGGGATCTAATTGCATGAATGATTAAGTAGCAGAATTCTTATTTAAAAATGTAAATAACAAATCTATATGTGATGCAGAATAGCTACTGGTGGGGCAAGCATTTGAGACTAGCAATTGGGGATGAACATTACTTTCTTCCCTCACTCCATATACTAATCCAAAGCATTCCACAGTACTGCTATTGCCCTCTATGGAAAATGTACAGTTACCCCATGGGTAACTAGTTTTTCTTCACTTTCACATATAACATATATACGGAGATCCTACTGCACTGCTATGCAAAAGGCATACATTTTGAATTGCCTCAAGTTAAGAAATCTCCACAGACATTATCTGTTGCATACAGAGTTGCACAACTTGGCAAATCACCTCCAAACATTATCTGTTTTGCATAGCAGCACAACAGGATTTCAGCTGTATTTTACTTGCTATAGATTACCCTTTCATTTAGCCATTCTGCTTGTGGACTCTCTGTCTTTAGTTTCTCTACTTTCCAGGACCTCATCCAAAACCAGCATCTTAATTTTCCAGACCACTACACATTCCTTTTTCCACTGGGACAATTTGAAGTCATAATTCCACCTCTCCCCAGGATTTGCTCCACCTAGTCCCGGGGATGGGAAGCCACTGTGTATCCACCTTCCATGCCCCAGAGGGCTCAAAAGGACACCACCGCCGCACCGCCCGAGGACTTGCCCACTTCTCCCTGAGATTTGCTCCACCTGGTCCTGGGGATGGGAAGCCAGGGGCCGCTGCCACGTCTCCGCCTTCTGTGCCCCGGAGGGCTCAAAAGGACACTAATGCTGCACCGCCTGAGGACTCGCCTGCCTCTCCCCAGGATTTGCTCCACCTGTTCCCAGGGATGGGAAGCCAGTGGCCGCTGTGATGTCTCTGCCTTCCTAGCCCTGGAGGGCTCAAAAGGATGTTGCCACCGCATCACCCGAGGACTTAGCCCTCTTCCACGGTCCGGCACTTGCCGTGGGGAAGAGTGAACTCCTGGGCTTATTTTGGCACAGCAGAAACTTTAAAAAGCTGAGCACTGCCGTCACCTCACCTTAGCCCTCTTCCCTGGTCCAGCTTTGGTCGCATGAGTCTTTTTTCTTTTCTTACTCTATTTGTTATGTTGTATTTTTTGTTTTGTTTTGTATATTGCTCACTGTATTTTTGGAATGTTGTATGTATATCGATATTGTATTTCTTTTCTGCTGCTGTCTGCTGTGCATACAGCATGCCCCACTGTGAACCGTTTGAGTCGCCTTCGGGCTGAGATAATGCAAGCGTGGCGCCAAAATTGCCGCCGCGCTCTTTGCGGGGGCCCCCACCTAGACGCAGACATCTGGGCTAGTTAGGGGGCGTGGCCACCCCTCCATAAAAGGGGTAGCCACGAGGCAGCCTGGCTGCCATTTTGCGATGCGACGGAGCGGAGAAGTTCGCTCCGACGCTTCCTTCCTTGCTCGCCTCTTTTAAAGAGGCTCGCTCTGCTTCTCGATCTTTGATCGGAGGTTTTCCCTTCCTCTGAACTGCAGTGGCTCCAGTGGCTAAGATGCTGACTGGGAGGCAGAAGGTCAGCAGTTCGATTCCTGAGTACTGCAGGACGGAATACTCTTTACCCAAGTGCAAGGCTCAGGTGGCCCCTTGGTCGCGCCAAGGGGGGGCTCGGCCCACCCCCTCTACTTCTTCGGGGGTGCCACTGGGCCCCCTCATGGGCCGGATTACTGGGCATGGACCTATTCTGGCCAGGTATTACCACATGGGTTTATCCCTCATCAATTACCCGGTGGGCCATCCGGCCCACCTTATCCTGGTGGGTCAGATGCTGTGGATACTCTCCTGCCTGCATTTCGGCACTGGAGGCATCAATGGACATTGCTCCACCACCTTCGGATGGTGGGCTTGCCAACTCTGTGGTTCCGGCCCACGTGCCGGCCATGGCTGCGCAGCAGGCCGCCAACAGGGTTGAGCTGCTGGAGGCCACCAGGCCAGCGCAGGCTGGTGCCTCGCAGCTCCTCATCCAGCCTGGACGCACGGAAACACAGAGCTCGATGGCCATCGCGAGCTCCAACGCCCACCACGGGCTGGAACCCCCAGTGGGGGCGGCTCCTGGGGGTGCACCGAGTGATTATCCTGGTCTAATCAGCACACCTGTGACACTAGCTCATAACGCTGGGGGGTACAGTGGCCATGGCCGCAACAGGCCTATTACACCCTGGTTCTTACATGGGTGACTGCCCCTATGCTTTCCCATAACTTCTCGGGGGTCTGACAGGGCCTATTATGTGTTTCCCCACTCCAATCCGTGCCAACAGTGGCTCTGCCGATGGCCGGTTACTCCATACCCCTGGGTGACCATTTGTCCCGGGCTGTTAGCAAGACGATGTGGCCTGGGGAATATATTCACATTTTCCCCCTCCTGCAACGGGAACCCACTGAGGAGGAGATGGAGGGGCAGGATGACAGGGACAAGGAGTTGCCCCGTCGCCATAAGCTGCCTCGCAATGGGGCCAATTGGTTACTGGCCTATTTGGTATCCATGGCAGGATATATAAGGGCCCGTCCTGATTTGGCCATCCCAATGGTCCAGTACTTGGATAATATTTACCGGGCCGTGGTTGATTTCCCTGGCCCGTCATGGTTAGCCTATGGCCAAGACCTTAGGATGAGGGCGACCCTTCACCCTGAGATGCGAGGAACGAGCCCAGCTAGCACTTGTGGCTAATATATATGACTCCTATGTGGTCAGCGCCTATGCTCTGTACGCAGAGTCTACTTTCGGGTAACTACCTCTGTGGCTTTCTTTGGGGCTCTCAGATTAAGTGAGCTGCTACCACTTGCAACAGGGGACATGTTCTGCAGGGCACTGGAACTAGAAAATGTGTTGCTCGATCAGGAGTGGGCTCTGGGGAGGTTTCGCTCCTCAAGGGCCGGTCAACTGGAAAAGGGTAGTAGCCTGGTGCTGCCATATGTCCGGTTGCTCCCCCACATGTTTTTGTGGCAGCGCGTGGTTCATGCCCTGGCCTGTCGTCTGGTACCAAGACAGGTCTCCCGTTACTGAATTACAATTGGTACCCATTCCTTCCGGATGGGCGCCGCATCAACTGCGGCTGCATTTGGGTACCCGGAGCCTGACATACGTTGCATGGGCAGATGGGGATTTGCGCATTTTTCTCTGTCTGTTCATCCCCTCACTGCATGAGTGCCTTGTTCTGCCCTCTATTTTCCCTCCTTATCTTACAGACCCTGTGTGTTTCCGCACACTGGTAGTAGTGTGCTTGTGGGCCACAATTTATGTGCACTGGGCGGCACAGTATGCTGCTTCGTCAGAATGGGGACCCATCTTGGGCTACGCGTAACCGCACGTATGCAGTGGTATGGTGTGCACGGCATATAAGTGGTGGGAACTGTTGCCATTCCTGATGCCCATTGGGGATGCTGGACCGCCAGATGTTTTAATTCTGCACCTCGGAGGCGGTGATCTTGCACAGATCGCTAGCCTGGACTTAAAGACTTCTGAGTGCAGTGACCTGGCGTTTCTTTGCCATTTATGGCCGTATACACAGTCATACATCGTGCCAAGGCACTATTATAGGGGAGGCATTGACCCCCACGGTTGGACCGTGCCCGGCGGTCAGTGAACAGGGCTGTTGCCTGGTTCCTTATCCAGAATGGCTTGGGGACAGCCATTTGTTGTCTGGGGATAGGGTTACAGGAATTTGGCCTGTATTCTGGAGATGGGGTTCACCTGTCAACAAGTGGATGCACCTCTCTTTTGAATAATGTGCAAGAGGGCCAGGTGACCGAATTGTCAGTCAAAGGGGGACGGCCCCTGCTGCGGTGTTGGCAAT
Organism: Bradypodion pumilum; assembly: GCA_035047305.1. NCBI lineage: Eukaryota > Metazoa > Chordata > Lepidosauria > Squamata > Chamaeleonidae > Bradypodion > Bradypodion pumilum. The sequence goes on from JAWDJD010000006.1 coordinate 82,606,049, forward strand.
GTTGCCAAGTGTAAGGTGCCTCTCCGAGAGTTGCAGGGGATGCATGGCCACATCAACTTCGCCTGCAGAGTGGGAACACCAGGCAGTGCCTTCGCCAGGTGTCTGGGTCACACTATGGCGGATCTTTATAAACAACACCGTGGGGTACGGCTGACTAGGGGTTTATGAGCAGACCTGTTGGTTTGGCTCACATTCCCGCAGGACTGTCATGCTGTCTCCTTTTGGAGGTCTGAGCTTATGGTCAGCCCCAGTTCCAAGTACGGTCAGATGCCTCCGGTTCCCCGGGGTGTGGGATTTAATTTAAGGACAGTGTGCCTATGGTCATTGGCCCCAGGGATGGCAGGGCACGGATCGCTTACGCGATCTTACGTTTCTGGAGTTTTTCAATTCTGGGTCCCCTTTATGCTCTGGGGGGACAGGTGGGCTAATTCTGTGCTTCACTTTTGGTGTGACAATGCTGCGGTGGTGCACATTGTCAATGCCCAAAGTCTAAATCCCCCAGAGTCATGGCCTCAGCTCGCCTATTGTTCTTGGGTCCATGCGCTTTAATGTGCTCCTTAGGGCTAGACATGAGCCAGGCATTAATAACGATATTGCCAATGCTTTATCCCGCCTGCAGATCTCCCGGTTCCGTGACTTGGCTCCAGACCCACGGGAACTCCCCTCTCCTCTCCTGGCTGAAATATGGACATTTGGCGAGGAGACGTGAACTGGGCGAGTGGCTTGTCTTGGCACCTCGCACGCGTACGGCAAATCAGCATCCACTCCTTCACTTTAGAGCCTTTTGTGGTTTTGTCTACGCACACTGGTGGCAGTGGGGCTGGTGGGCCACAGCTATGTACACTGGGTGGCAGAATGTGCTGCGGCAACAGAGTGGGGACCCCATCTCGAGCTGCGTGCATCCGCACGTATGCGGTGGTATGGTATGCGCGGCATGAGAGGGTGGGAACTGTTGCCATTCCTGATGTCCATCAGGGATGCTGGACCGCCTGATGTTCTTATTCTGCACCTCGGCGGCGATGATCTCGCACGGATAACTGACCTTTCCTTAAAATGTCGAGGTGCAGTGACCTGCCGTTTTTACATTATTTATGGCCGTACACACGATTGCTATGGTCTAACATCGTGCCGAGACACTGTTTTAGAGGAGACATGGATCTCTGTGGTTTGAACCATCCCCGGCGGTCAGTGGACAGGGCTGTTGCCTGGTTCCTTGTTGAGAATGGCTTGGGGACAGCCAGTAGACATCCGGGGATAGGCTTGCAAAAATTTTGACCTATAGGCAGGGGATGGGGTCCACCTGTCGGCCAGAGGTATGAACCTCTTTCTGGAGGATGTGCAAGCAGGCCTGGTGACCGAGCTGACGGTCTGGGGGGGCGGTGAGTCATCATGGACGCCTCCCCGTGTGGCGGATAGCACTGGGTAAGGTAAAGATTTATGACCCATAGGTATCCGGCATGTTCGCAATTGACTGGCCAACACGTAGATAGGTACAGGGGAAACAGGATTGGCCGGTCAAGGGCGAACCATGAAAGGGGTGATGTCAGGAGCTTCACAGCCTGCATCACCTTGATATTTGAACGGATACACGTCATAGGGTAGGGTCAGTAGATAGTAAATTGACTCCGGTCAACAATTTGTTTGTGTAAACAAACAAATTGATACAAATTGATACATGTAGCCAATTTCCATTGGCATTTAGGGTAGAACCTTACCAGTTCTACTGCGGCCTGCTTGCCTTAAAGAATTACAATTGGATGATACACCAATTGAAAGCGATAATTCGGACTAGGGCATTATTCAATAAAAGTGGCCCAATGCCTCTTTGGGTGGGTGCGCCTGCAAAGCAGTATATAAATAAAATACACAGGCTACCTATTCTCCCAGGAGGCACACTGAAGAATTGAGCTCCAAACTCTGGCTCTGCAGCCAGATACATAAACCACCAAACCATTCCACCAACCAAGTAGTTTTTAAAAACGTTAACTTTCCTATCGAGGTGTTTTGTGGCGTTGAGATAGACAAAAATGAGGGATGAAGTAAGCATTCTTTCTACCTGTACCAGAGGGGCTAAATGTCTAAATATTGAACAAATTTGTGGATTGCACCCCTATCTTCCCTGATATGATAGACTCTTGCTTGCTTCTTTGCTCATTCACTTCTCCCTACTATTCTCATTTTACCATTTTTCTTTAAAAGCTATGGACAGCACAGGAGAGTATGCCTGTGGATTCATCATATGACAGACTATATCTTGCATGAAATTCTGTTCCTGCTGCAGTATCTCTGATCTATAGATTTTAGGTGAAAGTATGAGACAAAACACAGTGCTCAGTGGGAAGAAAGAGAGAGTACAGGAGGGAAGTAGAAATAAAACAGGTGACAGAAGAGTACTCATTCACTATGGGGCTTAACATAATATTTTATGTGATCTCAATCAGTTCTACAGGGTTTCCCCTTAAAAGGCCATTACAGTACATTAATTGTGATTTCTGGCACTCTGTCAGTAAAGCCCTCACCACATTTTCAAATTCCTGAATAAAGCAGATGTGTCAGTGTGAAACTAAACTTTAGAAAAGGCATTGAGCAGCAGCCTTTAGTTACTGTACATAGTTTAATTTATTTCTTTTTTTCTGATCCAGATTTCCATTTGATATTACAAATTTTAAACAAAGAGAAAATATAAAATGCTTGGTACCAATTTCTGCATTTGAGGTTTACAGGCAGATCTTACTATAACTCCTGAAAAGAAAGTGGAGAAAATAATTGTCTATCAAGACAATTGCCAAGAAATGTCTGTTGGGATAAAAAATAGCTTCCTGTTTAGCCCTGTACTCTGGCATTGTCCCGAACTATGTTCAGCAAAGCTCACTTAGCATATACTAAGTGGAGGCACCACCAAATGCAACTCAAAACAATACCAGTCTCTTTTGTCTCTGAGCTCAGGGTTTAAGATTGCATCATTAGTTTTATTTTTATTTTAAAAAAACAACCCACTGCATTTCATTCCAAAAGAATTTACTGCTTGGCTTTCAATCATAAAGCAGAACAGTAAAATATTTTAAAGCAGTGAATTAGAAAAGGCACACACAATACCTTTAAAACAGTAGAAAACACAACAGAGGAATTACAGAACATTAGATTTTGCTCTATCCATTAGGTTACTGTTGCTAGGCTCCTATTCAGTACATTTCTTCTTCCTCTTCCTCTTCCTCTTCTTTTCATTTCCACACAGGTGTGGGGTCCACTCTTTTCAAATTGTGGGTTCGGGTCACGCTCCCTCAGACAGTTGAGGGGGCCAGACTGTCGTGAATGAGTCCACGGCTGATTTCGGTGGCAGTAGCAGCTGCAGCAAAGGCAGGGGCCAGATTATTTGATGACACAAGCCAAATCCGGTCCATCTGCCATAGGTTGAGAACCCCTGCTTTAGATCCTGGACCACCACTTTGTCTGATCATTCAAGGTGCAGGCCTTCTATTTGCTTTTCCTTATTGATGATGTCCTGACATCTTTCTTTTGGTCACACACCAGTTTTGACAGTGGTGGAAGGTCCACTCAGAAATCACACTGGTGATTTCATGCCAAGAGCAACCAGGCCGTGTTCACCGTTGCTTGCATGTCACCACAGATGCCACCATCATCTTGGAAATGAGAACCAAGAAAATGGAAGATATCCACCTTCTTTAAGTTTTGTCCATTTATTTGGAGTAATCCATAGGTGGTAACAGTCTTTAGGTATTAAATTTTCTTGATATTCAGGTGGCGTTCAAAATGTTTGAGGCAGTGACTCCATGCCTGAACTTGCCACTGTAGTTCATTTCTAGTGGTAGTAACAAGCATGACATAATAAGTGTAGAGCATGATACAGGGTGATTTCAGCTGCAGGTCTTGTGTAATGGTATCCATGATTAATATAAATGAAAGTGCAGATCCTCGGTGCACTCCAATTCTCACTGGGAAACTGTTAGAGAGGCCAACCGAGCATTGCTCCTGTTCTTGCATTCTTTGACCCAGTTAAGGCACCCCATGGTCATGGAGGGCATACTAGATCAATTGGTGTGGGATACAGTCAAATGCATTCTCCAGATCTAGGAATGTCATGTGTAGTGGTTGAATGGTCTGTTTTTTCCTATGAGATGATGAGCTGCAAAGTGGCATCGGTCATTCCACATCCTTTGACAAAACTGTCAAGGATTTCAAAACACAAGGATTTCACTTTGGTGGCACATGAGCACATAGGTCCTTGCTCATGACAATGGCAAAACCATTGTTGTCAGACATGCCCTGATAAATCAGCTTGCCCTGATAAATCAGCTTGTAAGCCTCTCCAGTGTCCTTGGATTTCTTGCTCTTCCATCTGTTTTTTTGAAGGCATGCTATGTCGATAAGATGGCATTTCAGAATTTTGGCCAGTACAATGTTCCAATGTTGAGTGAAGCAATTTGCAGTGGCTTTAATTTTCTTTGTGCTAACATCTTTAACCAGTTCTGCTCCTGAATTGGTAGCCCTTGTCCACTTCTCATGATGGTCAGTCAGGTCCAGAACGAGTCACCTACGGGGAACATCCTAGAAGTCATTTTGGTCTAATTGTTGTGACAAAAATACGGACCAGCCTGTCACTTCAGCCTGAAAAGTGGGGGGAGGGAGTTTCCAGCAGTACCACATAGAGGAATGTACGATTACTGCCAATGCATTCAGTACATTTTCCATATTAGTTAAATCAGATGGAAGGAGGTAATAGAGTTGAGTGCCAAACGTACTAATGACACCTCACCACAAGTCCAGAGATGGCCTCTCTTTGATGTTTCACATAAATGAAACATTTAGACAAAAATAAGAGAGAGGTCAATTAAGATCCATAGAACAAGTATGCCAATAGAGAGTAAATATCTCTGCAGTAACACTTTGTAACTCAATTTGCTGAATAGGAATGGAACCACAAACTGTGCTAGTTTTACAACTGTAAGAATCTACTGCCAATTTACATTGTTAACTGATGAATCAGAAAAATATGATGGCTAATGATTTCAAAGGTTTCTGAGAGTTACAAGAGATCAAACTTTCCCTGCCCTTCTTGTTGCAGTTTTGGTTGCAAGGTACTGTAAATTGTGGGCTATCAGATCATGAAGTCTTTGTTTCAATACCTCTAGCCAATCATGGCAAATGGTTAGAGTTAATTGTGTTCTCTTCAACATCTGGAAGATGTTGCCATGCCCTGATCTGGGTAATCAGTAGCATATTCTCATAAAGTCTAAAGGTGAATTATTGCTGTCTCATGTGTTTGTGAAATGTTTAGAACAATTGTCAGCAAGGAAGGTTCTGTTGCAACCAGGGTTTTTTAAATGCAGTTTTTTCCAACTGCACAAATGGCCTACAGAAACCAAACTAAAAGTCTGAGGTGGGGCTGAATAAAAATTATGATTTAGTCCAGGTATTCTCAACCTGTGGCCCATGGCCAAATGTGGCTGGTGGCACCATTTCATGTGGGTCCCCACCTCCACCATGCCAGGAAGTGCCATGTAGTGTAGGAAGTGTGAAAATATATGGCTGAACGGGAAGCTGTGAGACAATCAAAAAATACCGTTCACGGCAAAACCAACAAATGATCGGACAAAAGCAAAAAGTGTTATAAGTCAATATTGTAATGTATTTGGAAATCAAGTCTTAATTTTTACACAAAAGCAAGTAATTGTTTAAAGCTTACAATTCTTTCCACCCTCAGGCTTTAAAGAATAACATCCCCTTCAGCTTGCTCGCGAGGGCCAAAATAAATTCAACCAACAGAGTAGATTTTGGCAAAGCAGCGAGGTCCATTGTGGAGGCTTTAGAAAGCAGGGGCTACCCTCAGGAAATAGTTAACAAATCGCTTTTAAAGCTCAATGAGACACCGAGAGACAAGCTTTTCATTAGGAATTCCCATGACGCTAGTAGCACCACTTTACAATGGTCCTTAGATTTTTCACCCATGGCAAAGGCCATAAAAAAGTTATCCTTTCACATTGGCATGTAATTGAGGAAATACCTGGGTGTTTGAGGAAACCATTAATAGAGTTTTGTAAAATGAGGACCATAGGTAATTTTGTATCCAGGGCATATTGTAGTTATAATGCCCCCTTACGAAGTACCAGTGGTGGCCATTATAAATGTCATAGATGTAGCATCGGTAAGCAAGCTTGGGAGACTAAAAGCATAACTTTTGCAGGATCGATGTTTCCTCTAAAACACATATCAAATTGTAATACCGCATGTTGCATGTATTTGTGGGTGTGTCCCTGTGGGTTAGGGCATGTGGGAAAGACATTGAGACCTCTGAAAACTCAGATTGTGGAACATTGCTCCTGGATAAAAAATTAGGTTCTACAGGCACCTTTAGTGACGCATTACAAGGATCGGGGCCATAATGAAAATGAGTTTAAATTCTTAGTTTTGGAGGTGATCAGAAATAATACTTATGAAAAAACAGATATCAATACAATTCTTCTACGAAGAGAAGTATTTTATATACATAAATTACAGACCCTAGCCCCTAAAGGACTTAATGTAGACATGGATTTTTCTTCCTATCTATAAGTAAGAGTAACTGTTTTTACATATGCAGGCAGCTACATTTTTCATTCGCAGCCCCTTCAGAATTTCATTATAACACTAGCATATTTTGCCCAGTGGTGCCGGGCTTTTTAAAATTGTGTTGGATAGTAAAGGTTTTTTTTTCTTGAACCAATGGTGCTGGGCTGTTTTTAAATGTGTTGTAAGGTTTTGTAATTTTGTGGCTTCGAGGCGCTGCGTCCGCCTGTGGCGGACTTGCGCTCCCAGTGGGGGTTTTTTGGTTCTTTTTTCTTTTCTTTTTTGGCGTGCTGGCATCCTCAGTGCCAGGCTCTTTAAATTGGTTTTTGAAGGTTTTTGTTTTATGTTTATGTAAATTTTATTTTAATTTAATTTCATTAATTTAATTTAATAATATTTAGTTTACAATTTAATTTTGGTTTTTAAAATGTTTATTTTTATGCATTTTTATTTTGTTTTTTTGGAGTGAAAAGTAATATCTGGTTTTTTTGGTATTTTTTGAGATTAGTGTGATTATTTTTGAATGTTTTTATAACTTATTTGATTAATTTTGGAATTAATCTTATTAGTTTTAATATTTTTGAATGTTTTTTCTCTTTTGGCCTCTGGGTGGGGGTGGTGAGCTTTTCTGCCTCTCTACAATTGTTCTCTTCTGTCCTCTGGGTGTTGCTTCCGGTAAGTTTTCTATTTCTTTTCTCATTTGAGTTCCGGTCCTCATGGATAGAAGACGTCTTTTGGTAAGTTCTCTGGGGGTTTGGGGGGTGGATGGGTGGGGGTTGGGATGTTTTTTTGGGGGGTCTGTGTGTTTTTTCTGGTTTCTTTTTGGCTGTTTTTGTGTTTCATTTTTGGATTTTTGTGTGTTTTTGATTGTTTTTGGTTTGTGTTTTTGTGTTTATTTTTTCAGGGGGGGGTTGGCTTTCTTTCCTGCGGGCCATGCTGGCTGGCCCGTGGGAAGGAAGGGCAGTGGTGGGGGGGTACTTGTATTTTTTGTGCACCGGCTGGCCCTTTGAATGGAAGGGCAGCGGCAGTGGGGGGGGGTTCTTTTTTCCCACGGGACATGCTGGCTGGCTGGCCCGTGGGAAAGAATGGCAGCGGCGGTGGGCGTTTTTTTTAACTATTATTTTTCACGCGCTGGCTGCCTCAGTGTTCTGCGCGCTAATGGCGCACAGGACGCTGGGGCTTGTAGTTTTGGCTGCACGTGTTTGCTTACTGCAGCGGTTTTTCCCCTGCAGCTTTTTTTGATTGGCCGCGGCGCGTTTCTGAACATTCCTTTTGCCGTGCCGCTCAGCCTGATTGGCTCTGGCGCGGCACCAGGAACGTTGGGAATTGAAGTTCCCTTTTTTTGTTTGTGATGGGGGGGCTCCTGCCCCCGGGTCGAAAATTTCAACCCGACAGTTACCTGCGAACCGGGTTCGGGCGAGTGAATGGAGGCCCATTATGGGCTAGTGGGGCCTGGTGCAACATCCTTTGTCACATTCCAACGGGTAACACACCATTTTATAGGTATAGATTCACTTGTGGATAATTAAATAGCAGTCACACGTGAGCGGCAAATGTAGGTATTTATTAGTCTGACTCGCAGACTCATGTTATCGTCGAATAAGCCCAGAATGAAGCAAACACATGAGGCTTTGTGGACGTGGTAGAAAACTCTATACGTTTACAGGTATGCGGTTTAAGTTTCCCTATTGTCTCTCTAAGATGTATGTGGAATAGATGTATTACATTATACTGTGGTCATAATGTTTTTCTTGTTAATTAACAGTGTTTACCTCATTCTCTTGAATGAGGAATTATGATTCTGAAAAATCCGTAAACTGGACGGATTTTGAGAGGGAGGAAAGAAATCCAAAAGATATATTTTTGCTTGAAACCTTTTGATATTACAACTGATCACATATTTTTCCATGAATTTTTGAAAAAAAACTTGAAGACTCGTTACTTTAGTATCAGGCATCATGGTGATACAGAAATACATTTTTGTTTGGAAATTTTTTCGTAAGAAACTTTAAAAGTGTGAATGCCACACAGTTCTTTCAGTTTATTTTGGAAAATTATTCGCAAGAAACTTTATAAGTGTGATTACAACACAGTGTTTTTGAAAAATTACTTGCTTTTGTGCAGAAATTAAGACTTGATTTCCAAATAAATTACAATATTGACTTATAAGAACACTTTTCGCTTTTGTCTGATCATTTGTTGGTTTTGCCGTGAATGGTATTTTTGTAATGTAGTGTAGGAAGGGAAAAATGGCCATCTGGGCCCTGAAGCTGTCTGAGGGAGCATGACCTGGCCCCTGGCTTTAAAAGGTTGAGAACTCCTAATTTAGTCTTTCCTCACAGCCTATATCACTTCATAGAAAATAATATGTCTTATCTATATCTGTAAAACAGAGGTGTGCGTTTGTATGTGCTCCAAAGGAACCCACACTCCTGGATCAATCTTGCTGAAAGTTTGCACATACATACCTTGGGCTTGCGAGATCAGCATTGTGGGGGTCTCAAAACCCATGTGGGGGTTTATGCCCCCTAAAGTGTGACACAAAGTGGACACCCCCACTGTCCGGAGAAGCAGCAATGAAATAGCCAATCGCAGCCCATGTCTTATTGATGTTACTCGCCTGCGAATGAGAGGCCAGCTGCCATTGGCTGTCTGATGGGCCCCATCTGTGCAAAGAGGAAGGAAGGGGGAGAGGGAGAGAGAGAAGTGCTGACCGAGCCCTTTTCCTGCCACCTCGAGCACCACGTCCTGCCCTGTCTTTTCCTGCCACGTGGGGTGAAGGCTCCCTTGGGTGGCTGAGAACACTCCAGTGACCTCCTGAAGGAGCCAAACTAGTCTCCCCCCCACTTCAGCCATCCTTCTTCCTGCCTCCCCACCCCCACCCCATCCATTTCCTTCTTGTGCACCCAGCCCACCTCCCCCTAAGAAGGAGAGGGTGGGGGTGGAAAGTGCAAAATCACATTGATCCACTTTGTGGTGCATCCGCTCCCAGGCACCAAGGCCCAGCTCAATGACTGGCGAGGATGGGAGGCCAAACAACACCCCGTGCCCCTCCAGGAGGGGGAGAGAGGAAGGAGCCCCTCATGCATGAGCGGAGGAGCCCTACATGTTTGGATGATTTGGGGAGATCTTCACACAAAAGGGGGGAAATCTGGGAAGGAAACCCTCACCCCACATGCAATCTGGCCGATATTTGCCCTCGCTGCCTTCTCCCTTTCCTCTATGAGGGCAAATCGGGTGGCTATGGGATGATGGACCAACAGGACATGTCTACAGAACTATATTTCCTTTAAAGAAAAAAACCCGAGCAAGACCGGGTAATCAGCTAGTCTACTATACAGCAACCATTCATTTATGAATCTTCTTGAGTTTAAAAATGTACAGTAAAAACCCGGGTTATGATGGAAGTCTGTTCCAACAGCTTCTGTCGTAACCTGAAAAAATTATAAACAAAACAAAAAATAGGGATGCACTGAAAAATAAAAAAAATGGTCCTAAATTGATCATTGTAAACTGAAAAAATACATTAAAATTTGTAAACTGGGCCGGCATTTCCATAGGATTTGGCATTGTAAACTACAGCAAACATAAACCGAAGCAGTTGTAACCCTGGATTTTACTCTCTCTCTCTCTCTCTCTCTCTCTCTCTCTCTGTGTGTGTGTGTGTGTGTGTGTGTGTGTGTGTGTGTGTGTGTGTGTGTGTGTGTGTGTGTAGTGTAGTGTAGTGTAGTGTATATATACACACACACACTTCAACAAACAAGTTAAATTTCCATTCCAGTACTCAATTAGCAAAGTTCCAAACATCACATGTTCTGTTTCTGGACAGCTTTTCAACTGCACATTTTTGTTTAACCGCACACTAAACTACCGTATTTATTTGAGTATAACGCGCATTCGTGTATAACGCGCACCCCTAATTTTCCATGAAACCTCGGTATAAAATTTTCTCGGCTAGCTGCTCGGTTTCCATGCATTTCAGCATGATCAACAACTTTGAGCTTGAACGAAGCGTCATATGCACAACGTTTACGCTTGATACCCTGAGATGCCATCTAAAGGGGAACCAGTTATATCGGTGAAAAAGAGCATGCCTTAAAATATTGAGGGAGGGGGGGATAATCAGACCCACCTGTTGCAGAAAATGCAATCCGAAACGAGCACTTCCGACCTCCAGGAGCCTCGCTCGAACTGCGAGCTACCTCCGGGCCACGCCTCGTCTCCCGCGCCACCCAATCAGATCCCGTCAATTTCTTCAAAGCCACCCCCCCCGCCTCCCCTTCACCCGCCGCAGCAATAGACAGCCGACCCAATTCTAAAAAGGAAGTAAAAGAGGCTCGTTTATAACGCGCACCCAGTCCTCGTGTATAACGCGCACCCCAACTTTGATTTCTTTTTTTGGTATAAAATTTTGCGCGTTATACACGAATAAATACGGTAATAAACAAGTACTTCTAAGAACCTCACTTCAAGGTGACAGAGATCACCCTACTCTCAACAAGGCCATAACCTCCTAGAGTTGTACTGCCAGCCTCCTCTTAGAATAAGCCTTAGCAAGCAAGGGCTGAAGCTAGAACAAGTCAATCTTGTTCACATACCTTATTCACAATCCTAGGAACTGTAACCAGAGACAGCGAGTATTACTTTTTGACCTGCAACTTCAGGAACATTCCTCTGGGAATATTCTGGGAACTGTAGCCCACAATTGTAATTTTCCCCAGCTATAGACTGGTAACTGAAATTGAATAGATGAGGGGTGCCCATATGGGGGGGCAGAACCATGTGATTGGGCCACAGCCCAAAAAGTATGGGCACCCCTGGACTAGATAGTCCAATTGATCTGTGGACTAGAAACTGCCAACAGGTCAATTGGCAGGATAATCTAAACTGCTAGTGACTTTATCCTTAGCAGCAATTAACTTACAATGTACTCAAGGCAATTTTTTTTAAAAAAATAGATTGCATTCAACAGAGGATTGGACTGTCTGTCAAAACATGTAAAAACCCAGCCAGAGACAGAATGAGCCCTGAAGCAAAAATCTATGTCAGGTGGAAAATACACTGGAATCAAACTGCATCCTGAAGATGACAGAGCACCATTTACCCTCTCCTCTGAAGTGGCTCCCATCCCCATGGGGAAAGAACTAGGATTCTCATTTTTAAATGCACCTTCATGAAGACAGGTTGGGAGAGAGACAACTAAGTTCAGTCCAGCCACTGAAAGCCATATTTCATCCAGCAGGACTATACAGTATCTTGATTCCTTCTAATGCACAGTGAGTTTAAAGCAGAAGAATAATTACAGAGAAACATCAACCCTTCTAAGTTGCCACCAACGCTTGTAGGCTTTGTTATGGAAGAAATCTGTATTATTACTTGACAGGGAAAACGGTAAACGGATATCCAAGCATACATATCCATGGGCAGTAACTTTTTTAGGAGGATTTGGAAATGCAAGCAGTCTGTTCTTCCCATTTTCTGGAAAGGTTCTTTATAAATTGTTTATAAACTGCTATAAATTGGCTGAAATTTTAATTCACATTAAATGTAAATTCTTTTTAATTTATTTGTCTTCCATTTAAAACTTGTGAATAGAAACTCAGACAATGTGCTACTCTAAAAAAAGAGACACATACACCCAAATCTGGAGAAAGAATCCTTCAAGTGTCAGCTTTATCAGAAAATCCTGAGAGCTTATCAAATGATAACCTACCAGACACCCCCACACTACCCCACTTTTAAAAGCTTTTCTGAAAGTCTTCTCTTTAGGCTTAAAAGTCTGCTTTTATTGCAGGGCATTTCCAAGGCAGAAAGAACAACAGCGATCTAATCATTCCACAAAATGTAAATCAGTTTCAGCAATTACCATATTAGATGTTTAGTGTATGTATTCTTCATAAGCAAAAAAGAAGTACCATGTCCTATAAATTCTACACTATTGTAACATCAAAGGAACAACATTGGAATGCATATTTGGAAAAGATGGTGATATGTCAGGGGACAGATTTGATCTTCATAGATTTCCTGTAAAAGATCATCCTCTTTGGAGCCTCAGCAAATATTATATGGTCCTCTGGAGCAAGTTAGAAATCTTAGCCAAATACACAAGCAAGTTAGGGCTGAAGAGAAGCAGTCATCTGAGAGATCAAAGTGGCATGGGAGTTTTTTTTCAACAGTAAGACTTTTGGCCCAAGACCCAGAGGCAGGGGAAATTCCTATTTTGAATTGCAGCCACACAGAATATACAGCCAGCGTAGCTAGTGGCCATGCTAACTGAGGTGTTTGGAAACTATAGTTCAAAAACAACAAAAAGAAGAGAAAAATTCGCTGACTTTGTTTTTAGCACTGCTGTGATCAAGCAGTTTTGCAGTTCTTATAATTTTTTCAGGCAGGTATTCCCTCATTCCATGGCTTCATGTATCTTTCAAATGAGTTCAAAGACAGAGAGAGAGAGAGAGGCAGAAAGCACATGCTAAAATTGTACATTAATTGCATAATCTTTCTTTCTTTCTTTCTTTCCTTTCTTGCTTGCTTGCTTGCTTAGCCACTCAATTTAGTGAAAAGAATAATTACAGAGAAACATCAACCTTTCTAAGTTGCCACCAAAGGCATTATCTATGGGATGCCGAAGAAATCTGTATAATTACTTGACTGAGAAAATAGTAAAAGGATATTCAAGAATACATATCCATGGGAAGTAATTTTTTTCAGGAGGATTTGGAAATACAAGCAGTCTATAGGCAAGAACACCCCCCCCCCCAAAAAAAAAGCAAAACCATTTGAGGCTGTAATCATCCAATAAGTAAACAACCTTCAGTCCATCAAATATCTTAATCAATTATTTATTTATTTATTCTATTTCTGTCCATAGTTATATATTTCCAACCAGAGCATGATTGAATAGTCTCTTGTACTCTGGTGCTTCTGCTAAGTCAAATAAAAATTCAAAAATCTCTAAGCTTCTACTAGATCAATTGAAGGTTCAAAACAAGTTCTTGATCTCTGTAAGTCTTTACTAACCACCCAAACTCTAGATGTGCAAACAACACCTCCTTCTCTTCATATCAGTAAGTGTGATTTATCCACAGCATTTGTGAACACTCTCTTAATAATTGTGAATAATCTCAAAACCTGTCTGGTATCTAGGTTTTTCAGTATCCTTCCTCAGGAGATTTATAATATATTTCTGTGAAATAAAGAAGCAAATATTCCATATTTCCAAGGTCAAATAATCAGTGAAATATACAACACAAGACCACTGCAATGCAGTAATAAAAGCATATAAATATAATGCAAACCCAGAAAATTGTTACCTCTCTTTCTCTGTGCCATAACGAGCCTCTCTTAATGCCTGTATTGTGCTCATTGACTTTAGAAGGAACCTGCATATTACCAGAATATAAAACCCAAGTAAACCACATCTGTTGTTGCTGTGGATTGCTCCACATGAGTTAGGTCTGGACCTGTTAATGAGAAAATCCTATCCTATTCTCTGTCAAGAAAGAGATCACCTGTAAACTGATTTTATAACAAATAGAGGTAATAACAGATAGAGGTAATAATTATTATGCAATATATTCCTCAGTCATTGGTTCATAAAAAACTAGTGAACTCCAGCTGTTGGTTCAGTCCATGTGGCATGACCGTCCTTAATGTGTGAATATAGTAGGCTTCTCTTTGCAAGAGCTGCCTTTCAATGTTTATCTTTTCATACTTTGTGGGCCTGATTGTTTTAAGTACTACAAACTTGAATTACTGTTCCGAATGTTTCTTCTCCATGTAATGCATAGTTAAAGGAACCTGTATGTTTTGATTTCTAATTATGGATCTGTGTTCACTTATGCAAATTTTAATTGCTCTAGTGGTCTTCCCCACATATTTTAATCCGCATGGACAGACGCACAAATAAACACAATTGGTCTGACAGAATGCATATATCTTATTTCAGCACTTTTGACTATGGAACAGGAGGTATTGCTCTGAGAACTGAAAAGAAAAACTATTTGGGGATAGTGCAAGAATAAAGATATCTATCTTCCAAATTAGCTTCCATATTTGGAGGTCTGTTGGTAGCCATTATTGAGATCCCAAGTGTAGCTACTGCTATCTGACAAAAGAAAGTAGCAACAACATTTTTGAAGATGAAGCGGAAAGGAAGTGAACCTGACAGTAGCAATCTACAAGTCAACAATTAGTTACTATTGATCAGAGACAAGGACAGATACCTAGTTATAACTGACTATTTAGTTGACTGTTGTCTCTCCCGTTGTTCCTTTTAACCCCTTCCCCCATTGTTTAATGCTTTTTAACTTTCAAACAAATTATTTATTCAAGATTTACTATCCAAGCACAGGGACAGAAGATGGTAAGTGAAGCTGTCAATATGTTAATTCCATACTCAAACTAGCTAATGTCTATCTAATTAAAAGGAAATCCCATAGAAATAAATACAGTACAAATATGTATTTATATTGTATATTTATTTATTTATTTATAAATAAAAACAATCACCCCGTACAGCAACAAAATTGCATAACAATTAGGTTTTGGAGAGAAATGGTGTCCCGCATAACAATTTTCCCTATGGAAAAATCATACAATGGTTTTTCAATGGGAAAAACCGCTTAGCGAAAAAATTGTTGTACGATGCATTCCATAGGGAAAATCGCTATACGATGCATGTATTGTATAGCAATTTTTTCATTCAACAATGAGCCCCGTGGAATGGATTAAAATTGTTGTTTGAGGTACCACTGTATTTGTATCCTGACGTCTTCTTTTGTCGGTTAGGGTTAGAAATATATTATCATTGAATGATGGAGTTGGAAGAGCCTTATAACATCATTGAGTCCAATGTCGTGCTCAACACAGGAATCCAAATCAAAGTATATGTGACACAGAATTGTCTAACTTTGTCTTGATCAACTTTGTATTCACCACCTCTCATCATCATACTGCTCTAACAATTCCACTTTTGTACAATCCTAACAGAATTTTCCCCCTGATATTCAACTGAATTGGTTTTCTGTAATTTAAACCCATTTTTATGTGTCCAGCACTCTGGATTGACTGATCACAGATCCTGCCCTTCTTTTGTATAACAAAGTTTTCAAATATTTGAAGAGTTATCATCATACCACCCACCTTTTCATCTCTTTTTCTCAAGGTTACATATGCTTGGTTCTTTCAATCTTTTCTCATAGAGTTTGATTTCCAGTCTCCTGATCATACTTGTTGCTCTTCTTAAACCTGTTCCAGCTTGTCTGCCTCCATCTTAGAGTACAATATTAATGCACCCTAAAATAGCTTTGGCTATTCTCGGAGCCAAATTGCACTGTTGGGTCCTGTTCAACTTGTAATATACAACAATTCCAAGATCCTTTTTGCATGTAATATTACTGAGCCAAGTATCCCCCATCTTATAACTTTGCATTCGGGTTTTCTCCAACAGGTGTAGAAATCTACACTTATACTTGTTATTCATTCTGTTGTTTTCAGCCCAGTGCTCAAGCCTATCAAGAACTTTAAAATTATACTTCTAAAAAAGCACAGTGAATAACAATATAAAAAATAAATAAATGAATTTTCAAATGAAAAAACATGCTTAAGTGCGTAAATCATTTTAAGCCATTTTAAACCAATTTGACAGCAAAACCCCTGCAATTAAAAGATCCTGATCTATTGCCAAAGGCCTGTTTGAATAAAAAATGTTACAGTCTGTGGTGGAAGGACAGCAAGGAGGGAGTTGCTCCATTTCCTTCAGAGTTCCACAAACTAGAAACAGCCACAGTGAAGGCCCCATCTTTTGTCCTTACCAAACATAGCTGTGAACATGATGCAACAGAGAAAAAGGCTTCTCTCTAAAGATCCTGAGACCCAGGAAGACTCTATAGGCAGATACAGTAATTCAGAAATCCTGGGACCAGGCTACAATCAGCAGCAGCCCTTTGGAACATGCCTGAAAATGGACTGATAGCCAGGCCAGGTAAGCTGTTATAATAGCAAGTTTCAATTCTCATTATAACTAGCTCAAATCAACAATCTTTCCATGGCAATTTGAGTCCACTGGAGACTCTGAACATGGTCCACAGGCAGCTTCACATAAAGAACATTGCAGTAATCCAAACAGGATATAACTAAGCATCTGTCTCCATGATCAAATGACAATTTCCAGAAATGAGCATAGCTGGTGTGTTGGTCTGAACTGTCAAATGCATGTCTATGACTGAGACCTTGACATCCAGTCTCAATGCTAAATCCAGAAGTAGATACAAATTAGAGTTTTCAGAGAAGTGTCTTTACAGCACAGATAGAATCCCTTTTTCGTGATCTGCCTTTTGACTGACCAGAAGCATCTTTGCC
Source organism: Bradypodion pumilum (assembly GCA_035047305.1). Taxonomy (NCBI): domain Eukaryota; kingdom Metazoa; phylum Chordata; class Lepidosauria; order Squamata; family Chamaeleonidae; genus Bradypodion; species Bradypodion pumilum. The sequence goes on from JAWDJD010000006.1 coordinate 82,622,975, forward strand.
TTGTCTGGATTAGACCTCAATTTGTTCACCCTTATCTATCAGTGACTCCAAACTCTGGTTTATTGTCAAGACAACTCCTCACATTCAGATGGAATGAAGAAACAGAGTAGCACTGAACCACCAAAATCCAGATGACCTTTCCCAGACGTTTTATAGCTATTACATATTTTAGCTGTTGGCATCAACCACCAAATATTGATACAAATCCTGTGGAGCAAGTGAACACCTGTGGAAGGGTGAAGGCATCATTAAATGAGGAAGAGTTTTGCTAATTACAGGCTTTCTTCTTCTGTCCTGTGGCTTACCTGGCTCATACACAATCTGTTGCATTGTGTGCAAGCCCTAGAAGCCCCTGGAGGATGGACTAGGTCTTTAATTACCAAAATCTGTTCTTGTCAATTACATCATCCAGCAGCTAAAATTTTCCAGCATTAAAGAACTCCTCCTTCTGGCCCAGGTCTCCCACAGTTTACACAAAATGAAATGGGTACTCACAAGTTGATGACATCACTTTTCTATGGACGTAATTTATAGAACAATATTTGGGCTATTTTCCATATTTGTGAAATTCATAATCTAAATGATGATCAGATGTGCTAGTTCTGTCCTCTTCCTAAAATCGTCATCCACATATCCATATCCTATTCAGAAATGGAGATAGGTTGTTGTTGTTTTTTACAACAGTTCTAAATACTGTAACTCAGTAACCATACTGGCTGGAATACTTCAGCACTCTAATACAAAAAAATACTTTCTCATCTCTTGTTATTTTCCCCAAACAGCAAATACATCCGCTTGTATTTAGAAGTCCTTTTGTTCTTTGTTCTCCTTGACTTTCTGAGAGAATCTGGATCAGTTCTCCCTCAATCCTTAGGTTTTCCTTTGAGCCTCTGTTTCTGGCATGCCAGCCCAGAATGAATATCTTTGCTGCAGCTGTCATTTTCTGACTATGTCTGCTTCTGGAAAAATTACAATATTTCTGAACATTCTATTGTATTACATTAATTCAGCCACAGAAAAGCAGGCGGTCAACATTCCTTATTTATACATTGCTTTATATGTTATGACTTGCATCTGCTTTTGCCTACTTTCAAACTAGGAGGCTCTATGAGATTAATTTTCAAGATAACATCCTGTTGTATGAATATCAGTAATATTGATTCTGAAATGAAATGTTTTCCTTTAAAAGAACACACATTAGAAAAAATATAAGAAAGAGGATCAGCAAAACTAAAGGAAATTTAAGAGGATAAGAATGGAATTTAATACTGCAATAGAAGAAAAGAGAATAAAACAACAACCATTTTAGAAAATAATTTCATATGCTATTGATTATCCTTTCCTAAGACAGTTAAGAAATGCCAAAATCTTCCCATAACTGTGAAGGGAGGATACAGAAACAAGAAAAAGAAAAACCTTTTGCTGCTTGAGAGATATTGGCAAATACTTGTAGTTCAAACATCTTAGTCCTAACAGTATTGCCTCATTTCAAGTGTATGATGGGTTGTTATTTTTGCAGGTATTAGCAAACCCCTATAAAATCTTGATAGCAAATAGCATCATCAGAATGTATCACTGCTGAAACCAGAGAAATATCACGGGGCAATATAAAATAATGCCACTGAAACTCTCATCCACAAACATGTTATTATTTTTGATGAAAGGGAAATAATAATTATAATTATTTGTATTTGATTAATTGTTCAAGAGTGTACCCTGTTCAAATTCAACAGCAGAATACATTTTAACAAGGCTTTTTAAAAGGGCATTTTAATGTCTGTAATTAAAATAGATCTACAGTGGAAGAATTACATAATTTGTTCCATTCCAGTAATTTTGCACTCTAGCCAAGCTCAGTGATGCCATTTTGCCAAAGTGATGAGAAAATTAGTCACATGTTCTTTTCCCCAAGTAAAGGGAGCACCATGCAACAGCTAGTCTCAGGATTGTTAGCTGCTATGCACAAAAGTGTCATATTTTCCTTGAGTCAGACAGAAACATATGATTGACTGTGGTTTTGTGTGGAAGCATTTTTAAAAAAGAAACTACGGGAGTTAATGCGGGCTAAGAGACGCTGAGAGTGCAGCTGGGTGAAGACCCAGAGTGAGTCTGACTGGACACTAGCTAGAGCCACTATTAGGGCCTACCTGGTGGCGATGGGTGTGATGAGGTGGCAATACTGCACCACCCTTATTGCCTCCACAGATAATCGCCTGGCCACCCTGTTCTGGGTAACCAGGTCTCTCCTTGTTAAGGGGGGGGGGGCGTGCCCGGGTGGCAGGGAGCAGCTGAGGTTTTCGCTCATTATGAAATGGATAAAATTGCTCCGATTCACTCGGGGTTTAATCCTGGTGTCAATGGGGAAGGTCAGGGGGGACTGGATTGCAGTCTTGCCATGTTATCTGGGATTGGTTCGATCCTGTTGTCCCTAATGAAGTGGACAGGCTCCTTGCAGCTGTTCGCACCACCACTTGTCTTCTGGACCCTTGTCCCACCTGGCTGGTGAAAGCCTCCAAGGTGGTGACAGGTGGCTGGGTTGGGCAATAATAAATGCTTCATTGCGGGAGGGGGTGTTTCCTGCACCTCTAAAACATGCTTTGGTGTGCCCCCTCCTAAAGAAGCCGTCCCTTGACCCAGCAGTACCAGACAACTATAGGCCAGTATCCAACCTCCCCTTTTTTTAGAGAAGGTTCTGGAAAAGGCCATGGTACGCCAGTTGCAGGGGGTCCTGGAAGAAGCTGATTATCTGGACCCCTTCCAGTCAGGATTCAGGCCCAGATATGGCATTGGTCACTCTGATAGATGATCTCCGGCAGGAGCGGGACGGTGGCCATCCGTCCATCCTTGTTCTTCTTGATCTCTCAGTGGCCTTCGATACCATCAACCATGGTATCCTTTTGGAACGGCTCCGAGGATTGGGGATCCAGGGCACTGTGTGGTCCTGGTTTTCCTCATTTCTGAAGGGTCGGACCCAGTCAGTGTGGTTGGAGGGTAAGAGGTACAGCCCTAGGCCTCTCCAGTATGGGGTGCCTCAGGGTTTGGTGCTCTCTCCTCTCCTATTTAACATCTACATGAAGCCGTTGGATGAGATCATCCGTCCCCATGGGATGCGGTACCATCAGTATGCGGATGACACTCAGGTGTACATCTCGGCCCGTGGGGACCCCAGTGATGCTGTCAAAGTTCTTTCCAGGTGCCTGGAGGCTGTGGCAGTCTGGATGGGGGCCAACGGGCTACAACTGAATCCCAGCAAGACTGAGTGGCTATGGATAGGGGCCCATGCGTTATCCTGGGAGCTGCCATCTTTGGTTTTGGATGGGGCTATTTTGCCCCAGACAGACCCAGTGCACAACCTGGGGATCCTCCTGAACTCACGACTGCTGCTCGAAGAACAGGTGGTGGCTATGGCCAGGAGGGCTTTGCCCAACTTCGGGTGATTCACCAGTTGCTGCCGCTCCTGGACCGGGACTCCTTGCTCATGGTCACTCATGTTCTGGTCACCTCCAGACTACACTATTGCAATGCGCTCTACATGGGGCTGCCCTTGACAACCATCTGGAGGCTGCAACTGGTCCAGAATGCGTCTGCTTGGTTTGTGATGGGGTGTGGGTGTTATGCCCGTGCCTCGCCACTAATTTGGGAGTTGCACTGGTTACCAGTTTGCCTCCGGGTGCAATTCAAGGTGCTGTTATGACCTTTAAAGCCCTATATGGGCTTTACCTGAGAGACTGCATCACCCTAAGAGTGTCAGTCCGCCCAACTAGAGTGGACCAGAGGGGCTCTCTTGTTGTACCATCTGCTAGAGGGACCCGTCTCTCTAGCACAAGGAGGAGGGCCTTCTCCATGTCTGCACCGTCCCTCTAGAACCTCCTGCCAACAGAGTTACGTCTCCAGATGGAGTTGCTGCCCTTTAGGAAGGGTCTTAAAACCTGGCTGGCAGGGCAGGTATGGGGACTTGATGGAGGTGTGACCCCCGCCTCCTGGCTTATTTAATAAGCAGAATCCTCTCTCTGTCCCTTTTTTAACCATAGGGTGGGTGGTTTTATCTGTTTTTAGGAATAGGGTGGGTGTGTTTGTTAGGGTTGGGGTGGGTGGGTTTTTATTTATGTGGTGGTTTTATCTGTTTTTATTGTATGTGAGCTGCCCTAAGTAGGGCTTGCCTGAGTGGGTGGCGCATAAATCTAAAAATTAAATTAAATTAAACAGTCAGATCTAATTAATCAGAGTTTTGTTCTGACAATGGAATGAGGGTGGCATGGTGGTTATAAAGTTTTGAGCAATAACTTGTGGGATCTGATTTCAAATTTCCATGTGGCCTTCATCCAGCCCCAGTCTGTCTGCCCGACCTCCTTCACTAGGTTGTTGCAAGTATAAAGTGGGCAGGTAAAGAACCACATATGTCAAGGTCAGTGGAGGCTGAAAGAAACAATATGTTTATGACAAATGAATAGAGAATAATAAATAGAGTAGATTACAGAATCAAATAAATATTTACAAAAAATGAAATGTTAACAAAAATGGAGAACCATGAAGGAAATGAGAATGGAAATGTGAATGGCTGGACCTTAAGGGGCTCTCCCAGCAACTGGCCAGAGAAGGAGGAGGCGGGGCAAAAGACCTGCGGCACCTGGGGTCACTTTGGCGGCCCCAAAAGCTGCTCCCCACCACTGCTACACTGACCGGAGCCTGGCAGAAGGAAGACCCATGGCACTTGGGGTTGCTCCGGTGTCCCCAAAAGCCGCTCCCCACCACTGCCGCCACTGGACCTTGCAGGGCTTGCCAGGCATGGGTGCCCAGGACTGCCCCTGACATCGGCATCCTGGTTCTGCCCTCATCCATGCCAGGGTCCAGGAGACTAGTGGCAGGACCCACTGTCCATATGGACCCTGGAGAGGCCACAGTGACCACCCCCAACATTGCCATCCTGGTTCCACCCCCGCCCATGGAGCTGTATTGGGCTGGGCAGCATGGGGTAGGTTGCTGCCCGTCGACCCCCCCACCAAGGTCTGAGGAACCTTGGAGTGGGTGGAGGGAGGTCTTGGCGAGGAAGGGAGAGAGGGGGCAGCAAGAGAGGGAGTGAAGAACGGTTTTGCCAACCAGGTGGGAAGGGCAGTATTCTGTCTGGGGCAGACAGGGAGGTTCCTGGGGCTCAAATTAGTGTTGTGACAGGCATGGGGCGATATGGCAGATACCAGGGGTGAGCCACACTCAGGGAACACAGGACCAATGTTTGGCATCTATCCCGCATTCCGGCCCCTCGGCTACACCTCTGGGGCCTGAGCAGCTGACCCAGAGCACCTCTCCCCTTAGGCTGCTGCTGATGAATGCCAGTTCGGTTTGCAATAAAGCCCCATTGATTCAAGATTCCATTCTGGGGGAGCGGGCTGACCTGGCATTCATCACTGAAACCTGGCTGAGACCAGAGGATGGCATACCTCTGTCAGAAATGTGTCCAGCTGAGTTCAGTATTTGGCACCAGCCTAGAGGGGAGGGGAGGGGAATGGTGGTGGCATCACCATTGTAGCCAGAGAGTCATTGGGAGTTGCCAGGACCACTGCTCCACAAGTTCCAGGTTGTGAGGCTCTGCTCCTGCGGTTGGACCCTAAGGGTCAGTTGGGAGTCTTACTCCTGTACCTTCCCCCTAGAGGCCATCTCAGCATTGGCATTGGAGTTCCCTAGGCTGATGGTTCTGGGGGACTTTAATCTGCCTTCGCTGGGGACAGGCTCCGAGGTTGCTCGGGAGTTCATTACTTCCATGGCGGCCATGGGCCTTACTCAGGTAATTCAGGGCCCGACCAGAAGCAGTGGCCACACACCGGATTTAGTTTTCTTGTCGAAGAGGTGGCAGAATGATCTGAGATTGGAGAAATTAGATATAACACATGTGCCATGGTCAGATCACTATCTGGTGACTCTGAACTGTCTAGGGGTGACATTTCATCACAGGGAGGCAGGGCCTATTAAATTGGCCCACCCCTGGCGACTGATGGATCCTGATGGATTCCATAGGGAACTGGGGAGTTTTCCTCTGGACTGGCTAAATGATTCACCCGAGGCACTCATTGACCTATGATACAGGACAATGGCGGCAGCCTTGGACAGAATCGTGCCACTACGGTCTCTCTGAGCCTATGGGGCTCGGTCATCCCCGTGGTTCATGGATGAACTGCGGAAGCTTAAACAGGTGTAGCCTAGAGCGCCGCTGGGTGAGGACGCAGAGTGACACCAACTGATCACTTGCTAGAGCCGCAATTAGGGCCTACCAGGTGGCAATAGGTGGGGTGAAATGGCAATATTTCACCACACTTATTGCCTCCACAGATAATCTGTTCTGGGTAACCAGGTCTCTCCTTGGCGGGGGGGGGGGGGTGCCCGGCTGGCAGAGTTCGGCTGAGGTTTTTGCTGATTATCTGGTGGAGAAAATAGCTCGGATTCACTCAGGGCTTAATCCTGGTGTGGATGGGAAGGGTCAGGAGGGCACCAGACTACAATCTAGCCATGCTATCTGGGATCGGTTCACTCCAGTTGTCCCTGAGGAAGTGGACAGACTCCTTGCAGCTGTTCGTGCCACCACATGCCCATTAGATCCCTGTCCCACCTGGCTGGTGAAAGCCCCTAAGGTGGTGACAGGCAGCTGGGTCGGGGCTATAATTAATTCATCATTACAGGAGGGGGTGTTTCTTGCACCTTTAAAACATGCTTTGGTGCACCCACTCCTAAAGAAACCATCCCTTGACCCAGTGGTGCTGACCAACTATTGACCAGTATCCAACTTTCCCTTTTCAGGGAGGGTTTTGGAGAAGGCTGTGGCGCGGCAGTTGCAGGGGGTCCTGAATGAAGTGGATTATCTGGACCCCTTCCAGTCAGGATTCAGGCCTGGATATGGTACAGAGACGGCATTGGTCGCGCTGATGGATGATCTCTGGTGGGACCGGGACGGTGGTCATCTGTCTATCCTTGCTCTTCTTGACCTCTCAGTGGCCTTTGGTACCATCGACCACGGTATCATTCTGGGACGGCTCAAAGGATTGGGGATCCAGAACACTGTGTGCTCATGGTTTTCCTCATTTCTGGAGTGCCAGACTCAGCCGGTGTGGCTGGAGAGTGAGAGATCCAGCCCTAGGCCCCTTTAGTATGGGGTGCCTCAGGGCTCAGTGCTTTCTCCTCTCCTAGTCAATATCTACATGAAACTGTTGGGTGAGATCATCCATTTCCACGGGGTGAGGTATCATCAGTATGCTGATGATACTCAGCTGAAGAATGAAAGAAACCATTCATGAAAAATTGTAAGAGTTAATCCAATATGAATAAATCCAAAAGTTTATTTCATGAATAAAGACTTATAAAACAATGAATGGTGTCTTCTTTATGTAAAAAAATTAATTTGACAAAAAAACACTCTTATACGTCAGAGTCAACAACAATGGTAAGTATAAGTTGAACATGTTTATAACGTGTAATTAGTATTCAAAATTCAAAAGCCAAAGCAAAAACCAAAACCTTAACCTATAAAATCAAGCGTTAACCGTTGGAACTTCAGATATAATCCTAAACCAGGCCCTACTAGCCCACACCGACCATTCGTGCACACGCCCAAACTGGGTCCACAGGTCAATGAAGGATTGAGAAATGCGCCAGTGGGGCAAGAGCCCCACAAACGCGAAAAAAGGGAAACAACTTCATTTCCCAACGTTCCTTGCACCGCACCACAGCCAATCAGGCTGAGAGGCGCAAGCAAAAGGAATGTTCGGAAATGCGCCACGGCCAATCAAAAGTAAACCACAGGGGAAAAATGACACACAAGCCGAAAACACAAACTACAAGCTCCAGCGTCCTGCGCACCATGAGCGCGCAGAACACTGAGGAAGCTGGTGAGCGAAAATAAAAATACAAAACACACCGGGAGTGCAAGTCCTCCACAGCCGGACACAGCGCCTCACAGAAAGAAAAAAAACAACAACACAGCGGGGGTCCAAGGGGGGGAGGCACTGCCCCTCCTTGAAAGTGAACCCATTCCCAGGTAAGCAAAGCCATCGGAAGGCGCTCCGTCTGCTGACTTTGCTTACCACAAAAGGGTTTCGCTTTCAGCGAGGTCAAGCCATGGGAACCAAAGCCCCCCTCCCCAACGGCGCCTGAAGCTCCCGATCGGAGTTTCCCCTTTAATATCACTGGGTGGTGGGGTTGCGCTCCCCCTCTCTACTGGCTCCCCTGGGGTTGGGAGGGTTGGGGGGACAAAAGGGGTCTGTCTCCCCAACCCTCCTGACCCCAGGGGACCTGGCAGAGAGGGGATTCCCCTCCACACACACCATATTAAAGAGAAGAAACCAAGCGGTTACTTCTCTTTAAAAACAGAGGTTTTTTGGGGGGAATCCCCCTCTCCATTGGCTCTCCTGGGTCCAGAAGGGTTGGGGAGACAGACCCCTTTTGTCCCCCCAACCCTACCAAACCCAAGGAAGCCAGCCAATTGAGATTTCCCTTTTAATATCAGAGGTGGGCTGGATTTGATCCCCTCTCCTGGGTCCCATGAGTCTGGAAGGTTTGGGGGGACAAAAGGGGTCTGTCCCCCCAACCCTTCCGTAGGACACCAAAAAACACAAAAAAATCAAAAACATCCAAAAATACACAAAAACAACAATTTCAAAACACACACACCACCCAGCCAAACACCACAAAATCCAAACATCCCCCCAAAAAAATTTTTAAAGAAAAACAGCCAACTCACAACCACACAACCTCACTCCATGACGATTGGAAAATAAATGAATAAAGAAAGAGACTACTTACCGGAAGAAGCTCCACCCAGAGGCCACGAGAGAAAAAACAGTCAAAATACAAGATAACCCCTACCAGCCCCACCTGCTTGCCACAATAGTAAAAACAATTCAAAAAGACACAACAGCCCCACACAAAAGGCCCCAAGAGTAAAAACAAGTCAAAAACATAACACAAAATCACAATTTTACACAAATCAAAAACATATGTCAATAAAATAAAATAAAAACTATTCAAAAATCCTGTGCTGAATTTTAACTCAAATAAAAACAAAAAACATCTAAACACAGTTTAAAAGCATTTATTGTAAAAAAATGTACTTTCACATTTTTAAAATTATTACCTACGGTACAACTATTTAAAAAAAATACATACTAAAACAGTATTTGGTTAAATACAATTTTTTTAAAAAGTAAATCATCCTTTGTTCTTTTTTAATCCATAAAACCAAAATACCAAACAAAACTGATCACAGTTTATAACAGCCCATCAAAAAAGTGTATAAATAAAAATTGTAAAAATTTCAATTATAGACTAACCTCTTCTTTACAAACATTAACAACAACAACAAAAACTTTCAACACCATTTAAAACAGCCCAGCAACGCCGGGCAACCTCTGCTAGTAGTATATAAATCCGTTTTCAAGTTCCAAACATCAAATTCCAAATTCCAAATTTGAAGCCTTCCTGGTATTATTAATAAGGCTTTTCAGAAAAAATATTTTCCTTCTTCTTCTACTGTGCACCATTCAGTCCGACTTTTTGCATTGATGATACTCAGCTGTACATCTCGGCCTGTGGTGATCCAAGTGATGCTGTCAAAGTCCTATCCAGGTGTCTGGAGGCTGTGGGGGTCTGGATGGGGACAATGGGCTACAACTGAATCCCAGCAAGACTGAGTGGCTATGGATTAGGGGCCTTGTGTTATCCCAGGAGCTACCATCTTTGGTCCTGGATGGGGCTATTTTTCCCCAGACAGATGCGGTGTGCAGCTTGGGGGTCCTCCTGGACTCATGACTACTGCTCAAAGAGCAGGTGACACTCGTGGCCAGGAGAGTTTTTGCACAACTTCATGTAATTCACCAGTTGTGCCCGCTCCTGGACCGGGACTCCTTGCTCATAGTCACACATGCTCTGGTGACCTCCAGACTAGATTACTGTAATGCGCTCTACATGGGGCTGCCCTTGACGACCATCCAGAAGCTGCAGTTGGTCCAGAATATGGCTGCCCTGGTGGTGACGGGAATTGGCCATTATTCTCGTGCCTCGCCATTGCTCTGGGAGCTGCACTGGTTACCAATTTGCCTCCGGGTGCAATTCAAGGTGCTGGTTTTGACCTTTAAAGCCCTACATGGTAGTGGGCCAGGATACCTAAGAGACCACGTCACCCCAAGAATGTCTGCCCATCCGACTAGAGCAGACCAGAGTGGAGGGGCTCTCTAATTGTACCATTGACTAGAGGGGCTCATCTCTCTAGCACAAGAAGGAGGGCCTTCTCTGCATCCACTCAGCCCTATGGAACCTCCTGCTGGCAGAATTACGGTTACAGACAGAATTGCTGCCCTTCAGGATAGAACTCAAAACCTGGCTCGCTGGGCAGGTGTGGGGTGCTGCTGGGGAGATGGCACCTGCCCGCTGGCTCATTTGAAATTCCCTCATTGCAGATGGGGTGGATAGGCTTTTTAATTGTTTTTAATTGGGTCTTTTAATGGGTTTTTAATGTTTTTAGTATGAATGTTTTTATATTGTAAATTTGGTTGTGAGCCTAGGCGAGGGGGCAGCAATACAAATTGAAATAAAATATAATAAATAAATAGTCTTACACATAATTTATTTATTTAGTGTATGGCACTTGTACACATTGAGTCAACAAAGAACAAAAGGAAAACATATATAAACTGTGTAAAACTAAACATTAATTTATAAACAAACATCTAAACAATTTATATATTCAATTGCACCAGGATTCTCCCTTAGAAAATCTTCACTATTGCCTTCATATGCTCTAAGGCTACATTGTTCTATAATACATTGCACAGTCTGTCGCGGTACCCCACACTCACATGCTGGTGATGGTATTTTCCCCCATTTATGCACAAATTTGGCACATCTACTGTGCCCTGTACATATTCTATTAAGGCTAGCCCATATCTTGCAAGGTTGATCAAAACCGGGTGGTATTTTTGTTACACATTGAAAATTCTGGTGCTGGTGTGGCTCTTTTTCCAACCATTCTCTTCTCCATGCATCCTGCAGATTGAACTCTTCATTGCCTCCAATAGTGGTGCTAGAAAAAGGTGGATGTCTTGAGTGGAGTCTGTTAATATTCAGATCTAATACGTCAGAATTTACTGGTAGTTCTGGATTCTGAACTATTTTGTGGTACTCTCTTAAAAGAGCATTTTTCCTGAAAGGTTCTGGTGGAGGAATGTTACTTAAAGTTCAAAGCCAGTAGATAGGTGTGGACCTAATTATTCCAGATATAATGCACATGGTATTATTAAGCAGCACATCAACCTTGCTTACATGGGCACTGTTTAACCAAACATGGGCACAGTATTCTGCTGCAGAATAAACTAGACTTTGGGCAGAAGTTTGTAAAGTAGTAGCTGAGTATCCCCAAATTGTACCGCATAATTTCTGTATATTATTCCTTGTTCTAATTTTTGCTGTGGTTTATAGGAGATATAATTTAAATGCCAAAGTATGATCTAGGGTAATGCCCAGGTACTTAGGCTCTTTATTATGACCAAGATGTTTCCCATCCATATATACTGCTTGTTCTCTATGTGCTAATTTATTATTCAGATGAAAGCAAGCAACTTCTGTTTTGGTGGCATTTGGTTTAAGGTGCCATCTATGAAAGTAATTTGTCATTGCAGAGATTTCCTTTGTACGAGTCTCTTCTGAGGCCTCAAATAACCTATGCTTGGTAACTATCATCCAGTCATCAGCATACCCAAACTTCCTGCTTTGTGTAGCTGGTACGTCAGCTATAGACAGTACAGAAAGCAATGGGGCCAAAACCGAACCTTGCGACAAGCCATTACTGAGGGTTAATCTAGAACTCATCTTGTTGCCAAAAATAACTTGAAAGCCACAGTCCCTGGTCATGCTATAGATAAGTTTAGCAGTTCCCTGGCATTTTCAAAAGTTTACATATCAGGATCTGGTGCCACATGGTTTCATATGCTGCAGACAAATAAAAAAAATGGCGGATGTTTTTAGCTTCTTCTGATATCCCACTTCTATGAACATTGTTAGTGATAAAATCTGATCCACACAACTTCTCACAGGACAAAAACCCACCTGCTCAATCAGAATCTTAGCAAGTATTATAGCACTAATTCTATTATATAGTATATGTTCCAACAGGTTGTAAATGGAACTTCTTACACATAAGAAGAAGAGACATGGAATCATTCTCCTTGTTATGTAATAGGGCAAAGTACTTTAGGATGCTCTCAAGGGAAGAAGAGAACATGAGTAAAGACAATTTTGTGCAAATTAAACAAAACAGTAAAAATAACTTAAATAGCAATCTAATGCAAATGATATATTATGAAAACTGACAGTGGTGAGTGCTTTTGTTGCACAGACTTTTAAGAATCAAATAATTGGAGGGGCTGTTTGCATCTCTCTTCCTGACCAGCTATTGACTTTGTGATTGAAGGCTGAGTGTGAAACCATGCATGATTTCCTTCTCAAAGGGGAAATGATACTAGTTTTGCACAGAGACTGTAGGCAAATGACAGAGACATAAAAGAATACGGCCCCTTTTCTTGCTCTCATTCAGAAGTGAGAAATCTCTCAGGGCTTGAAAACTCTTTGTCATCTGAAAGTGAGACAGCCCTAAACTGATGGGATGAAAGAGTTTCTTGGCTGTTTTTTACATCCCAAGGATAGGCACATTTGTTCCATAAAGCCAAACTACTTGGTCATTTTTGAGTATTTATTTAGACTATCAAAGAGGCAGAGCAAAAAGTAGAACAATTTTACCCTTTTGTCCTCCATGTTCATTTCTACATATATATTCAGTTCTACAGAGAGGCAACATTAGCCCTCTGCAGGGCAAGGCAGAGGTTGCTTGCTGAGGCAAAGAAGATACCTCACACATTGAAGTATAGAACATAGGTTTGCAACCTACGGCCCATGGGCCAGGGCCAGCCCACAATGGCAAATCATCCAGCCCATGGCAGTGACCCCTGGAAGTGGAAGCAGATGCTATTCCAACAGCTGTGCTAACATGCCTGCGCCTGTGGATGCTGTGGTTTATGGCAGCATTTACAATAGGGGAACCATGTGTCCAAGCCTGCTCAGCTGTCTGAGGGGGCATGGTCCAGCCCATGGCACAAAAGGTTGAGAACCTCTGGTATAGAAGATCATGGGAATTGTGCTATGCAACAGAGGGCAGCAGGTTACTTTAGAGAGCATAGAACTGATTGTATACTGCAGGGATCATGGCCAATTGGGGCCATTCGCAGGGATGAAAGAAGACACAGATGCAGGTCAAGATGCAAGGGAGGTGACACCCAGGAGCGCTGAGTGGTCTCTTTTATTGACTGCCCAAAATACCTTGGATCGCACGATCCTAAAACTACCACACGTCCATCACAGGCTATAGGAAATGGCTAGAACAATGGGTTCCATGTATGTTGGTTATTGATTAGTAAACCTACGTGCCAGAGAGGGCAGCTAGCAGACAGGGCACACATGGGCTTGTGGAACGGGGTAATGAAAGATGGTCTAGTGGGGAAGATAAGGGGGCTTCGTGACTCAGGGAGTTGTCTTGTTGGGTTCGATAAGGACCCGCTTATCTAAGCTTCTGCCGGGGAAGCATCCTTGAAGGATTGTTGTGGTTGTATCCTGTTGATATGACCCCAGGTCACAAGGCCAGCGTGACATGGCCTCCCCCCCTTCAAAAGCTGCTAGGGGCTGTGGGCTATGGCCATTTCTTGGGGCAGACTTGGGGTGCTTTTGGGGCGAAGGCTGGGTCATCCCTACAGTATACCAGTTATTGCTCTGTGCTCTCACTACTCTATAACATCTGTGTAGCAGACACTGCTCTGTCTCTCTACCTCACATCTGCCACTCAGATTAGGCTATAAAATAAATTGTCTTTTATCATATTCTTGCTAAGTATGTTATTTGTCATTTCCAGAGAAGGAAAAGAGAGTTTAATTCTGTGTGCTATAATAAATGAGTCTAAGCCCCACCCCTATACAAGAGCAATGCCGGCAATATGTAGAGCTAGATAAGGACATAATTTCTTTCTTGTTCCACCTGCTGGTCTATCTTGAAAAATGCAACAAACTGAGGATTGAACTGACTCAGGTGTGCACCTTTTATTGATACTGTGCTTGTTTAAATGGTAAAATGAAAAGTGAAGAGCAACCAACTTTCAGGCAATGCATCAGCAGGAACCAAAAAAGAAGAGTTAATCGTTGTCTTCAGTTGCAAGGGAGATTTGTTAATTATCTGCACATATTTCCATGACTCTGCAGGCATAACATTGGTGAACAATCAGGCCCATCAGGGTACTTGTAGTGTTATAATAATAGTCTTTCTTGGGTATATTGTCAGAGATGGCACAGCCAAGTGCAATTTGTTACTTGCTAAGTGTGATAATGATTCAGCAAGGCATGCCCTATTGAGTCAATTACACAATCTATTGTTAGGAGCCTAGGGGAAAAGGAAAAAAAATGAATACATTTAACAGGCTAGGGAGGTTGAAGATGCCATACCTGCTGCTAAGACATACTAGTAGCCAATCAGATTGCTGAAGTACCATGTAAATTATCATATGCATGCAGCTAACCTTTATGTTAAAACATCAAAGAAAACAGGTACCATCCCTAACCTGCCATTTAGAAATGCTGTGCTAATGTATCTGCAGGGATGTAAAGTGGTTGTTAAATAATACATAGAATATAACAATAAAGGTTAGATCAGATTCCCCTAGACTCAGCAAAGATTCAGGTGCGATAACTTAATCATTCTGTCTAACATTCAGCTGGTGACAGAAATAGAGACAATATATGCCACATGGGAGCAAAGTAGATCTTAGGAAAACAAGTACAGTAAAACCTCTGAAAGTTAACTACCCAAGGGACTTAAGGAAAGTGGTCAACATATGGAACAACTGTACTGATATGTACACATCTCAACGCTGGCTATACCAGTCAGCATACCTGGACATTTTCTCATGGCAAATGACTTTAACTACATTATCAAATGACTGACATCCTCTTCTTTCAGACTATCTGCAATTTCTGTGTCCTCCCCACTTAATTATTCTGCTTCATCAGTTGCTTCGAGCACATTTCTGCTGGGTTGTATCTCAGTTAATAGTGATTGGAAAATTGCTTCTGGGTCAGGATCATTGCAAATTGCCACATCGTCATCCACTGAAACAAAATCTTCAAAATCTACCCCCTCGAAATCCGCCATGAGAGGTGGGCTGTCTAGTGTTGCTGCAACATCTTGCAACATCTTGCTCTTGGGTTGTAACAAATCCAGCTTTCTTTAAGAACTTCTGAATTGTTTCAGGCTGAACTTTAACCCAAACAGAACTAACCTGGAGAACAGCATCCAAAGATGTAATTAATGTGGCGGACAAGTTTGCTTCTGTAGATGGACTATAGCTTTGCATTTTAGCAGTGACCCAGAAGCTGGGCTCGGTAGTGCATTTTGAATGTTTTGATTATGCCTTGGTTGAGAGGATGAATTTTTGATGTAGTGTTTGGAAGCAAAAATATCAGTTTCACATTTGTTGGATGATTCACTTGGGGATGGCTAGGACAATTGTCCACTACAAGGAAAATGGACTGTTTCTTCTTCATTTTTCAGTCGACACATCTTCAAATAGAGGCCACTCCTCAAATAGGACACCATGCAGATTTGTTAGATTTCCATATGACAGGAAAGTCTTTGGGCTGCAGGTTCTTGAATGAGCATGGTTTGCCGATTTACCAATCACCAAAGATTTTAGCTTCTTTCTGAACTGTGAAATGTTCTTTAGAAAATGTTCTTTCTATGAAGTGTTCTTTAGAAACACTCTTACATTTGTCACCTTTCATAACAAGGCTCCTGTCAGGCATCACCTTGAAAAAGAGTGCAAGCTTGTCAGCGTTAAAGATGTTGTCATCTTTGAAGCCACTGGCGAAGTCCGGAAACTTTTCAATGAACTCTTCAACAACTTCTACTGGAACTTCATTAGATTCACCACAGAACACTTTCTGGGAAATCTTGTGTCACAATTTAAATTTCTCGAGCCAAACCCTAGCTCCTTTGTGAGCTTTTTAAAGCAATTTCTTGGATCATTGGCCCAGATATTCAGGCATTAATGGCCCTCATTTGTTTGAACCAGCATAACGAGGCTCCATTGACTTCATTCAGCAAAGTTTTTCTCCTTTCCATTGTAAATCTCCACTTTCTTTATTGTATCGCCCCAGACACTCACACTTACATTTTTTGATATTGGTTACTGTCGTCTTGCTGATGCCAAAATGTTCCACCGTCTTTCTTTGGGTACTGCTTTCCAGAAAACATAAAAGATCAACCTTCTTCTTCAGTGTCAGTTCTTTCAGTTATTCCTTTTTGCCATCATGACTCAATTAACAGCAAACGCTTTCAGTCAACTTGCATAGAGAAATGACAAAAAAGTAAAACCTGGTTCTTTCTCATACTACTGTTTTGTAATTGTACCTAACAATGGTTAAATCCATTGGGCGTGCACTGGCAGCAAGTGCTGGGGGTGTGCACTTTGCCTTCCCGCCCTGGGAGCCGGGTGGACGGATGGGTACGAGCCCTAGGGGCATGGCTGACTGCACATTTGCTGCTAGCCCAGCTGAATTTAAGCACTGCCATTGCCGTCCAGAGCCTTTTCTAACCATTGCCGTCCAGAGCCTTTTTCAGCAAGTCAGCTTTGGAAGCTCGTGGCTGTCAGCCTTTGCCTCCGTCTTTGGATAGGTGGAGTTTGTCCACCTGAGGGGACCTGTGGGGATGCCTCCCAAGAAGCAGGCTGGGAAGCTATGGCCTGCACCACCTCCACTCACCACCACCCCGGCCCCTCTAGTGCCCGGCATGAAGGGGCCCCCGTGCTGGATGCCCCACAATTGAACCCCGGGCCCTCCTGGAGCACATGGCAGCCCTGGGATGGGCCTCCGGGCTGGACCTGCAGCCAGCCATGTGCAGGTCAGCCAGACAAGCAGCCAGGGCTGTGGCTGATCCTTTTGCAGCAAATTGGCCTGACCTCGTTGCTTCCCTCCGACAAAGGGTGGAGCAATTGGAGGCTGCCCAACCCCCTCCACAGCCTGGGGCTGCAGCTTCCACCTCGGCAGGGGTCTCTATTTTTCCTACCTTTGACCCGGAGGAGCACAGCCCGACAGGACACAGTAGAGCTGGTGAGATGGGCTCTACATCCATCCTGAGCCCCAATGCTCAGCGGCAGCTGGAACCTCTGGTGGAGGTGGTTGCAGCGGGTGCAGCTGGTGCAGCTGGTGAGTATGGGGTTTACATCAGTACACCTCTCCCCAGTAGGCCCAGCACCACCACCCAGTGGCCCTGGCCACATCCCAACATTCCCTCTCTTCCTTGACATGGTACTTCACCTGCCCACTCACTAGGCTCAACCTGGGTAGCTCCCTACCCCCCATCCCCCACTGCCGAAAGTGCCAGCTATAGGTCCCTTCTTAGGCACAGGGTAATCCTATGGATGATGCACCTCTTCCATATCCGGTCTGGCCTTACAGCCCACCTGTTAATGTGGCCTACCACTTGGTGCCCCGCTAGGCCATCCCATCAGGAGACCACTCCCTACCATTAGGGGATCACTTGTTCCCGGTAACCAGGGACAAAATCTGGTGCTGCGAGTACATGGACATCTTCGGCCTCCTAAATCAGGATTTCACAAAGGAGGAGAAGGAGGATGACCATGACAAGGAGTTGGCCCAGCGCAAGAAACCTCCTCGCACCAGGACCAACTGGTTGCCGGCCTATCTTATCTATGCGGCTGTTTCCATGAGGGCCCACCCTGATTTGGTTTTGCCACTACTTCAATACCTTGATATCGTGTACAGGGCATGTGTTGACTTTCCCGCATGGCGTGGTTGGCGTACAACGAGGAATTTCATATGCACGCAGCACTCCATCCTGAGATGCACTGGGATGAGCCTCACCAACTGCTCTGGCTGTAGTACATGACGCCTTCCCACCTTGCCCTGGGGGAACGGTATGATTGCGGGCATCTGGTTCAACACACAGGCACCATACAGTTTCCCCACCAGCTGGCAGGGGAGGGGGTTCCAGCCCGCCTGCTGTATTGGGGCTATTCATCCACTGAACATTGTAACCACAAGCTGTGCAGATTTAGACATGAGTGCTCCATCTGAGCCGGACTTCACCCCTCCAGTACTTGCCTCAAAGCCGGAGCATCCCAGGGCCGATCCTGGGAACTCCCCGGCTCCAAACACCCTGCCTCTGACCCTTTTCCAGCTTCAAAAGGGGCCCAGCCCAATTCGGCTTGAGGTCCTGCAGTGTTGGCTGCGTGTGTACCCCAAGCGGGCCAATGCTCATTACTTGAATCAGGGCTTTTCATTTGTCTTCTGCATCCCTTTTGTGGGTGCCCACGCACCGCAAGTCACCCCAAACCTTAAGTCTTTGAGGGGGAGGGAACATGTGGCTTGTGCAAAGATTTTTAAGGAGGTCTGGGAGGGGTGGGTGTCAGGCCCTTTCTCACTGCCCCCCTTCCCTAACCTGAACATTTCACCCCTCAGCTTAGTCCCAAAGAAGTCCTTGTGGACTTCCGCCTTATACATCACCTGTACTACCCCGAGGGTGCATCAATTAATGATGCTATACTGGATGGGCTGTGTTTCATCTGCTATACCTCCTTTGACGAGGCCTTGCACATGGTATGTTCCTGTGGACCAGGGGCCTTGCTGGCCAAGTGCGATATCAAGTCGGCTTTCCAGCTGCTCCTGGTCCATCCGGACAACTTCGAACTACTGGGATTCCGTTTTGAGGACCAGTACTTTGTGGATCAGGCCATGCCATTTGGTTGTTTGATTTCATGTGAAGTTCAGCTCCTTTTTGCACTGGGCCTTGGTTCGTAGGTCGGGTATGGATAAGGTGTCCCATTAGTCCCATTACCTGGATGCTTTCCTTTTTGGGGGCCTGAGGGGGATCCGACACCTGTGCCCAGTTCCTGGGCTCATTCCAGGAGCTCATGGTGGAGATGGCCGTACCCCTGGCCCCAGAGAAAAGGGAGGGACCCTCCACCTCCCTTACTTTTCTGGGCATTGAGGTTGATACTGTTGCCCAGTCCTCTTGCCTGCCATTAGATAAGGTCCGTATTTCGGACAAGAAACACCATATGCTCTCAAAGCACAAAGTTGGACTGCAGCAGTTACATGGCCACCTTAACTTTGTGTGTAAGGTGGTGGCTCCCAGCCGGGCTTTTGCCAGGCGGCTTTGCAATACAATGGTGGGCTAGTCCAAAAAGTTTCACTGGGTCAGGCTCACCCGGGGGATCCAGGCCGACCTACAGGTGTGGTTGGCATTTTTGGTTCAGTTTGACGGCGTCTCCTTTTGGTGCTCTGAGGTGTCATTTTTTTCCTGTTTTCAGATACACTCTGATGCCTCTGGCTAGGTGGGGTACTGCATATACTCCAACGGTCGGTTTTGTTGTGGCCCCTGTCCCCCCCCCCCCATTGGCAAGATAAGGCCATTATCCGCGATCTGACTTTTTTGGATTTCCCCCCTATTTTGACCGCTCTGGTCCTTTGGGAAGCTCAGTGGTCCGACTCCACTGTGACCTTCTGGTGTAACAACGCAGCTGTTGTCCAGATTGTCAACTCCCAGACTTCCTGATCCCCACAGGTCATGCGCCTGGTCTGTCCCTTCGTTTTGATGCCTCTTCGTCTTAATATTGTTTTTAGGGCCCGCCATGTTGTGGGCCTTGACAACAGTATTGCTGACGCCCTGTCCTGTTTACATATGGCACAGTTCAGAGCCTTAGCACCGGGTGCCTGAGACCTTCCATCTGTGCTCCCCAAAGAAGTATAGGATCTTGGCAGGAGAAACTGAACAGGGCCTTGGGTTTATCCCTATCCAGCCACACCAGGCACGCATACCTGACAGCCTGATCCGCTTTTTCTGATTTCTGGGCCGGTTTCTCCCTTCCAGACTCCTGACCATTGCCAGTGAATCATGTACTCTGTTATATGGCTCCCTACGCCAGTCAGGCCTGGCTCCTCGCGTCATTTGCAGGCGCTTGTCAGCCTTGGCATTCGCTGCTAAGGCCAATGGATACCTGGATACCCTTGGGGATTTTCACATATGTAAGGTACTTGAGGGCTGGACGAGGGAACGGGGTCCGTGGCTGGACCTCCCCCACCCCATATCACCCCAGGTACTGCGGCACTTGACCTTAGTTTGGTACCAGGTTTTTCTGACCCTTATGAAGCAGCCCTTTTCCACGCCACTACGTCAATAGCATTTTTGGCACCCTGCGTATCAGTGAGTTTGTTCCTTCCTCTAAATTTGACCGATTATGTAAATCTTTTGAACTGGCTGATGTTGTTTTCACAGCCTCTTTCTTACAACTCCTGTATGCTCCTCCAAGACTGACCAGTTGGGACACGGGGCCACTGTGGTGTTATTGCGGTGTGCCATAGTGGAGTTTTGCCCAGTGTTGGCCCTGGACCACTTTGTTTCCATGCGGGGTTCATCCCCAGGGCCCTTTTTTGTCACCAAGGGGGCACACACCCTTATCCGTTACCAGTTTTGGAGGGTCACCAGCCATACCTATCAAGTTTTGGTTTTAAAAATAAGGGAAATTTTGTCGCCGTAGCTAAATTGGTAGGTGTGGCCAAATCAATGGGCGTGGTCAATGGGCGAAGATAATTTCTCTTCATAAATTTTCTTTCTCCACAAGGTAGAACCTTAACATCTATAAAGAAGCAAAAACCAATAACACTTGAAGTAAATAGACTGCCCTCAGCGAGGAGGCTTGCAGTAGCACTTAATTATTTCACACTTCATTTTCACATCAATTTTGCAAACTGCTAAGTGTTAAACAAGGCCTAAAAGTTCACTATACTGCCATTTCTAAACCTGATTCTTGCCACATGCTATGTACCAATATGCCAAGAGGCCAAAAAAGAGTCTTTTCTAAGCTGCAGATCATGGCACAACATATTGACCCAAAAATAAAGACTTACAAAGGCATATGTTATTGTACAGGCATTTCTATCAGATTACTAATCAATCTAAAAACAAAGATTTCAGATTCAGATATGGAAAAATAAGTTTCTAAATGTAAAGGTTTCCCTTGCTCAAAAGCCAGTCGTATCCAACTCTAGGTTTCAGTGCTCATCTCTGTTTCAAAGACGAAGAGCCAGCGTTGTCTGCTTCTGCAGACGTTTCCGTGGTCATGTGGCAGGCATGACTAGACACCTGAGTGCATGGAATGCTGTTTCCTTCCCACCGAAGTGGTTACTATTTATCTACTTGCAATTTCTTGCTTTCAAACTGCTCCTTTGGCAGGAGCTGGGACAAAGACAGGAGCTCATTCCATCCTGCAGTACTCGGGAATCGAACTGCTGACCTTCCGCCTCCCAGTCAGCATCTTAGCCACTTGCAATAACAAAGAGTTGCAGCCTATAAAAACCACAAAAACAACATACTGTATAGCTACCTGCTCTTGAGACTGACAGTAGATATTTCAAGCCAAACCCAAAGAAGAGAATTACAAAACAGGCTAGTTGAAATGTCTGAAGTGGTAGCCATGTTATTCTGTGCAAGCATATATGAGAGTAAACAAAATAGAATAGCAAAAAAAGATGAAAAATGTTGTGGCATCAAAGACTAACTCCTATACAGTATTTAAATGTAAGCTTTCATGGACCAGGTCTGTCGAAGTAGACTTGGTCCACGAAAGCTGACATTTAAATATAGGAGTTAGTCTAAGGTGCCACAATATTTTTTGCCTTTTTTGTTGTTGTTGTTGTTCTGTTTTGTTTACTTTCAAATAGGCTAGATATACTTCTGGTCCGACCTGGTATATTGCTGAATATATTAACAAATAGGAATGAGGGGGTGCACAAAAAACCTGGGATGAGGGAAACATGTGGAAGATGTTCAATCGCACAGTCGATTCCGACCCTTTGCGACCCCATGGACAATTGTCCTCCAGGAAACTCTGTCCTCCACCATCCTCCTCAACCTGCCCAGCTCTGTGCCCATTACATCTACAATACCTTCTAGCCATCTAATCTTTGGTCGCCCCCTTCTTCTTCTGCCCTCCACCCAGCATCAAGGCTTTTTCAAGTGAATCCTCTCTTCTCATTTGATGACCAAAGTACTTCAGCTTCATGTTTACTATTTGACCTCCCAAGGAGCAGTCTGGTTTTATTTCTTCTAAGATTGACTTGTTTGTTCTCCTTACTGTCCAGGGGACTCTCAAAACTCTCCTCCAACACCATATTTCAAAGGCGGCTATTCTTCTGCATTTAGCCTTCCTAATGGTCTCACAACCATACATTACCACCGGGAATACCATTGCTTTGACTATACGAATTTTTGTTTGCAAGGTGGTCTCTACTTTTAACTATGTTCCCCAGGTTCCTCATAGCTTGTTTCCCAAGAATCAGTCACCTTTTTATTTCATGGCAGCAGTCACCCTCTGCAGTGAACTTAGATCCTAAGAAAGTAAAATCTGTCACTGTTTCTACTTCTTCCCCATCTATTTTCCAGCAATTTTGACCCCATATTGTGATTCCAGCATCCCTACATTGCGCATTATGTGCTCTGTGTACAAGTTGAATAAGCAGGGTGATAATGCAAGCGCGGCGCCAAAATGGCCGCCGCGCTCTTTGCGGGGGCCCCCCCACGGGACGAAGGCATCCGGGTAGTTAGGGGCGTGGCCAGCTCCCTTATAAAAGGGGTGGCCACGAGGCAGCCGAGCTGCCATTTTGCGAAGCGACGGAGCGGAGAAGTTTTTCCCTCTTACTCCGTCGCTTTTACCTTGATTGGGAAGCCTTTTGGCTGCTGACCTTTCTCTTTTCGGCTTCCCTTAGGTTCGACTGAGATGCCTTCGAAGAAGAAGGCGGCCGCGAGCGCGGCTCGTGCGGTTCGGAGGCGCAATCCGGGTCGGAGGACCGCGGCTGCGCCTCCCCACCAGCCGCCTTTGCCGGCACCCACCGGGACCGGTGGGATGGGGTCTATTCCCCCCTGGCCGGAGGCTGGGGACCCGAGTAGGGGTCCAGCATGGGCTGCGGCCCGCGGCCCGCAAGCGGCGGACGCCGCTCCTGGTGCCCATTCTACTGGGCCTTCCTCTATAGGGGCGCAGCTCACTCCGGGGCCTTCCAGCCTTGGGGGGTGGTGTGGTCCCCTTCCTTGGCAGGTGCCTACATCGGCCCTACCGGGCCTGGGTGTGGGGTCATGGCCATATTCGGGCCCCGGGGTGCAAGGACCTGTACCCACGCCCGTAGCAGGCGGGCCGGCTGGCCCTTGGCCCCACGTCAGTGTGGAGGCCTTACTGGCCCGCGCGGCGGCCCTCGAGGCTTCCCTTCCTCGGGCCAGCCACGCTGGGGCTCCCTTTGGGGTTCATTTTGACGCGTCGTCTACTGGGCAGCGGCAAGCGATGGGATGGGTCGAGCAGCTTGAGGCGCGTGGCGCGACTTCGGCCACTGCCTCGCAGCTCCCCAACCAACAGGCCAGTGCGGGTCAGGCCCCGGCGACAAGCTCTACGGCGGTCGTGAGCTCCGACACCCCCAGTGGGCCGGAACCCCCGGTGGGGGCGGCCCGCGGAGGTGCAGCATGTGAGTATGCAGTCCAAACTAGTGCACCTACACATGTGGCCACGTTGGGGGGGGCTTTCCAATGGCCTTGGCCTCGCGTGGGTGGTGCGGCGGTACAGCCACTGACGCACCACCAGGCGACGTCAACCACCACCCAGGGCCCCGGGAGCGTTTCCTACCCTGTGGGGAATGTTTTGGGGGTGGCTGGGCTAGTCCAAGCCCCTTTCCAGATGCCCGCAGTTTCTGCAGTGCCTGTCTCGGCCTTGCCGACAGCGGGCTATTCCTTGCCACTGGGTGACCACTTGGCACAGGCCACCAAAGAGAAAATATGGCGAGGGGAGTATGTAGATATCTTCTCACTCCTAAACAGGGAGCCCACCAAGGAAGAGAGGGAGGGGCAGGATGAGAAGGATAAGGAACAGGCACGTCGTCGCAAGCCACCACGAACGTGGGCCAACTGGCTGCCGGCTTACCTCATCTACATGGCGGTGTACCTGAGGGCCCGGCCGGATTTGGCAATTCCGATGGTCCAGTATTTGGACAACATCTATCGGGCGATGGTTGACTTTCCGGGCCCGTCGTGGTTGGCTTATGACGAGGAATTCCGTATGCGAATTCCCCTGCACCCTGAGATGAGGTGGGATGAGCCATGCCAGAGGCTTTGGCTTCTGTACATGACGCCCACGCGCCCCGCGCCAAGGGAAAGATACCATTGTGGACATGCGGTCCAGCGAGCGGCTCCAGCACAGGTTCCCCGCCAGGTGGCGGGGCAGGGGGTTCCAGCCCGCCTGCTGTGCTGGACTTTCTCGTCTAATGGTTCCTGCAATAAGAAGAATTGCAAGTACAGACATGAGTGTCCCACCTGTGCGGGCCCCCATGCAGCCTCTGCCTGTCCCAGGCCTGGAGGGACACGGGGCAGAGGGAGGGGCGGACAGTGGGCTGGCAAGACTGCCGCAGATGGAGCTGGTTCACCGAAAGGCTCCCTCCTCAATTAATGTGGACATGTTGGAGCGTTGGCTCGCATTGTACCCGAAGGGGGAGGATGCGGATTATCTACTTCGGGGCTTTAGGCAGGGGTTCCGTATTCCTTTCATGGGTGACAGGTCCCCTCAGGATGCCCCCAACCTTTTGTCCCTTAGGGGGAGGGAGGAGGTGGCTGCCGCTAGCATTAGTAAGGAGGTCAATGCGGGCAGGGTCGCCGGCCCTTTCCCTGCACCCCCGTTCCCTAACCTTAAGGTATCGCCCCTGGGCTTAGTTCCCAAGAAGTCTCCAGGCGAGTTTCGCCTTATCCATCACTTGTCCTACCCAGCCGGCCGATCGGTCAATGATGCTATCCCTGATGACCTTTGCTCAGTCAGGTATACATCTTTTGACCACGCGCTGCGCATGGTGCGCTCATGTGGCCCGGGTGCGCTGCTGGCTAAGTGCGACATTAAGTCGGCTTTTCGCTTCTTGCCGGTGCACCCGGGCGACTTTGAATTGCTGGGTTTGAAATTTCGGGGCGAATATTACTTTGATAAGGCCATGCCTTTTGGCTGTTCCATATCATGCTCGGCTTTTGAGCGTTTCAGTACCTTCCTAGAGTGGGCTTTCGTCCGCAGGTCAGGGTCCCGGTCTGTAGCCCATTACCTGGATGACTTTTTATTCGGGGGTGAACGGGGCTGGGACACGTGTACACGTCTCCTCAACACATTTCAGACGCTAATGGAGGAACTCGGTGTCCCTTTAGCGCCCGAAAAGACCGAGGTCCCATCTACACAGCTAGTCTTCCTGGGGGTGGAGATTGACACGATAGTGCAGGCGTCTAGGTTACCGCGGGATAAGGTGTCAAGGATAGTGGCCCTTATCTCGGACTTGTTGGCCAAGCGCAAGGCATCACTGAGAGAACTGCAGGTGCTGCATGGTCACCTTAATTTCGCCTGCAGAGTGGTGGCACCGGGCAGGGCTTTTGCCCGGCGCTTGTGCGACGCTATGGCAGGATTATCCAGGCCTCACCATAGGGTTAGGCTTACCCGGGGTATCAGGGCAGACATGCTTGTCTGGTTACAGTTCCTGAGGGAGTTCAATGGGGTCTCATTTTGGAGGCATGACCTCCTGGCTTCCCCTCAATTTCAGATTCAGTCTGATGCCTCGGGATCCCTCGGTTATGGGATGTACTTCAAGGGGAAGTGGGCCTATGGTGGGTGGCCACCGGCCTGGGCAGGCACGGGTCACCTGCGTGATCTCACATATCTGGAGTTTTTCCCTATCCTGGGTGCTTTGATGCTATGGGGCCAGGAGTGGTCCAACTCGGTCGTGCATTTCTGGTGTGACAATGTGGCTGTGGTCCACATTGTCAATGCACAGACTTCTAAATCGCCCAGGGTTATGGACCTAGTGCGCCAATTTGTGTTGCGCAGCCTGCGCCTCAACGTACTGTTCAGGGCCAGGCATGTCCCAGGGGTTAATAATGATATTGCTGACGCTTTGTCCCGCCTACAGATCTCCCGGTTCCGTGCCTTGGCCCCGGATGCGGAGGAATTTCCCTCGCCACTCCCGGAGGAGATATGGACCATTGGCAAGGAGAGGTGAACCGGGCGATTGGCCTGTCGCTAGCGCCACGCACGCGTAAGGCGTATCACCACGCAATTAATTCTTTCAGGGCATTCTGTACCCAATTTCAACTTCCAGGAACCTGGCCGATCCCGGTAACCCATGTTCTGCGGTTCATGGTTTACCTGCATGCTCAGGGCCTTGTACCTCGCACCATAGCATCTAAGCTTTCAGCGTTGGCTTTTATGGCCAAAGTGGGGGGTCATGTGGACAGCACCTCTGACTTCCGTGTGAGACATGTTTTGGAGGGGTGGGTGCGCGAGCGCGGGCGTTGCCCGGATGACCGCCACCCGATTTCCCCAGGGGTCCTTACCCAGTTGGCCCGGGGCTGGCCTTGCCTCTGTTTTGATGCATATGAGGCAGCCCTGTTCCATGCAGCCACAACGGTGGCATTTTTTGGAGCGCTCCGCATCAGCGAGCTTGTGATGCTGTCTAAGGCGGATGCAAGTCGTAGGGCACTGGAACTCGAGGATGTCTGTGTTGCCAAAGACTGGGCTCAGTTGAGGATACACTCCTCTAAGACCGATCAGCATGGCGTAGGCAGTGGTGTGCGACTGCTACGGTGTTCTTTGGCAGACATCTGTCCGGTTGGTGCCCTACAGGAATTCCTGGCACTGCGTGGCACGCACCATGGCCCGTTTTTCTGTCACCAAGATGGGTCTCCCCTTACTAAATTTCAATTTTGGAAGGTGATGGGCAAAGCGCTGGCCAGTGTGGGCCTCCCAGGTGCCCGCTATGGCACTCATTCATTCCGTATAGGGGCGGCCTCGACCGCAGCTGCTTTTGGGTACTCCGGGGCTGACATACGTAGCATGGGACGGTGGGGTCCGCAATGTTTTCAGTTTTATGTGCGCCCACTCCCGCCGTGAGTACCAACCCAGTCACCTTACCTACTTTTCCTCATTTTTCTTTACAGACCCGGGGTGTCGTATTACACCGGTGACAGTATGGCTGGTGGGCCATAGCTACGTGCACAGGGCAGCGCGTTACGCTGCGGCGACAGAGTGGGGACCCCGACTGGGACTGGGTGCATACGCAAGTCTCACATGGCATGGTAAGCCTGGGATGTTATGGCGGGAGCTGCTGCCTTTCCTTTTTTCAGGCCAGAATGCTGACCCGCCTGACATTCTGATCATACACCTGGGGGGCAATGATTTGGGCCAGGTCACCGGCTTGTCGCTGAAGCATGCGATTTGCGAGGACCTCGCCTACCTGCATTACGTCTGGCCCGCCACAACCCTTGTTTGGTCGGACATGGTTCCGTGCCATTCCTACAGAGGGGGGGCGTTGACCTCCTGGCCCTTGACCGTGCTAGACGCATGTTGAATAGGGCAGTGGCGCGTTTCCTTGTTGACAGGGCTTGGGGGAGGGTCAGTCGTCACCCCGCTATTAGCCTCCAAAGTTATGACTTGTATGCAGGGGATGGGGTCCATCTGTCGCGAGGAGGTATGGACCTCCTGTTGGGTGATTGGCGAGCAGGCCTGTTGACCGAGCTGACGGTCTGGGGGGGGCGTCGAGCCTTCTTAGAAGCCCCTCCGTGTGGCGGGCAGCACTGGTAAGGTAAACATTATGACCCACAGGTATCCGGCAAGTTCGCAATTGACTGGACAACACTAGACAGGCATAAGTTGGTTAAACGTTGTCCGGTCAACGACGAACTAGGCGATGGGGTGATGGCTATAGCTAGACAGCATGCATCACCCCGTGATTTTACGGATACGCGTCAGAGGGTGGGGTCATTAGTTAGATATTGACTACGGTCAACAATTTGTTTGTGGTCAACAAACAAATTGATACAAATGGATACATTGTAGCAATTGCCGTTGGCAATTTTGGGTGGTACCTTACCAGTGTTACTTCGGCCTGCTTGCCTTATGAATTATGATTGGTCAATTACCAATAGAAATTTATAATTTGGACTAGGGCATGAATCAATAAATGTGGCCCAATGCCGTTATCCACTTTTATCAGTGTCTGAGTCCTTTATTGGGGGGTGCGCCTGCAATGCAAGCGCAGCGCCAAAATGGCCGCCGCGCTCTTTGCGGGGGCCCCCCCACGGGACGAAGGCATCCAGGTAGTTAGGGGCGTGGCCAGCTCCCTTATAAAAGGGGTAGCCACGAGGCAGCCGAGCTGCCATTTTGCGAAGCGACGGAGCGGAGAAGTTTTTCCCCTCCACCCCCTCCCTAGTTAACAGTGTGATGTTTTGGTCGCTTCGGGGCCGGGTGGGAATTTTTGGCTGGGACCCATATTGGCTTCCGGGTCCTGGTTTTTTCGCCCATCCCACACTGTTGCTATGGTTTGACATAGGGGTTTTGTCTGTTGCTGCTGTTGACTTTGGTCACATGGGCGGGTAGCACTGGTAAGGTAAACATTATGACCCACAGGTATCCGGCAAGTTCGCAATTGACTGGACAACACTAGACAGGCATAAGTTGGTTAAACGTTGTCCGGTCAATGACGAACTAGGCGACGGGGTGATGGCTATAGCTAGACAGCATGCATCACCCCGTGATTTTACGGATACGCGTCAGAGGGTGGGGTCATTAGTTAGATATTGACTACGGTCAACAATTTGTTTGTGGTCAACAAACAAATTGATACAAATGGATACATTGTAGCAATTGCCGTTGGCAATTTTGGGTGGTACCTTACCAGTGTTACTTCCGCCTGCTTGCCTTATGAATTATGATTGGTCAATTACCAATAGAAATTTATAATTCAGACTAGGGCATGAATCAATAAATGTGGCCCAATGCCGTTATCCACTTTTATCAGTGTCTGAGTCCTTTATTGGGGGGTGCGCCTGCAAAATGCAGCCTTGTCTTACTCCTTTTCCTATTCCAACCACTCTGTCATTCTGTATTCTGTCCTAACTGTTGCTTCTTGACTCATGTACAGATTTCTCATGAGGCATATAAGGTGTTCTGGTATCCCCATCTCTTTAATGACTTGCCACAATTTGTTGTGGTCCACACAGTCAAAGGCCTTGCTGTAATCAATGGAACAGAAGTAGACTTGTTTCTGGTATTCCTTTGTATCCTCCATGATGCAACGTATATTAGCAATGTGGTCTCTAGTCCCCCTGTCTCTTCTGAACCCAGCCTGCACCTCTGGTAGTTCTCTCTCTACATGCTGCTGCAGTCTTTCTTGTATTATCTTGAGCATAACCTTGCTAGCATGTGGGATAACTAAGCGCAATTGTTTGATAATTTGAACATTCTTTGGCATTATCCTTTTTTGGGATTGGAACGTATACTGATCTATTCCAATCCTGTGGCCACTGTTTTGTTTTCCAAATCTGCTGGCATATAGAATGCAATAATTTGATTCCATCATCTTTTAGGGCTTTGAAAAATTCAATAGGGATACCATCATCTCCACTGGCTTTGTTGTTTGCAGTACTTTTTAGGGCCTTTCTGACTTCACTCTCTAGGATGGCTGGCTCAAGTTCAAATTCCTCATCATTGTTATTATCTGGAGTGTTGAGGTCCTTTTTGTAGCGTTCCTCTGTGTACTCTTTCCATCTTTTCTTGATCTCTTCTGCATCAGCTAACTCTTTTCCATCTTTGCCCCTTATCATGTTCATTTTTGCTTTAAACGTTCCCTTGACTTCCCCAATTGTTTTGAAAATATCTCTAGTCCTGCCTCTTATGTTGTTTTCCTCTATTTATTTGCACTGTTCATTTAGGTACGCTTCCTTATCACTTTTTGCTTTTCTTTGAAATTCTTTATTCAAGTGATTGTATTTTTTCCTTTCTCCTTTCGCCTTTTGCATTCCTTCTTTCCTCTGCCATTTTATGAGCCTCATCAAGCAACCACTTTGCTTTTTTACGTTTCTTTTCTTTTGGTATGGTTTTCCTTGCTGCCTCCTGCATGATGCCCCACATCTCTGTCCATAATTCTTCTGGCACTCTGCCTATCATGTCCAGACTGTTAAATCTGCTCCACAACTCCACCGTGTATTCCTTAGGGGTGTTGTCTAGGTCATATCTGTCTGGCCTAATTGTTTTCCCTATTTTCCTTAGTCTGAGCCTGAATTTTGAGATCAGTAGATTGTGATCTGAGCCACAGTCTGCTCCAGGTCTCGTTTTTGCTGACTGTATGGAGCTTCTCTATCTTTGGCTGCAGAGTATGTAATCAATTTGGTTTCGATGTTGGCCATCTGGTGATGTCCATGTATAAAGTCACCTCTTGTGTTGCTGGAAAAGGGTGTTTGCTATGACTAGTGTGTTCTCTTGGCAGAACTCTATCAGTCTTTGCCCTGCTTCATTCTGTGTTCCAAGACCAAACCTGCCTGTTATTCCATCTACTTTTTGATTTCCTACTTTGGCATTCCAATCTCCTAAAATGATGTGGACATCATTTCTTTGTGTTTGTTCTATGAAGTGCTGTAGGTCCTCATAGAACTGGTCAACTGTGGCTTCATCTGCACCAGTGTTTGGTCCATATACTTGGATTACAGTGATATTGAAAGGTTTGCCTTGGATTCTGACTGACATCATTCTATCATTTTTGAGATTACAGTAATACCTCATACAAAGTTCGCTTCATACAACATCGGATTCATACAACATCGCCTAATTCCTTGAAAAAGTTGCCTCATACAAAGTCGTGCGACTTTGTATGAGGCATTGGGTTTTCCCCAGGTTGCATTGTGCCTGGGCAGTATAAAAGGCAGGACACATGTGTGCATTGCTCTTGTGGGTTTTGCATGAGGCAAAGATGTTTAGGAGTGGTTTTGAGCGCGGTTTTGGATTTTTTTGAATTTTTTCATCAGAATTTTTAGAAGCATTCCTGGGATTTTTGCAGCATTCTTCAGGTTCTTGGACAATTAGGGTTGTTTGACATGTTTTTGTAATGTTTTTAGCCTTTAGACAATGATTTTTAAAGTTCTGTCAGTTTCCTGTCTGTTTCCTTGACTTTGCTCTGAAGTCTGTGCTGTTACAGTACAATGTATCTCTATGGAAATGACATTGTATGAGGCATTGTGGCAAGGATTTGGACGTTGTATGAGGCATCGCGGCTAGGATTTTGCATGCCTCATACACAGTCCAAATCTGTATAAGGTCCAAACTTGTGGAACCAAGTTTCGACGTTGTATGAGGTATCACTGTATGTCCCATTACTACTTGTCTCACTCCTTTATTAACAATTATGGCTACTCTGTTTTTTCTGAGGTTTTCTTGTCCACAGTAGTAGACATGATGGTCTCCAGAACTTAATTCACCCATCCCTGTCCATTTTAGCTTGCTGATTCCCAAGATATCAATGCTTATTCTTTCCATTTCCTTTTTGACCACTTCCAGTTTTCCTTGGTTCATAGATCTTACATTCCATGTCCCTATACAGTATTGTTACCTACAACATTGTATTTCTTCTTTCCCCCCCCCCGTCCTGCCCATCCCCCTTTTCCCATCTGATGTGCTATCATGTCTGCCACATGACCACGGAAATGTCTACAGAAGCAGACAGTGCTGGCTCTTCGGCTTTGAAACAGATGAGCACTGAAACCTAGAGTCGGATATGACTAACTTTTGAGCAAGGGAAACCTTTACCTTTACCTTTACCTTTAAACAACAGCTAATATGGGATACTTGACAGGTATGTCACCAGTGTGGCCCTCTCCTCAGAGGGCCTGGCTGGGATGCGCTATGGTACCCATTCCTTTCACATCGGGGCGGCTTCTACTGCTGCCTCTTTCATGTACTCAGATGAGGATATCAAGCATATGGGTTGATGGACTTCGGCGCGTTTCCATTTGTATATTCACCCACTACTGATTTGAACACCTTTGCTGGCCCATTTTTCTCTTCTCTTTTTTGCAGGTGCACTTTCTGCCATGCCAGTGCCCAGGGTTTGGATTGTCGGCCACAGCTTTGTGTACTGGGCCACAAAATATACAGCCTGTTCCCCTTGTGGGATCCATCTCAGTCTCCGAGAGTCAGCGTACCTGATTTGGCATGGCTTCCATGGGATGTTGTGGTCCCACTTGCTTTCGTTTGTCATGGAGGCCAGGAGGTGTTCCCCCCCGGACATTCTGGTTATTCACCTGGGAGGCAATGATCTGGGACATGTCACTGGCTTGGATCTCTGTATGTCCATCCGCTGGGACTTGGCTCTGATCCGCCAGCACTGGTCTTCAGTCCACCTCATTTGGTCCTCAATTACCCCATGGGTGGTGTTTCGAGGGTACGGCGACCCCCGGCACATAGATCGCACCCGCAGAGTGGTTAACAGGTCTGTTCTCAGATATTTCCGCGAGGAAGGTGTCGACACCTTTGTAGAGCATCTAGGGATCCAGATTGAGCTTTGCCACCTATTCCGCAGAGACAGGATGCACCTCTCTGAGGGCGGCTTCCTGTTGTTTGTTGCTGCTCTGCGGGACAGCCTCCTGACCGAGCTGTTGGCTGGGGGGCAGCAAGTAGTAAAAAGACTCCTCCCCGTGTGGTGGTTAGCACCAGAAAGGACCCCAATAGATACCTAAGAACTGACAGGTATGCATTTGTTTGGGCATACAGTTCCAGACAAGAGAGATATCGTTGCGGGCCAATCAAATACAGACCAGGAACAAGGGCCTGCCAAGCTTGGCAGCTTGCAGGCCCTTACCCAGTTCAACCGAGTTCTGGTCGGAAGTGGAATTGTCCATAAGTAACTTCTAACTGGGGATCAAATTCATTTGGAATCAAAATCAATCAAAATTGTAGTATTAAATTGTTCAGGTACAAATTAACTATTGTAGGGCCTTATCGGTGCTACTTAGGCCTGCCACAAAGCAGTTAACCAGTTACAAGTTCTTAATCCAGTTTACATTAATAAAGTGACCCAATTTTTCAACCAACAAATACGTGTCCATCTTGTTACTCACATGTGTTGTGTGGATTTTGTTTCATTTTATCAATGGCTATTGTTATCAATCCTGAAAAAGGCAAAAAATGAAGTGGACAAAATTTAAGTCTATGTGCAATTTGCATTGTGAAATGAATGCATAATTGTTAAACTGCTGAATCAAAGTCAAAATTAATGTATTCTTTTATATTATTCTTGAAATAAATTCATTGCTACCAATGTTGCATTTCACTTTTCTTACCCTTGGTGCATACTGGACTCAAACGGTCAATTTATAGAGAGTAAATTATTACTGTGTATCAAGGTCCAGGTGGTCAAGATACAATTTACAGAGGTGGTCAATATAGAGAGGCTGGCTTTCCATTGTGTTCATATGATGTATGTCCAGTCTATGAATATTAGGTCAACCTGGGTAGGTGGTCAATGTAGGGAGGTGGTCAACTATGGAGGCTTTACTGTATTTCCATTGAACAACCTATTCATTGTGAAAATC
Source organism: Bradypodion pumilum (assembly GCA_035047305.1). Taxonomy (NCBI): domain Eukaryota; kingdom Metazoa; phylum Chordata; class Lepidosauria; order Squamata; family Chamaeleonidae; genus Bradypodion; species Bradypodion pumilum. The sequence goes on from JAWDJD010000006.1 coordinate 82,656,482, forward strand.
AAAATTAAAAATCAAGCCCATCTTTATCCTATCACAAAATAAAACATACTAATTACAGCAATAACAAACAGAAGTCTTTTGCTACTTGAGGGACACCACCTCTGCAAAAACACTAAATATATGAGGGAAAAGGATAGAAGTATGAGTATGCTCTGGGAAAAACTGAAGATACAATTGCACCCCACCCCTCCAAAAACAGGACTGCTCCAAGACATTTTTAAGCTTAAAGTGCAAGACAAGTTGACACTCCCTCCACAGGGCACTTAAAAAAACAGGCTGGATTGACAGTTCGATCCATCACACCTGAGGTCTCAGGTAACACTGAAAACCCAGAACAAGTTGTGGCATATTACCACTCACTGGAACATCTGCCCCTACAACATCTTTGTTTTGAGGCAGATACCTCATGTATATATATTGCAGTTTTCATATCCATATTTTTAATTTGTGTCCTAACTTTGTAAAATAATTTGTCCCTTTGGTCTTTAACAACCTCATAATTTAGTAACAAATCTACAGATACCAGTAGACTGGGTTTGCATGACGAGATGTCTGTCTTATTTTACAGCATGGCAGTTTAACTGTGCTGGAAAGCCACCAGTTATTTCAAAGAATGTTTGTCATTCAAATTCAGATGTAGTCATCCAAGGAAAAAGAAACAAAAATTAAAGTTTCCAAGACGAACTATTTCTCAGGGGTTGTTTTACAAGTAAAATTTGATAGGTGCCTCAAAGGAAAGAGCAACCTGAATTTGATTTGTTTATTTTGAAAAGTTAAGCTGGTTTTTAAAACGTATGTTTAACATACAGATAGCCAGATGTCTCAACAGATGTTCCAGAAGCAGTGCATACAGTAGGAGCCTGCGAATACCTGGACAAGATCAGGAAGGTCTGTTGGCCTGGCTCTGGCCGATGCTTACAAGTCCTTCCAGTCATGGAAAAACTGCAGGTACACTACAGCAGGCAGAGGCATTACATCATTCTTCATATTTGGCTTGTAACACTGTTCTCAAAACAACTTATATAAAACCTAGTTATCAGTCTTTTAACAGGACGCAATGCCTTGGTGTGTGTGTTTTGATTTTTTAATTAAACAGTGTGTTTCATAAATCTAATGAAGCACACAGGTGTTGTTAAGTGAGTCACTACATTAGTATTTTTATTACTGGGGCAGAACGGGTTTTTTTTTTATTCGGGAAATTTCGTCATTTCATCAGCCAATGAACTAATTAAGATCGATTGGATATATTTTTTAAAACAAGTGCCAGTTTAGACATTATCTTCTGTCTTCATTCTTACATTGGAGCATGTCTTCTGATAGCAGGGATTTTGAGATAGATTGGTCTGAATATCTTGAGGCAGCATAGGATAGGGCCTGTGTACAGTAGCTGACAGAACCAGTGTAGTGTGGCTTTTAAAAAGCCACTTGAGATCTGGGGGATGGGGAATGGGGGGCAGACCAAAATGCCATTTGGTGCAATCCTTGCATTCCAGTTGCATTTTTCTCCTCCAAAGGAACAAGATGGGGCTGCTGCCCAGCTGATCAGGAGGGGAGAACTCCCTCCGATCAACTAGAAACTGCCCCTGTAATTACCCACTATTTTATCCCATATCCAACAAGCACTGAAAATGGGACAAGTGGGGTTATTACAAATGGGATCTTAAACAGGGTCCAAAACCACTACCAGAAAATAGTTAAATATTCAAGCAAAACAAGAGGAGCCCAGTGAGATAAATGGCCAGACTGTCTATTTTCTATTAAGGATGACCAGAAGGAATTTTATAGGCTATCCAGTTCCAAACACATATAGAACCCCTGCACTGGTAGTAGTTGTTTAGAAGTGGGATTGTGCAGTATCATGGACTTATGGAAGTATATAATTAAAAGATAATCAGAGAATCATCTAATTGAACTCCTTCATATGACTCTAGTCTAGCTTTTTATACATGTTCTACATACAGACTAAACAGATAATTCTTTGGTGTCCTTCAGCAGCCAGCACCTATTTGCTATATGATCTCAGGTGCCTCTTCCTTTTCAGAATCCTGCTTGAACATCAGGCACTTCTCACTCCATATACTGTAGGTTAAATTCCTTTGTTGGGGATTGGAATGTATGTTGAATTTTTCTAATCTGTGGTTCATTCTTTTGTTTTCCATATTTGTTGTCATATTTCTGTTAAGAGTTTAATATGGACACTAATTGAGAGAGTGAATGATAATCAGTCAGTGCAGCAAAGAAATCTGTTTAAACAAACACAGAACAATAATTTGGACAGTGGTAAACTGCTCTAGCAAGACACACTTAGTGTCTGAGGCAATATTTTTGGTGTCAATAAAATGGTACAGTAGAGTACTGATAAAATTTGCTGATCTGTTGCAAACTTTTGATCAGCTGTTGCTTGATGACAATAATTTTAAAATATTAAATATTAGTGAAATACTGCTTACATAAAAATGACATTATATCACTATAATAACAGTATTTTAAAATTATAAAGAGAGATTCTTTGATGCACCAGTTTTCTTGATAGGTTTTTCTTTTTAAGGAAAAAAAAAGATTTTTGAATTTTTATTAATGAAAGTCTTAAACATATTTTTTCTTCACTTCCCCTGTCTTCTGCTGAGCAAGGGAAGTGATTAATTCCCAATATATAGAAGTAGGTCACTTATTAAGACACTTCCCAATATTGGTGGGGTTTGATCAGAACAAGCTAATCAAGCCCCACCAATTCCAAAGTGACCCAGGCTGGATTGCTAATGTAACTGCACTCAAAGTGCCCTTTCCTAGTGCAATCACATGTAATCCTCTTTTGCTGTCTCATTGCACCATCACAGGTTAATTTCAGTATGTGCATTCAGAGATAAATATTGACTTCTTCATATACTGTATATGGATTTGATCCATGAACACTCATGCTGAAATCATTAGTCTCTAAAGTTTTACATTACAGTATTCTGCTGATGTTGGAGTGGGCCGGATATGGCCTACTGGGTCACGGAAATGGCCCACTGAGGTTGGAGTGGCTGGACTCAAAGAAGGCACACGAGGCAGAAGATGGTGAAAAGTCCAGCCCTGACTGAGGTCTGGATCGTGATATTTATTACTCTGGAGTTTGTACACGTGGGTCCTTTATGTCTTCATTCAGAGGGTCTTTTCCCTGTGGAAATTTACTGACCAGATATATTAATTTTTAATTTAATTTTAATTTAATTGTCATATTTATATATGCCGCCCACTCAGGCAGAACCCGACTCAGGGCGGCATTACAACAAGTTCTAAAAACACATTAAAACACTTTAAAAGACCCATATCCCACCCATATTCACAGAGGCTGCCCTGAATAAGCTGAGGCTTGTACGTCATCAGGAAGTTGGTTGCCCCTGACAACTGGGACTGGTGAGGACTATTGTTCTCCCCTTATCTGGGGGTCTTCCAGGTCTGACTTAAGGTCGTTATGTTTACTACAGTTTGACCTTACCCACGACCTGCGGGCATGAGTCATGCTATTGTGTGTTCTTATCAGAGTTTGCAACCTTGTGGGAACAGCCTGCGTCTGACCAGGTAATTCAGCCATGGCTTGTGAGTGAATTAATAACACTATCAATAATCGCCCGAACCCGGTTTTCTATTCCCTAGGGGTCAGAGTGGGTCTCGAGGCGGTTTTCTCAGCAGAACAGACCCTGCAGGAACAGTTTATGCCAATTGTGTAAGCGGTCTATCCACATGCTTTTTTTTCTTTCCCCTTCCCATCTTTTTCCTCTTTATTTTTGCCAATGTGCTGAAACAAACAAACAGTATGTATTGGGGAGGAGGGGGGGAGAATAATTACACCAACATTCTTGTATTAGAGTTTATTTGTGGCTAGATGTAATCAATAATGAGAAGAGTTCCTTTTTTGGACTAAATTTTCCAAAGTAGTTCAGTCAACATGATCTCCCTTTTTAAAAAAAGTTTTCATTTCATTGTATGGATCACAATTATTTTCCCTATTCTCTGTTTGGTCAAAATACAGGGATTGCTATTTCCTGTGCTAGTTGCCACAGGAAAAACTTCACAGTAGACTTCTGTTTAACAACACAGAATATCATTAGGTCCATGATGAGGCCAGAAACTAATAGCAAAGGAATGTAAGGCATTTGACACTCAAGCCAATACCCACAGGAACCAAATGTGTCATGTCTGCTGAGAAGGCTCTTTCACCTAGAACGAGGAAGATAACTTCCTACAAATGAAGAGATTGTGCATGAGATGAAATTTGAACCCCCTCCGAGTCTCTGTGGAATAATAAGAGCCTTGGAAACAACATCTCATACAAAAAGCAGAGCTAACAAAGACTGTCTGCTGTATTGTCCTGTTTTGAAAAAGCAGGGAAAATTGCATGCCTTGCTAAAGGTACCAAGTTAATATCCAGATCTAGAGACAAATATTAAGGGCATTGAGTAATGGCTGTGATGCATGCGGGGGGAGGGGGGAGTTCTCAAAGTCTGGCTTCAGCAGCAAACTTTTCATCACTCTAGGAATCATACATAGTTGTTGCTGGAAATATAATGTACATGAATATTATTGGCCTCTAGAACATAGTGAAATTGTCTCCAGCCCCAGGAAAGGCCAAAACAGGACATAAGAAGGATATCAGGTTTGGTGCAGAAAAGTAAAAACTGGTATATTTCAATGATTTGCATCTCCTGCAATTTATTTGAGGCAAGCTTACCAGCATATTGTTCCAGGTGGCAGCATGTAGGAAGCCCAACTGGGCACAGGGTGTTTGAGTTCTAATGAAGACCTCTTACCAATTGCTAATTTATACTTTACCTTTGCCAATGTGTGATGACTTTGGGGCATTGTTATTTTTATTGTTTTTTGTCCATAACTTATTCTGTTTGATTTATTGTTTATGTTTAATATCCCAGATAGGTGGGATATAAATGTAATAAATAAAATAAAATACTGTAAAATAAATACTTCTTCACAGACTTTATGGAGGCAGTCTCCATCCTATGGAGACACCCTCTGTCAGAAATCACCCTCCCATAATCTTTAGTAAGTCACAAAAATCTTTATGTCTCACACACTGTAGTGATGTCCTTTTCTTCCCAGTCAACTATAAATGTGTGGAAAAGGCAAGGAGACAAGAGACCTCCTCTACTTCCTACATGTTTGAGTGCTTTTGTTCTCATAAAAGGGAGGTTTAATCTGAAAAATTCCATCTCATTTGAGAATCATATCAGATGCTATTTTTCTAACTAAACATTTTCTCTCTCACAACAGTTTCCTCAATGATAAGTGCCTTAGCACTCAGACTTGTAAATGAAGCCTGTGTTTACCTTCCAATGACCAATCACAAAACAAAACATAATAAATGCAAGATATGTAGTTGGAGAAAATCCACACATAACAACAAGACATATTTTACCACTTGAGAAAATATATTTGCTGCCACCCCCCACCAAAATCAGTCATACTATGCAGTTTTCCTAAACTACATATCTTACATTTAGCATGCTCTTTGTTGTCTCCTGACTTCTTAGTAGAGTTTAGGGGAGATCTTGGGTTTTGTTGGAAGGTTTAGCTATTACTCATTATCTCCTGGGGTACAAGCAACTCATCCTAATGCATTATTTTTATTTTCCCCTATTTTCAATTATAAATTGCTAACCATCTTTTAAACCCTGTGTTGTATGGAATACAAAAGGTTTGTTGTAGTGTTGCTCCACCCCAGGTAAAGAGCAGTTCCTTATTTCACCTCATTGTTGTTCCAGAATCATTTGAAAGGTATGTTACAAGATCAGTATACTTACAAACCCCAAGGTTCTCATTTGGCTTTATTATGTTTAATTCTTTATAATATTAAATAAGCAAGAAAATAAGGAAATGGTGTAGTGCATTTATAACTGTTCTAGTTTGGAAGATTAACTCTCTCGGGTTTGCTACAAACTGTTTTGCAGCCATTTTACAGGCTTGGAGAAACAGAGAGAGAGAAGGCAAATGTTAATATGACCCTCAAGGATAGAAAGAAAGCTGCTTTTGTCCAGTTTTTCTAGACTTCCCTTTCTGAGGGTGATTCAGAATACATCTGAAGTGAATCAAGATGTTTCACATCTGCCTCTTGTTATTAGGAAATTCCCTTCCTATTTATAAACAAAATGCTTTGTTGAGGTTAGTTTGTCGATTCTATTGCCTGGCAGACTTGTATTTCCTGAGCCATTTGAACTTCAGTCCCCAAGCAAAGGTATGTTATAAATCTTCTGGAATCCATCAGTAAACAGGGAAGGGAGGAGGAGGCGGGGGAAGGAGGCGTAATTAGCCAGCAACCATCATGAACCATTTGCTTCATTTCAACTCTTGCTGTCAAGGCATTAAGAGCATGAAGAAATGTGTGGCAGGAAGACCAACAGTGCAATTTTGTGCTCCAACTATGCTGGTGAAAGGTTACAATAGTGCTTCTGGATTTGGCCTGAGTCCCTCCACCAATACATCTGAAGGACAGGCTGCTGCCACCAGGGATTCTATTTTCTTTTTCTTCTTCTTGTGCCATATCTGATTCCAAATATTGGTGATCATCATGGCGATGAGCCATGAAGATTGTCCTGAGAATATAAGGCAGTGGTCTTTCATCTGCCTTCCATATTGCAGCATGACAGCCATACCACTGAACCAGCGCTGCGAGTCACTTTCTGGTCCTGTTGAGTCCGGTGCTTAAGAAGTATTCTGACCAGCAGGATTGAGTTAAACATCTCAGTTTATTCAGCTCAGAGATACTGGACTGGGGAACATGTACAAGGCGGCCAGCTTATATACAGTTACACAGGTTGATACATTTCCGCCGGCTTCCGGAGAAGCTTAAAGTTTGTACTGATGAATCAGCTTTTTTGACAGTAGTTTGAAAATGGCGCCTTAGCGGTTTTAATAAATAATGCTTGGACAAAACAGGTCCTGAGCCCTTTTAGCACGCAAAGCCCTCCTCAGCCCCAGGCGAATATTGGCGAAGCTGGAGGGTAATGTAACCGTTTGAAGAGAAGAATAATTCACAAAATTCCATATTCAAGAATTATATAGTATTTTTATGTAAAGCTCAAAAAGATTCAACATAAGTAATTCCACCATGGGCTAGATAAAAGTCTTCATAAGACTAGGCTGTAATGAAGTTTTTTCTTGATAATAATAACAAAAATCTTGCTTGATATATACAACAAAAATAATTCCACTATGGGTAATAATGTATTCACTGAAAACAGCTGTTGCAAACGTATCGTTTCAAAGTCGATACTAGTTAATTCGACTTTTCCGAACTTATTGTTCCTTCTTCAGAAAATCTACATGAAAAGAGTTACAAAACAATACAAGCATTACTAAATATTAAATATTACATGAGAACTAATGTCATTTATACATTACAATGATGTAATTTCTGTTACTTTATCTTAACCTATAAATCCAAGGGTTAACCGTTGGAACTGGCTATAGGTTGCTATGCCTCGCCCTACTTGTCTGCACTCACCCTTCGTGCACACGGCTGATCTGGGTATGCAGGTCAACGAAGGATTGAAAAAACCGGCAGTGGGGCAACAGCCCCACAAACGCGAAGAAAGGGAAACAACTTCACTTCCCAACATTCCTTGCGCTGCGCCGTGCCGCGCCAGAGCCAATCAGGCTGAGAGGCTCTCGCACGGGGCAGCGTTCGGAAACGCGCCGCAGCCAATCAAAATAAAACCATTTTAAAAAAACGCAGCACAAACAGAAAGCACCAACCCATTACTACAAGCCCCAGCGTCCTGCGCGCCATGAGCATGCAGAACGCTGAGGAAAACGGTGCCCGAAAAATTAAAAAGAAAAACAACTCACCGCGTCACAGCCAAACACACACCAGCCGGCTTTCTATCCCTCACCCACGGCGCCTGAAGGACCCGACTGGAGTTTCCCCTTTAATATCAGTGGGTGGGGGTTGCGATCCCCCTCTCCGCTGGCTACCCTAGGGTTGGGAGGTTTGTGGGAACAAAAGGGGAATGTTTCCCAAACCCTTCTGGACTCAGGACACCAGGGAGAGGGGATCGATTCCCACCCCCCTCCTTTAAAAAACTCCGTCTTTTCTACTCTTTAAAAATGGAGTTGTTTTAAGGAGGGGGGAGGGAATCGATCCACTGTGCCTGGTCTACTGGGTCCAGAAGAGTTGGGGGGACATACCTCTTTTGTCCCCACAAACCTCCCAACCACAGGGGAGCAAGCGGAGAGGGGGGTCGCAAGCCCCACCCACTGATATTAAAGGGGAAACCCCGATCTACTTTCACAACTACACACAAAAAAGCACCATAAAACAATAAAGCCCCCTCCCCACCACCTAGTCCACCCTTACTAACCCCCAACGACCATGCCCCCCTCCCCACCACCTAGCCCACCCTTCCTAACCCCCAACGACCATGCCCCCCTCCCCACCACCTAGCCCACCCTTCCTAACCCCCAACGACCATGCCCCCCTCCCCACCACCTAGCCCACCCTTCCAAACCCCCAATGACCATGTACCTTCCCCACCACCAAATAAATAATTTTTAAAAAATTACTAAAAACACTCAAACACAGCCAAAAATACACAAAAACAAAAACACCAAAAACAATACGAAGTAAACAAAGACACAATCAAAAACAAAACAAACAGACAAAAAATACAAACTCCAACCCCCCCTCCCCCCGCCCACACACACACACAAAAGAAAGAAAACAAGCAAACTTACCAAAACAGGTGCTACCTCCACCAGGACTGGAAAAGAAATGAATACAGAAAGACCCTACTTACCAGAAGAAGCTCCACCCAGAGGCCAGGAGAGAAACAAAAGTCAAAAAACAATAACCCCTACCAGCACCACCTGCTGGCCACAATAGTAAAAACAATTCAAAAACACACAACAGCCCCAAACAAAACACAAATTCACAATTTTACACAAAAGGTCACACCAAAAAAAACAAGTAAAAAAAATTACACTAAACACACTTTCACACAAATCACAAATATATGTCAATAAAATACAATAGAAACTTTAAAAAATCCTGTGCTGAGTTATTATAGCATACTTTCTTCTTTTATTAATCCTCAAAAAAACCCAAAAAACCAGATCACAGTTAATAACAGCCAAGCCAAACAAATTTAACATAAATAAACATTTAAAAAATTAAAATTACAGACTAAGCAATTTTTTTTAAAAAAACAACACAATTTAACCTTCCAACACAATGTAACACTATTGCAAAAAAAAAATTGGCTCATTTTTAATTAAAAAACACGGGGGGAAAAGCCCGGCAACGCCGGGCAACCCTTGCTAGTAGTGTTATAACTGTGTTCCAATGCCTCTCAAAGCTAACCATACAGTAGCTTACCTATTGAGTGTAAGGAAGTATATTCTTATTGCGTCCTCACCTCCATGTAATTTTTTCTAGGTGCATGCAGACGTTAGCTGTAGAAATGTGAAGACTTCCTTTATGCTGTTAAAACGTTACACAGGTGTATCTAATTCGATGAACACTGACTCTCTCCACCACTGTGGTCAACATTAAGAACAGCTGTGACCAATTTACATTTACAGAAAAGAGGATAATAGTTCAAGCTCCTGATTTAACCCATTGGGGTACATGGTATCGAATAAATGTATATAAAATGCCTCTCGCTGTCTAAGTTTCTTATATCAATTTTTTCATATTGCTTGGGTCTAATCATTTCCAACGCTAAAAATTTAAAGTTGTTCTCAGAATGTGCCTGCTCAATATAATGGTTGACAAGAGGAGCTTCCAATACCTGCCCCCTAATTTTACAGCGATGTTTTGATATCCGCACTTTCAGAGCCCGACTGGTAAGTCCGATATATCATTTACCACATGGACACTCCCATAGATAAATAACGTGTTTGCTGGCACAATTGGTAAGAGATTTCAAGGAAAAAAGGGTAGTTCCTTCCCAGAATAGGAATTTATTTGGTCTCCCAACAGAACTGACATACCTGTTGGAAACTTTTTTTGCTGAATCATTAATGCTCTGGCTGTATGATCTGAACGTATTACCATGTTAATGATTGATTTTGTCTTTCTAAACCCCAAAACAGGCTCGTCTCTACAGCCAGGGAGCTTGCTAACCAAATGCCAGTGTCTGTATATAATTCTTTTGATTTCAGAAGCTCCTGGTGAAAACTCAAAGGAGCATCGAATGGTGTTATCTCTCCCCCCCTGCTTTCTTTCAAACAATTTCCTTCTGGGTGTGTCCTTAAATTTCTGCAGGGCTGTTTCAGTAATGTTTAATGGGTACCTTCTCTGAGTAAGTTTGCGCTGAATAGAGTAAGCAGAGAGTGTAAAGTCAACTAGAGAGGTAGAATTCCTCTTGGCTCTAGTGAACAATCCATACAGAATGTTATTCTTCACATAGGGAGGATGGTGAGAGGAGTATTTTAAGTACGGGTTCTATCAGTTGGCTTTCTGTATAACCTCCGAGATCCGAGTGAGGAGTGAAGCGGAGATTAATGTCTAAGGAATTCATCCATTGCACAAAATCGTACAGAATGTCTTTGGAGTCTAAAATGAAAAACAGATCATCAATGAATCTACTATAAAAGTGGTCTATTATATACATGTGGCATATTATCTGCAAATTAGAGGTATGGCCATTGGGAGCCCTTTAGCCCCCAGTGTAGCCAACATGTATATGAGCCATTTTGAAAACAAACACATTTATGATTTGCGAAATAATCCCTTTCAGCCAATTTCTCTTTCCTCCATGCAGACCAAGCAACATGGCTGGTCATGTAGGGCAGGGGTCCCCAACCTTTGGTTTTTGAACTTCAATTCCCAGAAACCTAAGTCAATTCCCCAAAGCACTAATCAGACAATGTACTGACTTAGGCTTCTGGGAATTGAAGTCCATAAACCAATGGTTAGTGACCCCTGATGTAAGCTGCAACAAAGTACTCAGCAGTTACCACTACAAGCCAGTGAATATGGAACCCAATGTTCTTTCTAGTAGGCATTGCATGGTAGCTATGGAGGTAGGGAGTAGCCGAGTCAGCACTATCTGATTATGTAGCCTTTGATGGGCCAGGAATATTCATTATGGCTGAAGCATTTACCTACAGAATGCTGAACCAATGGTCTCTATCCTCAGAATTTTTCTTATTTAGTGGCAGCAGCTGAAACAGTTGCTTCTCCTCATCTGTGATTGCCTGCAAGCTGCTTTATAGTCTCCAATTTTATTCTTTAATACAACTTTAAAAAAATATTACATGATCACCATACATTGCTGCAAGGATGTATACAAAAGTTATTTACATCAAAACTGACCAGAAAAAAATTCTCAGGATGTGTGTGTCAAAATAAGAGTCTGTGGTTGTTGTTGGGTTTTTAAAGTAAATCTTCAGATACACAGTTTATGCCTATTAAGTGCTTTTTAAATTGTTGCCTTGACCTTCAACTTGCTTCATAATTCAGCAGTTTAGGACTTCTATATATCTCCGCACACTCCAGTGTCTATACATGCCTGCACATGTCCATGAAAATGTCTGTCAACGCAGACAGCACTGGTTCTATGTCTATAAACAGAGATGAGCACTGAACCCTAGAGTTGGATATGACTGGCTTTTGAGCAAGGACAGCCTTTACTATATCTCTATGGGAATTCTCCAAGTAGAGAGAAGAGGGAGGTCTGTCTGTCTCAAGATAAGGTTATATGGATCATTAGAACTATCTGATATTTCCTGAATATTTTCAATCCTGGTTTAATTAACAAAAATCAGCAGCTACTTTTCCAAATCTGCATTGTGAATGAAAGCGCGGCGCCAAAATGGCCACCACGCTCTTTGCGGGGGGCCCCCCCCGGACTTAGACATCCAGGTGAGTTAGGGGGCGTGGCCACCCCTCTATAAAAGGGGTGGCCACGAGGCAGACGAGCTGCCATTTTAGAAATAGCGACGGAGAGGAGAAGTTTTCTCTGTCGCTGTTTGTTCTAGTATTCGGCTGTTTAGCCCTTGGTCCTTCCCGGCTGGGAAGGAAGGATTAGCACAGAGCCTTTAGCTTGCTGTCTGCTCTGTGCTTTTTGCGCTAGGTTTTCAATCCCTGGAAAGGGATCCTGCTCTTTCTTCGAATATATGCCTCCCAAACGGAAGGCCCCGGCGGTGAAACCGCGGCAAAAGGGGAGGACTTTTTTGGGACCTGCGCAGGACGGGGGGCAGCCATCAGGTCGGAGGACCAGGGGTGCGCCCCCGCTGCAGGGCACTAACCCAGCCTTGCCCACCGATACCGGTGGGGTGATTCAGGCTGGCACTTGGCAGCTGGCCTTGGCTAGCCAGCCTCAGGCCGGACCCTCAGGGGCTTCGGCCCTCAGCCCGCAGTTGCCGGCCATGGTCAGGACAGCGGGGGAGGGCCTGGCGCGGGTGCGCAACCCGTTCCTCCTCCAGCCCCTCATGGGCCGGAGTTTTGGGCATGGCCCTATTCTGTCCCAGGCTCTCACTTCGGTGTTCCTTTTCAAATGCATGGTGGGCCTTTCGGCCAACCCAGCCCGCCTTATGCTGGGGGATCTGTGGCAGTGGATGCTTTACTTGCACGTTTAGCAGTGCTGGAGGCATCCTTGGGGATTGCACAGCATCCTATGGGAGGGGGCCCTTCTCTCTCTGCCGGGGGCCCTTCGTGCCCACCGGCTACCTCGACGGCTGCCACACTGCACCAGGCGGCCAGCTGGGTTGAGCTGCTTGAGACGCTCCGGCCTGCGCCTGCCGGTGTCTCGCAGCTCCCTGTTCGATCAGAGCTGCAGACAGGGAGCAGTCAGGTGTGGCCCCAGAGCTCGATTCCGGTCGCGAGCTCCGACGCCTGCCGTGGGCCGGAACCCCCAGTGGGGGCGGCTCATGGGGGTGCACCTAGTGAGTATCAGGTTCAAATTAATGCACCTACATCACAGCCCACTTCCAGTGGTGGGGTTCAGTGGCCCTGGCCTCGTCAAGTTGAGGCAAGTGGGCATCAGTTCCCAGTCTATCCCAGTGCCCCTTGGTTTCGAAATGGCACCTCATTGAGGGCGGGAGTTTCCGCCCCCGGGGCAGTGTCGGGCATCGCAGGGGCTGGCCAGGTCTCGCTGCGTATGCCCCATATACCTCATGTGCCGGTGATGGCTTTGCCGATGGCTGGTTATTCCTTGCCCCTTGGTGATCATTTGTCCCAGGTCACGAGGGAAAAGATTTGGCGGGGGGAGTACGTGGATATATTCTCCCTATTGAACCGTGAGCCCACTAAGGAGGAGAGAGAGGGACAGGATGACAGAGACAAAGAGCTGTCCTGTCATCGTAAGCCACCGCACACCTGGGCCAATTGGTTGCCGGCATATCTTATTTATATGGCGGTATACCTCAGGGCCCGGCCTGATCTGGCCATTCCTATGGTCCAATACTTGGACAATATTTACAGGGCGATGGTGGATTTCCCTGGCCCATCGTGGTTGGCTTACAATGAGGAATTTAGAATGAAGGTGCCCCTACACACGGAGATGAGATGGGATGAGCCCTGTCAAAAATTGTGGCTCCTGTACATGACCCCCACGCATCTGGCGCCTGGGGATAGGTACCATTGTGGCCACGCCATGCAGCAAGCTGCTCCAACACAGGCTCCCCGCCAGCCGGCGGGGCAGGGGGTTCCAGCCCGCTTGCTGTGTTGGAGCTTCTTGGCTAATGGCGTGTGCAATAAGCGGCAGTGCCGATATAAACACGAGTGTCCCTCTTGCGCTGGCCCCCACGCCGCCGCCGTGTGCCCGCGGGCCGGTGGGTCACGGGGCAGAGGTAGAGGTGGACAGGGAGCGGGCAGAGCTTCTGCTGATGGAGCTAGCCAGTCAAAAGGCCTCCTCCCCAGTTAATGTGTATATGTTGGAGCGATGGCTCTCAACTTATCCAAGGAGGGAGGACGCGAGGTACCTCCTGGAGGGTTTCCAGTGGGGCTTCCGTATCCCATTCAAAGGGGTGCGGGGACCCCAAGATGCCCCCAATTTACTTTCTCTGAAGGGTAAGGAGGAGGTGGCTGCCCTGAGTATTGCCAAAGAGGTACAGGCCAAGAGGGTGGCGGGCCCCTTTTCTGTACCACCCTTCCCCAACCTGAAGGTTTCCCCTCTGGGGTTAGTACCTAAAAAGGCCCCGGGGGAATTGCGTTTAATCCACCATCTATCATACCCGGCGGGTTACTCTGTCAATTATGCTATTCCTGATGACCTTTGTTCGGTCAGGTATACGTCGTTTGACCAAGCCCTATGGATGGTGCGCTCTTGTGGTCCTGGTGCCCTCCTGGCAAAATGTGACATTAAATCGGCATTCCGATTATTGCCAGTGCACCCGGGGGACTTTGAGCTATTGGGTTTTAGATTCCAAGGGAAGTTTTATGTAGATAAGGCCATGCCTTTTGGCTGCTCTATTTCATAGACCACTGGAACCGTTTGTCAATAGTTTATTGTAGAAATCTTCTCAAAGTAACACAAAAGATCCAAAACCCTTTCGATATAGGATTTTTCAAAGGTTTTCTTCAGGGATCTAAATGATAATTTGATACAATTACTAATCATCATATAAAGTACAACATATCTATATACATATATACATGATCTTGGATCAAGGAAATATACATACCTATAGTGCTGAATCAATTTATAAAGTTTTAAAGTATTCTACCGCGTCCTAGACCTCCCTTATGATTCTTTTGGTGTCGACGGACGTTATTCAACCTAACTCTAAGAACAATTTTAAAGAAAACTTTGCGCACAGCTGATCAATCATAGAAAGCAAGTGTAATCAATCTCTTGATTTAGTCCATGTGGGCGCAATGTATTAAAACGGTGGATAAAGAAGCTCTCCCTCTGTCTTAAAGCAATCTCCATGTTAATGTGACAATAAGGTTGCTGCTTAATGCATTCCAAAACCATAAATTTAAAATCTTGATCATTATGGTTTGCTTCAATAAAATGGTTGACTAATGGGGCAGACAGATTTTGTTTCCGAATTTTGGATCTGTGTTCCCCCACCCTAGCTAGCAATGGATTCTGATATTATTATCAAGAAAGCAGATAAGGGAGGGGGCATTGTGATTATGGATATTAGTGAATATGAAAGGGAAGCCCAAAAGCAGCTATCTAACAGGGAATTTTACAAAATATTAGACCATGATCCCACAAATAGAACTTTAAATCTCCTTAGGGATTATTTATTTGAAGGGGTAGCTATGGGTTACATATCGGAATCTACTCAGAACTTTTTGTACAATGATAATCCAAAAATGCCTGTGTTCCACCTACTCCCCAAAATTCACAAAGACCGTCCTGATGATGGCATTACGCCAGGAAGACCTATTGTCTCCTCGATCGGATCCGCTCTGGAATCCACATCACGTTTTTTGGATTTCTATCTTAATCCTTTTACTATGAACACTGCCTCATACATCAAAAACACGACGGACTTTATTACACAAATAGAGGGTGTGCAGGTACCCAGGGGTGGGGGCTTTATTACTATGGACATCCAGGCACTTTATACCAACGTGCCTTTGGACAATATTAAAGAAATAGTATATGAGGTTTTGGAAACACGCAATGAGCTACACCCCCCTACACATTTTTTATTGGGACTTCTAGATTTAGTTTTAGACCATAATTTTTCAGATATGGTAAAACAATTTATTTACAGATCAAAGGAGTGGCCATGGGGAGCTCAGTAGCGCCCTCTCTGGCCAACCTATATATGATCAAGTTTGAGGAAGAATTTCTCCTTAAAGAGGAAAATAACCCATTTTTTCGGAATATTATTTTTTATAAACGTTTTTTAGATGATCTTTTCTTTATTGTTAATTATTTGGATGTGGCACCTTTATTTGTGGATTGGGTTAACACTCTCAATATGAACCTCAAATTTACACACAACTTTGGGGCAGTCTCAATTCCATTTTTAGATGTTAATACTTACATCTCTACAGAGCGGCAAGTGAGGGTCAAATTATATAGGAAAAAGACGGATAGAAATGCATACTTGGATTTCAAATCATTCCATCCATATCACTTGAAATATAATTTGCCCTATGGATTATTTCTAAGAGCAAAAAGGAACTCATCTTTGGAGTATGATTTTGAACAAGTTAGTAACAGCATCACCTCCTTTTTACAACAGAAAGGTTATCCTGATAAGATTATCAAAGACCTTAATGAGAGCTAGGGCTATTCCAAGGGACAGATTGCTTCGCAACAATGTTAGGATACCAGAGAATAGACTCCATTGTTCTTTCGTTTTTTCCCCTTTGTCTAACCAAATTCAGAGCATTATCAACAAACATTGGCACATTGTCAACCATATACCAGGTTGCTCCTCCCCACCTCGGATAGGCTTGAGGAAATCAAAATCTATACAGCAGATAGTAAGTAGAACTGACCATACAGTTCGTTCATCACCTAAGCAACCTTTAATAACAGGTCATTTCAAATGTGGCCAATGTACGCATTGTTCTTTAGCTTGGCAAACTAGAGTGGTCTCGATCCGCAGCAGCAACTATATTTTACATCTAAATCAATACTCGAATTGCAACATTTCGGGTTGTATCTACCTACTAACCTGTCCCTGTGGATTGGGTTATGTGGGGGTAACTTCCCGGAAAATCAAAACTAGGGTGGGGGAACACAGATCCAAAATTCGGAAACAAAATCTGTCTGCCCCATTAGTCAACCATTTTATTGAAGCAAACCATAATGATCAAGATTTTAAATTTGTGGTTTTGGAATGCATTAAGCAGCAACCTTATTGTCACATTAACATGGAGATTGCTTTAAGACAGAGGGAGAGCTTCTTTATCCACCGTTTTAATACATTGCGCCCACATGGACTAAATCAAGAGATTGATTACACTTGCTTTCTATGATTGATCAGCTGTGCGCAAAGTTTTCTTTAAAATTGTTCTTAGAGTTAGATTGAATAACGTCCGTCGACACCAAAAGAATCATAAGGGAGGTCTAGGACGCGGTAGAATACTTTAAAACTTTATAAATTGATTCAGCACTATAGGTATGTATATTTCCTTGATCCAAGATCATGTATATATGTATATAGATATGTTGTACTTTATATGATGATTAGTAATTGTATCAAATTATCATTTAGATCCCTGAAGAAAACTTTTGAAAAATTCTATATCGAAAGGGTTTTGGATCTTTTGTGTTACTTTGAGAAGATTTCTACAATAAACTATTGACAAACGGTTCCAGTGGTCTATACAGTACTACGTTTGTCCCCACAATCGGCTTTGCTCTATTTCATGTTCAGCATTTGAACGTTTTAGCACTTTCCTTCAGTGGGCCTTTGTTTGCAGGTCCGGGTCTCGGTCTGTAGCCCATTACCTCGATGACTTTTTGTTCAGGGGTGAATGGGGCTCAGACATGTGCACACGTCTCCTCACTACATTTCAGATGCTAATGCGGGAACTGGGTGTCCCTTTAACACCCGAAAAGACCGAGGGCCCATCCACTACGCTCACATTTCTGGGTATTGAAATTGACACGGTCGCACAGGCATCCCGGTTACCCATTGATAAGGTCACCCGGATCTCCGCGATGATTTTGGCCTTGCTGGCCAAACGTAAAGTGTCACTTCGTGAGCTTCAGGTACTTCATGGCCATCTTAACTTTGCCTGCAGGGTGGTTACGCCTGGCAGAGCATTTGCGCGGCGCATCTGTGACGCCATTTCTGGCCTGTCAAAGTGCCATCACAGGGTTCAACTGACCAGGGGCATGCGGGCTGACCTTTTGGTTTGGCTTAAATTCCTGCGGGAATTTAATGGGGTCTCTTTTTGGAGATCCGACCTTTTAGTTTTCCCTAGATTCCAAGTACAGTCGGATGCCTCCGGCTCCCTGGGATATGGGATTTACTTCGAAGGGAGGTGGGCTTATGGCCAATGGCCTCCAGCATGGCAGGGCACAGATCGCCTCCGCGATCTTACATTCCTTGAGTTCTTTCCAATCCTGGGAGCTTTGATGCTATGGGGCGAGGAGTGGGCCAACTCAGTGGTCCATTTTTGGTGTGACAATGCGGCGGTAGTGCACATTGTCAACGCTCAGACGTCTAAGTCACCTAGAGTGATGGCGTTGGTCCGTCAGTTTGTGTTACGCAGCCTATGCCTGAATGTGCTTTTTAAGGCCAGACATGTACCAGGTATTAATAATGATATTGCTGATGCTTTATCCCGCCTGCAGATCCCCCGGTTCCGTGCCTTGGCTCCGGAAGCAGAGGAATTCCCCTCGCCACTCCCGGCCGAGATTTGGACATTTGGCAAGGAGAGGTGAACCGGGTGATTGCCATGTCTTTGGCATCTTGCACGCGTAAGGCGTATCACCATGCTTTCGTTCAATTTAGAACCTTTTGTGTGCAACTTCAGTTGCCAGAAGTGTGGCCCATTCCAGTCGAACAAGTTTTACAATTTATGGTTTATTTACACAGTCAGGGTTTGGCTCCTCGCACTATAGCATCCAGGCTGTCGGCACTGGCATTTATGGCCAAGGTGAGGGGTTTTGCTGACTGCGTGAATGATTTCCGCATACGACATGTTTTGGAGGGGTGGACACGGGAACGTGGCCGCCGCCCGGACACTCGCCACCCAATTTCACCAGGGGTACTAACCCACCTTGCACGAGGCTGGCATGATCTGTGTTTTGATAAGTATGAGGCGGCTCTTTTTCACGCGGCTACCACGGTGGCCTTCTTTGGAGCGCTCTGCATCAGTGAGTTGGTACTACTGTCTAAGGCGGATGCGACTCGTAGGGCACTGGAACTCGACGATGTCTATGTCTCTAATGAGTGGGCTCAGTTGAGGATACGGTCCTCAAAAGTTGATCAGCACGGTGTAGGCAGTGGAGTTAGACTGCTACGATGTTCCATTGCAGACATCTGTCCGGTTGGTGCCCTACAGGAGTTCTGGGCAGTGCATGGCACGCACCCTGGTCCGTTTTTCTGCCACCAGGATGGGTCTCCCCTTACTAAATTTCAATTTTGGAAGGTGACCGGTATGGCACTATCCAGTGTTGGCCTCCCCGGGGCTCGTTACGGCACCCATTCGTTTAGGATAGGTGCTGCATCCACTGCGGCTGCATTTGGGTACTCCGAGGCTGATATACGCCGTATGGGAAGATGGGGATCTATGCGTTTTGCATTATATGTTCGCCCTCTTCAGGTGTGAGTACCAGTTAAGTCATTGTTCTCTTTTCTTCTTTTACAGACCCTGTGTGTCCCCACACACCGGTGGCAGTATGGCTGGTGGGCCACAGTTACGTGCACTGGGCAGCGCAGTATGCTGCGGCGACAGAGTGGGGACCCCAGCTTGGACTGTGTGCGACTGCACGCATACGTTGGTACGGTAAGTGCGGAATGAGATGGCGGGAACTGTTGCCATTCCTGTTTTCCATCAGGGATGCTGAACCGCCTGATGTCCTTGTACTGCACCTCGGGGGCAATGACCTCGCCCAGGTCACTGGCCTTTCTTTAAAATTCACGATTTGCAGTGACCTAGCTTATTTGCATTATGTGTGGCCGTCCACAAGGCTGCTATGGTCGGACATCATACCGGGTCATTCTTACAGGGGAGGTATTGACCTCTGTGCCCTTGACCGCGCTCGCCGCTCGGTGAACAGGGCTGTTGCCCGGTTCTTGGCAGACAAGGGTTTGGGGATGGTCATCCGACACCCCACCATTAGTTTACAAAATTATGATCTTTATGCAGGGGATGAGTTCCACCTGTCGGCTAGAGGTATGAACCTCTTTTTGGAAGATTTGCAAGCAGGCCTGTTGACCGAGCTGACGGTCTGGGGTGGCGGGGCGGTGAGTCTTCATTGAAGCCTCCCCATGTGGCGGGTAGCACTGTTAAGGTAAAGATTTATGACCCATAGGTATCCGGCAGGTTCGCAATTGACTGGCCAACACTTAGACAGGTACAGGTGTAGTAGCTTTGACCGGTCAACGACGAACCAGGAAGGGGTGATGGCAGGAGCTTTTCAGCATGCATCACCCCGTGATTTGAGGGATACACGTCATAGGGTGGGGTCAGTAGATAGTTTATTGACTCCGGTCAACAATTTGTTTGTGTCAACAAACAAATTGATACAAATGGATACATTGTAGCCAATTGCCATTGGCAATTTTGGGAGGAACCTTACCAGTGTTACTGCGGCCTGCTTGCCTTAAGAATTACAATTGGATTAATACACCAATTGAAAGTTATAATTCGGACTAGGGCATTATTCAATAAAAGTGGCCCAATGCCTTTATCCATATACCGGTGTCTGAGTCTTTCTTTGGGGGGTGCGCCTGCAAAGCCCAACAGGAAAGTGTATTTTCCATATCTCCCTGTCTCTCCCTCCCCGCTGCAATTTCAACTACCTGGACTTGCCACCTTCCCCAGTTCTGGAAGCGATGAACTGTTTGCCTCCCAAAAGGATGGTTTAACTATCCAGTTCCTTATGGGAAAAGGTGTCAACTCATGGCCTAGTGGAAGTCATGGCAGGCAGTCTCTCTCACACTCCAAAATCAATTTCACACTGGACTCAAATATGCATAATGGAATTTGAAAATTCCTCCCCACTCCTACCATCCACCATCTTAGTCTAGCTGCTCCAAAACAGCTGCCTGTTCCTACTCAGTAGCTGGTCAGATACCACTAAATGCTTGTCAAACAGAAAGGAAACCACTTAAATTGTATTTGTTGAAATATTATTGATGTCTGTTCCTACTTTCCATTTTATTCAAAGCTAGAAAATATTACTGTAAAATGTTTCCAACTCTCTCCATCCTACCTTAAAGGCCAGTATCCATTAACTGGATCTGGTGAGTCTGCTCACCATTTGTTTTTGAGGAGAACAGTGTTGATTTCTTTCTGTGCAATGATGGTGAATGAGATTATCTTTCTTATTTCATTTGAAAGATATTTTTCAAGGTCAGACTAGGAAGAGTAAAAAGAACAATATTTTTATTTTATTTGAAAACCTCATGATATATGTTTTGAAGAACAACAAGACATAAAGTTCTGCAAACTCTGGAAACCAAATGGTTTCCCAAGGAGTTAGTCTGGAAGAAAAGTAATTGTATGGATCCAGAAAGGCAAACAGATTTCATTGGTGAACATTTATCTCCTTGTCTCCTTACCTGTCTTATATTCACAACCACAGCACCATCAGACATTTAGTTTCCTAAAGAGAAGAACAAAATGGCATTTTCTCAGAAGTCCAGCACTAAGAGAATCTTACAAGATTGGCTGTTAATTTTTACTTGAACACTGGTAGTAAGATAGCATCTTCCACCACACCGAGGGATAGCAAGCCAATTTGTGAGCCATATACTGTTTTTTCATTAAAAAAAGTACAGCCAGAGACATTTTAAGGGACTTTCTGCTGCCCTTCTCCTCAGTATCTGTCATTTGAGTCAATTGCCTCATTCTACCTAATGGTTTGTCCTGGCCAATCCTGTTCACAACTATTGTGAAAACTCACCACTTTCCTTTCATAACTTCCATAGCTGATCCCTAGTACTAAAAGGTACTCTGGAAACTTGCCCCAAGATGCCACATCTTGGGTTTCTGCATACTGTTGAAAAGCATTTCTAGAACTAAGAACAGTTACTTTCCCAAAAATTAATTATGATAGTCTAAATATATAGCCCAATAAGCGCCCTCACATGCAAGAAAATAAGAGAAGAGCACCAAATTTAAAAAATGTAAAATTTTGATATATATTGTAAAGAACAAGACATCCAGTGACCTCTGTATGCAAGCTTTTACCTCAAGAAGGCTCTGAATAGAAAACCTATGTGGCCAGAATGCAAGCGCGGCACCAAAATGGCCACCACGCTCTTTGCGGGGGGCCCCACCTGGATGCAGACATCCGGGCTAGTTAGAGGGGTGTGGCCACCCCTCGATAAAAGGGGTGGCCACGAGGCAGCCTGGCTGCCATCTTGCGAAGCGACGGAGCGGAGAAGCTCACTCCGTCGCTTCCTTCCTTGCTCGCCTCTTTTAAAGAGGCTCGCTCTGCTTCTTCGATCGGAGGTTTTCCCTTCCTCCGAACAGCACCTGACTGCAGTGGCTCAGGTAGCTAAGACGCTGGCTGGGAGGCAGAAGGTCAGCAGTTCGATTCCTGAGTACTGCAGGACGGAATACTCTTTACCCAAGCACATGGCTCAGGCGGCCCCCTTGGTCGTGCCAAGGGGGTGCTCGGCCCACCCCCTCTACTTTTTCAGGGGTACCACCGGCCCGGAGGGCTCAGATGGCACCCTCGCAAGGGGGTGATGGGGTTATCATACCCACTGCCACCAATGAGCCCAGTCTGAGGACTCGGGCGGGGGGCGGCACAGGCCTGCTCCACTGGGGTTCTTACCCCCGCTGCTTCTTTGCCCGGCTCGGGGCATAGCGGCCCACTCGGGCACGGTGCGGGTTTCCGCCCCACCATCATTCCGGCCCCTCACGGGCCGGATTACTGGGCATGGCCCATTTCTGGCCAGGGATTACCACATGGGTTTATCCCTCATCAATTATCCGGTGGGCCATCTGACCCATCCAGCCCACCTTATTCTGGTGGGTCAGATGCTGTGGATGCTCTCCAGCCCGCAATTCGGCACTGGAGGCATCAATGGACATTGCTCCACCACCTTCGGATGGTGGGCGTGCCAACTCTGCGGTTCCGGCCCATATGCCGGCCACGGCTGCGCAGCAGGCCGCCAACAGGGTTGAGCTGCTGGAGCCTCGCAGCTCCCCATCCGGCCTGGACGCACGGAAACACGGAGCTCGATGGCCATCGCGAACTCCGACGCCCACTACGGGCCGGAACCCACAGTGGGGGCAGCTCATGGGGGTGCACCAGGTGAGTATCCTGGTCAAATCAGCACACCTGTGACACTAGCTTAATAATGCTGGGGGGGTACAGTGGCCATGGCCGCAACAGGCCAATTACACCCTGGTTCTTACAGGGGTGACCGCCCCTATGCTTTCCCTTAACTTCTCGGGGGTCCGATAGGGCCTATTATGTGTTTCCCCACTCCAATCCATGCCAACGGTGGTTCTGCCGATGGCCGGTTACGCCATACCCCTGGGTGACTATTTGTCCCGGGCTATTAGCAAGATGATGTGGCGTGGGGAATATATTCATATTTTTTCCCCTCCTGCAACGTGAACCCACTGAGGAGGACATGGAGGGGCAGGACGACAGGGACAAGGAGTTGCCCCGTCGCCGCAAGCTGCCTCGCAATGGGGCCAATTGGTTACCGGCCTATTGGGTATCCATGGCAGGATATATAAGGGCCCGTCCTGATTTGGCCATCCCAATGGTCCAGTGCTTGGACAATATTTACCGGGCCGTGGTTGATTTCCCTGGCCCGTCATGGTTAGCCTATGGCCAAGACCTTAGGATGAGGGCTGCCCTTCACCCTAAGATGCGAGCAACGAGCCCTGCTAGCACTTGTGGCTAATATATATGGCCAGTGCCTATGCTCCGTACCGAGAGTCTACTTTCGGGCAACTACCTCTCTGCCTTTATCTGGAGCTCTCAGATTAAGTGAGCTGCTACCATTTTCAACAGGGGACATGTTCTGCAGGGCACTGGAACTAGAAAATGTATTGCTCGATCAGGAGTGGGCTCTGGGTAGGTTTCGCTTCTCAAGGGCCGGTCAGCCGGAAAAGGGTACTAGCCTGGTGCTGCCATATGTCCGGTTGCTTCCCCACATGTGTTTGTGGCAGCGCGTGGTTCACGCCCTGGCCTGTCGTCTGCTACCAAGACGGGTCACCCTTACTGAATTACAATTGGTACCCATTCCTTCCGGATGGGCGCCGCATCAACTGCGGCTGCATTTGGGTACCCGGAGCCTGACATACGTTGCATGGGCAGGTGGGGATTTGTGCATTTTTCTCTGTCTGTTCGTCCCCTCACTGCATGAGTGCCTTGTTCTGCCCTCTATTCTCCCTCCTTATTTTACAGACCCTGTGTTTTTCCGCACATTGGTAGTAGTGTGGCTTGTGGGCCACAATTTCTGTGCACTGGGGCGGCACAGTATGCTGCTTCGTCAGAATGGGGACCCCATCTCGGGCTACGCGTAGCCGTGCATATTCAGGGGTATGGTGTGCACGGCATATAGGTGGCGGGAACTGTTGCCATTCCTGATGTCCATTGGGGATGCTGGACCGCCAAATGTTTTAATTCTGCACTTCGGAGGCGGTGATCTTGCACGGATTGCTAGCCTGGACTTAAAAACTTCCGATTGCAGTGACCTGGCGTTTCTTTGCCATTTATGGCCATTTACACGGTTGCTATGGTCATACATCGTGCCGAGGCACTATTATAGGGGAGGCTTTGACCCCGCAGTTGGACCGTGCCCGGCGGTCAGTGAACAGGGCTGTTGCCTGGTTCCTTATCCAGAATGGCTTGGGGACAGCCATTTGTTGTCTGGGGATAGGGTTACAGGAATTTGGCCTGTATTCTGGAGATAGGGTTCACCTGTCAACAAGTGGATGCACCTCTCTTTTGAATAATGTGCAAGAGGGCCAGGTGACCGAATTGTCAGTCAAAGGGGGGCGGCCCCTGCTGCGGTTTTGGCAATGTTGCCAAGTGTAAGGTGCCTCTCCGAGAGTTGCAGGTGATGCATGGCCACATCAACTTCGCCTGCAGAGTGGTAACACCAGGCAGTGCCTTCGCCAGGTGTCTGGGTCACACTATGGCGGGTCTTTATAAACAACACCGCGGGGTACGGCTGACTAGGGGTTTATGAGCAGACCTGTTGGCTTGGCTCACATTCCCGCAGGTCTGTCATGCTGTCTCCTTTTGGAGGTATGAGCTTATGGTCAGCCCCAGTTCCAAGTACGGTCAGATGCCTCCGGTTCCCCGGGGTGTGGGATTTAATTTAAGGACAGTGTGCCTATGGTCATTGGCCCCAGGGATGGCAGGGCACGGATCGCTTACGTGATCTTACGTTTCTGGAGTTTTTCAATTTTGGGTCCCCTTTATGCTCTGGGGAGACAGGTGGGCTAATTCTGTGCTTCACTTTTGGTGTGACAATGCTGCAGTGGTGCACATTGTCAATGCCCAAACGTCTAAATCCCCCGGAGTCATGGCCTCAGCTCGCCTATTGTTCTTGGGTCCGTGCGCTTTAAAGTGCTCCTTAGGGCTAGACATGAGCCAGACATTAATAACGATATTGCCGATGCTTTATCCCGCCTGCAGATCTCCCGGTTCCGTGACTTGGCTCCAGACCCACGGGAACTCCCCTCTCCTCTCCTGGCTGAAATATGGACAATTGGCGAGGAGACGTGAACTGGGCGAGTGGCTTGTCTTGGCACCTCGCATGCGTACGGCAAATCAGCATCCACTCCTTCACTTTAGAGCCTTTTGTGGGCAAAGGCAGTTGCCTGAAATGTGGCCGATACCGGTCGACCATGTTTTATAATGTATGGTGCGCCTTCATGATCTGGGGTTGGCCCCACGCACCATAGCCACCAGGCTTTACGCCTTGACATTCATGGCCAAGGCACGGGGCTTTACTGACTGTGCGAGTGTCTTCCGCATACACCATGTATTGGAAGGGTGGACACGTGTACGTGGCCGCCGCCCGGACACACGTCGCCCGTTTTCACAGGTATTCTGACCCTGACCCACCTTGCACGAGGTTGGCATAGACTATGTTACAGTAGGTAGGAGGAGTTTCTTTTCATGCAGCTACCACCGTAGCTTTCTCTGGAGCTCTGCAAATCAGCGAGCTGGTCCCATGGTCAAAGGGGGACGTGTTTTGTAGGGCACTGGAACTCGACAATGTGTCTATCAACCAGGAGTGGGCTCAGTTGAGGATTCGTTCCTCAAAGGCCGATCAGCATGGAGTAGGTAATGGTGTTATACTGCTATGATGTACATTTGCTGACATCTGTCCGGTTGGTGCCCTACATGCAATTTTAGGAGTGCCTGCTGCGCACCCTGGCCTGTTTTTCTGCCACCAGGATGGGTCTCCCCTTACCTAATTTCAGTTCTGGAGGGTGACCGGTACCGCACTTCACAGTGTGGGGCTCGTTATGGCACCCATTCATTCAGGATAGGCGTCGCATTGACTGCGGCTGCGTTTGGGTACTCTGAGGCTGATATATATTGGGCACGTGGGGGTACATGCATTTTTTCCTTATATGTACGTCCCCTCACTGTATGAGTACCTAGTTATGTCCTTAATTCCTTTTCCTTCTTTTATAGACCCTGTGTGTCTACGCACACTGGTGGCAGTGGGGCTGGTGGACCACAGCTATGTACACTGGGTGGCAGAATGTGCTGCAGCAACAGAGTGGGGACCCCATCTCGGGCTGCGTGCATCCGCACGTATGCGGTGGTATGGTATGCGCGGCATGAGAGGGTGGGAACTGTTGCCATTCCTGATGTCCATCAGGGATGCTGGACCGCCTGATGTTCTTATTCTGCACCTCGGCGGCGATGATCTCGCACGGATCACTGGCCTTTCCTTAAAATGTCGAGGTGCAGTGACCTGGCTTTTTACATTATTTATGGCCGTACACACGGTTGCTATGGTCTAACATCGTGCCGAGACACTGTTTTAGAGGAGACATGGATCTCCGTGGTTTGAACCATCCCCGGCGGTCAGTGGACAGGGCTGTTGCCCGGTTCCTTGTTGAGAATGGCTTGGGGACAGCCAGTAGACATCCGGGGATAGGCTTGCAAAATTTTGACCTGTAGGCAGGAGATGGGGTCCACCTGTCGGCCAGAAGTATGAACCTTTTTCTGGAGGATGTGCAAGCAGGCCTGGTGACCGAGCTGACGGTCGGGGGGGGGGCGGTGAGTCATCATGGACGCCTCCCCGTGTGGTGGGTAGCACTGGGTAAGGTAAAGATTTATGACACATAGGTATCTGGCAGGTTCGCAATTGACTGGCCAACACGTAGATAGGTACAGGGGAAACAGGTTTGGCCGGTCAAGGGCGAACTATCAAAGGGGTGATGTCAGGAGCTTCACAGCCTGCATCACCTTGATATTTGAATGGATACACGTCATAGGGTGGGGTCAGTATATTGACTCCGGTCAACAATTTGTTTGTGTCAACAAACAAATTGATACAAATTGATACATGTAGCTAATTTCCATTGGCATTTAGGGTGGAACCTTACCAGTGCTACTGCAGCCTGCTTGCCTTAAAGAATTACAATTGGATGATGCACCAATTGAAAGTGATAATTCGGACTAGGGCATTATTCAATAAAAGTGGCCCGATGCCTTTAATCCTATACGGGTGTCTGAGTCTTTATTTGGGTGGGTGCGCCTGCAATGCAAGCGCTGCACCAAAATGGCCACCGCACTCTTTGCGGGGGGCCCCACCCAGACGCAGACATCCGGGCTAGTTAGGGGGGCATGGCCACCCCTCTATAAAAGGGGTGGCCACGAGGCAGCCTGGCTGCCATTTTGCGAAGCGACGGAGCGGAGAAGTTTTTCCCCTCCACCCCCTCCCTAGTGGACAGTGTGATTTTCTGGTCACTTCGGGGCCGGGTGGGAATTTTTGCTTGAACCTACATTGGCCCTTTGGTTCTTGGCTTTTTCGCCATCCCACACTGTCGCTAGTGTTTGAGATACGGGGTAAGTTGACTTTGGTCACTTTTGGCGGGTAGCACTGGGTAAGGTAAAGATTTATGACCCATAGGTATCCGGCAGGTTCGCAATTGACTGGTCAACACGGAGATAGGTACAGGGGAAACAGGTTTGGCCAGTCAAGGGCGAACTATGAAAGGGGTGATGTCAGGAGCTTCACAGCCTGCATCACCTTGATATTTGAATGGATGCACATCATAGGTTGGGTCAGTAGATAGTATATTGATTCCGGTCAACAATTTGTTTGTGTCAACAAACAAATTGATACAAATTGATACATGTAGCCAATTTCCATTGGCATTTAGGGTGGAACCTTACCAGTGCTACTGCGGCCTGCTTGCCTTAAAGAATTACAATTGGATGATGCACCAATTGAAAGTGATAATTCGGACTAGGGCATTATTCAATAAAAGTGACCCGATGCCTTTAATCCAATACCGATGCCTTTAATCCAAATCTGAGTCTTTATTTGGGTGGGTGCGCCTGCAATGTTCATAAACACTATAAAGCCTCTCCTTCACCTTCTTTTCCGTGTAAAAATATGGCCCTCCATTAGCATAAGTAGCAAAAGAAAGGCACAATGAAATTTTTTATTTATTTGTTTTTTGAAAAAATGCCCCGAATCTCACGATGGGATGTTTGATAAAGGCAGCTCAGCATCTTTTTCTGATGTTACAAACTTGATTAGTGTTTTGGAAAGATACATTAAAAGATTGATAATCCATAGTCATAGGATGGCAGGCCAGAGAGAATTAGTCAGAAACATAAGGGATCTTTTAGGTGAACAGGACAACAGCTTGTCCAGAGACCCCACCCATGGCATTAGCAGGAAGAAACAGGAAGAGAATGACTATAATAATATATAATAGTGAATATTAACTGAATGCATGAGGATTACTAATGTTATTTTCATGTTGGTACCATGATTGAGAGGGGACTGTGGTGGCTTAGTGGTTAAGATGCTGAACTTGGTGACTGGAAGGTTGGCAGGTCAAGACCCAAGTGATGCACAATGGAGTGAGCTCCTATCTCTATCCCAGCTCCTGCCAACCTAGCTGTTTGAAAGCAAGAAATTGCAAGTAGATAAATAGGTACCACTTTGGTGGGAAGTTATTCCTGCCATTTGTCAATGGGTACATCTGCAGACACAGACAGCACTGGCTCTTTGGCTATAAACAGAGATAAGCACCGAACCCTAGAATCAGATAGAACTGGCTTTCGAACCAGGGTGACCTTACCAAGATTGAATAAGAAACATTTGAAAATTCTGGTTCATGGTCTCCACTTTCATTAAGCAGACCTCCTAATGTGCATCTGTGAATCTTACATAGCCTCCATACTCCTTCAGAGTGAGTGTTAAAGAGCTACCTCCAACCAGGTACAATTTCCCCCTCAGATGTAGTTGATTTATAGGTCCAAATTCCAGTGATTCTCCTGATGCAAGATTGTCCTATGAATTTCCCTCAGGGATTCTAAGCAATTCTAATGTCAGAAAAAAATTAAAAGAACAAAGAAGCTCACTTGCTTCGATGATATCCCAAAAAGCAAGAAGGCTGTGCAATATTTCTGCACAACTTGAAACCCACTAAGCCAGATGTTATTCACTAGACAACAAGATATTTTACAACTTAACTGTTTTTGCACTGTCAACAAATGAACAAAATTTTAATTGTATGTTTTGAGTCAATTTTTTACTTATGGCCACCTTTTCCAAGGTTTTCTAGGTAGAGAGTAGTCAAAAGTGGTTTACTATTTCTCTTCTTTTGGGGCTGTCCTGGGACTATGCAGCTTGCCCAGGGTCACACAGGTTGGTTCTTCTCCTGAGTGGTACACTGGAGCATCAAACTCCCAACCTCTGGCTCCACATTCAGATAACTTACTCACTGAGATACAAAAGGAGGGTATCAATTCTATAGCTCATTAATCTTGTTCATTATGATGATTCCTTAATGGTGTATATATCTATTGTGCAGTATTCATCAGCCAGTCCATCAGATGAACCATTACAGGAAGCAACTAGGTACCCACTTGGATACCATTTGTAACATATTGAACATAGAAACACCTGCCATATTCAGAGAATTAGTATGCCAGGGAAGGAGGAAAAGCCATATTTTTGTATGGAAGCTAATTCAGGGGAGAATATTCATATTCATATTTCTATTTCTATTGTTTGTTGATCACATGTAAAAAAAATTGACTACAATTAGTAACATCTCTCTCCTCTCGCATTAATGGTCCTTTGCCTTTCTAATATTGCTGTTTTATGTCACAAAAAGGAAATGAACACATCTCCAGATGTAAAATTCATAGACATTGAAATAATCACTTCTGGGCTTGATGGATCAGCAGTCTTCATGACTCAATGTGTGCATAATTATGGCACCAACATTTCCTTTTATGTATCTCTTTCAGAACTTAGTTCTGGCTATGGTGAATGAGTACATTGACCTGGAAAACATTGTTCTCTTCTTTGTGCATATTTAGGCCTGGGTTCTTTAGAGGCCAGTTCCACCATTCACAACTTCATTATTAATGAAGAGGAGGAGTGTGCAACACAGGTTGCTCAGGAACAAATGCCTTTGCTATGACATATAACCTAATTTATATTGAGTTCTGAGTGTTAGCAGTGGGGAGGCTGGATAGCATTTCCCCAGCAGTAATGTATTATGCCTTGCAAACTGATGTAATTTACCATCCATTTCCTTAAGGGAAGGGAGGACATCTGGCACAACTGAGAAACCCATATACATACATATATATTTTCAAACTGCAAAAACTATTCACCTGATTAAGTCCTTGCTTGTATGATAGTCTGCCTCAAACAGAAACAACTAAAACTTACCACTTCAAGGGTACCTGTAGGGAACTAATAATTTTAGTAATCATACCTAAATATCTCTAGTGAGTCAGTTGTGCCAATATTCAGCAATTACTTATTTGTTTTGCTTGTAAAATAAAGATAATAGCTGATAGCATCTCATTGGAAAGGAGAAACAGGAACATGTTTAAGGGCACCTGCTAAATATATCCATGACATATATTTATTGAAGCGTGCTTTGAAAGGTACCTCTCCCTGGCTCTAGGCATATACAATGTCTTAGAAATGAAGACATGTTGAACATGGATTGGAGCAATGCCAGAATCCTTTCTCTGCAAACCCAAACAGGAATTCTCCATCCTCTGACACTCTCACCTAGTCAGTTCTTTCCACCAAAAATGCCTAGGGAAATGAATAGGCTTAGATAGAAAATGTAGAGTCAAGCAGGCTGTAGATGCTTTTATTATAAAAATTACCAACCAGCATCAATACACACCCAAAAATATATTGCTCCCAGACTTACATGTCTGCCAACAAGAACTTGGAACTAATTTTTATGGCTTGGTTACATAATGGAAATACTGACACAATTCTGATGAGGGCAATTAGAACCATGGTCTGTAATGTTGAGCTGGAACCTAGGAAAAATATTCAGCTAACTAAGAAGAGAGAAAGATGACAAATTTTCATAGAAGTCCTTCAACACTAGAGGAGGTTAAGTAAAGGTAAAGGTCATCCTTGCTTGAAAGCCAGTTGTATTTAACGATAAGGGTTCAGTGCTCATATCTGTTTATAGCCAAAGAGCGAGTGCTGTCTGCATGTGCAGACGTTTCCATGGACATGTAGCAGGCATACTGTTGACTCCGGTGCTTAAGAAGTATTCTGACCAGCAGGATCAGGTAAAACACAGTGATTTATTATTCAGCTCATAATACCAGACTGGGGAACATGTACAGCGTGGCCAGCTTATATACAGTGAGAATGGCAATTACACAGGTTGATACATTTTGGCAGGTTTCTGGAGAAGTGGGAATGTTTGTACTGACAAATCAGCTATTTTGACAGACATTTGAAAATGGCGCCTTTGCAAAAGGCGCACAACAGCACCATAGACTTTACGGCATTCAAGTGGATATAACAAATAATGCTTGGACACAACATTCCCCCTCCCTAGTGAGAAACCCACTCCCCCATCTTTTTAGTGGACTACAGGTCTGTTTAAGGCGCCCAAATGTGTCAGGACTTAGGGCTGGGGTAAGGGTCGACCAGGAGCTATGGAAGAGTGGGCTGGTTCACTGGACTGCCTAGGCAAGCTAGCATACCTGTCAACCCGCGGCTCTGGAAAAAACAGGACCTGCGCAGATCGCTTGTGCGCAGGTCGCTTTCCACGCATGCGTGGAAGGGTTTTACACTTGTGTAGAACCCTTCCACGCATGCGTGGAAGCACTCTGCCGCTTGCGTAGGGGCTGTGCATGTGGCGGAGCACTTCCTCGCATGCATGGAAAGCGTTTTCCCCCGCTGCCAAATTACGGGGTTTTGGCAGCACAGGGCGGGTTCTGACGTCAATCGGAGTCAAATTCCGTGGTAATCCTGGCCAAATTGGGATGGTTGACAGGTATGAGCTAGGTCTTTGGGGTGTTTCCCTGGTGCAGGGAATTTCTTTGGCAACTGTACCCATACAGCGAGGGCCAACCTCTACCGCAGACTCAGTTGCGGTCTGTTCCCGGGAACTATCCTGGGATGGAGGCACCTGTAAAAGGTCTCCTGGCAGTGGCTGAGTGAACAGCTCTTCCTCCAGGTTGAAATCTGGAAGGTGACTTCCATTTGATGAAGGATCTGGCACTGGAGTCTGGCAAGCCTCTGTCTCTGTGGTGGCGTTGTTTCCCCGAACCCGGGGAGGCATCTGATCTGTGTGTCTCCTCCAAATTAACCCGTTGTTCATGAGGACTTTGTATGACACTGGCCCTGTATGTTCAAGGACCTCCCCCCCATCCATGGGGAACCTGGTACATAGTTGCAGCAATGAACAGCCTGCCCAACCTGGAAATATTTAGTATTACTGACATCTATGTTGAGACCCCTGTCCTCAACATGTAGTGGGTCTAGACAGTCAAGAACTGTAGATAGACGCCTCTTCATTAAGAGGTCCGAGGGTGAAGACCCTGAAGCAAGGGGGGTAACCCTGTATGCAAGCAAATTCTGACAAAGCTGTAACTCTAAATTCCCTGTGCCCATAAGCTTTAGTGCCTCCTTTAGGGAGCGAACCATTCTCTCTACTTGCCCGTTTGTGGTGGGATGAAATGGGGCAGCAGTGATATGCCTTACGCCGTTGCAGCTAAGGAAATCCTGGAATTCAGCCGACATGAATGTTGATGCGTTATCTGAGACAACAATGTCGGGCAACCCAAAAGTACAAAATACCCTTCTCAGTTTACAAATTGTAATAGCAGATGAAGTCCCTGAGATGGGAATTACCTCTAACCATTTAGTATAGGAATAAACAATAAGCAGGAAGGTGACCCCCTGAATGGGCCGGCAAAGTTGATATAGACTCATGACCAGGGGCCCTTCACGGTGTCCCACTCCCTGGTGGGCTGGTGGATTTGCTCCAGCCTGGAGGACTGGCACTCTCTACAACGGCCAACCCAGGTCTTGATATCTAAGTCGAGCCTGAGCCACCATAAGTAACTCCTGGCAAGTGCCTTGGAGTACACGATGCCTGGATGACTAACATGTAATGTGCATAGAACCTTTTCCCGAAGTGTAGATGGAATTACCACTCTGCCCCCCCCATACCAAACATCCTCTTTCCAATGACAGTTTGTTCCATTTACTGTAATAAACCTTGAATTCTTCAGAGACCAGTGGTGCTGGCTACCCTTTCTGAACCCATGAAACCACCTTCATTAAATGGGGATGCTTTTTTGTAGCAATAGCAATGTCCTAGGTGGACACAGGTGAGGACTCTAAAACCTCTAACATGAGGACCTGATGGTCCAACTCAATCTTGCCTATCGTCTCCACAGGGGATCTAGATAGGGCATCCACATTGGAAATACTGGCACCTGGGCGGTGCTGCCCACTAACCCCTGAAAAACACCTGGTGCTGCATTGACACCGAATTGTAATCTTTTAACCTTAAACACACCATTGTGTATGGTAATAGTCTAACACAAAGTGGATTCAGGAGTGACAGGCAACTGCTGGTATGCCTGCGCCAAGTCCCAGTGTCCTCCATAGAGCATAGCCAGTAGGTGACTCATGACTAGCACTGGGTAAGAGTTTGGGTGTATTGCTTTATTTATAGTACACTTGTAATCCACACAGATGCAGATGTCACCATTGGACTTGATAGCAGTAACAATCGGCATTTCCCATGGAGCTGAGTCCACCGGCTCCAAAATGCCTTGCGCAATCAGCTTGTCAAGTTTGGCCTCGATATGGTCCTTTAATGCAAAAGGCACCTGGCGGGGCTTCAGCCTGATGGGCCGAACAGATGGGTCAAGTGCAAAGTGAACAGGAACCCCCTTGAAGTACCCAGACCCGGAAGAAACATGTCTGGATAATGCTCACATGTTGAATGAATGGGATCAGCCTCAACCTTCCCAATACCTGAAAAGGCAATACCCAGGGGCCAAAACCATTGAGTACTCAAAAGATTGTTCTTACCTGCCTTGATCACAACAAGGGGCAAATTGGCCATCAGCGACTTGAACCGCACATGAAAAGTGCCAATGCCAAGCACAGGGATATGGTGACCCTGCTCATGGCTTAACCTGACTTTGCGGGCCCACAACTTCGGGTGGTCAGCAGGAGGGAGCCAAAAAAAAACTCCTTCTGTGTGATGATCGAGAAGGACGATCCTGAGTCAATCTCCATTTGGAATGGACAACCCTGCAGGTGGACTCCAATGAAGAATCTGTCGGAAACTGCATGAACTCTGGAACTGGAGCCGTGGCTGGCAAAGACCTTGGAGATGAGGTGCTCCTTGTTGCGGAGAACCTTGTTCCCGGACAACACCTCGGCGCGCTGGCAGCACACTCTGGCGACATGCCCCTTCCTCACACAACTGTGACATTCAGCAGCCTTTGAAGGGGCATTGGGTGCAGAAGTGTTTGTTCCCACAACCCTGGCATGGCACAACGGTGCTCTTGGACTGGCCCAAACTTCTGCGATGCACTTTAGCGACATTGTCCCCCTCTTTGGAGCTGACCAAGGATGCCAACAGGCTGGACGAGCGCTGTTGCTTGACAGCTGATCCCCTCTGGACTGGCGCAGTGGACGTAGCCTGGGGAAACTGGACCCCAGCGATGGCAACCTCAGCTGCCTGAGCCTCTTTCAGAACCTGAGTGAATGTCAGAGTGTCCCTTTTCATAAGGTGATGTTGTGTAGCCTCGTCCCTGAGGCCTACAAGGAGCCTATTGCGAAGAGCAATGTTGAGGTTTTCCCACTTGCAGGAAACTGCGGCGTGGCGGAGAATGGCCACATATTCAGCTACCGATTCCCCGGCTTTCTGGTCCCTTCTGTAGAAAACCACCTGGGATGGAAAAATTGATGTTTTTGGCTTGAAGTAGTCCCGGAGGACGGTCAAAATGTCTCTCAGAGGGGTATCTTTCAGCAGTCTCAGCAGAAGTAAGTCTGTGATCAGCTCAAGCGTTGGTAGCCTGCAGTGAGCCAAGAACGTAGCCTTTTGCAACCCCTCGTCTGCAATCTTTTGCGAGATCACATAGTTGTTGAACTGGACCTCATACATAGGCCATGAGTCTGGTCTGCATGTCTCAAATGGCCCGAACGGAGCAGGACTGGCGGCAGCCATTGTATCCCACCTTCGTCACCAATGTTGAGTCCAGCACTTAAGAAGTATTCTGACCAGCAGGATCAGTCAAACACAGTGATTTATTACTCAGCTCATAATACCAGACTGGGGAACATGTACAAGGTGGCCAGCTTATATACAGTGAGAATGGCAGTTACACAGGTTGATACATTTCAGCGGGCTTCTGGAGAAGTGGGAAAGTTTATACTGACAAATCAGCTATTTTGACATTTGAAAATAGCACCTTTGCAAAAGGCGTGCAACAACGCCGTAGACCTTACGGCACTCAAGCAGTTATAACAAATAACGCTTGGATACAATACATACCTCAACACCGGAGTGCAATGAATGCTGTTTACCTTCCCACCAAAGTGGTACCTATTTAGCTACTTGCAATGTCTTGCTTTCAAACTGCTTGGTTGTCAGGAGCTGGGACAAAGACGAGAGCTTACTCCATCATGCAGTACTCAGGAATCAAACTCGGACCTTCCAGTCTTCGAGTTCAGCGTCTTAACCACTTGAGCCACTGCAGAGGAGGTTATTTTGGGGTTAAAAGAGTTTGGTTGTTTATTGCTAGAGCCTATGTAGTAACTAGGCACTATAACTTTTTCAAAGGAGGCCTAGCTGGAGAACTGGGTATTCTAGATTAGGCTTGTACTGTGAGATTACAGAATTTTGCTTCCTACATTTTATGATGAGTTTGGGTTGATGTTGTTCTTGTCATACCTGTATTAGCAGTCCATGGACTCCTCAGTGTTGATCTGCCAAGGTCCTTCAAGGGGATAATCCAAGACTTTCCTGGGAAAAGTACAATCATTCTGGAGTGTGGTATCAGGTGAAAAATCCACAGTAGTAGTCTTTCAAGGTCGATTGTGATCACATGCTTGATTGCAATTCAAGGGGCAATAAGTAGAAATACATTTAAATGTTAAAAAAGGAAAAAGATGCAATTTCACCCTGCTAGCAGTGTCTTTGTGTTTAAATTATTTCTCAGTATGTATGATGTACCTCCTCTAAAGAACCAGCTTGTTGCTGGAAAAGTTGAATTGTAAAAAGGTATTATTAATGCCAGTTTTGGATCTTGTCTCCCCCCCCCCCCAGATTGTACATGAATATAATTTTTAAAAACACATACATTCTCTTGGCTGAGATCAAGGATCTCTTTTGTAAACTTTGCTGTACGAAAACTGTGGATCAGGCTAGTTTGTACTAGGATTTGCAAAGATGAAATTCTCCTTGCATCTCTTGCAGTGGCAGGTTAAAGATTTGCAGTGCATCATGTGTGAGTATGAGTGGGAGCTGATACATTCCTTCACTTAATTTCCCATAAAGACTGCTTTTCCTCAATGGGACATCATCATTATAAGTGAAATGGGGGTTGGAGAGAAAAGGAGCCACAGCAAAGGTATTTATGCCACAAGAAGGAGGAAAACTTGTGGTGAGAGACCAGTTTAATAATGCCAAAAGGATGATGCATTCCATTCTATCCTGTGCAAAAGGTTCTAAATACCTCAACAGAAGGTGTCTTGTAGATAGCAGACATTTTTGAAGCGGTAGTCTGTTAGTCTGTGCAAGCATATCAGAGAGTAAACAAAGCAAAACAACAAAAAAGACAAAAATTGTGGCACCTTAAAGACTAACTCCTGGATCAAGTGGATAGAAGGAGGTAAGATTTCTTATCATGAAGAACAAGAAAAGATAAATGGCATGGAACAAAAGTAAAGGGAAGGGAGGCAATAAGTTATAGATTTGCAAACTAAGATCTGAAGTAGGTGCCGTTTTAATAAGCATTCTAAGTCAAATGTAAATACAGGACATGTTGTCCAAAGAGAGCCCTTAAAGGCACAATGCAAGCGCGGCGCCAAAATGGCCGCCGCGCACTTTGCGGGCCCCCCCCCCACAGGACAGAGGATCCGGGTAGTTAGGGGCGTGGCCAGCTCCCTTATAAAAGGGGTGGCCACGAGGCAGCCGAGCTGCCATTTTGCCTCAGCGACGGAGCGGAGAAGTTTTTCCCTGCGCCTCCGTCGCTCGTTGGTATTGCCGGGAAGCCTTTTGGGTCGATTTTGCTTAGCTAGCTTCCCTTTTTTGCTCGAGATGCCTTCCAAAAGAAGGCTGCTGCGAATTCAGCTCGGGCTGTTGGGAGGCGCAACCCAGGTCGGAGGACCGTGGTGCCGCCTCCTCAACAGCCACCTTTGCCATCCCCGGCCGGGGCTAGTGGCTTGGGGTCTATCGCACCTTGGCCCGTTCAGAGTGCGGGCGCGGAGGGCGCTCCGGCCCGCGGCCCGCGAGCGGTGGACACCGCTCCTCCTTCCGCCCAACCCGTTGGGCCGACTACTTTTGGGCCGCAGCCTCTCCCGGGGCCCTCTAGCCTTGGGGGGTGGCCCGGTGCCCCGCCGTGGCAGGTTTCCTCACCAGCCCTACCGGGCTTCGGCCCTGGCCAATGGCCATATATGGGCCATGGGGGCAGGGAACTGTCCCCATGCAAGGGTCAGGTGGGCCGGCCGGCTCTTTACCCATGGTTACTGTAGACACCTTACTGGCCCGTATTGCGGCCTTAGAGGAGTCTTTGGCCCGGGCCAGTCAGGCAGGCGCCCCTTTCGGGGTACCTTTGGAGGCGCTATCGGCAGCAGGACAACGGCCGGCGGGGAGGGTTGAGCTGCTGCAGGCGGGTGGCGCGGCTCCGGCCACTGCCTCGCAGCTCCCCAGCCAGCAACCTGGCGCGGGTCAAGCCCCGGTGATGAGCTCTACATCGGTCGTGAGCTCCGACGCCCCCAGTGGGCCGGAACCCCCGTTGGGGGCGGCCCGCGGGGGTGCAGCATGTGAGTATATGGTGCAAACGAGTACATCCACACACATTCCCAATATGGGGGGGACCTTTCAGTGGCCTTGGCCTCGCGCGGGTGGTGCAGGGGCTACGCCGCTGGCGACCCACCCGGCGACAACTACTGCCACCATGCCCGCTGGGGTGGGCATTGGTTCTTACACTGCTGGGAACGTACTTGGGGTGGCAGGGTTAACTCAGGCCCCTTCGGGTAGGCCAGCTATCCCCTTTTCGGCTCTGCCGACGGCAGGGTATTCCCTGCCATTGGGTGATCACTTGGCTCAGGCTACCAGAGAAAAGATATGGCGAGGGGAGTACGTGGATATCTTCTCACTCCTGAACAGAGAGCCCACTAAGGAAGAAAGGGAGGGTCAGGATGAGAAGGACAAGGAGCAGGCACGCCGCCGTAAGCCGCCGCGTACCTGGGCTAACTGGCTCCCCGCTTATTTGATATACATGGCGGTGTATTTGAGGGCGCGGCCGGATCTAGCTATTCCCATGGTCCAATATTTGGACAACATATACAGGGCGATGGTAGATTTCCCGGGCCCCTCATGGCTAGCATATGATGAGGAATTCCGTATGTGGATTCCCCTGCACCCCGAGATGAGATGGGATGAGCCGTGCCAGAGACTGTGGCTCTTGTATATGACACCCACACGTCCTGCCCCGGGGGATAGACATCATTGTGGACATGCGGTCCAGCGAGCAGCTCCAGCGCAGGTTACCCGCCAAATGGCGGGGCAGGGGGTTCCAGCCCGCCTGCTGTGCTGGACTTTCTCGTCCAATGGTTCCTGCAGTCGGAAGAACTGCAGGTATAAGCACGAGTGTCCCACATGTTCTGGTCCCCATGCAGCCTCTGCTTGTCCCAAGCCTGTGGGGGTGCGAGGCAGAGGGAGGGGTGGACAGTGGGCTGGCAGGCCTGCCACGGATGGAACTAGTTCTCCGAAAGGCCCCCTCCCCGATTAAGGTGGACATGCTGGAGCGCTGGCTCGCATCGTACCCAAGGGGAGAGGACAGGGAGTACCTCATCCAAGGTTTTAAGCAGGGATTTCGTATCCCTTTTATGGGTGATAGATCTCCTCAGGATGCTCCCAACCTTTTATCCCTCAGAGGAAGGGAGGAGGTAGCCGAGGCCAGCATTAAAAAGGAGTTAGACGCGGGCAGGGTCGCCGGACCTTTTCCCGCACCCCCTTTTCCCAACCTTAAGGTTTCACCATTGGGTTTGGTTCCTAAAAAGTCCCTAGGTGAGTTTCGCCTTATTCATCATTTGTCCTACCCAGCCGGCCGATCGGTCAGCGATGCGATACCTGATCACCTTTGTTCGGTCAGGTATACATCGTTCGACCATGCGCTGCGCATGGTGCGCTCGTGTGGCCCGGGTGCCTTGCTGGCCAAGTGCGACATTAAGTCAGCTTTTCGCCTCTTGCCGGTGCACCCGGGCGACTTTGAATTGCTGGGTTTTAAGTTTAGAGGGGAGTATTATTTTGATAAGGCCATGCCTTTTGGCTGCTCCATATCATGCTCGGCTTTCGAGCGTTTTAGTACCTTCCTAGAGTGGGCTTTCGTCCGCAGGTCAGGGTCCCGGTCTGTAGCCCATTACCTGGATGACTTTTTATTCGGGGGTGAACGGGGCTGGGACACGTGTCCACGTCTCCTCAATACATTTCAGACGCTAATGCAGGAACTGGGTGTCCCTTTAGCGCCCGAAAAGACCGAGGGCCCGTCGACCAAACTAGTATTCCTGGGGGTTGAGATTGATACAGTAGTACAGGCTTCTAGGTTACCGGGTGATAAGGTGTCCAGGATAGTGACCCTTATCTCGGAATTGCTGGCTAAGCGTAAGGCATCCCTGAGGGAACTGCAGGTGCTACATGGGCACCTCAATTTTGCCTGCAGGGTGGTCGCACCGGGCAGGGCTTTCGCCCGGCGCTTATGCGACGCCATGGCAGGGTTATCCAGGCCCCACCACAGAGTCAGGCTTACCCGGGGTATCAGGGCAGACATGTTTGTCTGGTTGCAATTCCTGAGGGAGTTTAATGGGGTCTCATTTTGGAGGTCTGACCTCCTGGCATCCCCCAATTTCCAGATCCAGTCTGATGCCTCAGGATCCCTGGGTTATGGGATGCACTTCAATGGGAAGTGGGCCTATGGTGGGTGGCCACTGGCATGGGCAGGCACAGGTCGCCTGCAGGAGCTCACATACCTGGAATTTTTCCCATTCTGGGGGCTTTGATGCTATGGGGCGAACAGTGGGCTAATTCGGTGGTGCATTTCTGGTGCGACAATGCTGCCGTGGTGCACATTGTCAATGCACAGACTTCTAAATCGCCCAGGGTCATGGATCTAGTGCGCCATTTTGTGCTGCGCTGCCTGCGCCTCAACGTCTTGTTCAGGGCCAGGCATGTCCCAGGGGTTAATAACGATATTGCTGACGCTTTGTCCCGCCTGCAGATCTCCCGGTTCCGCGCCTTGGCCCCGGATGCGGAGGAATTTCCCTCGCCACTCCCGGACGAGATGTGGACTATTGGCAAGGAGAGGTGAACCGGGCGATTGGCCTGTCACTAGCGCCACGCACGCGTAAGGCGTATCAACAAGCATTCAATTTGTATAGGGCTTTTGCTACTCGATTTCAATGGCCAGAGACCTGGCTCATCCCGGTGGACCATGTTCTGCGGTTCATGGTTCACCTGCATGCACAGGGCCTTGCACCTCGCACCATAGCATCCAAGCTCTCGGCGTTGGCTTTTATGGCCAAAGTAGGGGGTCATGTGGATACCACCTCTGACTTCCGTGTGAGACACGTTTTGGAGGGGTGGGTGCGCGAGCGCGGGCGTTGCCCGGATGACCGGCACCCTATTTCCCCAGGGGTTCTTACCCAGTTGGCCCGGGGCTGGCCAGGCCTCTGTTTTGATCATTATGAGGCAGCCCAATTGCATGCAGCCACTACGGTGGCGTTTTTTGGAGCGCTCCGCATCAGCGAACTCGTGATGCTGTCTAAGGCGGATGCAAGTGGTAGGGCACTGGAACGCGGAGATGTACATGTTGCCAAAGACTGGGCCCAGTTGAGGATTCGCTCCTCTAAAACAGATCAGCATGGCGTAGGCAGTGAAGTAAGACTGTTACGGTGTTCTTTGGCAGACATCTGTCCGGTTGGTGCCCTACAGGAATACCTGGCACTGCGTGGCATGCACCACGGCCCGTTTTTTCTGTCACCAAGATGGGTCTCCCCTTACTAAATTTCAGTTTTGGAAGGTGACTGCCAGAGCCCTTACCAGGGTGGGACTACCGGGTGCCCGTTCTGGCACACATTCGTTCCGTATTGGCGCAGCCTCTACAGCGGCTGCTTTTGGGTACTCTGGGGCTGACATACGTAGCATGGGGAGGTGGGGCTCACAATGTTTTCAGTTTTATGTGCGCCCACTCCCGCCATGAGTACCAATCCAGTCACCTTACCTTCCTTTTTCTCAATTTCTTATAGACC
This sequence comes from Bradypodion pumilum, assembly GCA_035047305.1. NCBI lineage: Eukaryota > Metazoa > Chordata > Lepidosauria > Squamata > Chamaeleonidae > Bradypodion > Bradypodion pumilum. Next base: position 82,698,047 of record JAWDJD010000006.1, read on the forward strand.
CTGGGTGTCGTTTTACACCGGTGACAGTATGGCTGGTGGGCCACAGCTATGTGCTCAGGGCAGCGCGTTACGCTGCGGCGACAGAGTGGACCCCGACTGGGACTGGGTGACCACGCCAGTCTCGCATGGCACGGTAAGCCTGGGATGTTATGGCGGGAGCTGCGGCCTTTCCTTTTTTCTGGCCTGGGGGCTGACCCGCCTGACATTCTAATCATCCACCTGGGGGGCAATGATTTGGGCCGGGTCACCGGCTTATCGCTCAAGCATGCGATTTGCGAGGACCTCGCCTACTTGCATTATGTCTGGCCTGCCACAGCCCTGGTTTGGTCGGACATTGTTCCGCGCCACTCTTACAGAGGGGGCGTTAACCTCCTGGCCCTTGACCGAGCTGGGCGCGCGGTCAATAAGGCAGTGGCGCGGTTTCTCACCACCAGGGCTTGGGGACGGGTTAGTCATCACCCCGATATTAGTCTGCAAAATTGTGACTTGTATACAGGGGATGGGGTCCATCTGTCGCGTGGAGGTATGGACCTCCTGTTGGGTGACTGGCGAGCAGGCCTGTTGACCGAGCTGACGGTCTGGGGGGGGGCGTCAGGTCTTCTGTGAAGCCCCTCCGTGTGGCGGGTAGCACTGGTAAGGTAAACAGTATGACCCACAAGTATCCGGCAGGTTCGCAATTGACTGGACAACACTAGACAGGAATAAAGTAGTTAAACGTTGTCCGGTCAACGACGAACCAGGCGATGGGGTGATGATGATTGCTAACCAGCATGCATCACCCCTGTGATTTCACGGATACGCGTCAGAGGGTGGGGTCATGAGTTAGTTATTGACTACGGTCAACAATTTGTTTGTTGTTGACAAACAAATTGATACAAATTGATACATTGTAACCAATTGCCGTTGGCAATTTTGGGGTGGTACCTTACCAGTGTTACTTCGGCCTGCTTGCCTTAGGAATTATGATTGGTCGTTTTACCAATACAAATTTATAATTCGGACTAGGGCATTGAATCAATAAATGTGGCCCTTTGCTGTTATCCACTTTCAATGTTGTCGGTGTCCGTTATTGGGGGGGTGCGCCTGCAATGCAAGCGCGGCGCCAAAATGGCCGCCGCGCACTTTGCGGGGGCCCCCCCCACAGGACAGAGGATCCGGGTAGTTAGGGGCGTGGCCAGCTCCCTTATAAAAGGGGTGGCCACGAGGCAGCCGAGCTGCCATTTTGCCTCAGCGACGGAGCGGAGAAGTTTTTCCCCTCCACCCCCTCCCTAGTTAACAGTGTGATCATGGTCGCTTCGGGGCCGGGTGGGAATTTTTGGTTGGGACCCATATTGGCTTCGGGTCCTGGCTTTTTTGCCCATCCCACACTGTTGCTATGGTTTGATATAGGGGTCTTTCTTCGTTCTTACTGTTGACTTTGGTCACATGGGCGGGTAGCACTGGTAAGGTAAACAGTATGACCCACAAGTATCCGGCAGGTTCGCAATTGACTGGACAACACTAGACAGGAATAAAGTAGTTAAACGTTGTCCGGTCAACGACGAACCAGGCGATGGGGTGATGATGATTGCTAACCAGCATGCATCACCCCTGTGATTTCACGGATACGCGTCAGAGGGTGGGGTCATGAGTTAGTTATTGACTACGGTCAACAATTTGTTTGTTGTTGACAAACAAATTGATACAAATTGATACATTGTAACCAATTGCCGTTGGCAATTTTGGGGTGGTACCTTACCAGTGTTACTTCGGCCTGCTTGCCTTAGGAATTATGATTGGTCGTTTTACCAATACAAATTTATAATTCGGACTAGGGCATTGAATCAATAAATGTGGCCCTTTGCTGTTATCCACTTTCAATGTTGTCGGTGTCCGTTATTGGGGGGGTGCGCCTGCAAATGCTCCTTGCAGACATAAAATTAACTTGGCCATTTAGAATTAGTCATTCCATTCTCTCTCTCTCTCTCTCTCTCTTCTTTTCTTTCTTTCTTTTTTGGGGTGGGTGGTTGGGGGTGTTTTGATATACCAATTTAGTTGAATGCTCAGATTTGGTCAAGATAGCCTATGTATTGCCATATACCTGTAGCTCATCCAGGACTACTATACAAGCCATTCTTAATTGAAAGATTATCTTTTGAGGGTTATGCATTTTGATTTATTGCAAAATCTTCAGCCTGTGGCTTCCTGTGCCGCACTATAGCTAAACACACTGGCTGAAATCCTGTTGCACTGGATTATGTATGTTTTAGTCTCTTTTCAAGTACAACTATGGCAACGGTCATAAGCAACTGTGACTTGGGAACCCTACTTGCACTCTGGCAGAAGGAGATAGACATGGTTGACAATGAAGCTGTTGCCATTTTGCAAAGCCTGTATACAGAAGCAATCTGTCAGGGTCTTCTGTATCTTCTAGAGGGCCATTTGAGCTTGGAGTCTCACCACCTAGTCTGAAGATGTTTAGATGTTGCTTCTTTTTACTTCATAGAATTCATCTATATTTTCTTCATCTTTATTAGCATGTGGTTATATATTTTTTCTTTGTTTAACCTCAGCTCCATAATAGAGCTATACTGTATTCCATTATGGCCTAAATAAAACAAAAAATGTCCAGCATCTATTGTAGGTAATCAGCTCTTCATCAGTAACTTTACTTATAACATGGATTTGGCTGTTCATCCATTTAAGTGTTGATTGCTACATACATTTTCTATAAATCCACAGTTATTTATCTAATCTAAGACTCTCAGTATCTTCTGGCCACATAAAGCCTGTTGGGACTGAGGGCCTTTTTGTATTTTTACATAGCTACAATAAGTGCCTGTGGGAGATGTAATGTAATTATTTTCCATTGCCTTCCATATCTTAGCACTATGGCCAACTGCTAAGCTACCGTCACATTAGTAGTTTTGCCTGTATCTCCAGTTGGTATTGACACTGGTGCAGACCAAGATCAGGTGGGGTTTTGTTGTGTATTGAGGCACATTTGCAAGTAGCACGGGCAGTGCCTTGCAAGAGAGAAATGGTGGTTTCCCGCCATCCAAATTAGAAGCTTAAAGTGGCAAGAAAACCTCTTGCACAGGGTGCACTCATTATGCTAATCCAAGCCCTGTGCTTGGATACAGTTTTGGATCCTGTTCTCCATTGGTTAAGTACATATATTCCCTGTTATGATTGGTCAGTTACTGTTATCCAACAGGTTGCTATTTTGTATCAAGGAGCCACCACCGAGGAGACACTATATAAGCCCCATGAGTAAACAAGGGTGGGGCCGGGCCGGACTACTCTTCCCACTCCGTACAGGTAGCCAGACACATGCTAAGCCTGGGTCTCCTCCATTATGCTACGCTTCTATGGTAGCTAGTATTTGCCCCGCTACGGCAAGAGTCCGGAGGGACTGATTCCTTTGGGATTGTATAGTCATATCTGTGTCCTGAAACATGTTATAAGCTCATCTCTAAAAGACTGTTGAATAAAGACTTGTTTCTGTTTTGTTCATCGTTGTCTAGACTAGTGCTTATAAGGGCCGGACATAACAGGTTTCGAAGCAATTTAATTCCTCAAGATTCTATAGTCCTCTTGTTCAAGCTGCTTTGTCTAAATATGTTGGCTTATCAGTTTCAGTTTATTTGGCCATGAACGGATAATTGGTGGCAAATTATACACATTTAGCTTGTGGCATCTTTGAGTGTAATCTACTCTAGTCACAGTGTATGGACTGTGTATCTAAATGGCCTGGGTTACATGTATTAAACGTCTAGTGGCATTGGCAATGACTAGTGGCATTTGATCCAGTAAGTAGGCCTAGGAGACATCTTAAGTTCCAATATCAGCTTGGACTCTTAGAAGATATTTGGCTGTAGAATTTCTCTAGTGTCTGGCTGGGGTATCCTGCTATGGTAATAGAGTATACCATACTGCCAGTGACTCAATGCCAAGTGTTAGCCGACAGTTAACTAACCTAACAACCCTGAGGACTAATGGGTGCTGAAGTCCACAGGGAAATTTGATGGTCCCCAAATGGATTAAATCCCACTTGAATTCATCCTGATAGAGGGCAGCAGCTTCATCAATATTGGCCTGGGGCTGAGAAGGACTTTGCATGCCAAAAGGGCTCATGACCAAAAAGTGATTCACGGAACTGGATCAGTAGTACGGGAGTCATGCTGCGATGTAGAAGGCAGATTAAAGGCCTGTTAAAATAGAATACTGAACTGTGTTGAACTACATGTACCACAATGCATTGCATCTTCCCCTTCCCCTAAGTTTTAAAAGGTGCTAACCTTAGGACCCATCCCCACTCTTGTCCTGTATCCTGGACAGCTACCAAGGAACTTTGGTGACTTCATGATGTCCATTGACACTACTACCATCACACCAAAAAACTACAATGACATACTTATGCTCCCACACCAAGAGCAACTGAAATGGAAGGATGCCATGCAGAGGGAACTAGAGAGCATAAAGAAACTAGGTGTATACACCCCATCAAGAGTCCCAGAGCATCAGAACACGATAGGCACCAGATGGGTGTTCAAAGTCAAACCGCTGGAAGACAATAAGGTGCTATACAAGGCCAGACTGATGGCACAAGGCTTTTCACAAACTTTTCCTGATGACTACACAGATACTTACTCAGAAAGCCTCAAAACTGCACTTGTCATAGCCTCGATTCTAAAAGAACAGGTCTATCAATTTGATGTTCTTACCTACACACTCAATTGGATAAGGAAATCTATGTCAGGGCACCGCCAGGAATTGATCCCAATGAGGGTGATACTTGGCTACTCAACAAAAGCTTATATGGCTTGAAACAATCCGGGAAGAGATGGTACAATTGCCTCTCAAGGGTTTTGGAACAAATGGGGTTCACTGCCACCTATTCCAACAAATGCCTGTTTATCAAGAAAAGTCAGGGTGGCACAGAGAAGGTCCTAATTTATGTCAATGATATCCTGTACGTTGGGAAGGAGAAACAAAAAAGTGATGAATTTGCACAAGGCCTACAAAAGAATTTCTCATTAAAGAAACTAGGGAAGGTAGATAAGTACCTAGGTGTCCAGATATCAGAAACAAATGAAGGATTGACATTGTCACAAAAGGAAAAGATAATAGTACTACTGGACAAATGTAATATGTCCAATGCCAAACCTTGCGAAACGCCCATGCAAACAGATTTTGTAAAAAAACATGTACAACGATGGTGAGACTTTCTTTTTTTATTTTTAAATCATTTACTACAAATCATTTCCCATGTGAGCTTGTCGTTTAGTGCTACTGACCACGTTTCTTTGTACCAATCTGTTATCTTAAGAAGAATTTTGATTTTTCAGTTTCGTGCTATGCATAATCTTGCCGCTGTTGTCATAGTAATTATTAGACCCTTTTTGTGTTTGTCAATGCTAAGTGCATCTACCTCCATTATCAATGCTAAACCAGCATCAAACTTCAGATCTTGACCAATTATTTCCTTTACCTCTTTTTCAACCTCACCCCAAAAACATTTTAGCACCTTACATTCCCACCACATATGAGTATAAGTCCCTATAACATCTTTACATCTCCAACGTTTATTTGAGTTCTGTTTGTTCATCTGTTGAAGTCTTACGGGTGTTAGATACCACCTCCATATCAGTTTGAAATTATGCTCTTTAATTCTTCCCGACAAACTCCTCATAATTCTTTTTTTCCACTTTCCTTTCCATACTGATTCACTTATTCTGGTGTTTAGGTCTTGTTCCCACTCGTTCTTTATAAATTCTAATTGGTTTACTTCTTTGGTCATCATTTTATACAGTTTACTTATTATGCCAGGCAATTCCATTTTTCCAGATCTTATTTTGTACACCAACTCTTCAAAATCCGTATTGGATCAACTTAAACTTACTTTTTCCATATATATTTTATGCCAGGAATTGACTGCTGCAATTTGTAGCCAGTTTAAATTTAACAGTTTATATAAATCTAATTTATTTATGTTACCTCTGCAGGTTTCCAACCATTTTCTCAGCGAAAGTACATCATTTTCCTTATATAATACCTCCATCTCCTTGGTTATATTCAACGGGAATTTTTTAAGATCTTTGAATTCAGTGATTGGAGATACTTCTGGGGCCATTTCATTCTTCACCTTAGACCAAACTTCAAGCATTGCTCTCAACATTTTATTTTTTGGGGTAAACTTTAAACTAATCTTGTCCAGAAAAATCGCATTGCCTAATTCAACCAATTCTTGTTTTTCGGCCCTTTCCCATATAGGATTCATACCTGATAATATTTTGATAATGTTCCTTAAATGATATGCTATATAGTAGTTTTTAATATACGGTTTTCCCAATCCCCCTTCCTTTTGTGATCGGTACCAAAGTTTTTTTTGGAATCCTTGCCTCCCCCCCCCCATTGCAATACTCATTAATCAAATTTTGAAAATTCCTAATGTCATTCTCATTAAGATGGATGTTCTTATGTTCTTATGTTCTAATGTTAGCGTATCCAACAAAAAATTAATTTTTGGTAATATTTTCATCTTAATTAAAGCAATTCTGCCAAACCACGACAATTTTAGTTTTTTGTATTGTTTAATTTTTTCTTTAATTTCTATTAGTTATTTCATAGTTCAGCTTCTTTAAATTATCAAACTTATTAGAAATGCATATTCCCAAATATCTTAGTTTGTCTTTAATTTGTATTTTATATTTGTCCTTTAACTTTCCCAAATCTTCACTATCCAAATTAAAAACAATAGCTTCTGATTTTTCCCAGTTCACGCTTAAACCAGTCATATCCAGAAAATTCTTTAAATTAATCTGTATTCTTGGTAATGTTTTTACTGGGTTTTTTTACTATTAATAATGTATCATCAACATACATATTTACTTTATCAGCATTTACCCCTTCCACATCCTTATCTTCTCTTAAAACATTTGCCAAAACTTCCATAGCCATAATAAATAAACTTGCTGATAGGGGGTCACCCTGACTAATACCTGCTTCCAATTTAATGTTGTACGCATATTCCTCATTTATCTTCACTTTTGCTGTACTTGATTCATATATTTGCCCAACTATATTTTTAAACTTCTGTCCGAATCCAAGATTTTTAGTAATTTCTTTGATAGCTACCCATTGTAAAGAGTCGAAAGCTTTGTAAGTGTCCAACGATATTACTCCTATTTGTTCTTTTGTTGATTCAGCTGTGCACATTGTATTTACTACCCTTCTTGTCAAATCCGCCATACTTCGGCCTTTCATAAAGCCAACCTGATCTGTATTTATATAATTACCCAAAAATGTATTTAGTCTATTTGTTATTATGGCATTAAAAATTTTGGCATCTTGGTTGATCAACGCTAGTGGTCTGTATGACTCTATTTTTTCTACATTTTTTTCTGGTTTAGGAATCAGTGTTATAATAGTCCTGTGCCAAGAAGGTGGCATTTTCCCACCATTCAAAACATAGTTTAAAATCCTTTTAATTTTTGGGACAATTAACTCTGTAAACTCTTTATAAAATTCGGCTGGGAAACTGTCTTCACCCGGTGACTTTCCAATTTTTAGATTTTTTATGACGTTTGTTATCTTTTTTTCGGAAATTTCTTCTTCTAGAATGTCCCAATGAGCTTGGATTATTTTAAATTTACTGTTCTTCAATAAATATTCCTTCTTTTTCTCTTCATCAATTACTTTCCTAGAATATAATTCCTTATAAAATTCTTCCACTATTTCTTTTTTTCCCTTTATTTTATTACACCTCTTCCCACCCTTATTTATTAATGTTCCTATTTCACTCTTTCCCTTTTTTTCCTCTGCTGCCCTAGCTAACATTTTTGTGTTTTTATTATTATATTCGAAGTAATCTCTTTTTAGATATATCAAATTTCTTTTAACCTTCTCAATATCTTTCCCTACTAACTCTTTTCTAATTCGTCGTAATTTATCAAATGTCATCTTATCTTTGTTTTTGCGTGCTCTTTTTGTAATGATTTTGCTTCATCCTCAGTTTCTTTTTGTTTGATTTTAGCTTGCTTAAATATTCTACTTGATAATTTAATACTTTCACCTCTGAGGACGGCTTTCATAGTATCCCACAAGATATCGTCAGTTACATTCTCTTTATCTTTCCATTCCCAGTATAAATCCCATTTTTTCTTTATACAATCCTTATTATTTTGTTCCTGAAATAATTTCATATTATAGCTCCACCCATTTTTCTTTTCAGTAACTCCATCTATGCAAATTTCCATTTTCAAACTTGCATGATCTGATTCCTTTATTATGCCTGTTTCAACACCTCCTATCTTACCAACTATGTCTTTCAATACCAGTATATAATCAATTCTCTAATATGTATCATGTACATGAGAATAGTATGTAAACCCATTCTCATTTCCACTTATTTTTCTCCAAGAGTCTCGCAAGTTCATCTGTTTAATCCATTTATTCATAATTCCGTCAGACTTAGTTTTAAATCTAATCGGGTTTGTGGTATCCATGGGTGACATTATTGCATTGAAATCCCCTGCTATTATCATTTTATTAGTTTTTTCATTGCTTAATAAAAGATTCAATTTATTTAGAAATTCTCCCTGATTCTCATTTGGTGCATATACATTTACTAAAATTAATTCTTCATTATTTATCATCCCCTTTATTATTAAATAACTTCCCTCCGGGTCTGCAATAACCTTTTATTTAATAAACCCAAGCCTTTTTGAAACTAAAATTGCCACCCCTCTTGCTTTTGATGTTCCAAATGCCTTTTCATTGTACTGTATCCAACCTAGATATAAATTATTTGTGTTGTCCGCTTTCTGGTGAGTCTCCTGCAGAAATATCAAGTCTGCCTTATCCTTTCTAAGTGCTGCTTCTAATCTTTTTCTCTTGAAAAAGGGCACCCTGCGCCCTTCACATTCCATGACACAATCTTAACATATCTCATGACTTTTTTCTTAGATTTTCCCTTATTTTTACGTAAACTCCAGAAGGTATGTGCACAATTACATTAACAAACCTTGCAACCCAACAACTAAAACATTCACTCAAACAAAAAATATACATAACAATTTGGTTTCCTCCCGAGGGGTGGTGGTGGTGGTTATGAAGTTAAATATACGTGTGTTCAATTAAGTCGCTTATTTCTAATAACTTAGTGGTTTACAACATTAGTAATTTCCAGTGGCACCTTGGTAACCTTGATCATTACCCATGTCAATTGTATCATAAACTCCTGCTATTGTTAGTTCCTTTTTAAGTTTGTCCCATTCTGTAGATCCATTTTCAATTACCTTAGCTTTAACTAGAATGTCTAGTGGATACAATCCTTCTTTGATCCAGAACAGCTTGCCCAAATAGCTAAATTTAATTTGCTTGAATGGCTTCCAATTATACATGATTCCTTTGTCTCTCAATTTCTTTGTTATGGGCTTGATTTGTGTGCACCAAATTCTCTATTCCTTTGCAATATCCTTATATATCTCAATTGCACTGCCTTCCATGCTTATTATTGTATGATCCATCTTCTTAATGCAATTTATTACTCTATCTCTAATTTCTTAGTACATTTCTATTAGTGTGTTTGTTTCTCTTCGATCCTAGTCTGTATATTGCTGTAATGTCATCAATGTCTACTTTTCCCCCAATACTTAAACTGTCAAGCCAGGCTAATATTCTTGGTTTCAAGAGAATCCTTGATTATTAGGAATGCTCAGGAACGTTCCTAATAATCAAGTTTTGCTTTCTTATTTCTTCTTCCAGGCTTTCTATTTTTACTCTGTGTTCAGACAATTTTATCTCTCTTTCTTTTGCCTCTTCCTTTACATTTAAAACTTCACTCCTCAATTTGGCCAATTCTTTACTGTTTGCGTTCATTCCCTCTTTCAGGTCTGTTATTTCCTTCACGATCTTTGCCGATTAGTCTTTTGTTGTGTCTGTTAGTTTTGCTACCATATGTAACATTTGATTTTTAAATTTGTCAAAATTTTCTTGCTGAGTTTTTTTCATCATGTTAAATATTGATTGTAAGTATTTTTCCATTTTGTCAAATCTAACTTCAATATTGTCTCTGATTTGCTTTATTTTTTCATTTGGCAACAATCTTTGACTAATCAACTCTTGTCTTTCATCTTCATCTTGCTCTGCTTGCTTCACCATTTCCTCCTGCTTACCTTTCTCAGGTTGTTTTTTAATCATTTATCAGATGGTTTCTTCTTTATTGCCCCATGGGCCCTATCCTCCTCTTCAATATCTTTGTAGTTACTTTGCATTGCTGTCTGCTCTAGCTCTGGGTATCCTTGTTCCTCTGTCTGGTGTTGTTGTCCTTTCCTACTTTTCAACTCTTTTTTAAATCAACCTTCCTGCTCTTATCCAAAAAAGATCTGTGTCCTGGACTTGCTTTGCCTGCTTCCCTCTTTGGCTCATTCAATAAAATATGGAAAGAGTAAAACAAAAATAATTAATAATGTAATATGAATATTCTTCAAATCAGTTTATCCAACTTAATTTACTTTTCTGCCCTCCTGAAATGAAACTCTTTATTTCATGCAATGATCCTTTCGAGCCTGCCTCTCCGCCCAAGGTCTCCTAGCAGTGCAAGAAAGATTATATAAGAGGTACAAAGATTCTCAAGGTCGCCTTTGCTGACTCACTCCCACCCCACTAAACTTTCTAAGTTTAGTCACACTAATTACACTTTAAATTACTACTCCTTAAGCTTCTATAGCTATACTTAAACTATCTATCTACCTAAATAATAGATACTTAAATTGTCTATCTGAATAAACAACTAAAGAAGAGGGGAGAAAGTAAATCAGGGTAAAGCAGAAAAGGGAAAGAAGGATCAATTGAGAGCTCATAAATTATTAATTGAAGATCCTCATGTACCCCAGTATTACTTTATCTATTAATACATCCAAGCTTTGCTAGGTCAGTTGAGATTCACCTCTGCGCCCCTCTAAGACTTTCCCAGCACCAGCCACTCAGTACTTGCCTTCCTTTGCCTGGGGTCACTCTTGGCACAGTTTATATTTATTATGAGTTCAACCGTCCTTCTCCTCTGGACTCAGAAATTTCTTATATAAGCTTTGTTTGAGACTGAAACAGTTTCTTGCAAGCTCATACAAGGTCCAGCTCATTTAAGCTGTCTTCTTCCCTTGAAGTAAATATATTCTCCAACTTCTGCTCTCCAGACAGCAAGGATGTAAATCAGCACTCTCTCCAATTAGTAAGATATAAATCAAACTACTCTCCAGCTAAACACCAGCTTTCTGCTCCTCTGCCTTTCTCTGCCTTTCCTTTGTGTTCAGATCGTCATTTCACAGACAAGCCTGTCACAGCATAACACAGCACACCCGGAAGCAGCAGGCAATAACACAAGCAGTAAAAAAAGCAGCAGGAAGCGCCAAAAAGTCATTAAATCACTTCAAGAAGGTGCTGATCAGATACTCACTTCTTGCCATAATTTTTTCAAGAGGTTTTTAACACTTTCACCACTTCTTTTCCTCCCTTTTACTAGCGACGAGATGAACCCACTTCTGCTCACCACGCCATCTTGGCTCCACCTCACTGCTTGGTGAGACTTTAAATGAGAACACTCTGTACAGATCAACCATAGGGTCACTACTGTACATAGCTAATTGGATGAGGCCAGATATTGCTCTTTTGGTGAACTTATTGTCCAGACATGTTAGTAACCCAAAAGCATACCACTGGGATGTGGTCAAGAGACTATTAAGGTACTTGAAGGGCATGATGGATGCGATACTATTTCTCACACTCAGAATTTCCAACGCCCCTGAACTCTCCTGCTACGCCGATGCCAATTGGGCTGGTGACGTAAAAACAAGGAAAAGTACTTCTGGCTATGCGATCCTTCTGAACAACTCCCCCATCTACTGGTATACAGGGAAGCAAGATCTTGTGTCTACATCCACAGCAGAAGCAGAAGTCTGTCAAAGGTCGCAAACAACCTGATATGGTTTGACGACTTCATCTCAGCAATTTGGAACAAGCCCATATGTCGCATCATCATCCGTGAAGACAACAAAGCTGCAATAGACACATCTAAGGCAGATACAGTAGACCACAGATCCAAACACATAGATATCAAACACAAACATGTGAGGCAAATGTCAGAGTCAGGCTTTATAGAGGCTATACATTGTGATACCAAGGAACAGATCACTGATATCCTAACCAAACTACTCCCCTCTAATCAACATTCATATATTTCTGGAAAATTACATGTATTAGAAGAAGTATTGTTAAGATAGAATACCGAACTGTGTTGAACTACATGTACCACCATGCATTGCATCTTCCCCCTCCCCTAAGGTTTAAAAGGTGCTGACCTTAGGACCCATCCCTACTCTTGTCCTGTATCCTGCCCCAGTGAAACAATGGGACCGGAATCCCACATGATGTACCTAATAAAGAAATAATCCTAAATCAAGAGTCACTGGAGTTATTGGCTAGACCATTGAACACTCAACAAGGCCACTGCATTATATTCTCAGGACAATCTTCATGGGTGATTGCCATGATGCTCACCTATGTTCATGTAGATGGGAAACGCCAGCATTTAACAAACATAGTCAGAGGCTGTTTTGAATCAAAGTGCCAATCAGTGGTTAAATGTTTCTTCCCTCCAAATGTAACTGCCTTTCCATGCTAAGCTCTCTCTGTGTGCAGTCTTGTTCCTGCTATTGAAAGTTTTATTTCTGTCTGTCTGACTGGCTCAGTTGTCTTTTTGACTTAAATTTTTAGTTTTAGAAAGCTAGAAACTTAGAACCGTCTTGCAACTATAATTTCCTTGTTCATCCAGCCTTTTGCAACCAAGATGAAGTAAACTACTATATTATATTTTTGTTATCTAGCTAATAACTTTATTTGAACACAAGCCTTGTAAGTAAACATTATTTTCCCTCTGCTAAAACTGTGCCTGAGCATTTGTACTTTAGGAACTAAGAAGAAGCAAAAGGGGAAGTGAGGAGGCTGCATTTCAAAACATCCACCCTTAATACTTTTGGACATGCTGGCTGCACCATTCTGCAAAGATTTTCTAACAATTAGAATATTCCATAATCTCACCCTTCAGATTTTGCACAAGGTGGCCCTTCCAGAGTATTCTGCCTCTACCTTTGGACATCTCCAAACCAAATCCTGGCTTTTCTAGAGCCTAGCTTTCTTGCTTCCCTCCATCTCCAGCCTCTATGCCATCATCTTTTATACAGTTGCCATCATCTGCATGTTGGATGCTTTGTACAATCTATGGATTCCTAACATTAAAATGCATTAAAACAGTATATGCTTTGCAAGTGGGTATGTGCCTGTTTACAGCTAATGTGTGGCAAATATATTTGCTGTAAATTATTGCAAATGTATAGTTCCAGCCTCGGAGTTCTCTTTTGGTACCCACTAAAAAAAACCTGTCTCAGGCAGTAGGAAAGAAATAAAACATTTGCCTAACCCGGAGTTGTTTCTTCCTTTCCTTACTCCAAGATACCTCTGGATGCATCAACAGTGTTTCCCAGAAAGGAAATGAATCTGACAATGCCTCTGGCATGCATGCACGCGCATACTTAGAGGTGTCAAGCAAGCCTTTAATTTCTCCAGAACTCTTCGCCAAGTTGGGTGAAAAGTGAAAAAATAACATTATCAATATGAATTGAGGATGATGCTATTACCTCAGGTCTGAAATTTACTATTGAACACATAATTAGGAATAAGTCCAATTAGAGTACAATCGGGCTTAATTCTGAATGGATATCCATATGATTGCATTCTATTATATTTGAACAGAATGGAAGAGTTACACAGACCTAAGTGGAATAGTTTCTATTATGTGATAGGTAGTAGATAGTTCTTTAATGGGGTGGGGTGTGTCTGATCAAAATGTGAGGGTCAAGCACTCCCCCTGCTCAGTACATGAGCCACTGCTGGGGTGCATGAAGGAACTTGCAGAAGAGACAGCTTACTAAATCTCCACTGATTCAATGACCCTGTTCTATTTTTAACTTACTACACTATGCAACAGGATTTAAGCAATTAATTTAAATTAATTAATTTAAGCAATTATTTTAAGCAATTAATTTAAATTAACAGCAAATTTCTCCTCTTTTTCTATCTCAAAAGACCTTTCCTTTATTAGCTCCATCAATGTTGTCCTATACCAGTAGTAGTGAACCTATGGCACACGTGCCATAGGGGGCACTCAGAGCCCTCTCTTTGGGCACGTACACCATCACCCCAGCACAGAGTTCACCTTGTCCTTCTGCCCAGCAGTCCAATGGGAGTGCTTCCTCCCTCCCCCTAGCATAGAGTTCATCCCACCCCTCTGCCCAGCAGCCTAATGGGAGTGTTTCCTCTCACCTCAGCACAGTCCCCCCCCCCCACACACACACACACAAACACACGGCATGGATGGCAGCCTGTTGAGTTTGGGCATTCGGTCCCTAAAAAGTTCTCCGTCACTGTCCTATGCCTTGTACAGGGGCAATTTGATAGCCATTTTGTGTATGCACCCATGAAGCTTTCCCAAAATCCTATGTACCTGCTGGCCAAAAAGCTGAAGAGCATTGACCTATCATATGGAGCTCTGGTTTCCAGTTTTTTCAACAACAACCTCCTTTGTAGAAGCAATGTGCTTTTTAAAAGCAAGCTGCAACTGCATGGCTGCATAGATGTCTATTTCTCCCACTCTTTATAACTTTCCAGAATACAGGTTGAGAGAACAGTCAGACAGCTTCCTCATCTTTTCCTGAACTAACTCCTAAGAGTCATAGAAAGGAACTTCCATTGTTTAATCTCAATTCCAAAGAAGTTTTCCATCTAATGTGGATAGTTTGCCACATGTAATAAAGTAATAAAGTTTGCTTTCCAAGGAATAATTGTTCAATTTTGTGCAACCCAAGAATAGAAATCTTTAACAATTTTTCAATTCATTCTTTGTTTGGTTTGGCTTTGCTGTGGTTCCAAGAATTTTCTATGGTTTCTGGCAATTTCTTTTTCTAATATTTTTCTGGATGGAATCCAACAGGCTTCACAATTGTTCACATACATACATAATTTCTGTTAAGAGCTGGATTCCCTACAACAAGCCACTTTAATGGCTTCCTACCTCTTAGGATGTGAACAGGAGCAGCCTGTGGTATAATGGAGAGGTACCTAGCCTCTTAAAATAGGGAGGGGAGGATGGGTTGTCTTCCTCACCCTATGGATTGTTGGTAGCTATGAATGGTTCAACCTCTGGAATTCCCATGTGATATCAGGAAGTGGAAAAATTCCCCACTCTTGGCAGGACCTTTAACCAAATAATATAAGAACATAACATAAGAACAGCCTTGCTGGAACAGGCCACAGCCCATCCAGTCCAGCATTCTGTCTCACACAGTGGCTCACCAATTTCCTTCAGGGTATTCCCAAGCAGATGCCTTCACCTGTTTAGGATTCCCTGGAAATGGCATTGAGAGATATCCTGCCTATCTCTCCAACTCTGAGGTTGTCTTTAAGTATCCATAATTATAGCCATTGACACCCTTGTCCTCCGTGAACTTGTCTAATCCTTTCTTAAAGCTGTCAAGACTGACAGCTGTCACCACTTCTTCTGGCAGGGAGTTCCATAGACCAGTAATCCTCTGGGTGAAAAAATACTTTCTTTTATTTGTTTGAGAACTAGTACCCAAAGGTTTCATCGAGTGTCAACTAGTTCTAGTGTTGTGCGATAGGGAAAACAGTTTTTCCTTATCTACTTTGTCCACATCGTGCATGATTTTATAAACTTCAATCAGGTCACCTCTTAGACGCCGTCGCTCAGGAGTGAAAAGGCCCAACCGTTGCAGTCTCAGATGGTAAGGAAGGTGTTCCAGTCCCCTAATCATTCTGGTTGCCCTCCTCTGCACTTTCTCCAACTCCATAATATCCTTCTGGAGGTATGGCGACCAGAACTGTACACAGTATTCCAGATGGGGCCTCACCATAGATTTATAAAGAGGCAAAATGACACTTGCTGACTTATTTTCTATACCCTTCCTAATGATCCCTAGCATTGAGTTTGCTTTTTTCACTGCTGAGGCACACTGGGTTGACACCTTCATTGAGTTGTCCACCAGGACACCAAGGTCCCTTTCCTGGTTTGTCGCAGAGAGTTCAGACCCCATCAGTTTATATATGTAATTTGGTTTTTTTGCCCCAACATGCATCACTCTGCACTTACTAGTGTTGAAGCTCATTTGCCACTGTTTTGCCCACTCCCCCAGTGTCAAGAGATCCCTCTGGAGCTCCTCACAATCTCTCACAGTTTTCACTACCCTGTATAATTTAATGTCGTCAGCATATTTGGCTACCTTGCTTTTTACTCCTACCTCTAGATCATTTATGAAGAGGTTGAAAAGCAGGGGTCCCAGTACTGAACCTTGGGGGACCCCACTCTTTACTTCCCTCCACTTGGAGAAGTGTCCATTTAGTGCTACCCTCTGTTTCCTGTCCCTTAGCCAGTTGCTGATCCAGGACAAGACCTGTCCCTTTATTCCATGACTGGTAAGTTTATTCAAGAGCCTTTGGTGTGGGACCTTGTCAAAAGCCTTCTGAAAGTCCAGATAAACAATGTCAACTGGATCCCCCTTATCCACATGCTTGTTGACACTCTCAAAAAATTCCAACAGATTAGTGAGGCATGATTTGCCCTTGCAAAAGCCATGTTGGCTCTCCTTTAGCAGCGCCTTCTCTTCTATGTGCCTATTAATTCTATCTTTTAGGATGGTTTCCATCACTTTACCTGAGACACATGTCAAACTGACAGGTCGGTAATTTCCTGGATCACCCCTGGATCCTTTTTTGAAAATTGGTGTTACATTCGCTACCTTCCAGTCATCAGGCACAAAGCCTGATTTGAGGGAACTATTATATATATTTGGCTAGGAGATCAGCAATTTTATCTTTAAGTTCCCTGAGAGCTCGTGGATGGATGCCATCTGGTCCTGGTGATTTGTTAGTGTTTAGCTTAACAAGACATGCAAGGACCTCCTCCCTGGTTATTTCTATCTTGCTTAATTCTTCGGTTTCCCTCCCTACGAAGATAGGCTCTGTTTTGGGCATGTGGTCTCTGTCTTCTTCAGTGAATACTGAAGCAAAGAATTCATTGAGTCTCTCTGCAATCTCTGTTTCCTCTTTAATAACCCCTTGCCTTCCATTGTCATCTAATGGTCCAATGGCCTTCCTAGTTGGGTTCTTACTTCTAATGTACTTAAAGAAGTCTTTGTTATTTCTCTGAGTATTTTTAGCTATACGCTCCTCAAAGTCTTGCTTTGCTTTCCTGATTGTTGCCTTGCATTTGTTCTGCCAGAATTTATGTTTCTGCCTGCTGTCCTCATTCAGACAAGCCTTCCATCTTCTAAATGAGCTTTTCTTGCTCTTGATCACTTCCCGAACAGCTCCTGTAAGCCACATAGGAGTCCTCTTGGACCTGGAAGTGCCCTTTTTCCTTTTGGTTATGCATTCCAATTGGGCCTCTGTTATTGTTTTTGTAAACAGCCTCCATGCCTCTTGGAGTGTTTGGACTCTCTCAATTTTCCCTTTCAGCTGAGTTTCCTCATCTTTGGGAAATTTCCTTTTTGAAAATTTAAGGTCTTTGTGTTAGATTTTATCAGTGACTTGCAGTCTGTTATCAAGTTAAACATAATTGAGTTGTGGTCACTGTTCCCTGCTGGATCAGTCACATTAACATCTTGCACCAGATCCTGAGTATTACTCAGGATCAAGTCAAGGATTCTTGTACCTCTAGTTGGGTCTTCAACCATCTGTCCCAGGGAACAATCATTTAGCATATCTAGGAACTTTATCTCTTTATCATGTGCTGAACAACAGTTCACCCAGTCTATGTGAGGGTAATTGAAGTCCCCCATTATAACCAGGCTTCCCTTCTTGGATGCCTCCTTTACAACATTCTCCAACTGCCCGTCTCCCTCAGGAGTTTGGGTCGGAGGCCAATAGTATATGCCTACTGTTAGACCATCCTTGTGGCCTGGTACTCTTACCCACAGAGCTTCTAATGGTGACGCCAAATCACCTAGATATTCCAATTCATATGATTTTATCACTTCTTTGACATACAAGGCTACACCACCTCCCATTTGCCCCTTCCTATCCTTCCTGTACAGTTTGTAGCCTGGGATAACTGTATCCCATTGGTTATCATCTGTCCACCAGGTTTCATTGATACCAATAATATCAATATTCTTATCTATTGCTAAGTATTCCAGCTTCCCTATTTTGTTCCGGAGGCTTCTGGCATTTGTATACAAGCTTTTATCTATGCTTTCCTGATACAGTCTTTTGAGTCCAGTTGCATTGTTAGACTGCCTCTTGCATCCTTCTGCTAGAGTGCTAGCGACTAGCTCCTTGCTCTGCTCAGTAATTTTTACATCCTCCTCACTACACAAGTACACACTTTCCCGAACCGGATACTGCCCAGCTCCTGTCGGCTTTCCCCCAGTTATCAGTTTAAAAGCTGCTTTGCAGCCTTTTTGATGTTGAGTGCCAGCAATCTGGTCCCATCATGGTACAAATGCAACCCATCCCTCCTGAACAGATTTGGCTTGTCCCAAAAGGTTCTCCAGTTCCTGACAAATCTGAAGCCCTCCTCTCGACACAACCGCCTCATCCATGCATTGAGGCTTCTGAGCTCTGCCTGCCTGGTAGGTCATGCGCGAGGGACAGGCAGCACTTCTGAAAATGCTACCTTGGAAGTCCGGGACTTCAATCTTCTTCCTAACAACCTAAATTTGGCTTCCAGGACAGACTGCTTGGCCTTCCCAACATCACTGGTACCAATGTGTACCATGACAACTGGCTCATTCCCAGTTCTCTCTAACAATCTATCTAGATTTCTCGTGATGTCTGCAACTTTTGCACCTGGCAGGCAAGTCACCATACGGTTATCATGTGCATCACAAATCCATTTCTCTGTATTTCTAATTATTGAATCGCCTAGTACAAGGAGCCTCTCTCCTGCAATCTGTTCATCTACATGCACCTCATCAACCATATTAAGGGAGAGAACCTCAGTTTGTTCCTCTTGTTTATCTTCCTGGATCTCATCAAGTGTGATGAAGGAGAGATCATCAGGTGGAACCAGTTGTTCCTCTATGTGTTCCTCATAAGGTGTGATGAGGGAAAGAGCCTCAAATTTATTCTGTAATTTCAGACTCTCAGAGTGATCCCCTACTCTTCCCCTTTGAGTCACTTGTGCCGAGGGCCGTCATCAGGGCAGTACTACCAGTACTGCCGTATACGGCCCGGAGCTGACAGGGGCCCTGCCGCTGCCGGCCATAAATGTGACATTACTGTAGGGGACGGGCTGTTATGTATGATAACTTATGTTGGTGACATGTTGAACATTCAAACCACCAAATAAACCGTGCAAACTACTGTCAAACAGCGTGGCTGTTTGACAGCCGCGAGATCTTGGCAGCTCGCGTAGTATCGCCAGACTTCAAGGGCTCAAAATTTAAATGCCAAGAAGCACGTTCCAGAACTGTCAAATGTATATACTTTGTAACATGTATTCAAATTACCCAATTATGTTTGTTTCCGCTCAATTGTATCCAGTTTATTGTGTATATATTTATTTATTTATTTTTATTTATTTATTAGTCATATTTATATATGCTGCCCACTCAGGTAGAACCTGACTCAGGGCGGCATTACAACAAGCTCTAAAACAGATTAAAACACTTTAAAAAAAACCATATCCTACCCACTTTAAAAGACCCACCCATCCCACCCACTTTAAAAAGAAGAGAGAGTTCTTAGTTGTTTATATAAGCCAGCAGGCAGGGCCCGTGTTCCCATTAGGGCCCCACACCTGCCCCACCAGCCATGTCTTCAATCCTTTCCTGAAGGGCAGCAATTCTCTTTCAAGTCTTAGTTCTGTTGGCAGGAGGTTCCAGAGGGTTGGTGCGGACACAGAAAAGGCCCTCCTTCGGGTGCTGGATAGATGTGCACCCCTAGTTGATGGCACCATCAGAGAGCCCCTCCGGTCTGCTCTGGTTGGATGGGCAGACACTCTTGGGATGATGCGGTCTCCAAGGTATCCTGGCCCACTGCCATATAGGGATTTAAAGGTCAAAACCAGCACCTTGAATTGCACCCGGAGACAAACTGGTAACCAGTGCAGCTCCCGAAGTAGCGGTGAGGCATGGGCATATCGTCCGCACCCCATCACCACCCGGGATGCCGCATTCTGGACCAGCTGCAGCCTCCGAATCGTCGTCAAGGGCAGCCCCATGTAGAGCGCATTACAGTAATCTAGTCGGGAAGTGACCAGAGCATAGGTGACCGTAAGCAAGGAGTCCCGATCCAGGAGCATGCACAACTGGTGAATCACCCGAAGTTGGGCAAAAGGCCTCCTGGCCACAGCCGCTACCTGTTCTTCTAGGAGCAGCCACGAGTCCAGAAGGACCCCCAGATTGCGCACCGGGTCTGTCTGGGGCAAAACAGCCCCATCCAGTACCAAAGATGGTAGCTCCCTGGATAACACTGGCCCCCTTATCCATAGAAACTTTGTCTTGCTGGGATTCAGCCAAAGCCCATTTGCCCCCATCCAGACCCCAATGGCCTCCAGGCATCCGGATAGGATTTCAACGGCATCACTGGTGTCCCCACGGGCCAACATGTACAATTGAGTGCCATCCGCATACTGATGGTACCGCCCCCCGTGGGAACAAATGATCTCACCCAGTGGCTTCATGTAGATGTTAAATAGGAGAGGAGAAAGCACCGAACCCTGAGGCACCCCATACTTGAGAAGCCTAGGGCTGGACCTCTCACTCTCCAACCACACCGACTGGGTACGGCCCTCCAGAAAAGAGGAAAACCAGGACAACACAGTGCCCTGGATCCCCAGTCCTTTGAGCCATTCCAGAAGGATACCATGGTCAACGGTATCGAAAGCCGCTGAGAAGAGCAAGGACGGATGGATAACCCCCGTCCCACTCCTGCCAGAGATCATCCATCAGTGCGACCAATGCCGTCTCCGTACCATACCCGGGCCTGAATCCTGATTGAAAGCGGTCTAGATAATCCGCTTCCTCCAGGACACTCTGCAGCTGACGCGTCATTGCCTTCTCCAATACCTTACCTAGAAAGGGAAGGTTGGAAACCGGCCTGTAGTTGTTAAGGACAGCTGAGTCAAGGGATATCTTCTTCAGGAGGGGGCGCACCAAAGCATGTTTTAGCAGTGCAGGAAACACCCCCTCCTGTAATGATGCATTTATTATCGCCCCAACCCAGCCACCTGTCACCACCTTGGAGGCTTTCACCAACCAGGTGGGACAGGGTCCAAAGGACATGTAGTGGCAC
Organism: Bradypodion pumilum; assembly: GCA_035047305.1. Taxonomy (NCBI): domain Eukaryota; kingdom Metazoa; phylum Chordata; class Lepidosauria; order Squamata; family Chamaeleonidae; genus Bradypodion; species Bradypodion pumilum. The sequence goes on from JAWDJD010000006.1 coordinate 82,719,395, forward strand.
GCACAGCTGCAAGGAGCCTGTCCACTTCATCAGGGACAACAGGATCAAACTGATCCCAGATCGTACAGCAAGACTGTGCTCCTGTCCCCCCCCCCCGACCCTCCCAATCCACGCCGGGATTCAGCCCTGAATGAATCCGATTGATTTTCTCCACCAGATGGTCAGCAAAGTCCTCAGCCGAGCCCTGCCAACCGGGCACCGATCCCACTCTACCAAGGAGGGACCTGGTTACCCGGAACAGGGCAGCATGGGCGATTATCAGTGGAGGCAATAAGGGTGGTGAAGTATTGAGGCCTCACCACCCCCATCGCCACTAGGTAGGCCCTAATAGCAGCTCTAGCTAGTGTCCAATCGGAGTCATCCCGGGTCTTCACCCAGCGGCGCTCTAGGCATCTCTTTGCCTGTTTGAGTTCCTGCAGTTCATCTGTGAACCATGGTGATGACCTAACCCCACGGGATCGGAGGCCGCAGTGGCACGATTTCATCCAAGGCTGCTGTCGACAGCAGGTCGACAAGTGCCTCGGGTGAATCGTGTAGCCGATCCAGAGGAACATCCCCCAGTTACCTCTGGAATCCAACTCGATCCATCAGTCGCCGAGGGCAGACCAATTTAATAGGCCCTGCTTCCCTACGATGAAGCATCACCCCCAGAAAGTCAAGAGTCACCAGATAGTGATCTGACCATGGCACAGGTGAGATGACTAAGTCCTGTAATCTCAGATCACTCTGCCACTGCTCCGACAAGAAAACTAAGTCTGGCGTGTGACCACTGCCCCAGTCGGAACCCGAACTACCTGAGTCAGGCCCATGGCTGCCATGGAAGCCATGAACTCCCTTGCCACCTCAGAGGCCATCCCCAATGATGGCAAATTGAAGTCCCCCAGAAACATAAGCCTCAGGAACTCCAACGTCAACATTGAGGTGGCCTCGAGGAGCTCAGGCAGGGCATCCCTTACCCTGCAAGGGGGCAGGTACAGGAGTAAGATCCCCAACTGACCCTTCGGTCACAACCAGACACTTGTGGAGCAGTAGCCCTAGCAACTCCCAATGACTCCCTGGCAACAATGGCAACACCACCGCCCCTCACCTCACCTCTAGGCTGGTGCCAAATACCGAACCCAGCTGGACACATGTCCGAAAGTGGCACTCCATCCTCAGGTGTCAGCCAGGTTTCGGTGATGCATGCCAGGTTGGCCCGCCCCTCCTGGATAGAATCTTGGATCAGGGGGGCCTTATTGCAGACCGATCTGGCATTCACCACCAGCAGCCTAAGGGCGGGGTCACTCTGGATCTGCTGCTCAGGGCCCAGATATGTACCTGCGGGGCTGGAACGAGGGACCACACTTAAACATTGGACCCGCGTTCCCCGAGTGTGGCCCACCCCTCGGTACCCGCCATACCACCCCATGCCCGTCACAACACCTATATGGGTCTCTGGAACCCCCCTAGATGGAATGCTGCCCCTCATTCCTGGCTGGCAGGACCAACTCCCTCTCTTCCTACCCCACCCACAATCCCCCCATGGTCCATTCGCGGCTGGCAGCTCGGGGTCCCTTCTCCTCCTCCTCCAACTCCACGGTGAGCACTCCAGAGTCCCAGGCAATGGAGAAGTCCCTCCAACATAGCCTCCTTTTACGCCCCTGCTCCAGGCTGAGGCACAGGGAGGAGGAGGGAGGCAGGGCTCAGGACGCCAGTGTCGGAGGTTTTTAGAAAGGGGCTTGGAACATATGTGGGTGCCCCTGTTGAATTTGAACTCGACCCAACTATTTGCCCCATTCAAATGAAGCCTTGCCGGGTCCCCTTTGACCTCAAGGACAAAATTGAGGCAGAACTGGACAAACTGGTTGGGCAGGGGTCCTGGTCCCGGTTGACTCTGCATGTTTTGGTTTGCTCAACTTCTATCACACATTCCTCCATCGCAACATCTCAGTTGCTAAACTGCTGCACCGTCTCCTCAAAAAGGACACTGTTTGGCACTGGGGCCATTGCCAGGAGAAAGCATTCCAAGAGCTTAAGAAGTTGTTGACTTATGATGCAGTGTTAACACATTTTTGACCCAAAAAAGCAGGTCGTATTGGTATGCGATGCTTCCCCTGTGGGGGTCGGGGCTGTGTTGTGCCATGTGTTAGATAATGGGAGGGAAGCCCCCATAGCATTCTACTCATGCTCTTTCTAAACCTGAATAAAATTATGCCCAAACTGACAGGGAGGCACTGGCTACCGTGGCAGGCACAAAGAAATTTCACGATTACCTCTATGGGAGGCCCTTTACAATCATGACTTACCACAAGCCCCTCCTTGGCATTTTTGTAAATGGGAAGCCCACGCCACAGATCCTGTCTCTGCGGATGTGGTGCTGGGCAATTTATTTAAATGCGTACAATTTCACTCTGGTGCACCGACCTGGCAAGGACATCAGCCATGCTGATGCTCTGTAACGCTCACCCCTGCCCGGTGTCGGGGAGCCAGATTGCGAGATCGAACAGGACCACCAGGTCCTAATGATTGAAGCCCTCGACTTACCTCCGGTTGTCCTGTCAGACATAGCCAAAGCCACAGCCAAAGACAAGGTTTTATCAAAAGTGGTTGCTTGTGTACAGAAAGGCTGGCTCGCTTCTCCTCCTGCTGAGGAGTTTAAAACATTTCACTGAAAGCGTTTAGAGCTGTCCATTGAACAGGGCTTTCTTTTGTGGGGTCAGCGGGTGGTCATTCCTTTCATTCTCTGTGCCAAGGTATTGCAGTTACTTCATATCAGTCATCCGGGGATCGTCCACTCGAAGGTCCTCATCCATAGTTACTTTTGGTAGCCCCAACTGGACCAAGATATCAAACAAATGGTCGGCACTTGTGCCAGCTGCCAATGTTCTCGCCCCGAGCAATCTCACCTTCCCTCCCAGGAATGGGATTCTGCCAGAGGGCCGTGGTCCAGGATACATATTGATTTTGCAGGACAGTTTAGAGGGGCTGTGTATATGGATTCATATTCTAAGTGGCTCAAAGTAATCTGGGTGTCCGACACCACTTCGTCCACTACAATTATGCATTTGAGAAGGCTGTTCACTACGTTTGGACTCCCAGATGTTCTGGTGTCCGACAATGCATCCACGTTCACATCTGCAGAATTCAAATCCTTCATGGAAAGGAATGCTATTAGGCATATCACTGCCACCCAGTTCCACTGTGCCACCAATGGCCAGGTGGAGCAGCAGGTGCGCACCACCAAAGATGCATTGCGGTGCATGGGGGAAGGAGATCCGGAACTACAAATTTGCCAATTTTTCCTCACATATAGGCTCACCCCCCCCTTGCCTCTGGGCTATCTCCTGCTGAGTTACTCCAGCAAAGGAAGCTTACATCCTTGCTGGACAGGTTGGATCCCTCTAGCGTGGAGGACAAGGGTACTAATATAGGGATCCAACACCAAAAAGGGTTCACAGCTGGGGACCCTGTCCATTGCCAAAATTATGCAGCTGGCGGTCCTACTTGGGTACCAGGTTTTGTGCTAGACCAAACTGGTCCTGTTTCTTACAGAATCAAAACAGCCAATGGTCTGATCTAGAGACGGCACGTGGACCAGTTGAGACCCCGAGTACTGGACCCACAGGACGAACACAGAAATTCAATGTTAGGGTTGGCCCCCGCCCGTTTAAACCCAGGGGGCAGAGGTAATAGTCAGCAGCCAGCTAACCTAGACCCAGCAGAGAGTCCAAGGGATTGCTTTGGGGAACAGGGAGATTTTACAGAATGCTCTCCCACTCAGGCCAAAGGTACCCCCACATTGTTTTATCCCAAAATGCTGGAATCTCAAGTTGGCAATAAACACTATTCTTTTGAGTCACCCTCCACTCATAGAAAGCAAAGGAGGGACCCTCAGTTATCATTTTCACCTCCACAATTAGACTTTAATTTAGAGTGATCCCCTGCTCCTCCCAATGACAAAAGAGGCTATGATTTAAGTTTTCAAATGTCCTCTCCTAATAGTCAAACTCTCACTCCAGTCAGATTGCCAGACCTAAGGGCCCCTGAGCTGGCCCAACCGAGTGTCCAACCCAAAAGGGAAACCCACCATCCTGGTTAAGAGACTTTGTCTAACCTAGTGGGGAGGAATGTTATGTATGATAACTTATGTTGGTGAAATGATGAACATTCAAACCGCCGAATAAACCGCACAAACTACTGTCAAACAGCTATGCTGTTTGACAGCTGTGAGATCTCAGCAGCTCACGTAGTATCACAAAACTTCGAGCGCGCAAAATTATAATGCCGAGAAGTGCGCTCCAGAACTGTCAAATGTATATACTTTGTAATATGTATTCAAATTACCCAATTATGTTTGTTCCCGCTCAATTGTATCCAGTTTATTGTGTATATAAGTCCCTGTTGTTCCCCTCCAAGTTGTGTTCAGACCCCAGAAATAAAAGAGCTGTATTTCACTTTGCTGGTTGTCATCTCCAGTTTCTGAACACCAAAGGGGCCCAATAGGATTGCTCAGTATGGGGCCCAGAAATTTCTGCTTGCGCCACAGCATAGGCTTAGTAATAACTCTGAGCGGAAATGCTCCTTTTTAAGCACTCTCATTTTATATTTTAGTACTCTCATTTTAACTTTTGTTCCCCCTGCTGTTATATGCTGGAGAAGAAATGCTCCTTTTTAAAGCACCATCATTTTAACTCTTGTCTCTTGATATATTTTAGTATCCCCATTTTAACCTTTGTTCCCTCTGGTGTTCTATGCCTGTCTTGGACTGTAATAAAGATTTGATTTGATTTTGATTTGATTTGGGTTATTTGGGTTTTGAAAACTCATCCCCAGTCAAGGGTATATGTGCAATATGAGTATTGGAAATGGATTACACAGCTGACACATTTGAAACACTTCAATGCACATACCCACACAGCAAGTCTGCAAGCCAATGAAAATCAAAAGCAAGGCTTAGTTGGCCACTCCTCATTTCCGCAACCTTCAACCACATCCAACTTTCCACTTACACCCACCCACCCCCACCACCCACCCTGGTTCTCTTTCCACTGCCAGACTCCTCCCTTTGACACTTGACTGTTCTCTGTCTCATTTCTCTGGACCATTTACTGACAGGGTTCATCATCAAAAACACTTTTAGTCTCTTGCCTTCTTAGGCTTCTCTCATGTTTTTGTTTTTCCACTGTCAATCAGATGTCAGAGGAATCCAGGTAAGATAGGTGGGGAATCACGTATGCCTGCAAAGAGCCTGCACAAGGACAACCCTAGATACATAATAGGCATTCTCTGTTTGAACATAATTCTCACACATTATGAGCATTGAATCATGCAGGGAGGGCTCTTTTCTGATGTGACCCTCATCCCTTCCTTGCTTTCACACCTTACATGAAACTCTGATTCCTACCCAACCCCCATGCCTCTCTGAATCACCACCTTCATAAGATCTTTTGTTGCATTATGATGCAGACTTTGATGATGATGATCATCATAATTATTATTATCATTGTTGTTGTTGTCGTCATCATCATTGTTGTTATCATCATCATTATTGTTATCATCGGCGGCGGCAGCATTGTCGCCGGCGCTGTCGTTGTTGTTGTTATTATTATTATCATCATCATCATCAGCGTCATCATTGTCATTGTCATCATCATCATTATTGGTTGAAAGGATTTTTGCAGGAGAAACTCCTCTCAGGGGATGCCCAAATGAGGCTCCTTTCACGTCCCCAAGAACTGGGACAGAGACATGCACTCAAACTGTCATGGAGTACCCAGGTCTTGAACTGCCAACTTGCCAGCCTTCCAGATTGCAAGGCGAGCTACTTAACCACTGAGCCACCGCAGCCCCGGCGTATGACAAAGAAGAAGGCGGCAGCTGAACTAATAGTCTGCTTGCATTGTTACAAGTAGCGAGTATCTGGGCAGAACGGTAGTATCAGTGAAAAATATCCAAAAAGAACCGTTTCTCAAAAAGGATGACAAAATAAAAGTTATCAGCCCCAGGACCATCGCCGAAGCTGCGTGGGGGGAGGAGGCACCCTCCTCTCCTGTCCCTTGCAGGGTGGGAAAAAGGGTCATGGGCTGCCGGGCCAGGCCAAGGACTTCTGCCGCCCCAGGACCATCTCCGCAGCTACGGGGCCCCCACCCTCCTCTCCCATCCCTTGTGGGGTTGGATAAAGGGCTGTGGGGTGCTGGGCCAGCCTGAAGTCCACTGCCACCCCTGGACCATCACCGTAGCTTGACATGGAAGAATTAACTACTGAGGAAGATTTGAGCAGCCTTGAAAATTTAGAGAAAAAACTAACCAGATTCAGGTTGCATGCTGCATTCCTTGTAGATTATTACAAGTTATGAGAATACCATGTGGACTCAGGATACAAAAAGGACCTACTTTGTTTAATGATAAAAAAGAATTCACTGAAAAATGGATGCAAATTTTAGATAAATGTTCCTTCGATTTGATTATTTTGATAGTGGAACAATGCAACAAAGAGGTTGCATCGATTGAAGCAGAAATATCCTGGTTTAAAGAAATTTATAAGACTAAAATTATGGACACTGTTTTTGACAATAATATGGAAGATATAGGTACCAAAGTATGAGAATTTAGAGATAATCTGGTCCAGTTTAAGGATACACAAGACTATGCAAATTCAAAGGTTTACTGCTGGAAATTCCGCCCAGGGGGCCAGCGCAAACAAGTGACTTGGAAAACTCCCGTCGAGACTTCAGAGTTTGAAACAACGTACAGTGAAGGGCAACCCTCCTCAGCAGACGAAGGACCCTCTACTTCCTAAAAATTACATCAAATTCAACAATGGGATCTATGTAAAACCACCACACCTTCTACACCCCAGCCTTTTTAAAGTCAGCGCAGACCGTGATGGGGGAGGAGAAAGACTTAGACATAGTCTTTAATTTTTCATCGAGACAATTGACGGTAAAAGAAAGGACATTATTAAATTTGGGTATGAAATTTGTCCCTACCCCTAACTATTTTGCCTTTAGAACAAGGATTGGTGTCTTTAAACTTGTCAGACAGTTAAAACTAAGATATTTTTTCATGGATGAGGGGGATTTTTTTGAGAGATACATTTGTTCCAAAATCCTCATTCTGCCCCAACATCAGAAATGCTTCCATAGAAGTGTTCCGCAGGCTTATCCTACGGGACTTAGATCAACTAGAATTAAAAAGATTTAAATGGCGCAGGAACCTCAGCCATGAAGATGTAAAGATTTTGGAAAACTTGGGGAGAGACTCATCCATAGTAATAAAACAGGCTGATAAAGGGGGAGGGGTGGTGATACAGAATAGGGAAGATTACGTAAATGAAGCTATAAGACAACTCTCGGATGAGAAATTTTATATGAGGTTAAGAGGGGATCCCACAAAGAGAATATCCAACACAATAAAAATTGTTCTGCAGGAGGGTCTTGCCCTAGATTATATAAACAAAAAAACTTACCAATTTCTTGTTAACGATTTTCCTAGGGTTCCGATTTTCCACCACCTGCCAAAAATTCATAAAATGTTAAGTTAAGTCCTGGTGAGAAAATTAAAGGCAGACCCATAATTTCTGGAGTAAACTCAATCACGGAGCCCCTAGCGAAATATGCTGACTCTTTTATAAGTAATCAGGTAAAAAATAGACCAACTTATGTACGGGATTTGGCTGATTTTATAGCCCAACTGGAAGGCTTGCAAATTCCTAAAGAAGCTGTGTTTGTGTCTATGGATGTAGTTTCATTATACACAAATATACCAATAGAAGATGCCAGGACAGTGTGGAAGGAGCGTTGAGGTTGAGACCCCACAATCAATCACACACACACACACACACACACACACACACACACACACACACACACATGTGGGAAGGCATCTGGTTTTTGTCTTGCCTGTCGTCCTAAACATATTGTAAACAAAAGCCTCTTTGCTTGCATGAGAGACAACGCTCCTTATCTCTCCTTATTTGGGCTCTGACACTTCTGATTGGCTGTATGCCCTAAGTTTTGTTTCTGTTAAGTTTCGTTTCTGGTATATTCTGCTTGCTTAAGTTTCGTTTCTGAGACACTCTGCTTGAATAAAGAGAAGCCATTAGTATCCTTTGTTCAGCCAAAAGACCAGCGTGTGTGTTTGCTTTTCTCTCTATCTCTGTTTCCCTTCTTACTCCGTCTAATGAAGCTGGACTTCGTGGACTCTTAACTCCCTATCTTAAAAGATCTGATGATATAAACTGCTGCTTCATGAGACTGATTGAGACATGAATCAGATTTCTACAAGTGGCGCTCCGTGTGACACTTTGAACTACAATGAGAGAGCCTTCTTTGAACTCTGCTTCAGCAATTAACACCTCATAATTGGCGACCATGGACAAGGTCTTCACTCGCTTCGACCAGAGGAAAGGTCATAAATCGAGCGCTTGAGAATTACAACTAGGTGAGTGGAAAAGTGGAAAACACTTTTGGGGTGTTAATTATGGGGTCTTAATTATGGGGTGCATATTGTCTTCGCAAGGGAATGAACTTTGTAAAGATATCTCAGATCTTTTGAATAACAATGGACGAAAGGCTGATGAGAAGCAGATACAAAAGCTAGACAAAGCTATAGGGAAAATCAGTCCTTGGGTTAAATATGATGCATGCTTGGACTTACAACAGTGGAGACAGATTGGGAGAGAAATGCAGAAGCATAATGGAATTTCTGTATCAGTTCAATCTACGTGGGAGGAAGTTAGAGACTGCCTTCAAAGACTCACTCCAAAGAATATTCTGTTGTCTCAGGGGCTTGCTGGCCCCCTCCCACAGCTTTTGCCTCCAGCCAAAGGGGGGGTTATGGCAACTGCCCCTCCATCATATGAGAAACAACAGCCCCCTGATGGGGGTGGAGGTGGAAATGGAGATGGGACATTATATCCTGCCTTGCAGCAATCAAGCACTTTTAGCCCTACAAAAGTCCTGTTCTCTGCTGCAATACTGCCTGCCGAGTCTAAAAAACAACTAGTGCCAGCTGATGGGGAACAAATGGTGGGGACCTCATCACAGATTGAAGCTGTTAATGCATGCAGAGTGGCAGGAAGCAAGAAGTGTGTTTCAAAGAGCATAGGGGATCTCAGCCCCCCCCCCCCCGTGAAGCAACCCTCATCACAAAAGCAGGAGAAGCTGAGCAGTAAATTTGATACCTCACGTTTGGGCAGGAAGATCCTACAGAAGTGGAAGGATGGCCCAAAGGAGGAATGCACAAAACCCAAGACCAGAAAGGGGTGCAAGTACAAACTAACAGGTGCAGTTTGTCATAAAGTTGAGATTCAGAAGCTGCAAATGAAAGAAATGCAGAGGAAAAGGGGCGTGGATCCGTCCTGTATGGACAGCAGGCTGTTGCAAGAATACAAGGAGGGAGAAGACATACAGTTTTTGGCTGATTTTGAACTGCCCAACCCTCAAACAAAGAGATCCAGAGTGAGCTGTCCCAAGTTTCAAGCATCAGGATTGCAGGGAAAGCAACTTGGACTTCCCTGTGATTTTCTTCTGTGTGAAATTACTTGCAACTTCTGGAGAATTTGTTCTTTGTGCCTTCACACCTCTTCGCCTGCCTTAATGCAGATGGGTGTGGCTGGAGCATGAAGGAATGTGTGTTTGCCTGAAAAGCTGAAAAGGGGGGTTGTGTGGGATTGTCTTGTGAATTCAGTGAGACTTAATTTATGGCTTAATTTCAACCTTTGCCATGCCAAGAACGGTGCTGGAGAGGAGAGAGTGTTTAAGGAAGCTTCAATCAAGATTTGGACTTTTAATTTGGACATTTTAATTGGACTAAAAAGAAAAAAAAGTTTGTGTGGACTTTAAAGAAGAATTGGCTTTGTTTGCATTTTAAAACCTGAAAACCTTTTTTAAGCAACCTGCTCATGCTATGAGTGTGAAATGCTCTAATGAGATTTGTACTGTATTTGAGTTACCATGCTATGCTGATTATAAGTTATTGAATGCTTCTTTCACTCACACCAGTGGGAGAAGAAGAAATTTAATGCCTTACTCATGTAATTGGGGAAGTGAGAAATGCTTTCTAGAATGCAACCAGACCTCCTTCATGTAAGGAAGAAAAGAAATGTTCATGTTTTGTTTATGCTTAAATGTTTGCTTATTCTCTTGCAGGAGAAAGACCTGTCTTTGCTTATGTTATATTTTGTCTTATGAAACTGCATATCTCAAGGTACCTCCAGAAGTACATGGCAGAGTTTTCAGTACCATACACATGTAAATGGGTTTGTGATATTGCATTTGTGTTATACATCAGGCATGTTTCATGTTTAGTTACATGGTACTAGTAATAACAGGGCATGCTCCTGTTTCTTAGGGGAGTGTCTTCCTAAGCCATTGGTCATTTATTGGCAACAAGGGAATCCTGAGTGGAAGGATTCCTGCTCGAGCGATCCGTCCATGGAGAGAGAAGAAGGTTACTCAGCTCCAGGATGGTGGTTCACCAGTAGACTAAATGTGCTGACATTTGTTCTTTTCTTTTTTTACTGTGCTTCCAGCTGTAAGAACAATACCTCATGGGGGCAACCCCAACTTTTGGCTTCGTCATGCTAACTATATGTTTGAAGTTCATGGTAAGAATGCAACGTTATACTATGAGCATCCACTGGCCGTGTCTCAAATGGCCTTTCTTCCAGCATTGTTCAACACGCCAGAGTTGGTTATTGGACATTTGCAACATGTTGATAGGTCTACGCTCTTCTCTAATCCTCCAGAACAATTTAACAACACCCGCTGGCAAAGCATGACATTCAAGAAATACACTAAAGGACTTTGTTTCTGCTGCCATAGTTCTGGAGTCTGGAATAGTAAATGGAAGTACTGGACTCAAGCAAAAAGGGTTGTGAGGAATATAGGCAATTATACGGGTTGTGATGATTATTTTTGGTTATGGGGTAGTTATAACAGTTCTTATAAGCTTAATTATACCTTGTTTAACACTACTATTGAAGATATATATGATGTGTTTCCTATGTTTACTCCTGATTATTCTGCTATAGATAGTGGTTCAATTTGCAATGGATGGCAAATCAAGGATCCTAACATGTGGTTCTTTTTTAATGGAGTTGCCACGAATTTCCATCCAGGACAATATCAATGTGCAGCATTGGGTTATTTTATCTGAATAATACTATTGAGGAAGAACTTCAGAATTTACAGGAGAGCATTACTAACAATGTACGCACTGATGTTAATCTCTTTGAGTGGGTGACTTCTTGGTTGCCTGATTTATCTGTCCTTAGACAAGTTTTCTTTTATGGGTTCATTATTATTATCTGCCTTATATCTTTGTGTTTTTGCATTAATTGTATTCCTAACCTTATTTCTATGTGTAACGCATGTCCACTGCGTAGAAGGGAGACATCGAGTTTTGCACGATGGCAATTGTACTCAATGAGGTATCATCCTCCGGAACAAGGTACCATGAGTCAGGAGGGGTACGATGTCCAGGAGGACAGTGATGATGTATATGGAGGAGTAGTTATGGAGTATGATGACATGCAGGGGTATGATTAGCCGTTCCTCTCTCAAATTTAAATGAAAAAGGAGGACATGTGGGAAGGCATCTGGTTTTTGTCTTGCCTGTCGTCCTAAACATATTGTAAACAAAAGCCTCTTTGCTTGCATGAGAGACAACGCTCCTTATCTCTCCTTATTTGGGCTCTGACACTTCTGATTGGCTGTATACCCTAAGTTTTGTTTCTGTTAAGTTTCGTTTCTGGTATATTCTGCTTGCTTAAGTTTCGTTTCTGAGACACTCTGCTTGAATAAAGAGAAGCCATTAGTATCCTTTGTTCAGCCAAAAGACCAGCGTGTGTGTTTGCTTTTCTCTCTATCTCTGTTTCCCTTCTTACTCCGTCTAATGAAGCTGGACTTCGTGGACTCTTAACTCCCTATCTTAAAAGATCTGATGATATAAACTGCTGCTTCATGAGACTGATTGAGACATGAATCAGATTTCTACACACACACACACTTTTCATTTTGGACTTGATTGATATTTGTTTAGAACAAAATTATTTTAGGTTTCGTAACGATTTCTTTTTACAAATTAAGGGTATGGTGATGGGTTGTCACTTAACTCCGTCAATAGCAAAACTTTATATGATAAGATTCGAAAGAGACACATTATTGAACCCACAGGTGTATCCATTTTTTCCAGAGATTATTATTTGTAAAAGGTTCATTGATGACTTATTTTTTATTTTCAAGAGACAGAAATATGTAGAGGGCTTTGTGAAATGGGTCAACAGTCAAAAATTGAATTTTTCATTTACTCACACAGTAGAGCAGGAATCGATACCATTCCTAGACATACGGGTATTTAAGAATCAGAGTAACAAACTGAACATGAACTTATTTAGGAAGAAAATGGATAGAAATATCTATCTTCATTTTAACTCTTGTTATCTGAGATTCTTAAAGGAAAACATCCCATATGGGGGTTTCACTAGAGTAAAAAGGAATAGTTCCAAGCATGAGGACTTTATACAATCAGCTACCATCATAAAGAAAAAATTGTTAGATAGGGACTAACTGAGAAGAGTCATCGACCAGTCTTTAAAAAGGGCAACCAGTGTTGAAAGGGAAAAACTTTTCCAGAAAGACCCGCCAATAGCCAATAGAAAGATAAAATGGTCCATAGAGTTTTTTCCTTTGGCATTTGACATCAAGAGAATAGTACAAAAACATTGGCATGTGCTGGATCAGATTCCAGGGTGTGAAATGGGACCTTTGATGGGATTTAGGAAATCTTGAAGTATAAATAACATAGTTTCTAGAGCCGACCTCGCTGTGGAAAATCCAGTCAGGACAATAGGTTATGGTCACTTTAAATGCCACGCATGCAGTGTTTGCAACCCTGCATGGGAAACAAAGACAGTTATGCTGCCAAATCTCAAGAAACCTTTTATTCTGAAACAACTAATTAACTGTAATAGTTCCGCTTGCATGTACCTTTGTGTGTATCCTTGCAAATTAGCTTAGTTTATATCGGGAAAACAGAACGGGAAATTAAAGTTCACATAAAGGGATATAAATTTAGAATTAAGCATGGCAATTTGCAGTCACCGCTAGTAGAATATTTTATAAAGAAAGGCCATAAGGTAGAAGATCTTAGATTTGTAATTCTGGAGATGGTGAAAATGAAGCAGTATGAAAGAACAGACATAAATACTGTCCTTTTAAAAAGGGAAGCTTATATATTTTTTCAACACCATGTACCCCAATGGCTTAAATTCAGAACAAGACCTTTCGTGTTTCCTTTAAGTATCCATGGAAATATCAGTGCAGGCAGGTGTTAAGCTTAATCAGGACTGTCAGGTGTGCAGACTTACTGTGATTATGAAAAGTTCAAATTCAGGATAGTGTGAGATTTATGTTTAATGTCAGAGCCGAAAAAGAATAAACTTGTGGAGGCATAAGACACGAAAAAAGAATAACAATTTATATGGTAAGACTACTGTATTTATAACAAATGTATTGTGATGTTAATGGGGGTAAGGTTTTGCACTGTAATGATAAGTATCATTTTGTTATCTACAGAACTATGTATGTATAAGACAAGAAGTCTTCCTTTCCTGATGAAAGTATGTGAAAAGAGAATTATCGGATTTTCTTTGGAAGGAAGAAATTTCTAAGTTTATTACAACAAGTTTTTCCTTACCTGGAATGTTAAAAGAGTTTTTCTTGTTTACAACACTGAAGATAAAGTATTTTTTGAAAGTAATTCAAATAGTAAAGACTCTGTGATTCAACAGCTTCATAATTTTTGTTTTCATTAAATTTTCCTGCTAGTGAACGGTTCTATTGTGCATTGCTGGACCCACTCCCCAATAAAGAGACGGACACCTGTGTTGGATTTAAAATTGGGCCACTTTATTGACTTATAACTTTCACTTAACTTTTCTTAAGGCAAACGGGCCGAAATAGCCCTGGTAAGGACTAATTGTTATATCCAGATCTTAATTAGAAACAATGTATCAATTTGTTTGCTTAATTAAACAAATTGTTAACCCCAGTCAGAATTGCTACTTGTTAACTCCTGCTTCTGATGTACATTCGGTGACTTTAAGGTTTTGCAAGCTGTCTAGAGCATCACATCACCTTGTTCCTGGTCCACATTTGATTGGCCATCCCAACTTTCGCTCTACCTTGTCCTTCTGGTGGCCAACCAACTGCGTACCTGCCGGATTCCTAGGGGTCATCCAGTTTCTCCTTTCCAGTGCTAGCCGCCAAAGTGACCTGTAAAATAAACACAAAATTATATTACCCCATAGCTCAACCATCAGCAACAGTGTGGGATGGGCGAGAACAACAAGAACCAAATGGCCAATGCAGGTTCAAGCAAAAATTCCCATCTGGCCTCGAAGCGACCACAAGTAGTCACACTGTCACCTAGGGAGGGGATGGAGGGCAAATGTGTCCTGGCCCAGCCGATTTTCCATGCCGACGGGTCGTGCCGCACGCCCCCTTTTATGGGGTGCCCGGCTCTGCCCCTCAATCGGCAAGTGCCCGTCTCCCATGGGGGCAGGGCCGGCAAAGCATGTGGCGGCCTGATTCTCGCCACCGCGCATCCCTTGCAGGACCCACTCCTCAATAAAGAGACGGACACCTGTGTTGGATTTTAAATTGGGCCACTTTATTGACTTATAACTTTCACTTAACTTTTGTTAAGGTAAACAGGCAGAAATAGCACTGGTAAGGACTAATTGTTATATCCAGATCTTAATTAGACACAATGTATCAATTTGTTTGATTAATTAAACAAATTGTTGACCCCAGTCAGAATTGCTACTTGTTAACTCCTGCTTCTGACGTACATCCGGTGACTTTAAGGTTTTGCAAGCTGTCTAGAGCATCACATCACTTTGTTCCTGGTCCACATTTGATTGGCCATCCCAATTTTCGCTCTACCTTGTCCTTCTGGTGGCCAACCAACTGCGTACCTGCTGGATTCCTAGGGGTCATCCAGTTTCTCCTTACCAGTGCTAGCCGCCACATGGGGAAGAATCTTCCACGACTCACCGCCCCCCCCTGACCGCCAATCGGTCACCAGGCCCGCTTGCCAGGAAGCCAAAATTAGGTAAATGCCCTGTGCAGAAAGGTGCATTCACGGGCTGCGATACAATGCCCCATGCGGAAAGGTGCACTCCAGGGCTGGGATACAAACTGAGGCCAATCACGCCAGTAACCTGGCCCGTTTCCTCACCCTGCAGATGGAGTATTAAATTAATTCCAGGGCTGTGATACAATGCCCCGTGCAGAAGATGCACTCCAGGGCTGGGATACAACCTGAGGCCAATCACGCCAGTAACCTGGCCCATTTCCTCACCCCAGAGATGCAGTATTAAATTAATTCCAGGGCTGTGATACAATGCCCCGTGCAGAAAGGTGCACTCCAGGGCTGGGGTACAACTGGGGCCAGTCATGCCAGTGACCTGGCCCAGGTCCTCACTCCGCAGATGGAGTACCAAAATATTTCAGGGCTGGGATACAATGCCCTGTGTGGAAAGGTGCACTCCAGGGCTGGGCCACAAACCGGGGCCAGTCATGCCAGTGACCTGGCCCAGGTCATTACCCCGCATATGTAGTACTAAAATATTTCCAGGGCTGGGATACAATGCCCTGTGCAAAAGGTGTATTCCAGGGCTGGGATGCAAACTGGGGCCAGCCATACCAGTGACCTGGGCCAAGCCCTCACCCACAGATGGAGTACTAAGTTATAGGTGGACTGGAATTTGGTAAACATAACAAAGGGAAGTAATTACACCATCATATTCCCTGGGATCCGCACCACATCAGGTGCGCTACAGCCCGGCGCCCCAGTTGTGTGCCCCACATCGACGAGCAGCATGCTGGGTCACCCAAAATTGTAGCTGTGGCTAAACGAGCCACCCATGCCGGAGCACCCAAGGTGTTCAGGATCTGAAATAAAGAACAGAAAGAACAAGTGCCAGCGAGGTGCTCATTGCCACATGGGGTGAACATATGAACGAAAAGCAAACTTATCCCGCACCGGCCGGCTCTACGGATGGAGTCATCCAACTACCCCGAAAATTGCAGCTGTTGATGCAGCACCTCTAGAAATGAATGGGTACCATAGCAAGGCCCCAGAAGGCCTAAATTGAAAAGGGGAGCAACAGGAAGCCCCCCAAACTGGGTCTTTTGCCAAGGTAACCTGCACTGGTAGCAAAACAGGGGCCCTCGGGTGGTACCCCGGATAGCCAAAAGGATGTCAAAGCGAGCACCGGGCAAATCATTTGCAGTGTCCTAGCAACCCTGAACCTTGGCGGCAAAAGCTAAAGCAGACAGGGTACCCCGATGGTAGAAGCAGCTAGTCTGCTACTGTGCAAGTGCACCATGTACTGAAGAACATGGTCAACCGGCACAGGCCGCGAAACAGGCAGGAGCACGTTCTGTCGGAGTGTAAGAAAAGCGTGATAAGCCCACTAATACGCCCTAAGGGTGCGGCTGGCAAGGGACAGGCATATGGTCCTGCTCCCTTCACCTCACCAAATGTCCCCATCTCCTTGAGGAAGGAGAGGGAAGCTCCTTGGCCTCTGATGCTAGTGCCCAAATCCGGGTAACCTTTAAGCGGGATAAAGCATTGGCGATACAGTTTTCAATGCCTGCAACATGCCTAGCCTCGAACAGATTATTATGGCGCAAGTAGTGCAATCCAAACTGGCAGACAGGGAACATAACCCTGTGCAAACAAGATGTTTGGGAGTTTATAATGTGAACTGCTGCCGCACCATCACACCCCAAGTACACCAGTGGATCCTGACAGATGTTCCCCCAAAGTGACAGGGTACCTGTAATGGGAATTAATTCTAAAGCAAGTCGCTGAGCAACTCCGTGCCCCGCCATGCTGCGAGCCGATGCCCACAGCATCAGCGGGTATTGAATAAATGCCCTAACCCCCATGATCCCAAAGCGTCAACCTGAAACTGAATTTCAGGCGTGATGGAAGGTTCAGAAAGTCAAAAGGGAAATCCATTGAAGTCAGCCAGAAATGCAAGCCAGGTCCAAGGGTTAGCCCGCATGCCACCCGTAAGCCGGACTCTGGTGCTTCCTGGATAACCCGATCACAGCATCGCTCCAGCAATGGGAAAGGCCAGGCCAGGTGTAACCACCCTGCGGAAAGTTGAGATATCCATGGAGCACCTGTAGGCCTGAGGCGAAACCCTGCACTTGGCCAACATGGTCAAAATAGCATCCAAAATCCGAACGGCCCTGACCCTGGGGAGCTAGGACGTCTGCGCTATGTTGTCAATTTCTATCCCCAGAATTACTGGCGTGGTGGAAGGGCCCTAAGTCTCATCAGGAGCCAATGACACTCCCAGCTCGGCTATCAGCAACTGAAAAGAAACCAACAGTTGTGTACCTGTCCCCGTGCCGTGCCACCCACTGACAAAATTCGTCCAATTAATGGGCCAAAATGTGTACCCGGGACCTGTGAACAAATGCCCCATGTAGGAAAGAATTAAAACATTCAAAGGCTGAACGGATACCGAACAGCCAAAAGGCCTGGCTCCATCAACAGAGTACTAGCCTCCAATGGAATCCCAGCAATCCAAAGTCAAGTAGTACAATTACTTTCGAAGTATATAGGCAGCAATACTCTTGTATCCCATAGTAACGAGGAAAAAGGCACAAAATCAAATTTGTTCTGAATCATCTGGCAGGTAAGAGGACCAAGTAGCCTTCCTCAAATGGAATTCCTTTTCAACACACTCATAGAGTCTCCTGAGGTGCTATTCCTATTTATTTATAATATATATTCTCACTATACATACGCACATAGCTGCTGAAAATTATGAATGAAGCTTCCTTCCTGTGTATGCTGGCGAGGTAAAGACACATCTATGCAATTGTTAAGAGAGAAGGGTGTAGGAAACAGAGCCATTGTGTTTGATTCATAACTGCATTGGCGAATATCATTAGCTACAGTCGCCCCACCACGCAAATAATATAGGCCCTATTATAAATAATTCAAGACTGCCACTAGCAAAGTCCTTGTCATAATCGAACATTTGTCAGCAATGACAAACAACACACACACTGAGACTCAGCCCCCTCACACATGCGCACATGATGGTCTATGACCAAGAGGCCAATTCCTATCTTGGTCGTCCCCCATTCCTTATCCTCCCAGATCATTTCTGTGATCAATAAACTGGCAGGGACAGCGCCATGCTGTCCGAGAGTAAAAAATGGGGCCCGCCCCAGCGTTATGCATGAGGCCGAAAGCATCAGGCCGGGAGCCGTCTGATGCGCCCTTGGTCATTGGGCCGCGAGGGCCATGGGCCAGCAAGATGCGTGTCATGAACTCATTTGACAAGCCATACTCACCAGATGCACTTGCCGCAACTGCCCCCACCGGGAGTACCAGCTGCCGCCAAGCGTCGGGGCTCACGACCAGATTAGAGCCCATCGGACCAGAGAAAGGTGGCAATGGCCTATCTAGGTCAGAGGAATCTCCCGGAGATAGGCAAATATGCTGGTCAACGCGGCTCTAGCGAAGGAGACCGTGCAGCTCCAAGTCGTTGTACCCCCGAATGAGGGAGTCAGTTGACCAATCAGTAACAGATGAAAAAGGCCCCCCATTTCGGGCCAGCTGCCTGGCTGGCAGTACCCATTTTTTTAAAGGTTGGAAGGCTGCACCAGCCCTAAACCCTTTCTTTCCTTTTCTTTATTTTTTAAAGGTTTCCCTTGCTCGAAAGCCATTCATATCCGATTCTATAATGCAGTGCTAATCTGATTCAAAGCTGAAGAGCCAGCGTCGTCTGCTGCTGCAGGTGTTTCCGTGGCCATGTGGTAGCATGACTAGACACCGGAGCACATGGAATGCTGTTACTTTCCCCACCGAATTGGTCCCTATCTATCTACTTGCAATGTCTCGCTTTCAAACTAATAGGTTGGCAGGAGCTGGGACAAAGATAGGAGCTCATTCCGTCCTGCATTAGTTGGGAATCGCATTGCTGACCTACCGCCTCCCCGTCAGCATCTTAGCTACTTGAGCCACTGCAGACCCCCAAAGGAGGGGAGCTCATTCCATCCTGTGGAATCAACCGTTAACCATCCGCCTCCCAGCTAACGTCTGAGTCCCCTGATCTATGCACGTGCAACCGGTAAGGCCCCAGGCCTTACCAGGCCCAGAAGAGGCCCTGCCACGTGGCACCCCGGGCCCTGGAGGGCCTGGGAGGCGCTCTCGTGAGGGCCTGCCCAGAGTCGGGCAGGCCCTCTCCACTGGCGCCATCATGACACCAGCCAGATCCCCACCCCGCGGTAAGGCCGGGAGCCAAGCTGTGGAGCAAAGCGCTGCCCAAAAGGCTGCCATGGCGCCACCACCCCGCTCGACCGAGCAAGGGAGGCGAAAGTGCCCTCCCCAGCTGTCCAATCAGCCATCCCGAAGGGAGCTCGTGACCCCCTTTGGGAGCGGCGATGCGCGGCAAGGGCTGCTTATTGATTTAGGAAATCAATTTAGACAGAAAGCAGCAAAGAAAACCCTACAAGGCTAGCCAATTGTGGGGAAGTCATGTTAATGTTTTTTTTGGAGAAAAAAGACAGTGATTACAGAAAGAGAAGAAGGTCTACCAATATAGATCTAGACAAGAGAAGAAAGGAAAGTGCGCTGGCTATCTGTCTTCCAGTTCCATTCTCACTAGCTCAGATCACTTGCTAGTTATTACCTTTATTGGGATTCTTTTCCAACAGTTTAAAGGAAGAATTTGCATATGACAGTGGAAAGGGGTGAGAGTAAACCTCTCAGGATTGGGTGTCACTTATGAACTGCCACACATTAAAGCAGGGATTCTCAGACCAGATGTGGCCTGCAGCACCATTTCATGTGACCCCTATTGCCTCTACCACACCAGGAAGTGCCATGTGGTGGAGGAAGGGGGAAGCTGTCTCAGGAGCATGACCTGGCCCTGGGCTTTAAAAGGTTTAGAACTCCGGCATTAAGGGAAAATTTTGCCCACACTTTAAAATTGCTCACCACCACCACCACCACACACACACACACACACACACACACACACACACACTGTAAGATTGCTTTTACTGGTAGGAGTGAACAATAAATATTTATTCAAGTAAGAAAAAAAAAGGTATGAACACTGGGTTTGGAAACGCTTATACTGTATATTACTCATGCTATATTATGACAGAATGATGACTTTGAAACAAAGATGCTTTGCTCATGGAAGGTCTTCTGTCTGGTTTTAGGGAGCCCCTCTTTCATTGTAGGTCTTTGCATAGGGACCAAACTCATTCAAAAGCAAACCTCCCTCACTTGCACAGGGAGATTATGATGTTGCCAGAAAGGAGGGGACAAGGAGGCTAGATTCTAGGGATTCCCTCCTGCCAGCAGAACAGCGAAAATCTGTCAATGTGAGGATGAGATACATGTCAATATGGTGGGTGTAAGAGCTTTTCAGATTATATGGAAGCATGGGGGTGAACATTCTATTAATGTGATGGGCATTGGGGAATGATCTGATGTGAAAAGCCATCAGATCTTTCCATGTATGAACCTTCAATTAAAGATCATCATGTGTCAACATCAGGCTAACATTGTGTATTGAAGTCAGTGAAACATCCATATCTGATTTTTTTTTTTTAAGTACTACAGATGATGATATATAATGTTGGATTAGAATGGATGCACCATTGGTCTGACTGACCTTTTTAACTATAGCAGGTTTTTACATTTTCATAGACTGTGAGAAGCTGCTTGAACAAAATGCTGTTGTGACATAACCTGTGTACAATTAGACTCATTATTATTCCACTGCTTATCAACCAAGATTTCTAGTATTTCTGGAATAGTAGTATTTCTGGAATAGTATTTCTGCTTTAATATTAATCAAGATTTCTAGTATTGCTGGAATAGAATTTCTGCTTTAATATCATCACCACAACCCCCACCGTTGCTATTAGGTAAAGGTAAAGGTTTCCCTTGCTCAAAAGCCTGTCATATCCGAATCTTTTTTAATTTTTTAAATTTTTTATTAATAATAAACATAATGCATAAAAAGTAAATACATAATAATACGTAAAAAGATAAAATATATAAAACAAATTACATAACATAACTCCAGCTAAATAGACAAAACAACAACAAAGATTATTATTGAGGAAAATTCTCTCGATATTTGCGGGTATAATTTTTACTCTTATACATCTTATATACCTTATTGTTTAGTTACCCAATAATACTGTTAAGTTATCAACATAAAAAATTATATAACAAAACACAATTTATATAAAATATAAAGACAATATCTAACCCAAAATCATTAATCATATAAAAAGTTGTTCTTTTTTATTTTCCCAAGTGCTCAATAATTAAATAAAGTTTATTATAACTTGCTTCATTATATCTTATTTTCTCCCTTTTTCATTCATACATACTGTATTCATATATTATGTTTATGGTGGCAAGCGCTTATCGGAATTGTCACTTTAACAATGCAGCTTAGACTAAACATTGTTAAGAAAAAAAGAAAGAAAGAAATTACATTCAATATTACACTGCTTGATATATACAATACCATGGAGGATGCGGTTTATGTCCCCATTCGTCCAATGATTCCAAAACCTAATTTGATCAGGTACCGGCCTACCACCTTCACCTCTTGATAGCAAAGAATCCACAAACGGCTTCCAAATTTCCCAAAATCTATTTCTTTGACTATTCCTTTTTTACATTTAATTCCCACATCAATTTGTCATTTAAAGCCAGATCCCATATTTCCTTATACCAATTTTCTATTTTTAATTTCATATCATTTTTCCAATTTCTGGCAATACATTATATTGCCGTTGTCAGTATGATAGACAGTAAATCTTTTTCTTTATCTAAATTCAGATCTTCTATTTCTGTCAAAAGAGCGGTACCTGGACTCAGCTTAATCCTCCTCTTAAATATTCTAAAATTTTCATTTTCTATTCTTCCCCAAAAATCTTTTGACACATCACAATTCCACCACATGTGTAAATAAGTTCCTAACACCTTCTTACATCTCCAACATATTCTACTTTTAGTATTATCCATTTGATTTAATCTCACAGGGGTCAGGTAACATCTCCATAGAATTTTATAATTGTGTTCTTTCACTCTTACTGACATTGTTCTCATGATCCCTCCTTTCCAGTTACTTTTCCATGCTGTTTCTGTAACTTTATCATTCAGATCCAGCTCCCAGTTTTTCCTCAGTGCTTCCTGTGGACTCCCTTCTATATTCAATATCTTATAAATCTTACTCACCAAGCCCTTTATCCCTATTTCTCCTCTTCTTATTTTCCAAATCATGTCCTCAAATTCTGTCCTATTTATTTCCAAACTAACTTCCATCAAATATTTAGTGTTCCATTTATTCAACTTTATAGTCTGCAACCATTTCAGATTCATTTGTGTATATATTGCCATTTTCTTATTCCTATTCCTACAGACCTGTATCCAGTCCTTCAACAGAAGAAGATCATTACTAACCATAACTGCTCTCACCTTCTTATCTATATCTATAGGGAATTTTTCCATGTCCTCAATTTCTTTAATGGGAGATGTATCTGGAGCTGACTCCTTCACATTCCTCCATACTTCCAATATAGCTTTTACCAAATTATTTTTTATTGTTTTTTTCCCCACCTCCTTATCCAAGAATACTGCCTTACCTACTTGGGCCAACTCTTTCATTTCAAGTTCTTCCCAGATTACTTTCTCCCTCATTAAAAGTTTAACAATATTTTTAAGCTGAAAAGCTCTATAATAATTCTTAAGATCTGGCATTCCCAATCCTCCTTCCTTCTTGGGTAGATACCACAAACTCTTTGCTATTCTAGATTTCTTTCCTCCATTACAATAATTATTTAGCAAGCTTCGATATTGTTTCATCTCTTTATTTTTAAGTTGGATTGGCAGAGCGTCAAATAAAAAATTAAATTTCAGCAACAAAATCATTTTACACAAAACAATTCTGCAAAACCACGACAAATTCAACTTTTTAAATGGCTGTATTTTATCCTTAGTTTCTTTTGCTTGCTTTTCATAATTTAATTTCTTGAGATCCTCCAACTTATTTGAGATAATTATCCCCAGATATTTCAACTTATCTTTAAACAGTATTTTAAATTTATTTCGGATCTTCCCTTGGTCCTCTTCAGCTATATTACATGTTATAATTTCATATTTATCCCAAATTATCCTCAGGCCAGTCATTTCTTCAAAATCACCCAAATGCTTCTGCAACCTTTCTAGTGCTTTCATAGGATATTTCATAATCACCAGAGTATCATCAGCATATAAACTAATTTTATTTCCTGCTAATCCCTCAAGCCCGTTATCCTTTCTCACAGCGATCGCTAACAATTCCATTGCCATTATAAACAAAATGGGCGAGAGTGGGCATCCCTGACTTGTTCCTTCTTCAAGTATTATATCTTCTGTATAAACATCATTCACCCTAACATTAGCTATTCCATATTGATATAATTGACCAATCGCTCCTTTAAACTTATTTCCAAATCTTATAGCACTCAATTATTTCCTTAAAAGTTTTCCATTGAATCAAATCAAATGCCTTAAATATATCCAAGGATAGCAATCCTACTTTTTTTAACAGTGATATGTATTAAATCCAAAACCCTCCTTATTAAATCCAACATATGCCTATCTTTTAAGAACCCCACTTGATCTTTATTTTTATAATTACCCATAAAGCTATTTAATCTATTTGCCAAAAATTGTCATAAAAATCTTTGCATCCTGGTTTATCAAAGAGATAGGCCTATATGAATCTTTTTTTCCTAAATCTTTCCCAGGTTTCGGGATTAAAACGATTGTTGATTTATACCACTATGTCAGTATCAAACCTCTATCCATAATATAATTAAACAATTTCATTAGCCTTGAGACGAGAATATCATTAAATTCCTTATAGAACAGATAACCCATCCTCACCTGGAGATTTATCAGACTTCAATTTTACTATTACTTCTTTTATTTCTTTTTCTGTTATTCTTTCTTCCATTTTATTTTGATGCTCCTGAGTTATCTTTTCACGCTTTTGATCTTTTAGATATTCCCTTTTTTTTAAAGAAATACTTTCTTTTCTGTGTATAACTCCTGGTAAAATTCTTTTACTATCTTTATTTTATCCTTCGTCTTATTGCACCTATCTCCTTCCTTATTAATCAATATTCCAATCTCTCTGTTATTCCTCTTTTCTTTGGCTGCTCTTGCTAATAGCTTCAAATTCTTATTACTATATTCAAAGTACTCCCTCTTTAGATAAACCAGGCATTTTTGACTTTTTCAATGTCTTTTCCCACCAATTCCTTCTCAGTCTCTGTATCTTGTCCAATACTGTCTTACTTTTGATTTTATATGTTCTTCTTGTAACTGTTTAATTTCATTTTCTATTTTGTCCTGCTTGCTTTTATTTTGTTTTTGTTTGACACTCGCCAATTTGATACTTTTGCCTCTAAATATTGACTTCATGGTATCCCATACTATATTATAACCCACTTCTTCATTCAAAGCCAACTCTTTTCCCATTTCTCTACCATTTGTTATTTGATTTTTAAGTCTCTAAACTGCAGTGGCTCAAGTCGCTAAGACGCTGACTGGGAAGCGGAAGGTCAGCAGTTCGATTCCCGAGTACTGCAGGACGGAAATGAGCTCCCGTTTTCATCCCAGCTCCTGCCAACCTAGCAGTTCGAAAGCAAGAAATTGCAAGTAGATAAATAGGGACCACTTCGGTGGGAAGGTAACAGCGTTCTGTGCGCTCCGGTGTCTAGTCATGCCTGCCACATGACCACGGAAACGTCTGCAGAAGCAGACAGCGCTGGCTCTTCGGCTTAGAAACAGAGATGAGCACTGCACCCTAGAGTCGGATACGACTGGCTTTCGAGCAAGGGAAACCTTTAAACAATTTGGGGTCGTACCTCCAATTATTTCTTTTACTTATATCTCCTTTTAACTTTATTTCAAGCAACACCTTCGTGTGGTCAGATTCTTTAAATATTCCAATTTCTATATTTTCCAAATTGCTGACCATATTATCTGACACAAATATATAATCTATTGCTGACCATATTATCTGACACAAATATATAATCTATTCTAGAATATGTATTAAACACCTGCAAAAAAAGGTATAAGCTCTCTCTGATCCTCTATGTTCTTTCCATGTATCTCTCAGTCCTAAAGATTACATCCATTTATCGACAACTTTCATTTTTCTCCCCTTTACCCCCCTCGATATACAAGTACAATCTAATGATGATCTTATTAAAATAAAATCTCCAACAATTATCATTTGTTTTGACCTTTCTTCTTTCAATATATCATGTTAGTAGGTCTTATACATCCCACTATGGTATTGCAAGACGTGTAGTATGCCTGTCAATTTAAGAGGTAGGCTGGAAACCACACAGGTGCTATCCGTCCTCTAGACTGTTCTCTAGCATCTGTATATATGACTCAGAAAAGCCAAGAGGGCTGGGACAGCTGCTGAGTTCACTATAACTCCGGTGCATCCCTCGACTGCTTTACAGCTTTACTGTTTGCAAGATTTATGGGCTTTTTAGAACTGCTAGAGTCTACAGCCACTTTTGGATTACAGCTATATATCTTTGCTCCCAGGCACGAGCAAAGGGACTGCAACGCGAAAACCATTTACTAAAGACTGAATTTCCAGCCTTGGAGAGAACTTCTCTGCTTATCTGCCTGACTTCTGTGGAGGAGTGTTTTTCTTCAAGGGTGAGTGTCTCAGCTTGTTTACATTTGGCATTGCTTTAACAAACTTGTTCTCAAAGGACTATCCTGGCTTCCCAGTGCTTGGAACTTGGGAATGCCAGAGCCTGTGTTGCTGTTACTTTTGGCTACTTGTTTTACCACAACCACTGCAAATATTTGCACCAGCCAACACAAGTATTTTGCATTCCAGTAAACCATTTCCTTTGTATTTAATAATGTGAAGACTGTTTATTTCATGGAGCCCAAACCCAAGGACCCAGATAGCTGTCTGCGCTCTGCTCTGCTACCCGTGGTTTGACTCTAGGGGTCCCTTCACAGGTTATGGGACCAGCACCCCATCTGTGACCCTGTTGTGTTCTGTAAAGCAGTGCCTTTAACAATGTACCTTTGCCATGTGTTATCAATGTAACCTTTCTGTGTGCAACATTATAACCATCACCTGTATCAATGTATGCTTAATAAGGGGACGCGAGCTAGTGCCCACCAGAGGGCAGTAGCGAGCGTCCAGCTCTAATGGATCAAAGCCACCTGGATCAGCAGCGCGGGAAGATTCCCCGCGACCTCCTCACCTGGTCAAGAAGGGCGTGACCTCCTACGACGTCACGCAGGCAGCAACCAATAGTCTGTCGACGAGCCACATTCAAATGTATAGCCAGCTGTATATATTGAGCTACCCATCCGCCATTACCACATGTTCCTCCGGATCATCATGCAATAAACCTGTGTTAAGCCAACCCTTCGGCTGTTGTATTGTCTTTGGTCCCTTACACTAAAGACCCACTACAGTCCATCCCGTGTTTGTTGGTGGCCTTTACCTTTGCACTGCCGACATGGCCTTCACCCTGGTTGGTCTGGTCATGAAGCTGGATGGCACTAATTACAATGTTTGGGCCATAAAATGTGCTTTTCTGTTGAAAAAGGAGGGACTTTGGAATGCTGTGGACTCTCCCCCTCCAACAGCCGGCCTGGATCCAACTAAAGCAGACGACACCCAAATACTGGATAAGATCTGTTCTGATAATGAGAAAGCTCTGTCTCTCATTGGGCTCACTCTCCATGATGGCCAGCTTATCCATATAAAAGGCCTTGACTCTGCTGCCGACTGCTGGCAGGCGTTGAGGCAATTGTATGTGAGGAGTACCATAGGGGCTCAAATTCAACTTACCAGACGTCTCTTCAGGACTCGTCTAGCCCTTGGAGGAGATATGTTGAGTCACTTAAAAACAATGAAATCCCTCCTCTCTGAGTTGCAAGAAAAAGATATTGTAATTACAGACCAGCAGCAAGCATACATCATGCTGTCCTCCCTGAATGATGCGTATGACAATTTTGTCACCTCAATGGAGTCTTTACAATGCTCAGAGGTTACCCTTGTCAACATCACTGCACGTCTCCTTGAAGTGTCACGGCGGAGAACAGAGTGCACGCCTTGCATTCCTTACCATGCTCCTCTGCATCTAGAGGCACCATGGAATACTACCACATTGCAGCTCATGCCATACACCATTGTTACTCATGCAACAAGACTGGTCATCTGGCTAGAGCCTATCCCAACAACATGAGGAAATGGACAGGCACCAGGGGTAAGCCCCAAGTTGTGCATACTCTCCACACCCCTGTCATAGAATGCTCCGACTTGGCTGAGAGCTAAGTCTTAGACAGTGATACTTCCTGCTGCATAACAAAAAGTGTAAATATGTTTACCACACTTGGTAAAAGCAGGCAATTTATCTCTCTGGCTAATGGTTACATGATTGTGGCCAAGGGGGAGTGGGAGGGAGTATGTCAGCCATTAGATGTTAAGTTGCTTGTGCCTAACTTCAAACTTAATTTGCTTTCTGTAAAGGCTTTAACACAGGCAGGTTATTCCGTAACATTTACTGCAGCCAGTTGTACAGTACAAAAGGGGGCTTCTATGCACACTGCTGTGCTAGAAAAGGGTCTTTTTGTCTTATGTCCTAGCAACACCATTACTGCTGTTGCCCTTCTGTCATGTCAGGATAAGCCGATTCATGATAACTGCGTACACCTTTATCCTAGACACCAGAAAAATACATCCTCAATATTATAGACCACTACTCCTGTTACGGTTTTACATATATCATGGCAGCAAAGACAGAAACTCTGTAGCACTTTAAAAGGTGGCTTGCTTATGTTGAGAGAAAAACCTGGAGGAGATTAAAATGTATAATTTCAGATAAGGGCACAGAATTTGCCAATCGGGTTTTTGAAGACTTTACTTCTAAACGGGGAATAGAACATAAATTTGCAGCCCTGTATAGACCCCAGCATAATTCTTTTGCTGAACAAAGAGGTAAAACTTTTCAAAACATGATGAATGCCCTATTAATTGATGCCAGACTCCCTGATTCTTTATGGGATAAGGCACTTAAGTGTGCCATGCACTTGATTAATAACATTGTTAATCATACCACAGGGAAAGTGCCACACACCCTGTGGCATGGCGTCAAGCCAGACCTAAGTTATTCACATACCTATGGCTCACCCGCTTGGGTGCACGTCCCAACACACCTCCGATGTAAGGGACAACATAAGGCAAGGAAATTAATATTTGTAGGGTATGAGGCTAACCATAGAGCCTACTGTTTGGGGATTTCAGGCACCAGGGTGTTTACTACCAGTGCTAATGCTTCCTTTATGGAGCATACTGGCTGGGAAAGGTTGGAGGAAACCACTTATCCCCAGTGGGGATTTGATCAGCCAACCAACAACAGACACTCTCTGACCTCTGATTCAGGCCTTGTAGCTCCTAAGCCAACATCTCACACCCAAGGCCCAGTGGTGAAAGAAGAGGCACTGAAACAAGAGGTTGTGTCAGAACCAGAGAATGAGGTCCCCAACAGGGATTCAGGTGATGAATCCTCTGACTGAGAAGACCCAGGTGAGGGACCATCTACCTCCGGCCAGTCACCCCAATTACCTAGACGTTCTGGTCACGAGAGACGCCCTCCAGACCGTTTTCAGGCATGCCAAGTTAGCACCCTAGCCGAGCCTTCTAATTTTAAGGAGCTTGCTTCTTACCCACAAGAAGATCAACTATCCTTTAAAGAGGCTATGAAGAAAGAACTAGATTCCCTTGTTGCTCTAAAGGTATACGAAGAGGTTCCAGTTTAACCAGGAATAAGAACCTTAGGGTCTCGCTGGGTATTCAAAGTTAAAAAGAGAGCTGATGGGTCAACCTTATGTAAGGCTAGACTGGTTGTCCAGGGCTTTAACCAATCCACATCTGATTTTGATTAGGTGTTCATCCCAACACTATGGGCTTCTACGCTCAGGGCAGCACTTGTCTGGGCAGCGAAACAGCACTATGTCATAAAACACATAGACATAGGAACCACGTATTTGAATGTGCTACTTTGCCACCAGGTGTATATAAAGAAACCCCCGATCTTAAGCCAAGCATCTGTCTGCTGGAAATTGCTTCATAGCCTATATGATTTGAAGCAGTCAGACCATGAATGGAATAGGTGTTTAATCAACCATTTCAAAAACATGGATTTTGTGCCAGGTATAGCAGATTCATGTTTGCTTAAAAAATCTCAGAATAAGAAATCATACCTGCTATTGTTGTTTACAGATGACATAGCAGTATTAGCACCCAGTGTAACTGATGCAGATGAGATAATCATGCAGATAAGTAACCAGTTTAAGTTAAGGGACCTCAAGCTCATAAGACACTACGTAGGTGTAGACATTACACAAACTGACACAGGTTACAAAATTTCCCAAGCAGATAAAATCAACCAATTGTTAAAAACCTTTCACATGGAGCTAGCAAAGACTAGCAATACCGCTATGGCTCTAGATTTTAAGTGTGATACCAATGAGAACCCACTGTTTGATAGTAAAATGTACAGGTCACTTAAAGGTAGGTCACTTATAGGTAGCCTCACCCATATTTCAACTTGGTCATGACCTGACATTGCGTTTTCCATCAACCAGCTGGCCAGGCATTGCGAGTGGCCGATGCAATGCCACTGGTAAGCGGCAAAAAGGGTACTGAAACACACTGTACATCATTCATTGTATTTAGAACCAAAAGGGGAGCTCAAGTTGCTAGTTTATGCAGATGCTAGTTTTGCTCAAGATTTGTAAACAAGGAAATCAACATCAGGAATAGCTGTTTTTCTGGCCAGAAGTCTTACTGACTGGAAGTCATTGAGATGAAAACATATTTCTTTGTCTACAATGGAGGCAGAATTTTCATGTTTGTCTCTTGCATGCATGGAGATAATTTGTTTCCAACAATTGCTCAAAGACCTTAGTGTTATACCAAAAAGCCCGGTCACAATCCTAGAAGACAATCAGGCTGCTATTTCAACCGCAAACAGCATAGGAATTAGAACCAGATCTAGACATACGAACAGCAGGTATCTCAATGTGAGACAAAGTATATGTGATAAACTGATCAAGCTAACTTATTGCCCCACTGATGAGAACATAGCTGACAACCTTACCAAAGCACAACCAATGGTGAAACACAAGTACTGTTGTGACCAGTTTGGTATTAGGATGTGAATAAGATGCTATGTTTGTATTTTGGATTGTAACCATATGACAGATCTTGTTTTGTATTACAGCTTTTGTATTGTATACACGCCTTGCAAAGGGGGAGAATGTTAGTAGGTCTTATACATCCCACTATGGTATTGCGAGACGTGTATTATGCCTGTCATTTTAAGAGGTAGGCTGGAAACCACACAGGTGCCACCCATCCTCTAGACTGTTCTCTAGCATCTGTATATATGACTCAGAAAAGCCAAGAGGGCTGGGACGGCTGCTGAGTTCACTATAACTCTGGTGCATCTCTCGACTGCTTTACAGCTTTACTGCTTGTAAGATTTATGGGCTCTTTAGAACTGTTAAAGCAATGGTTCTCAACGGGGGTGGTACCATCCCCCAGGGGTGGTTGGAGGATGCTGAGGGGTGGTGGGCATGTTTTGGGTGGTAGGGGGTGGTGGACATGTTTTGGGCAGTAGGGGGCGATGAGCTTGTTTTGGCATTTGAACTTAATTTTAAAACGAACATACGTGACAGCTCCCCACACGCTCTTCTAAGAATGGTGAGATAAATTTGTATTCTAGGTAGGATGACCTTGAAGAACTTGACACTCCAATTCTTCTCCAATCCCAACCAGCACAGTGCATGCATCAGCTGTTTCCCTGCGCGATTAGTCTCTGCGCGTGTATTGAGCGTCTTTTCAATATGAAAGTTTGATTTGACCCGTGTTTCTTGTGTTGCTTTTCGTTCGCTTCATTCCAGTTTCGATTTACTTTCATTGTTTATTTGGCCAGTCGGCTAGGTAAGTGCGCTTATTAGTTCTTTATCGTGGTCATGAATTATTAATTTTGAGAAATAGTTACCTTTCCCTCATCATATTTTGAAGCCACCAACGATGTCAGTTAATAAAAAGAAGTGTCCTCAATACAGTTCCACGTACTTGAAGTTTGGATTTGTTCCTTTGCCGTCGAACTCGCAACTACCCATGTGTTTACTTTCTAATAAAGTCTTATCTAATGAGGCAATGAAACCATCACATTTGCAGGAGCATTTGCAAAAAAAATTCATCCTGACAAACAAAATAAAGATTTGTCATTTTTCATGAACATCAGGGACAAGTTTCTGAAGTCACCATCTGTCTCAGGCTTACTAGCAACCTCATCAAAAAAATGTGACGATGGTTTAATAGCCTCTTATAATATATCAAAATTAATTGCTAAATCGGGGAAAGCTCATACCATCGGCAAAGAATTGATACTGCTGGCTGTCAAGGAAGTTTTAGAAATGGTTTTACACCATCCAGCCACATCCAATGTTATAAAAAAGTCCCATTATGCAATGATACAGTGCAACGATGAATTGGTGAGATGGCTGGAGATATTGAAGCTTCCTTAAGCAAACTTTTGATACCCACTGAATTTTCTCTTCAGGTTGATGAATCAACCTTGCCAAGTACTGTTGTAATGGTCCATGGGAGCCGAGGTGCTGAACTCAAGGAAGGCAGGCGAGGCTGAAGTATGATGGTAAAAGCCAGTCTCGATTCCTCGAGTGGTCCGTATTTATTGATTACAATTGGAAGTCAGCATGCACAGCCTGCGTGAGACCCCTTGTGACAGGAAAGCATACTATGTGGCACTTGGCTGATTGGGTTACACTTACCAGCCTGAGTGCCCGGGTTGCCCATAGGCAGGCTATATCAATGGATTGCGGTGGGACTCATTGTTCCCATGTTATCTAACTTCTGGAAGGCTCTGCATATCTATGCATAGCTGTTTGGTCTACTGTGGTTAGTGTCTGCTCAGCCATTCTGCATGGACGTGAGTGAGACACTGTGGCTGTTTGCGAGACCTTGAGTCTCTCTCCTCATAACACTTGCTCTACCTGCTTTCAGTGCCCTCTGCGAATTAAAGATGGAGTCACTAAGGCTCCCTATAACTAACTTGCCCGTACCCAATTGCCTTTCCTGACGAGCCAGGACGGTCTCGGGATCGTTTGCAGACCCCAACAAATCCTTTGGGAAAGGTGCTGTCCAATTATCGACCTGGGCAACCCACAAAGTACTAATGAGGCTTTACTGTTAGCGTATGTCCAGTTTCTGAAGGAAGGAAAATTATTCAAGAGATGCTTTTTGCAAGAAGCTTGATTGTAAATACTAAAGGTGAATCTATTTTTAATACTGTCAAAGATTATTTTTAATTTTTAATTTTTATTAGATTTTTATACATCAAAGATTATTTTAAAGAGAAAAATATTCCTCTTGTGTACATTATGTGTGTTGCCACCGATGGAGCTCCTGCAATGGTTGGTCATCAACGTAGTTTCATTGCCCTTTTGAAGAAAGAGGTACCAGGTATTTTAGCTGTTCACTGCATGATTCATAGACAGCATTTAGTTGCAAAAAACCTCAGCAACCGTTTGCATTAAATGATGCTATCTCTGCTACGAACAAAATTCACAGTAATGCTCTCAACAATCGATTATTCGGGCAGCTGTGTAAGGACAGCGATGAAGAATGGTGATCATCTCACAGAATTTTGGCTTCAAAGTAACATCAGTCGCCTCTACCCAGGACTATGGACTATCGTCAAAAAAAATTAATTGCCTTCCCTTCCTCCTACCTTGTCGAGCAAGGATTCAGTGCTGTGACTGATCTAATTACAAAAAAGAGAAGTCGACTCCAAATCGTGGAAAGAGGGGGACTTGCGCTTTCATCTCTCTAATAATATTGAACCAAACGTTCAGAAACTGGCTCTGAACCATCAAGCACAACCATCCCACTGACTTAATCAAGTATGTTTCATTGATATTACTCTTTTAGAGTAATAAAGAAAATAAAGAATAAAAATAAAGAATTTTTAAACATAAAGTATTTGCAAAAAATAAAAAATAAAAAGAGCATTACAAATAAATAAATGTATTTATAGCATTTTGAAATAAACGTATTTACATAAAAGAGCATTTAACCATTTTTTTTTTTTTGCATTGGTCATTTTAATTTTAATAAAAGGAATGCAATTACAGGATTTTCACAAAGGGGGGCGTTAAAAAAAATTCCGCTCCTTAGGGGGTGGCAGCTTTTAAAAGGTTGAGAATCACTGTGCTAGAGTCTACAGCCACTTTTGGATTACAGCTATATATCTTTGCTCCCAGGCACGAGCAAAGGGACTGCAACGCGAAGACCATTTGCTAAAGACTGAATTTCCAGCCTTGGAGAGAACTTCTCTGCTTATCTGCCTGACTTCTGTGGAGGAGTGTTTTTCCTCAAGGGTGAGCATCTCAGCTTGTTTACATTTGACTGTTTGGCATTGCTTTAATGAACTTGTTCTCAAAGAACTATCCTGGCCTCCTATTCCTTGGAACTTGGGAATGACAGAGCCTGTGTTGCTGTTACTTTTGGCTACTTGTTTTACCACAACCACTGTAAATATTTGCACCAGCCAGCACAAGTATTTTGCATTCCAGTAAACCATTTCCTTTGCATTTAATTCATTCATTCATTCATAGCTTTATTTGTATCCAACTTCCCTCAGCCTGAAGGCGACTTGAAGCGGCAAACAACCTGTGAAGACTGTTTATTTCATGGAGCGCAAACCCACAGACCCAGATAGCTCTGCACTCTGCTCTGCTACCCGTGGTTTGTCTCTAGGGGTCCCATCATATCGTACATCTTATCTAGAAAATTACTTTGATGTTCATTGGGGGCATAAATGTTAACCAAAATTAATTCCTCATCATCTATCCTCCCCTTAACTATCAGGTACCTACCTTCTGGGTTGGAGATACTCTTGGTCAGAACAAATCCCAATCTGCTAGAAATCAGGATTGCCACTCCTCTTGCCTTTGAGGTCCCATATGATATTTCATAAATTTGGGTCCATCCAAAAAATATCTTATTCACATCTCCTGATTTTTGGTGTGTTTCCTGTAAAAAAAATTATATCGGCTCTATCTTTCCTAAGGGCTGATTCCAACCTTCTTCTCTTCACTTGACAGCCAGTACCTTTAATGTTTACAATTGCAATATCATTATAAACTTCAATATCAACACCTATTTTTAACACATCTGGGCCCGCTTCTTTGATAAGTGCCATTAACCTAAGCTTATCCGCCACATTCGCAAACTTCACTAATACATTTCTGACCCCTACTTTCCCCCTTCCGGACCCTAAGCAGAACACACTTATGATATCCGGGTGGGTTAAACCTCCTTCCTTTATCTCATTCAGCCACTTCAGTATCCTATCTCTTAACTGGTCAGGGGACTTCTCTGCAACTTTCGAATTATGATGTTTGAACGTCTCAGCTGCTCCTCCACCATTTCCAATCTTTTTTCTTGGTCCCCCACCTTATTATCTCTTTCCTTTTCTCTTTCCCTCATATCTTTAACTTCTGACTTTGTTAGAATCTGATTCATGTAAAGATCTCTTCAATCAGTCAGCCTCATTAGCAGCAGTTTATATCCTCAGATCTTTTGAGGTAGAGACAGAAAAAACACGACTCCAGTCCTTGGCTGACAAACGATACTCATGCCTTCTCTTTATTCAGGCAGAGAGTCTCAGAAACGAAACTTAAGCAAGCAATGTATATCAGAAACGAAACTTAACAGAGACAAAACTGAGGGCCCACAGCCAATCAGAAGTGTCAGAGCCCAAATAAGGAGAATACTTTTTCACTATTCTACGCATGCAAGCAAAGAGGCTTTTGGTTACAAAATGTGTCAGAGACAGGCAAGACAGAAACCAGATGCCTTCCCACATGTCCTCCTTTTTCATTTAAATTTGAGAGAGGGACAGACGGCTAATCATACCCCTGCATGTCATCATACTCCATAACTACTCCTCCATATACATCATCACTGTCCTCCCGGACATCGTACCCCTCCTGACTCATGGTACCTTGTTCCGGAGGATGATACCTCATTGAGTACAATTGCCGTCGTGCAAAACTCGATGTCTCCCTTCTACGCAATGGACATGTGTTACACATAGAAATAAGATTAGGAATACAAGTAATGCAAAAATACAAAGGTATAAGGCAGATAATAATAATAAACCCATAAAAGAAAACTTGTCTAAGGACAGATAAATCAGGCAACCAAGAAGTCACCCAATCAAAGAGATTAACATCAGTGCGTACATTGTTAGTAATGCTCTCCTGTAAATTCTGAAGTTCTTTCTCAATAGTATTATTCAGATAAAATAACCCAATGCTGCACATTGATATTGTCCTGGATGGAAATTCGTGGCAACTCCATTAAAAAAGAACCACATGTTAGGATCCTTGATTTGCCATCCATTGCAAATTGAACCACTATCTATAGCAGAATAATCAGGAGTAAACATAGGAAACACATCATATATATCTTCAATAGTAGTGTTAAACAAGGTATAATTAAGCTTATAAGAACTGTTATAACTACCCCATAACCAAAAATAATCATCACAACCCGAATAATTGCCTACATTCCACAAAACCCTTTTTGCTTGAGTCCAGTACTTCCATTTACTATTCCAGACTCCAGAACTATGACAGCAGAAACAAAGTCCTTTAGTGTATTTCTTGAATGTCATGCTTCGCCAGCGGGTGTTGTTAAATTGTTCTGGAGGATTAGAGAAGAGTGTAGATCTATCAAGATGTTGCAAATGTCCAATAACCAACTCTGGCGTGTTGAACAATGCCGGAAGAAAGGCCATTTGAGACACTGCCAGTGGATGCTCATAGTATAACGTTGCATTCTTACCATGAACCTCAAACATATAGTTAGCATGACGAAGCCAAAAGTTGGGGTTGCCCCCATGAGGTATTGTTCTTACAGCTGGAAGCACAGTAAGAAAGAAAACAAATGTCAGCAAATTTAGTCTACTGGTGAACCACCATCCTGGAGCTGAGTAACCTTCTTCTCTCTCCATGGGCGGATCGCTCGAGCAGGAATCCTTCCACTCAGGATTCCCTTGTTGCCAATAAATGACCAATGGCTTAGGAAGACACTCCCCTAAGAAACAGGAGCATGCCCTGTTATTACTAGTACCATGTAACTAAACATGAAACATGAGTGACATATAACACAAATGCAATATCACAAACCCATATACATGTGTAGGGTACTGAAACTCTGCCATGTACTTCTGAAGGTACCTTGAGATATGCAGTTTCATAAGACAAAATATAACATAAGCAAAGACAGGTCTTTCTCCTGCAAGAGAATAAGCAAACATTTAAGCATAAACAAAACATGAACATTTCTTTTCTTCCTTACATGAAGGAGGTCCGGTTGCATTTTAGAAAGCATTTCTCACTTCCCCAATTACATGAGTAAGGCATTAAATTTCTTCTTCTCCCACTGGTGTGAGTGAAAGAAGCATTCAATAACTTATAATCAGCATAGCATGGTAACTCAAATACAGTACAAATCTCATTAAAGCATTTCACACTCATAGCCTGAGCAGGTAGACAATTTCTTAAAAAAGGCTGTCAGGTTTTATAATGCAAACAAAGCCAATTCTTTTTTAAAGTCCACACAAACTTTTTTTCTTTTTAGTCCAATTAAAATGTCCAAATTAAAAGTCCAAATCTTAATTGAAGCTTCCTAAAACACTCTCTCCTCTCCAGCACCGTTCTTGGCATGGCAAAGGTTGAAATTGAGCCATAAATTAAGTCTCACTGACTTCACAAGACAATCCCACACAACCCCCCTTTTCAGCTTTTCTGGCACACACACATTCCTTTATGCTCCAGCCACCCCCATCTGCATTAAGGCAGGCGAAGAGGTGTGAAGGCACAAAGAACTTCTCCAGAAGTTGCAAGTAATTTTCACACAGAAGAAAATCACAGGGAATTCCAAGTTGCTTTCCCTGCAATCCTAATGCCTGAAACTTGGAACAGCTCACTCTGGATCTCTTTGTTTGAGAGTTGGGCAGTTCAAAATCAGCCAAAAACTGTATGTCTTCTTCCTCCTTGTATTTTTGCAACAGCCTGCTGTCCATCGAGGAAATATTCACCCCCCTCTTCCTCTGTATTTCTTTCATCTCCAGCATCTGATTCTCAACCTTATGACAAACTGCATCTGTTAGTTTGTACTTGCACCCCTTTTTTGTCTTGGGTTTTGTGCGTTCCTCCTTTGGGCCATCCTTCCACTTCTGTAGGATCTTCCTGCCCAAACGTGAGGTATCAAATTTACTACTCAGCTTCTCCTGCTTTTGTGATGAGGGTTGCTTCACGGGGGGGGGGCTGAGATCCCCTATGCTGCTCTTTGAACCACGCTTCTTGCTTCCTGCCACTCTGCATGCATTAATAGCTTCAATCTGTGATGAGGTCCCCACCATTTGTTCCCCATCAGCTGGCACTAGCTGTTTTTTAGACTCGGCAGGCAGTATTGCAGCAGAGAACAGGTCTTTTGTAGGGCTAAAAGTGCTTGATTGCTGCAAGGCAGGATATAATGTCCCATCTCCATTTCCACCTCCACCCCCATCAGGGGGCTGTTGTTTCTCATATGATGGAGGAGCAGTTGCCATAGCCCCTCCCTTGTCTGGTGGCAAAAGCTTTGGGAGGGGGCCATCAAGCCTCTGAGAGAATAACATATTCTTTGGAGTGAGTCTCTGAAGGCAGTCTCTGACTTCCTCCCATGTAAATAATATTGATATAGGAATTCCATTATGCTTCTGCATTTCTCTCCCAATCTGTTTCCACTGTTTTAAGTCCAGACATTGATCATATTTAACCCAAGGACTGATTTTCCCTATAGCTTTAACTAGCTTTTGTATCTCGCTCTCATCAGCCTTTCGCCCATTGTTAATCAAAAGATCTGAGATATCTTTACAAAGTTCATTCATTTGCGAAGAAAGCACACACCCCATTTTCCACTCACCCTGTTGTAATTCTCAAGCGCTTGATTGGACCTTTCCTCTGGTCTGACCTGTCTGGTCGGAGGTGAATGAAGACCTTGTCCCCGGTCGATGAGGTGTTAATTGCTGTTCGCTGAAGCAGATCTCTTCAAAGCATTCCTTTGAATTTCATTCAATCGCCTCACCATGGAGCACCACTTGTTGGAATCTGATTCATGTAAAGATCTCTTCAATCAGTCAGCCTCATTAGCAGCAGTTTATATCCTCAGATCTTTTGAGGTAGAGACAGAAAAAACACGACTCCAGTCCTTGGCTGACAAACGATACTCATGCCTTCTCTTTATTCAGGCAGAGAGTCTCAGAAACGAAACTTAAGCAAGCAATGTATATCAGAAACGAAACTTAACAGAGACAAAACTGAGGGCCCACAGCCAATCAGAAGTGTCAGAGCCCAAATAAGGAGAATACTTTTTCACTATTCTACGCATGCAAGCAAAGAGGCTTTTGGTTACAAAATGTGTCAGAGACAGGCAAGACAGAAACCAGATGCCTTCCCACATGACTTAATTTCTCTCTGCTCTTTTTTAATTACTTCCTTTCTTTCTTAAGTTCTTCTTGCCCTTTTTTATGACATCTATATCCTGCAAGATACTCGCCTTCATTCTTGTAAGTCTTGCTGTCCTTTCTTTAAATCTTGCTTACCTTTGGCCAATATATCTCAGATTTTCTGCTCCAGAATATCAACTCTTTCTTTAAATTTTTCAAACTCCATCTTGAGTCCTTTCACTCCTTTTGTTACTGTTGGTGGTGGTGGTGGTGTTGCTGTTGTTGCAATTACTGTTACTGCCGTCACTATGGTTACAGCTGTTGTTTTTGTTGTTGTGGCTGTTGCTGTTACTACCATTGCTGTGGTGGTGGCTGTTGTCATTGCAGCTGAGGCTGTTGTTGTTACTAGTGTTGTTGTCAAAGTCTTCTGTTGTTGGTCTGTTGCTGTGAAATCTTCCTCACTTCCTCTCCTGTTCCTCCGTGTCCTTCAGTTCGTGTTGCAATGACTTCTTCATCTCTGTGACTTCTTCTAACTGTACAAGTCTTCTGAAACTCCTATCTGAGGAAACCTGTCAGCTCTCGTCCAACCCACTTTCTTCTCCTTTTCCTTTCCATGTCCACAATGATTCATCCAACTGCACTTCCAGTTACAAATCATAAACACTCAAAACAATTACATATACAGCAAATTATTTCAGTTAATTCTCCCTTAAAATAAAAATCAATTTAATACCAATTGTAATACTAATTATTCAAATTAATCTTATATCCAATTTTAACCACACTATAAATTTTATCAATTTTTATATAACACTGTAAAACAAATCAATAATCAATTTTCCCCCCAAAGAAAATCACCAATAATCAATAATACCCTAATAGTAATAATTTGACAAATTAATGGCACCCTCTAATTAATTAAAAAAAAATCAGTGCTCACAATAATTATTATATTATTCCCAGTTCATATTATAGACAACTCTGACAATTACTAATCAATTCCATTAATTCATAATTTGTATAACTATTAATATGGTAAATCATATATCAATTCATATAACACTCTTACAAGCTACTTAAATCTCATAAATTTTAGGGGGGGGGGAGAGAAACCTGTACTTAATCAATGTGATCAATGTGAAATCAATATCAAACCATTTTATATCCAAACTCATAGAAAATGGTTTTTAAAAGTTCTGCCTTGAGTCCCTATTAATCTAATTTATCCAAGTCATTTAATGGGATTGTTGAGATCTGGCATGTAAAAATAAAGAGAAAGAATGTTCGGGTGGCAAATTTATACTAGGTTCAAAATAGTCAGTTTTTAGGTATCAAAACTCTGTGTGTCAAAAGGAATAGTCAATTTTCATTTTAAAAAAACTTGTGCAATTCTTAAGTCCAGAAGGAAAAGAAAAAAATTAGTTCAATCTAAATAGTGATCTCTCATATACTCATAGTCCACAGTCTCAGAAAAGGAAAGGAACTTTTTAAATTGCATCACAAATTCTCAAGCTCAGTTCTTAGTTTCATTCTCACAGCGCCATTTTAACCACCATGAAGATGGGGGGACAAAAACCCAATATCAGCACTACCAGCACTACAACTGCCAAAAGAAAAGAAGAAACTTTCAAAAATTTCAAAACTCTTAAAGTGAAAATCCTCCTCTCTCTTTCCTCAAGCTTCACACTGATATGGACTCCACTCTTGTGTGAAATTGCCCCACATTCAGGCCTAGCAGCTCCCAAATGAATTCACATCTCACCTCCGCACAGCTCCACTCTGCTCCGGTTCGGTGTCGATGAGGCTGACTGAGACTCACTTCCGCTCCCTCCGTCGGACCCCACCGGACTTACCCCCATTTGCTCTGCTTGCCTGCTTGCTTCCACTCGTCTCTTTTTGCCTCTGTTCGTCTGCCTCCCCGCCACTGAGACCTCCACCCCGGCTCTTCCACCACTGTTCTTCGGTTCCACAGTCAAATCAGGGGCCCAGCCTCAGACTAGCCTAGTCGGCCCTGGGAAGCTCCTGCCAGCCAAAAACAGTGCAGCGCGATGCTGCTTGATCACCCCCTCCACTCACCACTCGCCAGCACCGTTAGCCTGCACCAATCACCATTCTCGCAATCCACTTAAATGCAATATACTTTTGTTGTCCATCAATGCTCCACAAATTCCACAGGGCCATCGGGAATTTTTAATCACTTTTTACCCACTTTCGTGGCCTTCCTTTCAAGAGCAACAGAAAATTCCCTCTGCTCAGCCTGCCATGTTGACACACCCCCAGTCATATCCAACTCTAGAGTTCATTGCTCATCTCTGTTTCAAAGCTGAAGAACCAGTGCTGTCTGCTTCTGCAGACCTTTCCGTGGTCATGTGGCAGGCATAACTAGACACTGGAGGGCACTAAGGGGCTCTTAATCCAAATGATGTTGTGGACCATGGAAGGGAAAAGGGACATAAGGATAACAGTATGGCACTGCAGAAACTGTGTTACATTCATTGCAGGATAAACTACATATTACACACAGTTATATGTTATTTTTCTATAGCTTCTTTTATGGACACAATATTTTAGATATGGTTTTACTAGTGCTGAATAGAGGAGGACTAGTACCTCATTGGTTTTGAACACTATACTTCTGTTACTACAGCCTAAAACAGTTTTAACATTTTTTGCAACCACATCGCTCTTTTGACTTGTATTTAACCTGTTATCTACAACAATTCCAAGATCCTTGTAGTATTACTGTGCCAGGTATCCCCCATCTTGTAACCATGCATCTGGTTTTTCTCCCCTAGGTGTAAAACCTTGCACTTATCCCTGTTAAATTTCATTCTTTTGGTTTTAGCCAATCACAATCTTATTAAATTCTGCTCCTGTCTGCCAACATATTAGCTATTCCACTCAGTTTTTTGTCATCTGTAAATTTGATAATTCTTTCCACTTCCTCATTCAAGTCATTTATGAAGGTCTTGAAGAGCATAGGGCCCAGGACTGAGCCTTGTGGTATTCCACTCGTTACCTCGTCTCAGCTTGAGAATAAGCCATAAATAAGAACTCTCAGAGTACGATATTGTAACCAACTATATATCCACCTGACATTTGTGCTGTCCAGGCCACAACTAGTTATCTTGCTAATCAGAATATTGTGGGGCACTTTTCAAAGGTTTTGTTGAAGTCAATATATTATATATTACATCAACAGGATTCCAACTGTCTATCTTGAAAGTTACTCAATAGAAAAATAAAATCAGTTTAGTCTGGCAGGATTTGTTTGTGACAAATCCATGTTGACTTCTAGTTATTACTGCATTGCTTTCTAGTTGTTTGCAGAGTGGCCACTTAATCTGCTCCATAATTTTCCCTTGGATTGACATTAGGTTGATTGGTCCCCAGCTCTTCCTTTTTGCCCTTTTTGAAGATAGGGACAACATTAGCCATCCTCTATTCATTTGGCACTTCATCTGTCCTCCATGATTTCAGGAAAATAAGACAGTGGCTCAGAAATCTCTTCAGCCAGTTCCTTCAGAATCCTTGGATGCAGTTCATCTCATTCAGTTGAACTCATTCAATATCAATTGGGAGCTTGCAGACTCAACCCTCAATGGAGATTCATTATTTGAAGGGGAGTCTGCTACTGCTGTAGTTTGGGTGTTGGGTTCTAAACTGAGAATCTTACATCTATTTGAGTATTGCAAGAGTAGAAGAGTCACTTGATGTTGTGTTCTGTAAAGCTGTGCCTTTAACAATGTACCTTTGCCATGTGTTACCAATGTAACCTCTCTGTGTGCAACATTATAACCATCAGCTGTATCAATGTAAACCTAATAAGGGGACGCGAGCTAGTGACCACCAGAGGGCAGTAGCGAGCGTCCAGCTCTCATGGATCATAGTCACCTGGTTCAGCAGCGCGGGAAGATTCCCCGCGACCTCTTCACCTGGTCAAGAAGGGCGTGACCTCCTACGACGTCACGCAGGCAGCAACCAATAGTCTGTCGACGAGCCACATTCAAATGTATAGCCAACTGTATATATTGAGCTACTCATCCGCCATTACCACATGTTCCTCCGGATCATCATGCAATAAACCTGTGTTAAGCCAACCCTTCGGCTGTTTCATTGTCTTTGGTCCCCTTACACTAAATTGGCGACGAAGGTGGGATATGGCAGCCCACGGGACCAAGACATGCGCCGGTTTCGAAATCAGGAAACCGGGCGACTGGGAGATCTTCGAGATGGACTTCCAGGCCGCACTGATCGAGTCCGAAGTCACGGAAGAGGCGAAGAAAAGAGCCATCTTCACCAGGATGCTCGGACAAGAAACCAAACGGACCTTGGTGGACCTGATTGCACCGAGGAGGGTGAGCGAATTCAAGGCCAAGGAACTCATGCAAATGCTGCGTGAGCACGTCCGGCCCGCCACGGCGATGTTTCCCGCTCGGAGTGCGTTTTGGAGGCGAGTCCAAGCGCCCGGGGAGACGGTCGCTGCATTCGTGGCGGCCCTGCGGCTGGCGGCCGGCCCGTGCAAATGGGAGAATGCAGAGATCACCCTCCGAGACTGTGTGCTGTGAGGCCTGAACGACGCCGAGACCCAGCGCACATTAATGAACCAAGAGCCGCCTCCCACGTTGCAGGAGGTCGTCAGAGCGGCCCAGGCCGCAGAAGCTACGAAGGCCGGGGTCCAAGAACTTCAGGACTGGCGGCCAAAGTCGAGCAAGGCAGAGGCTCCGGTACAGGCGGCCCGGCGAACTTCGAGGTCGTCCACAGAGAGCAGCGACGACGAGGACGTCCAGAAGGTCCGGAAGGAGAGCCGGCGATGCGACGGCTGTGGCGCGGCTCACGACCGCGTGAAATGCCCCTTCCGGAAGGCCGAGTGCCACAACTGCGGCCGCCGTGGGCACATCGCCAAGGTGTGCAGGAAGAAGCGCGAAACCCGGAGGAGCTCCACAGACCGTTCCGTGGGATGAGACCGCCCAACGAGACCCAAGGACGGCGCCCAGGCCACGCGGAAGCAGGACGGCGTGGGCCGCATCGCCGACGGCAGCGAGGACGACGCCCCAGTGTTCAGCGTGTCTACAGGACACCCCCACTACTTTGTTGAGGTACTAGTCCAAGGGGTTCCCATTAGGATGGAGATTGACTCGGGGTCCTCATATTCAATCATTTCCCAGAGGGAGTTTTTGGGAATTGCCCCCCACAAGCGGCCCAAGCTCAAAGCATTGAGGTCCACACTACGGGACGTGCAAGGGAACAGTATTCCAGTGTTGGGGGTTGGAGAATTTCAGGTCAAATTCAAGGAGCACGCCGCGTCCCTTCCCCTAGTCGTGCTCAAGGGAGGAGATTGCAGCCTCCTCGGAACTCAATGGTTCCAGCCCCTGGGGTTGTTTATTGGGGGGGTGCACGCCGTTGGGATGCACGCCATTGGGACTGATCCAAATCAGGAGGTGTGCGAGGCGCACCCCGAAGTCTTCAAAAAAGGACTGGGGAAATTCAAGGGGCCCCCAGTGACTTTCGACCTGGACCCGGAGGTCCGCCCTATTCGCCTAAAACCACGCCGGGTGCCGTTCGCACTCAAGGACAAGATAGAGGCGGAACTGGACAAATTGGTGGGTCAGGGGATCCTTGTGCCTGTAGATTCTGCGGAGTGGGAAACTCCAATTGTAACCGCACTAAAAGCCAATGGGGAGGTCCGCATATGCGCCGACTACAAG
Organism: Bradypodion pumilum; assembly: GCA_035047305.1. Classification (NCBI taxonomy): domain Eukaryota; kingdom Metazoa; phylum Chordata; class Lepidosauria; order Squamata; family Chamaeleonidae; genus Bradypodion; species Bradypodion pumilum. Next base: position 82,763,796 of record JAWDJD010000006.1, read on the forward strand.
TGCACCATCAACAAGGCGATCCGCCCGAATGCATATCCGGTGCCGGTAGTCAGCCATCTGCTGGCCAGGTTACACGGGGGGAAGTGTTTCGCTAAGCACGACTTAGCACAGGCCTATCAGCAGCTTACGGTGTCCCCTGCCGCAGCCGCTGCACAGACCATAGTCACCCATAAGGGGGCGTTCCAGGTGACGCGCCTCCAATTCGGCGTGAATTCGGCGCCAGGAATTTTCCAGTCACTTGTGGAACGCCTCCTGAAGGGGCTGGAGGGGGTGTTGCCTTATTTTGATGACGTGTTAATAACAGGGGGGAGTCGGGCTGAATTGGCCAAGAGGTTGGGGAAGGTCCTGACAATATTCGAAAAGGCGGGGCTGAGGTTGTGAAAGGACAAATGCGTCTTCTTCGCAACCGAGGTTGAGTTCCTAGGGTTTTGTGTGACTCCTGAGGGAATAAAACCATCCAAGTCCAAGGTGGCAGCCATCAAGAAAGCCCCCCGCCCCACCTCCAAGCCCGAGTTGCAGTCGTTCCTAGGGCTGCTCAACTTTTACCACTCCTTCCTCCCCCGAAAGGCAGCGGTGGCTGAGCCGCTACACAAACTGCTAAAGAAAGACCAGGCATGGAAGTGGGGCGATGACCAAGAAAGGGCATTTAGCGAGCTAAAAAGCCTCCTGGCGTCCGACGCCATTCTAACCCACTTTGACCCCAAACGCCCAGTAGTTCTGACCTGTGATGCATCTCCAGTGGGGGTGGGGGCGGTGCTGTGCCACGTGTTGGAAAATGGAAGGGAGGCCCCGATAGCATTTTACTCCAGGTCCCTGTCCCAAGCAGAGAGAAACTACGCACAGACGGACAGGGAGGCGCTAGCGATAGTCGCGGGGACGAAAAAATTTCACGATTTTCTGTATGGCCGCCCCTTCACCATTGTGACGGACCACAAGCCCCTGCTAGGCATCTTTACCGCGGATAAGCCCACCCCTCAGATCCTGTCCCCGAGGATGCTCAGGTGGGCCATTTTTCTCAACGCATATCAGCACGCGTTGGTCTACCGGCCCGGGAAAGAGATCAGACATGCGGACGCTCTATCTAGGTCTCCCCTTCCCCTAACGCCCAGCCAGGTGAGCAAGGGGGAGCGGGACCATCAGGTTCTCATGATAGAGGTGCTGGATTCGCCCCCCGTAGTGCCTGCCGACATTGCCAAAGCGACAGAGAAGGACAAAACGTTAGCGGCAGTAAGCTCCTGGCTACAGAAAGGGTGGCCCGCGTCCTCCCCAGCGGAGGAGTTCGCTCCATTTTTCAGAAAAAAGCTAGAACTGTCCCTAGAGAGGGGGTGTCTCTTGTGGGGGCAGCGGGTGGTGATTCCCACTTCCCTTCAGCCGCGGGTGCTCAAACTACTTCACGTAAGCCACCCCGGCATCGTGCGATCCAAGGCGCTGGCCCGGAGTTACTTCTGGTGGCCCCAGCTAGACGCCGACATCGAGCACATGGTCGGCACTTGTGAAAGTTGCCAATGCTCCAGACCAGAGGAGGCCCGCCTTCCCCACAGGGAATGGGACGTGGCTAAGCGGCCGTGGTCCCGGGTGCACGTTGATTTCGCGGGCCCGTTCAGAGGCACCCTGTTCCTCCTTGTAGTGGACGCTTTCTCCAAATGGTTGGAGGTTATCCCAGTCACGAGCACCTCCTCGGCCCAGACCATTAGGCATCTGCGGAGGCTCTTTTCCACGTTCGGCATACCCGACACGTTAATTAGCGACAACGCTAGTTGTTTTACGTCCTCCGAGTTTAGGGCATTCATGGAGATTAACGCCGTTCGGCATATCACCTCCGCCCCGTTTCACCCGGCCACCAACGGCCAAGTAGAGCGCCTCGTCCGCACCACGAAGGACGCGTTGCGGCGCATGGGCCCAGGGGATTTGAACCTACAAGTGTGTCAGTTTCTGCTAGGGTACAGGGTGACCCCATTGGCGTCAGGATACTCCCCCGCAGAGCTCCTAATGCGCAGGAAGCTGACCACCATCCTTACTAGGCTAGACCCCACGAGGGTAGAGGACAAAGGAAGGAACATCGGGCTAGAGGCTACAAAGAGTTTCACTATAGGCGCCCCCGTGCATTGCAGGAATTACTCCAGCACGGGCCCAGCCTGGGTACCGGGCGTAGTTGTGGAGCAAACCGGCCCCGTGTCGTACCGCGTGGAAACCAGCACAGGGCTCCTGTGGAGGCGGCACGCGGACCAGCTCCGACGCAGGGTCTCCGATGAGCAGGGCACTGATCAGGCAGGAAATAAGTCAGCGTTAGGGTTCTCCCCCACCCGTTCAGCCCAAGGGGGAGGAAAAGGGGACCGTGGGCCCCCACCAAGGGGGGAGGAGGATATCCTCATAGATACCCTGGGGGATCTTTCCGAGGAGGAGGAACACGACCCCATACATATCTCGCGGAAAGTCCCCACAAATGCGGGTACCCCTACCAAGTTAGATTTTGATTTTCAGAACCGGGGGGGTTTCGGAGTGGTCCCCCACCCGTCCAAGCGAGAAGAGGGGTTTTTCGTTAGCCCCGACGGCCCCCGGTCTGCCCACAATGGAGTTTTTCCCTTCCCCTAAGGCCGCCAGACAGCGGCAAGCCACTAACAAGTCTCCCTCTCCCATTTCAGGACAAGGGACCAGGGAACAAAGAAGCAATAACGCCCCCGGGGGGGCAGCCCTCTTCACGGCCCAAACGCACATGCAACAAGCCATCTTGGCTGAGAGACTTCGTCTCATCCTAGGGGGGAGGGATGTTGTGTTCTGTAAAGCTGTGCCTTTAACAATGTACCTTTGCCATGTGTTACCAATGTAACCTTTCTGTGTGCAACATTATAACCATCAGCTGTATCAATGTAAACCTAATAAGGGGACGCGAGCTAGTGACCACCAGAGGGCAGTAGCGAGCGTCCAGCTCTCATGGATCATAGTCACCTGGTTCAGCAGCGTGGGAAGATTCCCCGCGACCTCCTCACCTGGTCAAGAAGGGCGTGACCTCCTACGACGTCACGCAGGCAGCAACCAATAGTCTGTCGACGAGCCACATTCAAATGTATAGCCAACTGTATATATTGAGCCACTCATCCGCCATTACCACATGTTCCTTCGGATCATCATGCAATAAACCTGTGTTAAGCCAACCCTTCGGCTGTTTCATTGTCTTTGGTCCCCTTACACTAAACTTACCAAGTGCTTTTATGATATCAAATCAATAATTGTTTGACAGGTTTTGACACAGAGTGAGAGTTGGATCTTGATCTTTTTTAATTCCCCATATCTTTTTTCACTATATGGTGGATAAAGTATCTATGAAAATCCTTTAGACCAGGGGTCCTCAAACTACAACCCCTCTGGCTGGATCCGGCCCAGGCTACTGCTTCTGCTTCTGCTCCTCAGTACTTGTCCCCTCCACTTCGCTTGGCATGTCCTTGCTGGTGCTCCATAGCAGGGTGAATATTTTAAGGAGGAAGCAGTGGACAGAGCAACTGTGGGCAGCTTTCGCAGCTTTCCTGGCAGTCACTCTGGCTGAGATTGGTGTTTCCTGCCTGAACTCATAGCCGAGAAGGACAGCCTGGATCCCTCCTTCACCCACGCCATGCAGCTCTTCCAGGCCAGTAAACAAGAAAGCGGGGGGCTCAGGGTGGGAAGGGGAGCTGAAGGTGGGAGGGGGCTCAGTGTGGGAGGAGAGCACTTAGAGTGGGGCATACTCAGGGTGGCTGCCGCCACTGCCAGCACCACTAATCTGGCCCCTCAAAAGTCTGAGGGGCTGTGAACTGGCCCCCAGTTTAATAAGTTTGGGGACCCCTGCTTTAGACCAACAGGACAAAATAAAACCAACAGAATGCTTATGTTTGATCTCCTTCTGTACATCAGCTATATTAATTTCTGGCTTGCCTCTCCCTCAAAGCATATATATATTATTTCTCTATGCCTAGAGCCATGATGGCAAACCTTGGCACACCAGGTGTTCTTGAAGTCCAAGAACACCTGGAGTGCCAAGTCAGTAGGAGTCAGCACTCCTACTGATCAAGAACAGCTGGTATGCCAAGGTTCGTCATCACTGGCCTAGAGTGTTTTAATTATGTTTTGCATGTAGAATGACTGGCTAGGAAGCAATAAAGTATAAATACATAATCAGTCAAGTATTCCTGATTAGTATACATGGATGTAAAAGTTGGCCAGTGGGGGAAAACAGGAAGAAATAGTTTGATTTAATTCAAAGTATGGTGCTGTAAGGGCAGTTTACTGATACCATGGACTACAAGGAGGACAAAGAAGTGGGTCAAATCAAACCTTAACTCTCTCCAGCAGCAAAAATGACAAAATTGAAATTGTTGTCCTTTGAGCACGGGATAAAAAAAGAAGACTCACTGAGTCTTTTTCTTTCCCCTTTAGAAAGGCACTGAAGACTTGGCTATGCCAGCTGGTGTGGGGCATGTCATGTGCAACATCCCAGTCCCTCTGGCTTGTGTGATTTGTGTAGCCTGTGTAGCTGCCTTGGTGGATTTCGGGTCCGCTCAGAGTTCCGCTTGTTTACTTACCCCCTGTCCCCTTTTCTTTTCTTCCTACTTTTTAAGGGGCTAGGTAGGATATTAGAGGGTTTTAGAGGGTTTTGTTTTTTATGACTGAGTTTGTATTTGTCTTGTTGGGTTTTTAACTGACGTTTTTAACTGATGTTTTTTATAATATGTTGGAAGCCGCCTTGGGTCATCTTATGATGAAGGTGGGGTATAAATACTGTAAATAAATAAATAAAGAACATTGCACAAATGTTCATCAATATAGCTTTGTCAAATTTGCCTCCCATTTGATCTAAACTGTGTGGATTATTTCAAGAGACAATTGAATCTGAATTTATCTTCTAATTTATGAAGACTTTGAGGAGTGTGGCTTCTCCTCTCCCAAGTCTTCACTAATTTATTTCAGGGGTAGGAAAACTATGGCCCAAGGCCCGAAGGCTGGATCTGGCCCATGGTGCCAAATAATCTGGCCCCTGCCCCTGCTCCAGCCTCCTCTGTCACTGCTGCCACCGCTGCCACTGGTAGTAGAATCAGCCGCGGACTTTTTTATGGCTGTCGTAAATGCATTTATGACAGCCGTAAAAGGCAGGATGGGCACCAGTCTGGCCCACTCAACTGTCTGAGAGAGCATGACTCAGCCCCCAACGCAAAAATGTTGACAACCCCTGCTTTAGATGATCAAAGTGATGACTGCCTATTTTATTTTCCGAGGTCACCATGATGCCACTTCAGCAATATAGGGAGCTTTTTAGAGTTGCTTCCTGTAGCTCTGAAATTGGAGTCTAGGCAAGCTAAAGATTGCTGCATTGTTATTGTAATATCATACACAGCCAATTTGCCCAGCTTCTCAGACCAACCCTACAGAAACGCTTCCAACCTTCCTTCTTAGGTGTCTTATGTGGTGGACTTAGTTAAAGATAGCATTTACAGTAAGAAAAATCCATTAGTGTTAGGTCGTATGGAACAATTTGGGTTAGAGAGTTACTACCAACTTTTTTTTTATTATACTCTGATGATAAATTGTAAGAGGACATGGGACTGATCATAACAATATTCCTGTTTTTGGCTAGGAACAGTATTAATCTGGGTTTTTTACAGCTAAATATGATGATCCCCAAAGGAGGAGATTATTCAGATGTGTTACGTAGTTTTAAAAACATGTCAAACTGAAATCTCTCTTCTTTGCATGCAGCTGATGTGCTATAATATTTAAGTATTTTAAGCCACAAAAAGAACAGATTCCAATGATAGTTTTTTGCCATATTTTTCTGAAACCAATTGGCCACCCTCTAACAGCATTGATATACAAGTCTTTCAAAGAAAAAAAGGTGTTATCGCTTCAGTTATTCTCTGCTCTGCATATTTTTCTTCTAATTATATTTTCCAATTTTAAAAAAATATTGTGGTTTTTTTACATATAGCACTGTGTCTCAAACATTTTGCCACTACTTCAACTGCATCACAAAAAAAAATATTGTCTACTACTTGGTCTAATCCATGTGTTCTGTACTAAATCAAAGTGCGTTGAATCCAAATCTGAAGTCCGATTCTGCCTTAGGATGTGTGATGATCACGAAAATGTGAAGTTGTCATTCCCTTTTGTAGCAAAATCCACTCCTTTAATCTGGAGGCTAACAGTTCAGACTTCTCTTTTCAGAAAGATAGGTCCTTTACTAGATCATCTAAATCTGGTTGGCTTATAAAATGTGGCTTACCCGTTTCAAATTTGAGTTCACAACATTCATTAACACTGACATCATTCTCCTGTTCCTCATCCAACATGTCACTGTCAGTAACAACAGATGTACCTGTAGGATGGATTGGCACTGGATTCTCTGCATCATGTGGCACTGACTTCTGATCAGATTCACAATCAGGATAGATGATATATATATTTTTTACTTAGTCTTCTTCGAAAACCCAAAAATGCTGTGACTAACTCCTGTATTTAACTGTGAGCTTTCGTGGACCAAGTCTACTTCATCAGACATAAGAGTGAGGAGGCTTCATGGCACCAGTTTATACACCCATCAGATACAAAAGCACACAGTAATTGGCCAGTCTAACAGAATAATAACATTGTATCTTTTTTCAAATGACAAAATCCACGGTTATTATTCAAACCTGCTGCAAAGCCTGGCCTCCTATTGCAAATGGTTGCAAAACAAACTTCTCTTGCAAACTGATGCATCACATTCAAAGGGCGGATGCAACAAATATTGTGGCTACACATTTTCCAATGAGTTAACATATATTGGCAATGGTTTGAGTGACCCAGGTAAAACTGCAGCATAACTAACCCTATTAGTTGCAGTGCATCAAATCTAACTCATTGGAAGAGAAGAGACATCAGCTCACTGACTTGCCCAGACATGTCCAGACGCTGCTGGAACTTGCGTGCCACAGGGGACATGATTCAGCTGAAGCAGCAGGAGGCATATTGGTAGCTGCAACTGTTATAATGTTCCCATGTGAAAATACATTACCCAATTACTGACCTTTGAACAGCTATAACATGCCTATAACTTAAAATCTGTACGTGATAGCCAAATTCTGAGTTCTGATTTTGAATCAGCACACTCGATATCATATAAATCACATGTGTTATTACCAGTAGCAAAATTGTTGTTGTGCAGTGAAATCAGCAATTTGAGGCAGGCTATTAACATGAACAGTCATGCACTGAATGGTTATTTCAGTAACTGCTTTGAACAGTTTAGATTTTGAGCATTTGCCACTGATTCATACCTGTCAACCATCCCATTTTACCCAGGAAAACCCCTTATTTTTACCCCTCTTCCTATTTTTACCCTCCCGTTTTATTAATTTCCCCGCATTTTCCCTTATTTTTTTTAAAAAAATATCCTGACCGGAGCCCTCACAGGCGAAGCTGCAGTATTTTTTCTGGCCACCAGAGGTCGCTGTGTGGCAGGCTTTTTGCATGTGGAAGAGGAAAGAGAGAAGGGGGGGCGTTCTGAGTTTCTCTTTCATTTTCCTGCCAGCCACATGGCCAATATGGCGTCTTCGTTTTTGGTTGGAGCCACCATGCTGCCTGGGAGGGATGGGAGTCTACTCTAGAGGTGAGCAATATTTCATATATGCAGGGGCAAATCAGCTCTTGGTCTGGGGGCAGAGACTTCTCTCTCACTCTCATGCTTTATTAAGCTGTTTCTGCCGTGCCTCTGTCCTGGCTGGAGGATTCCATTTCTAGAGTTCTAGAGTTAACTTGAGAGGGGTGGGGGGTTATGTGCTTGATCACTATATGAGAGAGGGGGGTTCCGTTTCTGTTCTAGAGTTAACTTGGGAGGGGTGGGGTATGTGCTTGATCACTATACGCTAAAGGTAAAGGTTTCCCTTGCTCGAAAGTCAGTCATATCTATAGAGTGCCAAGGTTCGCCATCACAGTCATAGATTCCTACACTATATGAGAGAGAGGGGGTCTGTTTCTGTTCTAGAGTTAACTTGGGAGGGGTGGGGTGGGGGATGTGCTTGATCACTATATACTAAAGGTAAAGGTTTCCCTTGCTCGAAAGCCAGTCGTATCTATAGAGTACCAAGGTTCGCCATCACAGTCATAGATTCCTACACTATATGAGAGAGAGGCGGGGTTCAGTTTCTGTTCTAGAGTTAACTTGGGAGGGGTGGGGTAGGGTGGGGTGTGTGCTTGATCACTATATACTAAAGGTAAAGGTTTCCCTTATTTGAAAGCCAGTCATATCTATAGAGTGCCAAGGTTCGCCATCACAGTCATAGATTCCTACACTATATGAGAGAGGGGGGTTCCGTTTCTGTTCTAGAGTTAACTTGGGAGGGGTGGGGTGGGGTAGGTGCTTGATCACTATATGCTAAAGGTAAAGTTTTCCCTTGCTTGAAAGCCAGTCGTATCTATAGAGTGCCAAGGTTCGCCATCACAGTCATAGATTCCTACACTATATGAGAGAGGGGGGAGTTCCATTTCTGTTCTAGAGTTAACCTGGGAGGGGTGGGGTGGGGGATGTGCTTGATCACAATATGCTAAAGGTAAAGGTTTCCCTTGCTCGAAAGCCAGTCGTATCTATAGAGTGCCAAGGTTCACCATCAAAGTCATAGATTCCTACAGCAGCCAATTTTTAGAGCAAGAAGCTGCTTTTTGTATAAGAGAGCAGATCCAAAATACACGGGGAAAATTATCAATGCTCATAAATCCAGTGTGCTTGCACGGTTGTGTAAGGCGATCTGAGTTACGTAAAGTTAAAGGGTCGCCCTTGCTCAAAAGCCAATCGTATCCGACTCTAGGGTTCAGTGCTCTTCTCTGTTTCAAAGCCGAAGAGCCAGCATTGTCTGCGTCTGCAGACGTTTCCATGGTCATGTGGCAGGCATGACTAGACACCGGAGCGCATGGAACGCTGTTATCTTCCCACCAAAGTGGTCCCTGTTTATCTACTTGCAATTTCTTACTTTAGAACTGCTAGGATGGCAGGAGCTGGGACAAAGACGGGAGCTCATTCCATCCTGCAGAACTCGGGAATCGAACTGCTGACCTTCTGCCTCCCAGTCAGCATCTTAGCCACTTAAGCCACTGAGTAGACAAGAAAGAAAACAAAAGAAAACAAAAGTCCCCCAAGAAAATGGGGAAAGGGTTCTTTGGCCCACACAGCTTTGTGCCCATTGCATCTACAATACCATCTAGCCATCTTATTTTGGCCACCTCCTTCTTTTGTCCTCCACCTTTCCCAGCATCAAGGTTTTCTCAAGTTAATCCTCTCTTCTCATTTGATGTCCAAAGTACTTTAGCGTCATTTTTACTATTTGACCTTTAATGAGCAGTCAGGGTTGATTTCTTCTAGGATTGACCTATTTCTAACATCACATTTCAAAGGCATCTATTTTTCTGCGCTCAGCTTTCCTAATGGTCCAGCTCTCACACCCATACATTACCACCGGGAATACCATTGCTTTGACTATGCAATTTTTTGTTTGCAAGGTGATGCCTCTACTTTTAACTATGTTCCCCAGGTTTCTCATAGCTTGTTTCTTAAGCATCAGTTGCCTTTTTATTTCATGGCTGCAATCACCATCTGCAGAGATCTTTGATCCTAAGAAAGTAAAATCTGCCAGCCGTATCCAACTCTAGGGTGCAGTGCTCATCTCCATTTACAGCCAAAGAGCCAGTGCTGTCTGTGTTTGCAGACATTTTCATGGCCATGTGGCAGGCATGACTAGAGCCCAGCAAGTCACATTGCTATATTTGGCCATGCCCACAGATTTGGTCACACCTACAGAGGGGTGTGGCCAAAATTTCCCTTATTTTCAAATCCAAATGTTGACAGTTATGCACTGATTAGCCATTTTGATATGAATTGTTTACATTAATATACATCGCAAATGCTATTAGCAAATTATTAATAATAAACTTAACTGTTCCTGGTACACAATTTGCTCAGTTTAGCAGCTCTTTTTTTACATCACACAGTCTAGAAATTATAATGTCAGAGGAGTGAAATAAGAAGAAAAGTGATGCATTCTTAATAGGATTGGTTTCCTTATTCCTAAACACACTTCTTTATGATAAATCTCCCAATTTCCATACTAGGTAGTAAAATCTGAAAACATAAATTAAATTGCTAAAATTAGCATCCAGTGCAGTCACTTAAGTCAGCAATATGTCTCAGAAACTGAAGTATTAAGTATAACTTAGAAGACAATTCCTAAAAATTTGCATGTGAGTTGGCAAAATATCTCATTTTTGGATTTCAGGAATAACTTTGGGTCTGAAAGGCCAAAATAGGAACTGAAGTTTCAGGAACTCACTGCTTCCAATTGATATACCATAATTATTAATGCTTATGGCAAACACAACAGTGTAGGATTCATGCATAAGTTACTTACCTAAAATAGAACTACATTTTTCTTGCTCTTCAACTGGAGTGAATTATTGCATTATCATGTTGTGTTATACAAGATTGCACTCTTACCAATGTTTTGCACATACTCATCAATACACATACTTTGAGTTTATAATGGGAAACAAAACAAAAAACTACAAACTATTGCTATTATCAATGGAGAGGGACCTACTCTCAAATAAATGCTTCCATGAATCCAGCTTTTGTTTTCTTGGCAAAAGAAAGAACTTCCTCCCCCCACACACAAATATATTGTCTCTCCTTTTCCACAGGGGGTGGGGGAGGCTCCTTTTGTAGCAGAATAGCATGTAATGGATTTTATTGCTCCTGGGAACCAAGGAATTTGACCCTTAAACAACAGATCAGTAAGTATAATATATGTTCCGATCACAGTTAAGTTGAGCTAACAGTACATGTGGCTGGGGACCACTTTGAACATTGTTCCTATGACCTTGCTGTAACATCACAATGATCAATGTTTTTCTTGAGAGAGGTGTGTGTGTGTAAGAAATAGTAACAGTTGTACAGGATGAACTGAAAAACAGGCACATATTTTCTATTACTTAATGAAATAAGCATGGGGCTTCTGTTGGTTGTGTTTAATACCTTTCCGGTAGCATTATGAACATTCCAATGGTCACTGGGGCTGCAACCTTGAATAGATTTAATAATCCATAGGTTCCTCAAATGAAATATTCGGACACAAAACAGAACCCATTCTGAATTTCTGCCTGTTACTACAGAGAATGAGGCAAAAATTTTAAAATAGTTTATCTTGGATACTCTGGAAACGACAGCAAATTGTTACTTATTTTAATTTGACTTCAATATATATTTTTTCTGCCAAGGATGCAAACAGGTACTTGTGGGGTTTATTTCTTTGCCTGCCAAAATACCTTGTTTTATTTTGGGTACTATGCACAGTTAACTGATAACGTAAAACTTAGAAACACTGTTTTGCTGCTCTGCTTCTGCCTTTGAGTAGAGATGATTTAAAATGCAGGATGGATGGGAAAAGAAGGGGAAACCTTTCCAGCTGCAACTCTTCTATAAATCTGCTTCCTTGCTGGGTACTTCAAGACTGGGGGATCTGGTTTTGAAAGCACTTTTGTGGAAGTAGTCTGACTTTGCTTCAGTTTGCCGACATTCACATTGCTTCCGTCTACATGACTTTGTGGGGACTTTCTGACAGACTTGATTCTGCACACAGATCTACCATAATCACCACTAAAAGCTAGTTCTTACAGCCATATTAACAAACTATGTAGGATCTTACTCTCAGTTTGACAACAACTGAGAGACAATTTTAAATGTTAACTATAAGCATTATATACTGTAGGGTTAATTGATTAAATAGTTGTTTTGTTATTTAATATTTTACCATTCACCTAATTAGTTTGCTGACTAACTAGCTGATTGCTGAATTTTACTCATATAAATCTCTGAAAAATTGATATTGTAAGATACTGTATTTTTATGGATCTCATTGTAATGTGTATTGACTATAACTTTTGTATTATACTTATATTGTCTTGCCGCATGTATTTATAGATTGTTTATTATATTTAATTGTATATTGTACCCTTAATATGTTGTAATGCCGCCCTGAGTCGGCCTTGTGCTGAGTAGGGCGGGGTATAAATTAAAATTGAAATTGAAATGAAATGAAAATTTTAAAATATGTTTTTATTAATTTTCAAAGGAAAATAAAAAATACAGAAAAAACAAAAAAAACAAAATACATACATAACAATTCAATACAAAACATACTTACACTGCTTTGTTGTTGTTGTTCAGTCGCACAGTCGATTCCGACCCTTTGCGACCCTATGGACCATCGTTCTCCAGGCGCCTCTGTCCTCCACCATCCCCCTCAGTCCTCCCAGTTTTGTGCCCATTGTGTCTACAATACCATCTATCCATCTCATCCTTGGCCTCCCCCTTCTTCTTTTGCCCTCCACCTTTCCCAACATCACGGCCTTCTCAAGTGAATCCTCCCTTCTCATTTGATGCCCAAAGTACTTTAGCCTCATCTTTACTATTTGACCTTCCAATGAGCAGTCAGTGTTGATTTCTTCTAAGATTGACCTATTTGTTCTCCTCGCTGTCCAAGGTACCCTCAAAACTCTCCTCCAACACCACATTTCAAAGGCATCTATTCTTCTGCGTTCAGCTTTCCTAATTGTCCAGCTCTCACATCCGTACATTACCACTGGGAATACATAATAACATTTCAATAAAATAAAAAAACTCTCCTTTATTCAATGTAATGAATATTCTTACTCGTCAAACTTATTATCTTTATGTCTATTACAAGCTCGTTATATTCTCTATTACAATGCAACAAAAGAAAAAGAAGAAAGAAGAAAAAATGTGCATATACATAAATACCGGTGATGTATACAGTGCCCTGGGAAGTTGCGGTTTATCACACCCTTCTCTTATTACTTCCAAAAACTCAGTTTATCTGATGCCGGCATGTCACCTTTACCTTTACATAAGAACATAAGAACAGCCTTGCTGGAACAGGCCACGGCCCATCCAGTCCAGCATTCTGTCTCACACAGTGGCTCACCATTTCCTTCAGGGTATTCCCAAGGAGATGCCTTCCCCTGCTTAGGATTCCCTAGAAATGGCATTGAGAGACATCCTGCCTATCTCTCCAACCCCGAGGTTGTCCTTAAGTATCCATAATTATAGCCATTGATCCCCTTGTCCTCCATGAACTTGTCTAATCCTTTCTTAAAGCTGTCAAGACTGACAGCTGTCACCACTTTTTCTGGCAGGGAGTTCTATAGACCAGTGATCCTCTGGGTGAAAAAGTACTTTCTCTTATTTGTTTGAGAACTAGTACTCAAAGGTTTCATCGAGTGTCCCCTAGTTCTAGTGTTGTGCGATAGGGAAAACAGTTTTTCCTTATCTACTTTGTCCACACCGTGCATGATTTTATAAACTTCAATCAGGTCACCTCTTAGACGCCGTCGCTCAAGAGTGAAAAGGCCCAACCGTTGCAGCCTCAGATGGTAAGGAAGGTGTTCCAGTCCCCTAATCATTCTGGTTGCCCTCCTCTACACCTTCTCCAACTCCATAATATCCTTCTGGAGGTATGGCGACCAAAACTGTACACAGTATTCCAGATGGGGCCTTGCCATAGATTTATAAAGAGGCAAAATGACACTTGCTGACTTATTTTCTATACCCTTCCTAATGATCCCTAGCATTGAGTTTGCTTTTTTTACTGCTGAGGCACACTGGGTTGACACCTTCATTGAGTTGTCCACCAGGACACCAAGGTCCCTTTCCTGGTTTGTCGCAGAGAGTTCGGACCCCATCAGTTTATAAATGTAATTGGTTTTTTTGCCCCAACATGCATCACTCTGCACTTACTAATGTTGAAGCTCATTTGCCACTGTTTTGCCCACTCCCCCAGTGTCAAGAGATCCCTCTGGAGCTCCTCACAATCTCTCACAGTTTTCACTACCCTGTATAATTTAGTGTCATCAGCAAATTTGGCTACCTTGCTATTTACTCCTACCTCTAGATCATTTATGAAGAGGTTGAAAAGCAGGGGTCCCAGTACTGAACCTTGGGGGACCCCACTCTTTACTTCCCTCCACTTGGAGAAGTGTCCATTTAGTGCTACCCTCTGTTTCCTGTCCCTTAGCCAGTTGCTGATCCAGGACAAGACCTGTCCCTTTATTCCATGACTGGTAAGTTTATTCAAGAGCCTTTGGTGTGGGACCTTGTCAAAAGCCTTCTGAAAGTCCAGATAAACAATGTCAACTGGATCCCCCTTATCCACATGCTTGTTGACACTCTCAAAAAAATCCAACAGATTAGTGAGCCATGATTTGCCCTTGCAAAAGACATGTTGGCTCTCCTTTAGCAGTGCGTTCTCTTCTATGTGCCTATTAATTCTATCTTTTAGGATGGTTTCCATCACTTTACTTGGGACACATGTCAAACTGACAGGTCGGTAATTTCCTGGATCACCCCTGGATCCTTTTTTGAAAATTGGTGTTACATTCGCTACCTTCCAGTCATCAGGCACAAAGCCTGATTTGAGGGAAAGATTATATATTTTGGCCAGGAGATCAGCAATTTCATCTTTAAGTTCCCTGAGAACTCATGGAAGGATGCCATCTGGTCCTGGTGATTTGTTAGTGTTTAGCTTAATAAGACATGCAAGGACCTCCTCCCTGGTTATTTCTATCTTGCTTAATTCTTCGGTTTCCCTCCCTACGAAGATAGGCTCTGTTTCGGGCATGTGGTCTCTGTCTTCTTCAGTGAATACTGAAGCAAAGAATTCACTGAGTCTCTCTGCAATCTTTGTTTCCTCTTTAATAACCCCTTGCCTTCCATTGTCATCTACCATAATGGTCCAATGGCCTTCCTAGTTGGGTTCTTACTTCTAATGTACTTAAAGAAGTCTTTGTTATTTCTCTGAGTATTTTTAGCGATACGTTCCTCAAAGTCTTGCTTTGCTTTCCTGATTGTTGCCTTGCATTTGTTCTGCCAGAATTTATGTTTCTGCCTGCTGTCCTCATTCAGACAAGCCTTCCATCTTCTAAATGAGCTTTTCTTGCTCTTGATCACTTCCCGAACAGCTCCTGTAAGCCACATAGGAGTCCTCTTGGACCTGGAAGTGCGCTTTTTCCTTTTGGGTATGCATTCCAATTGGGCCTCTGTTATTGTTTTTGTAAACAGCCTCCATGCCTCTTGGAGTGTTTGGACTCTCTCAATTTTCCCTTTCAGCTTCTTTTTTACTAGTTTCCTCATCTTTGGGAAATTTCCTTTTAGAAAATTTAAGGTCTCTGTGTTAGATTTTATCAGTGACTTGTGGTCTATGATCAAGTTAAACATAATTGAGTTGTGGTCACTGTTCCCTATTGGATCAGTCACATTAACATCTTGCACCAGATCCTGAGTATTACTCAGGATCAAGTCAAGGATTTATCTCTTTATCATGTGCTGAACAACAGTTCACCCAGTCTATGTGAGGGTAATTGAAGTCCCCCATTATAACCAGGCTTCCCTTCTTGGATGCCTCCTTTACAACATTATTCCAACTGCCAGTCTCCCTCAAGAATTTGGGTCGGAGGCCAATAGTATATGCCTACTGTTAGACCATCCTTGTGGCCTGGTACTCTTACCCACAGAGCTTCTAATGGTGACTCCAAATCACCTAGATATTCCAATTCATACGATTTTATCACTTCTTAGTCAACGTATATTCCACAAATGGTTGCTATATACAGTACTCCAAAAATTGTTTTTGTTAATTATACGCTTTTTTAATATTCAACTCCCATGTTAACTTATCATTCAGGGCAATTTCCCACATTTCTTTATACCAATCTTTTATTTTTCATAACACTTCATTTTTCCAATTTCTTGCCAATTGTTAATATTATAGATAATAACTCTTTTTTTACTCTTATCTATGTTCATATTATCTATATCTGACAACAAGGCGGCACTCGACCCCAGTTTAAGTTTCACATCCATTATTCCTGAAGTTCTTCCTCAATTTTTACCCAGAAATCTCTAAGCGCATTACAACTCCACCACATATGTTCATAAGTAAAATTGGAATTTGGACAAGTTTCAATAAGTTCAAGTTTTATTGGGTCTCACTCTTAAAAATCTGTCAGTGCACACCTGTGCATTCTTTTTTTAAAAAATCCTGAATAGTGAAGGTTAATTTTTGGTTTCCAATTATGAACAACCTTTGGGGCAATATGGGGGTGGGGGGACCATAAACTGATATATATCAAATCAGGCTTTATTTAGGCATTCTTATTTCCAAAAGAATGGTTATATACAGCATTAACATTAATCAGAAGTTATTCAGTTCAATCAACATAATTTTCACACTTGCAGATAGTTGATATGATTAGCAGGACTTTTTTTTTAGCTAGTCCTAGAAAATTAGGTGATTTAACCATTTTCTGATATAACATCACATGTGTATTGTAGCCCAAGCCATTATAGGTTTTTGGTGTTCAAGGAATGATGACGACTCGCATTAAGAAGTGAAACACAGCTCTTTATTAATGGGGTTTGAACACAGTTTGGATGGGGCAAACCTCGGACTTATATACAATTCAACTGGTTACAGTAACAACAATAAACACTGCCAGTTGACCAACAACAAGTGCACAAATTTCAATCCACTTATTTGCATATAAAAGATACATTGCACGCCTGTCAGAATACGAATCGTGCGCCTCCCAAAATCTCACAAGACTATGCTGTCTGGTGAGATTTAGTAGCTGTCAAACAGGGACGCTGTTTGACAGCTAGAAAAGCACGGGAACATGGCAGTTTGAATGGTTTTGACAGTTACACATAGTTATCATACATAACATTCTTCCCCCCTAGGTAAAAACAAAATTCTTTAACCATGCTGGTGGTCTAGTTTCCCTTTCTGGTTGGACACTTGGTTGAGCCAGCTCAGGGGCTCGTAGGACGGGCAATCCGGCTGAAATGAGGGATTGACTAGAAGGAGAGTACTGACAACCCAAATCAAAGCCCCGTTTGTCAGTTGGAGGAGCAGGGGATCGCTGAAAATCAAAGTTTAATGCTGGGGTGAAAATGCCAACTGAGGGTCCCTCCTATGTGTACTGAGAGTGGAGGGTGACTCTAAACAATAGGGGTCATCATTAACAGTAGAGTCCAGTGTGCTAGGCTGGGTCAATGTTAGCTAGTTGCTGACTATTACCTATGCCCCCTGGGTTTAAATGGGTGGGGGCCAACCCTAACGTTGAGTAATTGTATTCGTCCAGTGGGTCCAGTATTCTGTGTCTCAACTGGTCCATGTGCCTTCTCCAGATCAGACCAGTGGCTGTTTCGATTCTGTAAGAAACAGGACCAGTTTGATTGATCACAAAACCAGGCACCCACGTAGGACCACTGGCAGCATAATTGTGGCAATGAACAGGGTCCCCGGGCGAGAAACCCTTCTGATGTTGGATTGCTATATTTGTGCTCTTGTCCTCCACCCTAGAGGGATCCAATCTGTCCAGCAAGGATGAAAGTTTCCTTCGCTGGAGCAATTCAGCAGGGGATAGCCCTGAGGCAAGGGGGTGAGTCTATAAGTAAAAAGGAACTGACATAACTGGAGCTCCAAATCCCCTTCCCCCATGCACCAAAGCGCATTCTTGGTTGTGCGCACCTGCCGCTCCACCTGGCCATTGGTGGCAGGGTGGAATGGGGCGGCAGTGGTGTGCCTAATTGCATTCCTTTCCATGAAGGATTGGAATTCTGCAGATGTGAACATGGACGCGTTGTCAGCCACCAGCACATCTGGGAGTCCAAATGCTGTGAACAACCTCCTTAGGTGCATTATTGTTGTGGCTGAAGTGGTATTGGGCACTCTAATCACTTCCAGCCACTTAGAGAATGAACCCACAACCAACAAAAATAGGGCTCCCCTAAATAGACCTGCAAAATCTATGTGTAACCTGGACCATGGGCCCCTGGCAGAGTCCCATTCCCGAGAGGGAAGGTGGGGTTGCTCTGGGTGAGAGCATTGACAGCAGGCACAAATGCCGACCATCTGTTCTATGTCTCAGTCCAGTTGGGGCCATCAAAAATAACTGCGGGCAAGGGCTTTGGAACGTACAATTCCCGGGTGACTTGTGTGAAGTAAATTTAAAAACTTATTTCGGAGAGTGACAGGAATGACCACCTGCTGGCCCCACAGAAGGCAACCTCATTCCACTGACAATTCCAAGCATTTGTGATGGAATGTTTTGAATTCCTCGGCTGGAGGAGAGCCAGGCCAGCCTTTTTGTTCCCAGGAAATGACTTTAGATAATGCTGTCATGGTTTCCACATACGACCTTGTCTTGATTTTAAGGTGACATTTAATCCATGTAGTGTTAAGACACATATTGTAGTTTTCTTAGGCTTAGAAAGCCAGCTCTCATTTTAAAGCACGTTGGAATGCCAGGTTGTTAGTCTGACATGACAGTGATGCATAGTTAGAATAGTTGCCTACCCAGAGGGAGGAGGGAAAAGTGAGTGTCCAGGACTGGACACATTCCAAGAAAAACCTGCAGTACCACGAAGTTACAGAATGACAGCTAGACCAGCTGACCACACCACGAGGGAGATGACGTCTCCACTCATGTCAATCAAACTCTAACTGCCAGGACACCTACAGAACAGAATTTTCCCAGGGAATGCAAAGGTGGGGGCCACATGCCAAACAGATGGCACTTGCACCTGCAAACTGTCCCCGAGGACAGCACGTCCCATTCCCATGGGAACACAGGTGCTTTCCCATTAGATCACCACATTCCAAAGCACCTTTTCTCAATAAAAGGAGCCCAATCTGAGCACTCAGGGGGCATTTCTGGAGCAAGGGTGAAACCCTTGTCTCTGAACACCATGATCTTGATTTCAGCGGAAGCTTTTGTCCGACAGCTCCTCAGCATGACTCTTCAGGGCTAACACTCAGCCATGAGGGGCAGAACCGCCCCAAACCAAGAAGCTTGAGCCTGCTAGGGAACATAAGAACATAAGAACAGCCTTGCTGGAACAGGCCACAGCCCATCCAGTCCAGCATTCTGTCTCACACAGTGGCTCACCATTTCCTTCAGGGTATTCCCAAGCAGATGCCTTCACCTGCTTAGAATTCCCTGGAAATGATATTGAGAGATATCCTGCCTATCTCTCCAACCCAGAGGTTGTCCTTAAGTATCCATAATTATAGCCATTGATACTCTTGTCCTCCATGAACTTGTCTAATCCTTTCTTAAAGCTGTCAAGACTGACAGCTGTCACCACTTCTTCTGGCAGGGAGTTCCATAGACCAGTAATCCTCTGGGTGAAAAAGTACTTTCTCTTATTTGTTTGAGAACTAGTACCCAAAAGTTTCATGGAGTGTCCCCTAGTTCTAGTGTTATGCGATAGGGAAAACAGTTTTTCCTTATCTACTTTGTCCACACCGTGCATGATTTTATAAACTTCAATCAGGTCACCTCTTAGACGTCGTCGTTCAAGAGTGAAGAGGCCCAACCGTTGCAGCCTCAGATGGTAAGGAAGGTGTTCCAGTCCCCTAATCATTCTGGTTCCCTTCCTCTGCACTTTTTCCAGCTAGCAAGGGAGCTAGCAAGATTTTATTTCACTTATTTGTTTTATTAGCTTGTGTTTTATGTAGTGTAGATTAATTTAAGATCTGTATCCAGTATTGTGTTTCCTTCAATAAATCTTCAAAAGCCAGTCGTGTTTTGCCTGCCTTTGTAAAGAAGGAGAAGGAAACCCAGCAGAGCAGAAGTGGCTCCACTTGTCCTCATCACCAACACCGGAAGCCTTCCAGAAGTTGATGAGAGGAATTGCTCTGTCTGTTAAGGGGAGGAAGGGGGAGTAGCAAGTCATAAGCTGTGTGTCATAGACATCAGCACTAAGAAGCCTAGCATCTGCCAAGTGATCAATATTACCTGCCATATGCAGAAGGCTACTCTGTCCCTGTACTCCAGCAAATCAGGCTAGGGTGAGGAGTGCTCATTAAGGCATAGCAGGACGCTGGATTGAAGGTCTGCCCTGCCGGGGCTTCCCAAAAAGAAATATTCTAGGTGCCCAACATAGCCTTTGTGAGGTATTTTCCTCCCCCTACGACTCTGATAAATGCCACATCTTTGGCCGTGGCTTTGGCAATGTCAGAAGGGATGACCAGGGGCGAGTTGAATGCCTCAATCATGAGGACCTGGTGATCGCTTTCGATCTCGCAATCCGGTTCCCCAACCCCAGGCAGTGGAGAACGTGACAGGGCATCAGCGTGGCTAATGTCTTTGCCGGGCCTGTGCACTAGAGTGAAATCGTATGGATTTAAGAAGATTGCCCAGCGCAACATCCTTGGGGACAGGATTTTGCGGCGTGGGCTTCCCATTTACAAAGATTCCAAGGAGGGGCTTGTGGTCAGTCATGATGGTAAAAGGCCTCCCATAGAGGTAATCGTGGAATTTCTTAGTGCCTGCCATGATTGCCAACGCCTCCCTGTCAGTCTGAGCATAATTTTTCTCAGGCTTTGAGAGAGAACGGGAATAAAATGCTACAGGGGCTTCCCTCCCATCATACAACACATGGCACAACACAGCCCTGACTCCCACAGGGGATGCATCACACACAAGAACAACCCATTTGTTGGGATCAAAGTGTGTTAACACTTCATCTGAAGACAGTAGTCTTTTAAGGTCTTGGAACGCAGGCCAAAATGTAAAGCTGAATTGCAATCATTTCTGGGACTGTTAAACTTCTATCACACTTTCCTCCATCGCAAAGCCTCAATTGCCGAACCATTGCACCGGCTTCTTAAAAAAGACACTGTTTGGCAGTGCCAGGAGAAAGCGTTCCAAGACCTTAGCAATCTGAAGAATAAACACTTCAAAAACAACATTAACTTCTTTTCTCCTGCGATCAGTGAGACAGAAATGCCATAGGCTGAGCTGGTGGGAAACAAAAACAAAAGTCTAGTTTAGCTATGCCCTAGGACTGCAGTGGCTAAAGTGGCTAAGACACTCACTGGAAGTCAGGAGGTCAGCATTTCAATTCCCGAATACTGCAGGACGAAATGAGCTCCCATCTTTGTCCCAGCTCCTGCCAACCTAGCAGTTTGAAAGCAAGAAATTGCAAGTAGATAACTAGGGACCACTTCAGTGGGAAGGTAAACAGGTTTCCATGTGCTCTGGTGTCTAGTCATGCCTGCCACATGACCACAGAAACATCTGCAGAAGCTTTGTAACAGTGATGAGCACCGAACCCTCAAGTTGGATACGACTGGTATTTGAGCAAGAGAAACCTTTACCTTACCTTTACCTTTAGTTTACTCAAAAGAACCACATTTTTTTCGGTTTTTCTTTGATTCTTTAAGTCTGAAACCTATGTACAGTAATACCTCATACAAAGTCCGCTTCATACATCAAATTCATACAACATCGCCTAATTCCTTGAAAAAAGTTGCCTCATACAAATTCGCAGCGACTTTGTATGAGGCATTAGGGTTTTTCCCAGGTTGCATTGTGCCTGGGCAGTATAAAAGGCAGAATGCATGCGTGCATTGCACTTGTGCGTTTTGCACGAGGCGAAGAGTGTTTAGGAGTGTTTTTTAGCGCAACTTTGGATTTTTTGAAATTTTTCATCAGAATTTTTGGAAGCAATCCTGGGATTTTTGCAGCATTCTTTAGGTTCTTGGACCATTCTTTGGCATAGTGAAAAGGTAGGTAAATGAGATTTTCTGTTTCCGATTGGCTTGGGGTGGGGAGGTGGATGGGGGAGGGCAATTTTTGGTGGGGTGGGCAATTGTTTGGTTTTGCTGCTGTGGTTTTTAAAAACATTGCATGCTCCCTAATTTTTCTTATGTTGGTCTTTTGGGGGGGCACTGTTTGGTGGGGTGGGCAAGTGTTTGGTGTTTGCTGCTGTTTGGATGATTAACACTGCTGCATGATGGGACATGTTGGCATCCATTTTGTCCTTGCTTCCATTCAGTAATTGTTTACAGTAGCTTGTACAAAATGGATGATCGGCCGCATGGCTCCAGATTAACACTGTGCTGCATGATGGGACATGTTAATTTTTAAACCTGCACTTCATAAAGTTTTCAAAAGTTAAAAACTTGTTGTATGGTTTGTCCCCTAAAATCATGGTTGTTTGACATGTTTTTGTAATGTATTTAGCCTTTAGACAATGATTTCTTAAAGTTCTGTCAGTTTCCTTTCTGTTTTCTTGATTTTACCCTGAAGTCTGTGCTGTTACAGTACAATGTATCTCTATGGAAACAACGTTGTACGAGGCATCACGGCAAGGATTTGGACTTGTATGAGGCATCGCGGATAGGATTTTGCATGCCTCATGCAAAGTCCAAATCCGTATTTGGAACCAAGTTTGGACGTTGTGTGAGGTATCACTGTACATTTTTCTGGGAAATTTCCTAGAGTAAATGTCACTGAACATGGTGGGACTTACTTTTTAGTAAACACATCTAAGACAATGATGTAACTGTTTCCATTACTTAAAATTTGACATTTAGGTGACCGCAATGTACAGGCCACTACATTCAATCATTTTCACCTGTTTTATCTATGCCATTTTAATAGTCAAAATCCAGACATGGTAAGCAATATACGCAAAACCCATTGCAATCACCTCCCCTCCTTCTTCAGAGATGATAACACACTACCTGCTGCTACCATCATTGTACTAGGCGAGAGACATTTTGCAGTCACATCTTATTTAATAAGTACATAAGATGTTGTTAGACTGCAGATTTCGTTATGCCTAGCCACCATAGGCATTGCTGGAGCAACACAGGAGTTGTAGTGTAACAGTACCTGGAGAGCACATGTGGCCCAAAGATGTCTAATGACATCTAGTTTTGTCCAAAGCTACACATTCAGAATTGGACAAGCTGCAGTCTGTGCCTGAGTGATGTGAAATGCAACATTGTCCTCTTAGTCCTCCTTGCTGATATTTCATTCACATTTTACCTCAAGATTTGGCTGACCCTCCAGCTATTTTTTGGATTGTATTTCCTTTAGTCAGCACAATCAATGATGAGTGATGGTAAAAGCTGAAGTTCATTAATATTTAGAGGACTACAAATTGCCCACCCCTACTTGACCAGGCCCCCAGGGACAAACAGCTGTGGGTTCCACACACAGGAAAGAATTCTGGAAACTTGAAAATAAGCCCATTAGGTGGAGATTTTGTTGTATTCTTCAATTCAGAACAGTGTTCAGTTTTCAAGATAACTACAACAGCATCCCATTTGTGTGTGCTCTACTAACTGAAATAAGAATTTTGCTTCTTGGAGGGGTTGTTCCACTTTGACTGTACAAACATCCCAGAGAAACCAAGACAGCTAAATTTGTATTGCAGTGTAAATCTGACATGCATCACATTCTGTGTGATTTATCTACTGGCTAGCGGTCAGCCAAGGCCTGTCATTTTCATTGGCACATCTTTTATTTAGATATCTTTAGAGCTCTTCCTATGGCGATGGGCTTCTCCCACCCCCACCCCTGCTGCAATTTTGCTAGAGATGCAAAAGCCAGATTTTCTCCCACTCCAGCATGGCTCTCCTTGCTTTTGCAAATTTCAATTTCCCAAGGTTAAATCAAATGGTGAAATGTCAATTTTTCCAACTGCCTTGCTCTAGCAGAATAATTTATCTGCCAAGGTGACTTGTGGCCAATGTAAATACATTCTATGGTGGTTTTTAAAACCACGTGTATAATTGTTTATGATTGGTATCTGCTTTTATTTAGCATATGACTGTTTTTTGGCTAGGGCAACCTTTCTGGAGCAAAAGTTCTGCTCCTCAAGGATCTGTATTCTTTATGTACCTGCCCTCTTTGCCAGCCCAGAGGTAATAGAATCGATCTATCAAAGCAGTCCATTTGAAATAGGCCAGGCAGCCTATCAGTAACAGAAAGGGTTTGTAGCACACACCATTGACTGTCAGGAAGGGATTAATGCACATTTGCTCATTTCCTTTGCAGTTCTTCCCGCCTGAACTGCCCTCACCATCATAAACAATACAGGAGGGGGGGTGGGGGTGGAAGTGTCCCCTATGTTTCATTTTTTTTTATCATTGCTTAGAATTTTGAAGGCACTGCTGTGAAGTTCAAGATGACCAGACTGAAACAGTCCTAAACTAAGAAAAAGGATTGACAAATAAACTGCTTAGAACTTTAGCACTCTCTTCTCTTTGGTGACACTGAGAAAGATCATCTGCTAGAAATACACAACAGCACCTTCCATTTTTTCCCCGAAAAAACCCCCCGGTTTTGTAACTCAAACTCAAAATCATCTTCAGGGATATCAGTGGGGGCATCCTGCAGGATATCTGCGGGGACAAACTTATTCCCTTCCCCTATTGGTGGGGACCACTGGCCCCCCTCTCCTCCCCCTTGGGCTGAACGGGTGGGGGAGAACCCTAACGTTGAGTCCTGTTCCGCGCTGTCCGCGCTCTGGTTTCCGGAGACCTGGCGCCGGAGTTGGTCCGCGTGCCGCCTCCAGAGTAGACCTGTGCTGGTCTCTACGCAGTATGACACGGGACCCGTTTGCCCAATGACTACTCCCGGAACCCAGGCTGGCCCTGCGCTAGTGTAGTTTCTGCAATGGACCGGGGCGCCTATTTCGAAACTCTTCGTGCCCGCTAACCCAATGTTCCTCCCAGTGTCTTCCACCCTCGTAGGGTCTAGCCTGGTCAGTACCGTAGTCAGTTTTCTGCGCATTAGGAGCTCTGCGGGCGAGTATCCTGACGCTAGGGGGGTCACCCTATATCCCAGCAAAAACTGACACAACTGCAGGTTTAAATCCCCGGGGCCCATGCGCCTCAGCGTGTCTTTGGTGGTACGCACGAGGCGTTCTACCTGGCCATTCGTCGCCGGGTGGAAGGGCGCGGAGGTGATATGCCGGATGGCGTTGATGTCGGTGAATGCCCTGAATTTGGCGGGCATGAAGCAACTAGCGTTATCGCTAACAAGCATGAACACCCTGCCGAACGAGCTGAACACCCTGCGCAATTGTTTAATTGTTGCGGCTGAGGAGGTGTTCGCAACTGGGATAACCTCTAACCACTTGGAATAAGCATCCACTATGAGGAGAAAAAGCAATCCTCTGAAAGGACCCGCGAAGTCAATGTGCACACGGGACCACGGCCCCTTTGCCGCATCCCATTCCCTGTGCGGAAGTCGAGCCGCTTCGGGCTGGGAGCTTTGGCAACTCTCGCAAGTGCCCACCATGTGCTCGATATCGGCATCCAACTGGGGCCACCAGAAGTAGCTCCTGGCCAGTGCCTTGGAGCGGACAATTCCAGGGTGGCTGACGTGCAGCAGCTTGAGCACCCTTGCTCTCAGGGACTCAGGGACGACTACCCGCTGGCCCCACAGGAGGCAACCCCTCTCCATGGACAGTTCTAACTTTTTCCTGAAAAACGGGGCAAATTCCGCCGCCGGGGAGGACGTTGGCCACCCTTTCTGCACCCATGAACTAACCAGGGCCAACGTCTTGTCCCTGCCCGTCACCTTGGCGATCTCTGCGGGCACTATGGGGGTGAATCTAGGACCTCTATCATGAGCACTTGGTGGTCTTATTCCACCTCGCCCACGTGGCTGCCCGTGTGGGGGAGGGGTGACCTCGACAGGGCGTCCGCGTGGCTTATGTCCTTTCCAGGGCGATACACCAGCGCGTTCTGGTACGCGTTTAAAAAAATGGCCCACCTGAGCATCCTAGGGGACAGGATCTGTGGCGCGGGCTTGTCTGCGGTAAAAATGCCTAGCAGGGGCTTGTGGTCAGTCATGATGGTAAAGGGGCGGCCATAGAGGAAATCGTGGAACTTCTTCGTCCCAGCAATTATCGCTAATGCCTCCCTGTCTGTCTGTGCGTAGTTACGCTCTGCCTTAGACAGGGACCTGGAGTAGAACGCCACCGGGCCTCCCGCCCGTTTTCCAACACGTGGCACAGGACCGCCCCCACCCCCACTGGAGATGCATCACATACCAGAACCACTGGTTTCTTGGGGTCAAAATGGGTTAATATGGCGTCTGAGGATAAGAGTTGTTTCAGCTCATTGAATGCCCTCTCCTGGCTCTCGGCCCATTTCCACGCCTCGTCCTTTTTTAGTAACTTATGAAGCGGCTCTGCTACCAACGCCTTCCTAGGCAGGAAGGAATGGTAGAAGTTTAAGAGCCCCGGGCTTGGAGGTGGGGCAAGGAGCATTTTGAACAGCGGCCACCTTTGATTCGGAGGGTTTAATGCCTGCAGGGGTTACCCGGAAACCCAGGAACTCAACCTCTTTTGCGAAGAAGACGCATTTGTCTTTCCGCAACCTCAACCCCGCATTTTCAAATACCGTCAGTACTTTGTCTAACCTCTCAGCCAATTCTGACTCATTCCCCCCGTTATCAATACGTCGTCAAAATATGGCAAGACCCCCTCCAGACCCTTTAAGAGACGTTCCACTAACGATTGGAAGATGCCTGGCGCCGAATTCACGCCAAATTGCAGGCGCGTCACCTGAAACGTCCCCTTATGAGTGACTATCGTCTGTGCAGCAGCTGCAGCTGAGGTTACCGAGAGCTGCTGATAAGCCTGCGCCAGGTCAAGCTTTGCGAAACACTTTCCCCCATGCTGTCTGCATGACGTCATTCCCCGTCACGCCCTTCTTGTCCAGGTGAGGTGATGGCGGGAATCTTCCCGCGCTGTAGGTATTTGGGGAATTGGAACCATGTGAGCTGGGCGCTCGCTATTGCCCCTAGTGCTCACTAGCTCGCGTCCTGATACAGAAGGTTACAGTGTTACAGCTGGTGGTTATTATATCCACTCATCCGAGTGTTACATTAGTTAAAGGCACAATATTCCAAACACAACAGGTGCAATCTGTATATTGCTGTTATTCTGTTCTGATTGGTTCCCACCTTTTCTGAAGAGCAGGGTAAATGTATCCAGTTCTCCATCTGCTGTTCTCTGTATATAAGCAAGTCACCCTTATTTCCTTATATCCTTAGTCTCTGAGCTAGTTATGAGCTGTTAATAAATCACTTATGTTTTGAACTGTTCAAGCTGGTCAGAGTCCTTCCTGCATTTGGACACAACAGAGTGTATGTTGCAAGACGACTACACATACCTGTCAAGTTTTGGATTTGAAAATAAGGGAAATTTTGATCACACCTCTCTGTGGGCATGGCCAAATCTGTGGGTGTGGCCAAATATAGCCATGTGACTTGCTGGGCTCTAGTCATGCCTGCCACATGGCCATGAAAATGTCTGCAAACACAGACAGCACTGGCTCTTTGGCTGTAAATGGAGATGAGCACTGCACCCTAGAGTTGGATACGACTGGCAGATTTTACTTTATTAGGATCAAAGATTGTGCAGATGGTGATTGCAGCCATGAAATAAAAAGGTGACTGATGCTTGGGAAACAAGCTATGAGAAACCAGGGGAACATAGTTAAAAGTAGAGGCATCACCTTGCAAACAAAAAATTGCATAGTCAAAGCAATGGTATTCCCGGTGGTAATGTATGGGTGTGAGAGCTGGACCATTAGGAAAGCTGAGCGCAGAAGAATAGATGCCTTTGAAACGTGGTGTTAGAAATAGGTCAATCCTAGAAGAAATCAACCATGACTGCTCATTAAAGGTCAAATAGTAAAGATGATGTACTTTGGACATCAAATGAGAAGAGAGGATTCACTTGAGAGAACCTTGATGCTGGGAAAGGTGGAGGACAAAAGAAGGGGGTGGCCAAAAATAAGATGGCTAGATGGTATTGTAGATGCAATGGGCACAAAGCTGTGTGGGCCAAAGAACCCTTTCCCCATCTTCTTGGGGGAGTTTTGTTTTCTTTCTTGTTTACTCATTTTTAATTTTAAAAAAATTATGGGAAGCAAAGAGCAGAATAGTAAACCAGCCCCCTAGGGTGAACTAGCCCTGCATGTGGCTAGACACCCCCACCCACCCAAATTAGGGTGGAGGAGCAAGGGATTAATTCCCCCAAATTAACCAATCTATTTGTTCCTCACTGCAACCAGTTGAAGCACCAACACCTGAGAATGTTGGATCCAGCTTAAGGAAGGGAATTAGTAAAGAAGTAAAAAGCGACCTCTGTAGTTTTCAAGCCTCCCAGCAGCTGAGGAGTTAATCTCCATATATGAAATATTACTCACCTAGAGTAGACTCCCGTCCCATGGTGGCGCCGACCAGCTCAGCAGCAAAAACGAAGCCTCCATGACCATGTGGTAGGAAAGGGAAATAAAAGAAACTACAGAAGGCCCCCACCACCACCACCTTCTCTCTCTCCTTCCACAAGCAAAAAGCCACAGCGACCTCTGGTGGCAGGAAAAACATACTGCAGCTTCGCCTGTGAGGGCTCCGGTCAGGATTTTTTTAAAAAAACAAGGGATATTACAGGGAAATTAATAAAACGGGAGGGGCGGGAAGAGGGGTAAAAATAAGGTGTTTTCCCAGGGGAAATGGGATACTTGACAGGTATGCTACTACATCAAGCAGTTTTCATACTACCTCTATACTGGGATCCATTTTCTCTCACTTTAAGACAGAGGTTCCCAAACCTTTTGGGCCATAGGACCTTCATGTGGTTCAGGAGGCTGGTCACTATGGCCCAGGGGCCAGATTCACATACCTGTCAAGTTTGGGATTTAAAAATAAGGGAAATTTTGGCCACACCCCTCTGTGGGTGTGGCCAAATATGTGGGCATGGCCAGGGCCAGATTTAAGCATAGGCTACCTAGGCTGCAGCCTATGGGCCTGCACGACAGGGGAGTTCGCACCACAAAACCCCCCAAAAATGAAGGCAGGCACCAGGCAGGCAAAAAAAGAGCCTCTTTCAAAGAGGTACGCAGGTGAAGGAGGGAGCAAAGGAGGGATGGGAGTGAGAGTGACAGCCACACGTCAGACTCAGGGGATTGGCTGGAATGTTGCCCCGGCGACGGAGGGGATGAGGCAGGAGCTGCACATGCGCCCCTCCCTCCCCTCCCTCCCCCCCGGCGCTCCGGGTCATCTCCCCTCCTTCTCGGAAAGGGAGGCAGGTGTGAAAAGTCATGAGGAGAAAAAGAGGGAAGAAAGAACATAAATATAAATATTCAGGTGATCTCCTGCTCTTCTCTGCTTAGGTATTGCACAATAGCAGATTAACCTGAAAATATTATATATTAAGTTTAGATTTAAGAGGCTAGTCATGTTTAAACTATTTGTAATGGAAACAACTACTCTGGATTAGATCCCAATTTTTGATACTGCTTCAAATTATTGCTATTTCAGCTCAGACTACTTGATCACCAAAATTAAAATACAAATTTAATAACAATGCTGGCATTTCACATTATTAAATTTGGTGGCATATAATGAAAAGATTTCAGTTTGGTGCCCAAAATTCCCATGTGGTAAGCAGGAAATGAAACAGTTTGATTAAAGACTATGGGATTTTCCAACCTGAATTCTTAACTGCAAAGAAGAAAAATAATTGACATTACCTAATTTTGATCCTTTAGAAAGATAAGCGTAGGAAGCTTTTTAGAGTGACCCAAATTCTCCATTCAGTACATGTTCTCAGCCAGACATTCAAAGGTATAAATATTCAGTGCATAAACAATAGCAATAACAATTACACTCACATACTTCCTCATAGCACTTAGTGCACTCGCTGGGTAGCTCACAAATTAATTAGCATTTTGTACCCAACATGCTGGGTACTCATTTTACCTACATTGGAAGGATGGAAGGCTGAGTCAACCTTGATCCCTTTCAGGATGGAACTCACAACATTTTGGTTGCAGTAGGGAAAAGAGAGAGAGCAAGAGAGAAAGGGGGTGGAGAGAAAGGAAAGAAGGAAGAAGGGATGGGGAGATGAAGAAAAAAAGGAAGAAGTGAAAGAGAGATGGAGAAAGAAAGATCCACAGCAGACTTTCTCTACAGCAAAAAAAGTGTTTTTGTTTTTGTTTTTGCTGTGGTGATATGAAAGTCTGCTGTGTGGTCATGATTATGTTCTGTTCTGGATTGTGAATTATTAAATGTGTTTGTTCGGGCTGTGTTGATATAAATTTAAATAAATAAATAATAAAAGTCTGTTTTGTGGGCATAGTTTGGCACCTTATTTCTTATTTATTCATTATTTATGTAAGTCATTTTTTATACTTTTAAATTTTTCCATTTAATCTAGTATTATGGACACGTTAAAGGTTGTTTTCCTAATATTGAAATTGCCTTAAGAATGTACCTGTCACTTATGGTCACAA
This sequence comes from Bradypodion pumilum, assembly GCA_035047305.1. Lineage (NCBI taxonomy): Eukaryota > Metazoa > Chordata > Lepidosauria > Squamata > Chamaeleonidae > Bradypodion > Bradypodion pumilum. The sequence continues at coordinate 82,793,978 of JAWDJD010000006.1, forward strand.
ACAGAAGTGGAGAAAGGTCATTTTCAAAATAGAAATTGATCAAAAACAGGCTTCAAACCTCCATGTTAGAAGACAGGCTCAACGCTTTAGCTTTACTCAGCATTGAAAGTGACATTTTAAGACAACAAAATTATGAAGATATTATAAGTAACATAAGAACAGCTTTGCTGGAACAGGCCACAGCCCATTCAGTCCAGCATTCTGTCTCACACAGTGGCTCACCATTTGCTTCAGGGTATTCCCAAGCAGATGCCTTCACCTGCTTAGGATTCCCTGGAAATGGCATTGAGAGATATCCTGCCTATCTCTCCAACCCAGAGGTTGTCCTTAGGTATCCATAATTATAGCCATTGATACCCTTGTCCTCCATGAACTTGTCTAATCCTTTCTTAAAGCTGTCAAGACTGACAGCTGTCACCACTTCTTCTGGCAGGGAATTCCATAGACCAGTGATCCTCTGGATGAAAAAGTACTTTGCAGGCAAAGAAAGACTCAGACACCGGTATATGGATAAAGGCATTGGGCCACTTTTATTGAATAATGCCCTAGTCCGAATTATAACTTTCAATTGGCACTCATCCAATTATAATTCTTAAGGCAAGCAGGCTGCAGTAACACTGATAAGGTTCCTCCCAAAATTGCCAATGGCAATTGGCTACAATGTATCCATTTGTATCAATTTGTTTGTTGACACAAACAAATTGTTGACCATAGTCAATAAACTATCTACTGACCCCACCCTCTGACGTGTATCCGTCAAATCACGGGGTGATGCATGCTGAAAAGCTCCTGCCACCACCCCTTGCCTGGTTCGTCGTTGACCGGTCAACGTTATTACACCTGTACCTGTCTAAGTGTTGGCTAGTCAATTGCGAACCTGCCGGATACCTATGGGTCATAAATATTTACCTTACCAGTGCTACCTGACACACGGGGAGGCGTCCATGATGACTCACCGCCCCCCCCCCCCCAAGACCGTTAGCTCGGTCGGCAGGCCTGCTTGCACCACACCCAGAATGAGGTACATACCTCCAGCCGACAGGTGGACCCCTTCCCCTGCCTACCGGCAAAATTTTTGTAAGCCTATCCTCAGGTGTCCAATGGCTGTCTCCCAGCCATGCTCAGCAAGGGACTGAGCAACAGCCCTGTCCACTGACTGCTGGAACAGTCCAAACCACGGAGATCCACGTCTCCCCTAAATTGGTGTCTCGGCACGATGTTAGACCATAGCGACCGTGTGTAAGCCATACGTGATATAAAACGCCAGGTCACAGCCCCTCGACAGTTTAGTAACAGCAGTGATCCGTATAAGATCGTTGCCGCCGAGGTGCCTATTAAGAACATCGGGCAGTCCAGCATCCCCGACGGACATCAGGAATGGCAACAGTTCCCGCCCCCTTGTGCCGCGCATACCATACCATCGCATACGTGCGGATGCACACAGCCCAAGTCGGGGTCCACTCTCTGTCGCCGCAGCATATACTGCTGCCCAGTGTACATAGCTGCGGCCCACCAGCCCCACTGCCACGGGTGTGTAGAGACACACAGGATCTGTAAAAGAGGAGAAGAGGTTAAGGACATAACTAGGTACTCGTACAGTGAGGGCACGTACATATAAGAAATTGCGCGTACACGCATGTCCGCCTCCGAGTACTCCAAACGTAGCCGCGATCAACGCGACGCCTATCCTAAATAAATGGGTGCCAAAATGGGCCCCCACACCACCAAGCGCGGCACCGGTCACCCTCAATAACATTACTCCGGCAAGGGTAGACCTATCCTGGTGGCACAAAAACAGGCTGGGGCGCGCAGCAGGCACTGTCGAAAATTCATGTAGGGTACCAACCGGACAGATGTCTCCAATAAAACTTCGTAGCAGTCTGACTCCACTGCCTACGTCGTGCTGAAAAACCTGTGAGGACCGTATTCCCACTTGAGCCCACTCATGTGTGACAGAGACATCATCGAGTTCCAGTGCCCTACGAGACACATCCGCCTTACACAGATGGTACCAACTCTGGCACCCACTCACTGATGCGGAGTGCTCCAAAAAGGCTACCGTGGTAGCTGCGTGACCAAGAGCCACTTCACACCTATCCGAACATAAGTAATGCCAGCCTCATGCAAGGTGGGTCAGAAACTCTGGGAACTGGGATGACGCGTGTCCGGGCGGCGGACACGTTCCCGTGTCCACCCCTCCAAAACACGACGCATGAACGCATAGTGATATGCCTTACGCGTGCGAGGTGCCAATGACATGCCCGGTTCACCTCTCCTTGCCAAACGTCCAAATATCGGCCGGGAGTGGCGAGTGGAATTCATCTGCTTCCGGAGTAAGGCACGGAACCGGGGGATCTGCAGGTGGGATAAAGCAGCAGCAATGTCGTTATTAATACCTGGAACATGTCTGGCCCAGAACAGCACATTTAGGCGTAGGCTTCTCAAAAAGAATAGACAAACTAATGTCATGACCCTGGGGGATTTGCATGTCTGGGTGTTGACAATGTGCACCACTGCCGCATTATCACACCAAAAATGGACCACTGAGTAGGCCCACTCATCACCCCATAGCATCAGTGCTCCCCAAAATGGGAAGAAACTCAAGGAAGGTAAGATCGCGGAGGCGATCCGTGCCAAGCCATGGGTGCTGCCATTGGCCGTAAGTCCAACTACCCTCAGAGTAAACCCCCATAAGTCAGGGAGCCGGAGGCATCCGACCGTACTTGAAATCTAGGGCAGACCATCAGGTCTGATCTCCAGGAAGAGACCCTGTTAAAGCCCAGGAGTAATTTGAGCCAGACCGGAAGGTCCACCCGTATGCCCCCGATCAGCCAGACCCTGTGTTGACGTTTTAACAGGCCAGCCATGGCGTCACACAGGCGCCTGGCCAATGCTCTGCTGGGTGGAACCACCTTGCAGGCAAAATTAAGGTGGCCATGAAGTAACGGCAGGTCACAAGGGAACACTTGATGTTTGGCAATCAATGCCAAAATCACCGCGGAGATCTGAGCCACCTTATTCATGGGTAACCCGGATGCCCGCGCGACAGAGTCGATTTAGAAATGTGAGCTTAGTAGCTGGGCCCTCGGTCTTTTCAGGCACCAAGGGGACACCCAGTTCCCACCTGAGTGTCTGAAATGTAGTGAGGAGACGCGTGGACGTGTCCGAGCCCCGTTCTCCCCCGAACCAAAAGTCATCGGGGTAATAGGCTAGAGACCGAGACCCCGACCTGCGAGCACAGGCCCACTGAATGAAAGTTCCAAATCGTTTGAACGCTGAACATGAATTAACTCAGTCAGAAGGGGTTGGACTTATCTAAGTAAAATTCACCTTGGAACCTAAAAACCCAATAGCTCTAAATCCATCGGGTGCACTGGCAGTAATCTGAAAGCCGAGTGCATATCACACTGTGCCAGGAAAGCACCGGGACTGCATGAGCGAGCCACCCATAGGGGCTGAACCAACTCCGAGTACCTGACTGAACAAGGTCATCAGGAATGGCATCCCTAACCGGATAACCCACAGGGTGAGCTAAATGGAGTATTAAATGACATCCACCCTAGTTCTACCTCGGTACTAGCCTCATAGGGCAACTTAGGAAAGGTGGTTCCAAGAAGGGACCCACTACTCTCATAGCCCCAACTCCCGTAGCTGTGCACAGTGAAGCAACCTCTTCGTTACCTTTCAAGGTAACCAGATTAGTAGCATCCTGGGACCCCTAACACCCCCGAATGGAATACAAAAGCCCCATTGAAAACCCTCCAGCAGGTAACCCGCATCATCCCTTCTTGGATGAGCTGAGTGCCATCACTCCAGCCTGAGTACACTAATTGGGGAGGGGGGCTTTGACAAGGCTAGTTCTTTCAGACGGAGCTCTGATCGCCCCCTGTGCACCCCTACCTCTGCCCCGTAACCCACCAACCCACGGGCACGCGGAGGCGGCGTAAGGGCCAGCGCAAAAGGGGACACCAAGTCGGTAACGACACTGGCGCTTAGTACACACGCCGCCAGCTGAGCAGGTCAAACACGGCAGGCGGGCTGGAACCCCCTGCCCGACCAGTCAGCGTGGAGCCTGTGTCCGAGCAGCCCGCTGCACAGCATGACCACCATGGTACCTATCACCAGGCGCCAGTCACGTGGGAGTCATGTACACGAGCACAATTGCTGAGAGGGCTCATCCCACCTCCTCTCAGGGTGTAGGGCCACCCTCATCCACATTCCTCGTCGTAAGCCAACTGCGATGGGCCCATCAAATCAACCATCGCCCTGTAAATATTAGCAATGGATGGAACCATCGGGATGGCCCAATCAGGCCGGGCCCTGCGGCATACCCCCATATATATAAGGTATGCCGACAACCAGTTGGCCCAGGTGCACGGTGGCTTACGACGATGGGACAGCTCTTTGTCTCTGTCGTCCTGTCCCTCTCTCTCCTCCTCAGTGGGCTCACAGTTCAATATGGAGAATATCCACATATCCCCCTCCAGACCTTACCCCTCGTGACCTGCGGCAAATGATCACCCAGGGGCAAGGAATAACCAGCCGTCGGCAAAGCCATTGACGGCACGTTCTGTATCAAGGGCATACACAGCAGAACCCGGACAGCCCCTGCGATGCTCGGCACTGCCCCGGGGGCGGACACCCCCACCCTTAACGAGGGACCATTTAGCACCATGGGATACTGGGATAAGACGGTAACTGATGCCCACTCGCATCAACTGTACTCCCCCCGCCAAATCTTTTCCCTCGTGACCTGGGACAAATGATCACCAAGGGGCAATGAATAACCAGCCGTCGGCAAGGCCGTCACCGGCACATTAGGCACACGGGGCATACGCAGCGGAACCTGGACAGCCCCTGCGATGCCCGGCACTGCCCCAGGGGCGGAAACCCCCACCCCCAATGTTGTGCCAGTATGTAACCAAGGGGCACTGGGATAGGCTGGCAACTGATGCCCACTCGCCTCGACTTGACGAGGCCATGGCCACTGAACCCCACCACTGGAAGTGGACTGTGATGTGGGTGCATTAACTTGAACCTGATACTCACTAGGTGCACCCCCGTGAGCCGCCCCCACTGGGGGTTCCAGCCCACGGCGGGCATCGGAGCTCGCGACCGTAATCGAGCTCTGGGGCCACACCCGACCACTCCCTGGCTGTAGCTCTGGACGAACAGGGAGCTGCGAGACACCGGCAGGCGCAGGCCGGAGCGTCTCAAGCAGCTCAACCCAGCTGGCCGCTTGTTGCAGTGTGGCAGCCGTCGAGGCAGCCGGTGAACACGAAGGGCCCCCAGCAGAGAGAGAAGGGCCCCCTGCCATGGGGTTGTGTGCAATCCCCAAGGCTGCCTCAAGCACAGCTAAACGCGTTAGCAACGCATAGTATAAAGTGGGCCGGGTGGGCCGGACGGCCCACCAGGCATTTGACCAGGAACCCCAAAGTGGGAGCCTGGGCCCGAATAGGGCCATGCCCAAAATTCCGGCCCATGAGGGGCCGGAGGGGAAACGTGCCGTGTACCAGCACCGGGCCCTCCCCCGCTGGCCTGACCCATGGCCGGCAACTGCGGGCCGAGGGCCGAAGCCCCTGAAGGGCCGATCGGAGGCTGGCTAGCCGAGGGCCAAGCCACAGCCTGCATCGCCCCACCGGTATCGGTGGGTAAAGCTGGGGTAGTGCCCTGCCGCGTGGGCGCAGCCCTGGTCCTCCGACCTGAGGGCTGCCCCCCGCGCTGCGCAGGGCCAGCAAAAGTCCTCCCCGTTGGCCGCGGTTTCGTCGCCGGGGCCTTCCGTTTGGGAGGCATATCTGTAGAAAGAACAGGATCCCTGTCCAGGGATCAACCTATGCCAAAAAGCACAGAGCAGCCAGCAAGCCAAAGGCTCTGTGCAACTCCTTCCTTCCCAGCCGGGAAAGCCAAGGGCTAAAGAGCCGAAGAATCCAGGAACAGCGACGGAGAAAACTTCTCCTCTCCGTCGCTATTTTTACAATGGCAGCTCGGCTGCCTCGTGGCCACCCCTTTTATAGAGGGGTGGCCACGCCCCCTAACTCACCCGGATGTCTGAGTCCGGGTGGGGGGGCCTGCAAAGAGCGCGGCGGCCATTTTCGCGCCGCACTTTCATTCTCTTATTTGTTTGAGAACTAGTACCCAAAGGTTTCATGGAGTGCCCCCTAGTTCTAGTGTTATAAATAGGGAAAACAGTTTTTCCTTATCTACTTTGTGCACACCGTGCATGATTTTATAAGTAGCTTCATTAATACAAAGTGTAGGCGTAAACTAATGAGCCATTAAGATTATGTAACACTTTCGTTATAGTTAGATTGTTTGGAAAAGTTCTGTATTTGAATTAAATAATATATTATGTATGTTGTATAGGTTAAGTGAATGTTGCTTGTTCATTACATTCCTTTTTGTTATCTTGCATTTTGCATTTTTGACATGTTTAATTAAAATTACGATATGTTATTTTAAAAACCGTAATAGTCATATTTGCATATTTAGAAACATAGACTTGAATCTCAACTTTGTATTCTTTTTTAATAATATAGTTGTTTGGAACAATGTTAATAAATCATGCTAAATACCATTAAGATATATTACCTTAATGATGTTCAGTTCTTTTCATTTTTATCATCTCATGAATTCATCAAATTCTAAATACTGTATAAGAATGTCATACATAAAATTTCTATAATTTAATAATAAACTTTAAATGCTTATTTTTCAGTTTTAATTGGATAATTGCTGAAAATGTGGTTTTTGTAGGTTAATTTTAGAAAAATACTTTCCGTGGTAGGGCCCGCGCCACAGGTTCAGCCTAGGGGCCCACAGATCCTAAATCCAGCCCTGGGCGTGGCCAAATCTGGCCATGTGACTTGCTGGGCTCTAGTCATGCCTGCCACATGACCATGAAAATGTCTGCAAACACAGACAGCACTGACTCTTTGGATGTAAATGGAGATGAGCAATGCACCCTAGAGTCAGATACGACTGGCTTTCGAGCAAGGGCAACCTTTACCTTTATCTATTGTTAGATCCAATGCTGCCTGTCATATCTGACTCTAGGATTCAGTGTTCATTTCTGTTTATAATGATTCCAACAAGATAAAACTGTTTGTGGCCCTAAGGTGAGTCTTCAAGAATAGTGAATCTTTTAAAAAATAATTAACTGACTCCAATCGAGTGCAATAGTCTTTGTATTATATATTTATTCAATAATCAAAATTCTTCAAATCAGTTGATATATCCAGACATGATGAAATAAATCTGTCAAACATATAACTTAAATCAGATATAGTCTCTCTTCAAAAAGGTAAGTATTGATCAATCACAAGGTCCTCACAGCCGAGGCTCCACTTTCAAGCGGCGAAACAAGTCTCCCACAGTGTCTGTAAAGATCAATGTAACTCCCGAAGTCTACCCAGTTTGTAGACCTTTCATCAAAATTTCCTCAGGAGAGTAAACATATTTTTATCTGTAGAGTTATACAACAGAATGTTCATTAGACTATAACATAATCACGTGTTAATACAGTGTCTAACATTTAATAGCATTCCATACCTTAATGTGCATCCTATGAGCCTCCCTTTACCGTAATCTGTTTCTGGTGCTCTCGGACGTTACCAACCATCAACGGTGCTCTCATTAAAATAGCTGAACCCATTCACGTGAATCCCTGCAATCCCCACAACATCTAAATTCGCAAAACCTGTGCAGCCCTGTATATACAAGAAACAAGAGAGGTCTGATTCGTGATTGAGTCCATTAGGATGCAGAGTGTCTAGGCGATGTATAAAAAAAGCCTCCTTTTGTAGTAAAAGTTTCTCAATGTCAATTCCGCTCCCACTGGTTATACTCAGTTTTTCTAATACCACAAATTTAAATTGATAATCCTGATTTTTTTCTCCATATAATGAGTGACCAGAGGGGCTTGCTCACTCTGTCCCCTAATTCTGGAACGATGTTTGCTCAATCTAATCTTCAGTTTTCGAGAACATTTCCCCATGTATTTTAAGGCACAAGGGCAGATCCAGAGATATACACAATGTGTGCTGTCACAATTGCTAAAGAACGTCAGAGTTCTATGAAAGTCCAACTCTGGAAAATCAATCATTTTTGTCTCCCAAACATTTTTACATCCCCCACAGTGTCCACACCGGAAATGCCCCTTGATCAAACTACTGCGAATGCCCTCTCTGGGAGCTATATCAGCTCGTGTAATTAAGTTACCCACAGTGCTTGTTCTCCTTAGCCCTATAATAGGTTTCTCCTGGCAACCAGGGATATCTGAAAGTAAGAACCAATATTTATTGATAATTTTCTTGATTTCCCTCGCTCTAGGAGAATATTCGATTGACCACTGGACACCTCGTCTACTGATCCTGTCCTGTCTCTGCAATAGAGCTTCTCTTGGAACTGCCCTAACTTTTGTCAGTGATCTGTCTAACACATAATCCGGATAACCCCTTTTTAGCAAATTTTCCTTGATTAACGCAGACGACTGCTCAAAATCAGCCCCCCTGGAGGAATTTCTTTTGGCCTTTGCAAAAATGCCATACGGAATACTGTTCCATAAATGTGGGAGGTGGAAAGATTGAAAGGGAAGATTGGAATTCCTATCTGTGTTCTTTTTGAACAACTTCATCTTTAATTTAGCATCATCTGAAACATATACTGTCAGATCCAAAAAGGGCAACTATGTCCTATCCATACTAAATGTAAATTGCAAATGTTGACTTTGTGTATTTAACGAATGAACAAAATCGGGAATCAAGCTGTAATCATCAAAAATAAAAAATTAATCATCAATGAATCTTTTGAACAAAATAATATGATTAATAAAAGGATTAACGGTCGAGTTTCGAATCGTGCTATTTTCAAAAGAAATCATTAACAAATTTGCTATGCTGGGGGCCATGGGCGAACCCATGGCCACTCCTTTAATTTGAAGAAAAAAGTCTCTAGCAAATCTAAAAAAATATATTTCTAAACAAATGTCAATAAGGTCTAACAAAAAATGGGTGGGTGGTTGCTGCACAGTGATAACAATGCCTCTTGAGCCGCCCGTCTGGCTCCTCAAACGGAATGTTCGTATTAAGTGGCCAAAAAAAACCCCCTTGTTTCGGTAACTCAAAACCCTCCACTTGTGCTATGAAATCAGCCGAATCCCGAATGTATGAAGTAGTGTTCTTTGTGAAAACCCTAATGTGATGGTCCACGAACTTATTCAGTGGTTGCAAAAGTGACCCCCACCCCCAAAACAATGGTGGGAAGGGAAACAGTATTCCATGTGCTCCTGTGTCTAAGTCATGCCTGCCACATGACCATGGAAACATCTGCAGAAGCAGACAGCGCTGGCACTTCGGCTTTGAAACAAAGCTGAGCACTGAACCCTAGAATCAGATACGACTGGCTTTCAAGCAAGGTAAAGGTATCCCTTGCTTGAAAGTCAGTCATATCCGACTCTAGGGTGCAGTGGTCATTTCTGTTTAACCTGGTCCGGACCCTGGCCCCTCACCCACAACACACACACAAACACACACACCATCGCTCTCCACACCCACCCACACAAAGGCGAGTCTCTCTCTCTCTCTCTCACACACACACACACACACACACACACACACACACACACACACACACACACACACACACACACACACACACACAGAGCGCAAAGTAAGCAAAACAAAAAGACAGACTAACTTACACACACACAGGAAAGTAAACAAAACAAAAAGACATAGACTTAACCAGAAGGGGCAAGCGCCAGGGCATCTATGCAAGCATAGACCTGAAACACACCTAATTCCTGACAATACAAGTACAAAGTCTTCTTCCCTCAATCACTACTCATTTTTAAAAATCTGTTTGTTGCCTTTCTGAGTCACTCTTTTTTTGGAGAGGAAACAGCTCTCAGAGTAGCTTATATAGGTAATAAGTAGGGTTGCCAAGTTAAAAGCATACCATTTCCTGTGATTGAGTGTGAAACCTGAGGCCCGGAGATAGTTCTTTAAGACATCACAGATGTGGGTCCTTGTGATATCAAAGAAACAAAGCAGTCATGGTCAGGAAGGAAGGAAGCAAAACATGTACATAATCACTTTGGCTCTCAACCACTGACTCCTGGTGCTACCTGGTGCTAAATGAATCTTCTCCTTCTCTAGCAACACTATAAGATTTATCTGTCCACCTGGAAACCCAGATTTCTTGAGATTTCACCTGGCACCCTGAAGTACAGCAATCCTATTCCCTGCCTTCAGGCTTGCTCTGGAAAAACTCGCTGCTTCTGTGCAGAGGCATTTCATTTAAAAGCTACAAACTGCCCCAGAAACAAGAGACGTTCTAACGAACACAGTAGAAGGAAAAAGCAAATGTATAGTAGAAGCAAAGACATAATAAACTGAGCTCAGGAACCTTGCCACCATAAAGAATAAACCAAGTGCAGAAGAATAGATGCCTTTTAAATGTAGTGTTGGAGGAGAGTTTTGAGAGTACCCTGTGCAGCAAGGAGAACAGATACAACAGACTGCTCCTTAGAAGGTCAGATAGTAAATGTTGCAGTGGCCCACGGGAAGGGCCACTTGGTGCGATAGAGGCCCACGGAGGTCGGGATTGACTGGCCGCAAGGAAAGGCACGTGAGACGAATATGCGGTGAAAGTCTAGTCCCGATCCATGTCGGGTGGTGCATTTATTACCCTGCTTCGAGGGTTTCATGCCTAAGGTGCGTGTGACCTCGTCACAGAAGGCTATTGCATACGTGGCATTTCTGGTGGTCAAGATAATACCTATATCCGGACATCGTCCGGTGGTTGAAGATCTGGGCTGGAGAAACCCATTGCTCCTGCCCTATCACGGAGCCCATATGGAAGCTAACTTCCTTAGCTGCTGGCTCGGCGAGTTTGCCCAACCCAGCCTTATCTTCGGTCAGAAGAGGAAGGGCGAGTTTTACCCTTGAGTCACCAGCTTTTGACTTTTGCCCTTACCTCCTCCGCAACCTCCAGCCAAGGTCTTGTGGGAATCCGTCTGCTTTTAAAACTGCTTTAACCTGCCTGTATGGCCTCTCTGCATTTTCCAGGGTCTATGGACTGTGACATGAGACAATGCTTGCTTTTGTACATGTGCAGACAGTGTGAAAAATGCTGATTCACCCTCCATATATGGGTCTGAGATTCTGATAGGCTGATGTGTGTGTGACTCATGTATCTTATACTCTGTTTAATAAAGAGATGCCATTATTCCTTTGTTGAGCTCTAAAGACTGCAGTTGTATGTATTTCATTCTTTATTTATTCTATAATTATTCCTAATGGAGCTGGCTCTGCTTAGGAACTTTGCTTTCTCTGACTCCCTGTGGCTATAAACTGCTCTGAGTAATGCTGATAAAATCTCTACATCTGGTTTCCCATGTTGAGAGGCTTTAAACTGCGGTAAAAGCCTTCTTTGAACTCTGATACAGCAATTAAAACCTCATCAGCGACCGGGAGAAGGTCTCGCTCACTTCGACCAGGGAAAAAAAGGTCTCCAGGTGCCTGATTAATCACCTACATCGTAGGTCTTACAGAGTGAGTGAAATGGGGGCTGTTTTTACGTCACCGTACCAAAAGTTTTCTAAAGATTTGCTTTATCTTTTGAATAAGAATGGGCAGACAGCAGATGCCACAGAAGTGCAGGAATTACTTAAGACTATAGAAAATGTTTCACCTTGGTTCCCACAAGAGGGCAGTCTTGATTTAAAAACATGGGACAAGGTTGGAAATGATTTTCAGAGACATGCTGGAGTTTCTGTTGCAGTGCTGCACACTTGGTGTATGATTAGAAATTGCCTTCAAAAATTTACTCCAAGGAATATTCTTCTGTCCCAGAGGCTTGCTGCCCCACTGCCACAGCTTTTGCCACCAGCCAAGGGAGAGCCTCTGCCCCCTACTGCTCCCCCACCATATGGGAAACAACAGCATGAACCCCCAGATGGAGATGGGACATTATATCCTGCCTTACAGCAATCAAGTGCTGTTAGCCCTACAAAAGCCCCATTCTCTGCTGCTTTAACTGTGGCTGTTCTGGACTTGTAGCCTGCTACTGCATTTCCAGACATCGGAGAAGTTCTAGCACTTGGGAATGCTTCAACACTGCCTGCCATCTCTAAAAAACAACTAGTACCAGCTGATTGGGAACCAATGGTCATGACCTCATCGCAGATGGAAGCTAGTACTGCATGCAGAGTGGAAGGAAGCAAGGATTGTGATTCCAAGGGCAGTACAGAAGACCTCAGCTCGCCCCTGAAGCAACCCTCATCATGAATGGAGAAGAGGACCAAGCAGGAGAAGCTGAGTGATAAGCTTGATTCCTCACTTGTGGGCAGGAATTGGAAGGATGGGCCAGAGGAGGAATGCAGAAAATCCAAGCCCAGAAAGAGGTCTTCTCGCAAATCCAACCTAACAGGTGCAGTTTGTCATCAAGTTAAGATTCAGATGCTGCAACTGAAAGAAGTCCAGAGGAAAAGTGGTGTGGATCCTTCCTCTATGGACAGCAGACTTTTGCCAAAATACAAGGAGGGAGAGGACATACTCCAGTTTTTGGCTGGTTTTGAATTGCTCAACCCTCAAGCAAAGAGATCCAGAGTGGGCAGTTCCAAGTTACAAGCATCAGGACCGCAGGGGAAGCAACTGGGAAGTCCCTGTACTGTCCATCAGTGTGGAAGTTACTTGCAAATTCTGGAGAAGCTGTTCTTTGTGATCCTACCTCATCTGCCTGCTTAAATACAGATGGGTGTGCCTGGAGGGTGGAGGGTTGCCTGGTTGTCTTGTGAATTCAGTGTGAATTATGTGTGTATTATTTCATTCTTTATTTATTCTATAATTATTCCTAATGGAGCTGGCTCTGCTTAGGAACTTTGCTTTCTCTGACTCCCTGTGGCTATAAACTGCTCTGAGTAATGCTGATAAAATCTCTACAAGGCCTTATGATTTATTCCAATTAATCTAGCCCATATCCCAATTTCCTTTCCATCAAAGCCCATGTTGATCCTCAGCCATGTGCGTAGCGAGCAAACCCATCGGGAAAGGTTTTGGCCAATTCATGAACGCGGGCGATCCACAAGTAAAGATGAAGCTAAAGTACTTTGGACATCAAATGAGGAGAGGATTCACTTGAGAATGCTTGGAAAGGTGGAGGGCAAAAGAAGAAGGGGGCAACCAAAAATGAGATGGTATTGTAGACACAATGGGCACAGAGCTGGGCAGATTGAGGAGGATGGTGGAAGACAGAGGCGGCTGGCGGGCAATGGTCCACAGGGTTGCAAAGGGTCAGACTCGATTGTGTGACTGAACAACAACAAAATCATAGATCAGAATTCTCTTGTGTAGCTGTGTGAATGGTGTACGGTTTGGTTGCAAGCTGCCCCAAGACAGGAAATAATGGTAGACTCACTGATTCATAGAACTCAATATGCAAGTAATTATGCCTATGGTGATTTCTTAACTTGGGCAATTTGCCTCCAAACGTTATGCCATTTCTGCTATGCCAGCATAACTAAGCCTTTGCTGTGGTTATTTTAAAAAAATATTACAGCCTTTGGGAGGTGATCCCAAAGAACAGTCCTTCTATCGTCTAAAGTTGAACAATGCAGGGAGTTGTGGTAGTTGAAAGACTGCCTTCCCATGGCTTCCCAAAATAAATCTCTGGAGCCCACCTTACGTTTATGTTTTCTGAAATTGATCTCCTTTTTTGTCATAGTTGGAGAAGTAGCTATCCATATCACCTGGCATGTCCAGATGGCACTGCAAAATGGGATTCAACATCTATAAGTGAAAGCAAAAGAGTATCCCAAGAGCAAATGCTAGAGCATGGAATGTTACTTTTAAGAAGAGCAAATAAGAGGCTGAAGTCATATGCAGTTGAGCGGTGATAAGAATGTTTCCTGTGATGGAGTTTTTCCTTAAACAGAAAAGAAGTTACAGATGGAACAAGTTGACAGTTTGTAAAACTTTAACCAAGAAAGCCAAGTCTTTTTCTGTTGTGGTGTTAGCACTCTCTGCAGGACAAAGTGTATCACAACATCCATATTTGTGGTATTTGGATGCTTCCTTTAAGGGACCAAATCCCAGCCAAAGATGAATATTTTAAAAATGCAATAAAACAGCTTCTAAAATAGAGGGGATAAAATAAAAATAAAACAATATTGTCCTCTTGAACAGCAGTCAGTCTTTGCTTTCATACAACTGAGGACTATATTCTCTTGCCTATGTATTGTTTCTTCCCTACCCAATTCTGATTTACCATTGCACTTTGCAGGGTTTTCTAGGTAGAGAATATACAGAAGTGGTTTACTATTCCCTTCTTCTGTGGTCCCAGAAGAAGGGAGTAAACCATTTCAGAGTACTCTCTATCTAGAAAACCTTGGAAAGGTTCACTATAAGGCAGGCTTGATGGCACATTATTATTGTTTTTATTATTACTATGCAGTAATGCTCTCTCACAGAAACTCAAAATGCGATGCTCTGTGTAAAAGAACAACATGACTAGTGATGCTTACATATTAGTGATGTGGGGATGCTCTCTTCTATTCTAATTTATCATTATATCAGAGAGTAAACAACACAAAAGTCAAAAACGTTGTGGCACCTTAAAGACTGACTCCTGTATTTTAATGTTAGCTTTTGTGGATCAAGTCCACTTCATCAGATCTTCTGTTATTCTAGTTGTAAATAGCCACACTGATCACTATTTAAAATACAGGAGTTAGTCTTTAAGGTGCCACAACATTTTTTGTCTTTTTGTTTTGTTTTGTTTTGTTTACTCTGTGATATACTTGCACAGACTGACATGGCTACCATTTCAAAAATTTATTGTTAGTTTATAAAAGACACAACCATTAACCAGACAGCCATTTGATGTAAAATAAATTAATCCAGCTTTTCTAAATCAGGCCTTGTCTACACAGGCCCTCCTCGACACTGTAGAATGGAGTTTTAAAAGCCACTTGAAGTTGGAAAGGAACAGAATGAGGTTGGGAGGAGTAAATGTCTCAGCTGTTTAGGGAGGACTCACCGATTGGCTGAGAAGCAGATCATTGATGCTGTCACTGAGGGGGGTGGGGCAACCCCTTCATCAATAATGCTGCTTCTTAGCTGATGCATCTTCCAGTCAAATGAGAAAGATTCCCCCTTCTCCATATAATACAAGTGTTATATGGAGGTATTACCCTCCAAGCGGCTTAGTGGTTAAGACACTGAGCTTGGAGATTGAAAGGTCGGGGTTCGATACCCGAGTGCTACACTATTGATCTTAGGGACATGAAAGGAGCATCATTCGGGTGTCCCCTGAGATAAGTTTCTCCAGCAAAAATCCTATAAACAGAATAATTTCTGACATTAAATTTATTCATTCATTCATTCATTCATTTATATGGAGGTGTTGACCTTTTCGCAACTGTAGAGCTTTTACAGTACTGTACTTAGGTTTCAACAGATGCCCTTTGCCTACCAGGAAGGAAAATATAAAGGGGTTCCAGTATGGATGTAATTAGATTGAAGACATTATCCATTATTTACTGTTCTGTCCTCTGTATACTAACTTAAGAGAAAGATTTTTTTTTACTTCGATCATTCAGTCATATTCTAAGTATACCCAAGGAGAAACCTGCTGGCTGACAATCAGGTTTTTATTTCATACAGTGTATCCTAATTTGCTCTGGCAGACAGGAAATTGTGTTCCTGTTTTATCAAAAGTCATCATGTTATTGAATAGTTTTTATTAAGATGTCAAAAGAATTGGTGTTGTTTTAGTGAATACTTCATATCTGGTTTGATTAGAGAAATGTATGGTATGTAGTCATGTTTCTTTTTGTAAAGGTCTATGGCGTACCTGTCAAGTTTGGGATTTAAAAATAAGGGAAATTTTGGCCACATTCCTCTGTGGGTGTGGCCAGATCTGTGGGCATGGCCAAATCTGGCCATGTGACTTGTTGGGCTCTAGTCATGCCTGCCACATGACCATGAAAACGTCTGCAAACAGACAACACTGGCTCTTTGGCTGTAAATGGAAATGAGCACTGCACCCTAGAGTCAGATACGACTGGCTTTCGAGCAAGGGTAACCTTTACCTTTACTTATTGTTAGATCCAATGCTGCCTGTCATTTCTGGCTCTAGGGTTCAATGCTCATTTCTGTTTATAGACAAAGAGCCAGCACTGCCTGTTTGTAGATGTTTCTGTGGACATGTGGCAGGCATGACTAGACACCAGAATGTTGTTACCTTTCCCACCAAAGTGGTCTCTATTTATCTACTTGTAATTTCTTGCTTTTGAACTGCTAGGTTGCCAGGAGCTGGGAGAGAGATGGGAGCTCAAATTGTCATGTCAGCCTTCCAGCTAACAAGGTGAGCTTCTTAACCACTGAGCTGCAGTGGCTCAAGTGGTTAAAGTGCTGACTGGAAGGTGGCAGGTCAGCAGCTCAATACCCGAGTACTGCAAGATGGAGTGAGCTTTTGCCTCTGCCCCAGCTCCTGCAAACGAAGCAGTTCAAAAGCAAGAAAATTTAGGAAAACAAATAGGGTATCTGGATTAGTCCAAGCCCCTTCCCCTCATCTTCGTGTTTGTTTAAGCTTGAGTCTCACCAACCTAGTGGGGCCTCTATCCACCACACAGGTGGCTCATCTTCTGCCTCGTTCCTCCCATCTAGGGCCTTATTTTTTCACTCTCAGGTGTCTCTTTCCCTAGGGTCTACCTTATGTTTATCAGACCACCACGTCATGATGTCATTATTTGTACTTTCACTGTTGTTTTTGCAGTTGTGAAGACATATTACCTGTATTATATTGAAATTTGTCTGTTTGAGTGATGATTCATCTATACAAAATGCATTCAAACCATGTCTCCCATTTCACTTTATATAATTGCAAGTAGATAAATAGGGAACACTTTGGTGGGAAGGTATACAGCGTTCTGTGTGCTCCTGTGTCTAAGTCATGCCTGCCTCATGACCGTGGAAACATCTGCAGAAGCAGACAACGCTGGCACTTCGGCTTTGAAACAAAGCTGAGCACTGAACCCTAGAGTCAGATACAACTGGCTTTCAAGCAAGGTAATGGTAAAGGTATCACTTGCTTGAAAGCCAGTCATATCCGACTCTAGGGTTCAGTGCTCATCTCTGAGTTACCTGGTCCAGACCCTGGCCCCTCACCCACAACACACACACAAACACAAACATATCGCTCTCCACACCCAACCCACCCATACAAAGGCGAGTCTCTCTCTCACACACACATACACACACACACACACACACACACACAGAGAGAGAGAGCAAAGTAAGCAAAACAAAAAGACAGAGAGACTTACTTACACACACACACACACACAGGAAAGTAAACAAAACAAAAAGACATAGACTTACCCAGAAGGGGTAAGTGCCGGGGTATCCATGCTGGCCCTCCCTGGCCCAGGGCCAGCCATGTTGGGCAGCTCTTTTCTTCCTTCCCCCCTCCACCCTCCCCTCGCACGGGCCCATGGAGGAGTCAAAGGAAGTTGGAATGGAAGCAAAGAGATGAAGGCCCCTCCCCAAACCACTTTATCTCTCCTCTTCCACAAGCGAAAAGCCACAGCGGCCTCTGGTGGCAGGAAAAAACTGCAGCTTTGGGATTTTTTTTTTTTTAAAACCGTGATATTATGGGGAAATTAATAAAACGGGAGGGGGCTGGAAGTGGGATAAAGATACGGGGTTTTCCTGGCCAATAAGGGATACTTGACAGGTCTGGTCTATGGCTATGTACAATAAAAGCTGAACTGCAACTACAAGTGCTGTGGAAGTTTTCAATCCTTTTATATTGTTACTTTTCTCCTTAGAAAAGCATGTTTCATATTTTGAGATTGGTGGTAGGTCTGATATTGTAACATTCAGATACAACCCTACGTCTTTACTACAATAACCTCTGGGTTTATTCACACATGTACATGCTCATTACATGACTACAGCACCACATCTTTAATACGATTACATGTCAACATACATTGACATCACATGAGACATTTCTGTTTGAAGTACATATATGCAGTGGATCTTTCAGGTGCCACAACTTTTTTGTCTTCTTTATTTCTTTGTTTTGTATCACGTAGATTGTAGCCATCACATAGTCTTCAAATTGAATGTTATTATCTAGTTAAACAGAGTGTTTTGGGGCACAGCTCACACATTCATCTGCTGATCTTAAATTACATGCATGCATAGCTTCTTGTTCAAATTACAGCATTCCAGAAACAGAGGAGGGCTGAAGTGCTATGAACCTTTCTTCAAACAATTTTTAGCAATCTCATATTGTACAACTGAGCTCCTTCTGTCCATTTTGTAAATGTCTAAACTTGATTTATTTCTGAATGAACTCTACCCTCAAAACTTCAATTCATAAGAGGCTTCTCCCTTTCCTCCCGTTTTTCCATGCTTTTGTAGTTAAGCAACACGAATGAATGCAGCCATTGATTTAAAAAATATATAAAGGGTTAAAGAGAGGCTTAAGAACTGGAATGCTGGGATAGTGCCAAGACTTGAATCACACCGAGTGCTTCTCTCTGGTGCTGCTGAGCAGGAAGTGCCAAGAAAGCAATCTGAATGCAATAAGTAAAAATAATAATGTTCAATGAGTAAATCTGTCCTACAGACTTTGGTCTTCTGAGGTGTACATTTGGGCCATTGGCAGAGCTACCATATACCTAATATTACAGTGGAAATATTTCAAGTAAATCCCGATATTCTGGTGGGCGGGGATTTATATGAATACTTCTTTTAAAAATGAGAAATATTGAACAAGGTGAAAGATTTATGTGATCTGAAGAAAAACTAAATAGGCTTTTTTTATAATAAAAAAAGACTCAGGTAATTCGAGCATCTTCTATTAGCCTATTGTATTGTGTTGTCCTATTTGATTAACTTTTACCATCACCAGTACATGTTATTTGTTCCTGGGTTGTTGCTGGTTTTTAATTGGGGGTTATCATTTTTGTTCTTCTTGATATCTATAATTTATTCACTTTGTTTAATTTTATTGTAAATATTTTTTTAAATATGTTGTAAGCCACCCAGAGTGGGAAAATGTCCCAGATGGGTGGGATCTAAATAAATACATACATTCATACATTGGGACATTAATATCAATGTATTGTATGTCCTTTGTGTATGTCCTTTCTGTAGGTTTAATTTGTTTTTACACAAGAATAGGGTCAAACGGGACCGATGTTTAGTATCTGTCCCTCATTCTGGCACCCTGGTTACACCTCTAGGTCCTGAGCAGCTGACCCAGGGTGACCCTGCCCTTAGGCTGTTGCTGATGAATGCCAGGTTGGTCTGTAATAAGGCTCCCCTGATATAAGACTCCATTCTTGGGAGAGCAGGCTGACCTGGCATGCATCACTGAGACCTGGCTGAGACCAGAGGATGGGAGTCCCCTGCCAGAAATGTGTCCAGCCAGGTTTGATATTTGGCACCAGCCTAGGGATGAAAGTAAGGGCGGTGGCATTACCATTATAGCCAGGGAGTCACTGGGAGTCTCCAAGGCTACCGCTCCACAAATTCTTGGTTGTGATGCCCTGCTCCTGCACCTGGGCCCTAAGGGTATTACTCCTGTACCTGCCCCCTTGCAGGGTAAGGGACTCCCTGCCTGAGCTCCTCGAGGCTGTCTCAGCGTTGGTGTTGGAGTACCCTAGGCTGATGGTTCTGGGGGACTTCAATTTGCCTTCACTGGGGATTGGCTCTGAGGCAGCTCAGGAGTTCATGGCTTACATGGAAGCTATGGACCTGACTCAGGTAATTCAGGGCCCTACCAGGGTTTAGTGTTCAAGGAATGAAGAAGCAGGCAAATGAAGTAGTGAAATTCAGCTCTTTATTAGTGTGGTTTGAACACAGTTTGGATGGGGCAAAACTCAGACTTATATACATTATAAACAGTAACAGTAACAATAATACAACAAGCCCATTGGATAACAGAGTGTGCACATTTTTGATCCACTTATTTGCATAAGAATAGATACATGAGAAAAGATACGTTCCGCTCCTGTCAAAAAACACAGTTAACATATATAACATTCTTCCCCCCTAGGTAAAAACAAAATCCTTTAACCAAGATGGCGGCCTAGTTTCCCTTCTAGGTTGGACGCTTGGCTGAACTGGCTCAAGGGCTCGTAGGATGGGTGGCCCGACTGGCGTGAGGGATTGACTAGAGGGGGAGGATTGTTAACCCAAAATAAAGCCCCGTTTGTCAGATGGAGGAGCAGGGGATCGCTCAAAACCAAAATCTAATTCTGTGGATGAATAAAACAACTCAGGGTCCATCCTGTGTGTACTAAGAGTGGAGGGCGAGTGGTCCAGTTGAGGTCACCAAAAGTAGCTATGGGCAAGGGCTTTGGAACGGACAATTCCTGGGTGACTTGTGTGAAGTTAGATGTAAAACCTTTTTCCTGAGAGTGACAGGAATGACTACCCGCTGACCCCATAGAAGGCAACCTCGTTCCACTGACAGTTCCAAATGCTTGTGGTGGAATGTTCTGAATTCCTCAGCTAGAGGAAAGACAGGCCAGCCTTTTTGTACTCAAGACATTACTTTAGTCAATGTTACATCCTTGGCCATAGCCTTGGCTATATCTGAGGGGACGACTGGGGGCGAGTCGAAAGCCTCAATCATACTGGTGGTCACTTTTGATCTCGCAATCGGCTTCCCCGACCCCTGACAGTGGAGAACGTGACAGGGCATCAGCATGGCTGACGTTCTTGCCAGGCCTATGCACCAAAGTAAAATCGTATGCATTTAGGAAAATTGCCCAACGCAACATCCTTGGGGACAGAATTTGAGGTGTGGGCTTCCCATTCACAAAGATTCCAAGGAGCGGCTTGTGGTCAGTTACGGTGATAAAAGGCCTTCCATAAAGCTAATCGTGGAATTTCTTAGTGCCAGCCTCAATTGCCAATGCCTCCCTGTCTATCTGAGCATAATTTTTCTCAGGCTTTGAGAGTGAACAGGAATAGAATGCTATGGGGGCTTCCCTCCTGTCATTTAGTACATGGCATAACACAGCTCCCACCCCCACAGGGGATGCATCACACACAAGTACAACTTCCTTGTTAGGATCAAAATGAGTTAATACAGCATCCGAAGATAGCCTTTTAAGTTCTAGGAACGCTTTCTTCTGGCAATGGCCCCAGTGTCAAACAGTATCTTTCTTAAGAAGGCAATGTAATGGTTCGGCAACTGAGGCTTTGTGATGGAGAAAAGCGTGATAGAAGTTTAACAATCCTAGAAATGTTTCCAATTCGGCTTTACATTTTGGCCTGGGTGCATTTCGCACGGCCGCCACCTTGGAGTCAGAGGGCATGATACCTTGGGGTGTAATGCGGTACCCCAGGAACTCCACTTCCCATGCCAAAAACACACATTTGTCTCTTCTGAGACGTAGACCAGCCCTCTCGAAACGTGACAGGACTCGATCGAGCCTGGCCGCTAGTTCGACGGTGTCCTTAGCGTTGATCAGGACATCATCAAAATATGGCAGGACACTGGGCAACCCTTTCAAAATACGTTCTACAAGAGATTGAAATATTCCGGGGGCTGCATTCACCCCAGATTGTAGTCTAGTTACCTTAAATGCCCCCCTATGCGTTACTATGCTCTGGGCTATGGCAGCAGCAGGAGACACAGTCAATTGTTGGTAAGCCTGGGCAAGGTCAAGTTTCGTGAGGCAATTTCCTCCATGCAAGGAGGCACGAAGGTGGCTTACCACGGGCACAGGATATGTGTTCGGGCAAATAGCTTTATTGCTGGTACACTTGTAGTCAGCGCATATCCTGGCCTCCCTGTTGCTTTTCAAAGCAGTCACAATTGGTGTCTCCCACTCTGTGGAGTCCACTGGTACTACGATGCCATGCCCCACCAGTTTGTCCAGCTCGGCTTCTATCTTCTCCTTTAAAGCAAAGGGTACCCGGCGTGGCTTCATCTGGATGGACCGGACGGTTGGGTCAAGCTCAAAGTCCAAAGTCTATTGCGTAAATGCCAGAAAGCTGGATTCCTAGGGGCCTAAACCATTGGGTCCCAATAAGACAGTTAGTGCCCTGCTTAACTACAACCAATGGCAAGAAGGTGCAAATGTTTTTGAATTTGACCAAGGAATTACCCACCCCCAGGACTGGAATCTGGCAACCTTGCACATCCCGGAGGGAAGTTTTAAATGATTTGAGCTTGAACCAAGAGGCAGGGGGAATTCTCAAAAACTCCTGCTGTGGGATTATGGAAAAGGTGGTACCTGAATCCACCTCCATCTTGAAGGGGACGTCCTGCAGGCTCAGGTCTGTGAAGAAACGCTCGCTGACGATGCCCACTTGGCACAGCTCAGGCTCTGGTGACACCTTGGTAATGGACGTTTTGTGGTGATGACTCTTCTTGGACTCAGATGCTGGAGTTCTTTGCTTTTGCTGTTGGCACACTTTAGCAATGTGCCCTCATCGCCTGCAGTTGTGACATTCTGCAGTGCAGAAGGGGCACTTCCTGCAGTCATGCTGGGCTCCGCAGCCATCACACTTGCAAAGGAATTTCTTCTCCCGATCGTCACGGTGCTCTCGGTGCTTTTGTTGGACTGCTCAGACTTCACCTTCTGCATCACTGGACTCTGATGAAGAGGTGGAACCAGGCAATGCTGAGGAGTATGAAGATGAATTTTGCTGAGCTTCCACAGCTGAGTCGGTGGCACTGGTGGTGGAGTGGCGATGCCAGAAAAGCTTGATGCTGGACCTTGCGGCCTCAGATGCTACTGCCTCTCCTATGACAGCCTTGAAAGTTAGCATCTTCCTGATAATGAGGCAACATTGAGCATATTTGTCCCTCATGCTGGTCCAGCAGACGGTCCTGGAGTGCTTCTTCAATGTTGTCCCACTTGCACGGGGCGGCAGCAATGCACAGAGCGGTGGCGTAGTCTGCAATGGACTCACCGGGTCGCTGCTCTCTTCTGTGGAAGGGCACCCTGGCCGGGAAGATTGAAACCTCTGGCTGCAGGTGCCTCCTCATTGTGGACATAATTTCTGCGAACGGCACCACATCCACGTCCCTTGGGAGAACGAGGTGGGTTGCCAGCTCAAGCGTCTCAGAACCGCACTGAGCGAGGAAACAGGAGCACTTCTGGTTTCCGTTGGTGATCTTTTGCAAGCCCATTGCGTGGCGGAACTGGCGTTCGTATGTTGCCCATTTCTCTGGATGCACTGGGTCGAATGGGCCGATGTTGCTGCCATGTGGGGACGCCATCCCACCTTCATCACCAGTTTAGTGTTCAAGGAATGAAGAAGCAGGTGAATGAAGTAGTGAACTTCAGCTCTTTATTAATGGGGTTTGAACACAGTTGGGATGGGGCAAAACTCGGACTTATATATACTATAAATAGTAACAGTAACAATAATACAACAAGCCCATTGGCTAACAGAGTGTGCACATTTTCGATCCACTTATTTGCATAAGAATAGATACATGAGAAAATATACATTCTGCTCTTATAAACAGTAACAGTAACAATAATACAACAAGCTCATTGGCTAACAGAGTGCGCACATTTTCGATCCACTTATTTGCATAAGAATAGATACATGAGAAAAGATACATTCTGCTCCTGTCAGAAAACATAGTTAACATACATAACATTGGGGCAGTGGCCACACGCCGGATTTAGGTTTTTTTGTCACAGTGGTGGCAGAGTGATCTGAGATTACAGAAACTAGACATAACACCAGTGCCATAGTCAGATCACTATATGGTGGCTCTAGACTTCCTGGGGGCATCCTGCCACCGGGCGGGCGCAGAGGGCCACACCACTGGCCACTCCACCTGGCCGACGTTCTTTGTGCCCCACCCTCCCACTCGAACTTAAAAGGCAAGGGGCCACCCGGGTGAGCTTGCCACTGCCGCCATGTGTCCTCCCCAGGTGGGGTCGAAGAGGGCCACTCTACCGGCCACTCCACCTGGCCGGCATCCCTTGGGCCCCCACCCTCCCCCTCACCCCTGGACTTAAAAGGCGAGGGGGCACCTGGGTGAGCTTACCGCCGCCGCCACGCGTACTGCACTGGTGGGGACGAAGAGGGCCACTCCACCAGCCACTCCACCTGGCCGGCATTTTTTGGGCCCCGCGCTCCACCTTGCCCCTGGACTTAAAAGGTGAGGGGGCGCCCGGGTGAACTTGCCGCTGCGTGTCCTGCCATGGTGGGGGTGAAGAGGGCTACTCCACCGGCCACTCAACTGGCTGGCGTTCTTTGGGCCCCGCCCTCATCCTCACCCTCAGACTTGGAGGACTCCAAAGGTGGGGGATTTCGTGGGTGGTCTTGGATATTTCTTGTTATTAATTGTATCTTTAATATTGTATTTTTATTATATTGTTATTATGCTGTATTTTCTGAATTTTATGTCTTTGATATTGTTTTTTAAATAATTTTTATTAATTTTCATAAAATAACAAAAATATAGTAAATATAATAAATAATACAATATAGAAAGAAAAAATGATACATAAATAAAAAACAAATTAATACATTAAATTACATATACTCTATTATAATGGCATTATAAACAATACCAATTCTTGAACCTCATTTATGTCATACCTTCTTACAACATATACCCCACAACTTATGTCTTTTCATGAATATCTATACTATATATCACTTGTTAACAATTATGCTCTCATTATTTCATTACTTTTAATTGTATATTTAACACTTCGAAAATTTATAAGGTTCAATCTAATATACTACAAAATAATAATTATAACACCCAGTGATATATACAAGCCATGAGGATCAGATTTCTAATTTAATCTTTCCAGAAACTCATATGCTGAGGTACTGGTTTGTCTCCTTTATCCCATATTAATACATGCTCCACAAATGGCCTCCATATTTCCCAAAACTTGTTCTCTTTCAAAATACCTTTCTTCACATTCAATTCACATGTCAATTTGTCATTTAAGGCAATTTCCCACATTTCCTTATACTATTCATCCATTTTCAAAACTAGATCACTTTTCCATTTTCTTGCTATACATAGTCTTGCAGCTGTTAACATTATGGATAACAATTCTTTTTTATTTATATTCATATTATCCAGGGAAGAAAGGCCTGGCAGAAACCACTGAGGGTAAGAGGCCTATTCCAAAGGCCCCATCCCCACCCCAGAGGGAGGAAGCATCAAGGGAAGAAAGGCCTGGCAGAAACCACTGAGTGTAAGAGGTCTATTCCAAAGGCCTCATCCCCACCCCAGAGGGAGGAAGCATCCAGGGAAGAGAGGCCTGGCAGAAACCACTAAGGGTAAGAGGCCTATTCCAAAGGCCCCACCCCCACTCCAGAGGGAGGAAGCATCCAGGGAAGAAAGGCCTGGCAGAAGCCACTGAGGGTAAGAGGCCTATTCCATCACCCGCAGCAACAGACCCACCATTGCCCGCCGCCACCTCTGCTCTCACCCTGGGCAATGGAGGTGAGGGAGGCGGAGGAGGGAGAACCCACCGCCAGCCATAATCAAAGAAGCATGCAAGTAACTTAACTAAAACAATGTAGTCTGCAATTATAGCAATGTAGAGATTTGATATAGTGGACTTTTCCTTCATACTAAGTTTTTTCTTTTACTTTCATAACAAATGAAGTAGAACTGTGGTTTTTTTTAAACTGATAATATGCATGATAATACTTTGTTTTTAACTGTAACAACATGTATGATGTGAGGATACTGGTGTAGAAACCGGCAAACCATGCCAGAAATTTTTGCCAAGAGAACCCTATTGACTAGAACAAAAGGCAAAACAAAAGAGGCAAGTTAGATGAAACAGGATGCTTAACACAGATCAAAAGAAGGGGAGAGATGGGAGAGGGAGAGGAGAAATACAGTGTTGCAAAGAACAATACTGCATAGGAACATGGAATGTAAGGTCGATGAACCAAGGAAAACTGGAAGTGGTGAAAAATGAGATGGAAAGAATAAACATTGACATCTTGGGAATCAGCGAGCTAAAATGGACAGGGATGGGTGAATTCAACTCAGGAAACCATCACATCTACTACTGTGGTCAAGGAAACTTCAGAAAAAATGGAGTAGCCATAATTGTCAACAAAAGAGTGAGAAAAGCAGTAATGGGATACAATCTCAAAAATGATAGAATGATGTCAGTCAGAATACAAGGCAAACCTTTTAATATCACTGTAATCCAAATATACGCACCAACCACGGGTGCAGATGAAGCCACAGTGGACCAGTTCTATGAGGACCTACAAGACCTCATAGAACAGACACCAAGAAATGATGTCCACATTATCTTGGGAGATTGGAATGCCAAAGTAGGAAATCAAAAAGTAGATGGAATAACAGGCAAGTTTGGTCTTGGAACACAGAATGAAGCAGGGCTAAGATTGAAAGAGTTCTGTCAAGATAACACACTGGTCATAGCAAACACCCTCTTCCAGCAACACAAGAGGCAACTTTACACCTGGACATCACCAGATGGCCAACATCAAAACCAGATTGATTGCATACTCTGCAGCCAAAGATGGAGAACCTCCATACAGTCAGCAAAAACAAGACCTGGAGCAGACTGTGGCACAGATCACAACCTACTAATAGCAAAATTCAGACTTAGACTAAAGAAAATAGGGAAAAGAATCAGGCCAGACAGATATGACCTAGACAACATCCCTAAGGAATACACGGTGGAGGTGAGGAACAGATGTAATGGTTTGGAATTGATAGACAGAGTGCCAGAAGAATTCTGGACAGATGTGCGGGACATCATGCAGGAGGCAGCAAGGAAAACCATACCAAAAGAAAAGAAGCATAAGAAAGCAAAGTGGTTGTCTGATGAGACTCTTAAAATAGCAGAGGAAAGAAGGAATGCAAAAGGCAAAGGAGAAAAGAAAAAATACAGTCACTTGAACACAGAATTTCAAAGAAAACCAAGGAGAGACAAGGAATTCTATTTAAATGAACAGTGCAAAGAAATAGAGGAAAACAACACAAGAGGCCGGACTAGAGATCTTTTCAAAAAAATGGGGAAATCAAGGGAACATTCAAAGCAAAAATGACCATGATAAGGGACAAAGACGGCAAGGAATTAGCTGATGCAGATTAAGAAAAGATGGAAAGAATACATAGAGGAACTTTACAAAAAGGACCTCAACACCACTGATAATCACAATGAAGAGAACATTGAACTTGAGCCAGACATCCTAGAGAGTGAAGTCAGAAAGGCCCTAAAAAGCACTGCAAACAACCAAGCTAGTGGAGATGACGGTATCCCAGTTGAATTTTTCAAAACTCTAAAAGATGACGGAATCAAATTACTGCATTCGATATGCCAGCAGATCTGGAAATCAAAACAGTGGCCAAAGGATTGGAAAAGATCAGTATACGTTCCAATCCCAAAGAAGGGATTGCCAAAGAGTGTTTAAATTATCGAACAATTGCACTCATCCCACACGCTGGCAAGGTGATGCTCAAGATAATACAGGATAGACTTCAGCAGCACGTGGAGAGAGAATTGCCAGAGGTGCAGGCGGGTTTCAGAAGAGGCAGGGGGACTAGAGACCACATTGCTAATATATGGTGGATCATGGAGAAAACAAAGGAATATCAGAAACAAGTATACCTCTGCTTTATTGACTACACCAAGGCCTTTGACTGCGTGGACCACAATAAAATGTGGCAAGTACTTAAAGAAATGGGAACACCAGAACACCTCATATGCCTCATGAGAAATCTGTACAAGAGTCAAGAAGCAACAGTTAGGACAGAACACGGAATGACAGAATGGTTTGGAATAGGAAAAGGAGTAAGACAAGGCTGCATTTTATCACCCTACCTTTTCAACCTATACACAGAGCACATAATGTGCAATGCAGGGATGCAGGAATCACAGTATGGGATAAAAATTGCTGGGAGAAACATCAACAATTTGAGATATGCAGACGATACCACCCTAATGGCAGAAAGTGAGGAAGATTTAAAGAAGCTACTGATTAGGTTGAAAAAAGAGAGTGCAAAAGCTGGCCTGAGACTTAACATCAAGAAAACCAATATAATGGCAACAGGCCCTATCAGCACCTGGAAAGTAGATGGGGAAGAAATAGAAGCAGTGACGGATTTTACTTTCTTGGGATCTAGGATCACTGCAGATGGTGACTGCAGCCATGAAATAAAGAGACGACTGATTCTAGGGAGACAAGCCATGAGAAACCTGGGGAACATAGTGAAAAGTAGAGACATCACCTTGCAAACAAAAATCCGTATAGTCAAAGCAATGGTATTCCCGGTGGTAATGTATGGATGCGAGAGCTGGATCATTAGGATGGCTGAGCGCAGAAGACTAGATGCCTTTGAGATGTGGTTTTGAGAGTACCCTGGACAGCGAGGAGAACAAATAAGTCAATCTTGAAAGAAATCAGTCCTGACTGCTCCTTAGAAGGTCAAATAGTAAAGATGAAGCTGAAGTACTTTGGACACCAAATGAGAAGAGAGGATTCACTTGAGAAAGCCTTGATGCTGGGAAAGGTGGAGGGCAAAAGAAAAAGGGGACAGCCAAGGATGAGATGGCTGGATCGCATTGTGGACGCAGTGGGCACCAACCTGAGCGGGCTGAGATGGGTGGTGGAGGACAGGGGTGCCTGGAGGGTCCCATAGGGTCGCAAAGGGTCGGAATGGACTGTGCGGCTGAACAACAACAACAAAATTTATATTATCCAATTCTGTCAATGAGGTGATAGTCGACTCCAGCTTAAAATCAATTTTATAGATCTCTGATATCTCTTTCTCAATTAATTTCCAAAAAGCATCTGTCACTTTACAGCTCCACCACATATGCTCATATGTTCCAAGATTGCTTTTACATCTCCAACAATTTCTCGTTCTGTTGTTATCCATTCGATGTAACTGAACCGGAGTCAAGTACCACCTCCATAATATTTTATAATTATGCTCTTTTAATCTAATCAAAAGATTTCTCATAATTCTTCTCTTCCATTTATTTTCCAATTTGATTCAGGAATTCTTATATTTAAGTCCTACTCCCATAACATCCTTGTTTAAAATTTTGTATATTTTACTTACTAACCCTTTTATCCCCATTTCTCCTTTTCTTATTTTGCAAATCATCTCTTCAAATTCTTTTTTATCCCTCTGTAAACTAAGCTCATCTTTATATCTCTTCCCCCATTTATTTACCAAAATTACTTGTAACCAATTCAATTTCATCTGTTTGAACACTTCAGTGGTTCAGGTTTATCACACATCTTTATCCAATCTTTCAACAGAAACACATCCTTTCTCAAAAGTATGTCCTTTATCCTTTTGTCTACTTTTACAGGAAACGTCTTTATTTCTTCCATATCCATTATCGGAGATACTTCTGGTGTGAGTTTCCCCCAAGTATTTTTCCAAACTGGTTATTTGTCTTTATCTTTATTTCCTTATCCAAAAAAATTGTGTTACCATTTCATTGTAATTCTTTCATCTCTATCTCATCCCAGATAACCTCAGACTTTGCTATAATCTTTGCAATATTTTTAACTGAAATGCTCTATAATAATATTTAATATTCGGAAGACCCAGACCACCTTCTTTTTGCGGTACATACCATAAACTTTTTGTAATTCTTGGTGTTTCCCCTCCATTACAAAAAGTATCTAACATACTCTGAAAATTCTTTATATATTTTTCCTTTAATTGAATCGGAAGAACATCAAATAAAAAGTTTATTTTTGGCAGTAACTTCATCTTACATAATGCAACCCTACCAAACCAAGACAAATTCAACTTACTATATTGCTTTATTTTTTTCTTTAATTTCCATTCTTTGTTTATCATAATTCAGTTTCTTAAGTTCTTCAATTTTATTTGTAATATTTATTCCTAAATATTTAACACTATTTTTAATTTGTATATTATATCTTTTCTTTATTTTTTTGTTCTTCATCTACATTACAAAAAATTGCCTCTGATTTATCCCAATTCAATTTTAATCCTGTCATTTCCTCGAATTCCCTCAGATGTACCTGAATTCGCTCCATTGCTTTTACCGGATTTTTCATTATAATCATCGTATCATCTGCGTATAAACTAATTTTTATTCCTTCTATTCCTTAAATCTTTATATGTTCCCTTATAAGTGTCGCTAATAGTTCCATAGCCATCACAAATAATATTGTTGATAATGGACACCCTTGTCTAGTACCAGCTTCTAATTTTATATCATCTGTAAATATCTCATTCACTTTCACTATAGTTGTACCTTTCAGATATAGCTGATCAATTAAATTTATAAATTTCATACCAAACCCAAAATTTCTTATAATTTCTTTAATTGTGACCCACTACAAAGAATCAAAAGCTTTAAAAATATCTAAAGATAACAATCCATTCTTTTCCCTATTTTGCTCCGCTATATCCACCAAATCCACCACTCTCCTTGTGAGATCTGCCATATATCTGCCCTTCAAAAACTCAGCTTGGTCTTTATTTATATATTCCTTCATAAATTCATTTAATCTATTTGCCAATATTGCGGTAAAATTTTTAGCATCCTGGTTTATCAATGAAATTGGTCTATATGATTCTATCTTCTCTGGATCTTTCCCCAGTTTAAGAATCAAAGCAACTACTGATCTATACCATGAAGTCGGTAATACTCCTCCATCTAACATATAATCAAACAGCTTCAGAAGTCTTGGAGTTACCAAATCTTTAAATTCTTTGTAGAATTCCGCAGTAACTCCATCCTCACCTGGCGCTTTATTCACTTTCAACCTCTGTATCACCTCTCTAATTTCTTTCTCTGTTATTAAGGCTTCCATTCTATCTTTATGTTCTATACTGACTTTAATTACCTTCCAATTTTCCAAATATTCCCTTAACCTTTCTACTTTTATCTTTTTTTCTCAGAATATAACTCTTGATAGAACCCTTTTATTATATCAACCTTCTCCTTTGTTTTGTTACATCTCACTCCTTGTTGATTTATCAAAACACCAATTTCTCTTTTAATTCTCTTTTCTTTCACAGCTCTGGCTAATAACTTTGAATTTTTATTACTATATTCAAAATATTTTCTTTTTAAATATATTAAGTTTTTTTTAACTTTCTCTATATTTTTACCTATTAACTCCCTTTTTAATCTCTGCATATTTTCAAAAATTTTCTTCTTTCCTGTTCTTATAAGCTCCTCCTGAAGCTGTTTAATTTCTTTTTCAATTTTCTCATGTTTATTCTTTAATTGTTTGTTCCTTATACTCTTTAATTTAATACATTCACCTCTAAAAACTGACTTAATGGCATCCCACACTATATTATATGTCACTTCTCCTGTATCATTCCATTGCCAATATTGATTCCAAATCATTTCCATATTTTCCTTATTTTTAGAATCACTAAACATTTTTGGATCATATCTCCAACTATTCTGTTTCCTCTCTATCAAACCTACTCCTAATTCCATTAAAATTTTTGTGTGGTCTGACTCTTTAAAAATTCCAACATCTATTTCTTCTATATTCTTAAGTATATTATCTGTAACAAAAAAGTAATCTATTCCAGAATATGAATTACGAACTTGCGAAAAGTAAGTATAAATTCTTTCTAAACCTATGAATTCCCTCCACGCATCTTTTAATCCTAAAAGATTAATCCAATTATCTAATATTTTCATTTTTGATCCTATTCTATCCCTTAACACATTAATACAATCCATATTAGACCTTATTAAATTAAAATCACCTGCTACTATCATTTTTACCGTCTTTTCTTTTGTCAAAATTCTATACACTTTATCTAAAAATGTATCTTGTTCATTTGGAGCATATATATTCACAAGAGTTATTTCTTCATCATCTATTATACCTTTTACAATCAAAAATCTACCTTCTGGTTCGGCAATGCTTTTT
This sequence comes from Bradypodion pumilum, assembly GCA_035047305.1. Classification (NCBI taxonomy): domain Eukaryota; kingdom Metazoa; phylum Chordata; class Lepidosauria; order Squamata; family Chamaeleonidae; genus Bradypodion; species Bradypodion pumilum. The sequence continues at coordinate 82,825,891 of JAWDJD010000006.1, forward strand.
GTCACAGTAAAACCCAATCTAGTTGAAATTAATATTGTGACCCCTCTTGCTTTTGATGTACCATATGCTTTTTCATAAATCTGTGTCCAACCTAAAAATAATTTATTTGTTGCCCCGATTTTTGATGTGTTTCTTGCAAAAAGATTATATCAGGACGATCTTTTCTAAGAGCTGATACCAATCTTTTGCATTTAACTTGGGAGCCAGTACCTTTCACATTCCATGTTAATATCTTAATAACCTTCATAGATACTTTTTACATAAAATCCCTCAATTCTATCATGATCCTCATAGGCGGTACAATTAACTAAACAATCTATCCCCATTAACCCAAAATTCATAAAACAACAAAACTTCAACAAAACTAAAAATAAAAATTTGTCCTTCAACACCCCTCTACTTTCTTTTCCAAAAAGCTGCCTCTGCATCTCCAAAGAGAGGGGGGGCACGGAAGATGTACCTAAATATCCACTATATGCTCAAGCGCTCTGTATTACTAATTTTCCCTGATTATCCATGTTACTAAATAATTATAAATATCCATCCCTCATCAGACTCTGTCACTTCAACCACACTCATTTCTCCAAGACTCCTCCCTCCTACTGCACCTCCTGTTTCTTCTTCGCTCTGCATCCTCTCAATTGCCCCTGTCTCCATCAATGCTTGCCTCAGAGATGACCATTCCAGTGTACCTCCTCTAATTAAACCAATCATTTGAAAGTATTCCAGAGGATCCATTCCCAAACCAATTGTGTGCAATTTTTTTTGCATAAAAATACCTCACTTGCAACAGAAACCTCCAATAATAGTTAATCCCTTGATCTCGGAGAATTTTTGTTGCAGGTTTCATTTTATATCTCCAATTTTGTTCCTTAAGAGAAATGTCAGTATAAATTTCCACATTGTCTCCATCAATTTTTAAGACACCAGATCCTATTTATTTTATATGAGCCATCACCTTCAATTTGTCACCAACGTTTGAAAATTTAACCAAGACATTACGAACTTTCCCCATCCTTTTTGACCCCAATCGAAATATGTTAACTATGTCTTCAGCTACAAAATTGAAATGCTAAGCTTCAGGGAGAGAGGCACAAAACTGGGATAACACAGTTAAGTTTTCCAATAGGAGGTGAGGAGAATGCGAGATAAAAAATAACAATATTCCAACACGATAATCCAGGAGATAATCATCCAAAAAAGAAAAAAACCAGTCTCAGTCAAGAAGTTAAACTACTAAATTCAAAAAAATAAAAAAAGTTTCAGTTAAATCCACAACGTTCCAAACCGCCGCGGCGGTTTCCAGACGAGAACCCTCCTCCCTTCTTCTCTGACCCACACACTTCAAAACCAGTCTCAGCTTTCCGTTCTTTTTTCCTTCCTTTTCCTTCCTATTCTTTCGTCCTCTCTCCCTTCTCTCTTCTTCTCACTTTCCCTCCTTCAATCTATTCCAATGCTCCAATCTTATCCAACCATTTACCTTCCCCGACTTCTTTCCACCTCTTAAATTTCGATTCTGTTTTCACTCACTGCCATTACTCCTTCCCGTCCTTTCTCTTCCACTTGCAAACTATCACCTCCCCTTTACTTTCCACACTTACTTGACCTCCTTTAGGCACGAGCCAACTCCACTCCAGGGATTGTCGTCATTCGCCGGCAACATTTGATTATTTTCTTTTTTTTTCTTTGGAGCCTTTTAAAAGACACCAGAGTCCCATCAACCCCAGACAGCTCGTTTGGCGCAGCCTGTGCTGCACCACACTCACAGTCCGTTCTTTGAACTTCGACTCCAATGCAAACCACAACAACTGAGAAATTTATCCAAGGCTCCGAATATCACTTTTCCGAGAGTTTAAACTTTAGTTTTTAACAGTTATTTACATTAATTCTCCATTCCAAGCGTGAGCAGATCTGAGTACGTGTTACTCAGGCAGTGCGTTAGCCACACCCCCGATATTGTGTTTTTGAATTTTCTGTAAGCTGCTTCGAGTCATCCATTGGATTGAGGGAAGCGGGATATAAATAAAACATCATTATTATTATTGTCATTATTGTCATTATTGTTATTATTGTTATTATTTCATTGTAGGGAGGCAGGGCCTCCTGATGGATTCCAGAGGGAACTGGGAGATTTGCCTCTGGATTGGTGACACAATTCACCCGAGGCTCTTTTTGACCTGTGGTACAGAATGATGACCGGGGCCTTGGATGAAATTGCACCACTACGGCCTCTCAGAGCCCATGGAGCTAGGTCACCCCCGTGGTTCACGGAAGGGCTGCGGGAGCTCAAACGGGCAAAGAGACGCCTAGAGCACTGTTGGGTGAAGACCCACAGGGATTCCAATTGGACACTAGCTAGAGCCGCTATTAGGGCCTACCTAGTGGTGGTGGGGGTGGTGAGGCAGCAATACTTCACCCTTATTGCCTCTGCTGATAATCACCCAGCCACCCTGTTCCAGATAACCAGGTCTCTCCTTGGTGGTGGTGGTGGGGGGTGTCTGGTGCCCAGTTGGCAGAGTTCAGCTGAGGACTTTGATGACCATCTGGTAGAGAAACTCGCTCAAATTTGCTCGGGGTTTAATCCTGGCGTGGATAGGAATGGTCCGGAGGGAGCTAGAGCACAGTCTTGCCATGTCACCTGGGATCGGTTCAATCCAGTTGCCCCGATGAAGTAGACAGGCTCCTTGCAGCTGTCCATGCCACCACATGCCCATTGGACCCTTGTCCTGCCTGGCTGGTGAAAGCCTCCAAGGCAGTGACAGGTGGCTGGGTTGGGGCTATAATTAATGCATCTTTTCGGGAGGGGTGTTTCCTGCACCTTTAAACATGCCTTGGTGTGCCCCCTCCTGAAGAAACCATCCCTCGACCCAGCTGTCCTAACCAATTATAGGCCTGTCTCCAACCTCCCCTTTTTAGGGAAGGTGTTGGAGAAGGCAGTGGCGCGTCAGTTGCAGGGTGTACTGGATGAAGCGGATTATCTAGACCCCTTCCAGTCAGAATTCAGGCCCAGATATGGTACCGAGATGGCATTGGTCACACTGATAGATGATCTCTGGCAGAAGCGGGATGGTGGTCATCTGTCCGTCCTTGCTCTTCTTGACCTCTCAGGAGCCTTCAATACCATTGACCACGGTATCCTTCTGGAACGGCTCTGAGGATTGGGGATCCAGGATTGTGGTCCTGGTTTTCCTCATTTCTGAGGGGTCGGACCCAGTCGGTGTGGTTGGAGAGTGAGAGATCCAGCCCTAGGCCCCTCCATTATGGGGAGCCTCAGGGCTCAGGGCTCTCTCCTCTCCTATTTAACATCTACATGAAGCCGCTGGGTGAGATCATCCGTTCCCACAGGCTATGGTACCATCAGTACACGGATGACACTCAGTTGTACATCTCGGCTCGTGGGGACCCCAGTGATGCTGTCAAAGTCCTTTCCAGGTGCCTGGAAGCTGTTGGGGGCTGGATGGGGGCTAACAGGCTACAACTGAATCCCAGCAAGACTAAGTGGCTATGAATAAGGGGCCCTGTGTTATCCCGGAAGCTACCATCTTTGGTTCTGGATGGGGCTATTTTGCCCCAGACAGACCCAGTGCACAACTTGGGGGTCTTCCTGGATTCACGGCTGCTGCTAGAAGAACAGGTGGCAGCAGTGGCCAGGAGGGCTTTCGCCTAACTTCAGGTGATTTGCCAGTTGTGCACGCTCCTGTACCGGGACTCCTTGCTCATGGTCACTCACGCTCTGGTGACCTCCAGACTAGATTATTGTAATGCACTCTGCATGGGGCTGCCCTTGATGACCATTCGGAGGCTACAACTGGTCCAGAACATGGCGGCCCAAGTGGTGATGGGGTGTGGACATTATGCCCATGCCTCACCACTGCTTTGGGAGCTGCACTGGTTACCAGTTTGTCTCCGGGTGCAATTCAAGGTGCTGGTTTTGACCTTTAAAGCCCTATATGGTAGTGGGCCAGGATACCTAAGAGACCGCATCGCCCTAAGGACGTCTTTCCATCGAACCAGAGCGGACCGGAGGCGCTCTCTAATTGTTCCATCAGCCAGAGGGGCTTGCCTCTCTGGCACAAGGAAGAGGGCCTTCTCCGTGTCCGCACCGGCCCTCTGGAACCTCTTGCCAACAGAGTTATGGCTCCAGACAGAATTGCTGCCCTTCAGAAAGGAGCTCAAAACCTGGCTGGTGGGCCAAGTATGGGGTGCTGGTAGAAGGGTGTCCACCTTGGGTTGGTTGATAAAGCTCAGAATCCTTCCCTGCTTTGGGTCCAGGACTCTTTTTAGTGGTGAGGGGGTTGTTTTTAACTGTTTTTATCTGTTGTTTTATTTTGTGATTGTAAGCCACCCTGAGTCGGCCTTGGCTGAGTGGGCGGTGAAGAAATTGAACTAACTAAATAAATAAATGGTGCAAAACATTTTCATCATATTCATCATTTTAATTTGTTTTTAACCTGACAAAAGGAAGAATGGCTAATTATTTAAACAAGATTTTCTTACTGATCACTTTAAAGGTTTTCTTACACATACACACCCTCGCCACAGGCAAACAGACAATTGCCTTTTTACAGAACACCCCCACCCACCCACCCAAATACCAGTTTGTGTAGTCCTTACCAGCTATTCTTAAGAGCATGGGATGTGACTGACATGTTCCTACTTAAAATTTCAACCCAACATAGAGGCAGTGTAAACAGGCAATATAGCCCGCTATTTGGGGCAGGTTGATCTGATTACATGAAGACTTCAATCAGGACAACCTCTCCTATTAGGGGGCTCAAATAAATTGTTACACTGCATTTTATCCCTTCTCCAGAACACATGCAGCATAAAATACAGTGGGCCACAGGACAAAACAGTGTGGGGCTGTGTTACAGCAAATCAACAATCAGTAGTAATTGCTTTAACCCCACCCCCATACCTGCCACTGATGAAGCTCAGTGGCAGAGGTGGGATAAAAACTGAACATCCACTTTACAGCTGACTGGCACAGCTGTACAGGTAAGGCATTTCATAATGTGGGTGCTTTGGTGTATGCAAACCAAGACACAGGACACAGCCTCGGGCTGGGTTAACTCAGGTTTATTGCATCGTGGACAGAGGGAACATGAGGTAATGGCGGATCGATAGCTCTTTATATACAGTAGTAATACATTTGAACGTGGTGCCATGGTAGCCCATTGGCTACTGTCTGCGTGACGTCATTGCGGGTCACGCCCTTCTTGTCCAGGTGTAGGTGGTGGCGGGAAAACTTCCCGCGCTGTTGCCTTTGATGAGTTCGGACCAAGAGAGCTTGGACGCTCGCTGCTGCCAGCTGGTGGTCATTAGCTCGCGTCCTATTACAGGGTTTATATGATACAGCTGAAGGTTACATTGTTGCTATAGGCAAGGTTACATTGGCTCAGATACATTGTAATCCATGTGTAAGATAAAACCAACAGAACACAACACCCCTCCCCCCTAGGACGAGACAAAGTCTCGAGCCCACACTTAAACACACTCCCCCCCCCTTAGGAGACAAAGTCTCTCAGCCAAGATGGCTTATTTCGAACACGCTGGGGTCTCGATGCGGGCCGCCTCTCCCCGGGTTTGCTACCTTCTCTTTGTCCCCTGGTTTCCTGTCCTGTAATTGGAGAGGGAGACTCGTTAGTGACTTGCCGCGGCTCCGCGGCGTTGTTGGGAGGTGTGCTCTTTCTTAGGGAGGAACCGGGGGCACTGGGGGCTAACGAAAAACCCCTCTTCTCGCTTGGATGGGTGGGGGAACACTCCTGAAAACCCCCCCGGCTCGCAAAATCAAAATCAAAATTACAATCGGGGGCAGCGGTCGCGAACTCCTCTCCCCCTTCCCCGGCCCCTGATAGGACTGGCGTATCAAAAGGGTATGAGTCGGGGCCGCTGCTTCTGCCTTCCCCCCTTGCTTGGGACTGTTGTCCACTGCTGTCTCCCCCTTGGGTTAAGCGGGTGGGGGAGAACCCTAACGCTGAATCCTGTTGCTGAGCCCCACTGACTGGCCCACTCACTCGGTGCCTCAGTTGGTCTGCGTGCCTCCTCCAGAGGAGGCCGGTGTTAGTCTCGACCCGGTACGACACTGGCCCCGTCTGTTCTACAACCGTCCCTGGTACCCAGGCTGGCCCTGCGCTGGAATAGTTCCTGCAGTGAACAGGGTCACCGGCGGCGAAACCTTTCGAGACTGCCAACCCTATGTTTTTCCCTTTATCCTCGACTCTCGTCGGGTCTAGCCTGGACAGGATTGTGGTCAGTTTTCGCCGCATCAAGAGCTCTGCCGGCGAGTAGCCTGACGCTAAGGGGGTTACCCTATACGCTAAGAGGAACTGGCATACTTGGTGATTCAGGTCCCCCGGGCCCATGCGCCGCAGCGCCTCCTTTGTTGTACGCACCAGCCGTTCCACTTGGCCATTCGTGGCCGGGTGAAACGGTGCGGATGTGACATGCCGAATGGCGTTTGCCTCCATGAATGCTCCGAACTCAGCGGAGGTGAAACAACTAGCGTTATCGCTGACTAAAGTGTCGGGTAAACCGAACGTGGAAAAGACTCTCCTTAGCTGGCTAATTGTCGTGGCGGAGGACGTGCTCTTTACTGGGATAACCTCCAGCCACTTGGAGAACGCATCCACCACCAGGAGAAACATGGTTCCCCGGAATGGGCCAGCGAAATCTACGTGCACTCTGGACCATGGCCCCCTTGCTGTGTCCCATTCCCTATGCGGAAGACGGGCCGCCTCAGGTCGGGATCCCTGGCATGCCTCGCAAGTTGCGACCATGTGCTCAATGTCCGCGTCCAGCTGTGGCCACCAGAAGTAACTCCGGGCCAGCGCCTTTGAACAAACTATGCCCGGGTGGCTGACGTGCAGCAGTTCGAGCACCCTCGTCCGCAGGGGCGTAGGGACCACCACCCGTTGGCCCCACAAAAGGCACCCCCTTTCTAGGGACAACTCTAGCTTTTTCCGAAAGAATGGGTCGAACTCTGTACTCGGGGACGATGCCGGCCACCCCTTCTGTACCCATGAACTAACTTTCTCCAGCGTTCTGTCCTTGCCTGTCGCCCTAGCAATGTCGGCTGGTACTATTGGGGGTGCGTCTAAAACCTCAATTAGCAACACCTGGCGGTCTCTTTCTACTCTCGCCTTTTGGTCGTCCGACAAGGGCAAAGGGGATCTCGACAGTGCATCAGCATGGCAGATCTCCTTTCCGGGCCGGTACTCCAACTCATGTTGGTATGCGTTGAGGAAAATAGCCCATCGCAGCATTCTCGGGGACAGGATCTGCGGCGTGGGCTTGCTTGCCGTGAAAATCCCTAACAGTGGCTTGTGATCGGTCACGATTTTGAACGGGCGGCCATACAAAAAATCGTGAAATTTTTTGGTTCCCGCTACTATTGCTAACGCCTCCCTGTCGGTTTGTGCGTAATTTCGCTCCGCTTGGGACAGGGACCTTGAGTAAAACGCTACCGGGGCCTCCCTTCCGTCCTCCAACACGTGGCAAAGCACCGCCCCCACCCCCACCGGGGATGCATCACAGACTAGGACCACTGGCCGTTTGGGGTCGAAGTGCGTCAGGATTGCCTCAGATGTTAGGAGTTGCTTTAGCTCTTTGAACGCCCTCTCGTGCTCGTCACCCCACATCCATGTCTCCTCCTTTTTAAGTAACCGATGGAGCGGTTCGGCCACGGACGCCTTCCGCGGGAGGAATGTATGGTAAAAATTGAGGAGCCCCAGGAAGGACTGTAGCTCGGTTTTGGATGTGGGGCGAGGGGCCTTTTTAATGGCTGCTACTTTGGATTTAGACGGCTTAATCCCCTCGGGTGTGATCCGGAACCCTAAAAACTCGACCTCGGTTTCGAAAAAGACACATTTGTCCTTCCTCAATCTCAGCCCCGCTTTCTCGAACACGGTCAGTACTTTGTCCAACCTCTTTGCCAGTTCAGCCTCACTCCCCCCTGTTATCAACACGTCATCAAAATAAGGCAACACCCCCTCCAGTCCCTTCAGGAGGCGTTCCACAAGCGACTGAAAAAGGCCGGGTGCCGAGTTCACGCCAAACTGTAACCGCGACACCTGGAACGCTCCTTTATGTGTAACTATCGTTTGTGCCGCGGCCGTGGCGGGGGTCACAGGAAGTTGCTGATAGGCTTGTGCCAAATCGAGTTTAGCGAAACACTTTCCCCCATTCAGCCTGGCCAAAAGGTGGCTGATCACTGGCACCGGGTATGCATTAGGGCGGATCGCCTTGTTAATTGTACACTTATAATCAGCGCAAATGCGCACCTCCCCGTTAGCCTTTAGAGCCGTTACAATTGGAGTTTCCCACTCCGCGGAATCAACAGGAATAAGAATCCCCTGGCCCACCAGTTTGTCCAGTTCCGCCTCTATCTTGTCCTTGAGTGCGAACGGCACCCTGCGCGGTTTGAGTCTTATCGGGCGGACCTCCGGGTCTATGTCGAAAGCTACAGGGGGTCCCTTGAACTTTCCGAGTCCTTTCTTAAAAACGGCGGGATGCGCATCGCAAACCGCTTGTATTGGGTCCCCCCCCACGGTATGCACTCCCCCTATGAACAAACCTAAGGGCTGAAACCACTGTGTCCCTAGGAGGCTACAGCTTCCCCCCTTGAGGACAACTAGGGGCAGTTCCGCAGAATGTCTCTTAAAATTGACCCGAAATTTCCCGACCCCCAACACCGGAATGCTGTTTCCCTGTACGTCTCGTAGCGTGGACCTCAACGCTTTAAGTTTGGGCCGCACGTGGGGGTCGATTTTCAAGAACTCTTTCTGGGGAATTATAGAATAGGAGGACCCCGAGTCAATTTCCATCTTAATAGGGGCCCCTTGTACTAATACCTCAACGAAGTAATGGGACTGTCCCGCGGACACGCTGAACACTGGGGCGTCGTCCTCGCTGTCGTCCGAGACGCGGCCCACGCCATCCTGCTTCCTCGTGGTCTGGGCGCCATCTTTGGGCCTCGCTGGACGGTCCGGTCTGGCCGCACGGTCTTGTGACTGCCTCCGGCCCTCCTTCCGTTTTCTGCATGCCTTGGCGATGTGCCCCCGACGGCCGCAGGTGTAACACTCGGCCTTCCTGAACGGGCATCTCGCGCGCTCATGGGCCGCTCCGCAACCCTCGCAGCGTCGACCACCCTTTCGGACCTTCTGGACCTCATCGCCGTCGCTGCCTTCCGTAGACGACTTTGAGGCCCGTCGAGTTGCGTGCACTGACTGTCCGGACTTCCCGTGCACCGAATTTTCCGCCTTGCCGGCTCTAGGACGCCACTCACGCCACTGGTGCATCTCGTCCACTCCAGCATTCGTGGACTCTGCGGCTTCCGCGGCCTCTACGACCTCTGCCAGCGTGGGTGGCGGCTCCTTGTTCATCAAGCTGCGCTGTACCTCCTTGTCTTTCAGGCCACACAACACGCCGTCCCTGAGGGCCATCTCTAGGATGTCGCCCCATTTACAGGGGGCGGCGGCTATCCTCATGGCGGCCACGAATGCCTCAACCGACTCATCCGGCGCTTGGACTCGCCTCCAAAACGCGCTCCGAGCGGGAAACATTGCCCTCGAGGGACAGAAGCGCTCTCGCAGCAGCTTCATGATGTCGTCCGCCTTAAATTCGCTCACCTTCTTCGGAGCGATGATGCCCACCAGCGTCCGCTTGGTTTCCATCCCGAGCATTCTGGTGAGGATGGCCCTCTTCCTCTCCTCGTCGTCTCCTTTGACTCTGAGTTCCACCAGTGCCGCCTGGAAGTCCATCTCAAGCAGCTCCCAGTCTTGCGGTTTGGTGATGTTGAACCCGCTCTGTGCCCTGGCTGTTCCGTGGGGATCCATGATCCCACCTTCGTCGCCAATTTGGTGTATGCAAACCAAGACACAGGACACAGCCTCGGGCTGGGTTAACTCAGGTTTATTGCATCGTGGACAGAGGGAACATGAGGTAATGGCGGATCGATAGCTCTTTATATACAGTAGTAATACATTTGAACGTGGTGCCATGGTAGCCCATTGGCTACTGTCTGCGTGACGTCATTGCGGGTCACGCCCTTCTTGTCCAGGTGTAGGTGGTGGCGGGAAAACTTCCCGCGCTGTTGCCTTTGATGAGTTCGGACCAAGAGAGCTTGGACGCTCGCTGCTGCCAGCTGGTGGTCATTAGCTCGCGTCCTATTACAGGGTTTATATGATACAGCTGAAGGTTACATTGTTGCTATAGGCAAGGTTACATTGGCTCAGATACATTGTAATCCATGTGTAAGATAAAACCAACAGAACACAACAGGTGCCATCCCTGTGAAGGTTCACCTCAATAAAACCTTCTCTGTCATTCTCCATGTCAGCACCAGGAAATGTGCAGTTTGTGATGAAGTACAAAAGCTTGCATCAGAATGATTAGGGGACTGGAACACCTTCCTTACCATGGTTGGGCCTCTTCACTCTTGAACAACAGCGTCTAAGAGGTGACCTGATTGAAGTTTATAAAATTATGCATGGTGTGTACAAAGTAGATAAGGAAAAACTGTTTTCCCTGTTGCACAACACTAGAACTAGCGGACACTCCATGAAACTTTTGGGTACTAGTTCTCAAACAAATAAGAGAAAGTACTTTTTCACCCAGAGGATCACTGGACTAAGGAACTCCCTGCCAGAAGAAGTGGTGACAGCTGTCAGTCTTGACAGCTTTAAGAAAGGATTAGACAAGTTCATGGAGGACAAGGGTATTAATTGCTATAATTATGGATACCTAAGGACAACCTCCGGGTTGGAGAGATAGGCAGGATATCTCTCAATGCAATTTCCAGGGAATCCTAAACATGTGAAGACGTCTGCTTGGGAATACCCTGTAGCAATTGGTGAGCCACTGTGTGAGACAGAATGCTGGACTGGATGGGCTGTGGCCTGTTCCAGCACAGCTGTTCTTATGTTCTTATCACTGTTCCCATTCTTTCTCTCAGAATGATTAACCTGTGACTTTAATTTCAATACAGTGGAACCTCGGTTAACGTAATTAATGCGTTCTCCGGGACATTTCTTACAGCGAATATTACTTTAACCAAATTTCCCACAGGAATGCATTGAATGCAGTTTTCTATAGGAATGCATTGAAAACCAAAGTACATTAACCGAAACATGGTAATCCCATCGGAATGCATTGTAAACCAATTAATCTGTTCTGGGGAAAATTCCGTAAACTGAGTCACTATTTTCTATTTATTTCCTTTTGTTGTGTGATTTTTATGTTAACCGAGACATATGTTAACTGAGGTTCCACTGTGTTTGTTTGTTTTTCATATACAACTTTGTGTCTTAAATGGAAAGTATTTTCTCTCTGGGGAATTTCTCTTCCTTTTGAAATGTAGAAAATGTTAGAGGTTGAACGATGATGAATAACAATAGTAATTAATAATAATAACTGTTTATTTCTTTATAATTACAGGAACATTACCACAGTATAACTACATACAGAATGACAGTTGGAAGTGCCTGTTGGAACTCAGGTAAGCACCTTCACCCCTTGTGGGAGGGGCTAGCAGCCAGATGCATGATGGTACCTGTATTCCATAATATGGGTTTGATGTTTATATTTAACAATACCGCTTCTAACATCAAACTCATTGGAAAATAAAGTACAGTAGTGTTACAACAACAGTATTCAAATATTTACACATAGTTTTCAAGACAAATATAAATGATGTTTTGAAGGAAGAGGTTTTGTAAGAATGTCTGCTATTTGTTCTTTGGTAACACAATGTATTTTGAAAGTTGTCATACATGTTTGTATTTTATGTCAATGTGTCTTGATCTGTGACCAATTGCATCTGCTTTGGATATTTCAATGGCAGCTTTATTATCTTTGTGAATTGTTATGGGATTGACAGGTTTTTCCCAAATAAAAGTTGTTAGATCATTAAACCAAATTAAATTGTTAGCTGCTTGTGATAAGCATACATATTCAGCTTCAGTAGTTTAAGTTGACACCAATTTTTGTTTTCCTGTGTACCAATATACTGGGCAATCGTTTAACATTATTATATATCCTGAGGTACTTTTCCTTGATTTTGTATCTCCTGCCCAATTAGCATCAGCATGACACGCAATATTGGGGAAATCAACCTGTTTAGGGGCAAGTGACATTTTTGCGTCTATTGTAAATGTAAAATATCTTAATATTCTTTTTACTGTATTCCAGTGAAATACTTTAGGTTTATTCATATGTCTGGACAGTAAATTCACAGCCAGATTAATGTCTGGTCATGTCCACTTTGCAATGTGTAACAGTGACCCTATTACAGATCTACACGATGTGTTTTCATTGAAATCTTCATCCTCATTATGATTAATTTTTTAAAAAAATCAGTCTGCATAGGAGAGTCACAAGGTTTATAGTCTAACATATTACAATTTTTAATTAATTCAAATATTTTATCTCTTTGCAAAAAAGTGAATCCGTCAATTGTTCTTGTAATTTTTACTCCAAGATATTTATCTACCTTGCCTAAAGCCTTGAGTGAAAAATGTTTCTTTAAATCATTTGCGAATTTACCACATTGTATTTTGTCCTTTCCTATGAATAAAATGTTGTCTACATATACTAAAACTTTCTCCACATTATTTGTTCCCCTTCTGATGAAAACACATTTGTCTGCATCTGAAGCTATAAAACCCATTGCTTCCAATTCCTTAGATAGACAGTCATACCATCTTTTTCCAGATTGTTTTAAACCATATAGGCTTTTGTTCAATAACCATACATCTCCCTCTTCCTTGTCAATACCTAATGGAGCTTTTACATAAATTTCCTTGTCCAGTTCAGCATGCAAATAAGCGGTCTGTACATCAAACTGATACACTTTTTCTTCTAATATGGAGGCAATTACTAGGACAGTTTTTACGCTCCCAACTCTTACAGTTGGAGCATAAGTTTCTGTATAATCCTCAAGAAAAGTTTGTGAAAATTGTTGAGCCACTAGTCTAGCCTTATAGAGAACCTGATTATTATCGACAGGTTAAATTTTAAATATCCACCTTGTTCCTATCAGTTTTTTTCTTCAGGATTATTTTTCACAGGTGTATATACTTGCATTTCCTTTAAGCTGTTCATTTCTTTCTGCATAGCCAATTTCCAATTTTGTTGTTTGTCTGGAGGAAGTCTTAATATGTCTTGATAATTATTTGGGGTGATGTAAGAATGTTTAATTGTCATCACATAATCTTCAAACTCTTTGGATAATTTATCTTTGTTTATTCTGGCGGACACTCTTGGGTATAAATTAGTTAAATTATTATCTGTTTGTTGACTAATTTTATCATTTTCGGGAGGCTATATCAATTGAATTATTTGTAGTTTCAGTATACAAGTCAACCTCATCTGTTTGGCTTTCTTGTGAAACACTAGAATGTGTCTTTCCTTTTTTACTATTACTATTGATGTCATGTTCATTTATAATTACTTCATTGGAATGAATTTTACTCCAGTTGCTGTTTTCATAGAATACCAGAAACTATTACTTTCCCTTGTTTGTCTAAAAATCTGTAAGCTTTGGACCCAGGTTTATAACCCATAAATATTAATCTTTTGCATGTTTTACCCCTTTTTCTCCTCATCTGCTTTGGTATTAGAACTTCGGCCGATACACCAAATACATGTAGATGAGATAGCCTTGGTTTGCATCTGTGTGCCTCGTAAGATGTCATATTTATTACACTAGACCACACCCTGTTCAAAGTATAGTTGCAGTAAAGTATGTCTTCACCCCAATATGACTGATTCAAATTTGCATCCTCTAATACGCATCTTAGCATTGTTTGTAATACCCCATTTCTCCTTTCAGCAATGCCATTTTGAAATGCAGAGAATGGGGAATTAGTATAATGTATGATACCTTGTTTGATGGGCAATGCCCTGAATTCACCTGATAAGAACTCAGATCCCCGGTCAGTCATAATTTGTTTAATCTTAGTATCATTTTGTGTTTCAACTCTTTTATGGAATTCCTTAAATTTGGTAAAAGTTTCTGCCTTGTTTTTGCGGGTGTAGACAAACCCATACCTGCTATAGTCATCAACTATTGTCAAAATATTTCTTTTTTCCTAATGATTCCTTTAGTGGCCCTACCAGATGAATGAGTTGAAATGGTTGGGAAGTATTTCTTAATGAAGTTTTTGGCATGGGTGAAGTTTTTGTCTTTGAACATTTGCATATGGAACATTCGAGATAATTTTTACAACTTTAAATTTTCAACCCGTTAGAACAACACAACATTTTTCCAATTACAGGAAAACTCACATGTCCAAGTCTTCTATGGAACAAAAACGTAACGGCAAAGCAGTGTAGAAATCCAACTCCCAAAAAAAAACTGCTTGTGGCTATATGTTGTTCAAGTTCATATCATTTATTCTCATTCAACTTCATATCTTATATTTTGAAATAATCCAAACTTGTTTGTTCCTTCCAATAGTCTTGTTCAATTCACAGACAAAATAAATCTTCTCAATTTTTCAGTAGCAAACAATGTCAGTTCATTCAACAAGGAAGTCTTCAGTATGTCCAAACGTATATTCAATATCTTTATAAATCTTGTATAAACCAGGTTATTAATTTCCAAAATCTAACGGTTTAAAGGTTTTTCAATTATTTCTTCCTCAGGAAAATATAACTTTATCTTCGCGTTCTAAATGGCCTCTAATGTAATTCTTTCAGTGCCAGAACATTCTGTTTGCTACTGAAAATTTGAGAAGATTTATTTTGTCTGTGAATTGAACAAGACTATTAGAAGGAACAAACAAGTTTGGATTATTTCAAAATATATGATATGAAGTTGAATGAGAATAAATGATATGAACGTGAACAACATATAGCCACAAGCAGTTTTTTTTTTGGGGGGGGCATTGCAAGTCTTCTATGGAACATGTGTCCACACTCATCATGAACTGGTTTCCCAAAAATTAACTTTTTTTCATTAACTTCAATTTTTGTACCTTCAAATTTATCTCGTTTCTCATTTTCCACAATTACTTCTGCTTCTCCTTCTTTATAAGGTTTAGTACTATCTGTAATTTCACCTTCCTCTTCTGATTCGGACCCAGCATGGACCCAGCATCGTTATTGATGTCAGCAGAGTTAGCGCACACCATTTCTTTGTTTTCATTCAAGTATATCAAATATGGTAACCCGTCTATTGTTTCATTTTTTTCAACATTTTTGCCATTTTTGTGACCTTTATCATTCCCTTTTGGAACAACACTTTTACATTTGTTTCATTTGATAATTTAACTATTGCTAATACATTAATGGGTATTTTTGAAACATAAAGTACAAAAATTCCCAAACCTAGAATAAAAAAAATTCCTTTTCCTAGTACCTTGGCAAAATTTTGATTTGCCATTCTAATTTTAAATGATGTTGCCACAAAAGATTGAAACAACTTTCTATTGTGCGATGTATGAGCAGTGGCTCCTTAATCTAACAACCAATGTAGGTCTTTATCATATAGTTCTGGATTATCTCCTTCAAATTTAACCCCATTGACCGAGTTATGTTCAGTTTTACTATATCCCCTTCCGAATTTATCATCTCTTCTAGGGCTAGGTGATCTTGATGTATATGATCGGTAGTAGTTGTGATTTTGCATGTGCCTATCTTGGTAGTCTGTTTTGTATGATGGTGGTTTTTCTTTGGTGTCATAATTTTTGCTATCTTGGGGCAATAATTTTAGATGATACCTTGAACCACAAATATAACAAGTTTGATGTGTATTTGCATTAATATTGAAATCTACCCTTTTTGTTGATCTGGAATCTTTGTGTATGATTGCCCTATCCTTTCTCAAATTATCTTCTGCAATAAGTCTACTTGATAATGATTCTAATGATATGTTCCCATAACTAATATTATCTAATTGACTTACAAAACTGTCCCAATTGGGATCTAGAGAGTTAATAATTACACTAATGAGACTCACATCGGTTATGGGTTCACCTCTTTGTATCAGTTGAGATCTCATCCCAATTAAATGTGACAGATGTTCCCCCATAGCTATTCCTGGTCGTAGTTTGTAGGAATGAAATTCCCTTGAAATTCTAGATGTTGTAATCCTATTTTTGCTATAGAATATATTGCATAGTTTGTTCCAAATTTCTGACAGAGTATGGCCACTGGGAATACTGGGGTACATTGCTGGTTCGATAAAACTGAGTAATAAATAGAATATTTTATGGTGTAGGCAATCTAATTCTAGACTCCAAGGTTTTGGAGGTGGATTTTTTTTATGAGAAATAATGCATTATCTCTCATAAGAAATAATTAAAATTGTTGTGCCCATTCGAATATGTTGTTACCTGTCACTTTAAGCTTGGTGAATTTGTTGGTTAAATCATAGTTTTTTTGGTTTTCATTCATTGTTAATATTTGTCTTTGGTGGTCAGGGACATTAATAAACTGACAGAACGGAATAGGTACACAGCCAGTTAGATTTTTTTTAAACGTCTTTGTGAGCAGAGAGTCACTGTTGAGCAACTGCACATGTCCTAGATTTGACACGTGCGCAGTATTCATTTGTTCTTGACTCTCGCTGGAGAAGGATCTCCTAAAGTCAATCAGCTCTGGTGATGCTCCCACAAAATATGGAGACCCCAAGAACTCACTGTATATCCGGGCGAGCTGTTTTCGAAGGTTGTGTGATCTGGTCATGCCATGGTACATGAATGTGATTGAGTGTATAATATGAGGTTGTGCTTGTCCGTTTTTTTCCTGTCTGATCTCCTGGGGCTGTAAAATTAGTGTGCGTTGTCTTGCTGTTCCTTCTCTCATTGATGGTTGTCTCCTTATTTTTGGATAATTCAATTGAGGGGTTTTTTTTTTAGATCTTCAGAAATTACTCTAATTTCCTGATTGTTTATATATTCACTTGAGTAGTTTTCTCTTTTGGTACTTTCATAAAAGTCTAATTTTGGAGGTTCATTTATATGAACGTAATCTGTTACTTCTGTGTTATCTTGCCATTCTTCCGCCTCTCGGTTTGAAACTAATGGCTTCGTTTGTTGCCATCCTGTTATTTCGTTTGGCTGGAAATTTAAAAAATTATGCTTTGGGCTTGATCTTGCTGACCTTTCCCCTGTCCCTTTTGGCTCTGCCATTTCCTCATTTTTACTTTCATCGTTCCTCCCAGTGAGATTTTCTATGTTATTTACTTTACCCTTGTTAAACAATAGTTTCCTTAGATCAGCAATCGGGTTGCTGCCTTTTGTGGCCGAATTTATTATTTTTAGAACTGCTGGCCACAGAACCTGGTCTTTTTGGAAATCTTCCCTTCTAGACTCACATCTTGCCTCCTCACCATTTATAGGTGTAGACATCAGGTAATTTAGTAATTGTAATTTTCTGTTCTGCTCCCCATCATCATCGGCAATTGTGTCCGCTGAGTTCCCGCTTATATTTTTGTCACTTGGAGTTAGCTGTGCTGCAATACGCTTGGTCCTAACTCTCGTTGGTGGTTTTGTCATGTTGATAATTCAGAGTTGGAAATCTTCTTTAATTTAATTTTAATTAGTTTCTCAAAACCAGTCCTCTGCTACCAATTTTGTTAAAGGTTGAACGATGATGATTAACAATAGTAATTAATAATAATAACTATTTATTTATAATTACCGAAACATTACCTCAGTATAACTACATACAAAATGACAGTTGGAAGTGCCTGTTGGAACTCAGGTAATCACCTTCAACCCTTGTAAGAGGGGCTAGCAGCCAGATGCATGATGGTACCTGTATTCCATAATATGGGTTCAATGTTTATATTTAACAGAAAAAGATATCAATGTTCCGGGAGAGGGGGGAGGGGTTTTCCCTTGCTGAAATTCTTAAGGAAAACAGTAAGTTCATTCCAACTGATAATAAGTGTTTCCAGGCTTTTCTGTTGTTATGTGCCATCAAATTGCCACCAACTTATGGCAATTCTATGAAAGATCATCTCCAAACTACTAACTGCCCTGTTCAGCTCCTGTAAACTCAAGCCTGTTGTCTTCCTTTTTTCCTGCAACCTTCAAACTTTCCTACCATTATTATCTGTTCCAGAGAATCCTGCCTTCTCATGATATGCCTGAGGAATAACAGCCTTGATTTCACCATTCTTGTCTCCAGAGATAGTTCAGGTTATCTAGGACCCATTTATTTGTATTTTGGCAGTCCAGAGCAGTGATGGCAAACCTTTTAGAGACCAAGTGCCCAAACTGTAACCTAAACCCCACTTATTTATTGCAAAGTGCCAACACAGCAACAGGGGATGAAAGAAACGCTTCCATTGGGCTGCTGGGCAGAGGAATGGGGCAAACTCTGTGCTGGGGGAGGGAAGAAGTGCTCCCATTGGGCTGCTGGACAGAGAGGTGGGGTGAACTCTGTGCTGAAGGAGGGAGAAAGCATTCCCATTGGGCTGCTGGGCAGAGGGAAATGGCAAACTCTATGCTGGCGTGACTGCATGGGTGCCTACAGAAAGGCCTCCAAATGCCACCTCTGGCATGCATGCCATAGGTATCCCACTACTGGTCCAGAGTATCTGTAGCGTTCTCCCCCAGCACAATATTTCAAATGAAGCATTTTCCTGACAATTTTTTTTTAATGTCCAGCTTTCACACCTGTACACAGTGATTGGGAATAAAAGAGTTTGGATAATCTTGGTCTTTGGTCTCCGATGATACAGTCTTACACCTGAAGATCTTTTCTAATTCAAATTTGGATTAGCAATTGAACCTAAGGCATACAACATCTTTGTTTCTTTATCATGAACATTTATTTATTTATTTATTTATTTGATCCATTTATACCCTGCCTATCTAGATGCAGGAGCTCCTAATCTAGGTGGCTTGCAAGATTTTACAATTTTTAAGTTGTACAGTTCTTCTATAGTCATAATTTTGATTTTCTCAGTATTTAACTGCAGTCCTACTTTCACACTTTTTTCTCTCACTTTGACTAAAACTTGCTTCAACTCATTGATGAGTCAAATATGAGAAGACACAACTTTGGATTTAAGATGGCCTTCACAAACTGGAGAATTGGGCCAAAATGAACAAAATGAGTTTCAGCAGGCAAAAATGTAAAATTCTACATTTACAAATTCATGCGTTTAAGCTATGTGACATTTTAACTTAACAGTAGTAACTATGAAAACTATGAAAATTTAGCAGCTAGACATGCAAACAATTATGTAAAACTAGACTGAATCAATCAAATTATAGTGTCCATGTCAGGGGAAGAAATAGAAGAACTTGTTGTGACCTGGGGTCCTGGGTGTGTGGAGGAGGAGGACAGTTGGCCGGCCCAGTTGCCTGCTGCCGGCTCTGATCTAGAGCCTGAGCCTGAGGAGGACATGTTACCAGTCCCTCAGGCCGTGTCCAGCCCAGATCAGGTTGCTGAGCAGGAGGACATGGATCTGGCACCAGGCCTGCAGCCAGCTATCAATTCGGAGTCAGTTCCTCATAGCCAAGCCAGACCAGATGATTGGAGCTTAACAGCTAGGCCAGGAGCCAGCAATCGGGATGATGAAGAGCAAGCCGAGCTGAGGAGAAGGAGTGCCAGGACATGCCTCTTGAAATGGCATACAGCTGTGGGGTCTGAGTCCCCTTAAAAGAAGAGCATACTGGCAAGCTCTTGTTGGACCAATTTCCTTACTTGGACCCTGACACTGCGAGACCTGGAGATGAACCTTTCGAACTCTGAACCCCTGCATGTGACCTTGATGATGCCTCTGGAAAACCCTTGAATCTTCAGTTACTCTTGACCGGCTTTTGACCCTGGACTCCTGATGACGCCCCTGCTTCAACCCTGTAAACGGACTGTAAGACTCTCTTACCTTTTGGTGCAGTAGCTGCTGGCTGGGCAGCTCGGCTGGTGTCTGGGCCATAACACAACTCTATTCTGTTTTGATCAGAACTCCCTAGTAATACTGTATCTGGTTCTGGGAACCACCGTTTAAGAGAGATAAAACCAAACTGGAACATGATGGTTCCATGATGGTAAAAGTTGAAGAAATAAAATCATTTGAAGAATAGTTGAAGCATGAGAATATGTCTAATCAGAAGAGAAAACTGAGAAGTGATTTGATAACCATTTTTCAAATATTTGAAAAGTTTTCACATATAAAATGGGGAAAGCTTATTTTCTGGGGTTGCAGAGGGTAGGTCTTTCTGTAGTAAAAAAAATTGAATGACAAGAAAGAAAGGGTATTTAACTAAACTTTAGGAAAAATTTCTTGAGAGTAAGAACTGAATAACAGTGGAATAAACTATCTCAGAATGTGGCAGACTATCTTTCATTAGAAATTTTTAAGTACAGGATGAATAGAATTCTGTCAGGTCTCCTGCCTAGGCAAGAGTTTGGACTCCGTGTTTTTTGGAGTCCTTTCCAACTCTACAAGTCTATGATTCCACAATTTCATGGCATAACTTCTATGTGGGAAACTGTATAAATCCTGCAGAGGTAATAATGGGTCTCTTTCACTGCATCTGCACATGAAAAGAACTTATACAGTAATTGCTGTTCCTGCCACATATTCACACTGTCTGTGGCAATTATCCAAATGTCCTTCATGGGGGGAGGGGAGTCCATAAATAAAAAGCAACTTCATTTCTAAACAGATAGAATTGAGTATGCTTAAAGGAGATATAAAAACTGGTTTTCCAATTATCCATGAATATGGCAACATCTTGGTACAGTTACTATAGTGGCACCTGCCTTTTATTACAGGGAGACAGGTTACCAAATATGTTTTAGGAGCTTTCCCTAACACTAAAAAAATCAAGTGGTTCTTTTTAGCAACAATGAAAAAACGACAAGCTTTCTCACCTTTCTATATTCTTCCTACCTGCCTTAAATGTATTGTAATGCTTTTTTCACCAGAATTATCTACTCTTCTTTACATTGTAGCAGTTTGATTATAACAGGCCAATAGCATCTCTAATCCAGGGGCATGAAACCCCAGGTGCCCTTTGCATTTCAGAAGTCTCAATTTCTTCACTATTCAAAATGTCTTTCAACTCAGTCTTTTTAAACTTAGCCTTTAAAAAAGAGAGGCTATTCTTTCCTGTAGCTCCCCTGTGAAATCTTTGGATTGTCTATATAGCTGTAGCTGCTTTTCCAGTCTCCAGAAGTTTTTCACACATTTGTACTATAGCATAAATTTTTGCAACAACTGAAGTTATGCAATAATAACTTATATTTTCTTTCTGTTTCCTAAACTATCCTTTTAGGCAGTGATTAAAAATTAACATGCACTCCAGAAATAGTGAGACCATGCTGTAGGAAAAGGACATGTTAGCAATCTGTCTTTTTCCTACCTTTGATGGTCAATGGAAGTCAAATGGCAAATATGATGTGAAAGTTGTGGTTTTCTACCTCCTTCATCCCCACTTAAGTATGAATAGCTTTTGGTAGAACACATTTGATTCAAGAGAAAACTTTAAGCAGCTTATCAACAGTAGTTCACAGGGGACATGTCTCTTGTAACAGACTGGCTGATACAGTAGCTTCCTTTGCGAGTCGGTTTGGATTTCTTAGGGAACTAGACTGCTCTGACTTTGAAAAGCTTGGGTATGATCAGATGGTCATTTGTTGCACTATTTGGTCTGCTACAATGATAGGCTCTTTTGTTCTTTTTTTCTACTGATCAGATAACATAATTACTAGCATGAACCAGCACACCCACAGAATGTCCCTACTTGCACCTCTCTGGATCCCTGTCAGTGGTTAGTACATTTTGGTGTTGGGAGGATTACTCCATTTTGGTTCATTTCCAGTGCATGCAATCACTAGAATCAAACCAAAGCAAGCTTTGTACTTTAATTTCACAGCTGGTTTCAATATCCTCTTATACTAGTAGATTAGACAAATATCTTAACCGAGTAATAATATGGGGAAATATGAAAATTAAATAAGGAAATTCAGAACTGTCTTCCTCTGCTCTTACAGCACACCATGGTATTGAAGTTGGTAATGGAGGTAAGGGACAGTGAATGTTTTCATTAATGAATGGTCTTTTGAGTGATCTTTTTCAAACCCAGTGCACTGCATAGGACAGGAAGGACTCAGAATATGAGCTTTGTAAATTTGTAGAGCTGAAGGTGGCTCTTGTTGGGACAAAGAGGTGTCCCCAAAAGTTTTAGGGCGAGGCACCTCCTATCCTGGTCCATTTATTAGCATATGTTAGAAATTGGGAGAGTAATTCATTGCAAACAATACTTGGGAACAAAGTAATTTAATCCATTCAGCTACTGGTAATAAATTAATTAATTAAATCAAGTAATCCACGGTGGGATTTGCAAAGTCTGGGTGGTCGGTGTTGACCCTGCATAATATCTTACTTATAGTTCCTTCAAAAGTGCCTCCACCTCTTTTCTTCTTCCTCTTCCTCCTTCTTCCAATTTTTAAATTGCCATCCCCAACCTGGAACTTTGTTCCAAATGTACCTTACTGCCGGTTTGTTCAAAACCCTTGAACATTGCACCATAACACATGTAAAATAAAGTGAAGCTACCATGTTTGCAGTTTGGATTTACACTCTGCACATGCACTGAAATAGCTTCATCCTTAGTGTCTTATTTTCTAAGCTCCATTAGCCTCCTAGTTCTAAAACCTAGCATGGCTGGGTATGCAAAGGAAATGACACAGTGGTTTCTTTTTGCATTTTTAAATAAAAATATAAACTAGTGAAATAAGACAAACTAATGATAAACTAATATGAACAAGGAATCTTTAACTAGGTGCACCTGGTGTTCAAAGTAATAACCTTGTTCTAAACAGACCATCCTTTTCATCACAGACATTGATGCCCTTTTGTAAGTTCCATCCATCTCCTGGTTTTAAAAAATGGGCTGCATTGGTGTGCCAGGGATACCTTAGAAACCTAAACCTTTATCTGCTGGATCATCTGGGAGGAAATGACTGATTGGAAGTGAAATCTGCAATCTTAATCCATTTATTGGGGACTAACTCTCACAGAACCTGCCTTGACTACCTCTGACTCTATTAAGAACAAAAGAGATATGCAGGAACAAGGAATGTGTTGTGTCCTTTTTCTTCAAAATCTCTATGATCTCAGTTTATTTAGAATAAGAATTATTAGCCTCTTCTTCTGCAATAAGCAGACAAAAAGTATTCACTATTGTGGGTTGCCCGTGCCATTGATTGGCTATTTACCTTTCCCAATGGGTCTGTCAGGCTATGCACAGCAGCTCGAGACCAACCTGGCTTGCCTGGAAGGGAAATTGGATCGCAGGCCAATAGAATTAGGCAGCAATAGAGATCCATATTGCTTGGCTGAGGTTGCTGAAAAGAGTATGACAGAAGTCACCCAAATGTCACAGTGCCTACCAAACAGCAGACAGTATCTCACTCACATCCATGGAGACACAAAGCTGCAGCTAGACCAAACAGCTAAGCATAGATGCACAGAGTTTACAAGGACTCTGAGATAAGACAAGAACAGTGAGTCTTGCTACATCTGCTGATTAGTCTGCCTATGGGGAACCTTGGCACGCAGTACTTTCTTAGGCTGGCAAATGTACTTTGTCCAGCAACATGCCACGTAAGCAAGCCTTCTGTAATAGGGGTCATGTGCAGTCTGTGCGCAAGTGATCCAGAATACAAGCCAATAAATGCAGACCACCCGACTTGTTTGGGACTGGCTTTTACCACCACACATCTGTCTTGTGTACCTTCCTTGATTGAAAAAGGTTGCTATGTGTTCGATTGATTGTGTTATAATGTTGCCACATTAAATGTGAAATGCCAGGTATTGTGTTCTAGACAGTTACCTCTATTCATGTGTTAGATACGTTGCTTTACATGGCCACTGAAAGGTTACCCCAACCCTGGTCCATTCAAGGGACAGGCTGGAGAAAGTGTGAAAAGGACCGGCAGGCAAAACCTCCTTGCCTGGCAGTCTGCTTAGCAGAGTAAGCACCCAGGGGAAAGGAATAAGGAGTGGTAGTAAGGAGAAGGTAGAGGAAGAGAGGGGGAATGAAAAGGACAGTAAGTACAGAGAAGGAAAAAGTGTCAGCAAAGCTAGAAGCAAGAGCAAAGATAAGAGGAAAGAGAGAAAGAGAAGCAGGGATGTCAGTAGAAGCAGGAGTAGAAGTTGCAGTAGAAGTGAAAGACGTAAAAGACACGGGAAAGGAAATGCAAAGTAAGGAGAATTGGCATCATGGAAACCTGCGCTGGAGCAGGGAAGACAGTCTTTTCACGATGTCGCGAACCGTGGAAGGATTTCCCCTCTGAGTTTTTTTCACCCACCCAGTGTCTTCTCCAAAAAGGAAAAATCTTCATGGAATATGGGGGCCCTGTACCCCTATCATATGTCTCATTTCTGGTTAATGCATGTAAATTTTGTCTAAGTAACTGTCTAAACGTTTCTAAGAATGTAGTATGAAATCACAGGCTCAGGTTTTGCATGATATCTGACCCTGGCATATCAGTTTAATGAAATTTAGATCTAGGTAAAAGGTCTCTAACTCTTTGCATTTTTGAACAAAACCTCACGACTTGAGAGATTTTTTTCCCTATGATGCTGCTACATGACTAATGCCTTAATTCTTACAAACTTCTCTCCAAAGTGCCACGTTTTAATGGAAAATTATATTTGCAATTTTAACATGTCTGGAGCTACGTTTCAAAAGATATGGTATTTTCTTCACAGTTTCCTTGGCTAATTAACCCTTCCATTGATAGGATTGCTCCACAGAAGAGGCACCCCACCGAACGGTTTAATTATCTGCTAAGAGTGATAAGAGTTAACCACTAACCTTTTTTTTCTCCTCGCTATTTTGAGTACACATTTCGCAACCTTCAGAGCACAAAGGGAGGGAAGAGATTAAGCCTAGTTCCTGAGAGAGTGCAGAGCACTGCACCTTCTTTGGAATTTCAGCCACCTCAATCTTTTGCAGCCCCAGAGCTGCCCAAGATCAATATCAAGGATTCAGTCTGGCCAGTACAACTCTAGAAAATTTTAGGGAACACTGATTAGACAAGGTCATAATTCTAATTAGATCCTTTTTCACTGGACCCTCATGGGCTCCAACGGGGGGGGGGGGAGCAAAAAATAGTGAAATGGGTGTTTGTACCAAATTCTTCTTCTTCAGCAGGAGTTGGTAGTCACAGTCATTCACAACATTTCAGGACACGATTTGGCCAAAATAATTGTGTTTATCAATTAAGGACTTTGTTGTTGTTGTTCAGCCCCATGCTCATTGTGTTTACAATACCATCTAGCCATCCCATATTTGGCTATCCCCTTCTTCTTTTGTCCTCCACCTTCCCCAGCATCAAGGCCTTCTCAAGTGAATCCTCTCTTCCCATTTGATGTCCAAAAAACTTCAACTTCATCCTTGTTATTTGTCCTTCTAAGGAGCAGTCAGGGCTAATCTCTTCTAATATTGACCTATTTGTTCTCCTCACGGTCTAGGGAACTCTTGGAGCTCTCCTCCAGCACCACATCTCAAAGGCATCTATTTTTTTTTGCTCAACCTTTCTAATGGTCCAGCTCTCACAGCCATACATTACCACCGGGAATACCATTGCTTTGAATATGCGGACCTTTGTTTGTAGTGAGATGTCTCTATTTTTCACTATGTTCCCAAGGTTTTTCATAGCTTGTCTCCCAAGAACCAGTCACCCTTTTTATTTCATGGCTGCAATCTCCATCTGCAAAGACCTTGGCTCCTAAGAAAGGGAAATCTGTTACTGCTTTTACTTCTTCACAATCTATTTTCCAGGGACTGATATGGCCTGTTGCCATTGTCTTGGTTTTCTTGATGTTGAGTCACAGGCCAGCTCATCCAGCAAGGGCGGAATGAATTAACATGAATTAACCCACACTGTCTTTTCTTTTAGAAAGTAAAGAAAGGGGGGAAGTAGCCTCCCAACATCTACAGCCAATGCTCAGCCATATAATTGCAAAACTAACTTTCTCAAGGCTGCACTTGCAGCTAGTCTTTCTCTCTTTAATGCAAGTCAATCCTTAGAAGTCCACCCAGAACCACCACCTCGAGAAACCAAGCGAATCAGGCGCAAAAATTGCCTAAAGATGACATCAGCTGTCCATAATTTTTCCACTCCTAAGATGATTTTGGCATGCTTTCTTTTTACCTCAAGGGGGGTGGATTTGGGAATGGACATTCTGCACACACATGGACATTTTACACACATAAGGACATGCAATGCTACTTCCATGGACAATGCTTTTAGTGAAAACATTAGTTTGCCTAAAATGGACTGTCACCTTCTATGGACATTTTGAATAAAATTCACACCAAAAGGACAATTCATAAAGTGTTCCACCACAGGAGCTCAAGGAAAACAGATGAATGTCTACATTATACTGCCATTTGCTTGTATTATTTTCATATTTCAACGCCTTTTCCATGCCTTTGTACCATGTTCAAGTGGGCTTTTCAAGGCTCATATGAATTCTTGTACACATGATTGCATGTTACTCACACATTTGCCCTTTTTGATGCTACCCTCACTAGGAGAACATATCCTGGCCATGTGTGGAAGAAAAATCAAACAGGGCCACATCTACCGAAGGTTGAGCTTCCTGGAGTCAGAGTAACCCCTGGCTATTGTAATTCATTATCTCAGTGTCAATCACACCTCTATTGTGTTAGAGAAGCATTTGCATAGTTACCAGAAGAGGTCACTTTGCAAAGTAGCCTAAGAAATTACCATTTCTGCCACCGGGAGCGGGGGAAAGAGGTTAATTCCCCAGTGAGAGATCAATGACACAACACATCACATTGCCTTGCTAACAGAAAGCAAGCCACAGTCTTTAACACCTACACAGAACACTCTGAGCCCAATCCTCAAAACATGGTGGCTGCAGTGTTAGTTCAAATCACCTACAATTCCCTGATGGTTGTCTTGATCCTTTCCTTGCTTTTGTGGGGAGGAGTCCGGGCTTCTTCAGGGAATCTGACACCTGGCAAGGACTTAAATGCCAGGCTCCAGTACAACATTTGGGAAAGATTTGCTAGACTTGCCAACCAATCTGACATTTGCCTTGAACAAAACATTGACCCTGCTTCGCTTTTGAGCACATTGAATGGGTGCCTCAACGGGTACTTGGATGCTATCGCCATATAACATATGCTACTTACATAAACTAGGGGACTCAGGTAACAAAGACTTTGCCCGCTGATGCAGTCACTCTAGTCACACCCCACGTGGCAATCAGCCCAAACACACCTTATGCCAGGATGACTAGCTGCTCCTCAGTCGAGGGGCTGCGCCCCCATTGCCTTAGCCCCGTTAAAGAGACTTGGGAATGTAATCACCCAGTCATTATTGGTATAATGTATGATCATGTTATTTTGCCCACAGGATGGTTTTTCACTTGTAACCAGCATACTTGGATATACCTGCCAATGTATCAGATTCATATTGCTGTATGAGTTGTTTAACACTGGTACTCCCAAAAAGGGAAATGGTTACACTACACACATTCACCCCACGGCCAGCCCGGTTCGCTCGAGCAGTCCAGCTCAATAAAACTTGTGACAACAACATCAGGTTACTCAGTAAAGCAGAGTATTTATCTTTAGCTGTCAGCCTCATAGGGATGCCAGGACTTGCAGCAGGTAACGCATGTAAAATTGGTCAGCTAGCATGCGCGCTAGCCAAAGTTCTCAATCACACTTCATCAGCTATTGCTTTATTAAGCTGAGAGCAAGCTGAAATTCGACATGCAGTTTTGGATAGTCGTACAGCAATTGATTACTTATTGCTTTTACATCATTTGGGTTGTGAAGCAGTTCACCACATGTGTTGTTTCAACCTCACAGACAACTCCCGCAGAATCCATTGTCAAATCACTGACTTGGACTCCATAGTCACACTTATCCGAAAATACTCCAACTGGGGGTGGTTGGATGAGCTCTAGTCTTGGGTGACATGGGACTGACTACAAGCTATGCCTAAAGTTACTGCTGGCATAGTGGTAGTCGGAATTATACGGTGCATCCCCTCGCTCCTGTCAATGTGCAACTCAGGACGAGGACCCCAAGATATAATCACACCTAGACAGCTTATGTCCTATGTCTCCCAGGCTCTCAGCCAAGTTGCTTTGGAAAGTAAAGAAAGAGGGGTTGTGGGTTCCCCACGTCATTGACTGGCTATTTACCTTTCCCAATGGGCCTGTCAGGCTATGCACATCGGCTCGAGACCAACCTGGCTCGGCTGGAAGGGAAATTGGATCGCGGGCCAATAGCATTAGGCAGCAATAGAGAATCCATATTGCTTGGCTGGGGGTGCTGAAAGGAGTATGACAGAAGTCACCCAAATGTCACAGTGCCTACCAAACAGCACACAGTATCTCACTCACATCCGTGGAGACACAAAGCTGCAGCTAGACCAAACAGCTAAGCATAGATGCCCAGAGTTTACAAGGACTCTGAGATAAGACAAGAACAGTGAGTCTCGCTACATCTGCTGATTAGTCTGCCTATGGGGAACCTTGGCACGCAGTACTTTCTTAGGCTGGCAAATGTACTTTGTCCAGCAACATGCCACGTAAGCAAGCCTTCTGTAATAGGGGTCATGTGCAGTCTGTGCGCAAGTGATCCAGAATACAAGCCATTAAATGCAGACCACCTGACTTGTTTGGGACTGGCTTTTACCACCACACATCTGTCTTGTGTACCTTCCTTGCCGCCGCTCCGATCCTCTGGGGGGGAGCATTACAACACACTATATCTTAAATACATTAATAAGACCATAAATGGAGAGTGATATTGTAGGAACAACCCCACCCCCAGGCAATTTCTAAATGTGCCAATGAACTTCCTAGAAGAGAAGAATAGGTGGAGGCAGCAGGAATATCTGAAATATGCAACATGTGCACAGGTTTATGTAAGTGGTCACAATAAAAGCCAAATCAGATCTCTGTGAAACAGAATTTAAAACTGGCTCCTCAGCATTTACCTACCACATTAGCTTTTTCATCATGACTACTAATTAATATTTTCCCCAATCCTGGATTAGAATGAACTGGCCCACCTTCCCTTTCAATTAGAAAATAGAAGAATTAGCATTTCAAATAAACATTTAACAATGAAAGGAAAACTGCCCAGCCTGTGGCCTCTTGGGTAGAAGACATAGCAATAATTAAGGATATTTAATGAGAGAAACACTCATTAAGTTTACAGCACCGTAAATCATTAAATTAAGTAAAAACATTCATTTATTGACATTATGACCCATTAAGCAAAACAAGAATGAATTTCTAAGTTCTAGGAATGGTGTCCACAAGAGTAGAATCTGGAGCGAACATATACTTTTTTTAAAAAATCCTCAGCCGGTTTGTATTTTACTCAGGTTTTGTTCATAAGTTTTATTGGCAAGATATTACCCAGAAGGAGTCTGGCAAACATGAAGCCAAGCAATGTAACCAACATAATTTTGAAGTGACAGAATTTGTGTTTGTGCCCCTATACTAATGAACAGGCTATGACATAGTGTGGCTGAAACAGCCTTTCAGCAATAGCGTATACAGTATGACTTATTTCTAGGTTTCTAAACTGTTGAGCTTTACAAACTTGGTTTTGTGATGTTAGTACAGCTGAAGGTGTGAGATTTCACTCTTATGTTGCTTTATGCATCATATGATTGCAGACCTATAAGGTGCATTTGGAATTCTTAGTGTGTATTCTGTATGGACTGGTTGGGTTCTTCAAACACACAGCTGCTAGGATTTATCTTTATGCTCCAGGGCAGGGAAGAAAGAACTTTTATTTGCATGGATATTGAGCAATGCTGAGCTGTCACCTCTGGAAGTGGCTGAATCTCTTCCTTTAATTGCAAATTTACAAAAAAAAAAATGTAGGAGAAAGTGATACCTTTGCAGGCGCACCCCCCAATAAAGGACTCCGACACTGGTAAAAGTGGATAACGGCATTGGGCCACATTTATTGATTCATGCCCTAGTCCGAATTATAAATTTCTATTGGTAAAACGACCAATCATAATTCTTAAGGCAAGCAGGCCGAAGTAACACTGGTAAGGTACCACCCCAAAATTGCCAACGGCAATTGGTTACAATGTATCAATTTGTATCAATTTGTTTGTTGACAACAAACAAATTGTTGACCGTAGTCAATATCTAACTAATGACCCCACCCTCTGACGCGTATCCGTGGAATCACGGGGTGATGCATGCTGGCTAGCTATCGCCATCACCCCATCGCCTAGTTCGTCGTTGACCGGACAACGTTTAATCAACTTATGCCTGTCTATTGTTGTCCAGTCAATTGCGAACCTGCCGGATACCTGTGGGTCATAATGTTTACCTTACCAGTGATACCCGCCCATGTGACCAAAGTCAACAGCATCACAGAAACCCCTATATCAAACCATAGCAACAGTGTGGGATGGGCGAAAAAACCAGGACCCGAAAGCCAATAGTGGGTCCCAGCCAAAAATTCCCACCCGGCCCCGAAGCGACCAAAATATCACACTGTTAACTAGGGAGGGGGTGGAGGGGAAAAACTTCTCCGCTCCGTCGCTTCGCAAAATGGCAGCTCGGCTGCTTCATGGCCACCCCTTTTATAAGGGAGCTGGCCACGCCCCTAACTACCCGGATGCCTTCGTCCTATGGGGGGGACGCAAAGGGCGCGGCGGCCATTTTGGCACCGCGCTTGCATTGCAGGCGCACCCCCCAATAAAGGACTCCGACACTGGTAAAAGTGGATAACGGCATTGGGCCACATTTATTGATTCATGCCCTAGTCCGAATTATAAATTTCTATTGGTAAAACGACCAATCATAATTCTTAAGGCAAGCAGGCCGAAGTAACACTGGTAAGGTACCACCCCAAAATTGCCAACGGCAATTGGTTACAATGTATCAATTTGTATCAATTTGTTTGTTGACAACAAACAAATTGTTGACCGTAGTCAATATCTAACTAATGACCCCACCCTCTGACGCGTATCCGTGGAATCACGGGGTGATGCATGCTGGCTAGCTATCGCCATCACCCCGTCGCCTAGTTCGTCGTTGACCGGACAACGTTTAATCAACTTATGCCTGTCTATTGTTGTCCAGTCAATTGCGAACCTGCCGGATACCTGTGGGTCATAATGTTTACCTTACCAGTGATACCCGCCACACGGGGAGGCTTCCAAAAAGGCTCATCGCCCCCCCCCAAGACCGTCAGCTCGGTCGACAGGCCTGCTCGCCAGTCCACTAATCCAGAGGTCCATACCTCCCTGCGACAGATGGGCCCCATCCCCTGAGTAAAGCTCGTAAATTTGCAGACTGATGGTGGGGAGGCTAATGGCGCATCCCCCGCCCTTGTCAAAAGGAACCGGGCAATAGCCCCGTTCACGGAGCGTCGGCTCAGTCAGAGCCCTGAGGCCAAACGCCCCCCTGTAAGCATACCGCGGTATCGTGTCCGACCGATTGAGGGATGTGGCAAGCCACACATAATGTGAGTAGGGCAGGTCACTGCGAACCGCAAGTTTCCGCGATAGGCCAGTGACCCGCCCCAAACCATCGCCCCCAAGGTACGTAACCAGGACATCTGGTGAGCCAGCATCCCTGATGTAGAAAAGGGATGGCAACAGTTCCCGCCATAACATGCCGCGCTTACCATAGCACCTGGGACGTGCGGATGCACCCTGTCCCCGTCGGGTACCCACTCTGTCGCCGCAGCGTAACGCGCTGCCCCATGCAGCGTAACGCGCTGCCCTGTGCATGCGGCTACGGCCCACCAGGCATACTGTCACCGGTGTAAAACGACACCCAGGGTCTGTCAAGTAAAAAAGGGGAGGGGGAGAAACAGCATGGGGGCTTTCGACCGGCAGCCGGCCGGTGGAACGAGCGGCACCTGAGGGCTTTCCATCGCCCTCAAAAGCCGCCCCAGCTTCCACCAAGCCCGGCGGGGCTTTCGACCGGCAGCCGGCCGGTGGAACGAGCGGCACCTGAGGGCTTTCCATCGCCCTCAAAAGCCGGCCCAGCTTCCACCAAGCCCGGCGGGGCTTTCAACCGGCAGCCGGCCGGTGGAACGAGCGGCACCTGAGGGCTTTCCATCGCCCTCAAAAGCCGCCCCAGCTTCCACCAAGCCCGGCGGGGCTTTCGACCGGCAGCCGGCCGGTGGAACGAGCGGCACCTGAGGGCTTTCCATCGCCCTCAAAAGCCGCCCCAGCCTCCACCAAGCCCGGCGGGGCTTTCGACCGGCAGCCGGCCGGTGGAACGAGCGGCACCTGAGGGCTTTCCATCGCCCTCAAAAGCCGCCCCAGCTTCCACCAAGCCCGGCGGGGCTTTCGACCGGCAGCCGGCCGGTGGAACGAGCGGCACCTGAGGGCTTTCCATCGCCCTCAAAAGCCGCCCCAGCTTCCACCAAGCCCGGCGGGGCTTTCGACCGGCAGCCGGCCGGTGGAACGAGCGGCACCTGAGGGCTTTCCATCGCCCTCAAAAGCCGCCCCAGCTTCCACCAAGCCCGGCGGGGCTTTCGACCGGCAGCCGGCCGGTGGAACGAGCGGCACCTGAGGGCTTTCCATCGCCCTCAAAAGCCGCCCCAGCTTCCACCAAGCCCGGCGGGGCTTTCGACCGGCAGCCGGCCGGTGGAACGAGCGGCACCTGAGGGCTTTCCATCG
Source organism: Bradypodion pumilum (assembly GCA_035047305.1). Lineage (NCBI taxonomy): Eukaryota > Metazoa > Chordata > Lepidosauria > Squamata > Chamaeleonidae > Bradypodion > Bradypodion pumilum. The sequence goes on from JAWDJD010000006.1 coordinate 82,858,531, forward strand.
CCCTCAAAAGCCGCCCCAGCTTCCACCAAGCCCGGCGGGGCTTTCGACCGGCAGCCGGCCGGTGGAACGAGCGGCACCTGAGGGCTTTCCATCGCCCTCAAAAGCCGCCCCAGCTTCCACCAAGCCCGGCGGGGCTTTCGACCGGCAGCCGGCCGGTGGAACGAGCGGCACCTGAGGGCTTTCCATCGCCCTCAAAAGCCGCCCCAGCCTCCACCAAGCCCGGCGGGGCTTTCGACCGGCAGCCGGCCGGTGGAACGAGCGGCACCTGAGGGCTTTCCATCGCCCTCAAAAGCCGCCCCAGCTTTCACCAAGCCCGGCGGGGCTTTCGACCGGCAGCCGGCCGGTGGAACGAGCGGCACCTGCCAGTCCACCACGGCTCCCTCCCCCGCCCCGCCGGTGGGGGAGGTGGGAGCACAGCTGACTGGCGTTGTTGCGGCGGGACATTCAAAGCCGCACCGCCAGAGTTGCCGGTCCATTTCCTGGCCTCGGCTGTGTTGGGGCCGGGTTGTCTTCTTTTTTGGCTCCGTTCAATAATGTGCGGGCCATGGGATTAGTAGCCGAGGGACTGTGTAATTAAATGTCTATTGTATAATTCATTGTGTAATTTATTGTATTGTATTACTATTGTTTTCCTATTGTATTTTCATGCTGTTATATTATGTCTATATTTTGATGTGTTAGGATTATATTGTATTTTTGTATTATTATATTGTTATAATTGTATGTTAATTGCATGTATATTAATTTTTTGTTGTAATTGTACTTATATTATTGTGTTGTAAGCCGCTCTGAGTTGGCCTTTTGGGCTGAGTGGAGCGGGGTATAAATCCAATTAAACATAAACATAAACATAAACAGTGACTAAAACTGGTACTCGCAGTGGAGGAGGGTGAAGACAAAACTGAAAACATTGTGACTCCCACCCTCCCATATGGCGTATTTCAGCCCTGGAGTACCCAAAACAACTGCAGCAGAAGCCGCCCCTATCCGGAACGAATGGGTGCCGCAACGAGCCCTTGAGAGGCCAACACTGCCTAGTGCCTTCCCGGCACCCCCCAAATTGAAATTTAGTAATAGAAGATCCACCTTGGTGACAGAAAAAATGTGCCATGGTGCGTGCCACACAGTGCACGGAAATCCTGTAGGGCACCAACCGGACAGATGTCTGTCGAGGAACATCGTAGCAGTCTACTCCACTGCCTACGCCGTGCTGATTCACTTTAGAGGAGCGTATCCCCAACTGAGCCCAATATTGTCCCCACAGACATCTTCGAGTTCCAGTGCCCTACAACTTGCATCCACCGCAGCATCCTCGGGGACAGGATCTGTGGCGTGGGCTTATTTGCAGTGAAGATTCCTAACAGGGGCTTGTGATCAGTAACGATCTTGAACGGCCGACCATACAGAAAATCGTGAAATTTCTTGGTTCCCGCTACTATCGCTAGTGCCTCCCTATCGGTCTGTGCGTAATTCCGCTCTGCTTGGGACAGGGACCTTGAATAAAACGCTATCGGGGCCTCCCGTCCGTCACCTAACACGTGGCAAAGCACCGCCCCCACCCCCACCGGGGATGCATCGCAGACCAAAACTATGGGCCGTTTGGGGTCGAAATGAGTCAGGATTGCCTCGGATGTGAGGAGTTGCTTTAACTCTGAGAACGCTCTTTCTTGCTCGTCACCCCACAGCCATTTTTCCTCTTTTTTAAGCAGCCGATGAAGCGGCTCGGCAACAGACGCCTTCCGTGGAAGGAAGGTATGGTAGAAATTGAGAAGCCCCAGAAATGACTGAAGCTCGGTTTTGGAAGTGGGGCGAGGGGCTTTCTTAATGGCGGCTACCTTAGATTTGGACGGCCTAATTCCCTCGGGTGTGACACGGAACCCTAAAAACTCAACCTCTGTTTCGTAAAATACACATTTGTCTTTTCTCAGTCGCAGCCCCGCTTTCTCGAACACGGCCAGGACCTTATCCAATCTGTGGGCCAGCTCGGCCTTACTCCCCCCCGTTATCAACACGTCATCAAAATATGGCAACACCCCCTCCAGCCCCTTCAGGAGGCGTTCCACTAGCGACTGAAAAATGCCAGGTGCCGAGTTCACGCCGAACTGTAACCTCGACACCTGGAACGCCCCCTTATGTGTGACTATTGTTTGTGCCGCCGCTGTGGCGGGGGTTACTGGGAGTTGCTGGTAGGCCTGTGCTAAATCGAGTTTAGCGAAACACTTTCCCCCATTCAGCCTGGCCAGAAGGTGGCTGACCACTGGCACCGGGTATGCATTAGGGCGGATTGCCTTATTAATGGTACACTTATAATCAGCGCAAATGCGCACCTCCCCGTTAGCCTTCAGTGCTGTTACAATTGGAGTCTCCCACTCCGCGGAATCCACAGGAACGAGAATTCCTTGACCCACCAGTTTGTCCAGTTCCGCTTCTATTTTGTCCTTAAGCGCGAACGGTACCCTGCGCGGTTTAAGTCTTATCGGGCGGACCTCCGGGTCTAAGTCGAAGGCTACAGGGGGTCCCTTGAACTTTCCCAGTCCACTTTTAAAAACGGCGGGGTGTGCGTCACATACTGCTTGTATTGGGTCCTCGCCTACGGCATGCACCCCCCCCTATGAACAGGCCTAAGGGCTGAAACCACTGTGTTCCGAGGAGGCTACAACTCCCCCCTTTTAGCACCACTAGGGGAAGTTCCGCAGAATGTCTCTTAAAGCGAACCCGGAACGTTCCGACCCCCAACACTGGAATGCTGTTCCCCTGAACGTCCCGTAGTGTGGCCCTCAACGCTTTAAGTTTGGGCCGCACGTGGGGGTCGATTTTCAAGAACTCTCTCTGGGGAATTATAGAATAGGAGGACCCCGAGTCAACTTCCATCCTAATAGGGGTCCCTTGTACTAGTACCTCAACAAAGTAATGGTTGCACACAAAACTAGTTCTTTCTGAAGTAAAAGTCATTTTAGATGCATCCATTTTTGCTTGTCATGACTAGATCCAAATTAAATTTACCTCTGTCTCTCTCTCCCATTATGATGAAGATGAGCATCTTAGCAAACACAGTCATTAGTTACATTACAAATCCTCTTAAAGTAAGTGTTACTTTCTGAGTAAAGTGGACATAGATTTATTAATGCATTGCAAGACTGGACATCTCACTTATCCAAATCCTTTCCAAAAAAAATTTGCTCCCAAATGTGAACAAGCTCTTTGAATGGTCTCTTCCTTTCTGAATCACAGATGGTTGTAGCCTCAATGTGATGCAGTGTGAGTTTTGTTTTGCTTTTTAAAAGTAAGACTTATCTGAAGTTAAAAATTTCCATCTGTTACTCCCAGTGCCACAGGCAATACTTTGCTACATGGGAAACTGCCTCAAGGCAACTTAGAAGCTGGGGGCTTTTAAGCATTATAAGAATTCTCTAGATTCCTCGTTTTACATCCTTAACAGCTGCTTATATGCATTGCAGTGTGTCCACCATTTCTCTATAGAGTTATCAAGTTCTTCAATAAATATCTATTCTAGTTCTCTTGAGCTAAAATGAATATGCAGCTAAATCAAGACGTGGTAGAAGTAACACTTCCATGAGTATGCATAGCAAACAATGTAAAATGAATGCAATGAATGGAATAGGAACAACGTATGCCTGCCATCACACACCTGTACTGAAAATGTATCATCAGACTCAAAGCTTCTAAGTGCAGTTTGAAAAGAGAGAGAGATGTACTTTCTCAGCTGAAGGTTACTATATGGATTCTGCAAATACTTTGAGGGTTTGCACTCCCACAAAATAAATCCCATAGACCACAGATGAACTTCATAAATAACAAGGGGTCCCTTTCCAAGTCTGGCAGAATAACAAAATAAAAGATCTTAAATTACTTAACTTTGAGATCTGATATTCCCAAATATTACATCGCAATCAAATGCCCACTCATCTTTTCAAAGGGCTACAGAACTATCTTAGCCCATACTATTTCATAACATCAAAGTAATAGCAGTAATAGTCAGAAATAATGTACTTGGCTGATTAGCTAAGTTATGGATTTTGCCAGAGAAGCAAAACATCCGATAGAATAATTCCTATAGAAAAGTGATTCCTGTCTACCACTATACATAACAGAGTGACAGAGTACATAGTCTCTTTTCTTTATTTGAGAATTCACAACAGTTATCAATAGGCATTTCATTTGGCATCTCACTAAATACTGCATCTCAATCATAATCAAACGTCATACCATGTATATAGATAGATGAAAACAATTGATAAGAGAGGCTTATGAAGTGGCAATCACAATCCTCTCAAATGTCTAGTCACCAGGAAAAGCACTCATATTACTAGAAAGGGCATGGTACACCAAGAACAGGGTGATAATGCCAAATCTTGCAAAAACAAGGTTCAGAAAAACAGTGAGCTTATTTGAAAGACAAAGTGTGGCACTTCAGAACAAGAGAGAGAGCCCCGTATGTGAGTTACAAGTAGAAGATGACACAGAACAAGAAATGCTCTTTCACTGCTGTCTTAGGAGATCAGGCATCTATTTCCCAATGGCAAGAACACCCCAAACTGTCTTTTCTAGTACCATATAAAATTAAAGGTCTATTCTGATAATTCTGATGTCATTGCAGTTCCTCAAATGAAAAGCAAATATTATTGCCAATATTATACAGGTATGTCCTAACAGAGGTTCAACACCACATGCATAATATACTTGACCAAGATGCTCAGGTATTTTTCCTCAGCAGATCACACAGAGGTTACTCATCCTGTGTCTGGTGCTACATCCAAAGTTTCTCAGCCTCTGTAGACATCTCCAACAAACCTGAGTGCAGCATACCATGGAAATACAAGACTAGTAAATATGCCTCAGAATGCAGAAAGTTGCTCAGAAAAGGGGGGAAGAACCCCACAATATTAACCAATATTTTGTCTTCTATAATTAGTCAACAAAACAATACATTTTTAAAGATGAAGGATGTGATGAGTTAACGGCTTTATTTTTCTTTTGGAATCTATGCTTTTATTGATTTTTTAATATACTGCTGCTCATTGAAGAGAAACTGGCTAAATCTCTAAGAAAATGAGCAAACAGGCAGATTCCAGGGTTAATTTGAAAGTGACAGTGTAAGTCATATCAGGCCTCTGCAACCTAATGTACAATTAAAAATGTACAAAAAAAGCTTTGTAATGTACAAAAAAAGCTTTGTACAATAACGTTAAATGTGTTTGAATCTCCCTGGAGTAGAGTATAACACTAGTAAACAAAAAGTCCTATGTCAAGTATATACTAACCTAAATTCTCTAGATTGGTGATCTCGAACCTTCTGGGACATGGGGGCCACATTAGAGTGCCCAGTGTAAATTAAAATGTAACAAAATTATTAATCTACCAATTTAGATAAAAAATAAACATTTAGAGGTCAATGAAGAAATGTTAATTAAGTGCAATCCATTTGGAACAATATTTTACTGTGAAATCCTTTTATCTACCTACATATCCTTAGTCAGTGTGATTTTTGTGGCTGTTTTTTTGTTAGCCAAGGCACTAATGTCCAAGTCAAAGGTCATGTAAATGTTCATCTGTAGTCTGGATCTACACTGGCATTTCACTATTTTCATCTTAGAAAATGTTTCTTCACAGATATAAGTGGTGCCAAAGACTGAACATTCCCACATACAAAGATCTTCTGTACCCATCCACACAGCTGCTTTATCTTCCTTCCACACTTATATGGCCTTCAACACTGTAATGCATGGAGATAGGAAGTGAAAAACCTGAGTGGTATGGATACCTGAGCTTTGCTGGCTAGCAAAACTCCTCCTCCTCCTCCTCCTCCAGCTGCCGTATCTGTTCCAGATATTGGCTATCATCATGGCAATAGTCTTTCTGTTCTTAACTCCATGAAGTCCGTCTACATCCAGGGCCTTTCTTCCCAGGGATCTTTCCTTGCAGAGTGAGCTGGAGTATTCTATATTTTATGTTGTTCCTCATGATATGGCCAAGGTATTGGAGCTTTCTTTGCTCTTAAAGAGTTCTTGTTCTTTATCCACCCAACAGAATACTTCTACATTAGTCACATAGTCAACCCATAATATCCTTAGCAGCCGTCTGTAGATCCACATTTCAAAAGCTTCGATTCTCTTTTCAAATGCTTTAGTCAATGTCCAAGCTTCGACTCCATATAGCAAAACACCTAGAATGGACAAAATGGAGGATAGAAACAAGACAGACGGAACAATGGAGACCATAAAAAACAGTTTTGCTATTGTAGTTTTTGTAAGAAAGGAACAGGAAAGACAATGTGGGTTTGAGGGGGAAATGTCTTCAGGGTGATAGTGGTAAACAAGCAGGTTGGAAGGATGCAGAGAAGGGAAGCGCGGCGGCAAGCCTATGGCCGCCACACTCTTTGCTGGCGCCGCCCCCATAGAGCCGGGCACTGGAGCCGGGCAAGGGGCGGAGCCGAGTTCCCCTTTAAAAGGGGCCAGCTCCGCATGGCCTCGCCGCCATTTTTCAAGATCGGCTGGGCGAAGCGTCCGTTTGGCTGCGCCGCCCAGCTGATCCAGGCTTCCGCTTGGTAGGACAGTCGCAGCAATCTGCCGCGGCTTTCAGTGGGTGTGCCCCATCCTTTGCCAGCGAGGCCTCGCCGTTGGGCGCGCCCCTCTTTGGAGCTGCACCTTTTTTCTGCGGCCCGCAGCCTTCCAGGGGGCTGGTCCTTGGCCTCGCTGTAGCTACCCGCCGCGGCCTTGCTTTGGGCTTAGCTGGCCTCCATCAGTGCGGCCATGCCTCTTTCTCGGCCCTCTTTCAAGCCGCGCTGTTGGGCGCGCCCCTCTTGGAGCCGCGCTTTTCTCTGCAGCCCTAGGCTGCACCTCGTGGCCTTCCCAGGGCCCGGTACTTGGCCTCGCTGCTGCGGTCTGCCGCGGCCTGCCATGGCCTTGCGGCAGGCTTGCCCGGCCTTTGTTAGTGCGGCCTCACCATTGGGCTCGGACTATTTCAAGCCGTGCTTTTGCTGTGGTGCTCAGCCGCAGCCCCCGCGGCCCTCCAGGGGCCTGGTCCTTAGCCTCGTCCCCATGGCCTTTGCTCGATTTATTGAGTGGCGGCCCCCGGCCCCATGGCTGCCCCCCTTCTTTTGGCCCCGACTTTGTTATATGGTGGGGCCAGGGGGGCGGGCCTGTGGGATTCTGTGTGGGGCCCCTGCATGTGTTGGGCAGCGGCCGGAGGCCGCGGTAGCTCAAGTGCCTAACACGCTGGCTGGTAGGTGGAGGGTCAGCAGTTCTGTTCCCGAGTGGTGCAGGACGGAGTGAGCTCCTGTCTTCGTCCCAGCTCCTGCCAACCTAGCAACTTGGGGGCAAGGGGTTGCAGGTAGATTATATCGACCACTTCGGTGGGAAGGTAGCAGCGTTCCATGCATTCTGTTGTCTGGTCCTGTTGGCCACATGACCATGGAGATGTCTGCACCAGCAGACAGCGCTGGCTTCTTCGGCTTTGAAACAGAGATGAGTACTGCACCCTGGAGTCGGATACAACTGGCTTTCAAACAGGGACTACCTTTATGCCCATGCCCAGTTTGGCCCGCTGTTCCAAGCTGCTGCCCTGTGAGAGCTGCAGGCCTGGACACCACGCTGGCTGCCCTCCAGCTGGCGAGCCACTCGGTTCATCGAGATGCCGGAACACGGCTCCCCCTACGCTGTGGGTGCATCTGGTGAGTATGTTTGTCAAATGAATTCACATCATGCATTGCTCATATTCGATTACGCTGTGGTATCTGTCTATCTTCTCATATTTTGCTAGCCATCCGATCATTTCTAGGTCACCGAGTGGCCAATAAACTGTGGCTAACTCCGTCAGTGTACATCCTGTATACGGGCATAGGCGGGTGGAGTTCGGGGGTGAGCATAATTGGTCATTGATGACAGATTTTCTGAGTTCAACCAGCACTTTGCTTTTGGGAAGCGTGGATGGTTTATGGGGGCTCCCAATATCTGCATTATAGTTTGATTGGGTTACCTCGCTACGGGAGGGACTGGCCGATGATATCTGCCAATACGGTCATGAACTGCTGCGATTGCACTGGCCCCTGTACCTTTCTGCATTTAAAAAAAAGGAGGGGGCGCCATTGTATGCCCTTAGTAATATTAATTGACCCCTTCCCCATTATCCGTGTGATTGTTTCCAGGACGGGAATGGCCACGATACACATTCACAACCCTGGTCACTCTTCAGACATCAGGCTGAACTGGGCAGACCAGTTGCTTTTGGAAGACTAAAAACCCGGCCATGATGCTATTTGTTTTGGATGGCATTTAACTCAGGGCAAGTCCCCCTGCTTCACCTGGGAATAAACGGTCCGAACCCGAACATGGACTTGTTCAATTTAGCAGAGCATTGGGTTTAACCAAGTTATCTCATGGTGCTTTGTTGATATTTCATATCTCAGCAGGGCAATTATGCCTGGCCGGGCTTTCGTGGGGTTCTTGTGCGATGTTTTAGTGGGTTTACATGTACATACCACAGAGTGTGCTCAGTACTACCCCAGGGCTGATGTATGGACAGTATTTCTGGCCTACTTCATGGTGGTTGCCTTTTTTATCTCAAAGAAACAGCCAAACGGTATAACTAGGAACAGACACAAAAAACAGTTGGTGCTGGCGCAATGAAAATAATCAGAATAATGATGTACTTGACTTCAGTAAAATAAAAATTGTATTGAATTCATACACATGCTATAACAAGCTTCTTGTGGTCTTTTCAGCAGTTTTACAATATAAGTCCAATGTCAACAAAAAACAGATATATTCTCTTCAACTTAATTATCTTCTTATATATTTTAAATCAGATAAATCCTCTTCAACTTAAGTCCTTTCTTGTATATCTTTAAATTATTCAACACTCCCGATGTCTAGCCGGTTAATTTTAGACATTTCAAATTTTCATCAGGGGGGTATTAATCACATCTGAAAAATTGCAAAATTACAAAGATTAACATGTTTCATAAATTGATTCCTAAAACAAACATGAACTCAGTATGCACTATCAACCTAATGCAGCTTATCAGTTTTTTCTATCGCGTCCTTCTGATTTCAACAGTTTCTTTGCGGGATGTTACCTTTCCTCTGTTTGCTAACCTTAAATAGATCAACACATGTAGCTTCACCTGTGCTTACTTTGGGGCCCGCAACTCCCTACACCTGTGTCATAATGAATTTTTTTATAGAAAACACGAAAGATCGGATTCCTGATTTAGTCCCTTGGGGTGCATGGTATTTAATCTATGGATGTAATATGCTTCTTTTTGTAGTAATAGTTGTTCTATATCAATCCCACTCCCACTAGCAACAGTCAGCTTCTCCAATACAACAAAAGTAAAATCTGTATCCTGGTGATTTTTTTCAAGATAATGAATGTTCCACCTGCCCCCTAATCCTGGAACGATGTTCCGTCAGTCGAATTTTCAGTTTGTGAGAGCATTTACCCACATATTTAAGTCTGCACGGGTATAGCCATAGATATACGCAGTATTGGCTGCTACAGTTACTAAAAAAATTGAGAGTTTTATAAAAGTTAGATTCAGGAAAACTGATTTGCTTTGTCTCCCATGCGAACCTGCATACTATACACTGACCACATTTGTAATGTCCTTTGACTAGGCTAGTTCTTAGCGATCGTCGAGGCGTGACATCTGCCCTAGTTACCATATTCCCCACGGTTTTGGTTTTCCGCATCCCAATCATGGGCTTGTTCTGACACCCAGGAATATCTGACAGCAAATATCAATGTTTATGTACTATGTTTCTAATCTCTTTGGCCCTGGGAGAGTACTCTATCGACCAGTAAATTATAGACTCATTGGATCTATCCTGCCTAGTTAATAATGCTTGTCTGGAGGTTTGTTTGACCCTCGTCAATGAGTTCTCAAGTATATGCTGTGGATACCCTCTATCCATCAAATTATTCCTGATTTCTTTTGCAGATTGCTCAAAATCTTCATCATATGAAGAGTTCCGTTTTGCCCTAGCTAATATCCCAAATGGAATGCTGTTTTTCAAGTGCATGGGGTGGTACGATTCATATGGCAAATAGGCATTTTTATCCATGCTTTTTTTATAGAGTCTTACACACAACTGATGATTCTTGGCAATGAAGACTGTCATGTCCAAGAATGGAATAGCATTCCTATCAAAATTATAAGTGAACTTTAAGTTGGGGTTCTGTGTGTTCAACCAGTTGGCAAAATCTGGTATAATTGAAGAATCATCTATAACAAAAAAAACAAATCATCTATAAATCTTTTAAACAATAAAATATTCCGAAAATAAGGGTTAAGTTGTGCATTCAAAATCATGTTTTTTTCAAAGGAAATCATGTACAAATTAGCTAAACTTGGGGCCATGGGGGACCCCTTTTATCTGTAAAAACAAATCCTGATCAAATCTAAAGTAATTCTTTTCCAAACAAATCTCTAATAAATCAATTAAAAAATGAGTAGGTGGTTGCTGAATTTTCCATTTCTCGAGTACTTCCTGGGCCACTGTCCTGGCTTCATCAAACAGCACATTGGTGTATAAGGCTGCTACAGCCATAGTGAGCAAACCACCCGTGTTCGGCACCTAAAAACCCTCCACCTGTTTTATAAAATCTGAAGAGTCCCTAATATAAGAGCTGGTATTTTTTTCAAGATAATGACTCACTAATGGTGCCTGTTCCACCTGCCCCCTAATCCTGGAGCGATGTTCCGTCAGTCGAATTTTCAGTTTGCGAGAGCATTTACCCACATATTTAAGTCTGCACAGGCATAGCCATAGATATACGCAGTATTGGCTGCTACAGTTACTAAAAAATTGAGAGTTTTATAAAAGTTAGATTCAGGAAAACTGATTTGCTTTGTCTCCCATGCGAACCTGCATACTATACACTGACCACATTTGTAATGTCCTTTGACTAGGCTAGTTCTTAGCGATCGTCAAGGCACGACATCTGCCCTACATCGATTACCATATCAGAGATTTCACTAAGGATACCAGCATGGATAAAAATGCCTATTTGCCATATGAATCGTATCACCCCATGCACTTGAAAAACAGCATTCCATTTGGGATATTAGCTAGGGCAAAATGGAACTCTTCATATGATGAAGATTTTGAGCAATCTGCAAAAGAAATCAGAAATAATTTGATGGATAGAGGGTATCCACAGCATATACTTGAGAACTCATTGACGAGGGTCAAACAAACCTCCAGACAAGCATTATTAACTAGGCAGGATAGATCCAATGAGTCTAAAATTTACTGGTCGATAGAGTACTCTCCCAGGGCCAAAGAGATTAGAAACATAGTACATAAACATTGGTATTTGCTGTCAGATATTCCTGGGTGACAGAACAAGCCCATGATTGGGATGCGCAGAACCAAAACAGTGGGGAATATGGTAACTAGGGCAGATGTCGCGCCTTGACGATCACTAAGAACTAGCCTAGTTAAAGGACATTACAAATGTGGTCAGTGTATAGTATGCAGGTTCGCATGGGAGACAAAGCAAATCAGTTTTCCTGAATCTAACTTTTATAAAACTCTCAATTTTTTTAGTAACTGTAGCAGCCAATACTGCGTATATCTATGGCTATGCCCGTGCAGACTTAAATATGTGGGTAAATGCTCTCGCAAACTGAAAATTCGACTGACAGAACATCGCTCCAGGATTAGGGGGCAGGTGGAACATTCATTATCTTGAAAAAAAATCACCAGGATACAGATTTTACTTTTGTTGTGTTGCTAGTGGGAGTGGGATCGATATAGAACAACTATTACTACAAAAAGAAGCATATTACATCCATAGATTAAATACCATGCACCCCAAGGGACTAAATCAGGAATCCGATCTTTCGTGTTTTCTATAAAAAAAATCATTATGACACAGGTGTAGGGAGTTGCGGGCCCCAAAGTAAGCACAGGTGAAGCTACATGTGTTGATCTATTTAAGGTTAGCAAACAGAGGGAAGGTAACGTCCCTCAAAGAAACTGTTGAAATCAGAAGGACGTGATAGAAAAAACTGATAAGCTGCATTAGGTTGATAGTGCACACCGAGTTGCATGTTTGTTTTAGGAATCAATTTATGAAACATGTTAATCTTTGTAATTTTGCAATTTTTCAGATGTGATTAATACTCCCCTGTTGAAAATTTGAAATGTCTAAAATTAACCGGCTAGACATCGGGAGTGTTGAATAATTTAAAGATATACAAGAAAGGACTTAAGTTGAAGAGTATCTGATTAAAATATATAAGAAGATAATTAAGTTGAAGAGAATATATCTGTTTTTGGTTGACATCGGTTGCCTTTTTGAGCCATGGACTGTACATCTCACCATTTGTCAGGTTCACCACGTTCCGGTACCATCAAGGTATGGCGATTAGTTCAATGGCCAATGTGCTTTGGCAGTAGCCTGATAGATTGCGGGGCTCTGAATCTTTCAGGGCTTTCCCTTTCTTTGAAAAATTTTGCATTGAGCACTGCATTCAGTCATACGTGTCGATACTGTGGTTCGCCCATTGGGGTTACTGATATTGTCATACACATGGCCAACGCCCAAATGTTGTTTCACCCATGGTCACAGTACCGGTATGTAAATCTGGTACCATGCTCCTTACTAATTAACGTTACTTCCTTGGGACTGGACACTTTCTGGCCATTGTCAACTATATTACTGCTGATTTCTCCAGTTGAACATCTGCTGTCCTAGGGTCACCAGTAGGGCAGAGGCAGTATTGCCACTCTCCTTGTGGTGCAGGCCAATCCACCTGGTCATTAACACAGATCAATGCTGCACTGTAGGATGCATGTTCTGGATACACGGCCGACGATGTCAGTAGTACAAACTGGGGGGGGGGGGGATCTGCTGAGTGCATTCAGATGTTCTTCTCTGTGTTATGTAGAACACTTTGCTGGCACTCTTTTGTCTGTTCTTTTTCAGCTCCTGAGCCCCAGGGCCCGATATACAAGGGTGGCTCGTTGGCCATGGTTGCAGTTTTGGATCGCCCAGAGGCTTCTTCGGCTACCCGGCCCAGGCACATGGGGGATGCGGGTGTAGCGCAGCGGAGGTGGTACGGAATTCCCGAAATGGTGCCCGGGCCAGGGTCCTTTGCCTTTCGAATGGCCTCCTTCTTTTAGCCCTAGTCATTGGCCCTATTCCTCCCCAAGCGTGCCCTTCTCCCTTCTGCATTAGGCATGCCCCTTCTACATTTTGCCCGAGGCATGGTCCTCTTCCTTTTATTATCAGGCATGGCCCCTTCTCAAAGTACCCAAGGCATGCCCCTCCTCCGTTCGGCATGAGGCGGGGTTCCTCATTAGAGTACCCGAGGCGTGGTCCTCTTCCTTTTGGCATGAGGCAGGGACCCCAGTGTAACCGAGGCATGGTCCTCTTCCTTTCAGCACAGGGCTGGGTGCCTCATTGGAGTACCCGAGGCATGGTCCTCTTCCTTTCGGCGTGAGGCTGTGCACCTCATTAGAGTACCCGAGGCATGGCCCCCTTCCTTTTGGCACGAGGTAGTGTGCCTCCTCAGTGTGCCGGGGCATGGTCCTCTTCCTTTCGGCCTGAGGCTGTGCGCCTCATTAGAGTACCCGAGGCGTGGTCCTCTTCCTTTTGGAACAAGGTAATGCCCCTTCTCAGTGTGCCTGGGGCATGGTCCCCTTCCTGCGGCATGAGGTTGGGCACCTCATGAGAGTACCCGAGGCATGATCCTCTTCCTTTGGTAATGAGGCTGGGCGCCTCATGGAAGTACCCGAGGCATTGTCCTCTTCCTGTGGCATGAGGCTGGTCACCTCATGGGAGTACCTGGGGCATGGTCCTCTTCCTGTGGCATGAGGCTGGGCACCTCATGGGAGTACCTGAAGCATTGTCCTCTTCCTGTGGCATGAGGCTGGGCACCTCATGGGAGTACCTGAGGCATTGTCCTCTTCCTTCGGTCATGAGGCACTTGGCACTCTTCCTTTTTGTTGCCATGGCAAGCGGACCTGCTGACCGTGCTGGCGGTCGGGGGGGCGGTGAGTTGTGTAAACTCCCCCCCCCCCCCCCGTGTGGCGGGTGGCACTGGTAAGGAGAAAGGGGATTACCCCTAGGAATCCGGCAGGGACACAGTTGATTGGCCACCGGATAGGACAAGGTACAGTGAGACTTGGGCTGGCCAATCAAAGGTTGACCACAAACAAGGTGATGCTATGATCTATGCAGCCTGCAACACCTGAAATTTGCCGGATATACGTCAGATGCTGGAGTCAACAAGTAGCATCTGATCGGGGTAAACAATTTGTTTCATTGGTAAACAAATGGATACAATATGGCCAAATATGATTGGCATAACAATTGGATACAATGTTGCCAAATATGATTGGCAAAACAAATGGATACAATGTTGCCAAATTATGATTGGCAATTAGGTTTACTCTTTACCAGTGCCATTGCGGCCCGTTTGCCGCAACACAGTTTATGAATTAATAAAGTGGCCCAATTTAAATCCATCACAAGTGTCCGTCTCATTATTGGGGAGTGGGTCCAGCAAGGGAAGCCCGGCAGCAAGCCTATGGCCACCGCGCTCTTTGCTGGCCCCGCCCCCATAGAGCCGGGCACTGGACCCGGGCGAGGGGCGGAGCTGAGTTCCTCTTTAAAAGGGGCCGGCTCTGCACGGCCTCGCCGCCATTTTTCAAGATTGGCTGGGCGAAGCGCCCTTTTGCCCTCCACCCCCTCCCTAAGTAACAGTGTGGCATGTTCGTGGTCGCTTCGGGGCCGGATGGGAATTTTTGCTTGAACCTGCATTGGCCCTTGGTTCTTGTTGTTTTCGCCCATCCCACACTGTTGCTGATGGTTGAGCAACAGGGTGATACGTTCTCTGCTTATTACAGGTCACTTCGGCGGGTGGCACTGGTAAGGAGAAAGGGGATTACCCCTAGGAATCCAGCAGGGACACAGTTGATTGGCCACCAGATAGGACAAGGTATAGTGAGACTTGGGCTGGCCAATCAAAGGTGGACCACAAACAAGGTGATGCTATGATCTATGCAGCCTGCAACACCTGAAATCAACAAGTAGCATCTGATCGGGGTAAACAATTTGTTTCATTGGTAAACAAATGGATACAATATGGCCAAATATGATTGGCATAACAATTGGATACAATGTTGCCAAATATGATTGGCAAAACAAATGGATACAATGTTGCCAAATTATGATTGGCAATTAGGTTTACTCTTTACCAGTGCCATTGCGGCCCGTTTGCCGCAACACAGTTTACGAATTAATAAAGTGGCCCAATTTAAATCCATCACAAGTGTCCGTCTCGTTATTGGGTAGTGGGTCCAGCAAAAAGCTTGGGAGGCCACATGGAACATATAACATGCCCTCATAGATTTAACTGAAGTTTTAGTCAGATTCATATGGAGGCAGGTAGTCCTTCAGATATCCAGTCCCCAAACTATTTAAGACTATGTAAATCATAACCAATGCTCTTCAAAACTAATGTGCTTCTGTCAAAGATTCAGCCACTGTACAGTAACATGTATCCATAACTAGAACAAGCTGAAATA
The DNA here is from genome assembly GCA_035047305.1 of Bradypodion pumilum. Classification (NCBI taxonomy): domain Eukaryota; kingdom Metazoa; phylum Chordata; class Lepidosauria; order Squamata; family Chamaeleonidae; genus Bradypodion; species Bradypodion pumilum. Next base: position 82,874,091 of record JAWDJD010000006.1, read on the forward strand.
TTTTTAAAATCTCCCCTCAGACCTCCTCTTAATTTGCTCCATCACTTGATGAGTCTGCCATTACTTTTCATTCAGTCATATTATATCTTTCTGAACATAAGTCTTTTGTATGCTTCGCCTCACTGTCTTCATAAACCCTCATAGAATCATGGAAGATGCCTTTTTTTAGATCTCATTCAGATCCCAATGGCAATTTCCCTTTCACCATTCCTTCCTTTCTTCCCAAGCAAGAGCAGTATTATAAACTACAACAAGAGTATTAATGGAACACCTTCTCCATATTGCAACAACTATCTTGAGAGATCCAAAGCTGGCCTGGCCAAAAAGCACAGTTAACAAAGTGATACAGATCTATTTTCTACCTATACCCAAGTCAGGCCCAGGCCTTGTATGGAAACTGATTACTTAACACACTACATATTAGGTGACATGTAGATACAAAACAGAAGCAGACAAAGTATGCCCATGTGTAGCCAGGCCATGGCAAGTTTTATGACCAGAATATAATATAATCAGCAAATTCAAGCTTGCAAAACTGGCTCCATATGTGTCTGGCCTAATACTTGAGGTAAATGGAGGATATTGGGGGGAACGCAACCAAAATCAATAAATGTACACCAACTTAAAAGGGGAATGAAATAAAACAGACTCTTAAATGCATGATGTATGTCGCTAGACAAGTGCCCTGTCAAATCTTCAAAATTTGTTTAGTGGTTGTGACTTCCATTATAATTAATTAGTGCCCCTGGGGTTTTTCTGCAGCCAGCTTCAAACTAAAGATAGTGTCTGACATTAAAATTGAATTAGTTTTCTCTTGCCTTCCAGAAACTAGGTGTGAAACAAAGTTTTTGACATGGGCTTCATCATTGTATTGTCCTCTCCCTTCAACAAAGAAACTCATATTTATGAACTATGTAGTTTCCTGTTTTATCTCACAACAACCCTATAAGGTAGAAGGTATTGCTGCTAGCCTAAGGCCATATCATAAGCTTCAAAGCCAACTCCCTGCTTGAGGCTCTACACTAGTCTAAACACTGTACTATACTGCGGCTCAAACTGAAAGAATAAATTAAGAGCTATTTAAATATTGAAAGGCATTAGGACACCTTGTATCTATCTGTTCCTAGGCCATTGCTTCAGCACAGAGTTCGCCCCTCCCCTCTACCCAGTAGCCCAATGGGAGTGCTATCTCCCGCCCTCCCTCCCCCAGCACAGAGTTTGCTCTCTGCCTAGCAGCCCAATGGGAGCGCTTTCTCCCTCCTGTTACCGTGTTGGCACTTTGTGATAAATAAGTGGGTTTTCGGTTGCAGTTTGGGCACTTGGTATCTAAAAGGTTCACCATCACTGGTCTATGACCAGCACAGTAGGCCAATATAAAGAAAAAGAAAGTTCATTTGTCAAAATGTTAACTAGAGGTGCATTATATATTGCTAAAACATTATGTGTTAATCTTTCCTCTCTTACAGGTCGTTATTTATTTAGTTTTGATACTACTTGATAGTGAAGTTCTACAAATACAAATCTGATCGTGTAGCAAAGGAGAAATATAATTATCATAATTCAATGATAAAAGAATTGATACCAGGTTCTGATGACTTCCTCATTTGTGTTATGCATCTATCAAGTACAAGAGAAGGGGACACAGGGCTCGAATTTCTTCCTGAAGTAACAACTTTTTTGGGTGGAGGTGAAGAAGGATTCAGATTTTAGAAGATTTGGAGGCAAAAGTCTGTCTCTTTCACTATTCACAACGTGTAAATTTGTTTGATATCTAGGCTAGTGGAATGTGTCTGTTCCTCCTTCTTGAAAGAACCAACCCATAAAAGTGAACAAAGAAGACAGAAGATGCAATGCATATTGAAAGTGAGAGACAGACACAGCAGGTAGCCAATCCATGACAATACAGACAAGAAGAAAAAAGAGTTTCATAAGAAACGAATCTTCTCTGCTCTACTTCTTTTATTAGAATACCGTGCACCTTTTCCTCCCTGACACTATAGGTTATGTTCAAGCTAACTGTGACACTTTGACAAAGAAGAGCTCATTGTAATTCTGACAGATAGTCTGTCGTGACCTCCATGCTGGAACAATACATGCAAATATAGTCCAACAAATTTCAACAGCCATTGGTGGTGTTACTCTCTAGTTGTCATTAAAAAAATCTTTATCTCTAGTAACAAACGTGTTAAGACTCACATAATTTCTTTCCTGGCAATTTCAGTTGTGAAAACTGGGATTGTAAATAACTTGGAGTTCATATTGGTGACTGCAAAAAGTTATTCTGTTGCCTGGTGTTTTCACAGCAATCTGACAGTATATAACCCCCCTCCCCTCACTCCTCACAGCCTGTTTTCATCTTCTTGATCTATATATTCTGTTCCTATCAACTCCTTCTAATCCTAGCCCCATTCATTTCCTAACCCAGGGTGTTCCACTTCACCCCAACTCACAACAGTTCTAGTCAGGACTGCCATCAGAAATTTCTGGGGCCCATACTGAGCAATCCTATTGGGGGGGCACGCGCACACACATACAGTAGTTATGGCAGACGGCAGCAGGGCCCCTGTCAGCTCCGGGCCCTATACAGCAGTACTGGAAGTACAGCCCTGATGGCGGCCCTAGTTCTAGTATGGGATAGGGTTTCTAGTCTGAGTCAGGATGAAGTTCCTTCCAGTATTGGACCTTTCTGGAACTGCCATCAGTTGACCACTTTGGGCAATGTAATCTGAAGCCATGCCCTGTCCCCTGCAGCTTCACACACCTTAAATGTTTTATTTTTGGCCAGTTTCAAGTTTGCACCTCCATAATTATGCTTATTGAAGGAATGGCACTTGGTGGGGATCATGTACAAAGCTGAATGTACTACATCTCTCATTCTTCCTTGAAGTCTTGTTAAACAAAGAAATATTGTAAAGGAGTGGGTGGGGAAAATGCATAGAAAAATCTGCTCTTGGGGTAAAGGTGCTGGGCTTAAAAAAAGGGAAATGCAGTGGGAAAAGGAATGTAGAAAGGTGTTGGATCGGGGCCCGATGTGGGCCGGAGGGTCCCAGAGGAGACAGGTCAAGCAAGGACACACGAGGCAAGATGGAGCGAAGACCAGTGTTTAATGATGACAAATCAGAAGCATTTATGCCTTCCTTAATCTGGCTGTGTGCATACATTGCGCGTAATGATACAAAGGAATCCCTGACTCTGCACACCATGTTTACACAAGTTAATTGGGGAAGTCTTCACCGGAGGAAGTTCCTTATCTAACTTAATTAACTACCGGAGACATACATTGTTCCTCGTTATCGGAAGCAAACAAGTGGCCAAAGTTGACTCTAGGGCTTTAAGAAATCTGCGGACGCGAGATTACCCATTACATGCCTAGCAAGTTAGTCATTAGCTTTCCATTGTCTTAGCTGCCTGTCAGATCAGCTATTGGTGAATTAAACTCTATCTAATATTCCGCTCCCCCAATTTCTGTCCCCTCGGAAACCCGCAGCAACGAAGTGATCTCCATCACCGGGGTTCTGTCAGGGACAGTATGCCAATTGTGTGTACGGATCCCACAGAAAGGGAGGAAGATAGCAGGAGGCAAATCATGCTGAGATACTCAGGTAAAAATTATTCTCAGAAAAGTATTGTTGTTTTTTAAATGGTATCATGGAATAAAATGAGACTGTTCTGAGTAGCAGGGCACTCAGGCATTCTTCTGATATTCAGAGCTAACCAGTGGTGGGTTCCAAAAAAAATTACTGCCACACTGTGGGCATGGTATGGTGGGCATGGCCAGGGGGAAAGCCCTGCATTGCACCCGAATTGTTGTTCAGTCGCACAGTCGATTCCGACCCTTTGCAACCCTATGGACCATTGTCCTCCAGGGGCCTCTGTCCTCCACCATCCCCCTAAGCCCTCCCAGTTCTGTGCCCATTGTGTCTACAATCCCATCTAGCCAAGGTGGAGGGCAAAAGAAGAAGGGGGAGGCCAAGGATGCTTGGCCTCTCCCTTCTTCTTTTGCCCTCCACCTTCCCCAGCATCAAGGCCTTCTCAAGTGAATCCTCCCTTCTCGTTTGATGTCCAAAGTACTTCAGCTTCATCTTTACTATTTGACCTTCTAATGAGCAGTCCGTGTTGATTTCTTCTCAGATTGACCTATTTGTTCTCCTTGCTGATCAGGGGACTCTCAAGACTCTCCTACAACACCACATTTCAAAGGCGTCTATTCTTCTGCACTCAGCTTTCCTAATGATCCAGCTCTCACAACCATACATTACCACTGGGAATAGCATTGCTTTAACTATTCGAATTTTTGTTTGCAATGTGATGTCTCTGCTTTTCACTATGTTCCCCAGGTTTCTCATTGCTTGTCTCCCAAGAATCAGTCACCTTTTTATTTCATAGCTGCAATTTCCATCTGTAGTGATCTTTGATCCTAAGAATGTAAAATCTGTCACTGCTTCTACTTCTTCCCCATCTATTTTCCAGGGACCAATTGTGCCTGTTGCCATTATCTTGGTTTTCTTGATATTAAGTCTCAAGCCAGCTTTTGCACTCTCCTCCTTCAGCCCAATCAAGAGATTCTTTAGGTCTTCCTCACTTTCTGCCATTAGGGTGGTATCGTCTGCATATCTCAGATTGTTGATGTTTCTCCCAGCAATTTTAATCCCATATTGTGATTCCTCCATTCCTGCATTGCACATTTTGTGCTCTGTGTATAAGATGAATAAGCAGGGTGATAAAATGCAGCCTTGTCTTACTCCTTTTCCTATTCCAAACCATTCTGTCATTCTGTGTTCTGTCCTAACTTTTGCTTCTTGATTCATGTACAGATTTCTCAGGAGGCATATGAACTGCTCTGGTATTCCCATCTCTTTAATTACTTGTTGTGGTCCACACATCTTGTTGTGGCCCACACAGTCAAATGCCTTAGTGTAGTCAATAAAACAAAAGTAAACTTGTTTCTGGTATTCCTTTGTTTTCTCCATGATCCAACGTATGTTGGCAATGTGGTCTCTGGTCCCCCTGCCTCTTCTGAAACCAGCTTGCACCTCTGGTAATTCTCTCTCCTCATGCTGCTGAAGTCTATCCTATATTATCTTGAGCATCACCTTGCTGGCGTGTGGGTTGAGCACAATTGTTCGATAATTTGAACATTCTTTGGCATTTCCCTTTTTTGGGATTGGAACGTATACTGATCTTTTCCAATCCTGTGGCCACTGTTTTGTTTTCCAAATCTACTGGCATATTAAATGCAGTAATTTGACTCCATCATCTTTTAAAGCTTTGAAAATTTCAACTGGGATACCATCATCTCCACTAGCTTTGTTGTTTGCAGTGCTTTTTAGGGCCTTTCTGACTTCACTCTCCAGGATGTCTGGCTCAAGTTCAATTTCCTCATCATTGTGATTATCAGGAGTGTTGAGGTCCTTTTTGTATAGTTCCTCTGTGTACTCTTGCCATCTTTTCTTAATCTCTTCTGCATCAGTTTACTCATTTCCACCTTTATCCCTTATCGTGGCCATTTTTGCTTTAAATGTTCCCTTGATTTCCCCCATTTTTTTGAAAAGATCTCTAGTCCTGCCTCTTTTTGTTGTTTTCCTCCATATCTTTACACTGTTCTTTTAGGTAGTTTTCCTTATCTCTCCTTGCTTTTCTTTGAAATTCTGTGTTCAAGTGATTGTATTTTTTTCTTTTCTCCTTTGCGTTCTTTCTTTCCTCTGCTATTTTAAGATCCTCATCAGACAACCACTTTGCTTTCTTTCACTTCTTTTCTTTTGGTATGGTTTCCTTTGCTGCTTCCTGCATGATGTCCCGCATTTCTGTCCATAATTCTTCTGGCACTCTGTCTATCGAGTCTAAGCCATTAAATCTGTTCATCACCTCCACCGTGTATTCTTTAGGGATGTTGTCTAGGTGATATCTGTCTGGCCTATTTGTTTTCCCTATTTTCTTTATTCTAAGCCTGAATTTTGCGATCAGTAGGTTGTGATCTGAGCCACAGTCTGCTCCAGGTCTTGGTTTTGCTGACTGTATGGAGGTTCTCCATCTTTGGCTGCAGAGTATGCAGTCAATCTGGTTTCAGTGTTGGCCATCTGGTGATGTCCATGTGTAAAGTCACCTCTTGTGTTGCTGGAAGAGAGTGTTTGCTATGACCAGTGCATTCTCTAAGCAGAACTCTATCAGTTTTTGCCCTGCTTCGTTCTGTGTACCAAGGCCAAAGTTGCCTGTTATTCCGTCCACTTTTGACTTCCTCCTTTGGCATTCCAATCTCCTAAGATAATTTAGACATCATTTCTTGGTGTCTGTTCTATGAGGTGTTGTAGGTATTCATAGAACTGATCCACTGTGGCTTCATCTGCACCAGTGGTTGGTGCGTATATTTGAATCACAGTGACATCGAAAGGTTTGCCTTGAATTCTGACTGACATCATTCTGTCATTTTTGAGATTGTATCCCATTACTGCTTTTCGCACTCTTTTGTTGACAATTATGGCAACTCCATTTCTTCTAAGGTTTTCTTGTCCACAGTAGTAGATATGATGGTTTCCAGAGCTGAATTCGCCCATCCCTGCCCATTTTAGCTCACTGATTCCCAAGATATCAATGCTTATTCTTTCCATTTCATTTTTAACCACTTCCAGTTTACCTTGATTCATTGATCTCACATTCCATGTCCCTATGCAGTATTGTTCCTTGCTACACTGTATTTCTCCTCCCACTTTTCTGTCCTTCTCCTTCCTCCACTCTGTTTTGCTAACCATCCTGTATCATCTAGACTGCTCCTTTGTTTTGTCTTTTGTTTTAGTCAATAGGGTTCTCTTGGCAAGCTTTGTGGTGTGGTTTGCCGGTTTCTATGCCATTTTCCTCCCATCAAACATGTTATCACAGTTTTTTAAAAAGTTTAAAACAGTTTAAACAGTGTATTATCATGCATATTATCACAATTTAAAAAAACAAAAAAAACACAGTCCATGTCAGTTTCTATATTAAGTCAGTGCAAAGTCTCTATGTCAGTTGCTATATTAAGTCAGTGTAAAGTTTCTATGTCAGTTGCTATATTAACGTTAGCTACATTATTGCATATCAGTTACTTATCCTTTGCATGGGATTCTCGCCCCTTGGTTTTCCTCCTCTGTCTTCTTCCCTTCTGCCACGGTGGTCCGCTAATTCAGCGGTTGACTGGCACCCAGAGGCGGTGGATGGTGGCTTTCCAGCTGCTCGTCTGGTCCTTCTCACCCCCGACTGGGGGTGTTCCCGCGACTGCTTCTGGCCCCAGTGGCCTCGCTGCTGTGGCAGCAGTGGTGGATGGTGGCTTTCCCGCTGCTAGCCTGGTCCTCCTCACCTCTGGTTGGGGGTGGTCCCATGGCTGCTTCTGGCCCCGGTGGCCTCGTTGCGGTGGCAGCGGTGGATGGTGGCTTTCCCGCTGCTCACCCGGTCTAACCTGGATGGACGGGGCCAGCCAGAATTTCTGCTACTGGTTCTGGAAAACTGGTGCAAACCTGTTGATGCCCACCACTGGAGCTAATAAACAGAGATAATGAAACAGCAAATAGCATTGTGGAATTGATTAGATAGGATTTGGGTGAATGAAAAAGAGACTTTAAACTGAAAGTTCCTGCTGTAACAAAGGCAGCTTATACAATGCATGCTTACAGATATGTATTCATAGTTATATGGGAAGACTAAACCAAGGGGAAGGAGCCAGAAGGATTATACCCCATCAGTGATGTGGAGAAAGCATAATCAACTGATCATTTTTTACAAAAACAAAACCCTGTCTGATGAATTGGACTTGATCCACGAAAGCTAACATTAAAATACAACAGTTAGTCTTTAAAGTGCCTCAAAGTTTTTGATTTTTTTTGTTTCATTTACTCTCTGATATGCTTGAAACACAGATTACCATGGCTACTATTAAAATACTGTGTTTGATTTAACATGGCAAAGCAGAGACTGGAAAAAGCAGAGAGCCTTCAGGGAAAGCCGAACAGCCAGATTTTACAGAGTAAAAACACACATTTACCGTATTTTCCGGCGTATAAGATGACTTTTTAACCCTGAAAAATCTGTGCCAAAGTTGGGGGCCGTCTTATACACCGGGTACTCTGGAGCCAGGGGCCGCCTGGCGGGGAAAGCCAGTCGCCGCCGCTGCGCGAGGCCTCCGGAGCAAGGGGCCGCCCGGATACCACCACTCTCAGCCTCCCGGCTGTGGCTGGCTCCCCCCGCCGGTCAGCTGCTGCTCCTCCTCCTCACCCCCCCCCAACCCCAGTTGGGATGGTGGTATCCACGAGCCACGCCTCCCTGCACCCTTCACCGGCGGGGAAGGTAAAAGGAGCCCCATCAGGCTCGGAGATGCCGCGAGCCGCACCTTCCTTTTACCTTTCCTGCCGGTGAAAGGGGCAGGGAGTGCGGCTCGCGGCATCTCCGAGCCTGACGGGGCTCCTTTTACCTTTCCCGCTGGTGAAGGGGGCGGAGACGTGCAGCTCGCGATGGCTTCGAGCCTGACAGGGCTCCTTTTACCTTTCCCGCCGGTGAAGGGGCAGGGGATGACGCAAGCTGCACCTCCCCGCCCCTTTCACCGGTGGGAAAGGTAAAAGGAGCCCCGTCAGGCTCAGAGATTCCGCGAGCCGCACCTTCCTTTTACCTTTCCCACCGGTGAAAGGGGCGGGGAGGGGCGGCTCGCGGTGGCTCCGAGCCCGACAGGGCTTCTTTTACCTTTCCCACCGGTGAAGGGGGAGGGGATGACGCAAGCTGCACCTCCCTGCCCCTTTCACCGGCGGGAAAGGTAAAAGGAGCTCCGTCAGGCTCGGAGATGCCGCGAGCTGCACCTCTCCACCCCCTTCACCGGCGGGAAAGGTAAAAGGAGCCCCGTCAGGCTCGGAGATGCCGTGAGCCGCACCTTCCTTTTACCTTTCCCGCTGGTGAAAGGGGCGGAGAGGTGTGGCTCGCGGTGGCTCCGAGCCCGACAGGGCTCCTTTTACCTTTCCCGCCGGTGAAGGGGGAGGGGATGATGCAAGCACATGTAACCAGCATGTTGGGGACAAAACTTAGTGGTTAAGGCGCTGAACTTGGAGACTGGAAGGTTGGGTTTCAATACCCAAAGGCATGAAAGGAGCCTCATTCGGGCATCCCCTGAGTGGAGTTTCGCCAGCAAAAAATTTTTCAACCCAGAGTAACCAAAGACGCCGCCGTTGGAAGAGGGGTAGTCATACGGCGAGTATATTGCAAACTCTACATTTTGACTAGAAAAGTTGGGGGTCGTCTTATACGCCCAGTCGCCTTATACGCCGGAAAATACGGTAGGCTGCAGAGCTTCCAGCAACAGCTGGAGGAATATTTTAACACAAAAGGCACAATCCATTTTTTGTTGTTCAATCACACAGTCGATTCCGACCCTTTGCGACCCTATGGACCATTGTCCTCCAGGCACCTCCATCCTCCACCATCCTCCTCAAACTGCCCAGCTCTGTGCCCATTGCATCAACGATACCATCTAGCCATCTAATCTTTGTTCACCCACTTCTTCTGCCCTCTACTTTTCCCAGCATCAAGACTTTTTCAAGTGAATCCTCTCTTCTTATTTGATGACCAAAGTATTTTAGCTTCATCTTTACTATTTGACCTTCTAAGGAGCAGTCAGGTTTAATTTCTTTTAAGATTGTCTTGTTTGTTCTCCTCACTGTCCAGGGTACTCTCAAGACTCGCCTCCAACACCACATTTCAAAGGCATTTATTCTTCTACACTCAGCTTTTGTTATGGTCCAGCTCCCACACCCATATATTACCAATAGCATGTAGCAAACTAAAACAAAAATATAAACAAAAACACAAGTATTGTGGCAGCTTAAAAGCTAAGAGATGTATCTCAGTGGGAATTTGCATGGATTACAATCATATTCCTCAGATATGTGGAGTGAATTTCTGCCAAATATGATCCTACCAATAAACTCCTAGCTTGTGTAGCCAACAATATTATCATACTAAAAGTGGAGGAAGGAACTAGAGGAGTAGGTATCCTTGATTTGATACAGGAAGGGAGCAAATAATTTCAGGGATGTCAATAGGAAGACTTTAGTGTAAGGGACCAAAGACAACGAAACAGCCGAAGGGTTGGCTTAACACAGGTTTATTGCATGATGATCCGGAGGAACATGTGGTAATGGCGGATGGGTAGCTCAATATATACAGCTGGCTATACATTTGAAAGTGGCTCGTCGACAGACTATTGGTTGCTGCCCGCGTGACGTCGTAGAAAGGTCACGCCCTTCTTGACCAGGTGAAGAGGTGGCGGGGAATCTTCCCACGCTGCTGAACCAGGTGAATCTGAGCCATGAGAGCTGGACGCTCGCTATTGCCATCTAGTGGTCACTAGCTCGCGTCCCCTTATCAGGTTTACATTGATACAGCTGAAGGTTATAATGTTGCACACAGAAAGGTTACATTGTTAACACATGGCAATGGTACATTGTTAAAGGCACAGCTTTACAGAACACAACATCCCTCCCCCCTAGGATGAGACGAAGTCTCTCAGCCAAGATGGCTTGTTGCATGTGCGTTTGGGCCGTGAAGAGGGCTGACCCCCCCCCGGGGGCGCTACTGCTTCTTTGTTCCCTGGTCCCTTGTCCTGAAATGGGAGAGGGAGACTTGTTAGTGGCTTGCCGCTGTCTGGCGGCCTTAGGGGAAGGGAAAAACTCCATTGTGGGCAGACCGGGGGCAATCGGGGCTAACGAAAAACCCCTCTTCTCGCTTGGACGGGTGGGGGACCACTCCGAAAAAACCCCCCGATTCCGAAAATCAAAATCTAACTTAGTAGGGGTATCCGCATTTGTGGGGACATCCTGCGAGATATGTATGGGGTCAGGTTCCTCCTCCTCCTCAGAAAGATCCCCTAGGATATCTACTAGAACATCCTCCTCCCCCCTTGGTGGGGGCCCGCGGTCCCCTTTTCCTCCCCCTTGGGCTGAACGGGTGGGGGAGAACCCTAACGCTGATTTTTTTCTCTGTTTGGTCTGTGCCCTGCTCATCGGAGACCCTGCGTCGGAGCTGGTCCGCGTGCCGCCTCCACAGGAGCCCTGTACTGGTTTCCATGCGGTACGACACGGGGCTGGTTTGCTCCACAACTACGCCCGGTACCCAGGCTGGGCCCGTGCTGGCGTAATTCCTGCAGTGCACGGGGGCGCCTACACTGAAACTCTTTGTGGCCTCCAGCCCGATGTTCCTTCCTTTGTCCTCTACCCTCGTGCGGTCTAGCCTAGTGAGGATGGTGGTCAGTTTCCTACGCATTAAGAGCTCTGCGGGGGAGTATCCTGACACCAACGGGGTCACCCTGTACCCTAGCAGAAACTGACACACTTGTAGGTTCAGATCCCCGGGGCCCATGCGCCGCAACGCGTCCTTCGTGGTGCGGACGAGGCGCTCTACTTGGCCATTGGTGGCTGGGTGGAATGGGGCGGAGGTGATATGCCGAACGGCGTTAATCTCCATGAGTGCCCTAAACTCGGAGGACGTGAAACAACTAGCATTGTCGCTAATTAATGTGTCGGGTATGCCGAACGTGGAAAAGAGCCTCCGCAAATGCCTAATGGTCTGGGCCGAGGAGGTGCTCGTGACTGGGATAACCTCCAACCATTTGGAGAAGGCGTCCACTACAAGAAGGAACAGGGTGCCTCTGAACGGGCCCGCGAAATCAACGTGCACCCGGGACCACGGCCCCTTGGCCGCGTCCCATTCCCTGTGGGGAAGGCGGGCCTCCTCTGGTCTGGAGCATTGGCAACTTTCACAAGTGCCGACCATGTGCTCGATGTCGGCGTCCAGCTGGGGCCACCAGAAGTAACTCCGGGCCAGCGCCTTGGATCGCACGATGCCGGGGTGGCTGACGTGCAGCAGTTTGAGCACCCGCGGCCGAAGGGAAGTGGGAATCACCACCCGCTGCCCCCACAAGAGGCACCCCCTCTCTAGGGACAGTTCTAGCTTTTTTCTGAAAAATGGGGCGAACTCCTCCGCTGGGGAGGACGCCGGCCACCCTTTCTGCACCCAGGAGCTAACTGCCGCTAACGTCTTGTCCTTCCCTGTCGCTTTGGCAATGTCGGCGGGCATTACGGGGGGCGAATCCAGCACCTCTATCATAAGAACCTGATGGTCCCGCTCCCCCTTGCTCACCTGGCTGGGCGTTAGGGGGAGGGGAGACCTTGATAGAGCGTCCGCATGGCTGATCTCTTTCCCGGGCCGGTAGACCAACGCGTGCTGATACGCGTTGAGAAAAATGGCCCACCTGAGCATCCTCGGGGACAGGATCTGTGGGGTGGGCTTATCTGCGGTAAAGATGCCTAGCAGGGGCTTGTGGTCCGTTACAATGGTGAAGGGGCGGCCATACAGAAAATCGTGAAATTTTTTCGTCCCCGCGACTATTGCTAGTGCCTCCCTGTCTGTCTGTGCGTAGTTTCTCTCCGCTTGAGACAGGGACCTGGAGTAAAATGCTATCGGGGCCTCCCTTCCGTTTTCCAACACGTGGCACAGCACCGCCCCCACCCCCACCGGGGATGCATCACAGGTCAGAACTACCGGGCGTTTGGGGTTGAAGTGGGTCAGTATGGCATCGGACGCTAGGAGGCTTTTTAGCTCACTAAATGCCCTTTCTTGGTCATCGCCCCACTTCCATGCCTGGTCTTTCTTTAGCAGTTTGTGTAGCGGTTCAGCCACCGCTGCCTTCCGGGGGAGGAAGGAGTGGTAAAAGTTGAGCAGCCCTAGGAACGACTGCAGCTCGGGCTTGGAGGTGGGGCGGGGGGCTTTCTTAATGGCTGCCACCTTGGACTTGGATGGTTTTATTCCCTCAGGAGTCACACAAAACCCTAGGAACTCAACCTCGGTTGCGAAGAAGACGCATTTGTCCTTTCGCAGTCTCAGCCCCGCTTTTTCGAATATTGTCAGGACCTTCCCCAACCTCTTGGCCAATTCAACCCGACTCCCCCCCGTTATTAACACGTCATCAAAATAAGGCAACACCCCCTCCAGTCCCTTCAGGAGGCGTTCCACAAGTGACTGGAAAATTCCAGGCGCCGAATTCACGCCGAACTGGAGGCGCGTCACCTGGAACGCCCCCTTATGGGTGACTATGGTCTGCGCAGCAGCTGCGGCAGGGGACACCGTAAGCTGCTGGTAGGCCTGTGCTAAGTCGAGCTTAGTGAAACACTTTCCCCCGTGTAACCTGGCCAGCAGATGGCTGACTACCGGCACTGGATATGCATTTGGGCGGATCGCCTTGTTGATGGTGCACTTGTAGTCGGCGCATATGCGGACCTCCCCATTGGCCTTTAGTGCAGTTACAATTGGAGTCTCCCACTCCGCGGAATCAACAGGCACAAGGATTCCCTGGCCCACCAATTTGTCCAGTTCCGCCTCTATCTTGTCCTTGAGTGCGAACGGCACCCGGCATGGTTTAAGGCGAATTGGGCGGACCTCCGGGTCCAGGTCGAATGCCACTGGGGGCCCCTTGAATTTCCCCAGTCCTTTTTTGAAAACTTCGGGGTGCGCCTCGCACACCTCCTGAATTGGATCAGTCCCCACGGCGTGCATCCCAACGGCTTGCACCCCCCCAATAAACAAACCCAGGGGCTGGAACCATTGAGTCCCGAGGAGGCTGCAATCTCCCCCTTTGAGCACGACTAGGGGGAGGGACGCGGCGTGCTTCTTGAATTTAACCTGAAATTCTCCAACCCCCAACACTGGAATGCTGTTCCCTTGCACGTCCCGTAGTGTGGACCTCAACTCTTTGAGCTTGGGTCGCTTGTGGGGGGCAATTCCCAAAAACTCCCTCTGGGAAATGATAGAATATGAGGACCCCGAGTCAATTTCCATCCTAATGGGAACCCCTTGGACTAGTACCTCAACAAAGTAGCGGGGGTGTCCTGCAGACACGCTGAACACTGGGGCGTCGTCCTCGCTGCCGTCGGAGATGCGGCCCACACCGTCCTGCTTCCGCGTGGCCTGAGCGCCGTCTTTGGGTCTCGTTGAGTGGTCTTGTCCCGCGGAACGGTCTGCTGAGCTCCGCCGGGTCTCGCGCTTCTTCCTGCACACCTTGGCAATGTGCCCGCGGCGGCCGCAGTTGTGGCACTCGGCCTTCCGGAACGGGCACTTTACGCGGTCGTGGGCCGCCCCACAGCCATCACACCGCCGGCTCTCCTTCCGGACCCTCCGGACGTCCTCGTCGTCGCTGCTCTCTGTGGACGACCTCGAAGTTCGCCGGGCCGCCTGTACCGGAGTCTCTGCCTTGCTCGACTTCGGCCGCCAGTCCTGGAGTTCTTGGACCCCGGCCTTTGTAGCTTCTGCGGCCTGGGCCGCTCTGACGACCTCCTGCAACGTGGGAGGCGGCTCTTGGTTCATTAATGTGCGCTGGGTTTCGGCGTCGTTCAGACCGCACAGCACACAGTCCCGGAGGGTGATTTCGGCATTCCCCCATTTGCACGGGCCGGCCGCCAGCCGCAGGGCCGCCACGAATGCGGCGACCGTCTCCCCGGGCGCTTGGACTCGCCTCCAGAACGCACTCCGAGCGGGAAACATCGCCGTGGCGGGCCGGATGTGCTCACGCAGCATCTGCATGAGTTCCTTGGCCTTGAATTCGCTCACCCTCCTCGGTGCAATCAGGTCCACCAAGGTCCTTTTGGTTTCTTGTCCGAGCATCCTGGTGAAGATGGCCCTTTTCTTTGCCTCTTCCGTGACTTCGGACTCAATCAGTGCTGCCTGGAAGTCCATCTCGAAGATCTCCCAGTCGCCCGATTTCCTGATTTCGAAACCGGCGCATGTCTTGGTCCCGTGGGCTGCCATGATCCCACCTTCGTCGCCAATTTAGTGTAAGGGACCAAAGACAACGAAACAGCCGAAGGGTTGGCTTAACACAGGTTTATTGCATGATGATCCGGAGGAACATGTGGTAATGGCGGATGGGTAGCTCAATATATACAGCTGGCTATACATTTGAAAGTGGCTCGTCGACAGACTATTGGTTGCTGCCCGCGTGACGTCGTAGAAAGGTCACGCCCTTCTTGACCAGGTGAAGAGGTGGCGGGGAATCTTCCCGCGCTGCTGAACCAGGTGAATCTGAGCCATGAGAGCTGGACGCTCGCTATTGCCATCTAGTGGTCACTAGCTCGCGTCCCCTTATCAGGTTTACATTGATACAGCTGAAGGTTATAATGTTGCACACAGAAAGGTTACATTGTTAACACATGGCAATGGTACATTGTTAAAGGCACAGCTTTACAGAACACAACAAAGACAAATGCTGAGAATGGGCTGAGGTTAGCAAGAGACACTAAAAACAACAAAACAGCTTTCTTCAGGTAGTTGCATAGCAACAACCAGATAAAAGAAACAGTGACTCACCAACTCAATGAGGATGGGAAATGATTTTTAAAAATACAAAAGAAAAGACAGAAATGCTTGATTCCTACTTCAGCTCAGTCCCCCCCCCCCAAAAAAAAAATTTGTAGTATATGACTCTACAGAAGTACAGATGGAGGGGGCCGGAATACATCTTGAGATTGTTAAACAATGAATACCTTACTACATTGAAAGGGACTGGGGTAGCTCAGTGATAAAGAAGCTCACCTTGTTAGCTGGAAGGCTGGCAAAGTGGCAGTTCAAGACCCGAATACTGCATGATGGAATGAGCTCCCGTCTCGGTCCTAGCTCATGCCAACCTTGGAGTTCAAAAGCAAAAAAT
Organism: Bradypodion pumilum; assembly: GCA_035047305.1. Taxonomy (NCBI): domain Eukaryota; kingdom Metazoa; phylum Chordata; class Lepidosauria; order Squamata; family Chamaeleonidae; genus Bradypodion; species Bradypodion pumilum. The sequence continues at coordinate 82,889,794 of JAWDJD010000006.1, forward strand.
TGCAAGTAGAAAAATAGGGATCACTTCGGTGGGAAAAGATCTTGGGGACATAAAAGGAGCCTCATTTGGGCATCCCCTGAGATAAGTTCCTCCAGCAAAAATCCCTTCAACCCAGAAAGCACCTTTGTGTGCTTCTGACATGATATATATATTTTTTGAAAGGGTTCAAATCTTGGGTCAGATGAACTGTATTCAAGGATATTAAAGAAAGTTGCCAAAGAGATCTCAGAACCACTTTCTATCATTTTATTGAAAACATGGAGGATGGATGAAGTGCCAGATGATTGAAGAAGGGCTAACAATGTTACTTTCTTCAAGAAGGGGGAAAATATGAGTTAACAGTGAGGTAGCTATAAAAAAGGCCAATGCAATTTTAGGCTGCATTAACAGAACTAATACCCTCAGTCTATTGAGTCCGAGTTAGATATCATCTAAATGCTCAAGTGGTTAAGACGCTGAACTTGACATCTGGAAGGTCAGCAGGTCAGCAGTTTGAGACCAGAGTACAGCATGACAGAATGATCTCCCATCTCTGTCTCAGCTCCTGCCAACCTAGCAGTTACCTGGTTCCAGATAACCCGTATCATCCAGAACCCCCTGGAGCTGCTGCGCCACTGCTTTTTCCAACACCTTCCCCACGAAGGGAAGGTTGGAAATCGGTCTAAAGTAAGAAATAACCGTCAGGTTGAGCAATGGCTTTTTTATGAGGGGGTGCACCAGCACATGTTTGAAAGCTGCTGGAAACACCCCCTCCCACAGAGAGGTATTCACCACCGCACCAATCCAGCTGCCCGTAGTAGCCTTGGCTGCTCTAACCAGCCAGGCAGAGCAGCAGTCTAAAAAGCAGGTGGTATCATGAACAGCTCCAAGAAGCCTGCCCACTTCATCAGGGGCAACAGGATCAAACTGATCCCAGATAACATGGCTAAACACTGCTCCCGCCTTCTCCAGGTTATCCTTTTTCACATCAGGAACCCCAAGCAGATGCGAGCAACTTTCTCTGCAAGATGGTCAGCAAAATTGTCCGCTGAGCCCTGCCACCCAGGGCCAGGCTCCTCCCTACCTAGAATGGACCTGATGACAGGGCCGCTGGGCGATTATCAGCAGAGGTGATGAGAATGGTGACGTATGAGTGCTTCACCACCCTCATCACCACAAGGTAGGCTCTAACTCGTATTTGGTCACACTCGCTCCGGGTCTTCACCCAACGGCACTCTAGGCGTCTTCTAACCTGCTTCAGCTCCCTCAGTTCATCCATGAACCAAGGAGCCCTAAGCAGACTGCGAGGGGAAGGCCATGATAACAGTTTAACTCTACATGCTGTAATTCAAATCACTCAGCCACTGCTCTGACAGGAAAACCAAGTCAGGGGAGAGGCCGTTGCATCTGGTGGGATCCCTAATTACTTGAGTCAGGCCCATGGCTGCCATGGAAGCCATGAACTCCCGAACATGCTCTGACGCCAGTCCTAGCAATGGCAGATTGAAGTCCCCCAGGACCATAAGCCCTGGGAGCTCCAATGCCAGCGCCACGACTGCCTCGAGCAGGTTGGGCAGGGAATTAGCTACCCTGCAATGGGGCAGGTACAGGAGTATGATTCCCAACTGACCCTTGAGGCCCCACCGAAGAAGAAGCAGCTCACACCCCTGCACCTGTGGTGCGGTGACCCTGGTAACTCCCAGTGATTCTTGGGCTACAATAGTAACACCACCGCCCTTCCCCTGACCCCCTAGGCTGGTGCCACACCCTGAACCTGGCTGGACATATTTCAGAGAGAGGAACCCCATCCTCCAGCATCAGCCAGGTCTCAGTGATGCATGCCAGGTCAGCCCACTCACCCATGATCTCATCACATAGAAGGGGAGCCTTGTTGCAAACTGACCTGGCATTCACCAGCAGCAGCCTAAGGGAGGGGTCACTTTGAACCTGTTGTCCAGGAACCAGAGAATTAACCGGAGGCTGGAATGAGGGACAGATAACAAACATCTGTCCCTCATTCCCCAGGTGCACCCCCTTGAAGAGCGTCTGAGAAAGCCAGCAAAGAGGCAGTGGGAGAGGCGGTGGGAATGAAGGCTGTGGGTTTTAACCCATTGCCCGAGCTGCCCAGCTGATCTAAGTCCCTCTCTCCCCTCCACCTCACTGAGACTAGCGGCAGCTGCGTTGGCGGCGGCAGCCACGTTGGAGGAGGCAGCCGGGTCCCACTGTGGGTCTTCTTCCCACTCCAACATTTGGCTGGGGTGGGTGCCATGGAGGCCGAGCAAGTGGCTGGCAGAGAGGCGGTGGCAATGAAGGTGGTGGATTTTAACCCGTCACCCGAGCCGCCCAGCTGTCTAAGTCCCTCTCTCCCCTCCGCCTCGCTGAGACCGGTGGCAGCTGCATTGGTGGTGGCAGCCACGTTGGTGGAGGCAGCTGGGTACCACAGCGGGTCTTCCTCCCACTCTGGCATTTGGCCGGGGTGGGGGCTGTGGTGGACGAGCAAGTGGCCGGCGAAGGGGTGGTGGGAGAGGCAGCGACAATGAAGGTGGCGGGTTTTAACCCATTGCCCAAGCTGCCCAGCTGATCTGAGTCCTTCTCTCCCCTCCGCCTCGCTGAGACCAGCGGCAGAGGAGCTTGCACTGCCTTGGCCTCTGCTCTCGAGTGACCTTCTGCCCTACTGGCACGAACTACCACCCAACAGGCATTGCTGCTGCTAGAACCAGTGGTGAGTTGGCAGCAGGGGGAGAGGAGCTGCCTGGACCAGCCCACAAGCTGCCACCCGAGTGGGACCCTGTGCCCCCTAGCCACACCCACCAAGTTGGCCATGCCCACTGAGTTGGCCACTGCCACAGTGTGGCAGTAATTTTTTAGCATGATCACTGGGTGTGACACTTGACAGGATACTCTCTTTTAAGTTGCACTTTCTGAATACCAGTGCTAAAGATAGTTTGAGGAACAATATCATCAGGAAATCGACAAATTATACATGGGGAGCCCAACCATCTACATTGTGTATATAAGCTTTGGCTCTAAGGGTCTCTGCAGTAGAGTATGCTGCTCCAGTTTAGAGTGCATCCGCACACATGAAACAAGTTGATATTGCTCTTAATGAAACAATGTGTATAGTGACAGGATGCCTCAAACTTTGAGAAAATATACGCTCTTGTTGGTATCGCTTCACCTAAGATAAGGAAAGAAGTAGTATCAGATGCCAAAAGAACTGAACAAGAGAATGACCATCAACATCCTCTGAATGGATATGTTCCTCTAGTTCATTGACTCAGATCCAAAAAGAGCTTTATGGTAAGAGCAAACATTCTCGATGGCACGCAAGAGCAAAATCAAATTAGAAGATGAAGGAAGGAGCTTACTGAACAAAGAATAATATTAAAAGAGGATCTGGATGAGGAACTCGATCTCCCCTATTGTACTTGGAGAACTCTGAATAGGCTGAGGGTTGGAATTCTTAAACAGAATACTAAAATGCTTAAGTGGGAGGTGCTGGCAGACAACAACATATTTATTTATTTATTTATTTATTTATTTATTTATTTATTTATGCCCATCTAGGATATTTTCCCACTCTGGCCAGTTTACAACACAATAACAACAATAATAAAAATCCTTACTATTAAGAAAAGACATAGACAAATTAAATAAAATTAAAAATATCAAGAAAGCAAAACAATACCCACAAAATTAAAATAATGCCAGAGTCAAAAAACCTATTGCCAACTAGTCACAGCCTTTCCTGCTTATCTTGAAGTCGACACCTGGAGCTGCTCTGTCTGGGAGGAATGAGTAATGCAAGCTAATGTTCTGAGGGGAAGATGTTCTGCAGGTAGGAATGTCCCAAAACATTTAGGGCCTTAAAGGTTAAAACTAAACACCATGCAACTGATATGGAAAGGAACAGGTAGCCAATGCAGCCCTGCCAAAGCTGGGGAGATATGATTGAATTTTCTCACTCCAGTAATCAGCCAGGCTGCTGTATTTTGTACCCGTAGAAGCCTCTGTATCAGGAACAAGGGAAGCTCCATGTAAAGAGCATTACAGTAATCAATATGTGAGATTAACAGTGAGATAACGAATTGTATGATGACTGCTTGTCCAAGTTTCATGATAATCACAAGGGATGATTTCATATTTTAATTTTCTTTACATTTATTAAGTGTTAAGATTCATATAGTATATTCTCTGTAGGAAGACACTGATGTTATCTGCATACCAAACACATTGCACACAATAACATGTCACTAAGTATTTAGGTTGCTAAATAGCAATGGCAGTCACTTAGACACCTGTGAAGGAGCTAAAACTTGCATAACAGGGGGGATTCCCAAGGTTACAATTGGTCAATAACCCACCACCATAGAGAAAGGAGAAAGGTGACTTTCACATAGAAGTGGATTATGGGATATCCAACATCTGGGGACAGGGTGATAACAACACCTGCACAGACACCTGAGAATTTGAGGTTACATCCTCTCATGTCTGGGAATTTGGTTACATCATTACCACCTGTTTGGGTAAACAACACTTAGTCAAAACAATGAGGTAATCTCATATGCTTAACATTGTGGAGGAGGGGTGTGAGGACCCCAAAAACATATTTAAACCTCAAGTTTTGAGGGTTCAGAAGCACCAATTGTAAGTGAGTGTGAGCCTATGTTCCTTTGGAACTAGCACTAATTGGAAGTAGGTGCAAGCCTACATCCTTTCATACCAACATCATGGACCCATAGGGAAGATATCCTAATGGGGGCTTTTAAGCCCATAAAGAAGAAATGCTTTCTTAGTGAAGTTAGCTATTTTCTATTTTCTTAGCTTGTTAACTTAGAGTAGAATAGATTATTGCTTCGATGTATATCCTGCATATTATTTGGATGAAAATACTTCTTCAATAAAAAGCCTCAAAGTCATCGAGAAAGCCTTGTCTTTGAACCAGGAGGGAGTATTTGCAAAGCGGAGCAGACCTGAGATAAGGCCAAACCAGGGGCTACGTATTCACACTGGCTGAGCCTTGAGGCGCAACCTTTCTCAAAGAGACATTTACTTTGGGGAGATATGGTTGCCAAGGTGATCCGAAAGGGAAGAACACTTGCTTCAATCATTGGCCTGGGAATATTATCTGCCAGGGCATCCCAGCCTTTTAAGCTAAAAGCTATCTTCAAGCAGGGCAGCTTCCCAGGACTTCTGTGTGTGTGGGGGGGGGGGAGGTGGCAATATAACAGACTGTTATTCAGCCTTGCTACCATACTTGCTACCACATTCCTGCCTAAGGTGCAGAAGTGCCATCTTTCCCAGTCCCAGTCTTGGAGAGCGAGGGAGGGTGTTCTCAGGATAGGAGGGCTGCTGAACCTAGCAGGATCGCCCTGTGTGGGTACCCCAAGTCTGGGGACCCCGATACCTGTGAGACACCTTTTCCCCATTCACGACACAAGTAGGGATGCAACTGACCAATTGCACAACAGACTGTGAATGTCAAGAGATGCAGAATCTAGCTCATTTTCTGGTCTGCCAATTACTACCAGAGACACGTACTGATGAGGATTTAATTTTGGTCAGTGACAAAGGCAAAAAGGTGGTCTTATTCTATTAATTTAAATTTGATCTTGACACAAAAAGAAGTACAACAATGAAAACAATTACCTGGGTGGTGGTGAGTACTCCAATGCTGGAGGAATTCAAGAGAAAACTGGGCAACAATCTGCTCTGATTTTTATTCCTACAATGAGCAGGGGGTTGGACTCAATGGCCTGATTGGCCACTTCAATTCAATTATTCTATGTTTCTATTACTTTCGGGCACAGACAAACTCTGAGGTATAAAAATGTTGAGCCAAGAAGTGGCTTCTATTTTCTATGTCTAATCTTTTTATTATTATTGTAAATATTTTTTTTAATATACGGGTATTGTAAACTACCCAGAGTGGGAAAATATTCCAAATGGGCGGGATATTAATGTAATAAATAAATAAATATAAATAAGTCCATTTCTGATTCTATGGCCACAATGTGCCTGAGGAAGTGGGCTGTAATCCATGAAAACTCAGGCTGAAATAAATTGTATTAATATGCCACAACATTTTTGCTCTTCTTTTATTATACATGCAGAAACAATCAGATGATGATTGTTATTTACTGGCACAGACAGGTTTGATCAGTTTTCCAGGGCCTATACAACATCCAGATAAACCCACATTAGCCCAATCCTTTCCCATTTCTGATTTATTTATTTTTTTAGCATAGGTAGGATTGCTTCATTTTAGTTTGGGAAGTGTGGTATCTGATATCAAATGGTGATACATTTAGCTGCCTGTTGCATTGCAATGTGTTGTGCAAACAACATCTCCTCATCTGATCTTTTCTACTTCTTTCTGTAGAAACTCTGTCGATTAGATTATAGCAAGCAGGGGCAGCGGTGGCTCCCTGGTTAAGAAGCTTGCCTTGTTAGCTGGAAAGCTGGGAAGTCGGCAGTTCAAGATCCAGCTACTGCATGACAGTTTGAGAGCCCGTCTCTGTCCCAGCTCTTGGGGACCCAAAAGGAGCCTCATTTGGGCGTTCCCTGAGCGGATTTTCTCCTGCAAAAATCTTTTCAACCCAGAATAATTTCTGAAACAAAATTGTTGTTGTTGTTGTTGTTGTTGTTGTTGTTGTTGTTGTTGTTGTTGTTGTTGTTGTTGTTGTTGTTGTTGTTATAGCAAGCCAACATCAAGTGCCTCAATAGTTCAGCTTTATGCCATTTATCAATAAAAAAAGTTTAACTCTAGTTTTCTCCCACTCCCTGCAGAGAAGGAAAAAAGGAAGACACTGGAACATGGAGGTGGAGAGAAAAGAACAGGCTAAATAGCGTTGTTTTGAGTTTCAGTGTGAATTCATCAGTCACTCTACATGGCAAACCATACATCGAGGCAATCCTCCTTAGTCTTATCCAGCCTGGGACAACTTGATTGTATAGGCACACCCAAACTCAGCTATCTTTCCCACCAGGAGGCTATTCAGTGCAATTTCTACTGATAGTAATAAAGGAAGCTCAGCTTATTATACATTGCTCCTATTGTGGCTTCGATAGGAAAGCCTCCCAGTGTATTACACCACAAGGTAGTTCTGGACCTGTAAAGAAGCACCATTGCAAAGTTGAGCCATACAAGCAGCTCATAAGCTCAAAGACTGCTGTACTATTATATCTCTGTTGTGTATGTATTGCTTTAACAGTTTGCATTTAATTGTTGGGATCGGGTGATTCTCCATTTTGTGTTCGTCTTAGAACTAAGCTCTCGCGGGACTTGAGTTCCCACCCTTTCTAACAAGAAGCGCGAAAGGCTTCACAGTATCTGTCACCCCATGATCACCCCACTGTTCTCCCAACCAATCCAGTTGTTTCCCACCCGAATGTATCTTTTCTGTATTGTGTATATAGGCGCTGCTGCGCCATTGCTCTCCATGTTCAGTTCCCAAAATAAAGTTGTGTTTGGCCCTGTTATGCTGGCTGCTGCGTATCAATCCCTGAACATCAAATTGGCACCGAGAATGGGATGGTGTCCCACAAGGCTAATCTGAGTCCATTCGATGTGGCCACCCCGGAGAAATGGAATCTGTATGAGCGACAGTTTTGGCATGCCATGGCGGCCAAAAACATCATCGAGGAAGATCAGAAAAGGTCCTTCTTCCTTTCGCAGTGTGGTCTGGCCACCCTCGAACTCGCCATCCACCTAGTTCTGCCAAGGGACATTGACAACGTCCCCCTCGTGGACATCCTTGGGGCATTACAGAACCACTTCCAACCCAAGGTGTCCATCTTCCCGGCCCGGGTGGCGTTTCACAGGCGTGACCAATGCCCCGGAGAGTCGGTGATGGACTATGCTGCCACACTGAGGTTGGCTGCTGCCCCATGCCAGTGGCCCAATTTGGAGGATGCCCTCCGCAATCACCTGCTGGCTGTCCTCCAGGACGAGGAAGCACAACACCGGCTCATGACAAGGGAAATGCTTACCTTCAAGTAGGTCTTGAGGGAGGTGTTGGCGTCCAAGGTAGCGAGATCCAGTGTCAAGGCATTCAAGCAGTGGCCTGCCACCTCTGAGGGTCTGGAGTCCACTGGGCATACCCATCGCTGCTCGTCCTGCTCATTGTCGTCCGCATCGCCAGTGTCCATGTCCACGTCGGGATCCAGTGACGAAGGAGGTGAGGTCCGGAAGGTCCAGAAGAAGACGAAGGACAGGCACATCGTGGAGAAGGCCCAGAGGAGGTGCGATGGCTGTGAAGGACGACATGACCATTGCAAGTGTCCTTTCAAGAATACCGACTGTCACCATTGCGGAAAAAGGGGCCACATCGCAAAGGTGTGCCGACAGTGACAGAAACAGATCCAGCATGGGACATAAGAACATAAGAACAGCCTTGCTGGAACAGGCCACAGCCCATCCAGTTCAGCATTCTGTCTCACACAGTGGCTCACCATTTCTTTCAGGGTATTCCCAAGCAGATGCCTTCACCTGCTTAGGATTCCCTGGAAATGGCATTGAGAGATATCCTGCCTATCTCTCCAACCCGGAGGTTGTCCTTAAGTATCCATAATTATAGCCATTGATACCCTTGTCCTCCATGAACTTGTCTAATCCTTTCTTAAAGCTGTCAAAACTGACAGCTGTCACCACTTCTTCTGGCAGAGAAGAAGTACCCAAAAGTTTCATCGAGTGTCCCCTAGTTCTAGTGTTGTGCAATAGGGAAAACAGTTTTTCCTTATCATGTCCACACCGTGCATGATTTTATAAACTTCAATCAGGTCACCTCTTAGAGTGAAAAGGCCCAACCGTTGCAGCCTCAGATGGTAAGGAAGGTGTTCCAGTCCCCTAATCATTCTGGTTGCCCTCCTCTGCACTTTTTCCAGCTCCATAATATCCTTCTGGAGGTATGGCGACCAGAACTGTACACAGTATTCCAGATGGGGCCTCACCATAGATTTATAAAGAGGCAAAATGACACTTGCTGACTTATTTTCTATACCCTTCCTAATGATCCCTAGCATTGAGTTTGCTTTTTTCACTGCTGAGGCACACTGGGTTGACACCTTCATTGAGTTGTCCACCAGGACACCAAGGTCCCTTTCCTGGTTTGTCGCAGAGAGTTCAGACCCCATCAGTTTATAAATGTAATTGGGGTTCTTTGCCCCAACATGCATCACTCTGCACTTACTAATGTTGAAGCTCATTTGCCATTGTTTTGCCCACTCCCCCAGTGTCAAGAGATCCCTCTGGAGCTCCTCACAATCTCTCACAGTTTTCACTACCCTGTATAATTTAGTGTCATCAGCAAATTTGGCTACCTTGCTTTTTACTCCTACCTCTAGATCATTTATGAAGAGGTTGAAAAGCAGGGGTCCCAGTACTGAACCTTGGGGGACCCCACTCTTTACTTCCCTCCACTTGGAGAAGTGTCCATTTACTGCTACCCTCTGTTTCCTGTCCCTTAGCCAGTTGCTGATCCAGGACAAGACCTGTCCCTTTATTCCATGACTGGTAAGTTTATTCAAGAGCCTTTGGTGTGGGACCTTGTCAAAAGCCTTCTGAAAGTCCAGATAAACAATGTCAGCTGGTTCCCCCTTATCCACATGCTTGTTGACACTCTCAAAAAATTCCAACAGATTAATGAGGCATGATTTGCCCTTGTAAAAGCCATGTTGGCTCTCCTTTAGCAGCGACTTCTCTTCTATGTGCCTATTAATTCTATCTTTTAGGATGGTTTCCATCACTTTACCTGGGACACATGTCAAACTGACAGGTCGGTAATTTCCTGGATCACCCCTGGATCATTTTTTTGAAAATTGGTGTTACATTCGCTACCTTCCAGTCATCAGGCACAAAGCCTGATTTGAGGGAAAGATTATATATTTTGGCTAGGAGATCAGCAATTTCATCTTTAAATTCCCTGAGAACTCGTGGATGGATGCCATCTGGTCCTGGTGATTTGTTAGTGTTTAGTTTAACAAGACATGCAAGGACCTCCTCCCTGGTTATTTCTATCTGGCTTAATTCTTCAGTTTCCCTCCCTACGAAGATAGGCTCTGTTTTGGGCATGTGGTCTCTGTCTTCTTCAGTGAATACTGAAGCAAAGAATTCATTGAGTCTCTCTGCAATCTCTGTTTCCTCTTTAATAACCCCTTGCCTTCCATTGTCATCTAATGGTCCAATGGCCTTCCTAGTTGGGTTCTTACTTCTAATGTACTTAAAGAAGTCTTTGTTATTTCTCTGAGTATTTTTAGCTATACGCTCCTCAAAGTCTTGCTTTGCTTTCCTGATTGTTGCCTTGCATTTGTTCTGCCAGGATTTATGTTTCTGCCTGCTGTCCTCATTCGGACAAGCCTTCCATCTTCTAAATGAGCTTTTCTTGCTCTTGATCACTTCCCGAACAGCTCCTGTAAGCCACATCGGAGTCCTCTTGGACCTGGCAGTGCCCTTTTTCCTTTTGGGTATGCATTCCAATTGGGCCTCTGTTATTGATTTGTAAACAGCCTCCATGCCTCTTGGAGTGTTTGGACTCTCTCAATTTTCCCTTTCAGCTTCTTTTTTACTAGTTTCCTCATCTTTGGGAAATTTCCTTTTTGAAAATTTAAGGTCTCTGTGTTAGATTTTATCAGTGACTTGCGGTCTATGATCAAGTTAAACATAATTGAGTTGTGGTCACTGTTCCCTATTGGATCAGTCACATTAACATCTTGCACCAGAGTCAAGGATTCTTGTACCTCTAGTTGGGTCTTCAACCATCTGTCCCAGGGAACAATCATTGAGCATATCTAGGAACTTTATCTCTTTATCATGTGCTGAACAACAGTTCACCCAGTCTATGTGAGGGTAATTGAAGTCCCCCATTATAACCAGGCTTCCCTTCTTGGATGCCTCCTTTACAACATTCTCCAACTGCCAGTCTCCCTCAAGAGTTTGGGTCAGAGGCCGATAGTATATGCCTACTGTTAGACGATTCCTTGTGGCCTGGTACTCTTACCCACAGAGCTTCTAATGGTGACTCCAAATCACCTAGATATTCCAATTCATACGATTTTATCACTTCTTTGACATACAAGGCTACACCACCTCCCGTTTGCCCCTTCCTATCCTTCCTGTACAGTTTGTAGCCTGGGATAACTGTATCCCATTGGTTATCATCCGTCCACCAGGTTTCAGTGATACCAATAATATCAATATTCTTATCTATTGCTAAGTATTCCAGCTCCCCTATTTTGTTCCGGAGGCTTCTGGCATTTGTATACAAGCATTTATATATGCTTTCCTGATACAGTCTTTTGAGTCCAGTTGCATTGTTAGACTGCCTCTTGCATCCTTCTGCTAGAGTGCTGGTGACTAGCTCCTTGCTCTGCTCAGTAATTTTTGCATCCTCCTCACTACTCAAGTACACACTTTCCCGAACCAGATGCTGCCCAGCTCCTGTTGGCTTTCCCCAGTTATCAGTTTAAAAGCTGCTCTGCAGCCTTTTTGATGTTGAGTGCCAGCAATCTGGTCCCATCATGGTTCAAATGCAACCCATCCCTCCGGAACAGATTTGGCTTGTCCCAAAATGTTCTCCAGTTCCTGACAAATCTGAAACCCTCCTCTCGACACCGCCGCCTCATCCATGCATTGAGGCTTCTGAGCTCTGCCTGCCTGGTAGGTCCTGCGCGAGGGACAGGCAGCACTTCTGAAAATGCTACCTTGGAAGTCCGGGACTTCAATCTTCTTCCTAACAACCTGAATTTGGCTTCCAGGACAGACCGCTTGGCCTTCCCAACATCATTGGTACCAACGTGTACCATGACAACTGGCTCGTTCCCAGTTCTCTCTAACAATCTATCTAGATTTCTTGTGATGTCTGCAACTTTTGCACCTGGCAGGCAAGTCACCATACGGTTATCATGTGCATCACAAATCCATTTCTCTGTATTTCTAATTATTGAATCGCCTAGTACAAGGAGCCTCTCTCCTGCAATCTGTTCATCTACATGCACCTCTTCAACCATATTAAGGGAGAGAAACTCAGTTTGTTCCTGTTGTTTATCTTCCTGGATCTCATCAAGTGTGATGAAGGAGAGATCATCAGGTGAAACCAGTTGTTCCTCTGTGTGTTCCTCATCAGGTGTGATGAGGGAAAGAGCCTCAAATTTATTCTGTAATTTCAGACTCTCAGAGCGATCCCCTACTCTTCTCCTCCTTTGAGTCACATTCCTCCAAACATCTCCCTCCTGAGTTAGTGAAGGGCCTTCTCCCTCAGAACTGTGCCCTGTCTCTTCTTTGTCCAGCATAGTCTGCTCCGCTCTGTCCAAGAACAGCTCAAGCTCCTTAATTTGTTGATGGTTAGATATGCGGGCCTCTAGCTGCTGGACCTTCTCTTCTAGTAGTGCAACTAGCTTGCACTTGCTGCAAGTGTAGTTCTCCATATGCTTTGGCAAGAACACAAACATGGCACAAGTATTGCAGGTAACTACAGCTGTTCCCTCAGAATCCATTTTAACAAGTGCAGTATTCCGGGCCTCAAAAATGTACACGTTTACTACCTTTCTACCTAGTAAGACTGTATTCTTCCTTTGTTACTAGTTTGCAATCTCGCGCGCCATTAGGCATGCGGGCCTCTAAAGCAGCTCTACTCCAACTGCAAAACTTACCAGTGCTCACTTCCTTTGTTTGGCTCTCCTCAGCAGCAGCTCTGCTTAAGAGCACATGCAGAGTCAAAAGGGCTGACCCTGAAAGAACTCAGAGCTTTTAAAGGCTAGTGTGGCTCCGCCCCTATGAGTCACAGTTCAGGGAAGGGCCTGGTGTGGCTCTGCCCCCCTGCTTCTGGAAGCTTCTAACTGCTTCCTCTGTTTGAACAGAGGTGGCTCTCAGCAGTTTAAATTATCAATTTAAATTAGTGGAGGCCTCTAAAGCAGCTCTACTCCAACTGCAAAACTTACCAGTGCTCACTTCCTTTGTTTGGCTCTCCTCAGCAGCAGCTCTGCTTAAGAGCACATGCAGAGTCAAAAGGACTGACCCTGAAAGAACTCAGAGCTTTTAAAGGCTAGTGTGGCTCCGCCCCTATGAGTCACAGTTCAGGGAAGGGCCTGGTGTGGCTCTGCACCCTGCTTCTGGAAGCTTCTAACTGCTTCCTCTGTTTGAACAGAGGTGGCTCTCAGCAGTTTAAATTATCAATTTAAATTAGTGGAGGCCTCTAAAGCAGCTCTACTCCAACTGCAAAACTTACCAGTGCTCACTTCCTTTGTTTGGCTCTCCTCAGCAGCAGCTCTGCTTAAGAGCACATGCAGAGTCAAAAGGGATGAGCAGCTCTCCGTTACACCTGCTGCTGCTGCTGTTGCTACCGCCCAAACTATTGTTACTCATAAGGGGGCTTTTAATGTAACAACCCACCTGCAATTTGGGGTTAATGCAGCCCCCGGCATTTTTCAATCTTTGGTTGAACGTCTCCTGAAGGGTCTCCCCTGGGTTCTTTCCTATTTCAATGTTGTTCTGATAACCGCAGGAGATGAGTTTGAGTTCGCAGAACTCTTAGACCAGGTTCTGTGGAATTTCGAAAAGGCTGGGCTATGTCTGCGGAAAGACAAATGTGTTTTCTATGCAAGAGAGGTAGAATTTCTGGGGTTTCGAATAACTCCTGAGGGAGTCAAGCCGTCCGACTCCAAGGTTGCTGCTGTTTACAATGCCCCCTGACCAACTGCAAAAACAGAATTGCAGTCTTTCCTGGGTTTGCTCAATTTTTATCACTCCTTCCTGTGAAGGAAGGCCTCCGTAGCTGAACTGCTCCATCAGTTACTTTTAAAAGACGCAGTTTGGCATTGGGGGCATAGCCAGGAAAAAGTGTTTCGTGAGCTAAAAGAGCTTCTGTCTTCTGTAGCAGTCTTAACTCACTTTGATCCAAAAAAGACTGTGGTTCTTGTGTGTGATGCTTCACCTGTGGGGGTGGGGGCAGTTCTCTGCCATTCTCTGGAAAATGGAAAAGAAGCCCCCATTGCATTCTATTCAAGGTCCCTATCTAAAGCAGAATGCAACTATGCCCAAACTGACCGAGAAGCTCTGCCTATATTTGCTGGAACAAAGAAGTTCCACGACTTTTTTTATACAGGAGGGAGTTCACAATTGTAACTGACCACAAATCCTGAAACCCATGCTGGCCCTCCAGCCACATAGTTCCAACAATGCATGGGATCTTCAGCAGAAAAGACCTTTTTATGTGGAATTTCTACATTAACCCCTCTATCGTCCACCCTGGAAGGATCTAGCCCAATGGTTCTCAGCGGGGGCAGTACCACTCCCTGGGGGGCAGTGAGTGGATGCTGAGGGGCAGTGAACTTGTTTTGAGCGGTAGGGGGCAGTGGTCATGTTTTGGGCGGTAGGGGGCGATGAGCTTGTTTTGACATTTGAACTTAATTTTAAAATAAACTTACATCACGGCTCCCCACACGCACTTCTAAGAATGGTGAGACGAATTTGTATTCTAGGTAGAACAACCTTGAAGAACTCGACACTATGATTCTTCTCCGATCCCAACCAGCACAGTGCATGTATCAGCTGTTTTCCTGCGAGATTAATCACTGTGTTTGTGTTGAGCATCCTTTCAATATGAAAGTTTGATTTGATCCATGTTTCTTGTGTTGCTTTTCATTCGCTTCATTTCAGTTTTGATTTACTTTCATTGTTTATTTGGCCAGTTGGCTAGGTAAGTGCGCTTATTAGTTCTTTATCGTGGTCATGAATTATTAATTTTGAGAAATATCTACCTTTCCCTCATCATATTTTGCAGCCGCCAATGATGTCGGTTAATAAAAAGAAGTGTCGTCAATACAGTTCCACATACTTGAAGTTCGGATTTGTTCCTTCACCCTCCAACTTGCAACTACCCATGTGTTTGTCAAAAGGGTAAAATTGACCCTTCTTCTATACTGCCAAACAGAGAGACGTTTATTATAGTGTCAAGGCAGGCATAAATCCTTATCTAGAGGTTTCTTTGCTTTTTCTTTGCAGACAGCATTTTGAGCTGCGCTGACCCCTCTTTGTCCAGAGATTTCTGGCAATTAAAATGGCGATGCAGGATTTGTTGGAATGTCCAGTATTCCCAAACAACTATTTTATGCCTCCTCCCTTTTTATGATACTTTCAGAGGCCAGCTAACCAGGGGTTTAGATAAAAATTACCTCAACAGGAAGAGACTCCAGCAAAACCTGATAAAGCTCCTTTTTGCAAAGAACAGAACTTTTAATGAAGTCTTCGTCTCTCTGGAATTCACTCCTCCTGACAAAGACCTAATTTATGGCCTCCCTCTCCCTTCTGGTTTTTGTATGCTGGGTTCTAAGGCTTCTCCTCTTTAAGGTTTGAGGAGAATAAAAATACGCTACTGCAATTCTTCAAATATAGCAGCTTTTTATTGGTACAAAAATAAAGTTAAATAGCATACGGATAAATGCAGTTCAAATAGAAACATAAAACAAATATAAATGGCTAAGCTAGCTAAATAGGTAAAAAGTTGGGCCCCGATGAGCCCCCATTAAACATTAGACTGGTCGTCTAACATTTAAGCATATTGAAAAAGAAAATGGGCAGAGTCACCCCAGGCCGTGGGATGCCTGCTGCTGAGAAGCTAATTTTCCCAGTTTTTATACATTTTCCCCACTCAGACCTCTCCTTTCAAATATGTGAAAATTCTCCAAATATGACATGAGGAGACAAATTGGCTGGACACTTGGACATCCAGCTGTGTGTTATGCACCTGCATATTACGTAAGATAGTTATCTTAGATTCCATCTTGGTATCTTCATGTGATAGATTGCATTTTTATGATCTAATTATGTAGTGTAGTTTTTGTATTATGATATTATGCTTATCTGGATTGTTTTCCATTTTGAACTTGTTGTTTCTCTGTATTATCCTTTTATTGTTACTTTGTTGGATTATGTTGTTAGCCGCCTCGAGTTGGTCTCGGCTGAGGAAGGCGGGATATAAATTAAACTGATTGATTGATTGATTGATAGATCAAACTGTCAGATTCCCAGACTAAGTGTCCTTGGGACTGGCATCGATGAGATCATGGGAGTGTGGGGTTCTAACTGACACCTGGGCATGCAACAATTTTATAATTGGCATTACCTCATAAACATTAATTGGCTAAACATTCTTCTACTTCACACAGAAATAAATGAAAATTAATGGCATCCTTTGAATTCCCATTACAGTGTTTACTTTGTAATAAGGTGTTATCTAATAAGGCAATGAAACTGTCTCGTTTGCAGGAGCATCTGCAAAAAATTTATCCTGACAAACAAAATAAAGATTTGTCATTTTTTAAAAAATATTTTTATTAGTTTTCAAATAAAATACGTTTTTCCATACCTTTCAATCAAAATGTGTGAAAATTACAAAACCTTGCTTCTATATCTTCATACTCACATAAACATTTTAAAACCCTACATCGTGAACCCACCACCACCCTAACTTCTCTTCAAGTTTAAATCTTAAATTTTACAAATTTATATATAGTGAAATTATCAAATAATCAATTTACAAGGATATAATGTCAATGAGCTCCTTATACTTCTAGATTCAATTTAAAGGCCAAAATTTATTTGTCCTGTCTCTACTAGTTAGAGCATATAATACAAATGGCTCCCATATTTCCCAAAATGTATTTTTAACAACTTCACCCCTTTTTTGTTTCATTTCAATTGTTAATTTATCATTCAAAGCTAGTTTCCATACTTGATTATACCATTTATCTTTTTTCATCTCCAATTCTTTTTTCCAGTCTAATGCAATTAGTTGCCTTGTTACTGATAAAAGCATTAACAATAATTCCTTCCTTTGTCCCTCTAGCCTCACTTTTTGTACCTCTCCTAGCAGGGCGACCTTTGAGTTTAAGACTATTTCCAATTCAAAGATGTTCTTTAACTCCTGCTCCAACCATCTTCAACATTTCTGAACAAAATCACATTCCCACCACATGTGAATATAGGTACTCCTTTTTTTAACATCTCCAGCATTTATCATCACCCATCCTACACATCTGATGTATTCTTACAGGAGTCAAGTACCATCTCCAGATTATTTTGAAGTTATGCTCTCTTTCCTTGTTTGAGCGTTGCCTCATCATTCACTGTTTTGTCGTTTTTCACAAACATCAGGGACAAGTTTCTGAAGGTACCATCTGTCTCAGGCTTACTAGCAACCTCAGCAAAAAAAGTGACGATGGTTTGATAGCCTCTTATAATATATCAAAATTAATTGCTACCGTAAATCGGGGAAAGCTCATACCATCGGCAAAGAGTTGATACTGCCGGCTGTCAAGGAAGTTTTAGAAACAGTTTTACACCATCCAGCCACATCCAATGTTATAAAAAATGTACCAATAAGCAATGATACAGTGCGACAACGAATTGATGAGATGGCTGAAGCTGTTGAAGCTTCCTTATGCAAACTTTTGATACCCACCGAATTTTCTCTTCAGATTGATGAATCAACCTTGCCAAGTACTAATGAGGCTTTACTGTTAGCGCACATCCGGTTTGTGAAGGAAGAAAAAATTATTCAAGAGATGCTTTTTGAAAGAAGCTTGATTGCATATACTAAAGGTGAATCTATTTTTAATACTGTCAAAAATTATTTTAAAGAGAAAAATATTATTTTTGCGAACATTATGTCTGTTGCCACGATGGAGCTCCTGCATTGGTTGGTCGTCATTGTGGGTTCATCGCCATTTTTAAGAAAGAGGTACCAGATATTTTAGCTGTTCACTGTGTGATTCATAGACAGCATTTAGTTGCAAAAAACCTCAGCAACCATTTGCATCAGTCATTACAATATGTCACCTCTGCTGTGAACAAAATTCGCAGTAGTGCTCTCAATGATCGATTATTCGGGCAGCTGTGTAAGGACAACGATGAAGAATTCAATCGCTTGCTTCTACACACCAAGGTTCACTAGCTCTCCAAAGGCACCTGCCTCAATAGGTTCTGGAATCTTTTCAACTCTGTACTTGAGTTCCTCGAATAGAAAGATGTAGCTCTGAGAGACAGATTGCTACAATTTAAGATTGATGTTGCTTACATGACCGATTTATTCACAAAATTCAATGGAATTAATTTTGCAGCTTCAAGGCGAAGAGCTCAATTTGATCACTACAAAATCTGTTATTTCTGCCTTCCTAAAAAAATTCACTTTGTGGAAGCAGAATTTTGGTCGCAATGAGTTCAGCCAGTTTCCAATCTTGTCGGATCTGCATAAGAACAGTGAAATCCCCTTCGATGAAACACAAGTTTACTGTCAACAACTTGAGTCTTTGCACAAGGACTTTTCTGAGCACTTTGAGGATATTTTGTACCTGGAAGTCCCTCAATGGGTCATGAACCCTTTTATGAATATTGAGACAGCAGAGGTTCAGATTCAGGAGGAATTGGTTGAACTTTCAACTAATGAAATGTTGAAAGCCAGCTTCCAGAATGGTGATCATCTCACAGAATTTAGGCTTCAAAGTAACATCAGTCGCCTCTACCCAGGACTGTGGACTATTGTCAAAAAAAATTAAATTGCCTTCCCTTCCTCCTACCTTGTCGAGCGAGGATTCAGTGCTGTGGCTGATCTAATTACAAAAAAGAGAAGTCGACTCCAAATCGTGGAAAGAGGGGACTTGCGCCTTCTCTAACAATATTGAACCAAATGTTCAGAAACTAGCTCAGAATCATCAAGCACAACCATCCCACTGACATAATCAAGTATGTTTCATTGATATTACTCTTTTAGTGTAATAAAGAAAATAAAGAATAAAAATAAAGAATTTTTAAACATAAAAAAGCATTAGCAAAAAATAAATAAAATAAATAAAATTAAAAAGAGCATAAAATGAATAAACATATTTACAGCATTTTGAAATAAATGTATTTACATAAAAGAGGATTTAAGCATTTTTTTGCATTAGTCATTTTAATTTTAATAAAAGGAATACAATTACAGGATTTTCACAAAGGGGGGAGTCGAAAATTTTTCTGCTCCTTAGGGGGGGCGGCAGCTTTAAAAAGGTTGAGAATCACTGATCTAGCCGGTCGAGTGACTTGGCTGTTATGTAGGCTCTTCAGCTGTTTCGGACTACCAGACATGCTCATGTCCGATAATGCCACAACTTTCACCTCTGCCAAATTCCAGGCATTCCTCAAAAGGAACGCTATTCGGCATATCACTTCTGCCTCGTTCCACCCTGCCACCAATGGTCAAGTGGAACGTCAGGTTTGCACCACTAAGGAAGCTGTTTACCGCATGGGGCAAGAAGACATTGAATTACAGCTTTGCCAATTTCTCCTGCACTACAGGATGACTCCCCTGGCCTCAGGGCTATCTCCAGCTGAACTATTAATGCACAGAAGGCCGGCCTCATTGCTCAACCGGCTAGATCCTTCCAGGGTGGAGGATAGAGGGGTTAATGTAGAAATTCCACATAAAAAGGTCTTTTCAGCTGGAGATCCCATGCATTGTCGGAATTATGTGGCCAGCATGGGTTTTATGATTTTTGGTGGAACAAACAGGACAGGTGTCCTATCAGGTCAAAATGGGTAATGGTTTATTGTGGTGACAACATGCTGACCAGCTCAGATATTGGGTAACAGAGTTTCAGGAGGTATAAGGAGAAAACACTCAAAGCAATTCCACATTAGGGTCCTCCCCCACCTGCTTATCCCAAGGGGGAGACAAAGACAGCAGCTCGGCAATCAGTTGTAATGCCCAGCTTTCTAATTCAAGCCAGCTGCATTTTTGCTGGAGGTCGTCCGCAATCCTAGAACGTGGTAATTTGCCTTTTGAGTTACAGGATCGGGGGGAGTTTTCTGATTGTTCCCCCACTCTTCCAAGAGAGAAGCAGGGTTATGATTTCTCTCCCAAGGCCCCCCCATCCTCCTGTGTTCAAGTTTACCTCCACCCCAACCCAAGTGAGGCAATTTTGTGTTGAGTCTCCCCCTACTCAAAATGCTCAAAGGAGGCAATTCTCTTTGGATTTTTTCCCTTCCAATTTAGAGTTTAATTTAGAGCGATCCCCTGTTCTACCTTCATGCAAATGGGGTTATGATTTAGTTTCTCCCCTCCCTGGTTCCCATTCAGGATCGGGACAGTGCTCCCACAATGCTACTACCTCAGATCGAATCCCCAGTGCGGGAAACCATTCAAGGGAACCATGTACCCCTAGGTCTACCGATTTCAGTCAAGTGTCAGTGTGGGCCAAAAGAGTCTGTGGGCCCCCACAATGGCTAAGGGACTTCATCCCATCCTAGGGGGGAGGGACGTTGTGTATGTAACTGAATGTATTGCTTTAACAGTTTGTATTTAATTGTTAGGTTCGGGTGGTTCTCCATTTTGTGTTCTTCTTAGAACTAAGCTCTCGCAGGACTTGGGTTTCCGCCATTTCTAACGAGAAGTGCAAAAGGCTTCACAGTCTCTGTCACACCCCAGATCACCCCACTGTTCTCCCAAACAATCCAGTTGTTTCCCGCCAGAATGTATCTTTTCTGTATTGTATATATAGGTGCTGCTGCGCCATTGCTCTCCATGTTTTGTTCCCAAAATAAAGTTGTGTTTGGCCCTGTTATGCTGGCTGCTGAATATCAATCCCTGAACATCAAAATATCCATTTGGCATATATGTCAAAAATGGGTTTCATAAGAAAGTTAACTTCTCCTATGACCCTTTTTAAACTACAGATCTTAAAGAAACTGTGAAACATTTCCTTTTGGAAGAAAGCGATAGGCTAAATTTTTGAAGTAAAATGCACTTTTTGATAGAATGTAGGTCTTTTGGCTTTACTATGGCAAGATTTGAGCTCATTTGCTAGCTCTGGAAAGTTACCACTTAAAGTGGCTTTTTTAATTTTTAAAAAAGGAAAATAAGGAAACCTTTATTTGCTTACTATGTTAAAGTGAGGAAATTCATCACATTGTGCCAGCCATGGCCGCATAATGGCTTAAAGAAAAGAAAAAAGTGTCAGAACTAATCTTGAAAGGAAATTAATAATAATAATAATAATAATAATAATAATAATAATAATAATAATAATAATAATAATAATAATAATAATAATAATAATAATAATAATAATAAATTTAATTTATATCCCACACTTTCTCAGCCGAAGCCGACTCAAGGCGGCCATTACAACAAATATATACCATACAAAACAATAATACAATAGTAAAGAAGCAAAAAAGTAAATTCAGTACAATTTAAAAGCAATTTAACAAAGTCAAATTACAACACAAAATATCACATCAGAAATAAACCCAATAATAATGAAAAACAAGAAATCCCCAGTCTCTAGAGTCTTTTGAGTCCGCCGGAGGAGGGCGGGGCCTGAGAAATGCCGGCCGGTGGTGTGGCCAGAAGAGCCTCTTCACACACACACCTGGGACTGGAAAGTGTGGTGCGGCCATGGCTGGCCCGATGCTCCCTCGCCTTTTGAAGTCCGAGGGCGAGGGGGCAGGGCCTGAGAAATGCTGGCCAGTGGTGTGGCCAAGAGAGCCTCTTTGCCCCCACTGGGGCAGGAAAGCATGGCACGGTCGTGGCTGGCCCGACACCCCCTCGCCTTTTGAAGTCCAAGGGCAAGGGACGGGGCCTGAGAAATGCTGGCCGGTGGTGTGGCCGGGAGAGCCTCTTCGCCCCCACCAAGGCCGGAAAGCGCAGCATGGCCGTGACTGGCCTGACACCCCCCTTGCCTTTTGAAGTCCGAGGGCGAGGGGGCAGGGCCCGAGAAACACCTGCCGGTGGTGTGGCCGGGAGAGCCTCTTCGCCCCCACCAGGGCCGGAAAGCGTGGATTAATAGCATTAAGGATGCTATTAGTACTTGTTTCCGAATGGATAGTTTTTGCATGCTATTCACATGAGAAATTGAAATAATATGTCTATGCACTGGACGACCAAGATGGTCAAAATGGAAAAAGGAGTGGAAAATATTCTCTAAAATCCACCTGATAACACAATTGTAGGGA
This sequence comes from Bradypodion pumilum, assembly GCA_035047305.1. Classification (NCBI taxonomy): domain Eukaryota; kingdom Metazoa; phylum Chordata; class Lepidosauria; order Squamata; family Chamaeleonidae; genus Bradypodion; species Bradypodion pumilum. The sequence goes on from JAWDJD010000006.1 coordinate 82,911,758, forward strand.
AAGTGTATAAACCCATTCAAGCCAAAACTATATCTACTTAGGTATCTATTATGGGTACTTAAGGACAACCACCGGGTTGGAGAGATAGGCAGGATATCTCTCAATACCATTTCCAGGGAATCCTAAGCAGGTGAAGGCATCTGCTTGGGAATACCCTGAAGGAAATGGTGGGCCACTGTGTGAGACAGAATGCTGGACTGGATGGGCTGTGGCCTGTTCCAGCAAGGCTGTTCTTATGTTCTTATGTAGGGACCAACAAGTCATTTCATTTTAGACTTAACAGATTTATACTGGTGTGTGTGTGTGTGTGTGTGTGTGTGTGTGTGTGTGTGTGTGTGTGTGTGTGTGTGTGTGTGTGTGTGTGTGTGTGTGTGTGTGTGTGTGTGTGCCAAAGTAGGCCAATCGTTCTCATAGAAAATGAGACCAGATTTCCAATGGAAACCGGCACCAGTTCTCCAGCATTAAAGTGCCTCCTTTAAATAAAATGAAAACTTATGGTTTGGCAGAATCCTGATTTTAAAAGAGTGCATGTGAATGAAGCCAAAACCCAACTGCAGATATATGAATAGTGCCCAGCTGGTAAAGCACAGGGGTTATTAGGACTGCCCTTTCCCACTAGAAGCCAGCTCTTCAAAACAGACAGAGCCCAAGTGGGAAATGTAAGACATGAATAGTATTACCTCTGCATTTAAAGTGTGCAGGCTGGGTAAGAAGCAGTCATTTTTCTGCAGTTTTTTTTTAAACGTCTTCTTCCCTAATAACTGTGGGGGTGTGTCAAAGAATGGATTTTGTGAAGTGCCCTAGCATGTAGAGACATATCCTATTTCCTGGCTCTACTCCAGCTAGTGCACATTAGTTAAGAAGGCACAACTGACCAAATAGGGTAACACACACACACACATACACACACTTGTGAGCAGCCTCATTCCCTCAATGGCAATCTCTTAGTGAAGATAATATTCAGTGGTGGGTGGGGCTACTGCTGAAATGGGTCGGTCTCCTTCTTTCTTCCATCTCTTTTCCTTCCTTCCTTCCTATTATTTTCCACCCAGTGGCCTAATAAGGAGCAGATTGCTCTTACCAGAGACCTGAACTAATCACTTACAGAAAGCTTCATAGAATTAGGCTGAGAGATGTATTAATTGGGTGATGTTGCCCACCTGTATTCTAGGACCGTGATAGCAAACCTTGGCACTCCAAGTGTTGTTAGACTTCAATTCCCAGAAGCCCAAGTCCCTGTGAATCCACACAAATGGGTTTACTGGCACTCCAGGTGTTGTTGGACTTCAATTCCCAGAAGCCCAAGTCTCTGTGAATCCACATGAATGGGTTTACTGCAGTGCAGTAAACCCATTCATGTGGATTCACAGAGACTTGGGCTTCTGGGAATTGAAGTCCAACAACAACTGGAGTGTCAATGTTCGCCATCACTGCTCTAGGATATAACTGTACTTGCAGCAGAAGACCGAGAGCCTATCCACACTGAGCAGTTGTTCAACTTCAGTTGAAGTCATAGAACTGGCATTGCATCCAATATCCACAAGGCTGAAACTAACGTTGACAGTCAAACTGAGACAGAAAATCCTTGCTTTCTATGTTGTTTTTCAACCACTCTCAAGAAATAATATATATGTACTGCTTTGCTTCAATTTGTTCCAGTGCAGGATCTGGTTGTGTGTATTGTTCTGTGCTGATCCACATGTTTTTAGGGGTATGTGTCATCTGATGACATTTCCTTATGGGCATTCTCATGCTGATCAGTCCCCGTTTCTTGGGATAGCTAATATAAGGAGGGGAAGAGGGGAAGAGGGAAGCAGATGGGGAGAGAGGAGGAGATAGGTAAAAAGGACAGGGATTCTGTGCTGGGAGTGAGTAGTCAAGGAAATATAATATCATGATGACCCAGTGAATCCCAGTACATCCATATAACTTACACCCATGACCATCAGAAACTCCCAAGGTTATGAAGCATTACTCTATAAGGAGCTAGTTGACTAATTCTAGTTATAATTATTCAGTTTTATATTGTTAGAAGCATTGATTGAAAGTATGAGCTTGCCAGTCAATTGGCTCAGAACTTTGTTCTGTCATCTCAGAGATGGAACTAAAACTGTAGCAACTAATTTATCCTGGATCAAATCAGTTTTGTAGGACTGTCCAATAACAGAAGGAAAATACTATTTTTGATCTCCTATGAACAATGTTTGGGAAATAATGTTATCTGAAACTAAACCGCAAACCAGCAGTTTCTCTGCAGGAGGAAAGTAGGAGAGAGAGAGAGAAAAACCAAATTAAAATGATTAATGAACTTGAAAACAATATACTGCACATCCTTTAGAGATTCTTTTTTCTTTTTTACTATAAAAGTTCTAAACTGCCTGATTAGGGTCTCTCTCTCTTTCTTTCTCTCTCTCTCTCTCTCTCTCTCTCACACACACACACACACACACACACACACAGAGACTACATGGTTGCACTTTGCTTCTGGCTCATTCAAAAAGTCAGATATGCGACCATCCTTGTGGTGGCCAGTTCAACTACCTCTGCATAGCTTTGCCAGCAATTTGGAATTTCTTTTAAACTCTCCAGAGATCTTTAGGGGAAAGTTCCTTGCAATCATCTGAGATTAATCCTACCATGAGGCTGCTGGTTAGTGGGCTGTGGTCCAAATAACACTAGTCTTAAAACATTATTAATGGAAAATGGAACTTGGTCATTCAACAATTCTGTTGAACTGTGCCGTATTTAGGATCTGTGGGCCCCTAGGCTGAACCTGTGGCACGGGCCCTACCGAGGAAAGTATTTTTAAAAAATTAACCTACAAAAACAGCATTTTCAGCAGTTATCCAATTAAAAACTATTTATTTATTAAAACAAAAAACCTGATTTTAAAAATTGACGTAGAATCACATGGTGCAGGGGGCCCTTTGTGGTGCGGGGCCCATAGGCTGCAGCCTAGGTTGCCTATGCCAAAATCCGGCCCTGGAACTGAATTGGTCATTCTGATCTGTAAAGCTGCATTGGCCAGAAAATGCTCTGAGCCAACTCTGACCAGGCCTGAACTTTAACTGAAAGTGTTCAATTGGATTCTTATACAGTATGATTGGGCCTCCTGATATTCTAGAACTATGCCTTCCAAATGAATGCTAATTTTGAAATATTATTTATTTTAAAATAAGATTTTTCTGGTGTTGGTCCAAAAATTAGTAATTTTAAAGTTAACTTGTTAGTAATTAAAGCACATTGGTTAGAATCCAGTTCACGCCTGTTCACAGTTGGCTCAGAACTTTTTCTGGCCAATGCAGCTTCACAGATCAGAATGGCCAATTTCTGTTGGACCCAATTCATTTTAACAGAATTGCTGAAAGGCTCTCTAGGGATCCCTCTTAACCTGAATAAATCTTTGGAGCCTTGGGGCAGGGAGAAGCCTTTAATTATTTTTAAAATGGTCACTAGACCACCACTGCTGGGTTTGGAACCACAAGGACTACAAAGGCTTTTTTGTTGTTGTTGTTTTCTTTTTTACTATTAAAACTTTCATCAGGGCAGAAGGAACCCCTGGGCAGCTTCAATGAATGTGGGGGATAAGGAAATTTCAATTGAACTAAATAAAATGTTACCATTGCAGGATGATTTATGCTATCCCTACTTGCATGATATAAAGTTACACAAGAGGATCTCAGCCAAGGAGACTCACTAAGGAGTCACAAGTGCCTAAATCTGTGGGGGAGCAAGTTAGAATAAAATCTTCACAGAAGAAAAGGTTTTAACAGTCCAATGTGCTTTAATTTAATATCAATACACCAAATAAAAAAATGGAAAAGTTCCTAATAGATTTAAGTACTGCCAGATCAATATAAATTTAATAAAGTTGGTGGCAAGCCAAACTACTTTAGGTCTTTGGATGAAATGCTGACTTTCACACAGGCCAATTGATGGTCAGGAGCTTCTTGTTAGTGTGCTTCATCATTCCTGCAATTCTGCTGTCTGGGGCTCCTCATGACAAATACCCATGATGCACAGCAGTTGCTTTCTAATACTACAGCCTCATGCTGATGTTATATGCACATGTATGCCAAAATCATATGGATTAGGCCTATCACTTGTGTCCAAAGTTTGGAAGTAATGTTACTTTTCATTTAGTTACCTGTAAAAAGTTCCAGGGGAAGGGGTAAAAGGTTGATCAGGCATGTCCCTAGGAACATAATCATTAATGAGTAGAAACTCATCACTAAGACCTACATAATTATGGAAGCATAAATCATCAACAAGGTTCTGCCCAATACATCACTGTTTTCTTTTACATGTGATAAGTAGTGGTAATAAATTACTAAAAAAATAATAATTTCCCAAACTCTGTTTGGTTGTAGTATTATGTTACCCTGTTTGTGCTTGTTAAATAATGAGCATGTTCTGTACTTACAGAACACACTGGAGTACTAATTAGTTAGTAAAACATTGTAGGGCCCAATCCCACTGTAGTAGTTGGAAATATGTCAAAATGAAGAGTCTTAAATCCCACTGTTTTAGTTGGATTGCTACTAAAATATTAATGAATGACAAAACGTCTACTCAGTCATTCATATATAATAATTGTGTGCTGTCAAGTAAATTCTGACTTATACCAATCCTTCCCAGGGTTTTCAAAGTAAAGAATGGAGAGAAGTGCTCTATTGTTCCCTTTTCTGAGGGTACCCTAGGAGTGTGCAGCCTGCCCATGATTGCATAGGCTGGCTCTTTTTCTGGGAGGCACAATGGGGAATCGAAATCCTAACATCCAGCCATATCCCACCTTGTTAATTCTGGATTTGTCTTCCTACACTTGTTTTGTGGCCTATGGTCCTGGGTGCGAGGAGGAGGACAGTTGCCCGGCCCAGTTGCCTGCTGCCAGCTCTGATCTGGAACCTGAGCCTGAGGAGGACATGTTGCCAGTCCCTCAGGCCGCGGCTGGCCCAGATCAGGATGCTGAGCAGGAGGACATGGATCTAGCACCCGCCCTGCAGCCAGCTGGCAATTCGGAACCAGTCCCTCAGGGCCGGATGGTTGGAGCCTGAAAGCTAGGCCAGGTGCCAGCAACTGGGATGATGAAGGGCAAGCCAGAACCTGCAAGAGGTGCAGAGCCTTGTTAAGACAGACCTTGCAGTTGAGGGGAAGGAGTGTCCTGACATGCCTCTTGAATTGGCCTCCAGCTGTGGGGTCTGAGTCTCCTTAAGCTAGGACGTGCCAGGAAGCTCTTTGTTGGACCACTTTTCCCTACCTGGACCCTAACACTACGAGAATTGGACCAGAACCATTGGAACCCTGAACCTGCATGTGGCCTTGATGACACCTCTGGAAAACCTTTGAATCTTTAGTTGCTCTCGACCAGCTTTTGACCCTGGACTCCTGATGATGACCCTGTTTCAACCCTATAAACTGACTGTAAGAGTTTCTCTTACCTTTCAGTACAGCAGCTGCCGGCTGAGCAACTCGGCCAGTGTCCGGGCCACAACAACTTGAAAGATAAGGAATCTGAAGAGGATAGATAAAGGTAAAAGTTGCCCTTGCTTGAAAGTTAGTCATATCTGACTTTGGGTTTAGTGGTCACCTCTGTTTATAGCCAAAGAGCCAGTGCTGTCTGCATTTGCAGACATTTCCATGGACACGTGGAAAGCATGACTAGAAACTGGAGTGCACGAAATGCTGTTTACCTTCCCACCAAGTGGTACCTATTTATCTACTTGCAATTTCTTGCTTTCAAATTGCTAGGTTGGCAGGAGCTGCGACAGACAATGGGAGCTCACTCCATTGTGCAGTACTCAGATTTCAAACTGCTGACCTACTGACCTTCCAGTCATCAAGTTCAGCATCCTGAAGAGGATAGCCACCAGTAATTTAAACCAATGATTTTGCATTGTAATGTGAATAGTGGAAATGCTCTAATTCTCAACATCGGATAGACAGGAAGAGCCTCCTCAAAGATTGTGGTATGTTTGAACCACAATTGGGCATGCCCTGGTATTGGTCACCTTGTGTTGCCAGCTAATCTTTCTCACACTAGGTCAGGCAAAAGGAACAGCAGAATGAACTCACAAAAAGGTGCCTTCATTTTGGCAGTTTCACGTCTGGCCTAGACATGGAAGAAGAAAAAATCTCAACATTTAGGAGTGCAATAGACTCCTAATAACTTTAAAATAAACTTACATGACGGCTTACATGGGGCGTGGCCAAGATGGCAGAGGATTAACATCTTCTTTAATTGCTCGCGCTATACAATGCAGTTATAAATCAGATCTACCACATAAAAAGCTTTTAAAAACCCATCAACAACGAGATTTATATCTGTCTAAATCAAGGTGTTTTTCTCTGGTCATCATTTCCCGGAGTCGAAGCGTGTGGAGCGGAGGTGACTGGTAAGGCAAACGGCGGAAGCCAGGGGCTAAGCCAGCCACGCTGTGGGCAGGCGAGACATCTAAGGAGGGGGACCAGAAAAGTTTATGAAAAGTTAAAAGACGGCTGAGAGAGGACACGGCAGACAGTGGGACCTCTGAGGACCGAGGCAGTGAGAGCCCAGTTGTGGAAAGGCAAGTGATGAAGGAGGGAGAAGTCGGGAGAGAGAATGAGAAGATAAAGGATGAGTAATGGCGACGGTGAAATTGAAAGTTAAGTGAAAGTGGAGAGGGAGAAGGAAGCACGGAGATTGTTTTGGATTTTCGAAAGTGTTCGAGAGGATTAGAAAAGGTGCTGAGAAGGTTGAAGAAAGAAGAAAGAAAGAATAAGGAAAGTGCAAAGATAGACAGAAGGTTTTTGGAAGTATGGGCTGAGCAGCAGGAGGAGGAGGGGTGAGATCGGTCTTGGCCCCGGAGGTTCCCAGGCGCTGCAAGATACTGTGGACTTTGGGGTTATTGTTTCCTTGCTTTAAATATCCAACCCTGCATATTTCTCCTTTTCTCCAAGTAATATTTTTGGCTTGCTTTACTCTCCATCTTGGTGGATTTTTACTTTGTAGTACTTCTCCCTGAGTTTTGAACAGAGAAAGTGCTGAGTGGATTACAAGAGTACTATTTCTCTCCTCTCCCCCTCCTGTGTTTGGATATACTGTTACCGATCTTTTCACCCTCATGAAATTTGGATACAACATTGCAATTGGATTATAACAGGCTGTGGAATCAACGGGATCAGTGAGAAGAGAGGGAGCCTGGATATACTCTGACATATTTGGATATACAGTGGTTGTTTTTAAATCTGCTGCCCTGCTGCTTTGACCTGGTCACAGACGGATACAAATGGATACAGTCTTGTAATTGGGATACTGAGATTCAACACTTGAAGAGGTGGAAGGGTAACCGCCATTGGGTGGTTGGTGTAGAAGAACTCTTCCCCATGGTGCCTTTGGATCCTGCAGCCCTTGTTTTTAGGGGGTGGGTAGTTTTAACTGTTTTAACTGTTTTAACTTGTGTTTTTAATTTTTATTGTGAACCGCCCTGAGTTGGCTTTGGCCGAGTGAGCGGTATATAAATGTGATAATTAAATTAAATTAAATTAAATTGTTCCTTGGAGTCACAATAAGAAACCTTTTTTTTCTCCTTCTGTGCTGGCTTTTCCTTTAATAATTTGGCTGTGTTACCCTAGTGGGGCTTTACTTTTTTGGTTTTTTTTTTTTCTAACACAGTCCCAGATCTTTATTTAAAACCTGGTGCTTGGAAAAGTTTTTGAATTTGGATTATAAGAAAACTGCAGTGGTTTTTCTTTTTCTTTCTCCTTTTTTGATTGGAATAATAATTATTGGTTGGGACTAAATCTATATAAATTTATACAAAGTGAGTGGAGTAATTTAGGAACTTCACTTGTTGATATTGGATCTAGATCAAGAAATTGGGGACTTTGAAGTTGCTTTGAAACTGTTGATTGACACCACAATGGATAAATTTGTGAAAGAGAAAGGAAGGGAGGAGGAGGTGGTACATCCTAAGAAGAAGGAGAAGGCCGCTGCTGAAGATGCAACTCCATCAACACCGTCACCAGAGCCTGCTGTAATTGACCAAATGCAATTAATGGTTGAAATGGGTACATTGTTTCTGAAATTTGAACGAATGGAGGAGGCAAATGTGAAAGGTTTCCGGGATATTAATGAGGCAAGGGGGAAAGATAAAAATTAAATTATGGGAAAGCAAGATAAATTGGCTACAATGTTTCAAGATTTTGCTCATAAAGTTGATTATAACTTTCAAAAGATGGAAACAAATGTTAATTTGATGCAAAGAGATATGAAATTGATGCAAACAGATATGAAAGGATTGCATAAGGAGAATAAAGTTGTTAAACTGAAAGTTGAGGTCCAGGAGAAAAGTTTAGATCTCATGAAAGAGATGATGAGAAAGCAGAATATTGTGATACGTCATTTGTCTGAGAAATCACCTGACCAGCTGAAGGATAGAATAATTGATTGGTTGAATAATTTGAAAATGGGGAAAGACTTTGTTAATGAAGATATTGCAAACGTTTATAGATTGGGTGCAAGAAGAGGGAAAAGTGCTTTGAGAAATGTTTTGGTTAAATTTGCAAATTGGGGAGACAAGTTAAAGGTGATGGCTTTTATAAAACAAGCTGGGTCAGGTGTTTTGAAAATTGATGGTAACGATGTGGAGGTATACAATGACATTGCAGTTAATGAACATTGGAAATTTCCACAGCAGTTAAGATTTTTTTAATGACAAGAAAATGCATGTAATTGATCTAGAAACGGATGCACTTGATTATTTGAGTTCAATTAACTTGGTTGAAGTGTCTTCAAGAGAGTGGTTGACATTAAGGAAGGAGCTGTTAGAGTCTGGAGGAATAAGAAGAGATTATGGAGGCTCAGAACAGGAGGGGCGGTTGGGGGGGAGGAGGGATCAAAGGCAGAGAAGGGGGCAGGAGAAGGGTGAAGTATTAGGAGGAGAGATCCTAAGATAGATAGAGTGAGGGAGGGAGAAGTTATTTTTTTAAAAAAATTAAAAATGGGGTAGAAGTTTAAAAGTATTACTGTATTAGTGCTGGAGCATTTTTTCATCTCAAGAAGACACATCTTCCACGTCCCCCCCTCCCTCTCTTTGGGTACAAAGGCAGCTTTTTTGGGTAAGAAAAGGTGGGGAGGGTAGAAATGAATGTTTTATGTAGTAGGTTTAGTTTTAACTGTGGGGATAAAAGGTGCACACCTATTGGAGAAATCGGAGGCTATAGAGGAGCTTTAAATTTTAAGGTATGAGAAGTATTAAGGTTTTAACGTGGAATGTGAAGAGTACAGGGTCTCAAGTTAAGAGGGGAAGAATTCAATCAGCCCTAAGAAGGGACAGGCTGGATGTGGTCTTTCTTCAGGAAACTCATCAAAAATCTCATGATACAAATAAGATATTTTTAAAATGGATGCAATATTATGAAAAATCATTTGGTACCTCAAAAGCAAGAGGGGTAGCTATTTTGATTTCGACTTGGGTGGGTTTTGAAATGACAAGTAGTATTTCTGATCCGGAGGGTAGATACCTGATTGTAAAAGGAAAGATTGATATAGAAGAAGGAAGATTGGTGAATATATATGCCCCAAATGACCAGCAAGAACTTTTTTTAGAGAAAATGTATAAAATATTAGAGAAAGAGAGGACAACAAAAATGATAGTGGCTGGAGACTTTAATTTAATAAGGTCAAATTTAGATTGTACAAATATATTAAGATGTGAGAAAAGAACTAAGAAGCCGATTTTGGATAACTGGATGGCAGCACTCTCCAGGAGAGAGTTTAAGGGGTCGGAAAGGGTCTACACCTATTTTTCACATGTACATAATTCATATTCTAGAATAGATTATATATTTGTATCAGAGAATATAATTAAAAGCATTGATGAGGCAGACGTAGGTATTTTTAAAGAATCAGATCATGCAAAAATGATGATAGAACTGAGAATAGAGGGTCGGGGAAAAAAGAGAAGAGTATGGAGGTATGATGCTAAATTATATAAGGAACCTAAAATTAAAGAACAAATAATGGAGAATAGGAAGGAGAGTTGGCATTGGAACGACACAGATGAGGTAAATTTTAATGTGGTATGGGATGCCATGAAGTTGGTCTTTAGAGGGGAGAGTATCAAATTGGCTAGTATTAGAAATAAACAATGTAAAGTGGGGCAAGATAAAATTGAGACTGAGATAAAACATTTACAAGAACAGCATGCGAGAACTAAGGATAACAAGGTATTTGACAATATGCAAAGATTAAAGACTGAATTGATAGGAAAAGATATAGACAAGGTAAAAAGAGATTTGGTATATTTAAAAAGAAAATATTTTGAATAAAGCAATAAGAATTCAAAATTATTAGCGAGAGCCGCAAAGAAAAAGAGAGAAAAAAGAGAGATTGGAGTTTTGATTAATAAAGATGGGGTTAGAGGCAATAGAACCAGGGATAAATGTAAAATTGTGAAAGAGTTTTATCAGGATTTATATGCAAAAAAGAAGATAGATGAGATGAAATTTAAAAAACAATTGGAGAAACAAATAATTAATAAGATAGACCAGGAACATTGGAATAGAATGGCAGACCAGATTACGGAAAAAGAAATAAAAGATGTCATTGCTAGATTAAAAACGGATAAAGTACCTGGAGAAGATGGCTTACCGGCCGAGTTTTATAAGGAGTTTAAAGATTTAGTGGTTCCAAAATTGACTAAACTTTGTAATTATATAATGGAAGGTGGACAAATCCCGACTTCATGGTATAGGACCATAATAGTGTTGTTGCCAAAACCTGGGAAGGATTTGAAAAAAGTCGAATCATATAGACCAATTTTATTGATAAATCAAGATGCTAAGATCTTCACAGCAATATTGGCCAATAGATTGAATAATTTTATGGGTAATTATATAAATGAGGATCAGGTGGGTTTATTGAAAGGTAGACATATGTCGGATTTGACAAGAAGAGTTATAGATTTAATAGACGTGGTAGGACAAACAAAAGAAAAGTAGGCTTATTATCATTAGATATTTTTAAGGCATTTGATTCTTTACAAAGGGTAACAATTAATGAGATAATCAAATGTTATGGATTTGGAGATAAATTTAGAAAGACAATTGAACAATTATATCAGCAAGGTACTGCAATAGTAAGAGTAAATAATGAGGATACAGAAGAAGTGAAATTAGAAGCAGGTACTAGGCAGGGCTGCCCACTTTCCCCAATTTTATTTATTATGGCAATGGAAATGCTGGCAAAAGCTGTAAGGGAAGATAAAGAAATAGATGGGGTCTTAGGCAATAAGATAAATCTTTATGCAGATGATACTTTGATAATAACTAAACATCTGGTAAAGGCATTGGATAGAATACAAACGTTATTAAAGGATTTTGAAGATATTACGGGTTTGAGACTAAATTGGGATAAATCAGAAATGATATTATGTAATATGAGTAAAGAAGATCAACAAAAGATAAAGGGAAGTAACCTACAAATTAAGGATAATTTGAAATATTTAGGGATAAATATTTCAAATAAAATTGAAGACCTTAAGAAACTGAATTACGTAAAATTGAAAAAAGAATTTAAGATTAGAATACAGGGGTTACAAAGATTGAAGTTGTCTTGGTTTGGAAGAATAGCAATGAGTAAAATGATGTTATTGCCAAGAATCAATTTTTTATTTGATGCACTTCCAATTCAATTTAAGGATAAGGAAATTAATGAGTTTCAAACAATGATTAATAGTTTTTGTAACCGGGGGGAAAGAACTAGATTGGCTAAAAAGTTCTGGTATTTATCCCAGAAAGATGGGGGATTAGGAATGCCAAATTTAATGACATACTATAGAGCATTTCAAATTAAGAACGTTGTGAAGATCTTAGCAAGGGAAAAGGTAATTTGGGAAGAAATTGAAATGAAAGAATTTAGTTATATGGGGGAAATAGTTTTTTTAGGAAGTGGCATTGGGAAAGTAGATATTAAAAATAAAATGATGAGGACAACATTAGGAATATGGAAAAAGGTGAGGAAGGTGTTGGTACCAGATACTTCCCCCATTATTGAATTGGAGGATATTGCAGATTTTCCAATAAAAATTAATAAAAGGACTAAAGAAGTATTAGATAAAAATGAAGTTTTCCTGCTGAAAGACTGGATACGGGCCTGTAGAGATAATGAGAGAAAAACAACTTTGTATTTACAAATGAAATTGAATTGGCTTCAGATAGGGATGGTAAATAAGTGGAATTGTAAATTTTTGAATGAAGCTGGATTAGAAAGAGAGAGGACTGAATTTGAAGAACTAGTTCTAAAAATAAGAAAGGGACAAAGAGGAATAAAGGGGCTGGTGAGCAAAATATATATAATGATAAACAAGGAAGGTAATCCACAGGAGGAATTGAAAGTAAGGTGGGAACAGGATCTAGGGATAAAGATAGAGGATCAAAATTGGAAAAATAAATGGAAGAAAAGAATTATGAGAACTCTGTCGGTAAGACTAAAGGAGCACAATTATAAAATGTTGTGGAGATGGTATTTGACCCCAGAGAGATTACATCAGATAGATAAAAAGAATGATAAAATGTGTTGGCATTGTAAGACTGCACTGGGTACACACGAGCATATGTGGTGGAATTGTAGAGTGGTAAAGAATTTTTGGGAAGGAATTGAGAACGAAACAGGTGAAATTATGGGAACAAAAATCAAACTGGGTTCAAATACCATAATGCTGACAGATGTGGAAGATATAAACTTAAGCAAAGATAAAAAAGCATTATTAGAAATAATGCTGACAACGGGTAGAATGTGTATTGCGAGAAAATGGAAAAATGAAGTTAATATAAAAATTGAGGAATGGTATAAGGAAATGTGGGATTTATCATTGAATGATAAGTTTACACATGAGATAAATATGAAAAAGGGTATTATTAAAGAAAATAGATTCTGGAAGGTTTGGAAAATCTTTGTGGATTACTCATTGAAGGGTGAAGAGTTGAATAGACCTGTACCTGCTCACAAGAGCTTTTGGGAATGATTTTACTGAGAAACTCTGTGCTCTCCAGGGCAATGTAAATAACACATGGTGGTTAGTTTTTTCTTTTTCTTTTTAATGTTGGTTAAATTGTTTATTCTTATATTTAGTTTTGTTATGTTTGTACTAAAAGCATGAGTTAGAATTGTGACTTGGTGGATATAAGATATAACAGAGAGTATGTAATGTACACTGAAATGGTGGAAAAACAAAAATTTCAGATTTGGTATTAGATAAAAAATTTAGTATTAATAAATATAATTACAAGACTGAAGGGGGAAGCAATATAATACCGAGTCACAATAGAATTATAGACTTATGACTTGTTGTTGCTTTTATTATTGTATGTGATTTTGAAGAAGAGAAATGTTCATGTTTTGTTCATGCTTAAATGTTTTGCTTATTCTCTTGCAGGGGAAAGACCTGTCTTTGCTTATGTTATATTTTGCCTTATGAAGCTGCATATCTCAAGGTACCTCCAGAAGTACATGGAAGAGTTTTCAGTACCCTACACATGTAAATGGGTTTGTGATATTGTATTTGTGTTATATATCACTCATGTTTCATATCTAGGTACATGGTGCTAGTAATAACATGGCACTGGTCATCAAACAGGGCATGCTCCTATTTCTTAGGGGAGTGTCTTCCTAAGCCATTGGTCATTTATTGGCAACAAGGGGATCCTGAGTGTGTGGATTCCTGCTCGAGCAATCCGCCCATGGAGAGAGAAGAAGGTTACTCAGCTCCAGGACGGTGGTTCACCAGTGGACTAAGTTTGCTGACATTTGTTCTTTTCTTTCTTACTGTGCTTCCAGCTGTAAAAACAATGACTCATGGGGGCAACCCCAACTTTTGGCTTCGTCATGCTAACTATATGTTTGAGGTTCATGGTAAGAATGCAACGTTATACTATGAGCATCCAGTGGCAGTGTCTCAAATGGCCTTTCTTCCGGCATTGTTCAACACGCCTGAGTTGGTTATTGGACACTTGCAACATATTGATAGGTCTACACTCTTTTACAATCCCCCAGAACAATTTAACAACACCCGCTGGCGAAGCATGACATTCAAGAAATACACTAAAGGGCTTTGTTTCTGCTGTCATAGTTCTGGAGTCTGGAATAGTAAATGGAAGCACTGGACTCAAGCAAAAAGGGTTTTGCGGAATGTAGGCAATTATACAGGATGTGACGATTATTTTTGGTTATGGGGTAGTTATAACAGTTCTTATAAGCTTAATTATACCTTGTTTAACACTACTATTGAAGATATATATGATGTGTTTCCTATGTTTACTCCTGATTATTCTGCTATAGATAGTGGTTCAATTTGCAATGGATGGCAAATTAAGGATCCCAACATGTGGTTCTTTTTTAATGGAGTTGCCACAAATTTCCATCCAGGACAATATCAATGTGCAGCATTGGGTTATTTTACCTTACCCGTACAAGTGCAAATGCCGCTTCAGGCAGATGCACGGCGCCGGAGAGCTGCTGCCGGCCCGATGGGTTCTGGTTGCAATGATGAAGTGATAATCGATGTTCAGCTTTCTGATGGTAGCTCCTGGGGGGAGAGCTATAGGGGGTGTTATCACTGGAGCACTCACCTTGGGATCATACCCAGGTGACATTTCCCAGGAGAATAGAAGGTCCATTTTGGGACTCACCTGTAGGCTGGAGAAATCAATCAATGCCACAGGGAGGGTCATACGGGATCTTCAAATGGAAATCACTGAGCTTCATCAAGACCAAATGCAGGACAGACTGGCCATAGATTACCTGTTAGCAAAATCCGGAGGATTTTGTAAACTGGTCGGGAACCAGGGATGTCGGGTAAAATTCCAGGATCTGAATAATACTATTGAGAAAGAACTTCAGAATTTACAGGAGAACATTACTAACAATGTACGCACTGATGTTAATCTCTTTGATTGGATGACTTCTTGGTTGCCTGATTTGTCTGTCCTTAGACAAGTTTTCTTTTATGGGTTCATTATTATTATTTGCCTTATATCTTTGTGTTTTTGCATTAATTGTATTCCTAACCTTATTTCTATGTGTAACACATGTCCACTGCGTAGAAGGGAGACATCGGGTTTTGCACGACGGCAATTGTACTCAATGAGGTATCATCCTCCGGAACAAGGTACCAGGAGTCAGGAAGAGTACGATGTCCAGGAGGACAGTGATGATGTATATGGAGGAGTAGTTATGGAGTATGATGACATGCAGGGGTATGATTAGCCGTCCCTCTCTCAAATTTAAATGAAAAAGGAGGACATGTGGGAATGCATCTGGTTTCTGTCTTCCTGTCTGCTACACATTTTGTAAACAAAGGCCTCTTTGTATACATGAGAGACAACGCTTGATTGTGGGCATGCGTAGAAAAGTGAGAAGCATTCTCCTTATTTGGTTCTGGCATTCTGATTGGCTGTATGTGCCTTAAGTTTTGTTTCTGATATACTCTGTTGGAATAAAGAGACGCCATTATTATTCCTTTGTTCAGCCAATACTGCAGTCGTGTATATATTTTCTCTCTATTTCTCTATCTCTGTTTCTTCCTTACTCTCTGTCTAATGAAGCTGGACTTCATCAGACCTTTTTAAACTCTTCCTTTGATTATCTGGGGCTATAAACTGCTCCGTTAAATGAGGCTGATTAGAGATCTTTACATGAATCGGACTCCTACAAGCAACTAGCTGTGCATACTCATCAACAGCAATAGCAACCAATGACTGTGATTCATGCTAGGTAAAGGTAAAGGTTTCCCTTGCTCGAAAGCCAGTCATATCCAACTCTAGGGTTCAGTGCTCATCACTGTTTCAAAGCTGAAGAGCCAGCGCTGTCTGCTTCTGCAGACGTTTCCGTGGTCCTGTGGTAGGCATGACTAGACACCGGGGCGCACGGAACACTGTTACCTTCCCACCGGAGTGGTCCCTAGGTTGGCAGGAGCTAGGACAAAGAAGGTTGCTCATTCCGTCCTGCAGTACTGGGGAATCAAACTGCTGACCTTTCGCCTCCCAGTCAGCGTCTTAGCCACTTGAGCCACATGCTAGGTGTATATAATTCAATACAATGCAAAATGGAATTTTTAAAAGGCCACAAATAAAAAACAGTAAGAGAAAACATTATCAGTCATACATTAAATCTGGAGCAATTTTTGTTCTTTGTAAACCCCAGAATTTCAGAATGGTTTTTATGTTTCCTGTATCAGTGCTTAAATCACTAAAATGTACAGCATATTGTAAAATATTCTTCATGCCAAAACACAACATATTCTTTGGCAAAGTACATGGAAATTGAGGCTTTTAATGAAAATAATAACTGCCAAAATCACAAATACTTCCTTATAATGTCTATACACTTGTCCTTTAGACATATAATGCAAGGAACATTGCAGGATGGTTCCCCGCCCCCTATTATTTTGATTGGTCTGGAAACTGGATCAAGAAGTGCCCAGTTTAGTTGCTCACATTTTGCAGGCGCACCCCCCCAATAACGGACACAGACAACATTGAAAGTGGATAACAGCAAAGGGCCACATTTATTGATTCAATGCCCTAGTCCGAATTATAAATTTGTATTGGTAAAACGACCAATCATAATTCCTAAGGCAAGCAGGCCGAAGTAACACTGGTAAGGTACCACCCCAAAATTGCCAACGGCAATTGGTTACAATGTATCAAATTGTATCAATTTGTTTGTTAACAACAAACAAATTGTTGACCGTAGTCAATAACTAACTCATGACCCCACCCTCTGACGCGTATCCGTGAAATCACAGGGGTGATGCATGCTGGTTAGCAATCATCATCACCCCATCGCCTGATTCGTCGTTGACCGGACAACGTTTAACTACTTTATTCCTGTCTAGTGTTGTCCAGTCAATTGCGAACCTGCCGGATACTTGTGGGTCATACTGTTTACCTTACCAGTGCTACCCGCCCATGTGACCAAAGTCAACAGTAGGAACGAAGAAAGACCCCTATATCAAACCATAGCAACAGTGTGGGATGGGCAAAAAAGCCAGGACCCGAAGCCAATGTGGGTCCCAACCAAAAATTCCCACCCGGCCCCGAAGCGACCATAATCACACTGTTAACTAGGGAGGGGGTGGAGGGGAAAAACTTCTCCGCTCCGTCGCTGAGGCAAAATGGCAGCGCGGCTGCCTCGTGGCCACCCCTTTTATAAGGGAGCTGGCCACGCCCCTAACTACCCGGATTCTCTGTCCTGTGGGGGGGGGGCCGCAAAGGGCGCGGCGGCCATTTTGGCGCCGCGCTTGCATTGCAGGCGCACCCCCCCAATAACGGACACAGACAACATTGAAAGTGGATAACAGCAAAGGGCCACATTTATTGATTCAATGCCCTAGTCCGAATTATAAATTTGTATTGGTAAAACGACCAATCATAATTCCTAAGGCAAGCAGGCCGAAGTAACACTGGTAAGGTACCACCCCAAAATTGCCAACGGCAATTGGTTACAATGTATCAAATTGTATCAATTTGTTTGTTAACAACAAACAAATTGTTGACCGTAGTCAATAACTAACTCATGACCCCACCCTCTGACGCGTATCCGTGAAATCACAGGGGTGATGCATGCTGGTTAGCAATCATCATCACCCCATCGCCTGATTCGTCGTTGACCGGACAACGTTTAACTACTTTATTCCTGTCTAGTGTTGTCCAGTCAATTGCGAACCTGCCGGATACTTGTGGGTCATACTGTTTACCTTACCAGTGCTACCCGCCACACGGAGGGGCTTCACAGAAGACCTGACGCCCCCCCCCAGACCGTCAGCTCGGTCAACAGGCCTGCTCGCCAGTCACCCAACAGGAGGTCCATACCTCCTCGCGACAGATGGACCCCATCCCCTGCATACAAGTCACAATTTTGTAGACTAATATCGGGGTGATGACTAACCCGTCCCCAAGCCCTGGTGGTGAGAAACCGCGCCACTGCCTTATTGACCGCGCGCCTAGCTCGGTCAAGGGCCAGGAGGTTAACGCCCCCTCTGTAAGAGTGGCGCGGAACAATGTCCGACCAAACCAGGGCTGTGGCAGGCCAGACATAATGCAAGTAGGCGAGGTCCTCGCAAATCGCATGCTTGAGCGATAAGCCGGTGACCTGGCCCAAATCATTGCCCCCCAAGTGGATGATTAGAATGTCAGGCGGGTCAGCCCCCAGGCCAGAAAAAAGGAAAGGCCGCAGCTCCCGCCATAACATCCCAGGCTTACCGTGCCATGAGAGACTGGCGTGGTCACCCAGTCCCAGTCGGGGTCCCCACTCTGTCGCCGCAGCGTAACGCGCTGCCCTGAGCACATAGCTGTGGCCCACCAGCCATACTGTCACCGGTGTAATACGACACCCAGGGTCTGTAAGAAAATTGAGAAAAAGGAAGGTAAGGTGACTGGATTGGTACTCATGGCGGGAGTGGGCGCACATAAAACTGAAAACATTGTGAGCCCCACCTCCCCATGCTACGTATGTCAGCCCCAGAGTACCCAAAAGCAGCTGCTGTAGAGGCTGCGCCAATACGGAACGAATGTGTGCCATAACGGGCACCTGGTAGTCCCACCCTGGTGAGGGCTCTGGCTGTCACCTTCCAAAACTGAAATTTAGTAAGGGGAGACCCATCTTGGTGACAGAAAAACGGGCCGTGGTGCCAGCCACGCAGTGCCAGGTATTCCTGTAGGGCACCAACCGGACAGATGTCTGCCAAAGAACACCGTAGCAGTCTTACTCCACTGCCTACGCCATGCTGATCTGTTTTGGAGGAGCGAATCCTCAACTGGGCCCAGTCTTTGGCAACATATACATCTCCGAGTTCCAGTGCCCTACCACTTGCATCCGCCTTAGACAGCATCACGAGTTCGCTGATGCGGAGCGCTCCAAAAAATGCCACCGTTGTGGCTGCATGAAAAAGGGCTGCCTCATAATGATCAAAACAGAGGCCTGGCCAGCCCCGGGCCAACTGGGTAAGAACCCCTGGGGAAATAGGGTGCCGGTCATCCGGGCAACGCCCGCGCTCGCGCACCCACCCCTCCAAAACGTGTCTCACACGGAAGTCAGAGGTGGTATCCACATGACCCCCTACTTTGGCCATAAAAGCCAACGCCGAGAGCTTGGATGCTATGGTGCGAGGTGCAAGGCCCTGTGCATGCAGGTGAACCATGAACCGCAGAACATGGTCCACCGGGATGGGCCAGGTCTCTGGCCATTGAAATCGAGTAGCAAAAGCCCTATACAAATTGAATGCTTGTTGATACGCCTTACGCGTGCGTGGCGCTAGTGACAGGCCAATCGCCCGGTTCACCTCTCCTTGCCAATAGTCCACATCTCGTCCGGGAGTGGCGAGGGAAATTCCTCCGCATCCGGGGCCAAGGCGCGGAACCGGGAGATCTGCAGGCGGGACAAAGCGTCAGCAATATCGTTATTAACCCCTGGGACATGCCTGGCCCTGAACAAGACGTTGAGGCGCAGGCAGCACATCACAAAATGGCGCACTAGATCCATGACCCTGGGCGATTTAGAAGTCTGTGCATTGACAATGTGCACCACGGCAGCATTGTCGCACCAGAAATGCACCACCGAATTAGCCCACTGTTCGCCCCATAGCATCAAAGCCCCCAGAATGGGGAAAAATTCCAGGTATGTGAGATCCCGCAGGCGACCTGTGCCTGCCCATGCCGGTGGCCACCCACCATAGGCCCACTTCCCATTGAAGTACATCCCATAACCCAGGGATCCTGAGGCATCAGACTGGATCTGGAAATTGGGGGATGCCAGGAGGTCAGACCTCCAAAATGAGACCCCATTAAACTCCCTCAGGAATTGCAACCAGACAAACATGTCTGCCCTGATACCCCGGGTAAGCCTGACTCTGTGGTGGGGCCTGGATAACCCTGCCATGGCGTCGCATAAGCGCCGGGCGAAAGCCCTGCCCGGTGCGACCACCCTGCAGGCAAAATTGAGGTGCCCATGTAGCACCTGCAGTTCCCTCAGGGATGCCTTACGCTTAGCCAGCAATTCCGAGATAAGGGTCACTATCCTGGACACCTTATCACCCGGTAACCTAGAAGCCTGTACTACTGTATCAATCTCAACCCCCAGGAATACTAGTTTGGTCGACGGGCCCTCGGTCTTTTCGGGCGCTAAAGGGACACCCAGTTCCTGCATTAGCGTCTGAAATGTATTGAGGAGACGTGCACACGTGTCCCAGCCCCGTTCACCCCCGAATAAAAAGTCATCCAGGTAATGGGCTACAGACCGGGACCCTGACCTGCGGACGAAAGCCCACTCTAGGAAGGTACTAAAACGCTCGAAAGCCGAGCATGATATGGAGCAGCCAAAAGGCATGGCCTTATCAAAATAATACTCCCCTCTAAACTTAAAACCCAGCAATTCAAAGTCGCCCGGGTGCACCGGCAAGAGGCGAAAAGCTGACTTAATGTCGCACTTGGCCAGCAAGGCACCCGGGCCACACGAGCGCACCATGCGCAGCGCATGGTCGAACGATGTATACCTGACCGAACAAAGGTCATCAGGTATCGCATCGTTGACCGATCGGCCGGCTGGGTAGGACAAATGATGAATAAGGTGAAACTCACCTAGGGACTTTTTAGGAACCAAACCCAATGGTGAAACCTTAAGGTTGGGAAAAGGGGGTGCGGGAAAAGGTCCGGCGACCCTGCCCGCGTCTAACTCCTTTTTAATGCTGGCCTCGGCTACCTCCTCCCTTCCTCTGAGGGATAAAAGGTTGGGAGCATCCTGAGGAGATCTATCACCCATAAAAGGGATACGAAATCCCTGCTTAAAACCTTGGATGAGGTACTCCCTGTCCTCTCCCCTTGGGTACGATGCGAGCCAGCGCTCCAGCATGTCCACCTTAATTGGGGAGGGGGCCTTTTGGAGAACTAGTTCCATCCGTGGCAGGCTTGCCAGCCCACTGTCCACCCCTCCCTCTGCCTCGCACCCCCCCAGGCTTGGGACAAGCAGAGGCTGCATGGGGACCAGAACATGTGGGACACTCGTGCTTATACCTGCAGTTCTTCCGACTGCAGGAACCATTGGACGAGAAAGTCCAGCACAGCAGGCGGGCTGGAACCCCCTGCCCCGCCATTTGGCGGGTAACCTGCGCTGGAGCTGCTCGCTGGACCGCATGTCCACAATGGTATCTATCCCCCGGGGCAGGACGTGTGGGTGTCATATACAAGAGCCACAGTCTCTGGCACGGCTCATCCCATCTCATCTCGGGGTGCAGGGGAATCCTCATACGGAATTCCTCATCATATGCTAGCCATGAGGGGCCCGGGAAATCTACCATCGCCCTGTATATGTTGTCCAAATATTGGACCATGGGAATAGCTAGATCCGGCCGCGCCCTCAAATACACCGCCATGTATATCAAATAAGCGGGGAGCCAGTTAGCCCAGGTACGCGGCGGCTTACGGCGGCGTGCCTGCTCCTTGTCCTTCTCATCCTGACCCTCCCTTTCTTCCTTAGTGGGCTCTCTGTTCAGGAGTGAGAAGATATCCACGTACTCCCCTCGCCATATCTTTTCTCTGGTAGCCTGAGCCAAGTGATCACCCAATGGCAAGGAATACCCTGCCGTCGGCAAAGCCGAAAAGGGGGATAGCTGGCCTGCCCAAAGGGGCCTGAGTTAACCCTGCCACCCCAAGTACGTTCCCAGCAGTGTAAGAACCAAGGCCCGCCCCAGCGGGCATGGTGGCAGTAGTTGTCGCCGGGTGGGTCGCCAGCGGCGTAGCCCCTGCACCACCCGCGCGAGGCCAAGGCCACTGAAAGGTCCCCCCTATATTGGGAATGTGTGTGGATGTACTCGTTTGCACCATATACTCACATGCTGCACCCCCGCGGGCCGCCCCCAACGGGGGTTCCGGCCCACTGGGGGCGTCGGAGCTCACGACCGATGTAGAGCTCATCACCGGGGCTTGACCCGCGCCAGGTTGCTGGCTGGGGAGCTGCGAGGCAGTGGCCGGAGCCGCGCCACCCGCCTGCAGCAGCTCAACCCTCCCCACCGGCCGTTGTCCTGCTGCCGATAGCGCCTCAAAAGGTACCCCGAAAGGGGCACCTGCCTGACTGGCCCGGGCCAAAGACTCCTCTAAGGCCGCAATACGGGCCAGTAAGATGTCTACAGTAACCATGGGTAAAGAGCCGGCCGGCCCACCTGACCCTTGCATGGGGACAGTTCCCTGCACCCCATGGCCCATATATGGCCATTGGCCAGGGCCGAAGCCCGGTAGGGCTGGTGAGGAAACCTGCCAAGGCGGGGCACCGGGCCACCCCCCAAGGCTAGAGGGCCCCGGGAGAGGCTGCGGCCCAGAAGTAGTCGGCCCAACGGGTTGGGCGGAAGGAGGAGCGGTGTTCACCGCTCGCGGGCCGCGGGCCGGAGCGCCCTCCGCGCCCGCACTCTGAACGGGCCAAGGGGCGATAGACCCCAAGCCACTAGCCCCGGCCGGGGATGGCAAAGGTGGCTGTTGAGGAGGCGGCACCACGGTCCTCCGACCTGGGTTGCGCCTCCCAACAGCCCGGGCTGAATTCGCAGCAGCCTTCTTTTTGGAAGGCATCTCGAGCAAAAAAGGGAAGCTAGCTAAGCAAAATCGACCCAAAAGGCTTCCCGGCAATACCAACGAGCGACGGAGGCGCAGGGGGAAAAACTTCTCCGCTCCGTCGCTGAGGCAAAATGGCAGCGCGGCTGCCTCGTGGCCACCCCTTTTATAAGGGAGCTGGCCACGCCCCTAACTACCCGGATTCTCTGTCCTGTGGGGGGGGGCCCGCAAAGGGCGCGGCGGCCATTTTGGCGCCGCGCTTGCATTCTGAAGAACAGACTAACAGTTTTAACAAATGAAAATGGCATGGCATTATGCTGGTTCTCCAGACATTCATCAATGTTTCTTGAATGTATGCTTGGAAGAAGGCTTGAACTGTTTATTCTCCACTTTGCCCTTTGAGATCAAAGGACTGTGATTGGGTAAGAGTAAGATATCTGAAAAATGGTTTTCTTATTATGATATTATGGTGTTTCACTGACTTTATAAGGCTTTCGGAATGGCAGTAAGTATTGTGGGAGTTTATTAACTTTCAGACAGTGTTTGAAAACCTGTTGCTTAGCACCATAATTTGCAATTTGAGTAGGCCCATTTGAATCCATGGAACATATGGAGGAGTTGACACATCAGATCTCTACTGACTCAATGGACCTTCTCTGGCTGTGGCTTACTATACTAAATAACAGGAATTCAGCCATAGTCTGGGAAGTTGACCAGCCTGGAAGCAGCAGGACATCCTTCTCCAATTCTGTTTAAAGTCTGTTAATGGCTAAGATGCAACAGTGTGCTCTCACATTAATTGCATCAGCAAATTACCTCACTTTTTAAAGTGTTTGAAACAATATTAAAGAGGGAAGTGAAGTCCTGCAGTTCCTCTCACTTATGTCAGGATATGTTATGTATTTAACAAATGTGTTTACCATTTTGTCTTTGTTCTGATAGAGTTTAATATGTATTTGCTTTACTATGGTCCGAAGTCTCGTGAGACTTCGAGCAGGTTCTGAACGAGAAGTGCAGGAGACAGAGTTGTCAACGGTTCCAGGTGTTTTTTCCAACTGTCAGTTCTGATCAGAGATAACTAAGGAATGTGAGGGTGTGTTGTTAACTCTGGTCACCTATTCTTATTCTGAATAAAGTTGTGTGTTTGGCCCATATTGCTGGCTGCTGCCTATTATTTCCAGAACACTAAATTGGTGACGAGGATGGGATGGCGTCCCAACAGAATTCCATTGGCCCTTTCTATATCTCAGCACCAGAGAAATGGGTTCTCTATGAAAAGCAGTTCAAGTACGCCATGGTGGCTGACAACATCATAGAGGAGGACCAGAAGTATTTGTGTTTCCTGATGAGATGTGGCCTGCCTACTCTCAAATTGGCCATTCACTTGGTGCTGTCAAGGGATATCAATGATGTTCCCCTCACTGATATCCTGATAGCCCTGCAAAGCCATTTCCAGCCGAGGGTCTCCATATTTCCCACCCGGGTGGTGTTTCACCGCTGTGACCAACGCCCCAGGAAGTCTGTGGCTGACAATGCTGCCACCCTTCAACTCGCAGCTGCCCCATGCCAGTGGCCGAACATCGAAGAAGCCCTCCACGACCGCCTGCTAACCGGACTTCAAGATGAAGAGGCCTAACGCAGGCTGATGACCCAAGACACGCTCACCTTCAAGTCTGTGCTGAAGGAAGCATTGGTGTCTGAGGCAGCCAGGTTGGGGGTAAAGTCCTTCAAGATATGGCCTGTCGCCTCCGGGGCTCTGGAGTCCGCTGTACAGGCACAACCACTGCTCCTCACTGTCATGCTCATCTTTGACAGCGTCGCTGGCATCATCGTCCATGTCTGGGTCCAGTGATGAGGACGGAGGGTTCGAGAAGGTTCAAAGGAAAAAGGAGAAACATGCCACAAAAGTCTTGAAAAGGTGCGATGGCTGTGGAAGCAAGCACGACTGTCGAAAGTGCCCCTTTCGAAATGCGGATTGCCACTATTGCGGCAAACTAGGGCACATTGCAAAGGTGTGCCAGCAGAGGAGCAGGCAAACCCCAGTGTCGGACCAGTGCCCGAGGAAGCCAGAAGTGCATATCTCCAAGATCTCCATGTTGGAGACTTCATACAGCAACGTCACAAATGTGTCCAGCCGGTTCTTTGTTGACTTACAATTGCAAGGCGTACGAATTCACATGGAGGTGGACTCGGGTACGTCTTATTCCATTCTGCCCAAAAAAGAATTCTTAAAAATTCCCCTGCCTCATGCCCTAAGTTGCGGGCATTGAAGACGTCCCTCTAAGATGTTCAAGGGTGCCACATACCAATTCTGGGGGTAGGGGATTTCACTGTACATTTCAAGAACATTTCCACCAAATTGCCTCTTGTGGTGGTGAAGCAAGGAACTAACTGTCTGCTGGGAGTCCAGTGGTTCGACCCACTGGGAATAAGACTGTCCGGAATCAATGCTGTGAGTTCTGACCTGGTGCTGGATGTTTGCTTCATGAAGGGACTTGGCACTTATGTGGGGGCCCCGGTTTCATTTGAATTTGACCCGGCCGTATGGCCAGTCTGCCTTAAGCCACGCCATGTTCCTTTCACCCTTAAGGACAAAATAAAGGTGGAAATAGATACACTTGTGGGTCAAGGTATTTTGGTTCCCATTGATTCTACAGAGTAGGAAACTCCTATTGTGACAGCAATAAAGTCAAATGGGGAGGTTAAGATCTGTGCAGACTACAAGTGCACGATCAACAAAGCCATTCAACCAATGCATACCTGGTCCCTGTTGTAAGTCACTTGCTGGCTTCATTACACGGGGAAAAGTGTTTCGCTAAATTAGATTTAGTCCAGGCCTATCAGCAGTTGACAGTTACACCTGCTGCTGTAATGCAAATGATAGTCACCCATAAAGGGGCTTTCAAAGTCACACGCCTACAGTTCAGGGTGATTACAGCCCCTGGTATATTTCAATCACTCGTGAAGCGGCTACTCAAGGGTCTCCCTGGAGTTCTCCCCTACTTCGACGACATTTTAATTACTGCAGGAGACAAATTTGAACTTGCAGAGAGGTTGGCATGGGTTTTGCAAAGGTTTGAAAAGGCAGGGCTCCATTTACGTAGAGATAAGTGTGTGTTCTTTGCTAAAGAGGTTGAGTTTCTTGGGTTCAAAATAACTCCTGAGGGGGTCAAACCCTCCGAGTCTAAGGTTTCTGCTGTCCGTAACACCCCACGACCATCTTCCAAGTCCGGGAGGGAGGGAGTTCACAACTGTGATGGACCATAAGCCCTTATTGGGAATTTTTGTCACTTCAAAGCCCACTCCACAAATACTCTCCCCCCGTATGCTAAGATGGGTGATATTTCTAAATGCTTATCAGTTGATGTTGATTCATCACCCAGGGAATGACATCAGCCACGCTGATGCTCTCTCCAGGTCCCCGTTGCCCGGGGTTGGAGAGCCAGACTGTGAGATAGAGCATGATCATCAGGTACTGCTGATAGAATCTATCGATTCCTCCCCCCCCCCCATTGTTCCCTCAGAAATTGCTAAAGTTACTGCAAAAGATAAGCTGCTGTCCCAAGTTGTCACTTGGGTCCAAAAGGGTTGGCCCACAAATGTCCCCTCAGAGGAATTCAAAACCTTTTACAGGAAACTGTTGGATTTGTCACTTGAGAGAGGTTTATTATGGGGTCAGCGGGTAGTGATTCCTACTGTTTTACGTTCCAAGGTACTCAAACTTCTGCACATTAGCCATCTGGGAATAGTGCGCTCCAAAGCTTTGGCTAGGAGCTATTTTTGGTGGCCACAGGTAGATTGAGACATAGAGCAACTAGTTGGCACTTGTACTAGCTGTCAGAGTTCCTAGCCTGAGGAGTCCTGCCTTCCATCTTGGGAATGAGACACAGCTAGTGGACCGTGGTCGCGAATCCACATGGATTTTGCTGGTCCGTTCTAAGGCATCTTATTCCTTTTAGTGGTAGATTCTTTTTGCAAAGTGGTTGGAGGTAATTCCTGTCCCAAATACTTCATCTGCTGTGACAATTAAGCAATTACGTAAACTGTTCAGCTGTTTTGGTTTGCCAGACGTGCTTGTCTCCAACAACGCCACTACATTTACATCTGTCGAATTTCAAGTGTTTCTCAAGAGAAACGTTATCCAACATATCACGTCTACACCATTTCACCCTGCCACCAATGGTCAGGTCAAGCGACAGGTCCACACAACTAAGGAGGCTTTACACCGGATGGAGCAGGGGGACATTGAGCTGCAGCTCTGTCAATTTCTTTTATCCTATCGGGTCACACACACACCCTGGCCTTGGGTCTGTCTCCTGCTGACCTCCTCATTCGTAGGATGCCTACCACCCTACTGGACAGGTTAGATCCTTCCAGGGTGGAGGATAGGGGGTGAATCTGGAAGTGAGGCAGAAAAAGGGTTTTGCAGCAGGAGATCCTGTGCATTGCAGGAATTACGTTGCCAGAGGGCCAGCCTGGGTTCCAGGAACTGTGTTAGAACAAGCGGGACCAGTCTCCTACTGAGTAAAACTAGAGAATGGCCTTCTGTGGCAGAGACACACAGACCAACTGAGGCATAGAGTAACAGACCAGTCACTGGAAGAACAGGAAAAATCTTTTGAATTTGGGGTACCCTCAGCTGCCGAAAAGCATAATAATTCTATATTAGAATCCTCCCCCACTCACTTATTCCAAGGGGAAGACAAAGAAGGCTCAGCCCTGTTTTCAAACTCTGAGCAAGCATCTTTACCCCTTGCACAGGGCTGACAGCAGTCTGATATTTCCTCCAGTCAGTTAAAGGATCAGGGGGAGTTTTTTGTATTTTCCCCTGGGACCCCTCGTCCTCCTGTGTTAGTCTACCCCCACTCGTAACCAAAGGAGGGACTTTTGTGTTGAGTCATCCCCTACTGAAATGGGCAATGGTGCTGAACATGAAACGGGTAATTGTCTGCACCATGCTGTGAGTTCTAGAGGTGCCCCCACTGCGGGTACTTTACCATCTAACTCAACTAGCCCCAGGGCTTCACTACCTGACCAGGCGTCAGTGCACCACAAAAGATGTTGTGGTTGTCCTAAATGGTTGCAGGATTTTGTTTGATTCTAGGGAGAAGGGTGTTGTATATTTAAGGAAATGTGTTTACCATTCTGTCTTTGTTGTGATAGAGTTTAATATGTCTTTGCTTTATTATGGTCCGAAGTCTCACTAGACTTCGGGAAGGTTCTGAACGAGAAGTGCACAAGACAGAGCTGTCAATGGTTCCAATGGTTTTTTCCAACTGTCAGTTCTGATCAGAGATAACTAAGGAATGTGAGGGTGTGTTGTTGGCTCTGGTCACCTATTCTTATTCCGAATAAAGTTGTGTGTTTGGCCCGTATTGCTGGCTGCTGCCTATTATTTCCAGAACACTAAAGGATGACAATAGAAACTGAGGTTATTCCACATGCTTTTATGTTAGTTAAGAGATCCTTCCTATGGTAGTGAGTTGGCTTCTTCATCAGAGGAAGCTCGGCTAGATTCAGTCCATTTTTTAAAAAGCTTTGCTCTTCATTAAGCCCATGGAAAACCAGAACATAAGGACCTCAAGGCAAAAAGCAGGTGTCACATTATCCAAGTAAAGAGCAACTGCCCAAATGTAGTTGGAGGCAGGTGGGTGGATTAGGCCCTTGATATCCAAGGCAGGTTTTTTACAATTATGAAAATTATTGATCCAAGGTCAGACAATTGCCATAAGAGATGTGGTTTCATTCACAATCTGAAAGTTGATAAAAGCCCTGCAGATACAAAATTTCAGATCTTTCCATGAATATGGACCTTTCTTCTCTTTTAGCATGCATGCACATACGCGCACACACACACACACACTTTTTATGCATCCTTATTGAAAAGTGAAACATTTGTTCAGTTCAGGAAGATTCTCTCTAGCGAGGGAAATAATATTATCAGTGAGACTCCCTGGTGATCAGGTAGACTTGGAACTGCTCTTAATCAGCCTTTTTGACATGGCAGCTTGAATAGCACTTCCCATGATGCTTTGTGTGTCTAGCTTAATTCTTTCTTTTTGAACTCGCCATGACTTATAAGTGTCTTTTTTCCGCTTTGTATGTCTGAAGTTATCCCTCTATTAACTTTAATTGGAAAGGTATCTTTTGTTCCCCCAGAGTAGTCACGCACTGAGCACTGAACTCCCTAGGTTTAAATTTCTGGGGTAGCAAGAGTTCAGTTTTTTGATAACTCAGATTTTTTAAAAAAGGAAATCTTTACAGACAGATGTGACAACTTTACCATGTCTGATTTTTTTAAGAAGGGAATATTTCACAGGGTGAAAATGTTCCACTGATATAATTTTGCAAATAAATAGTATTTTGCACTTTCAAGACATGGGGCTTTCAGAAGAGAGCAAAGACCAGAACAGACTCCCATCTTTGTTAGCCGCCCTGAGTCGGCCTTGATTGATTGGGCGGGGTAGAAATTGAACAAATAAATAATAAAATAAATAAATAAATCCCATACACTATAAACTTCTCATTTACAAGCACTTGCTTCTTCCCCAGTGCATGTAATGTCCACAGGTACTATTTTCATCAAATTTTATTTTTAAAAATTACAAAGCCTGCTTTCCACACCATGATAAAATTTCAGGATTCCTCCCATCAGCTACTTTTGTTTGATAATGGCTATGTATTTCAACATATTTCAACGTATTTTAGAGAACCCTGGCATGCTGTGGTCCGTGGGGTCGCAAAGGGTCAGACTCAACTGTGCAACTGAACGACATGTATTTCAACGTGTCTGCTTTCTATCATGTGTCCTTACTCTGGCAGCCAAATCCTGTGATGGATGCTTCCAGATGAGGTTTCCAGCATGATTTCATGCATCACTTCATTAAAATAAAATAAACAACTTTGTGAATGAGTGTATTTTGCTAATTGAAATCACAGTTCCAATTAACAATACACACACATAATGTTTTTATTTAAATGAAGTGATGTACTGCTTCAGCAATGATCTCCAAAATGGGGGGAAATATTTCACTTCCACTGATCATTCACAGATGATCAGTGGAAGTGTTCAATTACCGCTGGATAGCTCAGTGATTTAAATATCTGCTGCAGAGCCAGAGATTGGGAATTTGATTCCCCACTGTGTTTCTTTGACAGGGGTGGGCTTGATGATCCATAGGGCCCCTTCCAGCCCTGCAGTTCCAAGATGATGAGGATGATGAAGTTTTAAAGTGTTGGTTCTCATTCGGAAAGAGCCTGCTGAATGGCACAATACAAGTACCAGCATTTTTCTAGGTAATCCAGAAGCGCAGTCTGAACATGCCCTTAGTTATGAGCTGAGTACTCAGCACAGCTTGGAGATCCTATATTCCAAGTAATGGTACAGCCAATAACATATTGTACATAGGGGGAAATAGCAATAGCAGTTACACTTATATGCTACCGATAGCGCTTAGTGCACTCTCTGGGCAGTTTACAGGTAATTGATATTTTGCCCCCATTTTACCGACCTCGGAAAGATGGAAGGCTGAGTCAACCTTGATGCCCGTCAGTATTGAACTCACAACATTTTGGCTGCAGTACAGCAGTTTAACCACTATGCCACCAAAGCTCATTAGGACTTGATGACATTAGTTTCACAAATTCAATTATCAGTTACATAGTTGTTATCCATTGTAAATTTTTATCTTTGTTTTTCCCAGTTTAATATTTGCTTCTTCTAAGATGTTCTTAGGTATTATTTCATGTAATTTTTAGCATGTGGGTTTTCTTTTAAAAAATAAGTAATAAAAGGGGGGAGCAGTACTAACAACTTGCTAACACATTGCTCATAAAAGTAATGTTTTCACACGTTTTAAAGACAACAGGACATGCTATATATTACTTGTTTCTGTTGCTAGATTGCTCTTTATCCCAGTGGCAAAATAAATAATGGAGAGCAAATGTTTGTTTTTTGTTTCTACCTAGAGCACACCAACCTAGCAGTTCGAAAGCAAGAAATTGCAAGTAGTTAAATAGGTACCACTTCAGTGGGAAAGGTAAACAGTGTTCCATGCACTCTGGCATCTAGGCATGCCTGCCACATGTCCACAGAAACATCTGCAGATGCAGACAGCGCTGGCTCTTTGGCTGTAAACAGAGATGAGCACTCAACCCAAGAGTCAGGTACGACTGGCTGGTGCTGTGGCAAATGGCCCGAGGCATGACATTGTGCAGGGATCACCAAGGATTTGACCTTTTTGAAGTTTTTTTCCCATTGTAGGTGCCCTATGGCTATGGGCAGATTTACGGCCCAATTCCTCGGTAACTTTTAGGTATGAGAACCTGGCAGTGGTGTAGGTCATCAATAGCCTTTCTTCCAGATCTACAAGGGTTGTGAGGGCTCTTACATTATGCTGTCTGTGCAATAACATTTTGTTTATTGCCAAGCATATCCCAGGACTGCGTAATGAGATTGTTGACACACTGTCCCATCAACAGATCAAGAAGTTTTGGACTCTGGCACAGGAGGCACACCTGCAGCAGGAGGTATGGGAACTTGGTGATATAACTTGAGATTTGTATGGGATATGATGGACAACTGAAGTGGCTATGGGTCAGGGGCCCTGCTTTATCTCGGGAGCTACCATCTTTGGTCCTGAATGGAGCTATTTTGCCCCCAACAGACCCGGTGCGTAATCTAGGGGTCCTCCTGGACTCATGAGTCCAGCTCGAAGAGCAGGTGGCAGTCGTGGCCAGGAGGGCTTTTCCACAACTTCGTGTTATATTTATGTAATTTATTTATTTATGTAATTTATATCCTGTTATATGCCAGCTACGCCCGCTGCTAGATCGGGACTCCTTGCTCATGGTCACGCATGTTCTGGTCACCTCCAGACTTGACTACTGCAATGCGCTCTACATGAGGCTGCCCTTGATGACCAATCAGAGGCTGCAATTGGTCCAGAATGCTGCTGCTCGGATGGTGATGGGGTGCGGGAGGTATGCCTGTGCCTCACCACTGCTTCTGGAGCTGCACTGGTTGCCAGTGTACCTCCAAGTGCAATTCAAGGTTCTGGTAATTACCTTTAAAGCCCTACATGGTAGTGGGCCAGGATACTTAACCCCAAGAACATCTGTCCATCCCACCAGAGCAGACCAGAGAGGCTCTCTAATTGTTCCATCTGCTAGAGAGGCACGTCTCTCTAACACCAGAAAGAGGGCCTTTTCAGTGTCTGCTCCAACCCTATGGAACCTCCTGCCAATTGAGTTGCATCTCCAGGCAGAGTTGCTGCCCTTCAGGAAAGGCCTAAAAACATGGCTGGCAAAGCAGGTGCGGGGCACCAATGATGTTGTGACCCCCGCCTGCTGGCTGATCTAGGAAGAATGTTCTCTCTCTTTTAATCGGTAAGGGTTGGGGTAATTTTTGATAGTCACTTTTAATGGTTTTTTTATAGGTTTTAGAGTTTTTAACTGTGATGCTGTTTTTTATTCTTTGTGTTCTGCCCAGAGTATTATGAGTTGGGCGACAATATAAATCACAAAAATAAATAAATAAAGTGGGCTCGCAGCCGGAGTGAATTTCCAGTTGTCACAAGCAGGTGGACACCTGGGTACTCCAGAGAAAATATTTTAACATAAGAATGGCTTCATCAGTAGCTAGCACTGGATGTGGGGTGGAAGACATCAAAGAAGAAACTGTGGCATTACCTAATGATCAGGTGTAAGGAAGGCATTTGCTTAGAGTTTCAATTGTATGGTATTATCTGTTCCAGGTGCCCAGCCTAGGTTGCCATTGAAAGCTGTTATTTTGGGAGACAGCCCAGTGTTTGGCAGCAAGAGGCCACACACGACTTACAGATGGGCCTTCCTCATTTCTAGACCCACTGGATTAGTATCCCTGGTTTGAGATGGAGGAACGTGGCCACAAAGGTGCAATTTTGGTTCCATTTGGGCCCCCAGCTGTCTTGATGCTTCATGTAGGGAGAGTGGACATGGGGGTTTCATCAGAAGCAGCTGTGTGTGATACAGCCATGCATGCAATCGAGGCAGTGGCAAGTATATGGCCTGGCACACATGTGGCATATTCTGAGATACTGCCTACATGGCATGACTCAGGGTGCAGTTTTTTTGGCAGTCCAGAATTGTCTTGCCTGTTCTTCAACAGGCATATAGAAGAGTCCATGATTGCCAGGGCAGAGTCTTACATTTCACATCATCAAATATCCAGGGACAGGCCTGAGATGTTCAGGGAGGATAATGAGGAGCTTTCCATTGAAGGGTGCAATTATTTCTTGGACAATCCTCAGAAGAGTCTTCATACCACCCCTGTTTAGTGCCCTTTGGCCTACGGCAGGTAGTGTGGTCAATAGGGTCCCCTAAGGGTCCAGGGTTAGGCACTAGACTTCTGAACAAACTGCCCCAGGGTGGGGTATACACCTGGTGACATGGGCTACCTCTTCCAGGCCATGTGTCATCTGGATGGTAGGTAGCAGAAGGGAAGGGATCCCAGTGAAGGACTTGGCCCTCCAGGCCCACGGTAAGGGTACAATGTGCAGAAGAACAACCCAGACTGCACTGCAATGGCTCCTGCCAAAGATCAGCTTGAATGTAACAGTTGTTTGGCTCCAGAGTTATCTATCGATAAAGCAGAGGTGTCCCATTGTGGGTCCTGAATACAAATCCACACCCCTGTAGCGTCCATGACAAAACTGCACACACACTTACCTGGTGCATCAGAGAAGGTCAATGTCGGGGTCCGGACTGCAAAGGGGGGCCCTGCACCCCACAAAATGGGACAAAAACAAAAAACTACAACTCCCAGAAGCCACTGCGGCACGCCGCAGCCAATCACAGGCGCCGGAACAAGTGAGGAAGAGGTGGGGCAATGGCCGCACGACCGCTGAACCAATGGCCGCCACATGCCACTGAGGCTGTCAAGGGCCACAGCCATGAGGCCACCCACCTCCACCTCTTCTGCCTCTTTGCCACCATGCAGTCGGCAGCAGAGCCGAGGCCTACTGAGGCATGGTGGCGGAGAAGCAGAGGTGGGTGGAGGCGGGCAGCTTCGTGGCTGAGGCCCTCGGTGGCCTCAGTGGTGGCATGGTGCTGGCCTTGTGCCATAGGCCCACCAGCAGCCTCATCAGAGATGGAGCGGCAGCGGGCAGAGCAGCAGCCGGAGCAGCGGAGGAGGCGAGTGGCAGAGGAGCTTCTGTGTCGGGTGGGCAGACAGAGGAACCAGGTCCAGAGGCGGCAGCGGGTTTGAGTCTGGGCCATGCTGCAGCCATGCCTGCCTTACCCCCCTGGGAGGAGGAGGAGGAGGAGGAAGATGCTCCTGCCTCTCTTTTTTTCTGGTCCCAGGGAGGAGAGGAAGAGGGAACCACGACTGCCCAATGCAGCTGGCCTGGGCCTGGGGGGGGGAGAGGAAGATGGGCAGTCTTCCCCCACTGCTGTTTGGGTATTCCTGCCTCTGCTCCCCCCCCCCCCATGGTCCCAGGGTGAGGAGGAAGACTGAGCTCAGCTGCCCAATGTGGCTGCTTCTGCTTCTGCTGCTTGGGGACTCCTGCCTCCGCTCCCCCCCCCCAATAGTCCCAGGGCGAGGAGGAAGACGGAGCCATGCCACCTGACATGGCTGGGCACCCTGCTGCTTGCCCCTTCTAGGTAAGTCTTTTTGTTTTGTTTACTTTGCTCTTTCTCTATCTATTTTAATCAATTTAGGCTTGATTTAGTTGCAAGAACCATAACTGGGCCTATTTCTATTTTTTCTATGAAAAATGCAGGTTGAAATAGGATTCAGAAGAAGAAGACGAAAGTGAAGGAAATGCTTCTTTTGTGCATGGGATTTGTAGTTTCATCCCAACTACTAGTTCCCGCAATGTTCACCTGTAGCATCATTGAAAACACACAAAATGGCTATTTCTAGAGTGAAGTCAAAGGCTAGTTGAAGGATTCTT
Organism: Bradypodion pumilum; assembly: GCA_035047305.1. Taxonomy (NCBI): domain Eukaryota; kingdom Metazoa; phylum Chordata; class Lepidosauria; order Squamata; family Chamaeleonidae; genus Bradypodion; species Bradypodion pumilum. The sequence goes on from JAWDJD010000006.1 coordinate 82,946,263, forward strand.
TTTATAGAAAAGAATTTTGCAAAATGCACCTGTGTGGCATGTTTTTTGGCACTTAAGGATGTTGGTCTTAACTTTTTTTATATTGTCTATGCAACATACAGCTGCATGAATATGATGTATTTATATACAGTAATACCCCGGTTAACGTGTGCACCGCACAGCATTAAAACTGGATAACGTTGGGGAATCTCTCTACCTCTCTCTCTGTGGGGAGAGAAAGGGTCTGGAGCAGGCTAAGGGTTTTTTTTTTTTGTTTCGTTTACTCTGATATGCTTGAAACACATGCTAACATTTAAAAAGTTTTATTCTGTGCAAGCATATCAGAGAGTAAAATAAACAAAAAGACAACATACTAACTACTGCATTTTAATGTGAGCTTTTGAGGATCAAGTCCACTGGCTCTTTGGCTATAAACAGGGAGGAGTACTGAGGAGTGTGTTTTCAATGATGTTACAGGTGAACATTGCGGGAACTAGTAGTTGGGATGAAACTACAAATCCCATGCACAAAAGAAGCATTGCAGGCGCACCCCCCAATAAAGGACTCAGACACCAATGAAAGTGGATAACGGCATTGGGCCACATTTATTGATTCATGCCCTAGTCCGAATTATAAATTTCTATTGGTAATAACCAATCATAATTCTTAAGGCAAGCAGGCCGAAGTAACACTGGTAAGGTACCACCCAAAATTGCCAACGGCAATTGCTACAATGTATCCATTTGTATCAATTTGTTTGTTGACAACAAACAAATTGTTGACCGTAGTCAATATCTAACTAATGACCCCACCCTCTGACGCGTATCCGTAAAATCACGGGGTGATGCATGCTGTCTAGCTATAGCCATCACCCCGTCGCCTAGTTCGTCGTTGACCGGACAACGTTTAACCAACTTATGCCTGTCTAGTGTTGTCCAGTCAATTGCGAACTTGCCGGATACCTGTGGGTCATAATGTTTACCTTACCAGTGCTACCCGCCCATGTGACCAAAGTCAACAGCAGCAACAGAAAAACCCCTATGTCAAACCATAGCAACAGTGTGGGATGGGCGAAAAAACCAGGACCCGAAGCCAATATGGGTCCCAGCCAAAAATTCCCACCCGGCCCCGAAGCGACCAAAATATCACACTGTTAACTAGGGAGGGGGTGGAGGGAAAAACTTCTCCGCTCTGTCGCTTCGCAAAATGGCAGCTCGGCTGCCTCGTGGCCACCCCTTTTATAAGGGAGCTGGCCACGCCCCTAACTACCCGTATGCTTTCGTCCTGGGGGGGGGCTCCCGCAAAGAGCGCGGCGGCCATTTTGGCGCCGCGCTTGCATTGCAGGCGCACCCCTCAATAAAGGACTCAGACACCAATGAAAGTGGATAACGGCATTGGGCCACATTTATTGATTCATGCCCTAGTCCGAATTATAAATTTCTATTGGTAATAACCAATCATAATTCTTAAGGCAAGCAGGCCGAAGTAACACTGGTAAGGTACCACCCAAAATTGCCAACGGCAATTGCTACAATGTATCCATTTGTATCAATTTGTTTGTTGACAACAAACAAATTGTTGACCGTAGTCAATATCTAACTAATGACCCCACCCTCTGACGCGTATCCGTAAAATCACGGGGTGATGCATGCTGTCTAGCTATAGCCATCACCCCGTCGCCTAGTTCGTCGTTGACCGGACAACGTTTAACCAACTTATGCCTGTCTAGTGTTGTCCAGTCAATTGCGAACTTGCCGGATACCTGTGGGTCATAATGTTTACCTTACCAGTGCTACCCGCCACACGGAGGGGCTTCAAAGAAGGCTCGACGCCCCCCCCAGACCGTCAGCTCGGTCAACAGGCCTGCTCGCCAATCACCCAACAGGAGGTCCATACCTCCTCGCGACAGATGGACCCCATCCCCTGCATACAAGTCATAACTTTGGAGGCTAATAGCGGGGTGACGACTGACCCTCCCCCAAGCCCTGTCGACAAGGAAACGCGCCACTGCCCTATTCACCATGCGTCTAGCGAGGTCAAGGGCCAGGAGGTCAACGCCCCCTCTGTAGGAATGGCGCGGGACCATGTCCTACCAAACAAGAGTTGTGGCGGGCCAGACGTAATGCAGGTCCTCGCATTACGGGAACTTCTTGGGAACCAAGCCCAGGGGCGATACCTTGAGGTTAGTGAACGGGGGTGCAAGGAAAGGGCCAGCGACCCTGCCCGCATTGACCTCCTTATTAATGCTGGCGGCAGCCACTTCCTCCCTTCCCCTAAGGGACAAAAGATTGGGGGCATCCTGAGGGGACCTATCACCCATGAAAGGAATACGGAACCCCTGTCTAAAGCCCTGAAGTAGATAATCTGCATCCTCCCCCTTCGGGTACAATGCGAGCCAACGCTCCAGCATGTCCACATTAATTGGGGAGGGAGCCTTTCGGCGAACCAGCTCCATCTGTGGCAGTCTTGCCAGCCCACTGTCCGCCCCTCCCTCTGCCCCGCGTCCCTCCAGGCCTGGGACAGGCAGAGGCCGCATGGGGGCCCGCACAGGTGGGACACTCATGTCTGTACTTGCAATTCTTCTTACTGCATGAACCATTCGACGAGAAAGCCCAGCACAGCAGTCGGGCTGGAACCCCCTGCCCCGCCACTTGGCGGGGAACCTGTGCTGGAGCCACTCGCTGGACCGCATGTCCACAATGGTACCTTTCCCCTGGTGCGGGGCGCGTGGGCGTCATGTACAGCAGCCAAAGTCTCTGACATGGCTCATCCCACCTCATCTCAGGGTGCAGTGGAATTCTCATACGGAATTCCTCATCATAAGCCAACCACGACGGGCCCGGAAAATCAACCATCGCCCGGTAGATATTGTCCAAATACTGGACCATAGGAATTGCCAGATCCGGCCGGGCCCTCAGGTACACCGCCATGTAGATGAGGTAAGCCGGCAGCCAGTTGGCCCACGTCCGTGGCGGCTTGCGACGACGTGCCTGTTCCTTATCCTTCTCATCCTGCCCCTCCCTCTCTTCCTTGGTGGGCTCCCTGTTTAGGAGTGAGAAGATATCAACATACTCCCCTCGCCATATTTTCTCTCTGGTGGCCTGTGCCAAATGGTCACCCAGTGGCAAGGAATAGCCCGCTGTTGGCAAGGCCGAGACAGGCACAGCAGAAACTGCGGGCATCTGGAAAGGGGCTTGAACTAACCCAGCCACCCCCAAAACATTCCCCACAGGGTAGGACATGCTACCCACCCCAGGGCCCTGGGTGGTGGTTGGCATCGCCTGTTGGTGCGTCGGCGGCTGTACCGCCGGACCACCCATGCGAGGCCAAGGCCATTGGAAAGCCCCCCCCAACGTAGCCACATGTGTAGGTGCACTAGTTTGTACCGCATACTCACATGCTGCACCCCCGCGGGCTGCCCCCACCGGGGGTTCCGGCCCACTGGGGGCGTCGGAGCTCACGACCGCCATAGAGCTCGCCGCCGGAGCTTGACCCGCGCCGGCCTGTTGGTCGGGGAGCTGCGAGGCAGTGGCCGAAGTCGCGCCACACGCCTCAAGCTGCTCGACCCGTCCCGTCGCCTGCCGCTGCCCAGCAGACGACGCGTCCAAGCGCACCCCAAAAGGAGCACCAGCGTGGCTGGCCCGAGCGAGGGAAGCCTCAAGTGCCGCCACACGGGCCAGCAAGGCCTCGACACTGGCCTGGGGCCACGGGCCAGCCGGCCCGCCCGTTACGGGCGTGGGTACAGGCCCTTGCACCCTGGGGCCCGAATAAGGCCATGACCCCACACCCAGGCCCGGCAGGGCCGGCGTGGCCATCTGCCAAGGGAGGGGACCACACCACCCCCCAAGGCTGGAAGGCCCCGAAGTGAGCTGGGCCCCGATGGAGGAAGGCCCAGAATGAGCAGCAGGAGCGGCGTCCGCCGCTTGCGGGCCGCGGGCCGCAGCCCATACCGGACCCCTACTCGGGTCCCTGGCCTCCGGCCAGGGGGTAATAGACCCCATCCCACCGGTCCCGGTGGGAGCCAGCAAAGGCGGCTGGTGGGAAGGCGCAGCCGCGGTCCTCCGACCCGGATTGCGCCGCCGCACCGCCCGGGCCGCGCTCGCGGCCGCCTTCTTCTTCGAAGGCATCTCAGACGGACCTAAGGGAAGCCGAAAAAGAGGAAAATAAGCAGCCAAAAGGCTTCCCGCTCGAGGTAAAAAGCGACGGAGTAAGAGGAAAAACTTCTCCACTCCGTCGCTTCGCAAAATGGCAGCTCGGCTGCCTCGTGGCCACCCCTTTTATAAGGGAGCTGGCCACGCCCCTAACTACCCGGATGTCTTCGTCCTGTGGGGGGGCTCCCGCAAAGAGCGCGGCGGCCATTTTGGCGCCGCGCTTGCATTTCCTTCACTTTCGTCTTCTTCTTCTGAATCCTATTTCAACCTGCATTTTTCACAGAAAAAATAGAAACAGGCCCAATTATGGTTCTTGCAACTAAATCAAGCCTAAATTGATTAAAAATCAGAGCTTTACCAAAAAATCTTGTTATTGGATTATAATTCCAACACTGCAGTTTACCTGTAAACAAGCTTGTGCACTCAATGAAATCCAAAATATTTTTAGAGGCAGACAAAGATCAATGGATGTGGCACATACTGTACATTGATAACTTTGATCCAAGGGCTGTTTTCTGCTGAAGGAGGGCAGGAACTCGACAATTAATTCTTCAGAAGGGTTGGAAAGAAAATGCAGAATGTGTAATGCAAAATAAAAGTACTGTACTATAAAATAATAAACAAGGAGTGAACAGCCTCTAGCAGGATACATACTTTAGCACTACATCACGTAAACAATCAAAACTACAGGAACATGCCTCACTGGTGACTTTGTACATCATGATCCCTTTAAGCATTCAAATTATAATAAATTACAGTCAGCAACCAACATCTTTATAATACAGTGGACCCCCCGCACAATGACACGTTTGTTGAATGTCATTTTTGCTCAATGGCATGAGTTTTTCTGCAAAGTCTCCTCGCACACAACGACGTCACATCGTTGTGCAAAAGGTGACTTTGCAGAAAAACCACACTTCCTGCTTCCCTTTGCACGGGTCCCCTGGGTCCGGAAGGGTTGGGGGGACAGAACCCTTTTGTCCTCACCAACCCTTCCAAACCCACGCGACCCAGGGGAGGGGATCTAATCCACACGCCTCCTGATATGAAAGAGGAAAACCCGATCAGGTTTCCCCCTTTAATATCAGGGGATAGGGGGTTGTGATCCCCCTCTTTACTTGGTCCCCTGGGTCCAGAATGGTTGGGGGCACAGACCCCTATTGTCCCCCAACCCTTCCAGACCCACGGGACCTGGGAGAGGGGATCAAATCCACACACACCCTATATGAAAGTGGAAAACCCAATTGGAAAAACCAATTGGGTTTTCCCCTTTAATATCCGGGGGTGGCGGTTGTGATCCCCCTCTCTTCCAGGTCCCCTAGGTCCAGAAGGGTTGGGGGGACAGACCCCTTTTGTCCACCCAGCACTCCCGGACCCACAGGACCTGGGAAAGGGGATTGAATCCACATGCCCCATGATATGAAAGAGGAAAACCCAATCGGGTTTTCCTCTTTAATATCAGGGAGTGGGGATTGTGATTCCCCTCTCCTCTGGGTCTCCTGGGTCCGGAAGGTTTGGGAGGACTGACCCCTTTTGTCCCCCCAACCCTCCCAGACCCATGGGTACCGGGAGAGGGGATCGAATCCACTCACACAACACTCCGTTGTTAAAGAGAAGAAACCGCTTGGTATCTCCTCTTTAATATCGGGGTGTTTGGGGGGCATCCCCTCTCTGCCAGGTCCCCTGGGTCCGGGAGGGTTGGGGGGACAGACCCTTATTGTCCCCCCAACCCTCCCAAACCCAGGGGACCCGGGAGAGGGAACTGAACCCACACACACCCAACATTCCCGTACAATGTCAAAATGCGCACAATGTTGCAACCTTGGGAACCAAGGTTTGACGTTGTGTGGGGGTCTACTATAAATTGAATTCCTTTTGTATGTTGTTTATTGTCTCATTGAATTGACACTATGCCACTTTGAAATATATATGTATATATCACTATTAAAAATATTTAAAGCAATTTAAACTAGTGATAAACAATTTGCGACACAATGACAAAACACAACACAATGACCATGCAAAATAATAGTATGCTTTTGTGCATGACAAGGGACTGAGGAAAAACCAGAGCCCTAAAGTTGTAATCTGCTTATAAATGCAGAGATTTGAAATCCCATGTAGATCTCTGGACTGATATCCTGCAGTTTGCAACTAGACTAAAAGATGGCCCAAGAGGATGTCCATAGCAATACAAAGAACATGTGACATTTAATTTTTCCCAAAACCCAAAGCAACTCCTTAGTTATTTCAAGAATGTAGTGGCCCCCTAACGTGGGACTGTATGCTTTTTTCTGGCAGCAAGCAAAGTAATCACACTTATATATCACTCCATAGCGCTTAGTGAACTCTCTGTTCACAAGTTAATTAGCATTTTGCCCCCAACATGCTGGGTACTCACTTTACTGACCTTGGAAAGTGGGTATTAAGTCTAGTATTAAGCTTGTAACTATTGTAACCTTTTTACAAGCAGGAACAGCTGATCTCATCGCCACCCTCTTATCACCTAACTTCATCCTTTCCTCCATTCCCTCAAACTTTCCCAATTTTTATTATTATTATTATTATTATTATTATTATTATTATTATTATTATTATTATTATTATTATTATTATTATTATTATTATTATTATTATTATTATTATTATTATTATTATTATTATTATTATTATTATTATTATTATTTTCAGTTTTTACTGAAGAAGCAGAATGGAAGAACAGGTAATAGCTTTGAAAAACTGGAGAGAAAATACTCAAATAACACACACCCATTAAGTGTGTGGGACCAGCCAACATCAATGCAATACTGGTACCCACACAAACAACTTCTGTACTAGACAAATTGGAGCAAAACAAAATAAAAATACATCACTATCTGAGATAGTGCTGTTATTTTTAAATGGGAGCCGAAGGGCTTTGTTCCACTTTAACTGTGTTGGTGATGGTTTCACAGTTGTATTTTGTAGACAGTAGAATGTAGTAGCAGTAGCATGAGTGTAAGTAAAGCTGAGTGAATGCGCAGTGTGGACAGTGCTTTAATAGTTACAGCAATACAGGAACAATGGTAATTCCCATGTTCAAGTGTAGAATATAGCCCAGTTCTGGTGACTTATATAATGGAGACAGGATAGTGCCATCCTTCTAAATTTTGGGGCTCGGTCCCCCCTCCTGATTCCTGTGCCAACCTATGAAAGTCCACTAGGTTACAGAAGTTATAAAGGCTAAAGCTAATGAGATAAAACATGCTTTTTAAAATCTGACTTTGAGTTTGCAATAGTACAGTAAATAATTTATCTGTGGAAACCTGCAAACAACATTTGCATGATATAATTGTTTTCTGGTAATAAATAAAGAGTCAGTCTTACTGTAATTGGATGAAACATTTATTGATGAATGTAAGAGATGCACCAATTATTCCACTATTCCTTTGGGTTCATAATTTATAAAATACTAAAATGTGCAACATTGGGTTTCAACCGTTATTGTGAATATTGTTGTACATAAATACTAAAGGGGATGTTTTGACAATAGCACCCATTTTAAGCCAAGAAATGCAAGGCATGTTAACCTAAGATGCATAATGTTTCCTATATCTGAGGATTCTTTATTCCGAATAGTTCCATACAAGCAGCTTTCTTAATCTCTCTAGCATACTAACTCTATAGATTCTGTATCTAAAGAAATAATGCATAGCTCTTCTCAATAGATGCGGCTTGTATTCATTTTTGAAAGAGCCAGCTCAGACACTGGGCAGAAAGAAATTGGGCTCTCTAGGGTTGGAACTGTTGTAGTACAAGCAGTTTTCTTTAAAAGAATAGATAAATATTCATTGTATGTGTGTGTGCATGCACTTGTGAGCGTGTGTGTGCATCAGGCACACATAGAAACTGCATTTTCAAAAAGGCATTTGGTTTTCATTCATCTGAAACTGTGTTGTAGTCTCATAAAAGACTGAAAAGTTTTATATAAGGAAGTTAACTGGCTGTCTTTCAGCAATAGGAGACCTTTTCAATTATTGCTGGGTTAAGGCAATCTCGTGAGCTCGGAGCAGAAACATGGCACTGATTTCATTCAGATTAAAACAAACTAACCAACCCTAAGCTTCATTTATAGAAAAAATTAATGCAAAGGCATTGATCACTTCATTTTTCTGTTTATCTCCGTGAGCCATAATGTATAGCCAGATGCATAATAACCAGGTTCTGAGTGTCAGCTGTCCATTCAGCTTGCTAGCTTTTTTAGCCCTAAACTGTCCATCCAGACAGAGTTAATGTAGTAATCTAATCTCACTCTTCAGTATTAGGCTTCAAGTAACGTGTGACTGCTTGCCAAATCTCACATTTTGGCAGAGCTTTGAATGAAACAGCAACAAATTCTGAGATAGCTCTTCCCTTCAGCACACACAGCAAACTCTTTCTAATGCAAACCTTTAATTGAACCTAATCAACAACCATATTAAAATCCTCAAAGAAGCCTATGCACAGCCATCAGGTGTAGAACATCAGTTTCATCAAAATGTATATCTGCAGACATCCTTGCAAATGACTTATATTATTGGCAGACATTACAGGAAATAAGCACCAACCATTAAAGTTTAAAAACTAGAAACTTAAATTGGCCAATTTACTCCAAAGCATATGCACATGAAAGGAAAGTACTGTATTTCAAAAAAAAATCCCAGTGCCTAGACAAAAATACCTGCTACCTATTTTTGAAATATTATATGAAATATCTACCTTGCCAAATATTTTTCCCTCATAGAATTTATGTCTAGAACATAAGTTGTACAGCTGTGCTTAATGTAATAGTAATCAGGTTGAGTGACCAAGCTATTGGCATAATATACGTAAATGTTAGGTGAAAGAGGGCTGATATGAGGCTTCAGACGCTTGGAATGCCACCACAGAAAACTGCCCTGCTAGTCAGTTGTGTGGAAGAAGTGCTTTTTCTCCCATGCATCAATGAATACAGGTACCATTTCCTAGAGTCGAGTTTTCATAGTCAGGGATGATTTAATTTTAATTCTTTATTTTATTTACTTAATGCCTAGTGTGCCTTATAATTAATCTGCCTTTATTCTGTAAAATGTTTAACTTTAATAAGTTTAAACAGATCCATTTTGGAAGGTTGCTATGCACAAGCAGATTCAGTACTGGAAATCACTTGGAAAATCAAGAGAATTTCACAAACATAGACAGTATCCTGATTCAAGAGGTCCCTCTCTAGCCATTCAGTCACACTATTCTGTTTATCTTGAGTTGGGTGAGTCCAGAAGAATCAGATGTGTTAATGGTATGGAACCTGCCTGGCACAAATGCCTCCCTGCACTCTAGCCTTCCCAGTCTTGGCAGTGCTTCCAGGGAGACCAAAAATCCACAAGGCTAGGCACTTAGAACCAATACACCCATCTTGTAAAGTAGACTGCCATCGCACCCACAAAAATACCAAAACTCCAGATAACTGGTCAAGGCAAGCCCTAGTTTTAATACCACAAAACTTCAGAGCCAAAAACTCAGACATAGGCTAAAGAGATTTAAAGATTTTATTAAAGACAGGAAAGAAGACAAAAAGGCAATAAGTTCCAAAAAAAGATTCCAAAAAACCACTGTAGCAAAATACAATTTGAGAAAAAGTTAAAGCAATCAAGAGAACACAAGAGAAAATAAAAAGCTAAACTGTCTCCGCAGTTAATCCCCGGCATTTGGAGACTTCAGTTGGTGCATGGCATTGATGTCAGAGCCTGGTTTCCTGGCGCTGAACCAGGAAGTATCCAAGAGCCAGGAAACCAGGCGCTGACATCAGAACCATGCGCCGGGTGTTGCAAATGACTGTCCTAGGAGGTAAACTAAACCAACTAAAATAACTTCTGAATCTATTTTTATGCATTAACCTTCCCATTTTAGATCCTTACAGGTGGTCTGCAAATCAGGCTTTGAGTTTCCTCAGAAGTTCATGAAGAGAAGGGTAGTGAATGCTTCAATTCTCGAGGGCAACAGGTATTGTTAAAAATCAATTCTTGATAGGATTCAGTTTCTAGATATCTGTTAGCTAGATGCACAAGCAATATACTGCACCGAAGAGAAATAAAGGTATCGTTTGTTTAGAAACATATTTGAATATATTTCCAAAAAGGATAAACAACTGACAGAAAATAGTATATGCATTTGAGGAGATCAGAGAGATCCCTGTTTCCAACTTCCAGAAATGCAGGCTAAAATCATAAAAATCATGACACAAGATGTTTGTGAGGACATAGCACTAAACATACAGGTATGTTCCACATGATACATGCTGTAGGCAAAGCTGTTATGAAAATTTCTTTAGAAATCCATTATGTGAAAAGTTGAGATGTTTATGAATCACTGTTTGTATAGTAAAATAAACCAATAAGCAAGAGCAGGATCTGTTCTCGTTCATCCCAAAGTGTAGAGTAATGGGCTCATTTTACATGAAGCTAGATTTTGGTTGTAAATCAAGAAAAATTTCCTAACTGGTAGAGCAGTATGACAATGGAATCAACTACCTTGGGAGGTGGTGAGTGTTTCAATCCTGGAGACATTCAAGAGAAAGTTAGAGTGACAGGAAAGCACAAGTGCAAGGACACATTTAATCAAAACTTCAAAGGAAAAGTCATGTGCTTGTTGAAATAATCACCTTCACCGTCTGATTGCTATAATTTAAACTATGGACAATATAGAAACTATGAAGAAATATTTTCACCAATGTGCAGGATTTCACATATTTTTAAGCATGCCAAAGTCTGTCTTGTCTTTTAGAACAACACTGGTCAGGTAATTTGAAAATGACCACAATTATTGGTTATTATCATTTTGGTTTCTAAAAAGAGAGAAACTAGAAAGTTTTATGGAGATAATATGATGCAAAGTAAATGACCACTTGTTGTCCTGAAGAAGCTTGAATTCTGTTTTTCTTTAGTGTTCATGAAGAAAGTTCTTGAAATTCCAGAACCTGCAGATAAGTTATTGCAAGTCCAGGAAACAGTACTATAGGCATCTGTAACCATTCTCAATTTTATAGTGCAAATAACTAAACAACTTCAGAACAATAATACTTTTTGTACTGTTGGTGGTGGTGGTGGTGGTGGTAGTGGTGGTAGCGGTTCGCGGCGGCGGCGTTGCAAGCTGTTATGTCACCTCCAACATATGGTAACCCTGTGAATGAGTGACCTCCAAAATTTCCCATCTTCAATAGACCTGCTGAGTTCTTGTAAACTCAAGGTCATGGCTTTTAGAGAGTTAATTCAATTGCAGTGGAACCTCACTTAACAAATAGCTTGGTTAACACAAAACTTGCATAACAAAAGGAAATCTATAGAAAATAGTGGCTCGGTTAACAAAAAAAAATTCGGGACGGATTAATTGTTTTTAAATCCATTCTTATGGGAAACTGCGTTTCGGTTAATAAATTTTGGTTTTCAATGCATTCCTATGGGAAATTGCATTCAATGAAATTCACTTTACAAATTTTTTGCAGTGCAAAGGTCCTGGAGAACGCATTAAATTTGTTAAGCAAGGTCCCACTGTATTTAAAAAATCTGCAGTTAATGAATATGAGATATCGTGGTTCTGTATGAATGATTCAAAATGCAAGGAAATGGCCCAATACTGCTGCACAGCTGTTTAATATTGTGCCCACGATAACAGCAGGAAAAAGGATGCCAAAATTTACACCACAAATGGCAGCTTGAATGTTGACAACAACAATGGAAGCGGTCAAGATGGTCTGTAAGACACACTCTTGTGCTTATTACCATTGATAAAAATACACCAAGCACAAGAAAATCTCAGAGCCTAACTATTTTATTCATCAGTTAACTTCTCATCCACACACAAAACAATTATCAGGGCTCTCTAGGTATCTATTAATTGGAAAATATGGAAGATCATCAGGTGCTATAATAAAATCAAAAATTCCTGATCCCCCTACTGCCCCGGTGACATATAATTCTTATTATTCCAAAAGTGAACTCCTATCACATGGAGGAAACCTAAAAGGCCATTAACTGTTAATAACTCATTCTCAGATTGCCCCACTTAAAAAACAAATTGCCCCTCTGTGGTTGGGAACCACGGCTGTAGACCATCTTGACTGCTGCCCTTGGTGTTTTTAACATAGAGGCTGCTCTTTTCTATGTAAAGCTTGGCATTCTTTTTCCTGCTGGCAATGTGGACATGATATTATGCAGCAATATTCAACTATTCCCTGGCATTTTGATTTGAAAATACAGAAGTACATGTTTACATTCATAAACCAGAGGGTTGGGTTTTTTGGTTTTTTTTTTTTTGAAGAATTCAAATATTTGTGGCACCATAGTTTTGCATTGCTGCTTGGATATGGGAGGATTGTGCATTGTTTAGGAAATGCTGTCTGTTTTCCTTCAAAATAAATGCCAGGAGAATTCATCAGCCAAAATTATTTCATCCCCTCTGTCACTGACACATTCCCCATGGTGGTATTCATCCAGTAACAAGATACTTTACCAAACTTAAAGTCATACAGGAGATTACTTTATTTCAAAATTACCAAAAACAGAATTAAAATACAAAATGCGTTAAACATTTCCAAACTGTCTACGTATATTTTTTAAAAAGTTATCTCAATTACATAACACGGAAATGGTGAGATTTTCCCCAGGATCCTATCTCAAAGGGTAAAGTCAGTGCATTTCTTATTATTATTACAATACAACTTTTTCATCTCAACCATAGTACTGTTTTTTTGCAGGTTAATTTGCAGGAATGTGACCAGATGCACCATTCTAAAGAATTGTGAGTGATTCCACAAGGACTACTGCTCTTCCTCGTGGCTTCTGGGGCCTGTTATCCCTGCTCTTTCTCATTTATTTGAAATTACAGAATGTGCGGTCCCACAGATGTGAACCTATAAGCTTCAGAATAAAGAGTACGAACTTTGTGTTATTTTTTTTTTAAAAAAACGTATATTGCCTTGTTTTGCTATAGAGCTCCCTCTTGTGGATTTTTATTTAGTTTCACTTGTTCAAATAATTGTTTACATCCAAGAGACGTTTGTCAGTCTGCCTAGGTTATCCTGCTATGGTAATAGAGTAGACCGTGCTGTCAGCGATTCAACGCCAAGTGTCAGGCAGTGGTTAACTAACCTGACAACCCTGAGGGCTAGTGGCCTTGGCAAAATCCACAGGGAAGAGTGATGATCCCTAAATGAATTAAATCCCACTTGAATCCGTCTTGATGGAGGGCAGCAGCTTTATCAATATCAGCCTGGGGCTGATGAGGAAGTTGCGTGCCAAAAGGTCTCAGTACTAGAAAGCAACTCACTGAACTGGATCAGTGGTATGGGTGTCATGCTGCGATGTGGAAGGCAGATGAAAAGCCATGACATATTTGCAGGACAGTCATCATGGCCATACCTGTCAACCTGCGGCTCCGAAAAAAGCGGGACCTGCGCAGATCGCTTGTGTGCAGGTTGCTTTCCACGCATGCATGGAAGCGCTATGCCGGTTGCGCAGCCCCTACGCAAGCGGCGTAGCGCTTCCGCGCATGCGTGGAAGGGTTTTACCCCTTCCACGAATGCGTGGAAGCGCTACGCCGCTTGCATAAGGGCTGCGCAAGCAGCGTAGCGCTTCCACGCATGCGTGGAAAGCGTTTCCCCAGATGACAAATTACAAGATTTTGGCAGCGCGGGGCGGGTTATGACGTCAATCGACGTCAAATTACGGGGTAATCCCGGCCAAATTGGGATGGTTGACAGTTATGATCATGGCTGATCACCATGATGATAGTCAATATTTGGAATTGGATATGGCACAAGAAGAAGAAGAAGAAAAAACAACCTTTCCATGGTTCTGAAAAGCAACTGCCATGTTTGACTTGAAGGTGCTGAGCTGACATCCAATGTAGCATATGTAAAATTTATTGTCTGTAGTACTCTTTAATAATCTGTTGGTCAGGAAGCCATTTCCTTGGGCAATTTCCTAGATTAATAGAAGATCTCCTTTGGCTGAACAGGTAGTCTTGCAGACATCGCTTCTATTCTCTCTATTCTCATCTTGATCAGTAAAATCTAATGCAGGATAAGCTGTGATTTAAGACGCATGTAGCTTTAATACTTGTTTAATGCTTACTAAACCAGATTTGTATGGTTGTTTTTATTTCCTTCTCTAAAGCTTGAAGTTTGAGTAATCAAATGTTGAATAAAGGAATAAAAGGATTGGCCACAAACATATTACACTCTAATCACAGCTCGCTATCTGTCTCAGTGCCCTGTTATAGGTAAAAAGTGGTGACTATGTAAGACACCGAAGACAAATAACCTTTGTTGGAAAAGATGAGCACTGCAGTGGCTCAAGTGGCTAAGACGCTGACTGGGAGGCGGAAAGTCAACAGTTCAATTCCTGAGTACTGCAGGATGGAATGAGCTCCCGTCTTTGTCCTAGCTCCTGCCAACTTAGCAGTTCGAAAGCAAGAAATGACAAGTAGATAAATAGAGACCACTTCGGTGGGAAGGTAACAGCGTTCCATGCGCTCTGGTCAGTGATGCACTGAAGCAGGTCCTGTCCTGTTTGGGAGAACTGGTAGTGGAAATTCCCCCAGGCCACGCCCACCTGGCTGGCCACACACACCTCCATAGCCCATTGCATTGGCCCTGTCCACATATTTGGCCCCGCCCAAAGATTTGGCCATGCCCACAGAGGTGGTAGTAAAAGAATTTGGAGTGCATCACTGGCTCCGGTGTCTAGTCATGCCTGCCACATGTTCATGGAAAGGTCTGCAGAAGCAGACAGCGCTGGCTCTTCGGCTATGAAACAGAGATGAGCACTGAACCCTATAGTCAGAAAAGTCTGGTTTTCGAGCAAGGGAAACCTTGGAAAAGATTAGCAAAATTCCATCTTCTGTTTCGCTCATACCCCTCAATCTTCTGAGATTATTATGCAAGTTAGTGTCCACTTAACACAAACAGTGTAAAAATCTGGCAACTCTGCAACTCAATACTCCCGTACAGAGCATTAAAAAAATTCTGACTACCCGGAACCCTTTCTATTGTGCAACCTACTCTATAATGCTCAATTCATTCCACAACAGAGGTTGATTCCTTGACTCCCCACCTCATTTTTCCTGGAACCACACTCATGACTGGTTACCTGAATTTAAAAACCACAAACAGAGATAAGCATTTTATACATCACACAAACCCCTCCCAAAGAGGGATTGGGTGACAGAAAATACATAATTCACTGGTAATAAAAAGACACATACATCTCTCAACTGAAACCACCAGAAGATGGAGAAAATGAACAATTGCCAAGTAGGCTAATCTGAGCCTGTAGTAAGGAAGGCAGGATATAATAAAACAAATAATAAAAGTATACCGATGTTATGTACTGAATAGAATGTGAAAGTACCCTTTAACTGATTGTATCCAGCAATTGTATCCATTGTAACTAATCAGAGACACATTGTAGCAAGCTGTTAAGGATAATACTGCTCGTGCCAGTAGCAGCATCCAGCTCACATGATACAGATTCCCCTGAATACCTGAAGGGTGGGAAAACTTCCCGCCGCACCGCACCTGGAGAAGATGGGCATGACATAAGAACATAAGAACATAAGAACAGCCTTGCTGGAACAGGCCACAGCCCATCCAGTCCAGCATTCTGTCTCACACAGTGGCTCACCATTTCCTTCAGGGTATTCCCAAGGAGATGCCTTCACCTGCTTAGGATTCCCTGGAAATGGCATTGAGAGATATCCTGCCTATCTCTCCAACCCGGAGGTTGTCCTTAGGTAGCCATAATTATAGCCATTGATAGCCTTGTCCTCCATGAACTTGTCTAATCCTTTCTTAAAGCTGTCAAGACTGACAGCTGTCACCACTTCTTCTGGCAGGGAGTTCCATAGACCAGTAATCCTCTGGGTGAAAAAGTACTTTCTCTTATTTGTTTGAGAACTAGTACCCAAAAGTTTCATGGAGTGTCCCCTAGTTCTAGTGTTGTGCGATAGGGAAAACAGTTTTTCCTTATCCACTTTGTCCACACCGTGCATGATTTTATAAACTTCAATCAGGTCACCTCTTAGACGCCGTCGTTCAAGAGTGAAAAGGCCCAACCGTTGCAGCCTCAGATGGTAAGGAAGGTGTTCCAGTCCCCTAATCATTCTGGTTGCCCTCCTCTGTACTTTCTCCAACTCCATAATATCCTTCTGGAGGTATGGCGACCAGAACTGTACACAGTATTCCAGATGGGGCCTCACCATAGATTTATAAAGAGGCAAAATGACACTTGCTGACTTATTTTCTATACCCTTCCTAATGATCCCTAGCATTGAGTTTGCTTTTTTCACTGCTGAGGCACACTGGGTTGACACCTTCATTGAGTTGTCCACCAAGACACCAAGGTCCCTTTCCTGGTTTGTCGCAGAGAGTTCAGACCCCATCAGTTTATAAATGTAATTGGGGTTTTTTGCCCCAACATGCATCACTCTGCACTTACTGATGTTGAAGCTCATTTGCCACTGTTTTGCCCACTCCCCCAGTGTCAAGAGATCCCTCTGGAGCTCTTCACAATCTCTCACAGTTTTCACTACCCTGTATAATTTAGTGTCGTCAGCAAATTTGGCTACCTTGCTTTTTACTCCTACCTCTAGATCATTTATGAAGAGGTTGAAAAGCAGGGGTCCCAGTACTGAACCTTGGGGGACCCCACTCTTTACTTCCCTCCACTTGGAGAAGTGTCCATTTAGTGCTACCCTCTGTTTCCTGTCCCTTAGCCAGTTGCTGATCCAGGACAAGACCTGTCCCTTTATTCCATGACTGGTAAGTTTATTCAAGAGCCTTTGGTGTGGGACCTTGTCAAAAGCCTTCTGAAAGTCCAGATAAACAATGTCAACTGGATCCCCCTTATCCACATGCTTGTTGACACTCTCAAAAAATTCCAACAGATTAGTGAGGCATGATTTGCCCTTGCAAAAGCCATGTTGGCTCTCCTTTAGCAGCGCCTCCTCTTCTATGTACCTATTAACTCTATCTTTTAGGATGGTTTCCATCACTTTACCTGGGACACATGTCAAACTGACAGGCCGGTAATTTCCTGGATCACCCCTGGATCCTTTTTTGAAAATTGGTGTTACATTCGCTACCTTCCAGTCATCAGGCACAAAGCCTGATTTGAGGGAAAGATTATATATTTTGGCTAGGATATCAGCAATTTCATCTTTAAATTCCCTGAGAACTCGTAGATGGATGCCATCTGGTCCTGGGGATTTGTTAGTGTTTAGCTTAACAAGACATGCAAGGACCTCCTCCCTGGTTATTTCTATCTTGCTTAATTCTTCGGTTTCCCTCCCTACGAAGATAGGTTCTGTTTTGGGCATGTGGTCTCTATCTTCTTCAGTGAATACTGAAGCAAAGAATTCATTGAGTCTCTCTGCAATCTCTGTTTCCTCTTTAATAACCCCTTGCCTTCCATTGTCATCTAATGGTCGAATGGCCTTCCTAGTTGGGTTCTTACTTCTAATGTACTTAAAGAAGTCTTTGTTATTCCTCTGAGTATTTTTAGCTATACGCTCCTCAAAGTCTTGCTTTGCTTTCCTGATTGTTGCCTTGCATTTATTCTGCCAGAATTTATGTTTCTGCCTGCTGTCCTCATTTGGACAAGCCTTCCATCTTCTAAATGAGCTTTTCTTGCTCTTGATCACTTCCCGAACAGCTCCTGTAAGCCACATTGGAGTCCTCTTGGACCTGGCAGTGCCCTTTTTCCTTTTGGGTATACATTCCAATTGGGCCTCTGTTATTGTTTTTGTAAACAGCCTCCATGCCACTTGGAGTGTTTGGACTCTCTCAATTTTCCCTTTCAGTTTCTTTTTTACTAGTTTCCTCATCTTTGGGAAATTTCCTTTTTGAAAATTTAAGGTCTCTGTGTTAGATTTTATCAGTGACTTGCGGTCTATGATCAAGTTAAACATAATTGAGTTGTGGTCACTGTTCCCTATTGGATCAGTCACATTAACATCTTGCACCAGATCCTGAGTATTACTCAGGATCAAGTCAAGGATTCTTGTACCTCTAGTTGGGTCTTCAACCATCTGTCCCAGGGAACAATCATTGAGCATATCTAGGAACTTTATCTCTTTATCATGTGCTGAACAACAGTTCACCCAGTCTATGTGAGGGTAATTGAAGTCCCCCATTATAACCAGGCTTCCCTTCCTGGATGCCTCCTTTACAACATTCTCCAACTGCCAGTCTCCCTCAAGAGTCTGGGTCGGAGGCCGATAGTATATGCCTACTGTTAGACCATCCTTGTGGCCTGGTACTCTTACCCACAGAGCTTCTAATGGTGACTCTAAATCACCTAGATATTCCAATTCATAAGATTTTATCACTTCTTTGACATACAAGGCTACACCACCTCCTGTTTGCCCCTTCCTATCCTTCCTGTACAATTTGTAGCCTGGGATAACTGTATCCCATTGGTTATCATCCATCCACCAGGTTTCAGTGATACCAATAATATCAATATTTTTATCTATTGCTAAGTATTCCAGCTCCCCTATTTTGTTCCGGAGGCTTCTGGCATTTGTATAAAAGCATTTATATATGCATTTCTGACACAGTCTTTTGTGTCCAGTTGCATTGTTAGACTGCCTCTTGCATCCTTCTGCTAGAATGCTAGTGACTAGCTCCTTGCTCTGCTCAGTAATTTTTGCATCCTCCTCACTACTCAAGTACACACTTTCCCGAACCGGATGCTGCCCAGCTCCTGTCGGCTTTCCCCCAGTTATCAGTTTAAAAGCTGCTCTGCAGCCTTTTTGATGTTGAGTGCCAGCAATCTGGTCCCATCATGGTTTAAATGCAACCCATCCCTCCTGAACAGATTTGGCTTGTCCCAAAATGTTCTCCAGTTCCTGACAAATCTGAAGCCCTCCTCTCGACACCACCACCTCATCCACGCATTGAGGCTTCTGAGCTCTGCCTGCCTGGTAGGTCCTGCGCGAGGGACAGGCAGCACTTCTGAAAATGCTACCTTGGAAGTCCGGGACTTCAATCTTCTTCCTAACAACCTAAATTTGGCTTCCAGGACAGACCGCTTGGCCTTCCCAACATCATTAGTACCAACGTGTACCATGACAACTGGCTCGTTCCCAGTTCTCTCTAACAATCTATCTAGATTTCTTGTGATGTCTGCAACTTTTGCACCTGGCAGGCAAGTCACCATACGGTTATCATGTGCATCACAAATCCATTTCTCTGTATTTCTAATTATTGAATCGCCTAGTACAAGGAGCCTCTCTCCTGCAATCTGTTCATCTACATGCACCTCATCAACCATATTAAGGGAGAGAACCTCAGTTTGTTCCTGATGTTCATCTTCCTGGATCTCATCAAGTGTGATGAAGGAGAGATCATCAGGTGGAACCAGTTGTTCCTCTGTGTGTTCCTCGTCAGGTGTGATAAGGGAAAGAGCCTCAAATTTATTCTGTAATTTCAGACTCTCAGAGTGATCCCCTACTCTTCTCCTCCTTTGAGTCACATTCCTCCAACCATCTCCCTCCTGAGTTAGTGAAGGGCCTTCTCCCTCAGAACTGTGCCCTGTCTCTTCTTTGTCCAGCATAGTCTGCTCCGCTCTGTCCAAGAACAGCTCAAGCTCCTTAATTTGTTGGTGGTTAGATATGCGGGCCTCTAGCTGCTGGACCTTCTCTTCTAGTAGTGCAACCAGCTTGCACTTGCTGCAAGTGTAGTTCTCCATGTGCTTTGGCAAGAACACAAACATGGCACAAGAATTGCAGGTAACTACAGCTGTTCCCTCAGAATCCATTTTAACAAGTGCAGTATTCTGGGCCTCAAAAATGTACACGTTTACTACCTTTCTACCTAGTAAGACTATATTCTTCCTTTGTTACTAGTTTGCAATCTCTAAAGCAGCTCTACTCCAACTGCAAAACTTACCAGTGCTCACTTCCTTTGTTTGGCTCTCCTCAGCAGCAGCTCTGCTTAAGAGCACATGCAGAGTCAAAATGGCTGACCCTGAAAGAGCTCAGAGCTTTTAAAGGCTAGTGTGGCTCCGCCCCTATGAGTCACAGTTCAGGGAAGGGCCTGGTGTGGCTCTGCCCCCTGCTTCTGGAAGCTTCAAACTGCTTCCTCTGTTTGAACAGAGGTGGCTCTCAGCAGTTTCAATTAACAATTTAAATTAGTAGAGGCCTCTAAAGCAGCTCTACTCCAACTGCAAAACTTACCAGTGCTCACTTCCTTTGTTTGGCTCTCCTCGGCAGCAGCTCTGCTTAAGAGTACATGCAGAGTCAAAATGGCTGACCCTGAAAGAGCTCAGAGCTTTTAAAGGCTAGTGTGGCTCCGCCCCTATGAGTCACAGTTCAGGGAAGGGCCTGGTGTGGCCCTGCCCCCCTGCTTCTGGAAGCTTCAAACTGCTTCCTCTGTTTGAACAGAGGTGGCTCTCAGCAGTTTCAATTATCAATTTAAATTAGTAGAGGCCTCTAAAGCAGCTCTACTCCAACTGCAAAACTTACCAGTGCTCACTTCCTTTGTTTGGCTCTCCTCAGCAGCAGCTCTGCTTAAGAGCACATGCAGAGTCAAAATGGCTGACCCTGAAAGAGCTCAGAGCTTTTAAAGGCTAGTGTGGCTCCGCCCCTATGAGTCACAGTTCAGGGAAGGGCCTGGTGTGGCCCTGCCCCCCTGGTTCTGGAAGCTTCAAACTGCTTCCTCTGTTTGAACAGAGGTGGCTCTCAGCAGTTTCAATTATCAATTTAAATTAGTAGAGGCCTCTAAAGCAGCTCTACTCCAACTGCAAAACTTACCAGTGCTCACTTCCTTTGTTTGGCTCTCCTCAGCAGCAGCAATGCTTAAGAGCACATGCAGAGTCAAAATGGCTGACCCTGAAAGAGCTCAGAGCTTTTAAAGGCTAGTGTGGCTCCGCCCCTATGAGTCACAGTTCAGGGAAGGGCCTGGTGTGGTCATGACGATCCATGACGTCACGTGGACAGTAACCAATGAACTATTACCCGGGTTATTCAAAATGTACAGTGTGCTATAAATAGAGCTGTTGGTCCGCCATTACCTCATGTTCACTCTGACTACCATGCAATAAAGTTGTGTTTTAGCCCTTACTGCAGCTCCTTCTTTGTCTTCCGTGCAAGACACCAAATTGGCGACGAGGATGGGATAGTGTCCCGAAAAGTGAACATCGCACCCTTCGACACCACGAAGCCAGAAAAATGGGAACTCTACGAGCAGCAGTTCCTCTACGCTATGGACCTTGAAGACATCGAGGAGGAAGCCCAGCGCCGGGCATTCCTACTGGCCCAGTGCGGCCTAGAGACTTTGGAACTGGCCACCAACCTCCTGACGCCGAGACCGCTCAGGGCAGTGCCCCTAGATGAGATCCTCACCAAACTGAGGAAACACTTTCACCCAAAGGTGTCGGTTTTCCCGGCAAGGTTGGCATTTCAGCAGCAGTGCCAGTGGGCCAGTGAGTCCGTGGCAGACTTCATGGCAGCCCTGCAGGTGGCTGCCGTGCCTTGCCGGTGGGGAGCGTCCCTGAGTGAGGCGCTGAGAGACAGGCTCCTGCTGGGCCTGTGAGATGAGGGGGCCAGGAAAAAACTACTGGCTAAAGACGAGAGCATCTCGTTCGAGCATGTCCTGTGCATCGGCCAAGCTGCTGAGTCAGTGCAACAGGGTGAATGGGTGTGCTGGGCAAGGACGGCCGTGGTTGGGGGGGCCCACCAGCGGTCCCAGTCCACAGCTATTCCTCCCACGGAGAGCAGGGGCCCTCCAAGTTCACCACATCCACCTCCGACTTCAGCGAGGACGAGGACGTGCAGTGGGTGCAAAGGAGGCCGGAGGTTCAAGATTGCGTCAGAGAGGACCGCCGCTGCGACGGATCCGGGGCATCCCACGACCGGAGCTGATGCCCATTCCGGAAGGCGGAGTGCCACAACTGCAGGCGGTGCGGGCACATCGCAAGGGTCTGCAGGTGGCGTCAAGACGATGGCAAGGGCCAGGCGGAACGGCCCCAATGAAAGGCAGACAGGGTCGGGCACATCCTCGATGACAACGACAAGCCCCAGGAGCACCGCGTGTCTCGACGGGTTCCCGACGACTGCGACCAGGCAGTCCACAGCGTGCAGTTGTGGCGCCCCCGGTTCTTTGTTGAGGTACTGGTACAGGGGGTCCCAGTAAGGATGGAGATCGATTCGGGTCGTCGTACTCCATCGTCTCCCACAGGGAACTCACACCCCAAGCTGAAGGCCCTTAGGACTAATTTGTGGGATGTTCAGAGCAAGAGTATACCAGTGTTGGGGGTGGGAGAGTTCAAGGTGCAGTTTAAAAGGCGCTCCGCGCAGTTGCCCCTCATAGTTCTAAAGGAAGGGTCCTGCTGTCTCCTGGGTACACAGTGGTTCGGGCCCCTGGGGGTTTTCATTGGAGGCATACACGCCGTACAGGCTGAAACGATTACGGAGGTGTGTAACGCACACCCTGCCGTCTTTGAGAAGGGGCTAGGGAAGTTCAAAGGGCCCCCAGTTTCCTTCGAATTGGACCCCAACATTCGACCCATCAGGATGAAGCCAAGAAGAGTGCGTTTTGCACTAAAGGACAAAATAGACTCTGAACTGGACAAACTGGTGGGTCAGAGGATTTTGGTGCCGGTGGACTCTGCCGAGTGGGAAACCCCCATTGTTACGGCACTTAAGGCTAACGTGGAGGTCAGAATCTGCGCTGACTACAAGTGCACAATTAACAAGGCAATTCGCCCAAATGCATATCCGGTGCCGGTAGTAAGCCACCTGCTAGCAACCCTGCATGGGGGGAGGTGTTTCACCAAGCTAGACTTGGCTCAGGCATACCAGCAATTGTCGGTAACCCCAGCTACAGCCGCCGCTCAGACAATTGTTACCCACAAGGGAGCCTTTAAAGTGACACACCTCCAATTCGGCATAAATTCGGCTCCGGGGATCTTTCAGTCCCTCGTAGAAAGATTGTTGAAAGGGCTCCCAGGTGTTTTCCCCTACTTTGATGACATTCTGATAACAGCGGGAGGGGAACAGGAATTGGCCAAGAGGTTAGACCGGGTACTAACAGTGTTTGAGAAAGCGGGGCTCAGGTTGAGAAAAGATAAGTGTGTGTTTTTCGCTGAGGAGGTAGAGTTTCTGGGTTTCCGAATTACCCCCTGAGGGCATAAAACCGGCAGAGTCCAAGGTAGCGGCAGTGAAAGATGCTCCTCGCCCCACCACCAAGGCCGAACTACAGTCCTTTCTAGGACTCCTAAATTTCTACCACTCTTTCCTCCCGGGAAAGGTGTCAGTAGCAGAACTGCTGCATAGATTACTCAAAAAGGATGTGGCTTGGCGGTGGGGGGACAGCCAGGAACAGGCATTCCGGGGGCTCAAACAGCTTCTATCTTCCGAGGCTGTGTTCACCCACTTCAACCCAAAGAAACCCGTTGTGCTGGTCTGCGATGCCTCACTGGTGGGGGTGGAGGCAGTCCTCTGCCATGTGCTAGAGAGCGGGCGAGAAGTCCCAGTGGCATACTATTCGAGATCCCTGTCCAAGGCAGAGCGCAACTACGCGCAAACAGACAGGGAAGCCCTAGCGATTGTTGCAGGAACCAAGAAGTTCCACAATTTTCTCTATGGCAGGCCATTCAAAGTTGTGACTGACAATAAGCCCCTCTTAGGAATCTTCACTACAGATAAGCCAACCCCGCAGATCTTGTCCCCAAGGATGCTGCGATGGGCGATTTTCCTCAACGCGTACCAGTACGCGTTGACCTACCGCCCCGGCAAGCCATGCCAATGCCCTTTCCAGGTCACTCCTCCCACAAGCAGGGGACCCTGAGTGCAAGGTGGAACAGGACCACCAGGTGCTCCTGATTGAAGCCCTAGAGTCGCCCCAAATCTGCCAGCTGAGATCGCCAAGGCCACGGCGAAAGACAAGTCACTAGCCTTAGTCAGTTCATGGGTACAGAAAGGCTGGCTGCCAAGCTCCCCTACAGAGGAATTCAGGATTTACGGTAGGTGGAGAAATGAGCTCTCCCTAGAAAGGGGCTGCCTACTCTGGGGGCAGTGGGTAGTAATCCCTGAAGTTCTGAGGTCCCGGGTGCTCAAGATGCTGCATATCAGCCACCTGGGGATCGTGTGCTCTAAGGCGCTAGCTAGGAGTTATGTCTGGTGGCCCAAACTGGACACAGATATAGAGCACATGGTAGGCACTTGCAAGAGCTGCGAGAGCACCCGGCCTGAGGAGTCCCAACTTCCACACAGAGAGTGGGACATGGCCCGGGGTCCGTGGTAACGCCTACACGTGGACTTCACGGGTCCTTTCAGGGGTACCCTTTTCCTTATAATAGTGGACTCCTACTCCAAGTGATTGGAGGTAATCCCGATGGCCAGGACATCGTCAGCTGCGACAATTAAGCAATTACGCAAAGTATTCAGCTGTTTCGGTTTACCTGACGTACTTGTGAGCGATAACGCCACAACTTTCACGTCAGTGGAGTTCCAGGGTTTCATAGAGATTAACAAAATTCGCCACATAACTGCAGCCCCCTTTCACCCCGCTATAAATGGTCAAGCAGAACATCTGGTGTGAACAACAAAGGACGCGCTGCGTAGGATGGGCCCCGGGGAATTGAATTTGCAGCTCTGCCAATTCCTATTAAGGTACCGTGTAACCCCCTTAGCATCAGGGCTCTCACCTGCCGAGCTCCTCATGCGGAGGAAACCCGCCACGATCCTCTCGAGATTAGACCCAACCAGGGTGGAGGACACAGGTAGAAACATAGAAACGGGGGCACCAAGAGTTTCAAGATCGGCCAGCCAGTACATTGCCGAAACTACGCGGCTGGCGGCCCCACTTGGGTACCTGGAATAGTGGTCGGACAGACGGGGCCAGTCTCCAACAATGTCGAGACAGGCACAGGGCTCTTCTGGAGGAGGCACGCCGACCAACTCCGAAGTAGAGTAGTGGGAAGGCAACCCTGAGATGACTGTGTTTTTTGAGCTAACATTTGCGATCTAGG
This sequence comes from Bradypodion pumilum, assembly GCA_035047305.1. NCBI lineage: Eukaryota > Metazoa > Chordata > Lepidosauria > Squamata > Chamaeleonidae > Bradypodion > Bradypodion pumilum. Next base: position 82,971,419 of record JAWDJD010000006.1, read on the forward strand.
AATAGTACATGCTTTTTCAAATGATTGTTTAAGAATATCTTCAGGATAACCCCTATTTTTCAAATCACGCTGGACTGCTCTGGCAGAATGCAGAAAATCTTGTTCCAAAGTCGAATTCCTCCTAGTTCTAGTCAACAAACTGAAGGAGATGTTTCCCATTAAATGATATGGGTGGAAGGAGGAAAAATGGAGGTAGGTGTTGTAATCCGTGCTCTTTTTAAACAATTTCATATTTAGTTTATGATGTTGAATGTACATAGAAAGATCTAAAAATGAAACCATATGAGTGCTAAAACTGTGAGAAAACTTCAAGTTCACATTTGCACTATTAAGCCAAGACTCAAATTGTAAAATAAAGTCAAAATTATCAAAAAGAAAAAACAAATCATCTATATCTTTTATATGTGAGCATGTGATGAAAGAATGGGTTTGAAGCTGGCTTCATAATGAAATCTTGTTCGAACTTAATCATGTATAAATTAGTGATGGATAGAGCGAGAGAACAGCCCACAGCCACACCGCTGATTTGTAAATAAAACTGATCACCAAATCTGAAAAAATTGTGCTCAAAAACAATATCAAGTAAATCAAGTAGAAAATGAGTAGGAGGATGCAGAGAATCACGTGAGTCAAGTGTGTCGGCTATGATCGATCTGGCTTCACCAAGAGGTACATTAGTATAAAGGGAAGACACATCACAAGTTAATAAACACCCTCTTTCCGGAACAGAAAATCCCTCCAAAGAATTAATAAAATGTGTGGAATCCCTTACATATGAAGCAGTCTTGCGTGTGCACGGGTTAAGAAAGTGATCTAAGTACTTTGACAGAGGCTCAAGCGATGAATTATTCCCGGATACAATGGGTCTCCCAGGTGGGAAATTACCAGAATCAGAAACCTTGTCCTCTTTAGGTAAAAGGTAAAAGATAGGGACTCTTGGAACTGTATTGAAGAGGAACTGACTAGTTTTTTCAGAAATATAATTAAGGGCCAGACCCTACAGTAATACTGTCCTAATAATCGATTGAACTTTGACTGTAGGATCTGACTGAATCTTCTTGTAAAAGGAACTATTAGAGAGTTGTCTGTCTTCCTCCTTAAGATAGTTATCCCTATTCATTACCACAATTCCCCCACCATTGTCTGCAGGTTTAATGATGATTGTTTTGTCATCTGATAGACGATCAAGAGCTTGTTTTTCCGTGAAGGAAAGGTTTTGATATGTCCGAACTGCTTCCTGTTCTAATTTAGCTATGTCCCTCATAATAAGTTTGCCAAAAACCTCAATGTTGGCATTTTCAATAGGAGGAATAAATGTAGACTTAGGTCTGAAAAGATCTACATGCTGTGAGTCCATATCCCTATAAAAGGATTTAAGTTTTAAAAGTCTTAGAAGTCTGAAAATATCCTTCCTAGTTTCAAACATCCGATAATGAGGAGTGGGGACAAAGCTTAAACCAAGTGACAATACCTTCATCTTGTCGTTGTCCAATCGCCGTGATGACAAATTGAAAACTATGTTTTCTTCCTGGACCTGACGGTCCTCCGATTGTCTAAAAAAGTAGACCTGTTAGAGGTGGAGCGTGTGGAATCCGCTTTAGTGGTGTGCTAGTTGTAAGAAGTAGAGGTGGAACTGGCAGAATCACTCGCGGCATCACTGTCTGACGTGTCCGGACCCAAGGAAACTTGATCCTTCCAAGTTACTCTTTTCCTAGATCCACTCTGCCTGTAACGCCACCTGTAAATTTTCGAATTCGTATAGTCCTGGACGTCTCTCTGAAATTTCCTATCCTTAAACTTCACAAGGGACTGGTGAAATTAGTCCATTTTCTCCTTGAGTCAATTAGTAAGATCAACAAAAGCTGTCTGTGAATGTTTTTGTTGTATCGTAGATTTTAAAGTGTTAATGTCAATGTCCAAAGAATCAATCTCCTTATTGAAAAATTCTACTATCAGAAGCATGAGGTCAAATGAGCATTTGTTGAGAATAAGTGCCCACTTATCCGAAAAGTCCTTATTTTCATTAAAAAGGGTAGGACCTTTTTGTATTCTGAGACCTCTAGGTATTCTGGATGACTTGCAGTAATCCGCAAGATATGCAGCATGTAATTTAAATCTGATGCATCTCTTCTCAAGAAACTCTAGCATCTCCAAATCATCACTGGATTGTGTATTAGGTCTAGCTGAAATAATATCTTTCAAAATTCTATCACAATCTTGTTCGCTATAGCTCAATTCTTGTAAATTAGTGGCCATAATGCCCAAAAAGGATCAATGATCAAAAAGCGATGGGCCAAACAGTATAATCAATTTAATCAAAGTGTCCTGATATTTCCAGTATTATCACAGGACATTATAAATGTGGGGGTTGTTCCGTGTGCAGGTTCTCTGTAGAGACTAAGGAGGTGACTATTCCGGATTGCTCTGTACAACATGTCTTGAATTTTTTTAGTAATTGCAACTCTGTAAATACCGTCTACATGACTTCTTGCCATTGTGGTAAAAATTACATTGGCCAATCCTCTAGATCTCTGAAAACACGGATATGTGAGCACTGTTCCCTCATACGCACACAGTCTCCTAATGCTCCTCTTGTGTCACATTTTATGCAACATCGTCACACTGAAGATCAGATTCGATTTGTAGTTCTAGATGTAATTAAACCAAAACCCTTTAAAAGAATAGACACAAAAAAGAAACTATTGCAACAGGAAGCATATTTTATTCACAGGTTTAATTCCATGGAACCGCACAGACTCAACTCTGAAAATGACATGTCATGCTTTTTGTCACAGGACTGTTGGTAACTTTCAGCTAGAGTTTTGTCAATGTTCTCTCTCTTTAAGACCTGATATTGGATGTTCTTACTGTGCTCTATTGGTACCACCTGACTCCCTTTTAAGTACAGTTAAATATCACTGCTTGTATGACCATAATTAACGTCTATGGCACTAAAAGAATTCACTTTAGAGGCTGTTTCGATGCGTATCACAAGGTATTTATAAGTATTGTTTATTTACAAAATGGTAAATTGTGAGTTTTGTACCTACTATGTTTATGTATCTTAAGGGATTCGAACTCTATGTTGCAGTATAAAGAATTGTTATAATTACTATGTTACCGCTGTAATTGATAATTATTTTCTGTATCCTCCTATCATTTAGATTATACACACCTTTGATGAAGTACCGAAATTCCGATTTACTGGAACGGTGTCAGTGTGGTTGTGTCTTTTGAAGATTATTGTGTTTTGAAGTTATGAAGTTATGAAATTTGAATAACTCAACTTTATGAATTTTGATTTCCGTATACTGAATTAAGTATTTTTGGTTATTCCAACATAATAAATGAAGATTTAATTTTTGTATTGCCTTGAACGGGACGCTTTGATTATATTGATTATACCATTTGGCCCATCGCTTTTTGATCTGAGTTCAATCCTGACAAGGCTCCTTCCGATATTGGTAAAATGAGTGTGCCATCGAGGCTTCTATTTACTGTGCTGGCCAAGATTTCTGAGAACAAGAAGTCCAAGAGCATCTGGGGTCTTAAACTTGGATCATTTAGATGGATCATTCCAAAACAGGTGATATGTGTTTTCTCCAACCTATATACTTGAATATATGTATATTTTAAACTTAGCATGCAAGTGTCATTTTAAGCTAACTCCAAAATTAGTACTCATTTGAGCAGGTCCATTGCAATGAATGGATCCTGTACCTCACAACTTGCAGATCTGTTTGTAGCCAGTGGAATCATGGTTATATCATTAGCCCCGCCCCCACCTTCTTGGATACAGTACAGATTAGTTAAAGTCGAGGTAGCCTACAGGGCCCCCACCAAGCAATTTTATCTAAGTGAACCTCTCAAATTTTAATGCAAGCTGTAGATAAGCATTTCCTTACTGTTTCATTGTTAAAAGACAATTATTATTTAGATTTTAAAAACTTGTTACAATTTCCAGCAAGAATTCAATCAAGCTTTTCTCTGCAAAGTTCCAGTTTGCAAGCCTGTATAAATGAAAAAGAAAGAGAGATAGTGGATGGGAGGGATGGAGGGAGTCCAAAAAAGAAATATACCAATATCTATATCCACATCTTATATATTTCACAAATTGAGGAGAGTGAATCTCTGATTGGAACCTGAGTTCTTCCTTGCCATCTACCATAATTCCCCTTAATAATCTACACAACTTCAATTTGAAGGGCTGCCATGTGAAAAACAGGACAAACCTGTTCTCTGTCGCTCCAGAAAATAAGACCTGAACTAATTGGATCCAAAACTGTAAGACCAGCTGATGTGTAAAACAAATCCAGGCACTGGCACAAAAATTCATACCACAAAATTTACTTGGTTCATGGCAATGGAAAAAGAGGAAATTTTGTCTGTTGGTCTGTCTGTCCATCTGAGCTCTCATATGAAGTTCTACTTTATGTCTTAGTGGTTAAGTTGCTGATCTAGGAGACTGGAAGGTCGGATTTCGATACCCGAGAGTTGCACTTGGAGACATGAAAGGAGCCTCATTTGGGTGTCCCCTGAGCGGAGTTTCTCCAGCAAAAATCCTTTCAACCGAGAGTAATCTCTGACATTTGTTTGTTGTTGTTGTTGTTTGAGGGAAATTTCTTAAAGTCTCCTGGCCATAAGTGGTCTGCATAGCTGTGCCATATTTAAAAATGTACCCACTCACATGAGCAGCCAGTTATTGGTTTTCTGGGAAGACAGATGGGTACTGCTTTTGTACATAACCAATTTGGGTGGCAGCTTGCACATCTGCAGATCCATTTCTATTGCTTAAAACTGCTTTATTTAAAAGCTTGGCGTTCAGAGACTCTAAGAACTGAGAACAGCTGTGTTTATTCTTAACTGAGCTGTTCTTGCTACAATACTAGCATGACAGTAACAGAGCAAATTAGAAATACTTAGCATGCCTTTGCTGTAACTGTTCCTAGCTGTAGCATAAGATCTATAACCTTATTCAACAACCAGATCAAGAGGGTACAACATCATCTTGAAATCTCAGTGTTCAAATGGAGTGCTTGCTTCACAAAGAGAAAAAGTATTTAGGAAATACTAAGCACAGGAACACCAACTGAATGAAGGAAGAAAACTGAAAAGAGGTCAGACGTCCTTGGGAAAATCCAACTCCTTCCCCCACCCCTTCCTTTTTGCCTTGGAGGAGTATCATGAAACAGGAAAATGCCAAACAGTGACCTAACAAACTCTGAAACTGCCTGAAGGACCAGACCTACATGTGAAACTTGGGTTTTGCCTTATTATGGAGAATGCCCTGGGGAATTGGTTGTTTGTTATGAAGACAAATGACTGCTTGCTACAAGTAGAATAAGTATAAACAAAAAATGTAATGCAAGAGTTTGATACTAAAGCAACCACCATCATTTATCTCTACTTAACATGCAACCAAAGAGAGAGACTGTCCCAGGTTTCTTTGGGTCGACTGCAAAACCAGGGCCATAGCCAGGATTCTAGATATGGGTGGGCAAATATATTTTCAGGATGGGCAACAATATTTTGATGTTTGCAGATTGATACGCAGTAGGCAGCAGTCAAGGGGGCCAAACACATCTTTATTGCAGTGTAGTCAATCTGAACATGAGGTCAATGGTGGAGCGATGCTCCTTATATATGCAACAGTAATTATTCAAACCTGCCATGAAGCCACATGATTGGTCAGTGCAGGTAAACAGCCAGGTGATAACACTTGATTGAGTAATGAGTAAACAATAGGTACATCTCTGGCGGGAACGCAGTCCCGCGATATCTACACAAGAGGAGTATTCACAAGGGGGAGAAGGGAGGGGGAAGGGAGGATCGCTAGATCCGATTCATTCACATTTCACTTGGTTACATGTTTGCTTTCAATCACAGATCACTTAAGTTACATACACAACATCTATACATGTGCAAAACCATTGCTTTAATTAACATACAGTAAAACATTTCATTAACCCAGGAGGTTTCAGGGCAAGAGTCTGTGCTGCACCTGAAATTGGTACAATTCTCACTGGAATCTAAAGTTGTCCATTCCCCTATGTCAAGAACACTGCCCTCTTCCCTGCCTTTCCTTTTCATCACCTTCTGTCATCTGTCAGGACTGAAAGTGGATATGTAAGTATCTGCTTACTCCCATTTTTTTCATAAGTTATTACTAACATTTGTGTTTCCATAAAGACAATGCAATATATAATAAGTACAACATTCATGTCTCTGAAGTCTATTTTGTTGTTGTTCAGTCGCACAGTCGATTCCGACCCTTTGCGACCCTATGGACCATTGTCCTCCAGGCGCCTCTGTCCTCCACCATCCCCCTCAGCCCTCCCACTTCTGTGCCCATTGTGTCCACAATACCATCTAGCCATCTCATATTTGGCCTCCCCCTTCTTCTTTTGCCCTCCACCTTTCCCAGCATCAAGGCCTTATCAAGTGAATCCTCCCTTCTCATTTGATATCCAAAGTACTTCAGCTTCATCGTTACTATTTGACCTTCTAATGAGCAGTCCTGGTTGATTTCTTCTGATTGACCTATTTGTCTAGGGGACTCTCAAAACTCTCTTCCAACAGCACATTTCAAAGGCATCTATTCTTCTGCGCTCAGCTTTCCTAATGGTCCAGCTCTCACAACCATACATTACCACCGGGAATACCATTGCTTTGACTATTAGAATTTTTGTTTGCAATGTGATGTCTCTGCTTTTCACTATGTTCCCCAGGTTTCTCATGGCTTGTCTCCCAAGAATCAGTCGCCTTTTTATTTCATGGCTGCAATCCCCATCTGTAGTGATCTTTGATCCTAAGAATGTAAAATCTGTCACTGCTTCTACTTCTTCCCCATCTATTTTCCAGGATCTTATTGGGCCTGTTGCCATTATCTTGGTTTTCTTGATATTGAGTCTCAAACCAGCTTTTGCACTCTCCTCCTTCAGCCCAATCAAGTGATTCTTTAGGTCTTCCTCACTTTCTGTCATTAGGGTGGTATCGTCTGCATATCTCAAATTGTTGATGTTTCTCCCAGCAATTTTAATCCCATATTGTGATTCCTCCATTCCTGCATTGCACATTATGTGCTCTGTGTATAAGTTGAATAAGCAGAGTGATAAAATGCAGCCTTGTCTTACTCCTTTTCCTATTCCAAACCATTCTGTCATTCCGTGTTCTGTCCTAACTGTTGCTTCTTGATTCATGTACAGATTTCTCAGGAGGCATCTGAGGGGCTCTGGTATTCCCATCTCTTTAATTACTTGCCACATCTTATTGTGGTCCACACAGTCAAATGCCTTGGTGTAGTCAATAAAACAAAAGTAAACTTGTTTCTGGTATTCCTTTGTTTTCTCCATGATCCAACGCATGTTGGCAATGTGGTCTCTAGTCCCCCTGCCCCTTCTGAAACCAGCCTGCACCTCTGGTAGTTCTCTCTCCACATGTTGCTGAAGTCTATCCTGTATTATCTTGAGCATCACCTTGCTGGTGTGTGGGATAAGCACAATTGTTCAATAATTTGAACATTCTTTGGCATTGCCCTTTTTGGGGATTGGAATGCATACTGATGTTTTCCAATCCTGTGGCCACTGTTTTGTTTTCCAAATCTGCTGGCATATTGAATGCAGTAATTTGACTCTATCATCTTTTAGAGCTTTGAAAAATTCAACTGGGATATTACTTCTCCCTTTAAAATAAGTCTATTACTTCTCCCTTTAAAATAAGTCTATTACTTCTCCCTTTAAAATAAGGCAGGCTAGTATAGGCAGAGCTGATTTTCAGTGTCATTTATGGAAATCTGTGTAGTAGTAGTAGTAGTAGTAGTAGTAGTAGTAGTAGTAGTAGTAGTAGTAGTAGTAGTAGTAGTAGTAGTAGTAGTAGTAGTAGTAGTAGAGTGTTTTACATGAAACAGAAATATAATTTCCTCCGAACAGATTTTAAATTTTTTTAAAAGGTAAATGTGTTGTAAAATTTGAGTAACCTTGGAGTGGGAATGGACAAATTTGTGTGTGGGGGGGGGGGAATACCCATGACATGCAAAAGCCCAGTCACAAACAAACCTAGCTATGTGGTCCTTACACAATGCAAAATCAGGATCAAGGTTATCACCTTTAATGGATCACAAAAAATTCAAACTAATGATATCAAGAAAGTCAGGTGGTTTCCACCCCTGTTTTAGAGCTTAGGATATATTTTTGAACCTGAAAGCAATAAGCAGGTTTATTCACAATCTACACACACATACATTTTTACACACAAATGTTTGTTCATTTCATGAAGGCATTCATGCTACTAAGCTAAAAGATTTGGAATTCAAAACCAAAATCTTATTTTCATATACATACCTGTCAACCTTCCCAGATTGGCCGGGATTTCACGGTTTTCGGCGCCAATTTGCGCCATTACCCGCCCTGCGCTGCCGAAACCCCGGAATTTGGCAGTGGGGGAAAGGAGGTACTGCACAGCCCTTCTGCGCAGGTTGCCTTCTACGCAAGTGGCATAGCCTTCTATGCATGCGTAGAAGGGTTTTATGCTTGTGTAGCCCCATTCTACGCAAGCATAGAAGGCTACGCTGCTTGCGTAGAAGGCTGTGCCGCTTGCGTAGAAGGCTATGCAAGCGGCGTAGCCTTCTACGCATGCACAGAAGGCGACCTGCGCAGAACCGTTTGCGCAAGTCCCATATTTTCCAGAGCTGCGGTTGACAGGTATGTTCATATATATTTTGGACATAAATAAATTAGTAGCGGAAAAAGTACACATGCACACTTTGATTGGATAACAGGGTTAAAGAGGAAATCCTGGTTATTAAAGAATCACTGACTTTCCAACCTGTCTCTGGACCTGAAGATGAGACTGTGACAGTCTTGCCAGTGCAAGAAGGCTTCTGGACTTCAACCCTTCTTTTAAAGCTCCATTTCTGTTGAGTCATGCGCTTAAGAATTATTGTGACCAGCAGGATTGGGTCAAACACAAGTGAATTATTATTCAGCTCAGAGATACCGGACTGGGGAACATGTACAAGATGGCCAGCTTATATACAGTGAGAATGGCAGTTACACAGGTGGATACATTTCAGCGGGCTTCGGGAGAAGCGGGAAATTTGTACTGACGAATCAGCTATATTTACAGTAGTTTAAAATTGGCGCCATTGCAAAAGGCGCGCTATTCCACCGTAGACTTTGTTTACTCTCTGATATGCTTGCACAGATTTACACAGCTACCATTTCAAAAATAGAAAGATCTACACTTACAAGTTTTGCTTTGGCTGCTATACATTTTGTAGTATAGTATATGGCTTTGGAGTTTTGGACAATTTTCATTCCCAGCTGCAGAAATCTGCATTTTATGGATTAAATGTAAATCTCAACACCTGTTTCTGCTTGATTTACATGAGCCAGCTTGTGTACGATACCCCTAGAAGATGTAAATGGTAAACCACTTCTGTGTACTCTCTAACCAGAAAGCTCTGGAAAGGGTTACCATAAGTCAGAATGGAACTTATGGAGAAGTTCACTCATTAAACACACATTGATAAAATGGACCTACCCCAGTACAGCTTATTTATTTATTTATTTGGATTTCTATTGCCACCCCCTCACTGAAGCAACTACGGGCGGCTCACAATCACCATAAAAACATTCAAATATAAAACATCCCCCGCGACCATAAAATCACAAAAACATTTAACATTTAAAAACCATTAAAGTACCCCCTCCCAGCCACAATAAGTTAAAAAACTGAAACTAAAAACCTGGCCTTCATATAAGCCAGTGGGGGAGGGGGCTGCCTCACCAGCAGCACCCCACACTTGCTGCGCTAGCCAGGTTTTTAACCCCTTTCTAAATGTCAATAGCTCTGCCTGGAGGCGCAGCTTGGTCGGCGGGAGGTTCCACAGGACCGGAGCAGATACCGAGAAGGCTGTCCTTCAAGTGCCAGAGAGATGAGCCTCTTTAGCCAATGGAACCATTAGGGAGCCCCTCTGGTCTGCTCTGGTGGGACGGGAAGATGCCCTTGGGGTAATGCGGTCTGGCTCAAGTGGCTAAGATGCTGACTGGGAGGTGGAAGGTCAGCAGTTCGATTCCAGAGTACTGCAGGATGGAATGAGCTCCCGTCTTTGTCCCAGCTCCTGCCAACCTAGCAGTTCGAAAGGAAATAATTGCAAGTAGATAAATAGGGACCACTTCAGTGGGAAGGTAACAGCATTCTGTGTGCTCTAGTGTCTAGTCATGCCTGCCACATGACCATGGAAACGTCTGCAGAAGCAGACAGCGCTGGCTTTTCAGCTTTGAAACAGAGATGAGCACTGAACCCTAGAGTCAGATACGACTGGCTTTTGAGCAAGGGAAACCTTTACCTTTTAAGTACTCTGGTCCTCCACTACCATGTAGGGCTTTAAAGGTCATTACCAGCACCTTGAATTGCACCTGGAGGCACCCCGGCAGCCAATGCAGCTCCCGCAACAGGGGTGAGGCATGGGCATAACACCCACACCCCATGGGCAGCCACACTTTGCACCAGTTGCACCCTCCGAATGATCATCAAGGGCAGCCCAATGTAGAGCATCTTACACTAAGCAACAGGATTTCAGCCCATGAGTTTTCAACCAATATGTTAAGACAGACTACCATGGCTACTGGGTGATTTCCTGCCTAGTTTCATTATCCCTTCTTCAGCCTTGGTTGTCCTTTTGAAAAGAAGATTTCATTTTTGATCATTTATATATTCAGTGGGAATAATAATTCTAAGATCAGTGTAGTTTCCTTTCTCAGGGGCATGTCAGGGAAATGGAACAGCTTCGGACTGAGACATTTCAATGTGCTCCCCGGTCTGTTCCAAGAGGTCTACTTGTTCCTTTTGTTCACTTTCAAAGCAGCTAATAACAACAGAGAAGGATGTTCTCTTTCATTTTCCTTTTAAAACCCAGCAGTACTCTTTTGCCCTGAAAATCTAGGTAAGCAAAGAAGAGAATTTTAAATTCAGAATGATGAAGCAATGAGCCATAACAATGATAGAGCAAAGGAAATGTTATAATACAGCAAATGCAGATAATGGCTCCTCTTCCATAACAGTGGGTCTGCAGTGGCTCAAGTGGCTAGGATGCTGGCTGGGAGGCACAAGGTCAGCAGTTCGATTCCTGAGTACTTCAGGATGAAATGAGCTCCCGTCTTTGTCCCAGCTCCTGCCAACCTAGCAGTTCAGAAGCAAGAAATTGCAAGTAGATAAATAAGGACCACTTCAGTGGGAAGGTAAACAGCATTCCGTGTGCTCCAGTGTCTAGTCATGCCTGCCACATGACCACAGAAATGTCTGCAGAAGCAGACAGTGCTGGCTCTTCAGCTTTGAAACAGAGATGACCACTGAACCCTAGAGTCAGATAGGACTGGCTTTCGAGCAAGGGAAACTCCATAACATTAAAACCAAATACAGCTCTAACAGATACTACTTTGGAACATATTTTTGTTATATTATGTTGGCTCAGAATGTTATGGTTGTTTTTCTTTTTAACACTATAGAGCAGGGGTTCGCAGCCTATGGCTCATGAGCAGGACCTGGCCCTCAATGCCATTCCATCCAGCCCACAGCGACAACCACCGAAGCAGAAGCAGGTGCGTTTACGACAGCCATAAATGTGCCAGTGCATGCGCAAATGTGCCCCCTGCAGTTTATGACAGCATTTGCAGCAGGGAGAAACCATGTGTCCGGCCCACTCAGCTGTCTGAGGGGGAGTTGTCCAGCCTGTGGCGCGAAAACTTTGAGAACCCCTGGTATACTCACTGATCTATAATATGCCAGATTTTCCTATCATTATCAGATTTGACCCACAGGTTGTGTGCCCAAGTGTTAATTTGTGTTGGCCCCATTTTCTTGTGGCCCCAGTCATGTTATTTAAGCAATTAGAGATCCCAACAGAAGAACTACTAGTTTTTTTAAAATGCAGATTTTACTACATATTGTTGCCTCTTTCAAAAAAAAACCACCGGCAGTTAAACAATTGAAATCTAACACTTTATGACTGATTTGAGCCTCATCTGATATAAATGGAATGGGATGCTGTCATCAGCCCACTCACCTTTCCAGAAAAGCAGGTCTGAGTTGTAGGGATCGTGGCCACTCGTAGGGATGGAATCAGACACACACACGGGTCAAGGCATCAGGATGAGGCGACCGCGAGGAGCACCGGGCGACCTCTATTTATTACCTAGCAATATTCCTTGGTCTGTGCTCACCTAGCATAATCGCATGTCCATCACAGGCTAAAAGGAAGTGAGTTCGAAACAATGGGTTCTGTGTACATTGGTCATACATTAATGAGTGTGCATAAATTGATGGGTGTACGTGCGGCAGAGAGGGCAACCAGGAGACAAGGGCAAACAATGGTATGTGGAATGGGGATGTCTGGTGAGGAAGATAAGGAGTTCGTGGCTCCGGGAGATATCTTTGCAGGTCTGATAAGGACACGCACTCATCAGCTTAGTCCTGGGGGTGCCTCTGGAGGTTGTTGCAATCATGCCTTTTGGCACTGACCCCAGGTCACGGGCTACACGGCCTGGTCTCCCCCCTTTGGAAGCTGGCAGGGGCTATGGGCTGGGGGCATTTGTTGGACACTTTGGGGAGCTAAGGCTGGGGCACCCCTTCATCTCCCCTTTTTCTATTATTTATTTTGGGGCGGATTGCTGCAATACTTTGTACAGCCGGGGCAATTCCTCTCAGGGGGGGGGGCGCTGGTATTTGGGTTTGAACACTGGTATGCACCTCGAAAGCAGGGAAGGTAAACACTGAAGGCAGCAACAACCAATGATTAGGATTGCTATGCCAATAACCAAGCATTGTACCATTTGTCTGACCCATTGTAGAGATGGGAGCCAGGACCACATTGTCCCATAGGGATGACAGCAAATTACCAGTGTGTATGTTGTTTTTTAAAACATTCTGAAGGCTATCTAATTTGTCCTTAATGGTGCGGTTGAGATTGTGAAACCTTAGTTGACAGCCCTTTCTTCTGACCACCCTACAAAACCTCCCTGTTTGGCGAGCAGATAATCCACGGCAATTCTATGCTGCATAATGATTTGGCTAAATTCTTCCATCTCTGACTGGAGGTCCCTGATTATTTTCCCAGTGGCATTAATGGATTTCTCTAACCAGCAAGTGAGACCGAGAATGGACCTGCGGTTCTCTTGCTGTTATGTATGACTAACTGTTGAAATTGCATTTCAAACGGCCACTCTGCCTCAGCAGAAGCTTTGTAAATTACATGTCAAACAGCCACGCTGTTTGACAGCTGCTGACCTCGGCAGCTCGCATAATATCGCGAGACTTCAAGCGCGCACAATTCAAACACCGAGAAGCGCGCAGTATAGCTGTCAAATGTATATACTCTTGTAACATATGTTCAAATCATCCAATAGTCTTTGTTCCCGCTGTTTTGTATCAAGTTAAATGTGTATATAAGTCCCCGTTGTTCCCCTCCAAGTTGTGTTCAGACCTTAGAAATAAAAGAGCTGTATTTCACTATGCTGGTTGTCGCCTCCAGTTTCTGAACACCAAACTGGCGATGAAGGTGTGATGGCGTCATCGCAAGGAAACATCAGTCCCTTCGATGTGGCTCATCCCGACAAGTGGGCTCTCTACGAGCGCCGGTTCTGCCATGCCATGGTGGCCCAGAAAATCGAGGATGAGAGCCAGATGTGCTCCTGCTTCCTGTCAAAGTGCGGACCAGAGACGCTGGAGCTGGTGATCCACCTCGTCCTCCCTCGGGATGTCGATGAAGTGCCGCTCACTGAAATCATTGCAGCTCTGAGGAGGCTCCTCCAGCCCGAAGTGTCAATCTTCCCAGCCCGGGTGGCGTTCCACCGCAGAGAGCAACATCCCGTAGAGTCTGTTGCAGACTAGGCCACTGCGCTACGACTCGCTGCTGCCCCATGCAAATGGGACAATCTTGAAGAGGTGCTCCGTGACCATCTGCTGGCCAGCATGAGAGACGAAGATGCCCAATGTCACCTCATGACCTGAAAGATGCTGACCTTCAAGTCTGTGCTGGACGAGGCACTAGCGTCTGAAGCCGCACGGTCCAAGGTGAAGATGTTCCGTCACCGTCACACGTCTGCGGGAGCTGCAGAATCATCTGTCCAGGTTCACCACTGTTTGTCCTCAGCATCCTCTGAATCCCCCATTTCAACCTCATCATCCGGGTCCGGCGATGACAAGGGCAAGGTCCGGAAGGTCTACTGCAAGCATCAGGAGAAGTATGGCGATTGTGACAAGAAACCTCACCAAAAGTGTGACGGGTGTGGAGGTCAGCATGATAGGCCGTGGTGCCCTTTCCAGAACGCAGAGTGCCACAACTGCGGACGGAAGGGCCACATCACCAAAGTGTGCCAGCAGCACAGGAAACGGGCCCCAATGCCGGAGGCCAAGCAGAGGGAGTCATCCATCGCCAAGGCCTCATCAGGTTCACCAGACCAGAGCCAGGTGTCCAGTGTAAGCAACCGGTTCTACGCCGATCTCAAGCTGCAGGACGTGCCATTCCGGATGGAGATCGACTCAGATACTTCCTTCTCCATCACCCCTCAAAAAGAGTTCCTCAGGATTCCCCCTGCATCTCACCCCAAGCTGAAGGCATTTAAAATGTCACTAAGAGATGTCCAGGGGTGCCAGATTCCAGTCCTGGGGTGGGAGCCTTTATTATTCATTTTAAAGGTATCCGCACTCAACTGCCCCTAGTCGTAGTTAAACAAGGGACCAACAGTTTGTTAGGGGTACAATGGTTTGAACCCCTGGGCATCTGGTTGTCTGGCATCAATGCAGTCACTGCGGATCCAGTGTGGGAGGTGTGCGCCACACATCCTGAGGTTTTCAGGAAGGGGCTCGGGACATATGTGGGTCCCCCTGTTGATTTTGAACTTGATCCAACCATTCACCCCATTCACCCCATGAAGCCTCGCCGGGTCCCCTTTGCCCTCAAAGACAAAACTGAGGCAGAACTGGATAAACTGGTTGGGCAGAGGATTTTGGTCCCGGTCGACTCCATCGAGTGAGAGAGCCCGATCGTCACGGCACTTAAAAGCAATGGGGAGGTCAGGATATGCGCTGAGTACAAATGTACTATTAATAAAGCCATACAGCCGAACACATATCCTGTACCAGTCGTCAGCCACCTCCTTGCCTCCTTGCATTGAGGAAACAGTTTTGCAAAGCTTGACTTTGCCCAAGCATACCAGCAACTGTCAGTAACGCCTGCCGCTGCTGCGGCACAGACTATTGTAATGCACAAAGGGGCATTCAAGGTTACCAGGCTGCAATTCGGGATGAATGCAGCCCCCGGGATTTTTCAGTCTTTGATTGAGCGTTTACTAAAAGGGTTGCCAGGGGTCCTGCCATATTTCAACAATGTCCTGATCACAGCCGAACTAGCAGCCAGGCTTGATAAAGTGTTAACCTGTTTTGAGAGGGCAGGATTGCGTCTCTGCAAAGACAAATGTGTGTTTGTGGCTATTGAGGTTGAATTCCTGGGATACAGAATCACTCCACAGGGCATTATGCCTTCTGATTCAAAGATATTAGCCGTGCGGAAGGCACCCAGGCCAACCTGTAAATCAGAACTGCAATCTTTTTTAGGTTTGCTCAATTTCTATCACACATTCCTCCATCGCAAGGCCTCAGTTGCTGATTCACTTCACCGCATCCTTAAAAAGGACACTGTTTGGCACTGGGGCCAAGACCAGGAGAAAGCATTCCAGGAACTTAAGAAACTGTTAACTTCAGATGCAGTGCTCATGCATTTCGACCCAAAAAAGCAGGTTGTGTTGGTATGTGATGCCTCTCCTTTGGGGGTTGGTGCTGTACTGTGCCACGTGTTAGATGATGGGAGGGAAGCCCCCATAGCGTTCTACTCACGCTCTCTCTCCAAACCTGAAAGAAACTGTGCCCAAACTGACAGGGAGGCACTGGCTATTGTGGCAGGCACAAAGAAATTTCACGATTACCTCTACGGGAGACAATTTACTATCGTGACTGACCACAAGCCCCTCCTTGGCATTTTTCCACTCCAAAGATCCTGTCTCCTCGGATGTTGCGATGGGCAATTTTCCTAAACGCGTACCATTTCACTTTAGTGCACCGACCTGGCAAAGACATCAGCCACGCTGATGCTCTTTCACGTTCATCCCTGCCGGAGCTAGGGGAGCCAGATTGCGAGATCGAGCGGGATCACCAGGTCCTAATGATTGAAGCCCTCGCCTCGCCTACGGTTGTTCCATCAGACATCGCTAAGGCCACGGCCAGGGACAAGGTTCTGTCTAAAGTGGTTTCTTGGGTTCAGATGGCCTGGCCCACCATTCCTCCTACTGAGGAATTTAAAACTTTTCACTGAAAATGTTTGGAATTGTCAATTGAGCGGGGCTGTCTATTGTGGGGCCAGCAGGTGGTCATCCCTGTCACTCTCCGCCACAAGGTATTGCAGTTGCTCCAAACCAGTCACCCAGGGATCGTCCGCTCAAAAGCACTCGCCCACAGTTATTTTTGGTGGCCCCTACTGGACCAAGATGTTGAACAAATGGTCGGCACCTGTGCCAGCTGCCAATGTTCTCACCCCGAGTAATCACACATTCCATCCCGTGAATGGGATTCTGCCAGGGGACCATGGTCCAGGATTCACACTGATTTTGCAGGACCATTCCGGGGTGCTGTGTTTCTACTGGTAGTAGACTCTAATTCTAAGTGGCTCGAAGTGATCCAGGTGTCCAGCACCACTTCATCCACTACGATTATGCACTTACATAGGCTGTTCGCCACATTCGGACTTCCAGATGTTCTGGTGTCCAAAAACACATCCACATCTGCTGAATTCCAATCCTTCATGGAACGGAATGCTATCAGGCACATCACAGCCGCTCCATTCCACCCTCCCACCAATGGCCAGGTGGTGCGGCAGGTGCACACCACTAAAGATGTGCTGCAGCATATGGGGGAAGGAGATCTGGACTTACAGATTTGTCAATTTCTCCTCACGTACAAAGCAACCCCCCTTGCCTCCAGGCTATCTCCTGCCGAATTACTGCAGCAAAGGAACCTCACATCTTTGCTAGATAGGTTGGATCCCTCTAGGGTGGAGGACAATGGTCCAAATATAGGGATCCAGCACCAAAAAGGTTTCTCAGCTGGGGACCCTGTCCATTGCCGTAACTATGCAGCTGGCGGTCCCACATGGGTCCCAGGTTTTGTGCTAGACCAAACTGGTCCTTTCTTACAGGGTCGAAACAGCCAATGGTCTAATCTGGAGATGGCACGTGGACCAGCTGAGACCCCGAGTATTGGACCCTCTGGATGAGCATAGAAACTCAACATTAGGGTTTGCCCCCACCTGTGTAACCCAAGGGAGTGGAAGTAATAGCCCGCAGCTAGATAGTTTGGACCCAACAGAGAGTTCCAAGAATCGCTGTGATTTTGGGGAACAGGGAGGTATTGCAGAATGCTCCCCCACTCGGGCTAAAGACATACGGGGGTGTGAATGTGTCCCTAAAATGTTTTATCCCAAAATGCTGGAATTCCAAGTTAACAAAAAACATTGTTCTTTTGAGTCGCCCTCCACTCATTGAAAGCAAAGGAGGGACTCTCAGTTATTGTTTTCACCTCCACAATCAGAATTTGATTTAGAGCGATCCCCTGCACCTCCCAATGACAAATGGGGCTATGATTTGAGTTATCAAATGACCTCTCCTACTAGTCAAACTCTAACTCCAGCCGCACTGCCATACCTACAGGCCACTGAGCCAGCCCAACCAAGTGTCCGGCCAAAAAGGGAGACCCGACCACCATCCTGGTTAAGGGATTTTGTCTATACCTAGGGGGGAGGAATGTTATGTATGTCTAACTGTTGAAATTGCATTTCAAACGGCCACTCTGCCTCAGCAGAAGCTTTGTAAATTACATGTCAAACAGCCATGATGTTTGACAGCTGCTGATCTCAGCAGCTCATGTAATATCGTGAGACTTCAAGCACGCACAATTCAAAAACTGAGAAGCGCGCAGTGTAGCTGTCAAATGTATATACTCTTGTAACATACGTTCAAATCATCCAATAGACTTTGTTCCCGCTGTTTTGTATCAAGTTAAATGTGTATATAAGTCCCCATTGTTCCCCTCCAAGTTGTGTTCAGACCCCAGAAATAAAAGAGCTGTATTTCACTATGCTGGTTGTCGCCTCTAGTTTCTGAACACCAAACTTGTGCAATGATTCCTGGATAGGTGCCCAGAGTCAGCACTCTGGTAACCGATGCTGCGGTTTCCTCCAGGGGAGGAAATGTCGCTCAGCTGGACATCAGTGATGACCTTGTCCAAGCACTGTGGCCCTAATGGCCCTGCAGCCTTTCAGTGCTGATGAGGTGAAGAAGGGGAGACCCCGGGCCTTTCTACCTGTACTGGGAAAATTAGGTACCCTAATCCCACACACTGATAGGTGCTGGGATGGAAATTGGCAAAAAACCATAAGAAAAACCATAATTTGGGGTCCCGCACCTGCCACCCAGAGCAAATGTCCCCGGAACCCGTGTAGGCAGCAGAATACATTGAGGCGAAACCATAAATATCCCTCCATGTTGAACTGGTGTACATGTGGCAGAGAGGGCAACTAGGAGACAGGGCAAACAATGGTATGTGGAATGGGGATGTCTGGTGGAGAAGATAAGGGGTTTGTGGCTCCAGGAGCTATCTTTGCAGGTCCGATAAGGACTCGCACTCATCAGCTTAGTCCAGAGGGCACCTCTGGAGGTTGTTGCGGTCATGCCTTTTGGCACTGACCCCAGGTTGCGGGCTGCGCGGCCTGGCCTCCCCCCTTTGGAAGCTGGCAGGGGCTATAGGCTGGTGGCTGGGGGCATTTGTTGGGCAGGCTAAGGACACTTTGGGGGGGGCTAAGGCTGGGGAACCCCTTCACTGAGTGTTTAAAAATACTTCTCATGCCTTAATTGTTCAACCAAAAGATCAGTGAAACTTTCTCTCAGTAGCTGATCTCCAATCTCTCTGCTAGCAATCTGAACTGACTCAACCTGTTTTTTAAATTGGGTGATTTGTTCACCATTTTATAAGATGAGAATGGTAAACCACTCCCTGTCAATGTGGTGTAGAATGACCTTCTAATTACCTTTACCTTCTCTTGTCAGATGGATCTCTTTTCTGCTCACAACCATATTTCTTCCACAGCCCTCAGCAGGAGGTACTGCTGTGTAGCCTGTGGCAACCCATTCCTAAATTCATTTATCAGAGAAAAAACTCTGTTGGTCACAATCAGACTGAATACTCATGAACAGGATTATACTGCTCAAAAATTTTTTTTGCCATTTATAGCCTGTCTTAGGGTTAATGCTCCCAAAGTGGCCAAAAACCTAATAAAAATATATAATGTATTACTGTATTATATATTAAAAAGGTAAAGGTTTCCCTTGCTCGAAAGCCAGTCGTATCCGACTCTAGGGTGCAGTGCTCATCTCTGTTTCTAAGCCGAAGAGCCAGCGCTGTCTGCTTCTGCAGACGTTTCCGTGGTAAGGTATTATATATTACAAACCATAAAATCACAACACATAGATATCTTAAAAATATTATAATAGCAACAGTCAAGTAATATCAGCAAGGGAACAATCTAAATACTGTACAGTGGTACCTAGCTTAAAGAGCATAATGCGTTCCACAGGATTGCTCTTTAAGCAAGTTTACTCTTTAAGCGAAACACCATTGTAAGTGAGCAATTGTGACTTCTGGCAGGGGGAATTGTAAACCCCAATTTAGTTGTTAAGCAAGTTTTTGGTTGGTTTTAGTTGTTAAGCGAGGTGACCATTAAGAGAAAATTCTGCTCTTTAATTGAGTTAGTCTAAGCGAGGTGCTCTTTATGCAAGGTTTTGCTGGATAAAACTAAGTAGCAGGGCACAAAGCATCAAAACAGCAGGAGTATACAGAGCATGAAAATACCACTCAGAAGAAGCTTGGAAAACAAGCATTTAGGATGCATGTCTGTCAAGGGACAGAGGCACAACATGGATTCTGGAACTGTCTTAAGGTTAACAGAATTTCCCTTGCTGTAGCAAGGGGGAATATTCCATTGTCACATGGCAATTATATGATTTCAGCTACAGGTAGGTATCCCAAAGTATCCAGGAAGTAGTACAAGAACATCTAGAGAGCCACATATTCTCTGACAAGGAACATTTTAAAAGGGACTGACATTTTAAATTGGGCCCAGAAGCAATAGGAAATTAACACTGCTGATAAATTAAGTACATTATATGCTCCTGATACAGCTGTGTGCTCCAATCACTTGGTCTCCAACCTTACATTCTCTATGCCAGGGTTGCCCAAACTTTTCAGGCCATGGGCCGGTCATGTGATTCAGTGGGCTGTTCACGTGGTTCCTCCCACCAGAAGTGGAAGTAAATTGGACCTTACAATCTGTTTTGCAACAGGATGAGATCGATTTTAAACTGCCATTTTCCCTACTTAAACCAGGGGTGCCCAAACTACAGCCCGTGGGCCAGATCCAGGCCCCAACACCAATTCATCTGACCCATGCTGCCATTGTCGCTCCTTGAACCAGAAGTAAAACGTGTCCGTACTGGCATGTTTTACTTCCACTTCCAGGAGCAACATGACAAAAGTAGAGACATCACCTTGCAAACAAAAATTTGCATAGAGTCAAAGCAATGGTCTTCCCGGTGGTAATGTATGGTTGTGAGAGCTGGACCATTAGGAAAGCTGAGCATAGGAGAATAGATGCCTTTGAAATGGGCTGTTGGAGGAGAGTTTTGAGAGTACCCTGGACAGAGAGAAGAACAAATAGGTCAATCTTAGAAGAAATCAACCCTGACTGCTCCTTAGTAGGTCAAATAGTAAAGATGAAGCTAAAGTACTTTGGACATCAAATGAGAAGAGAGGACTCGCTTGAGAAAGCCTTGATGCTGGGAAAAGTGGAGGGCAAAAGAAGAAGGGGGCGGCCGAAAATTAGATGACAGAATGGTATTGTAAACGCAGTGGACACAGAGCTGGATGGGTTAAGGAGGATGGTGGAGGAGTCGAAAAGTGTCAGAATCGACTGTGCGACTGAACAACAAAAGGGCATACAGTATATTCCTTAAGCAAAGTTTATTCTGTCAAAATAGGATTACAGGAGCCAAATCACAGCAAGACAAGATGATAAAAATTACTTCAGAGACTGTTGGATTGGGGCCGCGGGGCGGCCGTGAGGTCCCGGAGGAGACTGGTCAAGGAACGACATGAGGCAAGATGGAGCGAAGACCAGTGGTTTATTGAGGGAAAAACATCATCATATATAGGAATTCAAGGCAGCGTGTGATAGAATTGTCATCTGACAGAAAATCATATCACCCATTTACCCGGGTTAATGGGGAATCTCTCTTGGGGAAGTTAATTAACTAGGGCAAACACTGACAGGGGAAATCCATTGTTCGTGGCTTACACCAGGGTAAACATGGCCACTATTTGCACTAGAGCTCAGGCTCTTCTGTGAGTGAGTAATTGCCTAATGTCTAACGGAGGTTAGCGATTCGCTTCCCTCAGCAGAACTGCCGGTCAGGTCAGATGTGGGTGAATCAACCCTATGATTATTAATCCGCTCCCCAATTTCCATACTGGCAAGGGCCAGTGACCAGGAACCTTCTTCGACCGGTGTAACCCCTGCCAGGGGCCGTTTCATGCCAATTGTGCTCACGGAACCCGCATCCCCCCTTTCTCTGTTATTTTTGGACCTGACAGACGGCCCAGCGTAGGAGGGGCATCAGCTGGTGTGTGGGAATGACATGTCGGGGTTCCCTCCATGGGGGACATCTCGATAGCAGCGAGGGGATACATTGCATGAAGCAACATCCTGCTATGCTCAGTATAATTACTCCCACAATCACTTTGAGCGATGTCTGGAGCCACCCCCATGGGAGCCACGACCACAACGAACCCCACCACCCCCATGAAGAATCCTCCTTGATGTTCTTGACTAGGGTGTGGAGGTCCGTGAGCTGGCTCTGCACTTTGCGGATGTTGTCTGTGCGATTAAAACAACACATGCTGTGGACAGATTCACAACCCAAATGATGTAACAACAGAAGGTAGTCTATAGCTGCTCGATTATCTAGGATGGCGTGGCGAAGTTCTCCCTGCTCCTGGTTGAGCAGCGCTATCGCTGAGGAGGTATGGTTAATGGCCTTTGCTAATCCGCAGGCCAATTGACCAATTCTCCGAGCGTTGCCGACGGCTAAGCCCGGCACGCCAAGTATGCTGACTGCCAACGAGACGTACTCAGCTGGACTCAGAACCCTAATGTTGCTATCATATGAGCTGTCTAACTGGGTGGCACGAGTGCGCCGTATGGGTGCGGAAACATTTGTGCTTGGAACAATCATATCCCTAGTGGGGAGTAACAATGTCAAGCGACTGATACAACATATGGAATCTGATACATTTGCGGGAATGTAGTTCCAAGTGTACGGATTGCATGTAAAGAACCAACCTGAAGGTAGGGTGACATGAGCATACATAGAACCAAGTGTCTCTGGGTTATTACAAGTCCAGTTGCCGCGGCCAGCGTCAAGGCAGCGGCACCGAGTCCGGCCGACTGCGGAGCAGCCGGTCATTCGAGCACAAGTAGAGTTCGGGCTGAACTCGAGGGGTGTGGAGATTGGCTGCATCAGCCGGCAAGGTCATGGTCAGCTTCATTCCCCAACGAGTGTATGCTGTGAAGCTTGTTGGGAGAAATGGACCGAAAATCCGCCTCACCAGCCAGTCGCCATCCCTGGTGTGCGCGTCTGGAGTGTGGCACACTGGGATGAGACAGGTGCTCAGGATTGAGGCACAACCGATCTCCTGCTTCAGGCAAAAATCGGACTGGTTGACGAGACCCGCCAACCTTTCCCATAGGTTGTAGTGCATCCGGGCAGAGAGATCTCTGCCTGGCATCAGATCGCTGGCCTTTAGGGATGCTGCCTGAACGCCTCCCCCCGCAAGTAGGGAGAGGGTCAGGATGATGGTGACCGCCATGGTGTTGGCGGTAATCAGGGAAAAGACTGCAGACACGATGTTCTCCGGCGTTGGCTCCCAGTCCTCGCGCCGGACGACGTCCTTGGCCTCACGGCAAAGGATCTTGACCATCCCCCAGGTGACCTTCGGCTCCATCCGCTGTCGCCGCTTCTTCCGCTGGGTCCCCTCGGTCAGGATGAGGTCCTCCATCTCCGGGATCGGACTCGGGTCGGTCTGGGTCCACGCCATGTGGTTCCAAGTGAGGCTTAACGCACCGGGCTGGAATCCAGATGACACCTGTAGGAGACATAACTGCAGCATACCCTCTTCCCCAGGTTACGAGTGGCACCGGGCCCCTCCAGGAAGGGTCCGGTGGCACTTGGTAACGAACCAGCGGCCACGGGAGAGCTTCCGAGCGGCGGAAATGTTTTTCCTGCGGTGTGCAATCTGAGAAAATATTAAGGTGATTGTAGGTGAACAACACCTTGTTCAGACAATGCTGTGCCTGACCCTGTGACTTGGGGAGGGCTGGTGGCTCCCCCCTTTCTGTTTGTTTGTCAATGTAGGACTTGAGTGTCCGATTGACTCGTTCCCCAATCGCTTGCCCCTGCGGATTGTAAGGAACGCCAAAGGTATGATTAATGTCCCAGGTGGCCATGAAGTCGGCCAGCTGCCTAGAGCTGTAGGACGGGGCGTTATCGGTTTTCACGTGCCGAGGTTTGCCCATTGCCGCAAAGCAGGCAAGGAGGTGCTGCTCCACGTGGGAAGCAGTCTCCCCTTTTTGTGCTGTCGCCCAAACGAATTGCGAAAAGGTATCAATGCAAACGTGCATGTACTGCCATCTGCCAAACTGCGGGACATGTGTGACGTCCATTTGCCACACCTGGTTAGCCTCTGTCCCTCGTGGGTTGACCCCCCACGAGGGCCCCCCCGGTGCCCCTGCACAATGCTGGCAAGAGCGAACTATGCCTTGGGCTTTAGAAAGTGGCAGGTTAAACTGTCTGGCGAGCGCTTTGGCATTCTGATGAAAGAATGCATGACTCTGAATTGGAGTAGTGAAAACACCTAACACCGATCGTTGCTGAATTTCCTTTGCAGCCACATCCGCTCTGATATTGCCCGTGGAAATCGGACCCGGTAGGTCCTGGTGACTTCGGATGTGGGCGATATAGAGCGCTTCCGTGCGGTTCCGCAAGTGAAATTGAGCTGTGAGGAACAAACTCAGCAAATTTTTGTCTATCGCAGGAGTGATGTATGCTCCGGGTAGACTGTGAAGCAAATTCCTAACGTACTGACTGTCAGTAATAATGTTGAGGCACTCTTTGGCGAAGGTGCGTAAAGCAAGGTTCACCGCTGCCAACTCTGCCCGCTGTGCGGACTTCTGTGGAAGAGTTAGAAGCGTGCGCCAAGCCTGGCCCTCCTGCCAAGTTAAGAAACCATATGTATGACCCCCATCTGTAAAAACCGTTCTGGCCCCCTGAAGTGGAACCAGCGAGAGCAATTCATACAAGCTGACTGTCTGCGTTTGAAGCGAGACAAGTCTGGGGTCCTTTGGCAAGTGGTATGCCAAGCATCCGGCGAATCCCTCCAAGGAGTCGAACCAGCCCGGAGTCGGCTTTGGCTGAGTGGGCGGTATAGAAATTTGACAATAAAATAAATAAAATAAAATAAAGGCAATTGGAAGCGAGTCACCGAGCTGCATCAGCTGCTGAACTTGCTCCTTGGTGAATGGGACCACGATCTTTGCTAAGTCGTGCCCTGAGATGTCCCTAGCCCTCAGCCTTCCGCGGTAGACCACCGCGGAGACCAACTCTTGGGGGGGAACAATGTTTCGGGAAGAGGTGTTCGGTAAATACACCCATTCCACGATACTCGCTCCTCTCTCGGAGTCCACTCCTAGGGCTCCGGTGAACATGGATCCGGCCCGAACGATGTACAAGTTCAGGATCGGGGCATATGGTCCCTGCGCAATCCTGTCCACCCACCTTTGGCTGAGAATTTGGTTGACTTTCTCGAGAGCCAAGCGTGCTTCTCGAGGAATTTGTATCCGGTCTGCCGGCTGCTTGCCTAGCGTTAGCAGCGAGAAGAGCGGTTTCAAAAGATCCGTATCCAGTCTGAAATATGGTCTGGCCCAATTAATGTTACGCAAAACTTGCTGTAATTCTACCAAGGTGACTGAGTCTTGTAAGTTGATCTGGGGCAAAACGGGTGCTGCGAAAGAACGGAGAAGCCGATGACCCAAGTATGAGAAGGGCTCGGTTCTCTGCACTTTCTACGGGGCAATGAGTAACCCTTTCTCCCCCAGGCTGGCCTGGAGGTCTGTAAACATTTCACTGCCGAGTTGCGGCGCTGCGACCAAGATATCATCCATGAAATGGCATACTAAGGCTGTGGGTGAAGGTTTCGAAACTTTGCCAGTGCATTGTGAACATAAATTTGGCACAGGGTGGGCGAATTGAGCATCCCCTGTGGCAAATATTTCCACGCGTAACGCTGCGTGGGCTCACTGTGGTTCACAACCGGCACCGTAAAGGCGAACCTTTCCCGGTCCCTGGGGTCTAAGGGAATGGTGTAAAAGCAATCCTTGAGGTCTACGACCAGGATCTCCCAACCCTCGGGAATCATATTTGGATTTGGGATGCCGCATTGAAGCGGACCCATTGGCTGTATACATTTATTGATCTCTCTGAGATCGTGGAGGAGTCGCCACTTCCCCGACTTTTTCTTGATGACAAAAATGGGCGAATTCCAAGGACTAGTGGACTGCTCTATATGTCCTGCGTCTAGCTGTTCTTTAACCAGTTGCTTTAGGGCGACTAATTTCACCCCCACTACCGGCCATTGTTCCACCCAGACTGGTGTGTTGGTAAGCCATTTAAGTGGCAAAGCCATTACCCGAAGGTAAGAGTGGCACCGTATTGCTGTAAAATGTCTCGCCCCCAAAGGTTGATGTGCACGTCCAGAATGTGCGGCCGAATGACCGCTGTGCCGTTAGCCCTGGGGATTGTGACTTCCACCCACTCCCGGCTCCTAAACGCTTCTTGGATGCCGCCTACCCCCCACACATCGGAGACCGGCTCAATGGCCCACTCTTGTGGCCACTGGCTTTGGCTGACCACGCTGACGTCAGCTCCGGTATCCAGCAACCCTGAGAATGATTTTTTATTCAAAAATACCTCGATAACTGGTCGCTGTTTCCACTCTATGTTGGTCTCCACTGTCGCTAAGACCTGGTATCCTTGCACTGCCTCACTTGCGCTCGAGCGGTCTTCTGACCCGGACCCTGTGCTGTCCCTGAGCCTTCCCTGGCTATCTGCTGGCGAGTTACAAGGAACCATAATCAGTTGCGCTAACTTGTCTCCCTTGTGAATGGTTTGGGATAGGTGCATCCAGAGTTGAACTTGGAGAACACCCGAAAAATTGGAGTCAATGACTCCCGGAATTACAAGAATTCCGCGTGCTCCTGCTACACTGCGAAGCAAAACTAAGCCTATGAAGCCCTTGGGCAGGGGTCCCATGTACTGGGAATCCACCAGATAGACTGTGCCTGGCAAGTCGCATGTGACGTCCACCTGGCAAGTCAATTCTAGCCCTGTACTACCCTTGGGGCTGGCCTGCGCCTTCGCAATGCCTGGAATGTGATTGGAATCTAATCCAGCTCTGGCTCGCCCAGAGCGAGGGAAGTCTCTGTTTGGACCGGGGCCAGAGACGTGCCCGCGTTCCGGTTTCCCGAATTCGGACAGAATCTGGACCAATGGAAGCCTTTATTACACCTCGGACACGGGGTGGTTGGAGCCTTGGAACGGCCGGAATGTTGTCCGCTGCTCTTGGATCGGCACTCCCTAGCGAAGTGACCGACCTTGCCACAATTGTGACATGCCCCTTTGTTCTTGTCCTTGGGTCTCCTACCCCCTTGCACCGCCGCTGCCAGCAGACCCATTTTGTAAGAGTCTGTGCCAACGTTGGCGCAAGCTCTAATCATGTCCGTGAGAGTCAAGTTGGGACGATTGCCCAGTGACTGCAAGATCTTATGGCAGTCGAGATTGGCGTTGTCTTTAGCCAATTTCATCATGAGCTCTTGTTGGGCTTGCTCATTATCAATCTGTCTACTAATCGCTTCCTCCAAGCGATTGATAAAGTCCAGGTAGGACTCCTGGCACCCTGTTTGACTGTGGTGTAATTTTTGGCCGCTTTGCCAGTTGCTGGGACTTTGAGGAAAGCCCTGAAGGCCGCCTCAGCTGACATCTGGTGGGTGGCGAGTGGCAGGGCGGTCTGCGCATCGATGGATTCGAAGGCACCTGAACCATATAACTGGTCAGGAATTATTGCCCCCCCCCCATCCTGGCAGCCCTTGCCTGAGCCTCGAGGCGATACTCGCTGTCCCATAACAAATACTGGCTGGGGTTGAGCATCATCCGCATGTCGGCTTTCCAGTCGTGCGGGATGAACATCGTGTTCTCGCACACTTGCTGAAGCGTGCCTCTAGTGAAGCGACTCTGTAGTCCTGTCTCTGAAATGGCCTTCCGTATAGCCATAAGGAGCTTATACGGGACTGGTGAATGAACTACCTGCTGCTGCCCTGTCAGGGCATCCATCTCCAAGCGAATTGGACAAATCTGACTAAGCTCAGCTAGCTCTTCTGCTGGCAATTCCCCCTTCCTGATCTCTTCCTCAACTGTGCGCTGAAGGGCACTCTTAGTTCGGGAACCTGTAGCTGTCAGAGAAGCGCCAGCGCTCCCCATTCCATGCATTCCACCGGTGACGTCTGCAGCTGTCACCGAGGGAAAGCTCCCTACACTACTCTGCTTAAACTGAAATGACGGATAGAGCGCCGTGGGCGCCGATGGCTCTGCTGATGCTGGGGGTTCTTTAGCCTCTACCCGGACTGGATCTACCTCTGCTAAAAGTTTCCTACATTTGCTCCATGTGCGAATTATGCCTTCTGGAGCTTTCGGGGGTTGCTGAATGCAGACTCCTATCTGATCCCAGAGCTGAAGGGATAACGTACCTGCTTCTGGGTAAAGCAGGCAGTGTTCCCTCAAGAACACCAAAAGCCGCGCTAGTTCTCCACTGTGAAAGCTTATCTGATATACCCTGGCCAGGAATTTGAATTCATCCTCATGAATTCTTTGACTAGCGGACGGACATTGCCGCTGAGGACAAGTCCCCATATTACCTGCGGGGGTCCTTTGAAGTCTCCTTCTCGGGACGATTCGACGTGTCTGTAGTTCAGGCAATAGGTTTTGTGTGACGAATCTCTGGGTAGAGCTCGAAGCGTGGACTGCCGCCACGGGCCCTCGGTGGCCTCTGCGCTGTCAGGGGTTCACAGCCGACCCTGAGCGGAACGCATTTTTCCATGCTGCAAGCCGGCGCGAAAGCCAGAGCAAGCTGTAGGATGCCTCTCTAAAATGCCTCGTCACGGAGCTGTCTTCCCGATCGGCTGGCTTTCCGACCGGGCTGCCGCGCTGTCCTCCGGGATGATCGGACACGGTTCTAGCGTAGAACCGGACCGCGTTGATCGCTTACTCTCGGGTAAGATCACGTCTCGGGGTCACCAGATGTTGGATTGGGGCCGCGGGGCGGCCGTGAGGTCCCGGAGGAGACTGGTCAAGGAATGACACGAGGCAAGATGGAGCGAAGACCAGTGGTTTATTGAGGGAAAAACATCATCATATATAGGAATTCAAGGCAGCGTGTGATAGAATCGTCATCTGACAGAAAATCATATCACCCATTTACCCGGGTTAATGGGGAATCTCTCTTGGGGAAGTTAATTAACTAGGGCAAACACTGACAGGGGAAATCCATTGTTCGTGGCTTACACCAGGGTAAACATGGCCACTATTTGCACTAGAGCTCAGGCTCTTCTGTGAGTGAGTAATTGCCTAATGTCTAACGGAGGTTAGCGATTCGCTTCCCTCAGCAGAACTGCCGGTCAGGTCAGATGTGGGTGAATCAACCCTATGATTATTAATCCGCTCCCCAATTTCCATACTGGCAAGGGCCAGTGACCAGGAACCTTCTTCAACCGGTGTAACCCCTGCCAAGGGCCGTTTCATGCCAATTGTGCTCGCGGAACCCGCAAGAGACATTTGTGTATTCATTGGTAAACCAAGTACTGTATAGCAATGCCTCAAGCTACAAACTTGGTTTTTTCAAAAATAAAATGAAATAATGCAATGCCACCCAGAACCAGCCATGCATTCAGACCAGCAGATTTTTTTCTCACATCACTTTAGTGTCTTGCACGGAAGACAAAGAAGGAGCCACAGTGAGGACTAAAACACAGCTTTATTGCATGATGGTCAGGATGAACATGTGGTAATGGCGGAGGTACAGCTCTTTTTATATTGCAACAATACATTTGAAAAGGGTTACACGGTAGCTCATTGGCTGCTACCTGTGTGACGTCATTCTGAGTCACGCCCTTCTTCTCCAGGTGTTCCTTGCACGGGAAGGTTCCTGCGGCTGCCGGCGATTGGGGGAATTTGAACCATGTGAGCTGAACGCTCGAAGCTGCCCTCTATGGGTAGTTAGCTCACGTTCCTTTAACAGCTGAGTTACATTGTGATCATTGTCAGGTTACATTCATACATTCTTAAAGTGATACAGTTACATACAGAACAATCACACTCCTAAATCAGTCTCATTCTTCACCCAACACTACCAGCAGATACCTGTTTTCTGTTAACAGTGCTAGCCTAGGATTGTTAGAAAACCTAAATACTGTACTGCTAGAAAACCAAAATATTGTCCTATATACTGACAATAATTTTTCCCGAAACTCTGGCTAATGTCTCTCAGCAGTTTCACACAGATGTTAGGAAAATGGAAGAGAAGATAGAAATCGGAAGTACTCACCCCATCCCAAAATATTCTTTAAGAGGCATTCACCATTTCTGTGACACATGTTGTTAAATTCCATCCTGTCTGATTGCAGTACCCAGGATGTAAACAGAAAAGTGCAAGGCCTTTAGCCCACCAAGTTATTTATTTATCTTCTCTGCTGCACAAGCTGAAAGGGATCCCTCACAATTTGGAAGTCACTACTGAGTCTCTGACTCAATGGTGATTTTCAAGTCTACATGGATAACACAATTCCATCTTCAATTGGAATGGCATTTTGAATAATGTGGGGTTTTAAGGACTACTGCTTCTTCACAGTCATCATCACGAAGTCTGCTAATCCCTTGAAAAGCCTTTATTGTCTCATGTTGTACAGGTTAAAGGGGGCAAAACAGAATTTCTCCACTGCCATTACCATGACAAAATACACTCTAAAATGGGTTTCCACCTATATTCCACTTTCTCTGTTTTGAGTCCTTCATCTTTACACTCCTAGCTGGCAACCTAATGGTTTGCATTCAGCTCTTCAAATTTTCAAGGAGCTGTTTTGTTGTTCAGCTGCACAGTCAATTCCAACCCTTTGCGACCCCATGGACCATTGCCTGCCAGGCACCTCTGTCCTCCACCATCCTCCTCAACCAGCCCAGTTCTGTACCCATTGCGTCTACAATACCATCTAGCCATCTCATTTTTGGCCGCCCCCTTCTTCTTTTGCCCTTCACCTTTCCCAGCAACAAGGCTTTCTCCAGTGAATACTCTCTTCTCATTTAATGTCCAAAGTACTTTAGCTTCATCTTTACTATTTGGCCTTCTAAGGGGCAGTCCTGGTTGATTTCTTCTAAGATTGACCTATTTGTTCTCCTCACTGTCCAGCGTACTCTCAAAACTCTCTTCCAACAGCACATTTCAAAGGCATCTATTCTTCTGCGCTTAACTTTCCTAATGGTCCAGCTCTCACAACCATACATTACCACCGGGAATACCATTGCTTTGACTATGCAAATTTTTGTTTGCAATGTGATGTCTCTACTGTTGTCTTGTCGCTCCTGGAAGTGGAAGTAAAACATGCCAGGAAGGACGCGTTTTACTTCTGCTTCCAGGAGCGACAATGGCGGCATGGGTCAGATGAATTAGTGTTGAGGGCCGGATCTGGCCCATGGGCTGTAGTTTGGGCACCCCTGGTTTAAGTAGGGAAAATGGCAGTTTAAAATCGATCTCATCCTGTTGCAAAACAGATTGTAAGGTCCATTTTACTTCCGCTTCAGGTGGAAGGAACCACGTGAATGGCCCACTGAATCACATGACCGGCCCATGGCCTGAAAGGTTTGGGCACCCCTGGCATAGAGAATGTAAGGTTGGAGACTAAGTGATTGGAGCATACAGCTGTATCAGGAGCATATAATGTAATTTATGTATCAGCAGCATTAATTGCCTATTGTTTCTGGGCCCAATTTAAAATGTCAGTCCCTTTTAAAATGTTCCTTGTCAGAGTGGCTCTCTAGATGTTCTTGTACTACTTCCTGGATTCTTTGGGATAACTACCTGTAGCTGAAATCATATAATTGCCATGTGACAATGGAATATTCCCCCTTGCTACAGCAAGGGAAATTCTGTTAACCTTAAGACAGTTCCAGAATCCATGTTGTGCCTCTGTCCCTTGACAGACATGTAAACGCTTGTTTTCCAAGCTTCTTCTGAGTGGTATTTTCATGCTCTGTATAATCCTGCTGTTTTGATGTTTTGTGCCCTGCTACTTAGTTTTATCCAGCAAAACCTCACATAAAGAGGACCTCGCTTAGAGACTAACTCACTTAAAGAGAAGAATTTTCTCTAAATGGTCACCTCGCTTAACAACTAAAACCAACCAAAAACTTGCTTAACAACTAAATTGGGGTTTACAATTCCCCCTGACAGAAGTCACAATTGTTCACTTACAATGGTGTTTCTGTCACATGTAATTTTCTATGGCAGATTCATCGACGATCTGTTCTTGATACTAGATTCAAACGACATATTGACCGACTTTGTGCAGTAGATTAATTCCATTAATGTTAATCTTCATTTCACCCCTCATTTGGACCCCTTGACTATTCCATTTTTAGACGTTGAAGTTTACATCACAGAATCCAGGAGGGTAGTGGTCAGGTTATACATAAAGCCAACTGATAGGAATCCATATCTTAAATACACCTCCCATCATCCTCCATACATAAAAAACAACATTCCATTTGGCTTGTTCGCTAGAGCGAAGAGAAACTCAACCACCACAGCGGACTTCACTCGCTCTGCCCACACCATTCAGCATAAGCTTACACAGAGAGGATATCCACAACACATTACTGACACAGCCCTGCAGAAAATTCAGGACACACCCAGAAAGAAATTATTTGAAAGAAACCAACGGGAAGGTGGGGGGGAGATAACATCATTCGATATTCCTTTGAATTTTCACCAGCCACTTCGGAAATTAAGAAAATTATATACAGGCATTGACACTGTGCCAAATTTGCAACTGTGCCAGTTTCTCATTTGCTATTTGATCGGTTAGATCCGACCAGGGTGGAGGATAAGGGGACGAATGTAGAGATGAGAAGCACCAAAGTTTTCACAGTAGGGGATCCGGTGCATTGCAGGAACTATGCGGCCACTGGTCCAACATGGGTCCCAGGGGTTGTGATCGAACAGACGGGGCCAGTGTCCTATAAACAATCAATCTCATCCTGTTGCAAAACAGAGTGTAAGGTCCATTTTACTTCTGCTTCAGGTGGAAGGAACCACGTGAATGGCCCACTGAATCACATGACCGGCCCATGGCCTGAAAGGTTTGGGCACCCCTGGCATAGAGAATGTAAGGTTGGAGACTAAGTGATTGGAGCATACAGCTGTATCAGGAGCATATAATGTAATTTATGTATCAGCAGCATTAATTGCCTATTGTTTCTGCCCCAATTTAAAATGTCAGTCCCTTTTAAAATGTTCCTTGTCAGAGTGGCTCTCTAGATGTTCTTGTACTACTTCCTGGATTCTTTGGGATAACTACCTGTAGCTGAAATCATATAATTGGCATGTGACAATGGAATATTCCCCCTTGCTACAGCAAGGGAAACTCTGTTGACCTTAAGACAGTTCCAGAATCCATGTTGTGCCTCTGTCCCTTGACAGACATGTAAACGCTTGTTTTCCAAGCTTCTTCTGAGTGGTATTTTCATGCTCTGTATAATCCTGCTGTTTTGATGTTTTGTGCCCTGCTACTTAGTTTTATCCAGCAAAACCTCACATAAAGAGGACCTCGCTTAGAGACTAACTCACTTAAAGAGCAGAATTTTCTCTAAATGGTCATCTCGCTTAACAACCAAAACCAACCAAAAACTTGCTTAACAACTAAATTGGGGTTTACAATTCCCCCTGACAGAAGTCACAATTGTTCACTTACAATGGTGTTTCTGTCACATGTAATTTTCTATGGCAGATTCATCGACGATCTGTTCTTGATACTAGATTCCAACAACATATTGACCGACTTTGTGCAGTAGATTAATTCCATTAATGTTAATCTTCATTTCACCCCTCATTTGGACCCCTTGACTATTCCATTTTTAGACGTTGAAGTTTACATCACAGAATCCAGGAGGGTAGTGGTCAGGTTATACAAAAAGCCAACTGATAGGAATCCATATCTTAAATACACCTCCCATCATCCTCCATACATAAAAAACAACATTCCATTTGGCTTGTTCGCTAGAGCGAAGAGAAACTCAACCACCACAGCGGACTTCACTCGCTCCGCCCACACCATTCAGCATAAGCTTACACAGAGAGGATATCCACAACACATTACTGACACAGCCCTGCAGAAAATTCAGGACACCCCAGAAAGAAATTATTTGAAAGAAACCAACGGGGGTGGGTGGGGGGGAGATAACATCATTCGATATTCCTTTGAATTTTCACCAGCCGCTTCGGAAATTAAGAAAATTATATGCAGGCATTGGCACTTGGTAAATGAGCTACCAGGCTGTGGAGACAGGCCAGTTTTGGGGTTTAGGAAAACCAAATCTATTAGTAATTTGTTAATACGCTTGGACCACACATAGCCTGGGATCCCATGATCCAGCATAAAAAGTTTCCAACAGGACACTATAAGTGTCATTCTTGTGTTGCATGTCAGTTCTGTTGGGAGACCAAAGAAGTTCCCATCCCTGAAAGGAACTACTCTTTTTCGTTGAGATCCCTTACAAATTGTGCCAGCAAACATGTAATTTATCTATGGGAGTGTCCATGTCCTAAACGTTACATCGGGCTTACCAATTGGGCTCTGAAAGTTCGGATATCGGAACATCGCAGTAAAATTCGGCGGCAGGTAGCAGAAGCTCCATTGGTCAATCATTACATTGAGCAGGCTCATTCAGAGAATGATTTTTAATTTTTAGCGCTAGAAATGATAAGACCTAAGCAGTATGAGAAAATCGACATAAACAAGAGGCTTGGGCAATGAGAGGCTTTTTACATCCATTTGTTCGATACAATGTACCCCAAGGGGTTAAATCAGGAATTTGAATTGTCATCTTTTTTGTAAGTGTGGAGAACGATAGCAGTCGGTTCTAAGTATTGGCTACCCCATTCGCGAGAGTCAGTTTTCACCAACTTTCAATACACCTGTGTAGCGTTAAACTACTATAAAGGAAGTGTTCTTTGCTTAACTATTAACGTCTGTATGCACCTTAAATGAGTGAATGGAGGCGAGGATGCAATAAGAATATACTTCCCTAAAATTAAATAGGTAAGCTACTGTACGGTTATATTTAAGAGGAACAGGAGCATTTCAGAATAATAATAAGTATGTTTTTAGTCATGGATGAATATAATTGAAATATGTTAATTTTTTATATTGTTTTTATATTGATATTATGTTATCAGCTCCTTACGTGATACCGTATTTTACATATTGTCTACATTGTTTTGTAATCCTTTTCATGTAGATTTCCTGAAGAAGGAACAGAAAGTTTGGAAAAGTCAAATTAACTAGTATCGACTTTGCAACAGCTGTCTTTAGTGAACAAATTGATTTGGTCAAGTTAGTTAACCTGCAGTGGAATTATTTTTGTTGATCTTTGAAGCATATAAGAAACAGTAAAGGAATTTAAGAACTTATATTTCAAAAAAAGGAATTTTTTTGTACTATTCTTCGTCTCAAACAAATACTCTCCAGTGCAAACACCGTTTCATCCTAATTCTTCATTCTACTTTTGTAGTGTCCTATAAACAAGTACGGGCTTACTCTGGAGGAGGCACGCCGACCAACTCAGGCATCGGGTCTCGGATGTCCAGGGAGAGGAAAGCCAGGATGAGTCAACGTTAGGGTCCTCCCCCACCCACGGATTCCAAGGGGGAGACACAGAGGACCTCCCATGAGGGGACCATTACAGAGACACAAAGTACCTCCTTCTGCAGGAGGATCCTTATATCAATCCCTTCCCCAAAAATGTGAGGTCGAATCCCTGTCCTTTGTACCCCCCGGGGGAACAGGGAGATAGCACAGACCCCATCACAGACCCTGAGAGTTCAGTTTTTGGTTTGCAGGCTCGGGGGGGTTGTGACATGTTCCCCCACCCATCCAAGTGAGAAGCGGTCTTTGGTCTCTACCCCTGCTCCCAGAGATGCGAGGCAACTGGCTGTTGAGTTGCCTGCCACTCCGAGTACTAGGCGAGGCTGTGTGCTAAGGTACTCATCTTCATTTCCAACTTTTGGGTTTGGGCGGACCCCTGTCCCTACGGGTACCAGACGGAGTTTTAAGTTACAATCTTCCCTTCCAGGTTCCCCTTCTGAATCGGAGCAGAGTTTCCAACACACAGCTAATGAATCTCGTTTTCCCATTGCAGGGAGAGAACCTGCGGAGCTCGGACAACCTAATTCCCCTGAGCTCAACCAAGCTGCAACACGGCCCAAACGAACATGTGGGCCACCACAATGGTTAAGGGACTTCGTCCCATCCTAGGGGGGAGGCATGTTGTGTATGGAGTTCCGTACCTTTAAGAATGTAACTGTGAATGATTACAATGTAACTCATTGTAGAACAGCTGATATCATATGCAGTTCAGCTGCCTCTAGAGGATTTCGAGAGGCAGCTGCAAGCGCTCAGATCACATGGTACAAAACAACCAACCATAGGTTTCCGCGGGAATGATTCCCACCTCAGGTAACTCCTTGTAAAGTATACCATACGTCTTGATGACATCACGGATACAACAGCCAATGGTCAACTGTGTAGCTAAATTCGAATGTACTGTGCCATATATAAGGAGCTGCACCTCTGCCATTACCTCATGTTCAGATTGCATACCATGCAATAAAGATGTGTTTGGCTTTGTAATGCTGCCTATTGTGTATCAATCTGCAAACATCAAAGGTACCTAACCTTCCCAGTACAGGTAGAAAGGCCCGGGGTCCCCCCTTCTTCACCTCATCAGCACTGAAAGGCTGCAGGGCCATTAGGGCCACAGTGCTCGGACAAGGTCATCACTGATGTCCAGCTGAGCGACATTTCCTCCCCTGGAGGAAACCGCAGCATCGGTTACTGGAGTGCTGACTCTGGGTGCCTATCCAGGAATCATTGCACAAGTTTGGTGTTCAGAAACTGGAGGCGACAACCAGCGTAGTGAAATACAGCTCTTTTATTTCTGGGGTCTGAACACAACTTGGAGGGGAACAACAGGGACTGATATACACATTTAACTTGATACAAAACAGC
Source organism: Bradypodion pumilum (assembly GCA_035047305.1). Classification (NCBI taxonomy): domain Eukaryota; kingdom Metazoa; phylum Chordata; class Lepidosauria; order Squamata; family Chamaeleonidae; genus Bradypodion; species Bradypodion pumilum. Next base: position 83,008,017 of record JAWDJD010000006.1, read on the forward strand.
GGGGGGAAAGACTATTGGATGATTAGAACGTATGTTACAAGAACGTATGTTATAATCATTGTGATTATTGGGGTGTTGGGGTCCTTTTTGTAGGGTTCCTCTGTGTACTCTTGCCATCTTTTCTTAATCTCTTGTGCATCAGCTAACTCCTTGCCATTTCTGTCTCTTATCATGGTCATTTTCGCTTTAAATGTTCCCTTGATTTCCCCAATTTTTTTGAAAAAACCTCTAGTCCTATTACTTATGTTGTTTTCCTCTATTCATTTGCACTGTTCACTTAGGAAGGTTTCTTTATCTCTCCTTGCTTTTCTTTGAAATTCTGTATTCAATTGATTGGATTTTTTCCTTTCTCCTTTGCCTTTTACGTTCCTTCTTTCCTCTGCTTTTTTAAGAGCCTCCTCAGACAACCACTTTTCTTTTGGTATGGTTTTCCTTGCTGCCTCCTGTATGACGTCCCGCACCCCTATCCATAATTCTTCTGGCTTTCTGTCTATCAAGTCTAAACCATTAAATCTGTTCCACACCTCCACTGTGTATTCCTTAGGGATGTTGTCTAGGTCATACCTGTCTGGCCTAATTATTTTCCCTATTTTCTTTAGTCTAAGCCTGAATTTTGCAATCAGTAGATTGTGATTGTGTATGGAGGTTCTCCATTTTTGGCTGCAGCGTATGTAATCAATCTGGTTTCACTGTTGGCCATCTGGTGATGTCCATGTGTAAAGTCTTCTCTTGTGTTGCTGGAAGATGGTGTTTGCTATGACCAATGTGTTATCTTGGCAGAACTCTATTAATAAACTTTCCCCTGCTTTATTCTGTGTTCCAAGACCAAACTTGCCTGTTATTCCATTTACTTTTTGATTTCCTACTTTGGCATTCCAATTTCCTATAATGATATGGACATCATTTTTGGTGTCAGTTCTATGAGATGCTGTAATTCCTCATAAAACTGGTAAACTGTGAACTCATCTGCACCTGTGGTTGGTGCATATACATGGATTACAGTAATAGTGAATGGTTTGCCCTGGATTTTGACAGAGATCATTCTGTCATTTTAAAGATTTTATCCCATTACTGCTTTTCTCACTCTTTTATTGACTATTATGACTATTCCGTTTCTTCTAAGGCTTTCTTGTCCACAGTAGTAAATATGATACTCTGCAATTTTGCTGACATGTTTAGCAGCAAATGCATAAATGATATATATAAATTTTCATTTCAACCATCTACCATAGGCATGATAGCAATACCAGGAAAATCCACAAGAATATCCCTTTGAGACATAAAATTTCAGGATTCTGGATGGCTGATTATTACAATTGGTCCCCCATCACTACAGAGTCAATTAGAAACAACCAGGTCCAAACCAATCAGATCTGTCTATGACAGTGGGGTCACTGCTGGCTTCCCATTCCCAGATAATTATTTCTCTCTCCAAAGTATGATCCAAAGTATGTCATGCCCCATGCTAAATATATTTTGTATTTTACTTGTTCCAGTTGAATGTATTCTACTGTTTCTAGGGGAAACTGCTATTCTAAACACAGCTATTAGGATTTTTTTTTTTTGAAGTGGTAGCCATGTTAGTCTGTGCAAGCTTATCAGAGAGTAAATAAAACAACAAAAAAGACAAAAAGGTTTTGGCACCTTAAAGACTAATTCCTGTATTTAAATGGGAGGTTTTGTGGATCAAGTCCACTCGTACCTGTGTATAAATTGAAGCCATGAGGTTTTACTCTTATTTCTGTTGAAGTGGACTTCATCCACAAAAGCTCACATTTAAATACAGGAGTTAGTATTTAAAGTGCCACGAGGTTTTTGTCTTTTTTGTGGTTTGGTTTTATTTACTCTCTGATAAGCTATTAGGATGTAAGTACCATTCTGCTGTTTGGAATTTGGAGAAAATATTCTTGAAACTGCACTGGAAACTGTAAATAGGTCATAGCAAAAAGGCCTCATCCTGCCAACTAGTGATACAAGCAAGAAATAGGCCTGTTTCAATTCACAGGAGAATTCCTCAAATAAGAATCAGATGTTTCATAATGCAATACTCAAGGTGTGACATCATTGACATTTTCAGACCCTGCATCATCTTCATCTGGACTAAAAGCCTGAAGCAAAAGTGTAAGTACAGTAATACCTCCACTTCGTACAACATAGAATTCATACAACATCACCTAATTCCTTGAAAAAAGTTGCTTCATACAAAGTCGCTGCAACTTTGTATGAGGCATTGTGGTTTTTCCCAGGTTGCATTGTGCCTGGGCAGTAAAAAAAGGCAGGACACATGTGTGCATTGCTCTTGTGGGTTTTGCATGAGGCAAAGAGTGTTTAGGAGTGGTTTTGAGCGTGATCTTGGATTTTTTTGAATTTTTTTGTCAGAACTTTTAGAAGCATTCCTGGAATTTTTGCAGCATTCTTCAGATTCTTGGACAATCAGGGTTGTTTGACATGTTTTTGTAATGTATTTAGCCTTTAGACAATGAGTTCTTAAAGTTCTGTCAGTTTCCTGTCTGTTTCCTTGACTTTGCCCTGAAGTCTGTGCTGTTACAGTACAATGTATCTCTATGGAAATGAATGGAAATGACGTTGTATGAGGCATCGTGGCAAGGATTTGGATGTTGTATGAGGCATCGCGGCTAGGATTTTGCATGCCTCATACAAAGTCCAAATCCGTATAAAGTCCAAACTTGTGGAACCAAGTTTGGACGTTGTATGAGGTATCACTGTACAGGAAACATACGTGGTAAGCAAGTATGCTTTATGACACTGTACACCACCGTTTCACCATGTGATTTTGAAACCTTAGCTTCCAAATCCCTGGCTTCTTAGAACTTCAGCTAGCATAAAATTGCTTTAACCATCATCTTGAACTGGCAAGTTTCAAAAATCATTCAATTGCTATAAAACTGAAAAGGAAACTGGTTTGTGTCTCTATAGATTAGAAATGATTGTGTCAAAGGACTGTAGAAAATGGTATCTTATCTCTCAGTAATGAGGTTTGAAATATTGGGGAGGAAAATTATAATAATTTATCTTTTTTACTATGGAATTAATCATTAACAGATAGAGAGGTGCATTTATAGAGGGATGCATTTTTTTAAAAGCAGTACGAAGTATCTGGGACTAGTAGTTAATCTTATCACTATCATTAATAGAAGTGGCTTATGAATGAAAGCGGACTGAGACAATGATTAATGATTGTGTGAATCTTAGGTGACTCACTGATTAGAATTAAAATCCATTTGCTTTACAATCCTATGCATGTTTACTAAGAATTAAGCACTTTATTTAATGAAGTTTACTCTTAGGTAAGTGTGTATGGGGTAGGGTTACAGTTGCGAGCCACTATGTTAAATAGGCTCATTTATTTATTCATTCATTCATTCATTTAAAATGTGTATACCTTGCCTTTCTCCTCCAAAAAGACCCAAGGGGAAAAATACTAAAAACTTAATTTTAATACATCAGCAAACCCTATTTTTGAGAACTACCTCTTAGGGAGCCAATTACTGAGGAAAAACCTCACAGAAGAGAAAGGTATTTGCCCACTTGCAGCTGGGGTCAGTCTGGCCTTTCTTCAGTCGTGGGATTCAGCAGGTTCATCCCAGGTCACTAGAACCGGTAGTAGAAATTCTGGCTGCCACCACCCATCCAAGTTTTGGAATAACGTAGGGCTTTCCCCCTGGCCACATCCACCATACCACGTCCACAAAGTAGGTAGTAAAAAAAATTGAATCCTGCCACTGCCTCTCTTGGGAGGAAATTCCACAGCTTTGGGAAGAGTAACAGAGAAGATTCCCTCTCATGACCTCGCCTGTGAGGGTGGTAGGGCAGGAAGAAAGGCCTCCTCTATTGATTTTTAAAACATGCCAAACAAATGGTTTAACAAATCATGAAGGATTATTACTAGCTGCCTGACACCTACTCCCATGGAAAATGTCTATTATATTTGGCTGGCATTGCCCCTCCAGAAGTATGTCAAGAGATGCTAACAAATAATGAATGTAATAGGGCAATACAGCACTAAGCCCATCCACTTCATGAACACCAACCCTCTAGATTGGGGTCCCCAACATTTTGTGGAAACGGACTGGTTTCATGCTAAATCATTTTTCCAGAGACTGGTTAGCCCAAAAACAAGGAGGAGGGGCCCACCCACCGGCCAGCCACACCGTTCGACTCAGGGAGTTAGGTATCAAACTGCACATAGGCGAAGGATGGAACCACACCATAGTTAAGCAACATGGAGGAGGGGCCCGGCCACCTGCCTATCTGCTGTGTATGAAGCCTGTGCTCTCGCTCCGTTTGCCGGGCAGACCTGGTGGAGCATGTTGAGGGCAGAAGGCTGCCATCGGGGATCTCAGTGCCGCCCACTCCCACAGCCCAATTCAGGACTGCCTGTGACCCGGTATCAGTCCACAGCCCGGTGGTTGGGGACCATACCTTTCAAGTTTCAGGAAATTTCTGTCAAACCCCCATATTTTACACTCTTTCCCGCTATCATCCCATACTGTTGTTGTTGTTCAGTCGCACAGTCGATTCCGACCCTTTGCGACCCTATGGACCATCGTTCTCCAGGCGCCTCTGTCCTCCACCATCCCCCTCAGTCCTCCCAGTTCTGTGCCCATTGTGTCTACAATACCATCTATCCATCTCATCCTTGGCCTCCCCCTTCTTCTTTTGCCCTCCACCTTTCCCAACATCACGGCCTTCTCAAGTGAATCCTCCCTTCTCATTTGATGCCCAAAGTACTTTAGCCTCATCTTTACTATTTGACCTTCCAATGAGCAGTCAGTGTTGATTTCTTCTAAGATTGACCTATTTGTTCTCCTCGCTGTCCAAGGTACCCTCAAAACTCTCCTCCAACACCACATTTCAAAGGCATCTATTCTTCTGCGTTCAGCTTTCCTAATTGTCCAGCTCTCACATCCGTACATTACCACTGGGAATACCATTGCTTTGACTATTCTAATTTTTGTTTTCAAGGTGATGTCTCTGCTTTTCACTATGTTCCCCAGGTTTCTCATGGCTTGTCTCCCTAGAATCAGCCGCCTCTTTATTTCATGGCTGCAATCTCCATCTGCAGTGATCTTAGATCCTAAGAAGGTAAAATCTGTCACTGCTTCTACTTCTTCCCCGTCTATTTTCCAGGAACTGATCGGGCCTGTTGCCATTATCTTGGTTTTCTTGATATTGAGTCTCAAGCCAGCTTTTGCACTCTCTTCCTTCACACCGATCAAGAGATTCTTTAGGTCTTCCTCACTTTCTGCCATTAGGGTGGTGTCGTCTGCATATCTCAGATTGTTGATGTTTCTCCCAGCAATTTTGATCCCATATTGTGATTCCTCCATCCCTGCATTGCGCATTATGTGCTCTGTGTATAAGTTGAATAAGCAGGGTGACAGAATGCAGCCTTGTCTTACTCCTTTTCCTATTCCAAACCACTCTGTCATTCCGTGTTCTGTCCTAACTGTTGCTTCTTGGTTCATGTACAGATTTCTCAGGAGGCATATGAGGTGCTCTGGTATTCCCATCTCTTTAATCACTTGCCACATCTTGTTGTGATCCACACAATCAAATGCCTTAGTGTAGTCAATAAAGCAAAAATAAACTTGTTTCTGGTATTCCTTTGTTTTCTCCATGATCCAACGTATGTTGGCAATGTGGTCTCTAGTCCCCCTGCCTCTTCTGAAACCAGCCTGCACCTCTGGTAATTCTCTTTCCACATGCTGCTGAAGTCTATCCTGTATTATCTTGAGCATCACCTTGCTGGCGTGTGGGATGAGCGCAATTGTTCGATAATTTGAACATTCTTTGGCATTGCCCTTTTTTGGGATTGGAACATATACTGATCTTTTCCAGTCCTGTGGCCACTGTTTTGTTTTCCAAATCTGCTGGCATATTGAATGCAGTAATTTGATGCCATCATCTTTTAGAGCTTTGAAAAATTCAACTGGGATACCATCATCTCCACTAGCTTTGTTGTTTGCAGTGCTCTTTAGGGCCTTTCTGACTTCACTCTCCAGGATGTCTGGCTCAGGTTCAATTTCTTCATCATTGTGACTATCAGGAGTGTTGAGTTCCTTTTTGTAGAGTTCCTCTGTGTACCGAATGCATATCCGGTGCCGGTAGTCAGCCATCTGCTGGCCAGGTTACACGGGGGGAAATGTTTCGCTAAGCTCGACTTAGCACAGGCTTACCAGCAGCTCACGGTTTCTCCTGCCGCAGCTGCTGCGCAGACCATAGTCACCCATAAGGGGGCGTTCCAGGTGACGCGCCTCCAATTCGGCGTGAATTCGGCGCCAGGAATTTTCCAGTCACTCGTGGAACGCCTCCTGAAGGGACTGGAGGGGGTGTTGCCTTATTTTGATGACGTGTTAATAACAGGGGGGAGTCGGGCTGAATTGGCCAAGAGGTTGGGGAAGGTCCTGACGATTTTCGAAAAGGCGGGGCTCAGGTTGCGAAAGGACAAGTGCGTCTTCTTCGCAACCGAGGTTGAATTCCTAGGGTTTTGTGTAACTCCTGAGGGGATAAAACCGTCCAAGTCTAAGGTGGCAGCCATAAAGAAAGCCCCCCGCCCCACCTCCAAGCCCGAGTTGCAGTCATTCCTAGGGCTGCTCAACTTTTACCACTCCTTCCTTCCCCGGAAGGCAGCGGTGGCCGAACCGCTACACAGGCTGCTTAAGAAAGACCAGGCATGGAAGTGGGGCGATGACCAAGAAAGGGCATTTAGTGAGCTGAAAAGCCTCCTGGCATCCGACGCCATACTGACCCACTTCGACCCCAAACGCCCAGTAGTTCTGATCTGTGATGCGTCTCCAGTGGGGGTGGGGGCAGTGCTGTGCCACGTGTTGGAGAACGGAAGGGAGGCCCCGATAGCATTTTACTCCAGGTCCCTGTCCCAGAGAGAAACTACGCACAGACGGACAGGGAGGCATTAGCGATAGTCTCGGGGACGAAAAAATTTCACGATTTTCTGTATGGCCGGCCATTCACCATTGTGACGGACCACAAGCCCCTGCTAGGCATTTTTACCGCGGATAAGCCCACTCCTCAAATCCTGTCCCCAAGGATGCTCAGGTGGGCCATTTTTCTCAACGCGTATCAGCACGCGTTGGTCTACCGGCCCGGGAAAGAAATCAGCCATGCGGACGCTCTATCTAGGTCTCCCCTTCCCCTAACGCCCAGCCAGGTGAGCATGGGGGAGCGGGACCATCAGGTTCTCATGATAGAGGTGCTGGATTCGCCCCCCGTAGTGCCCGCCGACATTGCCAAAGCGACAGAGAAAGACAAAACGTTAGCGACAGTAAGCTCCTGGCTACAGAAAGGGTGGCCCGCATCCTCCCCAGCGGAGGAGTTCGCTCCGTTTTTCAGAAAAAAGCTAGAACTGTCCCTAGAGAGGGGGTGTCTCTTGTGGGGGCAGCGGGTGGTGATTCCCACTTCCCTTCGGCCGCGGGTGCTCAAATTACTTCACGTCAGCCACCCCGGCATCGTGCGATCCAAGGCGCTGGCCCGGAGTTACTTCTGGTGGCCCCAGCTAGACGCCGACATTGAGCACATGGTCGGCACTTGTGAGAGTTGCCAATGCTCCAGACCGGAGGAGGCCCGCCTTCCCCACAGGGAATGGGACGCGGCTAAGGAGCCGTGGTCCCGGGTGCACATTGATTTCGCGGGCCCGTTCAGAGGCACCCTGTTCCTCCTTGTAGTGGACGCTTTCTCCAAATGGTTGGAGGTAATCCCGGTCACGAGCACCTCCTCGGCCCAGACCATTAGACATTTGCGGAGGCTCTTTTCCACGTTCGGCATACCCGACACGTTAATTAGCGACAACGCCAGTTGTTTCACGTCCTCCGAGTTTAAGGCATTCATGGAAATTAACGCAGTTAGGCATATCACCTCCGCCCCTTTCCACCCGGCCACCAACGGCCAAGTAGAGCGCCTCGTCCGCACCACGAAGGACGCGTTGCGGCGCATGGGCCCAGGAGATTTGAACCTACAAGTGTGTCAGTTTCTGCTAGGGTACAGGGTGACCCCGTTGGCGTCAGGATACTCCCCCGCAGAGCTCTTAATGCGCAGGAAGCTGACCACCATCCTTACTAGGCTAGACCCCACGAGGGTAGAGGACAAGGGGAGGAACATTGGGCTAGAGGCTACGAAGAGTTTTAGTGTAGGCGCCCCCGTGCATTGCAGGAATTACGCCAGCACGGGCCCAGCCTGGGTTCGGGGCGTAGTTGTAGAGCAGACCGGCCCTGTGTCGTACCGCGTAGAAACCAGCACAGGGCTCCTGTGGAGGCGGCACGCGGACCAGCTCCGTCGCAGGGTCTCCGATGAGCAGGGCGCTGATCAGGCAGGAAATAAGTCAGCGTTAGGGTTCTCCCCCACCCGTTCAGCCCAAGGGGGAGGAAAGGGGGACCGTGGGCCCCCACCAAGGGGGGAGGAGGATGTCCTCATAGATACCCTGGGGGATCTTTCCGGGGAGGAGGAACCCGACCCCATACATATCTCGCGGAAAGTCCCCACAAATGCGGGTACCCCTACCAAGTTAGATTTTGATTTCCAGAACCGGGGGGGTTTCGGAGTGGTCCCCCACCCGTCCAAGCGAGAAGAGGGGTTTTTCGTTAGCCCCAACGGCCCCCGGTTTCCCCACAATGGAGTTTTTCCCTTCCCCTAAGACCGCCAGACAGCGGCAAGCCACTAACGAGTCTCCCTCTCCCATTTCAGGACAAGGGACCAGGGAACAAAGAAGCAGTAACGCCCCCGGGGGGGCAGCCCTCTTCACGGCCCACACGCACACGCAACAAGCCATCTTGGCTGAGAGACTTCGTCTCGTCCTAGGGGGGAGGGATCTTGTGTACTGTAAAGCAGTGCCTTTAACGATGTACCTTTGCCATGTGTTATCAATGTAACCTTTCTGTGTGCAACATTATAACCTTCACCTGTATCAATGTATGCTTAATAAGGGACGCGAGCTAGTGACCACCAGAGGGCAGTAGCGAGTGTCCAGCTCTAATGGATCATAGCCACCTGAATCAGCAGCGCGGGAAGATTCCCCGCGATCTCCTCACCTGGTCAAGAAGGGCGTGACCTCTACGACGTCACGCAGGCAGCAACCAATAGTCTGTCAACGAGCCACATTCAAATGTATAGCCAGCTGTATATATTGAGCTACCCATCCGCCATTACCACTTGTTCCCCCCGGATCGTCATGCAATAAACCTGTGTTAAGCCAACCCTTCGGCTGTTGTATTGTCTTTGGTTAGACTGTAATTAGACTGGAGGCCAGCACAGGATAAGCATAGCTGTCCAGTTTCCTGTTTTGGCCTTATTTGACAGAAATTTCCCAAAACCTGACAGGCATGTTGGGGACCCCTGTTCTAGATTATTGCAGTTCCAATAGTTCCCCCATCCTCAGGTTTAAAGATAAGTGAGATATTTAAGAAGTGGATTTACTTTCCCCAGTGAGTTTTCATGGTCAAGTGCAATATCAGACCCTGATCTCCAGAATTCTAGTCCATCACTCTATCCACTACACCATACTAAGATTAAACATTGAAAAACAAAAACAACATACTTTGCTGAATAAATGAATGGTGAAGAGTGTTTCCCACCAGGACAAGATTCTGGTTGGACTTAATAGATTTTGAGGAGAAAAAGAAAAAGCAAAGAATAATCAAGTAAAATGTGGCTGCTTAATACAGGACATGTTTTCTGTGAATGTGGAGGAATTCAATTGATGTTGCATTTATGTGCATGCAATTTATGTTCTACCCACCATGTATACAAAAGAAGATCTAGTAAATGGCCAAGAATGTGCTATTGAAGTAGTCTGCTTCTGGTCAAAAACAGTGCAATTATTTTACTATTTTAGTTTGTTTTGAATGTTACCTATATTTCAATACATTCATAATTGTAAAATGCTCTAATATGAAGAAAGAAATATTCTAATATGAATTCAGGGAGGTTGCATCATAAATAGGCATAGTTATCTTTTTATTTAATTCCTAAAAAGTGGTCAGTTTTTGTGAAACTTGAACAAAAGGATACAGCAGTATCTCTCTTCAGTGACCCTTTACCTTGCACCAGTTGCCCAGAAGCACTTTCTGTTGATCAACTGTTACATCAGCAGTATCCAACACTCAAGAGAGCCCTGGGATAATTAGCCTTGAGAAATCAGCAGTGCCTTGAAGCAAATTGTTCTGGGCCTTGCTTTATTGTAGAGTATTTTCCATGACAATGCTCACTCCAGCCAGGCGTAATTTTCCTGTATAAGGTTCCTTTACTCTGAGATGTTCAAATGGAATTTTACTAGTATGAATGGTGTTCTCAAATACCGCTCTAAGCCCTTCATGTAAGGGGTGGGGCATTTTATCATGTAACTTCCTTTGAGGGTGGAGATAAAATGTTAGGATAGGCAGAAGCCAAGGGCTTGCCTCAATAAATACAGCCAAAGTTTTCTTTCCACTCCACAAGATAGTGTGATATTTTTGTGTGAACTTTACAAGACCAGAAAAATGTTGAGAAAAATCTCAATCCTCTTGGCTCTAGTTTTTCCCCTCTTTATACAAGGTAAGCATCATAAACACACAGTTTAAGGGAATGTTGTTGTTGTTAACATCGATTCAATTAACATTTACTAATATTAGATGTGTTAAAAACATGGCTCAAGTTCATTGTAATTTCAAAACAGTTATTAAGGACCACAAATAATGTCATGCCGTGATATGTACTCCATTGTTTCTTTCGTTTTTCTCAATGTTTGAGAAATTTCACTACCGTGACTTTCACTAAGATCTAATTGCAAAAAATAAATTAATTCTGTAGCTTAGGGCATAGGCAATGGGTACCCCTAGTCCTCCAATAGACTATTGGTAAATTTTTACTGCCAAGCATCTGCTGGTTAGTGGGATTTTTATTTAAAAAATTCTGAATTGAATTGAATTGAACAGACCCTGCAAAGCACCGCTTATGTTCTTAAACTAATGTGCACATTAATATTTGCTTAGCAAATTAATTGCCTGAACTGTTACATAATCCTGTTTTCATTCTTGAAATTGAAATTTCAGGTTTCTAGAGAGAGGGTATGGAAAGGGGATGTTGCCATTTCTGTGAAGGTGTTTAGTATGTGATAATGGCAAGTATATTACATGTTTAAAATGAGTTATTTAAATTTTTCCAGAGGTATCTGTTGCTCCAGTGAGTCAGGAAGCAAACACAGAGCCCAGCAAAGTGCCAATTATTGAGTCAAGCAAAGAACCCACCAGCACAGAAAATAGAATAGAACTAAGTGCTAAAACAAGCTTAAAATCAAGTGAAGAACCAAGTGTAGAATCTAGTGAAGAGCCCAAAGACCTGAGTGAAGAAACAAGTGGGGAAGGAAGTGGAGAAGGAAGTGGAGAAGGGAGCAGAGAAGGGAGCAGAGAAGAGAGTGGAGAATTCAGTGGAGAAGGAGAACCCAGTATTGAGCCAAGCACAGAACTAAGTGAAGAACCTGCAGTAGAGACAAGTGATGAACCAACTGAACAGCCAGGCACAGTGCCAAATGATGGGCATGCTCCAGAATTCAGCCTACATACTGGATACTTTTCTAGTATACTGCCACATGGGGAGACAACTGCAGAGGTGATCTTACAGCCACAATCAACTACTGAAGAAACAACCTTAGATAGTAAGTTAATTCTGTTCTTGTTCTTGTTATTGCCTTGTTTGTAATACCACCACCCTTAAAACTGGTCTATACATTATGCTTCACATGAGAATTGGTGTGGTCAATTTTCCGACACTTCATGCATTGTTTAGTATAACCATCCTCTGGAGGTGGGACTGCAAGTGTCCCCTTCATACTCGATGTCAATGGTGTTCATCAATAGGCAAGATAAACAAAAAGTAATGTTCCAGGCTCACAGGACTGACAGTTGCTATGTATCAACAAGCTCCTACACATTTGCTGAATGGATATAGTCAAATTTGAGCTCAACTCAGTTCTTTCTTCATTTTGGAAAGGCCCTCGTTATTGAGCATAGAGTCCAAGTCATAATGAAAGAGAAAGGTGACCCTTTCCAAATTATCAGATATTGTTTTCTGACATAAAGTCTGTTCCTGTTATTAATTATTCTTTTTTAGATTTATATCATATACAAATATGTTGAAAGCTTGTGTCAAATGCTCGATGGATTCTTGTGAATTCTGGAGACTCATTTTTCTATAGGGCAGAGGGCATCCCTTCCTGATTTCCAGACTCAGCAGTCCACAATCCAAATGTCAGCATGAGGAGTGCTTGTGCAAGGCATTTAAATGTTCATTAGCAGTAGCATGTCCTGAAGCTGTCACCACTTCTTCTGGCAGGGAGTTCCATAGACCAGTGATCCTTTTAAGCACACTTCTCATTTTTATGTGCCATCAAGTGGCTTCTGACTTATAGCAACCATAAGAATTAATGTGTTCCAAAAGGTCTTGCTGTTAACAGCCTTGCTAAGATCTTGCAAACTAAAATTTACAGCCTCTTGTATTGAATTAATCCATCTCTCCTTTGGTCTTATTCCTTTCTTGCTGCCTTCAAATTTTTCTACCACTATTATCTTTTTCTAGTCAGTTTTGTCTTCTCAAGGTCTCAATTTAGTTATTTGGCAGCTGATGTGCTTCATCTCACTTATTTACACAGTCTTTACATACATCAATGATAAATGCTACAATACCAAAGCTCTTTGATGGCTTTGCACTTAAGATTTGCTAAAAGGTTAATGCTTCTTATTTTATATACAACTACTTAATTGTATAATAATTATGCATACTAATTTCCTCACTCTGTGAGGAATGTGGGAATCCTGTCTGTTTTCCTACATATTGCTGAGTGTTCTTCTGAACTATTAGTGAGAGTGAAATATGGGCTATTATAACTTAGTGGGTTGGAATCCCCAGCTGCGGAGCCTGGGGTTTGGAGCATGAACCTTCTCTGTATCTCTTAGAACAGTGGTTCTTAACCTGAGTTTGATCAAACTCCAGGGGTTTGGTGAGTCAGTCTCAAGGATTTGACGGAGGTGTGTGTGTATCCATTCCATTCACGAGAAATCCTGATGTATATTTATGGCAAATTCTATGAAGGGTTCGGTGAATGCACATATGAAACTTGCAGAGTTCAGTACCTCCAAGAAGGTTAAGAACCGCTGTCCTAGAAGGAGCCACTGAAATCCCATCTCCATCCCTACTCCTAAATGTTTGTGTTCCCACTTGCTTGTGGGATATTGACACAGACGTTAGAAGAGCTGGTTGGAATGGCTCCTAAAGAATACAGGATGAGACAAACTTTATCTATATACCCTTGATTTGTGCACAGAGCAGGTTGAGAATCATCCACACAACCCTGACTTGTATCATTTATATTATGTTATGCTGAATTTATTTATTTATTAGTTAGATTTCTTCACTGCCCACTCGGCCAAGGCCGACTCAGGGCGGTTTACAATCTTTACCTATAAATCCAGACGTCAACCATTGGACTCTGGCATACATTTTTGCACCCGTCCACACTATCCTGTACCGAGCCTCCTGCACTTGCCCGAACCCAGCCCTCAGAGCGCTGCATGGTTGCCTAAGCTGGCAGTGGGGCAACAGCCCCACAAATGTGAACAAAGGGAAACAACTTCAATTCCCAACGTCCTCTGCACCATGCCACGCCTCAGCCAATCAGGCTGACAGGCACGAGCAAAAAGAACATTGGGAAATGTGGTGCACCCAAATGAAATCGAGCCACAGGAAAAAAAACGCCACACGAACGCAAACAAACCAAACAAAACTCCAAGTCCCAGCATCCTACGCACCATGAGCACTTCAGCCAATCAGGCTGAAGGGAGTGAGCGCAGAGAACGCTGAAAAAGCTGGTGTGTGAAAAATAAAATAAAAAAACACTGGCCTCCCGCAACGTGAGTGCAAGTCCGCCACAGGCGGACGCAGCGCCTCGCAGCCTCACAAACAAACACCCACAAAAAACCATGGTGAGACACCCGCCGGCCTTCTTTCCCGGAGCAATGGGGAGAAGAGGGACTCCCTCTCCTCCACGCTACCCTGCCGAAGACATGGCAAAACCACCGCCAGCCTCAAGGTAAGTTGAGCCGGGGTGGGGGAAAAACCAGCAGCAGGCAGCAGTTCGTCAGGGGAAGCACACTCCCTGGTGAATGACTGGATGCTGCCATTATACTACCGACACCACTGTTTCGAGAACTAGCACGAAACAGCGGTGGAGGTAATACAAAAGCAGCAACCAGCAATCCGCAAGGAAAAGCACCACCCCTTACGAATTGCTGCCTGCCGATCTCCAGTTAGGTAAGCCAGGAGAAAAAGGAGACAGAAAGGAGAGAACCATCGTCAGGCAGATAGCTCTTCTCTGCCTCCTTTTCACCCGACCTACCTAACAAACCTTACCAGACGAAGAGCGAGCTGACTGCCGGCTCCTCCTTTTCCCCATTACTGCATCGAAACCAAATTTCGAAGCAGCAATGGGGAAAAGAGGAACCGACAGACAAAAAAAACATGCAAAAAAACACAACAACAATAACAACAACACCAAACATTTACCCAAAACGCCAACCACCAAAATTAATAAAACACAAATAAATAATTAAAAAACACATTAACCAACAAAACTATAAACAACAAAATCCACAAAAAACACCCAAAATACCGTACTCAAACAACAAAAATACCACAAATTAAAAAATAGACATGAAAGAAATCAGAAAAATAAAAAACAACCAGAAATAAACAAAACAATTAACACATCTAAAACCCAACAAAACAATTAATACATCTAAAACCCAACAAAACAATTAATACATCTAAAACCCAACAAAACCACAAAAGAACAAATAGAAACACGAATTATCTCACCCAGCAGCTTCATGTAGATGTTAAATAGGAGAGGAGAGAGCACCGAGCCCTTAGGCACCCCATATTGGAGGGGCCTAGGGCTGGACCTTTCACTCTCCAACCACACTGACTGGGTCCAGCCCTTCAGAAATGAAGAAAACCAGGACAACACAGTGCCCTGGATCCCCAATCCCTGGAGTCATTCCAGAAGGATACTATGGTCGACAGTATCGAAAGCCACCGAGAGGTCAAGAAGAGCAAGGACGGATGGATAACCACTGTCCAACTCTCGCCAGAGATCAACGATCAGCGCCCTTACCCTCATCCCTAGGCTGGTGCCAAATACCGAACCCGGACACATTTCCGGAAGAGGAACCCCATCCTCTGGTCTCAGCCAGGTCTCAGTAATGCATGCCAGGTCGGCCTGCTCCCCCAGAATGGAGTCTTGTATTAGGGGAGCTTTATTACAAACTGACCTGGCATTCAGCAGCAGCAGCAGCATAAGGGCGGGGTCACCCTGGATCAACTGCTCAGGGCCCAGAGATGTACCCAGGGGGCTGGAATGTGGGACAGATACTAAGCATCGGTCCCTCAATCCCCGAGTGTGGCCCACCCCTCGGTACCCGCTATATCGCCCCATGCCCATCACAACCCCTATATGGGCCCCCGGAGCCTCCCCAAGTGCTCCAGACAGAGTGCCGCCGCCCCTTCCTGGCTGGCAGGACCAACTCTCCCTCCCTCCCTAACCCACTTAAAACCTACCCATTCCCTCCCACCACCACCCTTATGCAAGCAAATGGATTTGTTGGGCAGGGATGGGCCCATGCCCTGCCCTCTAGCCCCCATCCAAGGGGGTGAGGCTAAACTTCCCCAAGTCTAGCCTGAGAAGAGCAAGGGAGGGAGCAAACAGAGAGGGGCAGAGATGGAGGGGACAAGTAGCCGTCCAGCCAATTTCCGTGCAGAGTGCCGGGTGGGGTTCGCCAAGTCCCGTGGTGGCTGTAGCGGCAATGGTGTCGATGGGGAGTGGCTTTTGGGGCCGCCAAAGCACCACTAGGTGTCCTGAGTCTGGCTATCCACCTCTCCCTCCACCGGCCTCTTGCCGGGTGGAGCTCACTGAGTCCCGCAATGGTTGTAGGGGCAATGGTGGTGGCGGTGGCAGGGAGTGGGTTTTGGGGCCACCGAAGCAACCCCAGGTGTCCTATATCATGCTCCCCGCATCTCCCTCCACCGGCCGCTTGCTGGGAGGAACTCTCCGGATCCTGCGGTGGCTGTAGCGGTGATGGTGTCGGCGTCGGTGGGGAGCGGCTTTTGGGGCCGCAAAAGCAACCCCAAGTGTCTTGAGTCCTGCTCCCCGCCACTCCCTCCACTGGACGCTTGCTGGGTGGAACTCACCAGGTCCTGTGGTGGTTATAGCGGCAATGGCGGCGGCGGGTAGCGGCTTTTGGGGCCACCGAAGCAGCCCCAGGTGTCCTGAGTCCTGCTCCCCACCTCTCCCTCCACTGGCCACTTGCCAGGTGGAACTCACCAGGTCCCGCAGTGGTTGTAGTGGCGATGCCGGCAGCAGTGGTGGGGAGAAGCTTTTGGGGCTGCTTCGGCAGCCCCAGGTGTCCTGAGTCCTGCTCCCCACCTCTCCCTCCACCAGCCACTTGCTGGATGGAGCTTGCCAAGTCCCACGGTGGTTGTAGTGTCGATGACGGCGGCGGCGGCAGGGAGCGGCTTTTGGGGCTGCCGAAGCAGCGCCAGGTGTTCTGAGTCCTGCTCCCCGCCTCTCCCTCCATTGGCCACTTGCTGGGTGGAACTTGCCAGGTCCCGCAGTAGCTGTAGTAGCGATGGCAGCGGTGGAGGTGGGGAACAGCTTTTGGGGCCACCAAAGTAACCCCAGGTGTCCTGAGTCCTGTTCCCCATCTCCTCCTCCTCCAGCTGGTTGCTGGGTGAACTCTGTTGGGTCTCCCAGCCTTGGCAGTGGTGGTGACAGTGGGGGCGGGACTTTTGGGGCCACCAAAGCAAGCCCCAGGTGTTGCAGTTCTTCCTCCCCTTCCTTCTGGCCACTTACCCCTCATCTCAGCTGACCAGTGAGGGTGCCTGCCTGGCGTCCTTTGCCTCTCTCTTTCCCCCAGCCTGGAAAGGAACTCAGGGGTTTTTGAGAGGCAGCATGGTCCAGGGTGGGACTGAGACAGCAGCAGGTGTTCTGGCCACTCACCCCTCCTCTCAGCTGGCCGGTGAGGGTGCCTGCCCGGTGTCCTTTGCCTCTCTCTTTCTCTTTACCATTATACAGCTGATTCACTGGGTCTATTCTAGGTGAGATTACTAATAGGCTATAGTCTTCGTTAGCATTGACACTATCTTTGTCTTACAATAGTCTTCTGATTTTAACAATTCCAAGGGAAGCATATTTTTTTTCAGGTTAAACTTTCCACATTCAGCATCAGCTGGGCAATATTTAACTCCTTCCAGGAGCATGCTAAAGGAAGGGAGCTCTGCCAGGGAAAGAATGATAACCATGCTGGGTGACTAAAAACTTGCATACTTATTAATGTGCAAGCACTCATTAGTGATTTTTGTGGGTGTTAGTAAGGAAGAACAATGAGGTCTCACTACTTAGACAATATGTTAGCAAAAAAATGGACAAAAAAGTTATCTCAAATTCACCTGACTCCAAATTTTTGCTAACAAGGTTATACATAATGAAATATTATTTTTAAAGATAAAAATGCAAATTGTTTTGGAATAGGTAATCCAACTTTGTAATTAATAATATTGTGCCATGTATTGAAAGAAAAGTTTGAAAAATTAGTCCAATTTGGAAGATCTGTACAATTTCATTACATGATCTACTCTACAAACTTGGCTATCTTCTATAGTGTTCTGCTTTTTTTCCCTTTAGAATAAAAAGAAAATGAATCCAGAAAGAAAATTTGCACTGCTGTCCTCCTGATGACTTTGATTTGATGAAACCAACTCTACTGTAGATGTGGACACCTGAAATCTCTGTATCTTTAAAGCTAGCTGATCCTAAAGCAAATTGGATGTGTTTGTGTTTCAGTGAAACTCAACTTCTTCCACTTCACTTTGTTATTTATTAAGTGGTGACCCACCAGAAAGATCACTATTGACTTGTACCATTCATATTGTGCTAATGCTACTCTAACTTCCATCGCCCAGGGTTTGGCAGCAATGGGTTATCTGAATTTTATGCAAGAGCTTTAGCTTTTAAATAAAAAGGAATGACATTATGAATGATCATTGTTTGATTTGTTAATGTTGCCAAACACAATCAATTTCTATTCTGCTCTTTAGATCTAGATTCTAGACCTTACCTATAAGAACTTGAAAAATGTCCCAACTAATTTTAGCGAGGAGCTAGCAGCAAGAAAATACAGTACACTTCTAACTGTAGCCTTAAACCCAATTTGTAAATGAATCTGTATTATAGAGGGACAAGCCCTTAAATTCATCTGCTTCTACTTCCCACTGCAGCCTCCATTTCTGTCTAGCAAACAATGTCACATAATACTACAATCCTCCACGCAATAGACTTTAAACTTTCTGTAAATTACTAAATCCTATCCTTTTGTTTTTGTCTGAAGAAACAAAAACATTTGTTCTTTAACTTTCACAGCAAACAGTAGCAGATGAGGGTGCAGATCTCAAGAAGAGCAAGTTTGTTTTGCCTAATAAAATTAAAATATGGGAGAAAGGGGACAAATAGTGCTCAGATAACCTTCAGACCCAAACTGAACTTTACAATTGCCTGAAAGGCATTGTAGAATGCCTTTGAGCTAGATATAATCATAGCCCCAGCATTATAGATCAAAGTACAGCCATAGGCCAACAGTATAACAGAGAGGTTTAGGGCTATCTTCCTTTTACTAACATGCCACTTAAGATTCTGCATTTCAGTAGCTGAAAGCAAGCTACAAAGTAAATGGAAAGTCGGGTTTTGACTGGAGTCAGATGGCACGGTCTCATTAAAGAGTCCTTGATTTGAGTGGATGATGGCCATACAAAAGAAGGGTCAAAAGTTGGCTGTACAGTATTTGCATGTTCTTTGTGAAAGGTGAATGCTTGGAATAAATCAGAAAGCAGGTTTCAGACTGACCAGAGAAGGGAGGTGGGAATTTGGCTTTCTAAGTCAAGTGCAAGATCCACTGAAAAACACTTAGAAAGCAGAACATTTTCACAAGTGATATAAAGCGTACTTTCTGTATTATACATTCTCATTGATAACATGAATTTTCAAGACCCACAGGTTCCCACACTTTCAATGGTAAATATATTTCTTTGCCAAGGTCTGTATGGTCTGTGCACCCTGTCCCTGCGCAAAAACGCCTATCCCTTCTGATAACTTTGAGAACTTAAAAGTCTGTGCAGCAAAGTAGTACCCATTCCTCTGTTATATAAAGAATTCACTTTGATTTTGTTCTAACAATGCTCCATCATGATCTTTGTGACTCCAGAATGCTTGCTCTATTTCTGGTTATTTGCCAATTTCTTTGGCATTTGCAGATAAGAACTTGCCCCCAAGGCAATGCTGCTCTCATCTCCCAAAACTCATGTGGAGATGAATTTCAGAAGCTTTTATTTGTTATGTTTTATGTGTAAGGCACCCGGAGTCGCCTCTGCAAGGGGGTGGCAGTAGAAACGTGAGCAATAAATAAATAAATAAATAAATAAATAAATAAAAAACTGTTGTCTTTGGAGTAAAATGCCAGTGTGGAAAGGTCAAATTCCTGATGGATCAGAGTGCAGTTGGATTTTACCAGATGTTCAATCACATAAGCAGTTTGTAAATTTTGCAAGCTCTTCAACACTCATCCAGTTGTGCAATTGTGCAACCAACAAGGACGTGACTGAATGTGCAATACACAACCCCACAAAACAGCACGCACCACCACCACCTATACAATTGACCTCCATCCAATGATTCCCACAGGACTTACACTTTGACCATTAGTTGTTCTTGATAAAGCTGCTGGAAGCTGAAGGCCAAAACACTGGGAAGGCTAAACATTCTCTATCCCTCTGCAAGGCAGCTTCGTAAACTTCAAAGGGCCCAGCAGACAGGTATGTAGGAAGGCTGGTTGAGGAATCAAGGTTAGCAAAGCAAGCCTAGATCTTGCTGCGGGTCAAATAGAAGGAGGAACACTCCCAAAAACATTTTTGAAGCCCTAGGGCTGTCTCATAGAAAGACCACAGCTTAGAACAGGTGGTGTGGAGCGTTCTAGAGAAAGATACATAGGAGTACCATAACGTTGAGTCACTTCACAAACCTCCAACTTATGGCAGGATATCTCTCAATGCCATTTCCAGGGAATCCTAAACAGGTGAAGGCATTTGCTTGGGAATACCCTGTAGCAAATGGTGAGCCACTGTGTGAGACAGAATGCTGGACTGGATGGGCTGTGGCCTATTCCAGCAAGGCTGTTCTTATGTTCTTATGAACTTCTCTTGGTAATTTAATTACTCGAATGGACCTGATTACGCAGCAGGACTCCCCACCTAACATTACTTCAGGGCACTTTAAATGTCATACTTGTTCCTCTTGCCGATTTACCAAAAATACTAAGACTATAGAATCCCTGGACATTGGTTATACACACACGCTTAAGGATTTTTCCACCAGTGGAACCAGTAACATAGTCTACATGATCACGTGTCCTTGTGACAAGCATTATGTTGGTGTCACCACTAGACCGATCCGCACCCGGGTGTCGGAACACAGGTCACGGGTGTGGAGACAGGTTATGGGTGCACCTTTAGTTTCACATTATATGAACACTAATCACACAGAAGAACAACTGCAGTTCGTAGTCTTGGAAGTCATCAAACCTGTAAGTTATGAAAGGATTGACATCACAAAATGATTACTCCAAAGAGAAGCATTTTTTATTTTCAAACTCCAAACCTTGGAACCACATGGACCCAATAGCGCGCTCGACTTATCATCTTACCTATGATTACTTTACTTTTTCTGCCAGAAGTGATTAACATAATTTTCCGCACGTCATCAATTAGTCCTTAGACTTTTTAAGACATTCCATTTAGACCATTTGTTAACATCAGAGCACATAAAGAAATCACATATTGAGGCTGTTGACACACTGAAAAAGAATCTTTACTTATTTACTCATATGTACAATGAATTTTGTATTTTGATTATATTTTATGATGATGATTTGTTTCTTTTTAGATTAATAATTCCTTGAAGAAGAATTTCTATATGAAAAGCTGTATTTATCCAAGAAACGGCTTTGGAATAATTTTGAGATACATTATCTCATCCATTTGATTTATTCAACATATATTTGGATTTACAAAAGAATTGAGACTATATTTTGAAGATTAAATGAGTCATTTTAAATTTATGAGTATCCTATTTTATCTCAACAATTATTATAGAGACTATATTTTTTTTCCTGGACGGCTTTCTCATTTCCTGTAAACAGAGATGAGCACTGAACCCTAGTGTTGGATACAACTGGCTTTTGAGCAAGGGTGACCTTGACCTTTACCTGCTTTACTTCTGCTCTTTTGCCTGTTCATTTCCTTAGCAGGAGGGAAAACATCCTGATGATCCCTTTTACCCCAGCAAACAAATATAGTTTGAAATTCTACCACGGAAAAAGCAGCACTGCTGCCAGAAGAGTGGGAGTATAATGAATTTTTAAAAAATACTTTTATTTGTATCCAAAACAACGGAATAAATTGAGTTCTATAGTCCTAGAATGCCCTGATTTCAGCTTTACTTCTTCCTTTATAATTCCACATGTTCTAGAGCACACTTCTGTTTGTTGCCTCACCAGCAGCTTTTTCCATCACTCATCATCAGCAGAATGAGAACCTTTCCAGCAGACAATTACACAAGGGAATAGAATGAAACTTTTTTTCTGTATCAGAGATAAAAACACATTTTTCTAAAGTAGTTTTTCATGCTGAATTCAAAACTGCCATTGGTTTTTCCGTATCACGTTAGGTTTTTAAATCATGAGCAATGTGTCATATATTATGATATTTATTGTTTTTATTGTTTTGCTGTTACTGCTGTTACTTTGTATTTATACCGCTTTGAGTTGTCAGTAGACAAGTAAAGTGGTATCTAAGCACAATAAATAAATAAATAAATAAATAAATAAATAAATAAATAAATAAAAGCGTCACTCTTAATCATGTACGCACAGCAGCTAAGTACATTCCTCAGTATCTCAGAACAAAAGTCAAAACAGGCCTACTCTTTGAAATACATCACATAACTGTGCTAGATCAGCTGCAACGGCTTCTTCAGAAGCACTTAGAATAGGACTATCTTGTGTAAGCATCCAGCAGTAGTTGGCCATCATACTTTTGTTCCAGGAGCCTTGGTATCGACGTTCCATTAACTGAATGTCCTTGTGGAACCGTTCTCTTTGTTCATCACTCACCATTCCAAGATTTTCTGGGGGGAAATCTAGGTGAGAGTGCAAAAAGTGTATTTTTAATGACATGCGACAACTAAGTGTCTGGTATGAATGAAGAAGATTCTGAACTCCCTCTTTGTACCCAGGAGACTTGTGATTACCCAAAAAGTTTTCGACAAGCCAAACAAAAGCCTCCCAAGCTTCCAACTCTTCTGCTGAAAGAGATTGTTTAAATTATTCATCATGCAAAACAGACTTAATCTGCGGGCCTATGAAAATTCCTTCTTTTAGTTTTCCAGTGCTGATGCTGGAAAATTTCTTCACAAGGTACTGAAAACCTCTTGAGTTCGCTTTACCCATGGCCTTGACAAGATTCTTCATCAAGCCTAACTTGATATGGAGAGGAGGTAGATACATTTTGTTTGAATCAACCAGAGGCAGAAACTTGACACTCCTTGTTCCGGACGTATAGGCGTTTCTTGGTTGCCAGTTGCGTTTGACATAATGTTCTGCGGTAGACCGGCTGTCCGACAGGCACAGGAAGCAGCAGTATTTGGTGAATCCCCCTTGCATCCCCATCAACATGCCAATAACTTTTAAATCGCCACAGATGTTCCACTGGTGTATCTTAAAAGTAATAGCGTCCAACAAAGTGTTCATGTTCTTGTATGACGCTTTCAAATGGACAGAATGTGCAACTGGTATGCTTGGTTTGGAGTTACCATTGTGCAGTAAAACTGCCTTCAAGCTTCGTGAAGAATTGATGAACAGGCACCATTCAGATGGGCAGTGCACTTGTGACAAACCAGTGAAGAGTCCATTGATATCATGACAATAGCACAATGAGCCATCATGAGTAAAGAATGAAGACAAGTTATGATTTCTTTGCCTATAGTAAGTTATTTTCACACCATGTGCGAGCAAGTTCTTCTGTTTAAGTCTGGAGGCAAGAAGCTCAGCTTGATCTTTAGATAGCTTTAAATCATGTACAAGATCATTCAGTTCAGCTTGGGTAAAAGTCTTTGGTTCTGTGTCATCATCCCACAAGTAGTCTGGGTCTGATGTTTCTGAAACGTGGCCAGTGGCTTCACCGCATTTCTGATCACCTTCTACAGAAGCAAGACCATCATCTGGTGGTAATGGAACGGACAAGGGATTATCATGGAGAACAGGCTTAATTGCTGAATCAAGGCTAGGATATAAAATTTTGTGCTTCGTTTTAGCTGAAAATCCAGTTGTATTAACCCGACAAAAATAGCAGTCGTTAATATGGTCTCGCGGTTCCCTCCACACCATTGGGATGGCAAAAGGCATTGATGTCCTTCGTAGATTCAATCAGTTGCGTAGGCCACTGGAACAGCTGGTGGACATGATATGTAGAGCCCAGGGTTTATCCTGGTCACCTAATGGACAGCCAAAGTACAACATGTGCATCTTTTTAAGATCTCCAGTAATTGGGCGATGTTGTGCTGACGATGTAAATGATCCACACACATAACAAAAACTATCAGGTTCGTTGCTGCAGTGCCTAGGCATGATTCCACCAGAATATAGAGGAAAGCAGATTTAATTAAACACAGTTTGTCTTAGATAGCTTCAAAAGGCTGTTATTTACAGCCAGGTCTAACCGTGCAATACCCCATAGGGCAATAACTGCCATTGCCGAGACAACCAGTTACACTGTCAGCACTGAGCACGAACTAACACAGCAAGGCTTATAGTAAAGCCATCTTTACCTATACCTTTAACGGTTGGAATCCGGCAAAGGCTCCCGCACCCATCGCTACTATCCCGTACCGAGCTGCCCACACTTGCCTTTACCCGGCACGACCATCGCCACAAGGGTCCGGCAGTTTATTTATTTATTATTTCGATTTCTATACCGCCCACTTGGCCAAGGCCAACTCAGGGCGGTTCACAGTCATAATAAAAACATGATTAAAAACTGCTTTAAAAACTACCCTCCCCCTAAAAAAGGGTGCAGGGACCGAAGGGGCCAGAATTTCACTATACCAGCCACCCAACAGAAGTCACCCTTCCACCTGCACCCCATACTTGGCCTGCCAGCCAGGTTTTAAGTTCTTTTCTGAAGGGCAGCAATTCCATCTGGAGACGTAGCTCTGTTGGAAAGAGGTTCCAGAGAGCCGGTACGGACATGGAAAAGGCCCTCCTCCTTGTGCTAGAGGCGAGCCCCTCTAGCGGATGGTACAATAAGAGAGCCCCTCCAGTCCGCCTTGGTTGGACGGACAGACCACCCCACAAATGCAAACAAAATAAAACAAGTTCAAGTCCCAACTCCTCTGTGCCGCACCGCCTCTCAGCCAATCAGGCTGACAGGCGAGAGCAGGGAGAACGTTGGGAAAGCCGGCACGCCCAATACAAAACGAGCCACAGGGGAAAAAAGCCGCCGCATGAACGCGAACAAAAGAAACAAAACTTCAAGTCCCAGCGTCCTCCGCGCCGTGACCACTTCAGCCAATCAGGCTGAAGGGCGCGAGCACGCATGTGAAAAATAAAATAAAATAACACCTCCTGCAATGGGAATGGCAAGGCCGCCGCAGGCGGACGCAGCACCTCACAGCCTCGCTAACCCAAACCCACAAAAAATGACGGTGAGACAACCGCCGGCCTTCTTTTCTGGAGCAACGGGGAAAAGAAGGACTCCCTGTCCTCCACGCTATCCCGCCAAAGACATGGCAAAATCACTGCCAGCCTCATGGTAAGTTGAGCTGGGGTGGGGAAAAAAAGCAGCAGGCAGCAATTCATCAGGGGAAGCACCCTCCCTGGCAAATGACTGGATGCTGCCTTTGTACTACCCCCACCACTGTTTCAAAAACTAGCACAAAACAGTGGTGGAGGTAATAGAAAAGCAGCAGCCAGCAATCCGCAAGAAAGAGCACCACCCCTTACGGATCATTGCCTGCCGATCTCTCATTAGGTAAGCCTGGGAAAAAGAAGGTCGAGAGGAGAGAACCATTGTCAAGCAGATAGCTCTTCTCTGCCTCCTTCTCCCACAACCGACCTAACAAACCTTACCAGACGAAGTGCGAGCTAACTGCTGGCTCTTGCTTTTCCCCATCGCTGCATCGAAGCCTAATTTCAAAACAGCAATGGGGAAAAGAAATAATGACAAACAGGCCATTCTTCACCCCACAAAACACAACAACAAAACAAAACAGTTAACCAGAATGCCAAGCATCAAAAATAATAAAACACAAATAAATAAACAAATAATTACAATAAACCAAGTAAACAACGCAACAAAAAACTCAACAAAAACACTCAAAATACGAAAGGTCATTGCAGATGAGCAAGGTGGATTCAGGGAAGGTTGGTCAGCACTGGACCATTGCATTGTTCTAGAACATTCCATCAACAAATACACCTCCGATACAACAGTATCGCTCTATGCTGCATTTGTGGATTTAAAATTTGCTTTTGACTCAGTCTCTAGAGAATTATTATGGAAGAAACTGGAGAAGTATAATGTTGACCCATGCCTTTTGTTTCTGATACAAGCGTTGCACGAAAACACCATTGTCAGGGTAAAATGCAGCGCTCAAGGGCATTTGTCCAATCTTATCAAGACAAGCAGAGGAGTAAGGCAGGGTTGTGTATATTTATATAAATAACATAGTAGAACACCTATATCATAGGGATTTTCATCTGCCCAAGCTAGACAATAAGCATATTCCAATTTTGCTTTACGCAGACGATGCAGTGTTGTTCTCTAGAACTCCAATTGGGCTGCGCAAGGCACTGCAAGCACTATCCTCACTGTTGTCAGAACCAGCTGGAGATTAATCTCTCTAAGACAAAAGTAATGGTATTTGCAAACAAACCCAGAATGCATGTGTGGCGCTTGAACCAACAGATAATCGAGCAGATGCAGCACTTTAGATACCTCAGGGTATTATTTCAATCCAATGGCCATAGCACCTCCACACGGTGCACCTTGCCACAAAGGCACAAAAAATTGCTGGTGCAATTCAGAATTTGTTTTGGAGAAAGGGGGGCCGAAATATTGACGCTGCCCTTAAATTATTTACGGCCAAACCACTTGCACAAATGCTCTATGGGGCCCCTCTTAGTGTGGGCACATGCATTAAGGCACTTGAGACTATCCAATCTAAATTTCTAAGGACAATCCTACAGATTCCAACTAGTATTTCCAATGCAGCTGTGAGACTAGAAACTGGTGTATATACAGTTTAGGTGAAGATACTGATTGGCGCAGCAATGTATTGGTTAAAACTTTTATTCTATCCTACTGGCCTACTCTATCTAATGCAGTCTAAAACTAGCGTTGCCACATGGATTTCTACCTTGGAAGGGGTTTTGGAATCGTATGGCCTCTCCAAGCAATATGTTACCTCCCTTGAGCATACCCGTGCCAGGGAGATAATTAAACAAAAGATCCAGGATATACATCGTCAACTGGACTTAAGCATACTAATCAACCCATTGTTTGACCGTCCGCTTTTAAATAGTGTTAGGCCTGCAGTTTATCTACTCTGAGTGATCTGAACCATAGGCGATCTTTCACTCTTTTTCACTTTAATATGTTACCCTCGGCCTTTAGAGAGGGACTCTTTAAGAAAACCCCAATACATGAATGCATCTGTCTGTGCCAGCTTAATAAGGTTGAGAAATCAGAGCACATACTTTTGGAGTGTCCACTATATGATAGACTCAGAAAGGAGCTTTTTGCTGCATTCCCTCAGGTAAGGCTTAACAACAACCAAAGGTTTACAGACTCGTTGTCTGATAAGTCCAGTGATTTGACGGCCGCTGTGGACAGATTTGCGTGGAGATCAACCTGTATACGCAAAAACAGGGTGAGTATGTCCAAAAGAAAGGCCTCTGGATCTTAGGTAGGTATTACACTTTGCCCTGTATCTTTGTGTTTTATTAACCCGGATACGTACAGGTTATCAATCCGGGCTAATTCCACCGCATAGTTATTTTTAAATTAAAGGAGTGTTTTATTCAGTATTTAGTAACTCTCCTTAGGATGTTTACAATTTCAGAGTTTTAAATTGATTGTAATAATTTAATTCTGGAGTAACATGTTAATATATAACTGGAATCAAACTTTAATGTGACGAAATGGGGACTTTGAGCAAATTATATATATCGCTATCTGTTTGATTCTTGAACTGTGTGTATCTGGCCATCTGCTGTAATAAAGATTTGATTTGATGTAAAGGTTGTGCCAATGGAATTTGCAGTTTTGAGAGCACATTTAAGGGAAAGATCTTTCTCCTTTTCTAAGGTTTCAAAACATTTGACCTACAGCATGATGAATAAGGCAGTACAAATATCTAAACAGAATGATTTAAGACAGGGCTTTCCAGCCTAAGGCCTGTGGGCCGAATCCAGCCCACGGTGTCATTTTATGTGGGCCCCCCACCCCTCCAAGGGCATTTGAGAAACAAAATGGCCACCCCCTCTGAAGTTGTTGGGACAAAATGGCTGCCCCCATCGTGCAGGCAGGGCAAAATGGCCATTCAGCTCTTGAAGCTGACAGAGAATGTGATCCGGCCCCCAGTTTGAAAAGGTTGGGAACCCCTGATTTAAGATATTTTTTTAGAATAATTCAAGACCTTAAGGGAGCTTTCTAAGAAGATTCAGGATGCAGAAGTGCTCCTCTTCTGGCAAGGACAGTGATCACCCTGTTAGGCCCACAGAAAGGTCTACCATTAAATAGACACCTCCTGTACTGGTTCCACTGACAGCAGGCATCCTTTAGGTAGACCAGTGTTTCCCAACATGGGGCCCGCGCCCCACAGGGTGACTTCAATTCCCAGAAGCCTAAGCCAATACACTGCCTGATCAGTGCTTTGGGGAATTGACTTAGGCTTCTGGGAATTGAAGTCCAAAATCCAAAGGTTGGGAACCACTGAGGTAGAGTGTAAAGTTCGGTTTCACTTACCAGTGATAACTTTCGTTCTTCGAGTATATAGTTTGTGAATACACACTATTGGGGTTATGTGCCTGCACAGAACACTGATCGGAGGCTTAAAAGCTCATTGGTCAAAAGTTTTGGCGGTAAGACCGCCCACCGTACCGCCCACCCTGAGGCGCTAGTCCGCCATTTTACCTCAGTTCCATACTTAAGCCAAGCACAGGATAAACCAATTGATCTCATCCGTGCAGCTCAAGAGGGGAGGCAGGGTCCGGTAGTGTGTATTCACAAACTGTATACTCGAAGAACGAAAGTTATCACTGGTAAGTGAAACCGAACTTTCTCCTTCGTATAATTTGTGAATCCCCACTATTGGGAGATTAGCAAGCTCACACTTACTTGGTCGGTGGGCAGTCGGATGAGATGATCCCACGAAGAGTATGCTGGTCAGGTAGAATGGACCATCAAGGACGAGGCACCCTGAGCCCTCTCGCAAGGACGACACGACCAAGTCTGGCGTCTGCAGTGGCTTTGGTGTCCACCCTGTAATGTTGGACAAGTGTAAAAGGTCTAGACCAGGTGGCAGCCTTACAGATGTCCTCAAGCGGAGTGCCCTCCAAAAAGGCAATGGATGTGGCAACTGCTCTCATAGAATGCGCCCTGACATGCGGCGGAGGTGGCAACAAGGCATACTCGTAGGCCAGGTAGATGGTAGATGTAATCCATTTGGAGAACCTCTGGGCAGAGATGGGTTCACCTTTGGACTTTCCTCCATATGCAACAAATAGACACTGTGACTTCCTGAACTCCCTTGTCCTGCTGGTGTAAAACAATAAAGCTTGTTTCACATCCAGCGTGTGCCAAGTCTTTTCTTGGGCGTTGGTGGGGTTCTGGAAGAAGGTAGGCAATGAGATAGTCTGCACCATATGAAACTGGGAGACTACCTTAGGAAGGAAGGTGATGTCCGTGTGGAGCACCATGCGGTCATTGAAAAACTGAAGAAACGGTGCGTCTGCCCGCAGAGCAACCAGTTCACCAGCTCGTCGAGCAGACATGATAGCCACCAGAAATGCCGTCTTCCACGTGAGGAAACGAACATCCGCGGTAGTCATAGGCTCGAAAGGAGTCCTGGTGAGCGTGTTCAGAACGGCAGACAAAGACCATTGTGCTGTTGGAGTCCTGACTGGCGGAAAAGCGTTTCGCAATCCCTTGAGGAAACGCTTCACCATCTGGTCACGGAAGGCACCAGACGCAGGTGAACCAGCTGGAGAGTGAGCCACCACCGCTGCCAGATGGACCCGAATGGAGGTAATGCTAAGGCCAGACTCCGCCAAGTGGAGGAGGTAGGCCATGGCGTCCTGCAGTCCCACCTGTGGAGGGTACGCCTGCTGGGATGCCAGGAAGGCACAAAAATGCCTGTATTTGGAGGCATAGGACTTCCTTGTGGAAGGACGCCGTGCTAACTCCAAGATCCTGGACAGTCTGGGGTTATCCTCCACGCGGTGAGGTGGAGACTGGGCAGGTCCGAATGGCGGAGCTGGCTGTGTTCCATTTGGAGAAGAGTTGGCGATTCCAGCAGCGTGCGATACTGTGACATGTGCAACAGTAGAGGAAACCAGGGCTGACGAGGCCACGCTGGAGCAACGAGGATTGTGTTGGTCCAGTGTTGATACATCCTGGTGAGGACCTTCTGAACCAGAGGAAACTGAGGAAAGGCATAGAGGTAGTCCTGATCCCACCATTTCATGAAGGCATCGCCCTCAGAGTTCAGTCCAATGCCTGCCCTGGAACAGTACCTGTGGCATTTCCCGTTGGACTCCGACGCAAAGAGGTCGATGCTCGGAGTCCCCCAAGCCCTGCAAAGGGACTGAAACACCTCGTCGTCCAGCTCCCACTCATGGGTCGTCGAGGTGAGACGGCTGAGGTGGTCGGCCAGGACATTCAGCTTGTCATGAATGTGTACTCCAATTGGAAAGATGTGTCTTTCCAGGCACCACTCCCAAAGTTGCACAAGATAAAGCAGGATGGTGGACCTCGTCCCTCCTTGCTTGTTCAGGTATGCCACCGCCGTGGTATTGTCCGAGGCCACTTGAACCACATTGTCGGTGAGCAGAGCCTCGAAGGAACGTAGGGCCTTCCAAATGGCCAGCAGCTCCGAATAGTTGATATGGTGCACCATCTCGTGAGGCGACCAAACGTTGTTGACCGTCAGAGTCCCGCAAGCAGCCCCCCAGCCGAGGTTGCTTGCGTCGGTCAAAACCTGCAATGAAGGTTGCGGGGGGTAAAAGTTCTTCCCTGTGGCCACATTGAGGGGTGTCGTTCACCACACTAGCTGGTCCACCAGTTCTGGAGACGAAATCAGCCGTTTAGACTGGCTCTCCATGAGCGGGTCGAACTCGTGGAGGAGCCATGAATGCAGGGACTGGAACTTTAACTTGGCGTGAGGAATCACCGCTGTCGTTGAGGCCATGAGGCCTAGAAGTCTCTGTGCCTTTTTCACCCTGATAAATGGCTTGTTCCTGAATTCGGTTACCCCTTGTGCAATGTCCAGTAAGCGTTTCTGGGGGGCGAACACCCTGGTAGCTAGCGAGTCGAGTACCGCTCCAATGTACTCAACGCGCTGAGAAGGATTCAACTTTGACTTGGCAAAGTTGATTCTGAGGCCAAGACTCTCCATGAGGTGAACCGTGAACTCCGTGTCCCGAATGGACAATTAGCTGGTGGGAGAGACAATCAACCAGTCGTCGATGTACGGGAAGACCCTGATCCCCTTCTGACGGAGAAAGGCAGCCCCGGAGCCATGCACTTGGTGAAGACTCTCGGCGCTGTAGCCAGACCGAACGGTAGGCACCGGTACTGGTACACAGAGTTTCCCATTCTGAACCGGAGGAACCGTCTGTGATCCTCGAGGATGCTGATGTGGAAGTAAGCGTCCTTGAGGTCTATCACTGTGAACCAGTCCCCCTTGTTGATAAGAGGACGGTCTGGAGGGTCACCATCCGGAACTTCCTGGTGTGGATGCACTTGTTTAGGCGGCGCAGGTCCAGAATTGGCCGAAGTCCTCTGTCTTTCTTTTGAACCACGAAATACCTCGAGTAGAAACTGTTGTCCCAATCGGTCGGTGTTACCCGCTCGATGGCTCCCTTGGACAGAAGAGTTGATATTTCTTCTTCCAAATTGGGGGACGAGGTGGTGAAACGGTGTTTTCCTACCCGAGGCATCCGTACGAACTCGATGGCTAACCAGCGGACAAGATCTTCAAGACCCACCGGTCGTTCGTGATGCCGGACCACACCTGGAGGAAGTTCCGGAGGGGGAGGTATGGGAGGTGGAGCGAGAGAGCCTTGGCCTTCATGACTTCAAACCCGGGAGTTGGATTTTGCGTCGGTCCGCTTGCCCTATCCGTAGGGTCGGTAGCGAGGCTTGTGTTGGCGTCTCTGTTTATAGAAACTGGCCCTGGGCTGGTCGGTTGAGCCACCCTGTTGCTGGGGGTTCCCCCGATACCGTTGGGTAAATGGCTGGAACCGTGGCTTGGTAGGCTGAGCCGGCGTGGTAAGCCTGCAGTTCGTTAAGCACCTTATCGGTGTCATGGCCAAATAGGCCTTGCCCATCAAATGGAAACTCTTCGATGAGCTTCTTCATGGCATCATCGAGAGAGGTGCCCCTGAGCCAAGCATGTTGACGGAGCAAGATGGCAGAGGACATGTCCTTGGCTGCGTAATCGTTAATGTGCCTGGCAGTCCGCATCTGTTGTTCTGCCAGAAAGTCTCCTTCCGTAGCCAGAGAGTCGAATCCTTTCTGGGCGTCGGTAGACAGTTTCGCAGCAAAGGTCTTCACTTGCTCCCAGAGGTGGGACTGATAGAGGCCCATGGCCGCTGAGTAGTTCGCAGCTCGCAGGAAGTGAGAACCGGTGGCGTAAAACTTACGGCCCACCGCATCCAGCTTCTTCCCTTCCGGAATCGAAGGTACCGGAAAACCAATGACGGCCGTTTTATGCTGGAACACCTTGACCACCAAAGAGTTCGGCAAAGGGTGCGCCTGGAGAAACTCGACGTTCTCGTCCAGGACTCTATACATTCCGTCGAGTCTGGACGAAACGGAGTGAGACGACACCAGCTTCTTCCGTGTTGCCTCCGCTGACGTCAACGTGGAAGGAAGCATGGTGATATGGACCGTCCGAATCGCCTTTTTGTCTAGTTTGGCGGTCATTTGGTCCTCGCTCGCCAGCGGTGGTTGGTCCACCTTCAGATTAAGAGCGGTACCCAAACGGGTGAGCATCGCCGTGAGGGAGTGTTGGTCCTCACCACGCAGTGGGTCAACTGCGCCGATAGCCTGGTCCGGCGTCTTGTCGGCATCAACGTCTCCCTCGTCCTCCTCCGAAGACGCGCTGGAATCATCGGAGGACGAGGGAGGAATCCTGGTATCCACGTTGGGACCGCGCCAGTACGGCCTGGGCGGGTCGACGGGCTGGGAGCTCACCGCATTGATGTCTGGACCACACCAAGACGATATGGGTGGGCCAGCGGAGCGAACGCTCGACCCTCAAGATGGCGGCAGAGCAGCAGCAGGGCCAACATCCCTGGGGCTTGCGGTGGTCGGTACCGGAGCCGCAGAGGCCGCAGGGATGGTGGCCTTGAACTGTTGGCCGAACGACTTTGCCATGGCCTCGAACATTCCCTTGAAGAAGTCCACCTGGGTCGCATCCACCACAGATGGCTGGGACGAAACTGTGGCAGGCGAAACGGTGGCCGGTATAATCGGAAACGAAACGGTGGCCGGAATGGTGGTTGGCGGCTCATCTATCGTCGGAGTCCTAGGCCTCGGAGAGACAGATGCCTGCCTAGTGGGTGGACGGCCCCTCTCTCGAGGCGGAGAAGCGACCACCTGCAGTCCTTTAGCAGGCGATCCTGAAGAGGACCATCCGCCCCACACTGAGGATCCGGGTGAAGGACATCTCGCGACCAAAAAGGGAGGTGAAGGCCCTGGAGAAATAGGAGGGCGAGGCGTAGGTGGGAGTGATCGCCTTTCCTCCGACCTGTTTCTTTTTCTTCTCCCCATTTTTCTCCTTTTTCTTCTTCCTGATGGAGAGGGTGGAAGAAGATGGTAGAGGCAGAGGCTGAGTAGGCTGAGAGGCACCAGCGGACGTGGATGCAGCCGCAGCGGGAGCCAAGGCGAGCTCCATAAGGTGCGCTTTTAACCGGTTACTCCGGTTCTGAACTGCAAGCCGTGTAAAGTTCTTGCAGTGAACGCAGGATTGGCTCTGGTGCGATTCTCCCAGACAGAAAAGACAGAGGCTATGCCCGTCGGAGGCAGGGAACTTCTTCAGGCAAGCAGAACACTGCTTGAAAGCTGCAGCCGTGAAAAAAAATTCCCGACGGAAGGTTCGAGAAGGCGAGAACCCCGAAGGGAAGGCCAGCCGCCACCCCCTTGAGGGGGGAAACGGTGACTGGAGCGAGGTCGGTAACTGAGTCCACCAGAAATAAGAAACAGCACCGGGGTGGCAATCCTGCCCGAAGGACAAGATTGCCGGGGAAAATTATAAAGTTTGTCGAAGACTTTTCATCAGAAAAGACGAAAAAATTGAGGAAGCTCTCAATGATCGTCCTGCTGCTGAGGCGGAAAGAAGAGAACTGAGGTAAAATGGCGGACTATCGCCTCAGGGTGGGCGGTACGGTGGGCGGTCTTACCGCCAAAACTTTTGACCAATGAGCTTTTAAGCCTCCGATCAGTGTTCTGCGCAGGCGCATAACCCCAATAGTGGGGATTCACAAACTATACGAAGGAGAACTGTACTAGTCTCATTGTGTTGAGCGAACTTTGTTTTCTGCAGAATCCAAAGCCTCCCCAGTAATCTGAGAGGCCTTGATTATATTCTTGTCAGGCTGGAGCTTTCCCCCGACCTCCTGTTTTACACGATAGGATACACCAAAAAAGATTGCTCAGGGGGCAAAAGACTGGCAAAGCTGCCCTTCTGCCTTGATCAACATAAACCAACTCTACATTGGAAGTATAAGAACCACCATTTTGCTTCTGAACAGGCATGAAACTAGCTCTCCTGGATCTCAATCTCAATTTATCTGATATAGCTGCTGCTAATTACCCATCTACTGTACAGATACTTTTAAAAGGCCAGCTTAATCCTCTGTTTAGGGTACAATCAATTCACACCTGGTGAAATGCTGCCATATCATTTTCATTCCATTAATGAAGGAGTTCTCAACCTTTTTAAGCCAGAGGCCAGGTCATGCTCCCTCAGACAGCTTCAGGGGTCAGATGGCAATTTTGGCTTCCTCCACCACATGGCACTTCCAGGTGTGGTGGAGGTGGTGGCGGGCCACATGAAATGGTGCCGTGGGCTGCATCTGGACCACGGAACATAGGTCGAGAATCCCTGCATTAGAGAGTACTATATTCAATTTCCTCCCCATATTTTCCATACAAGGTAAAGGTTTCAACAGGTATTAAAGCTGAATATCATCAAGCAGCCTTTAAGTACAGTTTAACAGCGGTAACATTTTAATTATCTATTGTTTTCTCCCAACAGCATAATTATATCTAATAAAGTAAATACAATGGAGCCATCATTTTGAACACGAAAAGACAAAGGCCTTAGCCCAAAGCAAGGATTCTTTCCCCCACCCTCATTAAAAGTGCACAGATTTCAATGGAAGATTTTAGAATGTATCTAAAACTCTCATATTTAAATAAGCAGGATTTCCCAAGGGTTAACTTCAGTTTTTGAATAATGTGTGATCCAATTATTCCAGCTAGTGCAGACCTTCTTTTCATACAAACATATATCCTAGGAAAGATAAACTCTCATGTCACAATACTGGGGCATAACCCAATCACATTTAAGAATTTTTAATCCTACTTAAAAATTAAGTATACATTTTTCTCATCAGTAGAAATATTTGGAATTTCAGTGATTAACTCTTGACAGAACTAAGTACAACAGAGCTGCTGCCATTATGTGGTACACCAATCATGCACAGAAATCCACTCCTTCTTATTCATAGTCTAGGGGGCATCTTATTTTACGTGCTGTCATCATACGATGCATGTCCATATCAACAGTCAAAAACGTGGAGCTGGACCAAGGAATAGAACAGCCAAAAGATGCCAGCGCATAAAGATATGCCACACTAGATAAAACAACTGGAAATGCATTTAGTACTTTAGTGGCATCCCAATGATTCTTGTCATGGAAGTGTCACTCTTTCCTGCATTTGTATTGTCAGCGATAGTTCAACCACTGGCTGATCCGTACTCACTTCTTTAAAAATAGTTGTTTCCAAGAGGGCTTCTGCTACAATATAAATAAGATATTTGCAGGCATGGGCTGGGCCACCGGGACAGGGGGATTCATCCCGGTGTGGCCTTGCCTCTCGTGCCCTGGGTAGCAATTAATTTTATTATTATTTTATCCGCCTGGCGCACTGCACTTTAGATTAAGCCATTGCTCCAAGCTCCCTCCTTCAGCTTCAAGTAATGGTTTATTCTAAAGTGCTGCGTGCCGGGCGGAGCGACGGGCGGTGACCAAGCAGTTCCCGGGAGCAGCCTTGTCCCCCATCCCTTGGTCGCCGCCCCTCGCCCCTGTCCAGCACCCTCCCATGGTACCCAGCACACCCCAGGCTATATGGGAACAGCTAACCATTAGTTCCATTATTTTAATGACTACAGATACATAGTTTGCACTACTGGAATCCAAGGCAGTGCTTTGGCAAAGGTGTGGCAGTTGGCTCTTTACTTTCTGTCAGTGCCCTCGGTTGGTGAATAAACACACTGAACTGAACTCCCTGGTTTGCAGCTGCTCTAACAAAGCCACTGTTTGCAGTCACGGTGATAGCCTTTAAAGTATCTCCTGTTCCAAAGATGGTCAAGGAACGGCTGTTGATTTTTGAACTATGCACTAATTTTAAGGCACGCTCAGAGGGCTGATCTGGTACCACATTGATTCTCTCCAGGAGTAATGCGGCTCGACTTTTCTCCCCTGCCCCTCCTAAAGTTTCTAAGATAACTTGAAAGTCTTTGACTGCAGATTCACAGGCAAAAAGCTCCTTGCCCTTCATGAACTCTTCCAACAATGGAAGTACACTCTCTTCTCTCTCCTCCATTGCCTGTTCAGTTAAGACTTTCTCTCTGAAGATGAAATAACAGCCTCCGTAGCTAAGGGCAGATACATATGTAATCAGAGTTGTAATGTCCAAGTTAACCCTGTTGCACAGGTCTACTCTAATTTCTGTTGGGAAAGCTACACTAGCAATTAAGTTGTCCCGATCTACTTTAGTCACCTGGAGGCATTCACCTTCATCATCAGATTTGTTAGTATGTTTCATCACTCCATTCACAGCAACTATGTCTCCTCGCACAGATATACCCATCTCTTTCAGTCTCTCTGCCACTGGGCAAGACACACCATTGTAGAATGCAAAAATAATATGTGGGTTGTTGTACTGCACTGGTTGTTGGTAACTTGCTTGCAGGAAATCCTCCGCCTGTTTGATGATGCTTTTGTCACCATGCTGGCCTCTGCCTAACCAAATATTATGCAGAGCTTCAGCTTTTCGGCCAATTGCTTTCACCCAGGTGTGACCACCATTTGCAATAACGTCCACTACCAAGCTTTGCTTTGTACCACATTTATCTTCATAAGTAAAGACATGAAGGACACCAATAACCTCCTCCAAGTTCTCTGCTGACTCTATGATGGCTTGCAGGTGAGTAAGGTTTGTACTCTGCAGATGAGATTCTTTGATGGCTACCTTCCCAGACTTTACCTTGTGCAAGAATTTTAGCTCTGCCTTCAGTTTACTGCAGAGTTTAGATCCCCCTTCAATTCCACCTTTGCGGAACCTGCAAATACCTTCTGCCTTCTTGATCAGCTCCTCTGCAAGAGCAATTCTTTCATATAGCAAGGAATGCGTAGACATGTTGGTAACATTATTCCTGAGAAAGATAAGATAAAATGAAGTGTAAAATGAAAACAACAAATAAAGTTTTTAAAATAATCTTAAATTTAAAAATGTGTGTGTGTGGAAAAACTCAGTACTCCAAATAAACAAAACATATTTATCTACTTTAGCAAAAATCATTGTTTAAATACAGTTTAAAATAAGAGATCTTGTAGAATCAGGACTATTTTCTCTGGTACCAACAAAGGAGATAAAAGACTGGAGATCAAATCACTTAGAAAAAAGATACAGAAAGCCAGCCAGAGCAGAATATTTTAATGAATTATTCTAGAAGAGTAGCTATCCTTACTTTTCAGTGATTCAACCAAGATAAGCCATTTTCAGAGTTCTTGACTTACAGGAATGTGTGCAGATTTATGCCACAAAACTCAAGCCATTTCTATTATAGCTATGCCACTAAATAAATTGTGAGACTGTAGTGGCTTAGTGGTTAAGACACTGAACTTGACAACTGGAAGATCAGCAGGTTGGGACCTGAGTACTGCATGACGGAGTGAGCTCCTGTCAACCAAGTACAGTAAAACTACTACTTATGCAAAAAGTCCATTACGTAGGCTTTTGCTTAAATCATTTTTTATGTAATTTGAAGCAAACCCATAGGAAAAAAAATTATGTAACTCGAAGCAAACCCTTAGGAAAAATGAAATTTTTATGTAAATCGAAGCAAACCCATAGGGAAGTGAATTTTTACATAACTTGAAGCAAACCCATAGGAAAAATGAATTATTTTATGTAACTCGAAGCAAACCCATAGGAAATCGTGTTACATAAATTTATGTAAATTGGGATATTTATGTAAATCAGGACACGGTTTTAGCACAAAATCATTATGCAAGTCAAATTTTATATAACTCAGGGCATTTGTAAGTCGGGGTTTTACTGTAGTTTGAAAGCAAGAAACTGCAAGTAGATAAACAGGTACCACTTCGTTGAGAAGGTAAACAGCATTGTGTCTAGTCATGCCTGCCACATGTCCATGGAAACGTCTGCAGTGACAAAATCAGCACTGGGTCTCTGGCTGTAAATGGAGGTGAGTACCATACCCTATAGTCACATACGACTGGCTTTCAAGCAAGGATGACCCACTAAATCAAAAAAAATAATTCTGTAATATATGCAACAAGTCACAATCTATTACTTTTCAATACTTTTTGCCAATGCTTTTAAGTTACATTTAAACACACTGAGACTACTGTACTTGTGTGTTACATTTAAAAAATAAGTAACTTAGAGGCAGCTAGCTGATAGATCAATGAGTTAGAAACAGAAGTATAACCAAAACTGACCATTCACTTGGCCATTGGCCCGAAGGAGCTCAGCCTCCTCACCAATAAGCATTTCAGTCAAAGTATACCAAACAAAACTCCCACCATCTTTGATGCAAGATTAGTAATCTCCTCTGCTTCTCCACTTCTTCTGTAACTCACTTTCCTATAAACAAAATAATTGAGAAAGAAATATTAGCAAACAAAGGGAAAACCAAGATGCTCTTCCAAGACCTCTACTGCTGCTCATGCTGGTCAAGTATAAAGTCTTCTAATCTGCAGAAGGTTGGCTGGTGGTCTCCCTGTCTCTGGGCCTGTAAATCCTATCTTCAAGGGAACGGCTCACAGGGAAATTATTAACTCTCTCCAACCTCGATTATATGTAAGCAATAATGTCTTATGAATAAACCATTCCCTTAAATCACTGTTTGCAGAGTAGTCCTATTCTACTCAGAAATCTGATTTTGTCACTTGGGGTTTTACTGGTTATTACTTCTTCTTCTTGTCTGATTCCGAATATTGGCTATTCTCATGGCGATCAGCCATGAAAACTGTCCTGAGAATATAATGCAGTGGCCTTTTATCTGCCAGCTCCGCTTGGTTATTACCGGATGATGTTATTCTGATCTTATATATATAGTGCCAGAAACATGCACGGATGAAGACTTAAGTTTGGCCAACAACAAAGCCAAGAAAGTGGCTTCATTTTGGCAGTCCAGGGTTTGATTGGATCACGAAAGAAGAAATGTTTTAATGAAGCCTACTCACAGGTACTACCCTAATGGCAGAAAGTGAAGAAGACCTAAAGAAGCTCTTGCTTAGGTTGAAAGAAGAGAGCACAAAAGCTGGCTTGAGACTCAACATCAAGAAAACCAAGATAATGGCAACAGGCCCTATCACTCCCTGGAAAATAGATGGAGAAGAAGTAGAAGCAGTGGCAGAGTTTACATTCTTAGGATCCAAGATCACTGCAGATGGAGATTGCAGCCATGAAATAAAAAGGCGACTAATGCTTGGGAGACAACCTATGAGAAACCTGGGGAACATAGTTAAAAGTAGAGATATCACCTTGCAAAAAAAAAAGTCCACATAGTCAAAGCAATGATATTTCCGGTAGTAATGTATGGTTGTGAGAGCTGAACCATAAGGAAGGCTGAGTGCAGAAGAATAGATGCCTTTGAAATGTAATGATGGAGAATTTTGAGAGTACCCTGGATTAAAAGGAGAACAAATAGGTTGATCTTAAAAGAAATCAACTCCAATTTCTCCCTGAAAGGTAAAATATTGAAGATGAAGCTAAAGTACTTTGGACATCAAATGAGAGGATTCACTTGAGAAAGCCTTGATGCTGGGAAAGGTGGAGGGGATGGCAGAGAATGAGATGGATAGATGACATTGTTGACACAATCGGCACAGAGCTGGGTGGGTTGAGGAGGATGGCAGAGGATAGGGATGCTTGGAGTGTGATGGTCCATGGGGTCGCAAAGGGTCGGACTCGACTTTGTGACTGAACAACAACAACTCACAGGTATGTATAATCTTGTGCCCCCAATTAAAGAGAATGGTCAACCACTTCTAATCTAAGTACAGTACTCTCTACCTAGAAAACCCTGGAAAGGATCGCCACAAGTTGGCATAGGCTTGATGACATATGATTATTATTAACCATTTGACATGTAAACTGCCTCTTCTCCCCCAAGGAAAGAATTACTAGTACACAGGAGGAGAGGGGGCAAAAAAAGGTTTAAGCAAATTACTCACTCCGGCATGGGAGGCGAAGCAGAATACTTCTGTCCTATTTTTCTTGGAAATCAAAGTAGCCCAAAAGCAACCAGAGAAGAGATCCCTATCCCCCCCAATATATATATATATATATATATATATATATATATATATATATATATATATATATATATATATATATATATATATATATATATATATATATATATATATATATATATATATATATATATATATATATATATATATATATATATATATATATATATATATATATATATATATATATATATATATATATATATATATATATATAGTGTGTGTGTGTGTGTGTACAGTATATATATACATCTATATACATATATGTATATATCCTCTCATATATGTATATATATATCCTCTCCCCCACCCACACACACTACACACTACACACTACACACTACACACACACACACACACACACACACACACACACACACA
The DNA here is from genome assembly GCA_035047305.1 of Bradypodion pumilum. NCBI lineage: Eukaryota > Metazoa > Chordata > Lepidosauria > Squamata > Chamaeleonidae > Bradypodion > Bradypodion pumilum. Next base: position 83,048,641 of record JAWDJD010000006.1, read on the forward strand.
CACACACACACACACACACACACACACACACACACACACACACACACACACACACTGTATCCTGGAGAAGGAGGTGTCTGTTTGCATATCAGAAGAAGTCTCGCCTACCATTTTAAGTCAGGGCAACATACGAACAGCCCCTGGGATCGGATCCCATTTTTACAAGAAAATATGGAATTTCCTCCCAGGCATGTGTTGTTGACTAAAAAAAAAGGGCGGGAGCACAAGGCATGAACGCAGGCACCATCTAGGGATGGGGTGGAGCGAAAAGAAAGCTGATCTCACAGGGTCTCGGGAGGGTGCCGCCGGGTCGGATGGGAGTTCGATTCCCCGCAGTGCCCACAGAGTCCCAGGGGCGCCCCTTCTGGGTACTGCCTGCGGCCTGCCTGAAATCCCTGGAAAGGGTCGCTTTGAAAGGCTAGGGCGCCGTTGTCACTACGTCTGATGCAAATCCCCAGCAAGGACTCTTAGGACTTCCTGGCCTGTCGTCCAACGCATCGGAACATCTTTCCAAACACACCCGGCGGCTAAGCCGGACCTTCGGGGTTCGTCTTTCTTTCCTGGCCTTAAGACTCCCTTTTTGGCGAAAGAGAGGCGCCTGCCCTTACGTGCATAAGCGGGCAGAGTAGGTCACACAAACCCCCGCCATCCCAACCCCTTGCCTTTAAAACAAAGCAATCCCACTTCTATCCTTCCCGCCCCATACCGTTGGGCGGTTCACAACTTAATGAGCATTTTTGGGTGGGTCAGGCGGGGCACATGCTGGGTCCTCATTTTTATCGACCTCGGAAGGATGGAAGGCTGAGTCAACCTTGTCTCTCGTCAGGATCGAAATCGCAACGTTTTGATAGCAGACGCAGTACGGCAGTTTCACCACTGCGCCGCCAGGCCAGGGGCTCTTAGCGACAAATGCCAAAGCAGGGCTTTTGGGCACCCCTGCTTTCCCCCGAGGGCGACCGACCCTACAGCCCACTTACAAGCCAAGCCGGTCGCTTCGTTGTTACACGGAGCCGCCTCCGTCGCATCGCCTTTTCGCGCACCCGAGGAAGACGCTGCGCCCGGCCCCCTTCGACCGAGCGGAGGGATGGCTTTAATAAAATCCGCGGCGTTCCCCTTCCGGTTCCCCTTCGGATCTTCCGCCATGTCTTCCACATGCTGCTGCGGGGCGGCGGGGCGGCGATCCGTGGCAAGTGGCAACAAGGAAGCTAGCCAAGGCCCTCTTGTGACGCCAATAGCCAATTGGATCTTAATTGGGATAAACGCTAGTTGTTCATCAGTAATAAAACAAAATTGGGTGGGTGGGTGTGTTCATCAGTAATAACACAAAATTGGGTGGGTGGGTGTGTTCATCAGTAATAACACAAAATTGGGTGGGTGGGTGTGTTCATCAGTAATAACACAAAATTGGGTGGGTGGGTGTGTTCATCAGTAATAAAACAAAATTGGGTGGGTGGGTGTGTTCATCAGTAATAACACAAAATTGTTTGTGTGTGCTCATCAGTAATAACAACACACAATTTATGTGTGTGTTGAGTGCTGAAAGGAAGCTGGCGAAGTTCAAGGTCGCCCTTGCTCGAAACCCAGGCATATCCGAATCGAAGGTGCTAATCTCCGTTTACAGCCAAAGAGCCACCACTGTCTGCGTCTGCAGACGTTTCCGTGGTCATGTGGCAGGCATGACAGACACTGGAGTGCATGGAATGCTGTTTACCTTTCCACTGAAGTGGTACCTATTTATCTACTTGCAATCTCTTGCTTTCATACTGCTAGGTCTGGAGGAGCTGCCTGGGACAAGGACGGAAGTTCACTCCGTCGTGCAGCACTTGGGTATTGAACGGCTGACCTGCCGGCCTTCCAGTTATCAAAGTTCAGCATCTTAACCAGTAAGTCAGGGGTTCTCAACCTACGGCGCACAGGATATCTGGCCCGTGGCACCAACTCATCCAGCCCGTGACTTCGCTCCAGCCCCTGCCAGAATCGGTCGCTGACTTGTTTACAGCTGTCATAAATGGCGCCGGGGGAGGGGGGGAGGCTACCAGTCTGGGGCCCCTCAACTGTCTGAAGGAGCATGACCTGGCTCCCGACTTTAAAAGGTTGGTGACCACTGACTGCACTAAGCCATCGTGGTCCCAAGCGGATTAAACACACTTCAAATCGAAGCCCACCGTTCATTTCTGTTGCAAGTAAGACGCTTTTAGCCTTACCTGCCTTGATTACATATTTTCACAAGCAATTGGTGTGTGTGTGTGTGTGATCTATGGACCACAATCTAGATCCCGTATAGTTGAAATGTTTGAAGTGGTAGCTGTGTTAGCCTGTGCAATCATATCAGAGATAGGTAAGGTTCCTCAATTAGCCATATAAACCCACCTTCCTTATTTCTCTCTGGCAGGATTTTATCCTACTTCTGAACATGCTACAGCACCTTCATGTGGCCAAAGTTTCTAAAGCAAGGAAAAGATGCTCAAGAAATTCTGAACTATATTTTCCATTATTTTTTTCTCTGTGGTTAAAATATTCCAATTATAATTTGATGTCAGAAACATTACTATGATCTTATGTTATTGTGTTATATAATCTGGCAAGGACCTTTTTTTTTGAGTCAACACACACCTGGGAGGAAATTCCATATTTTCTCGTAAAAAGAGATCCAATCCCAGGGGCTGTTCATGTTGCCCTGACTTAAAATGGTAGGCGAGACTTCTCTGATGTGTTTCGCATTGGGCGCTGCAGAGAAAAGACACCTCTTTCTCCGGGCGGAAGAGAAAAGGGAAGCCGGATATATGTATACTGTATATATATTGGGGTGGGAGGGGGTGGGATAGGCATATGGCAATAGAGTAGACCATACTGCCAGCGACTCGACACTGAGTATCAGGCAGATGTTAACTAACCTGACCACCCTGACTAACAGCCTTGGGTGGTGAAGTACACAGGGAAGGGTGATCAAATCCCACTTGGATCTTTCTCGATGAAAGGCAGCAGCTACATCAATACTAGCCTGGGGCTGATGAGGACTTTGTATGCCAAAAGGGCTCAAAACCAGAAAGTGACTCATGGAACTGGATCAGTGGTTATGGGTGTCATGCTGCAATGCAGAAAGCAGAAGGAAGGCCACTGCATGATTTTGTTCCCAGGACATTTTTTCATGGCTGATCGCCATGATAGGAAACAGTTGGGGCCAAACAGTGCAGACCAATCAAAGAGAGGGGAAAAAAAACATTTGAGGCTACAGTTGCAAAGCGATTTAATGTAAATAAATTCAAATTTGCAAAGTAGATTAAAAGCCCTTCCAGTATATATAATTGGCTTTTCAATATTTTCATCAGGAATCTAAACAAAAAATGCAAAAACATGAGCTTAGCTAAGCAAATAAAGTGATACATACATATTAACATATTTACAGTAGTTACAAAAATGACCATGGGATTGCATATATGAGATAAGTATGACTGGAAGAACTAAGACTTTTACCTGCTCATGAAGATACAGTGGAGTACAGTAGAATATTTTCTTGCATCCCAAGCCTCATATGTTTATTCCTTCTGTGTTCTTGGACATCAAAGGAACTCAAAAGTCACAAGAGATTATAATGGTGCAAAACAGGTGCACGCAATCAGAACGCTAAAAATCCAATCAACCAATCTCTTGAAAATTAAAGAGATAGCTATGAAAATGCTTAAAGAAAGCAGGCAAGGTCTAAATCTACGTTAAGTCCATGTGGTTGAACAGAGTTGAACCAATGTATATAGTATGCCTCCCTGCGGAGTTGTCTTTTGATATCAATGCGTTCAAACGTGGACGATCTGACAGTCTCCAGAATTCCTCTACCTTGCTTTTGAAAGCTCCACTTCTGAGATCAGTCAATTCTTAAAGCAAAAGGGCTATCCCAAACGAGTTATTTTGAATTGTTACAACAGAGCATGTAATGTTTCCAGACAGCATCTACTTACCACCAGGAAGAGACAAGCTAATCAGACTTACCTTTTTATTCAAAAACTCCCCTCTCACGCCCAAGATATGTGCTATTATTCATTGACATTGGAATATTGTTAGGCACATTCCCGAATGTGACAGCCGGCCGCTCATTGGGCTTAGAAAAACCAGTTCTATTGGTCAATTAGTTACCCGTTCTGATTTAGATAGATGTTCTAACCTCTCCGCACCCATTGCTATAGGGCATTTCCGTTGTGGCAACTGCATACATTGCATGTTAGCCTGGGAAACGAAAGCAGCATTCCCGGCGTACGTTTAAAGATTGCACTAAAAGAACTAACCACATGCAAAACAAAAAATTGTATTTATTTAATCATGTGCAAATGTGGTTTATGCTATATTGGTTGTACCATGAGGGAACTAAAAACCAGGGTGGGGGAACACAGATCAAAAATCCGGTCAGCTGACACCTAAGCACCCATGGTCAGTCATTTTATAGCACGTCAGCACAGCAACAGAGATTTCAAGGTTGTTGTTCTGGAGACTGTCAGATCGTCGCATTTGAGCGCATTGATATCGAAAGACAACAGCTCCGCAGGGAGGCATGCTATATATATATAGGTTCAACTCTGTTCAACCACAAGGACTTAACGTAGATTTAGATCTTGCCTGCTTTTTTAAAGCATTTTCATAGCTATTTCTTTAATTTTCAAGAGATTGGTTGATTGGTTTTTTAGTGTTCTGATTGCGTGCACCTATTTTGCACCATTATAATCTCTTGTGACTGTGAGTTCCTTTGACGTCCAAGAACACAGAAGGAATAAACATATGAGGCTTGGGACGCAAGAAAATATTCTACTGTACTCCATTGTATCTTTATGAGCAGGTAAAAGTCTTAGTTCTTCCAGTCATACTTATCTCATATATGCAATCCCATGGTCATTTTTATAACTACTGTAAATATGTTAATATGTATGTATCACTTTATTTGCATAGCTAAGCTCATGTTTTTGCATTTTTTGTTTAGATTCCTGATGAAAATATTGAAAAGCCAATTATATATACCGGAAGGGCTTTTAATCTACTTTGCAAATTTGAATTTATTTCCATTAAATCGCTTTGTACTTCGCAACTGTAGCCTCAAACATTTTCTCTCTCTCTTTGATTCATTGCCATGATAGCCAATATTCAGAATCAGATATGGCAGTTGAAGGACTATTCATTAATGCACACGTCTTCCACATGTGATCAGTACTACATTCATAAACTATTGCCAGACCTTTTAGTTATCAAATTCTAACCATAAAAAGTAGGCAAGAAAGAAAAATGGCCCAAAGTGAACTAATCACCTTTAACTTGGGCCGAGGATATATTGATCCAAATATCCATTTTTTTAAAGTAATAGTTGGTTCACAATTAAACAAGAAAAGATGGATGGAGCACGTCAAATGACAACTTTGTACATGTAAACCAGGTCTTGTTAAGAGCCATAGTAATTTAAACTTAGTTTGAGTAACACCATTTAAGTAAGGACGTAGAATGTGGGCCTTCAAATTTTGGGCTGCAATATCATCTCCATCCAATGGTAAGCGAGGGGAGATGAAAGCTGCAGTACAGAAACACCTGGAAAGTCACTTGGTTCCCCATCCTTGATGTCAATCATTGCAGCTGACTTCATTCTGGGTTGAGGTTTTACTCACAGAGTCCCCTTGCTACACAGGTGAAACTCGGAAAATTAGAATATTGTGCAAATGTTCATTTATTTCACTTAAAAGGTGAAACAAATCTGAGATAGACTCACTACATGCAAAATGAGAGATGTCATGCCTTAATTCGTTATAATTGTGATGATCATGGCATACAGCATACATGAGATTATGTGATTATGGGGTACATGAGATTGGGGGGTTGGGGTTCATAAGCTATAAACCATAAGCATCAATATTATAAACAAAGTAAGGCTTGAACTATCTTGCTTTGCATGTAATGAGTCTCATATATTTGTTTCACCTTTTAAGTTGCATTACTGAACTGAACATTTGCCTGATATTCTAATTTTCTGAATTTTACCTGTAGCTTGCCAAACGTCAGCACTTTTGAAACAGAGCAGATTTAGAAGGATTTGGCTGCCATGCCTTCTGAAGTGCATGTTTATGGGGTCAAAATCCGATGGAGTATATTAATGTTGGCTACACATACCTACCTAGAAATACAATTCATTCTTTTATAGATACGGCTCTTCAGATATTAAAGACAAACTCCCTCCACACATCACAAAAATGATGGAAATTGCAGTCCAATCACTTGCAGGAGTAGCGACTCTCTATCTCAACAAAATACAATACTGTATGCATATATTTCTCAAAGTTATTCTGTGGTGATTCTTACTAAATAGATGCAAGGTTTTTCTGCAGCCCTCGATTTTGTGTAAATCCTACTTGATAAAGGGCATAATTTGCACCCATTCCCCTCTAGTCTATAGACATTTGTGTAATTGATGTACTGTAGTTTGATTAGAGTTGCATTGAAATTATTTCTCTGAATCCCCTCCCCCTGTAGGTTCTGTCATGTCCAGCTTGCAGAAGTCTTAGTGGGCCTGAAAGCCTGCAAGCTATTATTATTTTCTGATCAGCCTTTATTTTGAAAAAGCCTTAAGATGCTGATAGCATTTCCCAAGGAGTAACCCTTTCCTAACACTTTCAGTTCCATCTGGAAACGGCATTCAAGAAGGGGAGTCTTCTTTAGTTACTTGTTCCCAATTTCCCTTCACGCCATGCCGACACATCCTCCATGCTCACTTTACACAGTGTCTTCCCTATGTGCTCAATTTCCCTACACAGGCTAGCAGGTAGGGATGGAAATGACTCCTATGCATCTTTGCAAAGTTGTAGGGAATCTGTGCAGGTGCAGAGAAAGGCAATAAGGATGATCAGAGGACTGGAAACCAAGCCATATGAGGAAAGGCTGAAGGAACTGGGCATGTTTAGCATTGAGTAAAGGAGAGGGGATATGATAGCACTCTTCCAATAGCTGAAAGAGAAAGGGTAGGATCTATTCTCCATCATCCCAGAGTGCAGGAAGCATAATAAAAGGCTGAAACTACAGATAGAGGCTGAATATTAGGAAAAACTCCTTAACAGTTACAGCAGTATGACTTTGGAACCTACTGCCTCGAGTAGCAGTGAGCATTCCAACTCTGGAAGCATTCAAGAGAGAATTGGACAGCCATCTGTCATATCTGCTTTGATTTGGATTCCTGCATTGAGCAGAGGTTTGGACTCACTAGCCTAAAAGGCCTCTTCCAACACAGTTATTTTAGGAATTCTCCTACACTGCAGTGGCCCACTTTTCTTTCTATTCAACAGAAAAGTGGCATGGGAATATCAAGGGAAGAGAGCTGCTGTCAGATTGAGGGCTTTTATTTCTCTAATTCAGCCTGGACACTCTTGCCACTCTATGGAAATCCTTAAAATATGAAAATCCTATCCCCATCGCAGGAACTTGAACCTACAGGCAAATGGCATGCATATAACTAACACAATACAAGGGGCAGAGAAGGGCAACACACTCCATATGTTTTCCACCTCTTTTAACAGAAACTATGCTCCGTTATGGTTAAGCTCAAGAAATTTAAAATCATGTTTTAGAACCGTTTTCAAAACGAACCCCCACCCACCCACCCCAAACAAGGAATAACAATATTTAGAGATTTGGAAATTATACCACCCACTGTTTATTTATTTTTTAGTTTGTATGAACTATTACACTGTTGTACAGTGTTTAATGTTTCAAGAACAATAATTTGACATTTTAGCATCAGGACAGTAGTATATCAATCCATAATATTTTTTTAAAAGTCCAGCAGATAGACAAAGGTAGAGACGCCATAGATTTAAATGGCTGACATAAAAAAGAAGAAATCATCAGATGTATTCATCTGGTATCCCTTAATATACACTATGCAATTGCAGCCAGGTAATCCTTAACCTCAGTTGGAGTAAGTCTTCTAAATCCTGCTTCATTACAGATGCCAACCTCTATGTTATCTTCTGTCATCTGTCCTTCAAAACTTTCCTAAAAGAAAGAAAAAAGATAGTTCCCTAAAGTAAAGTGTATTTTATATACTGTCATCTAAAATTAGTCTTTACTAGAAGACATCCACTAGCTGAAAGCCTGTTGCTTACTGTAGTACACTGCACTAGAACAGATGGATGGAATCAATGAAGGTTTGGTGAAACAACTCTATAGTTTATATTGATTTAAATGAGACTACCCTAGGTGTAACATTCTAAGGTAAAATTATTACTAGAATAAGCCCACCGAGAGAATTTCTCACCTTTAATGTTAAGATAGCAGTGTGGATTGCATCTTCAAGTTCTAAATCTTCATTGTATCTGCAGAAAGATTTTAAAATTTTAAAATACATTTAAGATGTTGCAGAACATTAAATGCAACAACCAAAAATTCAAAGAATTGCAAAATTAATCTTAACATCCCTTAGAGTTTGGTTTTGCAAAGAACCCATACTATATACTTTTAAAGAGCCCTTGTGGTGCAGTAGTTAAGTTGTACTAAAGGTAAAGGTTGCCCTTGCTCGAAAGCCAGTCACATCCGACTCTAGGGTTCAGTGTTCATATGTTTATAGCCAAAGAGCCAGCATTGTCTGCGTCTGCTTACTACCTTGTGAACAAGCACTATGGGTTGTATTTAAGTGTAATTGCTATTATATAACAGATCCTTTCAAAACAATTTTTTAAAATATTTTTAAATTTTATTTAAATCTACACATTACATAATAACAAAAACAAACACATCAACTTAATAGAGGACATTCACCATGTGCTATTTACATTGCCATATGGGACAGAGTTACTTAATTCTTATATGATTCCTTTCCAAAAGGAATGCTGATCCGGCGTTGGCTTCTGACCTTGATTCGTATGCAGTATATAGTCTATAAAACATCTCCAAGTGTCCTGAAATTTATTTTCTTTTATTAGTCCTTTTCTTAAATTTAATTCCCAGGTGAGCTTATCGTTTAAAGCAATAGTCCATAACTCATTGTACCATTCGTCACTTTTTGGAGTGACATCATTCTTCCATTGCCGCGCTATACAGTGTCTGGCACCTGATAACATGACTGCCATTAATTCCCTTTTACTATATTCCACCTTATCAACATCCGTTAGTAATACTATAACTGCGTCCAATTTAACCTTTTCATTCAAAATTTTCCCAATTTCATTCTCTACACTCGTCCAGAATGGCTTCAACTTCTTACACCCCCACCACATATGCTCATACGTTCCTATATCCTCCTTACACCTCCAACATATATTTAATTTTGTCTTGTCAATTAAATGTAATCGCACAGGGGTCATATACCATTTCCATAATAACTTGTGGTTATGCTCCTTAATCCTTACTGATAACGTTTTCATGATTCTTCTTTTCCACTTTCTATTCCAACATTCATCTGTGATTTTAACATTTAAATCTTGTTCCCATATTCCTCTTAATGCTTTTTGGGATTCGTTAGAATCATCCAATACTTTATATAATTTACTAACTAATCCTTTAATTTCTATTTGACCATTTCTTAATTTATATACTAGCTCCTCAAATTTTGTCATGTTCCTGTCTAAGCCTATTTCTTCCCTGTATTTTTTATTCCAACTATTCAGTGCGGCAACTTGAAGCCAATTTAGTTTCAACTGTTTACACATTTCTGACATTTTCTCCTCATCCTCACAAACATCTAACCATTCCTTTAATAAAGTTACTTTATATCTTTTCATTATTTCTTCAGTCCTATGGTCTAAGAGTAGTGGGAATGATTTTAAATCCCTTAACTCCAAAATTGGTGATAACCCTGGGGATAATTTGTTTTTCAATAATGTCCATGTTCTAAAGAGTGTCTTTAGCATTTTATTCGCGGTATTAATTTTAACTGTTTCTTTGCCTAGAAATATTAGTGATTCGTCTCCCAATTTTTCACGTAATTCAATCTCCCCCCCATATCAATTTTTTCCTTATTAAAATTTTACAAATATTTTTCAGTTGAAATGCCCAATAATAATTTGTGATGTTCGGGATTCCTAAACCACCCTTTTTTTGTGAAAGATACCACAACGTTTTCGATATTCTAGCTTTTTCCCCATTATTGCAATAATTATTTATTAAATTTTGAAATACATTTAGTTCCTTCCTTTTAATATTAATTTGGAGAGTATCAAATAAAAAATTTATTTTAGGTAACAATTTCATTTTACACAACGATACTCGACCAAACCAGGATAAATTTAGTTTTTTGTATCTTATAATCTTTTCCTTTAACTCCTTTTCCAATTTGTCATAATTCAATCTCTTTAAATCATCGTACTTGTTTGAAATGTTTATTCCTAAATACTTAAAACTAGACCTGATCTGTAGTTTAAATCTGGATTTTATAACTTCTTGTGCTTCAACATTCCCATTAAAAAAAATTGCCTCTGATTTGTCCCAGTTAACTTTAAGCCCCGTCACCCTGTAAAAATTTTCTAAGTGTGCATATACTTTTTCCAATGACTTTTCGGGATTTTTTAACGTTAATAATGTGTCATCTGCATACTGGCTAATTTTTATCCCATTTAGACCCATCATGTCTGTGTCTTCTCTTACCACATTAGCAATTAATTCCATGACCAATATAAACAGTGAAGATGATAGTGGATCCCCTTGTCTTGTGCCAGCTTCCAACTTAATTTCCTCTGTTAATTCATCATTTATTTTTACTCTTGCTGATCCCCTTTGATATAACTGCCCAATTACTCCACAAAATTTCCAACCGAATCCATATTTTACTATATTCAGATTTTGATAAACAGTAATGGGGAAAGATGTAACAAAATGAAAGATAAGATACACATTGCTAGTAATTTTTATAGGGAGCTTTATTCTAAAAAGGAGATAAACGATGTTGAGTTAAAAAATTATCTAAATAAATGGTCAAGGATAAAATTGGATCAAGAACATAGGAATTACATGGACGAAAGAATAACTTCTAAAGAAATTACTGATGTTATAGATAAGTTAAGGGTGGGTAAAAACCCTGGTGAAGACGGTTTGTCTGTGGACTTTTATAAGGATTTCAAGGAAGTTTTGATACCAAGGATTGAAAGGGTATTTAATTATGTAATGGATGGAGGTATAGTACCGGCATCATGGTATATCTCAGTTATTATTTTAATACCAAAAGTAGGAAAAAAACGTGGAAAACATCGAATCATATAGACCGATCTCGCTGATGAATCAGGATGTAAAGATTTTTACTGCGGTTCTGGCCAATAGGTTAAATAAATTTTTAGGTAACTATATTCAAAAAGATCAAGCAGGGTTTTTGCGAGGTCGGTACATGTCGGACCTGACAAGGAGGATACTTGACATGTCAATCATTGCACAGCAGCAAAGAGATCACACAGGTTTTATTTCATTAGATATATTCAAAGCTTTCGATTCCATCCAGTGGATTACCAAAACAATTTTCAAAAGCAGTTAAGAATACAGCATGGGAAGGCTAAACATTCTTAATTTCAGGAAGGGATTTTTTTCATCATATGTTATGTCTTGAAATGAAATCAAACTTTCCCCAAAATCAGTTGTTTAAGTGTAGAAACTAGTTATGTACAGTAAATATTGATCTCCTAAGTAATTTTCTACCCAACAGAAAGATCAATTTTATGAAGTGTACAGCAACAGCAATCACACTGGAACAGCAAGGTCTTCTCTTCACTAACTTCCTTTTATACTTGGGAAAATCAGATTTGTACAAATATGTTGCTGTTTTTACAAACACCACAACTAAAGCAAGTTTGTCTCTGACATCCTGTAAGAATGGTCCAAGCTGAGTTCTAAAGGTCACAACCACTTTTTTATGTACATCAGAATTTCCACACAATGCAAGTCAAAAACAGTATAAAAAATCTTAACATTACCTCTTTTCAAGGAATGTCTTTCCATTTACATAGTTTTTCCCCATTGCAGTTGCTTTCCATGCAAAGTAAGCCCCCTGGAGAAAAGAAAAATAAAATTATACAACACTCAAAACCTGGCTTACAGTCACCAATCACTACATTATAACAATTCATCCAAAGATTGATTGATTTATACCCTGCCCATTTAGGAGATTTTCCTACTCTGGGCAGCTAGCCCCAGAAAATTCACACATTAAAAACAGTCACACATTTTAAAGAATACATATCTATCTTCCTATTGATCATTATTTTAGTTCTTCATATTTATTTCAATATTGCTAACACCAGAACCTAAGCAAAAAATAAACTGAGGACTATAGTCTTAATGCTGAAGTTACCTTAAATATCTTAAACTATTGATGATTCTCCCAACTTTTACCTCTTCATCTGAATCTGATCGAGCTTTTCATAGTGTGTTCTGCATACTTCTTTTACAACTATTTCTGATTTTCATGATCCACACAGCCAAAAATGTTGCTATAATCTCTAAAGCAGAGACTAATTCCTGAAATTCTGGTATCCTCTCGTTGTCAACATAAATTTGAAATGTGATCTCTAGTACATCTTCCTTTTCTGAATCCATCATGAAAACCAGCCCTTCTTCATATATGGTTGAAGTCTTTGCAGCAAAATCTTGAGTATCACTTTGGTTACATTGGGATGGTGTCTCTTTTCTTTGGGACACAAATGTACAATAAAAATTTTCAGTCTATGGACCAATACAGTAATACCTCATACAAAGTCTGCTTCATACAACATCGGCTAATTCCTTGAAAAAAGTTGCCCCATACTAAGTCGTGTGACATTGTATGAGGCATTGGGGTTTTCCCAGGTTGCATTGTGCCTAGGCAGTGTAAAAGGCAGGACACATGCGTGCATTGCTCTTGTGGGTTTTGCATGAGGCAAAGAGTGTTTAGGAGTGGTTTTGAGCGCGATTTTGGATTTTTTTGGATTTTTTTTCATTAGAATTTTTAGAAGCATTCCTGGGATTTTTGCAGCATTCTTCAGGTTCTTGGACAATCAGGGTTGTTTGACATGTTTTTGTAATGTTTTTAGCCTTTAGACAATGATTTCTTAAAGTTCTGTCAGTTTCCTGTTTCCTTGACTTTGCCCTGAAGTCTGTGCTGTTACAGTACAATGTATTTCTATGGAAACGACATTGTAAGAGGCATCACGGCAAGGATTTGGACGTTGTATGAGGCATCGCGGCTAGGGTTTTGCATGCCTCATACAAAGTCCAAATCCGTATAAAGTCCAAACTTGTGGAACCAAGTATGGACGTTGTATGAGGTATCACTGTATTTTGATTTCCATATTAACTGGTATTTATTTATTCTATATTTATTACTGTTAGGATTTTGACAGAGTGTGATCTTGGTAGCTTGAAGCAGCTCTGCTATTTTCCCATCTAGTCATAGTCAATTATCTCTTCCAAATACTTTGAGAGCATTTTTACTTCACTTTCTAAAATTACAGGCTGTTTGTCACAGGATTTTGCTTCAAAGAAACCTGCCATCTTTGTACTTCCTATACAGTTCTTCAATATATGCTGCTCCAAAAAATGAAGGGAACACCTAAACAACACAATGTAAACCCAAGTCAATCACACTTCTGTGAAATCAAGCTGTCCACCCTGGTAGCAACACCAATCGAGAATCAATTCCACATGCTGTTGTGCAAATGGAAGAGACAACAGGTGGACATCAGAGGCAATTAGCAAGGCATCCCCAATAAAAGTGTCAATCAGCAGGAGGTGACCACAGACCGCTTCTCAGTTCCTTTGCTTTCTGGCTGATGATTTGGTCACTGTTGAACGCTGGCGGTGCCTTCACTCTAGTGGTAGCTTGAGACGGAGTGGCTCAGATAGTGCAGCTCATCCAGGATGGCATGTCAATGCGAGCTGTGGCATGAAGGTTTGCTGTGTCTGCCAGCGTTGTGTCCAGAGCATGGAGGCGCTACCAGGAGACAGGCCAGTACATCAGGAGACGTGGAGGAGGCCGTAGGAGGGCAACAAAACAGCAGCAAGACCGCTACCTCCACCTTTGTGCAAGGAGGAACAGGTGGAGCACTGCCAGACCTGCAAAATGACCTCCAGTGGGCCACCAATGTGCATGTGTCTGCTCAAACAGTCAGGAACAGACTCCATGAGGGTGGTATGAGGGCCCGACGACCACAGGTGAGGTTTGTGCTCACAGCCCAACACTGTGCAAGACGTTTAGCCCTGTGCTGTTCAGATGAAAGCAGGTTCACACTGAGCACATGTGACAGATGTGTCAGAGTCTGGAGACGCCATGGAGAACATTATGCTGCCTGCAACATCCTCTAGCATGACCGGTTTGGCAGTGGGTCAGTAATGGTATGGGGTGGCATTTCCCTGGAGGGCCGCACAGCCCTCCATGTACTCGCCGGAGGTAGCCTGACTGCCATTAGGTACCGAGATGAGATCCTCAGACCCCTTGTGAGACCATATGCTGGTGCGGTTGGCCCTGGGCTCCTCCTGATGCATGACAATGCTAGACCTCATGTGGCTGGAGTGTGTCAGCGGTTCCTGCAAGACGAAGGCATTGATGCTATGGACTGGCCCACCCGTTCCCCAGACCTGAATCCAAATAAGCACATCTGGGACATCGTGTCTCACTCCATCCACTGACGCCACGTTGCACCACAGACTGTCCAGGAGTTGGGGGTTGCTTTAGTCCAGGTGTGGGAGGAGATCCCTCAGGACACCATCCGCCAGCATGCCCAGGCGTTGTAGGGAGGTCATACAGGCACGTGGAGGCCACACACACTACTGAGCCTCATTTTGACTTGATTTAAGGACATTACATCACAGTTAGATCAGCCTGTAATGTTTTCTTCCACTATCACTGAGTGTAACTCCAAATCCAGACTTCCATCGGTTGATGAATTTGATTCCCATTGTTAGGTTTTGTGTATTTTGTTGTCAGCACATTCGCTACAGTATGTGAAAAACAATAGGAATACAGTATTTCAGTCATTCAGATCATAGGATGCCTTATTTGTGTGTGCCCTTTATTTTTTTTGAGCAGTATATTTTTCTTTCTTTTTCTTTGTTTTATCCTAATCAAGTAATAAATCCCACTGATCTTTCAGTTCCTGTAATCTCAGTTTAAGTTTCCTTTTGATTTCTTGGATCTTATGAAAAATATTTCATTTTATTTTTGTTTGCTCTTTTCTAATTTACTGATGATTATACTGATTTTCCCTATTCCTACTAAACTTTGCCCTTCGGATTCTAACTCTACCATCTTTCACTTTTCTTTCTGGTTCTGTTGTTAACAATTTCAGCAGTCATCCATCAAGACAGGGGGTTTTTTTGGTTTTTTGTTTGTTTGTTTGTTTGTTTTGGGGGGGTGTTGGTTATGGGATAGTCTTGTGCATTTGTTCCTGATAATATCCCAGGTTTTAGTCTGGAATTATTTTGGTTCATAGTCAGTTGAATTCAATAATGCAAATCATGCCCCCCAAAAATCAAAAGGTTGCTTAAGAAATTCCTCCTTTCATGACACCTAACAATAGGTGTAACTGATAGGGAGTAGACAGCAATGGACTGGACAGACCAAGTATCCAACTCTGTGAGCAAAATCCTTTTGGCATCATTTTGAGACTATAAACTAGACCCAGGAACCAAGAATTATTTAAGCAAACTGAATGCTTCCTATTCCCATTCCAACCTCAGAGCTCTCAAGGGCTCTTTTATTCTGGGGAAGCATTGGGGACTGGAGAGGGGGAGATATTTTAATTGCCAAAATAGTGTTAATTGCCAAAATAGACCAACAGGATTTTGGCTTTTAATGGTGATTGTTTTATTATTAATGGCTTCCTCCCTCCATCCTGAGGCTCCTGAAGGCGTCTTCTTGGCAAAAAGGAAACCTAGGGAGTCTCCAAAGCTGAAATGGGGGTTAAGAGGAATTCAATTCATTTAAATGGTTGATTTTTGGTGCCAAGATCTGACTTGCGCTGGCATAAAAACACTAAAAGAATTTTGTCTAGTTAGTACATGGGAAATGGATCAGCACCATCTTGACTTCTAAAACGTTACTAAGCTGTGAAAGCAGTAGTCTCTTTGTAACAGCATATCTAACAGTAAAAAGAATGACAGAGCCAACAGACTATAGTAAGTTTTACTTTTTACTTAAAAAGAAAAACAGGGTACACATCTACAGGTTACAGATCTTTGAAAATAATGGGGACAGCAAGTCAAGTGGTCTTTTAGAAATTCACTAACTTTGATTGGTAGTATGTGCAAACGGACAAAATAAATTTTGTTTGGGCAGCCTATTTTCTATGGAAAACACTACAGCATAAGGTGATTAGCACCACTGCCTGCAATGGCTTTAAAAAGGGGATAAAACAAACTCAGCAGTTGATAGCCCTGATAAACAAACAGAACCTTGAAGTTCAGAAGCAATACACCTGTGAATATAAATTCTTCTGGTGAAAGGAGGCAGATAGTTTTAAAGTACTTCATTGTAATCATGAGTGGTTATTACCTAACAGTCCTTCTAGGTTTCCATGTTGGAAACAGGATACTAAGCCAAAAATAATGTGAACCTGCTCCCATCCACAAATGATTTTAAAGCTAATAAACCCAAACATCCTAATTATTTTGAACTTTATTTTATCTCAGAGTTTGCCCCTTACCATCTTCTCATCTATACTTATTACAAACAATTCATTTCTAGGGGAGAAAGGAGCATCTGGCATTGGCCGCGGGGGAAGTGACAGCAGCTGCGTGGGGCACCGCGGGCATAAGACTCTCCCGCAGACACCACCCTGACTCCCGGCCCAGCATGGCCATGGGGGAAGTGACAGCAACTGCGCGGGGCACCGTGGGCATAAGACTCTCCCACAGACACCACTGCCACCCCGGCTCCTTTCCTCAGCCCGGCATTGGCCGCGGGGGAAGTGATAGCAGCTGCAGGTGGAGTGGAAGCACCTGCACAGGTTTTTTATGGACATGGGGGACTTGGTTTTGGCTGAGTCTATCGCCAACGCTGAGTTCGTTGAGCCTTGAGTTTGTTATGTTTGTTGTACCATTTTATAACCATTGTATATTTAATTTGTATTGACTGTGATCATGTAACTGTGTAATTTGTAATTATATTCTTTACTGTATACTGTATTTCTTTTTTGCCCTATGTTGTAAGCCGCCCTGAGTGGTGCTAGCACCAGGAGGGCGGGGTGTAAATAAAACTCTGATCTTATCTTAAGAAATATTTTCAAAGGATTTATACAAAGTTTTTGTAAATGTTATCAGAACATTCTGTCATTAATACTTACAGAGGGATCAGACTGGAATAAATATGGTCGCCCCTCATTCCACCCACATATTAGCAATGAAACTCCAAACGGACGTACACCCCTATAAAGAAAATATTTGAAAATTATATGGGCTATGATACACTGCATTATATATTATAATACATTAGTATTATATTTGAAGGGTACACAGAAAGAGCCTCCTCAAAAATTGTATTTCTGAACCAAACTGGGTGTACCTTGTGCTAGCTAATCTTTCTCACACTAGGTCAGGTGAAAGGAACTGCAGAATGAACGCACCAAAAGGTGCCTTCATTTTGACAGTTTCACGTCTGACCTAAACACGGAAGAAACAGAGTAGAGACAAAGACTTTACTGAGGCAGAGTAAGCAGCACACATGGAGTGCTGAATCATCATGGAGCAATTATTATTTATCTGGGAATAATCATTATTAATTATAATAATTAATAATTATTAACTAATTATCTGGGAATTAATACTAGGTACTCTCATCAAAAAGATTATCGACAGCCATTTTGAGGTGGAATGTGAGGAACCAGACACACACAAATGTGAAAGTGGTGGAGTATAGAAAAAGTAACATACCCCGATTGTGTGTATTCTTGCATCACAGAAGCAATCCTCTGCACCAGCTGAGCTGTTGGAATAGGCTCATGATAAACCAAGTAGTACTGCTGGGCCAGTTTACGTGCTCTGTGGACAAGAACTCTGACCAAAATAAAGGACAGAAGAGGGAAATAAAGTTTAAGTTATTACATCCTGTATATTTAAAGCAACCTGGAATATTTAAATTGAACACTGTTCAAAGCAAGTCAATAAAAGGTATTGCTTAAAATATTGTGCTGAGATGTCAACACAGGAGATATTCCAAATACATTATAACAATATATTTATCCCAAATACATACAATGCAAGAAACACATCCATTGTGTTGTCTCAGAAGGAGGCAGTAAAGCTCAGCACCCCCATCCAGTCTGAAATCTCTGGGAAGCCTACACAAAGAATACAACCCTCTACAAATACAGTGAAGTACTTTGTGTCTCACACTATCTTACACCCTGCCTCACACTGGTGCCTTTCATTCATCATAAAGTAGATATAAATTAATAGTAAGCAACAACTTCAGGGAATATGTACTGGAATAGTAGGTTCTCAAAAAATACAAAGGCAGACAATAATCCCATTGATTGAGAAAATATGGTAAGCTACATGGAAAAGCCCTTTGATTTTAAGAGGAATAGGAAAAATATAAGGGGTGAAACCAATTTACCATGCACCTTGTGGATTAGGCACCAACTTCCTACCCAATGGCCTTCAATGCAGAGCTTGTAAATGTTAATTTTTGAGAACTATGAAAATCCTATGGTTGAAAGTTGGTTGGGCGATTCTGGTAACAGTAATAAAATAGTGCCTTCGTGCGTACTAAAGAAGAAACTTTGGTTAAATTCAGAAATATGGGAAATAAGCACTGCCTCGAGATCCAAGCTTAACTCCCATTGAACTCCAATAGATAAGGGAATGTTGACATGCACCATCATCTTCTACAGAAAAGGCCATAATAAAAATTTATCACAAATTATACTTTTAAAGATACCTGTAATCAGGACCCATGCCACTATATACCAAGCCTATGTGTTTGGTAATGGGTTCCACTTTGTGTACACTTCTTTCATCATACAGAATGGACTTCTGTTTTTTCTCTGTTGCCAGTACTACACCATTTGCCGCTAGATAAAGAAAAAAGAAATTTAGTCAGTGAAGCCTAAAGGCCCTCTTCCTTTCCTTCTAATCTTTCACACTTTGACTAAAGGAGCTAAAATAATTTATTTACCAGCTTCCCTTTCATGACTTTACCAAATACATGTTATATAACATTTGGTATTTGTATAAATTAGATTTAATTCAGATTTTCCCTTAGAGGTGATAAAACCGCAGCTACTTCTCTTCCTAAAGTAACTGCAGTCAATGTTCATACAATGTAGGGCTTTCTCTCTCATAAGCCGGGAGTTGGTTTTACATGTTAAAAATTCTTTTACAGTTTGTGACATATGTATGGAGTTCCAAGACCACCTCTTCTTCTACAGTGTGGGGATGTTAATGGATATAAAGGGAAGAACAATAAACTAAGAATGCATTGCAATGCAATATAAAAAACGAAACAAGAAAGACAGGTTAAACACATTATCAAAACAGATTTAAAACCTGTTAAATTGCTGCCACCAACACACAACCATCTGAGGCTGGAGATAACGCATACCCAGTCAATTATGTCATACACAGCAATTGATACTTTCACATCACTTTCGTTACTATGTTATTTGAGACCTTGTAGTCAAACCTCCTGCACTTAGTAAAAATTACCTCTAAAGAAACTAATAAAACAGGTAGCATGTTCTGTCTACTCAGATTACAGAGCAGTGGCCAGAATCCTATTGACGTTTGCATCAGGGTGGATTTGATTTAAATCACTTTGATTTATATCATGATTTAAATCACGATTTAAATCACTAGTCAGGCTCGATTAAAATCATGATTTTCTACATAAAGACTCATTTTTGCTGGAGTTGTTTTAATCTTAATATTTACAACCAGATATTTTTTAGAATAACAACTTTTCAGATTACAGTAGTTTTACAGTTATATCAGAAAATTACTGATTTGGTGGTTATATACCATTATAAATACATAGATAAATAATTATGAAATTACTGCATTTGCATTTTGCACACATGCCTGCCTTACCCATAGGAAGAGGAACTCCATTAAAATATTCCCAAACTGGGTCTCTTTTACGACCTGCCGCCATTACAGGTTTTTCTCCTCAAGGGAGAGAGTAAGAATATGATAAACTTCAGGCTGCTATACAAATAAAGATCTCAAGATGCAGAGTTCCGTCCTCAAAAGGTTTCACTTTTATTTTACTGCTTGCCCCTCCCCTCCTCAAACTTTGCTCCTTGTGCTATTCCATTCCAAACAACCTTCTATTCATTGAACTTCTTGAAACGTAGCAGCACTTAAGAGGTAAGGGGGTTGATTCTGTGTGCATAGATTTGCAGAGGAACAATGGGATTAAAGTCTTTTTCTCAATTCTAATGTTTATTTTATAACATTTTTTGCTATGAAGGAGGCATGTTATTGTTGCAGATCCAAATGCATAGTTTTGAAAGCAGCAAAACCAAGCATTTGATTTGATAATATCTTCTAGATAGAAAAATTGCCCCAAATAATGAGAAACCTCTGAGAGAGAATGACATTGTGAATGGATTAATACAGCCTTATGCCACATAATTTAAAACTAATTTCATGATGAATAACCTTTAGACTATAATGTATCTTAACTAGAACACGTTCTTTAGAGATTTTTCCTCAAAAAACATTTAAATTTTAAAAAACCGATTTAAATAAAAAAAATCTGATTTTATTTATTTATTTTTTAAATCATTGATTTTTTATCCACCCTGGTTTGCATAAGATTTGTATAATTTCCCAGTTTATTGCAGCTAATTGGAATTATCAAAGCACATTTTAGTTATGCAGATGCGCCTCAGCATTGTCAATTACTCATAACAAATGACATTTCCTTATGTAAACACCAATAAAATTTTGACCCTGATTTTGACCATTGTACCTTTAATTCCAACTGATGGTGCTCCTGCTGCAACAGCTGCCAAAGCATATTCAATCTGAACAAGCTTTCCAGAAGGGCTGAAAGAAAGCACCTAAGTCATTCATGAGACAATATTTTGATAAAACATTTTCAACTTTGAATTAAACATAACAAGTTATTTACTTCCCTATTTCTAGCACGTTTTAGAGAATATTACAGTCAATATATGAGTCAAACTTACTCTTGCTGAAAGAACTGTTGACGAAAATAAACTTCAATCTACATGCTATCTTGGAAGATTGTTCCAAAGAATTCAACTAGACTCTTCTTGGAATAAACAAACATAAACTTGCATTGCACAATTTCATAATGTCATCAACTCACTTTCAGAGCATGGACCAAGTGAGTGACTGGTAATCTCAAAGTAAAACTAAAAGGACACTTAGGTATTTTTACTTTCATTTTTGCATTCAAAAGTTTCACTCTGGATCAGGGGTGGCCAAACTACAACCCATGGCACCATTTCATGTGGCCCGTCACTGCCCTCGCCACTACCGGAAGCAGAAGTAAAATGCGCCCATGCATGCATAAACATGCCCACGGCTATCGTAAATGTGTTTACAACATCCGCGGATGCGTTTTACGGCAGGAAGAACCACATGACAGCTAAGCTGTCCAGGGTGTGTGGTCAGGCCCACAGAGAGAAAAGTTTGGGAACCCTTGCTCTAGATGCCTAAATCTGTCATCTCAAACATCCTTAATTAATAAAATATAACTTATGTCAAATTACTTCTATACAGGATACCATTCTAAAACTGTAATCCTATGGAAACCAATTTAGTTTTTTATCTGTAAATAAATGAGATCTACTTTCAAGGAAATACCCATATGATTTGAACAAAAGATTTTTCACAAAATTCTAACGCATGTAGTTCCAATTTACAAAGCCACAGAGCAACTTAAAAGTTCCTGTTAAAGACTTTCTTACTGTTAACTATTACTAAAGGAACCCTCAATATTGTGAGCATAATCAAAAGCTATTGCAATGACTGCAGAATGATTAGCTTA
Organism: Bradypodion pumilum; assembly: GCA_035047305.1. Taxonomy (NCBI): domain Eukaryota; kingdom Metazoa; phylum Chordata; class Lepidosauria; order Squamata; family Chamaeleonidae; genus Bradypodion; species Bradypodion pumilum. The sequence continues at coordinate 83,070,569 of JAWDJD010000006.1, forward strand.
ATGTATATGTCTTGCAAGCAGTTGTTAGTGAGGTAAATGTTGCCTTACTTTGCCAGTATAATTGCTTGGTTTGATTTGATTTGATTTGATTTATTGGATTTGTATGCCACCCAACTCGGCTACGCGACTCAGGGTGGCTAACAACAATCACAATACATTTAATTACAATCCAATAAAATATAATACAATACAGTACAATAAAACACCAGTGTACATAAAAAATTCATAGATGTATTTATATACGTTGTTTTTTCATGTTTTTGTATATGTGTATTGTTTTTGTTTTCTAAATGATAAAATAAAAAATAAAAATAAAAAACAGTAATTTGTGTTAAGGTCTATGTAGAAAGGCAGGCTAAACAATAGAATCTTATATCTACCTTTTCAAAAGTAAGTCCAAATGAGTTCAAAAGGACTTACAGTACTCCTAAATAAAAGCATAAAGGATAGCAACAGGCCTTCCACTCACTTTTTTTTAAAAAAAAGTGAAAAAGTTAATTTTTCATTTAAAAAGTGAGCAAAAAGTGATAAAATAGGTGTAGTGACAGTGGGAAGTCAATAACAATACGAAAAATAGCATATTGAAACATTTATTTCAAAATTTAATAGGCTCACGCCTATTTCATAGGTTTGCTTTCTAGAATAATGATTTTTTGAAGTGAAAGCCGTATTAGTCTGTGCAAGCATATCAGAGAATAAACCAAAAAAAAATACAAAAAACGTTGTGGCACATTATACATACTCGGGAGTTGGTCCTTAAGGTGCCACAACGTTTTCTTTATCTTTTTTGTTTTGTTTTGTTTACTCTCCGATATAGAAGAATGAAACGACTTAGGCCAGTTAAGAATATGACCGTTTTCTAGTTAGTAAAGGTGTCCCTTGCTCGAAAGCCAGTCGTATCCGACTCTAGGGTTCAGTGCTCATCTCTGTTTCAAAGCCGAAGAGACGTTTCCGTGGTCATGTGGCAGGCATGATTAGGCACCGGAGCGCACGGAACGCTGTTTACCTTCCCACCGAAATGGTCCCTGTTTATCTACTTGCAATTTCATCTTCGGAAACAAGAGACTCACATGATCAATCCCGGACCACATTCAAGCACACCGAGGATGCACACGAGGCAGTTGGTGTTGGCTTTTCCTTTTCCTCGCCTACCCGCCTTTTAAGAGTGGGGCGTGATGGAAAAGCATGAGCAGTGACTCTACAAAACTGGGGCTTCCCATGTCCAGCAGAGGTGAACGAGCCGGGCCGTTCTCCAGGACCAACCCGCTAACTCTAGACGCCCCCCTCAGCCTCGTAAGCACATCCAACCGCGCGCCTCCCTCACGTGTTTCTCCCCACAAGGACGCCTCTTACCTGAAAGTGGTGAGAGAGAAACTGTAACCCCGTTCCGCCATTTTGAATCTCTTCCACCGCCGACTCTCTCTTCGCAGGTGATTGGTTCTGAGGCCGCGCACGCGCACGCGCAAACCGTACTGCGCGCTGGGAGAGAAAGAGAGGCCGAGCTTCCGGTACCTTTAATAGCCACCATTGAGGTTTGGTCGCTTGATCCGCAGGGCTGTGCCATTCTGTCCCTTCCCTTGCAATCTCGATGGTTCTTCTTGTCCCGACCCAATCAAACCCTGAACTGCCAAAATGAAGCCACTTTCTTGGCTTTGTCGTTGGCCAAACTTAAGTCCTCATCGGTGCATGTTTCCTGGCAGTCATTTATGAGCCGTGACAGTGACAGACTTTACAGGTGAAACTCGGAAACTTAGAATATCGTGCAAATGTTCATTCATTTCACTTAAAAGGTGGAACAAATATATGAGATAGATAGACTCACTACATGCAAAGCGAGAGATGTCATGCCTTAATTCGTTATAATTGTGATGATCATGGCGTGCAGCGTACATGAGATTATGTGATTATGGGGTACATGAGATTGGGGAGTTGGGGTTTTCATAAACTATAAACCATAAGCATCAATATAAACAAAGTAAGGCTTGAACTATCTCGCTTTGCATGTAATGAGTCTATTTCATATATTTGTTTCACCTTTTAAGTTGCATTACTGAACTGAAAACATTTGCACGATATTTTTTATTTTATTTATTTATTTTTCACGCTTATATACCGCCCACTCAGGTACAACCCAACTCAGGGCGGTTTACATAGCGGACAGTAAATACATAAAAGACACATGATAAAAAAGTTAAAAGTTAAAAAAAAACCACCCCTAAAAGGTAGGATATTCTAATTTTCCGAGTTTCACCTGTACTTTCTTAGGACCAAAGATCACTGCAGATGGTGATTGCAGCCATGAAATAAAAAGGCGGCTGATTCTTGGGAGACAAGCTATGAGAAACCTGGGGAACATAGTGAAAAGCAGAGGCATCATCTTGCAAACAAAAATTTGCATAGTCAAAGCAATGGCATTCCCGGTCGTAATGTATGGTTGTGAGAGTTGGACCATAAGGAAAGCTGAGCGCAGAAGAATAAATGCCTTTAAAATGTAGTGTTGGAGGAGAGTTTTGAGAGTACCCTGGACAGCGAGGAGAACAAACAGGTCAATCTTAGAAGAAATCAACCCTGACTGCTTAGATGGTCAAATAGTAAAGATGAAGCTTAAGTACTTTGGACATCAAATAAGAACAGAGGACTCACTTGAGATGGGAAAGGTGGAGGGCAAAACAAGAAGAGGGCGACCAAAAATGAGATGGCTGGATGGTATTGTAGACGCAGTGGGCATAGAGCTGGGCGGGTTGAGGAGGATGGTGAAGGACAGGTGCCTGGAGGGCGGTGGTCCATGGGATCACAAATGGTCGGAATTGACTGTGACTGAACAACAACAAATGAGCCGGATTCTGCATCTCTCCATAGTCACTAGTGTTGTTTGCCAGCAGCCCCCCCCCCCTTGAGCATGTTGGTCTTACATTAAGGCACTCCAACCCTCAGCCTATTATGAATTCTCCAAGTGACATAGGGGAGGTTGAGTTCCTCAGCTAGATCCTCCTTTAATGTTGTTCCTTGTCCAGTATGCTCCTTCCTCCATCTTCTAATTTGGTTTTGTTCTTGTGAACCCTCAAAAATCTTTGTTCTTGCCATAAAGCTCCTTCATCTATTCAGTGTAATGTGTGTGGTCACATGTTTCATGCTGGCTTATCGAGTCACATCGATGGATGTGTCATCCATTGATGGAGAAAATAATGGTTTTCAGGGGGGAAATGTATGCTCAGACACAAGTAGCTGCTGATGGCAATGAAAGCTTCTCCTGGATCTGAACTGGTGGATTTGAGGCTCATATCCGTTCAGAGGGTGTCGAGGGTTAATCTCTTGCTTTGTTCTCTCAGCGTCTGTTGCTACTTCTCTCCTTGTTGTTGTTTAGTCGCACAGTCAATTCTGACCCTTTGCGACTCAATGGCACTTTTGTCCTCCATCATCCTCCTCAACCCGCCCAGCTCTGTACCCATAGGTGGAGCGATACCAACAGGAGGGTATATTTTCTCAACTGGTGTAGGTGTGAGCAAGGCCGCTGTCAGCAGGGGGGTCACAGAGGTGACTGCCGTCCCGGGCCCGGAGCTGGCAGGGGCCCATCGGCACTAAATTATTATTATTTTAAAAAATCTTTTTTTAAAAAAAAATATTTAATTTTAAATTTTTTTATGTGCGGCGCGTGGCGCCGCTGCACATGCCCCGCCACCGCCAGAGGGCTCCGCCTCCTCCCAGAGCGGCATGGGTGTGGCTAGGGGGAACTTGCTGGGGCGTGTGCTTTAGGATGTCTATGTCTGTACTTCCTTTCTGCGACTGCGTGTGTCCTTCGGCAATGCTCCCACGTGCCTCACTTGCCCAGGGCCAAAGCCCGAAGGTTCCTGGAGGAAGCAGCCCCGGTGCGCAGTCTCTTCCGGACCAGGACCGGCGCGCATTGTGGGCTGAAGCCTTGACCACGAGGCGCGCTGCGCCAGGCTCGTTCTGGAAGAGACCGTGCACACCGGGGCTGCTTCCTCCAGGAACCTTCGGGCTTCGGCCCTGGGCAAGCAAGGTGCGTGGGAGCATTGCCAAAGGACGCATGCAGTCACAGAAAGGAAGTACAGCTGAGCCTAAAGATTAAGTACAGCTGAGCCTAAAGAAGCGCACGCCCCAGCAAGTTCCCCCTAGCCACGCTGCTCTGGGCAAAGAAAGCGGCAGCGGCAGGGCAGTGGGTGGGTGGGCGAAGCGACGGCTCCCCCTCCCCGGTGCAGGAAGGAGGCCACCTTGTGTGTGTGTGTTTAGTGTTTGGGAATCAAGACAATGGAAACGGCTGTAAGCTAGCCTAGCACATCTTTATTGCATGGAGTACAGTACGAACATGTGGTAATGGCGGACAAACAGCTCCTTTTATGCGGTGGCTATACAATTGAATATGGCTCTTCGACAGGCATTGGCTACTGTCCAAGTGACGTCATCCTTGGTCAAGTCTTTCTTGTCCAGGTGAGGTGAGCGCGGGAATCTTTCCCGCGCAGCTGAAGGCATTTGAGGAATGTGTACCATGTGAGCTGGGCGCTCGCTACTGCCCCCGGTGGCCACTAGCTCGCGTCCTCATACAGAAGGTTACAGTGTTACTATTGGAGATTGTTACATCCACTCATTCGTGTGGTTACAAATACATTCAATACACAACATCCCACCCCCCTAAGATGGGACAAAGTCCCTCAACCAAACTGGCTTTCTGCATGTGCGTTTTGGGCGTGCGGCCGTTATGCTTGACTCGGCCGAGCCCCCTCGTCTGTGTCCTCCTGGCTCTTGTCCTGCAATTGGAGAGGATGACTCGTTAGTGACTCGCTGTGGACTCGCAGCTTTGGTTTGGGTAGGAGAAGGGGAAGGAAGGTTTTCTGATGCGGATGTGGGCAAACCGGGGGCATTAGGGACTAAAGAAAAGCCCCGCTCTTTGCTTGGACGGGTGGGGGAACACTCCGGAAAAAAAAACCGGTTTGGTAACTCAAAATCTAACTCCGGAGCAACAGGGATAAACTCATTCCTCTCTTTGACCGGGCTGGGGGAAACTGGCGTATCTAAGGGATACGGGTTTGAGCTTGTGCCTCCCCCCCCCTTGTTTGGCACTGTTGCCCTTCGTTTTCTCTCCCTTGGGATAAGCGGGTGGGGGAGAACCCTAACGTTGAGTTTTGCTGCTGGGAACCTCTGTCCGGCCCCCCAATCACTCGATGCCTTAGTTGGTCAGCGTGCCTTCTCCAGAGGAGACCCGTGTTGGTCTCGACACAGTAGGACACTGGTCCCGTTTGATTAATGACTACCCCCGGCACCCAGGCTGGCCCTGTGGTTGCGTAGTTTCTGCAATGTACAGGTTCACCTATCTGGAAGTTTTTTGTGGGGCTGTGCTCAATGTTTCTTCCCCTATCCTCCACCCTGGTGGGATCCAACCTGGTTAACAATGAGTGCAATTTCCTCTTCATGAGGAGTTCAGCGGGGGAGAATCCCGACGCCAATGGCATCACGCGGTAAGCCAACAAAAACTGGCAGAGCTGCTGGTCCAGATCCCCTGGTCCCATGCGCCACAGCCCCTCTTTCATTGTGCGCACCAGGCGTTCCGCCTGGCCATTAGTTGCAGGGTGAAAGGGGGCTGAGGTAATGTGCCGAATGGCGTTGGACTCCAAGAACACCTGGAACTCGGCCAACGTGAAGGTACTCGCATTGTCACTCACAATGACGTCAGGTATCCCGAAGCTAATGAAGTGCCGTGCATTGGAATCACCTCTAACCATTTGGAGTATGCATCCACTACCAGCAGGAAAAAGGAACCCCTGAATGGACCTGCGAAGTCTATGTGGAGGCGAGACCACGGCCCCCTAGCTGTGTCCCATTCTCTGTGTGGAAGGCGGGACTCCTCAGGGCGAGAGCTCTGGCAACTTTCGCATGTGTTCACCATGTGTTCAATGTCTGCGTCTAGCTGTGGCCACCAGAAATAGCTCCGGGCCAGCGCCTTAGAGCACACAATCCCTGGGTGGCTGACATGTAAAAGCCGTAGCACCCTTGCTCTTAATGCTTCTGGGACCACCACCCTCTCCTCCCACAGAAGACACCCCCTTTCGGTGGACAACTCAACCCTCTTCCTGAAAAACGCAGCAAACTCGTCTGCGGGGGGAGCCGTGGGCCACCCCTTCTGTACCCAGGATCTAACAAGGGCTAAAGTTTTATCCTTTGCCGTGGCTGCAGCGATTTCCACGGGAAGTATGGGGGGGTGCATCTAGGGCTTCTATGAGGAGGACTTGGCTGACCTGCTCTATCTCACACTTTGGGTCTCCCAGCTGGGGAAGAGGAGACCTTGAGAGTGCGTCAGCGTGGCTTATGTCTTTCCCGGGGCGGTACTCTAATGAACCCTTGTATGCATTGAGGAAAATAGCCCACCGAAGCATCCTGGGGGAGAGGATCTGTGGAGTGGGCTTGTCTGAGGTGAAAATACCCAATAGTGGCTTGTGGTCGGTTACAATGGTGAATGGACGACCATACAAAAAATCATGGAACTTCTTTGTGCCCGCCACAATAGCAAGGGCCTCCCTATCTGTTTGGGCGTAATTTCGTTCTGCCTTGGACAATGATCTCGAATAGAAGGCAACTGGGGCTTCTCGCCCACCCTCTAACACGTGGCAAAGGACCGCCCCCACCCCCACCGGTGAGGCGTCGCAGACCAAGACTACCGGCTTCTTTGGGTCGAAATGGGTTAGAATAGCCTCTGAGGAGAGGAGCTGCTTGAGTTCCCTGAAAGCCCGCTCCTGATTCTCCCCCCACCGCCAAACCGCATCCTTCTTCAGCAGCCTATGCAGGGGCTCTGCAATCGACGCTTTCCTGGGCAGGAAGGAATGATAAAAATTCAGCAGCCCCAGGAAGGACTGTAGCTCCGGTTTCGTGGTGGGGCGAGGGGCATTTTGAATTGCTGAGACTTTGGACTCAGCGGGTTTCACCCCCTCAGGGTTATACGGAACCCCAGAAACTCAACTTCCCTGGCCAGAAACACACATTTGTCCCTCCGCAGCCTCAACCCCGCGGATTCGAAGACTGTAAGGACCTTATCTAGTCTCTGGGCCAGTTCTGATTCGCTCCCCCCAGATATCAATATGTCATCGAAGTATGGCAAGACCCCCGATAACTTCTTCAACAAACGTTCCACAAGGGACTGAAATATCCCCGGCGCCGAGTTCACCCCAAATTGTAGGCGCGTTACCTTGAATGCCCACTTGTGAGTTACAATAGTTTGCGCAGCAGCGGTGGCTGGGGTTACTGTAAGCTGCTGGTATGCCTGCGCCAGATCTAGTTTGGCGAAAAACTTTCCCCCATGTAAAGTAGCTAGCAGATGGCTAACTACCGGCACCGGATAGGCATTAGGGCGGATTGCCTTGTTAATTGTACACTTGTAGTCAGTGCAATTCCGCACCTCCCCATTTGCCTTCAACGCTGTAACAATAGGAGTCTCCCACTCTGCAGAGTCCACAGGCACTAAAATCCCCTGACCCACCAGTTTGTCCAGTTCCGCCTCAATTTTGTCCTTTATGGCGAATGGAACCCGACGTGGCTTGAGTCTAATTGGGCGGACCACCGGGTCTAGGTCGAAAGAAACTGGGGGCCCTTTGTACTTCCCGAGCCCCTTCTTGAATACCTCGGGGTGTGCGTCGCACACTGCCTGGATCTCATCCCCCCCCCGATGGCATGGACGCCGCCTATGAAGATGTCCAGGGGTTTGAACCATTGTGTTCCCAGGAGATTACACCCCCTCCCTTAGAACTACTAGAGGAAGTTTCCTTCTGAGTCCCTTATACTGTATCTCGAAGTCCCCGACCCCCAGCACTGGGATCCCATTTCCCTGCACGTCTCTTAAGTTCGCCCTCATCTCTTTGAGTTTCGGTCGCTCTTTGGGGGGAATGCGCAAAAACTCCTTATGGGAAATGAGGGAGTATACAGACCCCGAGTCTATTTCCATCTTAACAGGAACCCCTTGCAACAGTACCTCGGCATAAAAACGTGGTTGCCCTAGAGGCACGCTGTGGACGGCCAAGTCGTCTTCTGCATGTACTCCTCGGTACACGTGGTCCCCCTCTGGGTCATCGCCGCCATTGTAGACTCTGCCGACGCCATCCCGTCTCCTCGTGGGGCGCTTGCTCTCGTCCCGGCGTTGCTTGCAGACCCTGGCGATGTGGCCCTTCCGTCCACAGTTGTGGCACTCAGCCTTCCTGAATGGGCACTTGCTCCACTCATGGGACGCTCCGCAGCCATCACAGTGCCGACCCCCTTTTCCTTTCTTCTCGCTCAGCCCCTTTCTGAATTTCCGGAATCCCTCGTCTTCACTGGAGCCTGGGGTGGCAGAGGCCTCTGAGGATGTGGGCGAGCGCGGGGCAGGGGGCGCCCTCCAAGTCGCCTGGACTGCGGATGCAGCTGCCTCTACTTGTGGAGGCTTTGCTTTGAGAAGCTTGTACCCGGCCCTCGTGGACTCAGCAGCTAGGGCCTCTTGTAGTACCTCTTTGAAGGTGAGGTCGTGGCCTCGGGTCATGAGCTTCCTTTGGGTTTCCCCATCTCTCATCCCGCAGAGCATCCTGTCCCTCAGGGCCACGTCTAGAATTTCCCGCCATTCGCATGGGGTTGCCGCCAAACGGAGGGCCGCTGCATACTCGGATACGGACTCACCCGGCTTCTGGTCCCTCCTCGTGAAGGCCGCCCTGGCAGAGAAGAAGGATACCTGGGGCTTGAAGTGGTTTCTCAGGGTCGCCAGTATTTCGGTTACCGAAACCTGTTCCACCTCTCGTGGAGCCACCAGGTCCATCAGCGCTTGCACTGCGTGGAAACCGAACATCGTGATGAGAAGACCTCTCTTCTTTCCCGCGTTGGTGATGCCGGCAAACGCTACCGTACTCTTGAAATGCATTTCGAACCAGTCCCATCGCTCGGGATGGGTCACGTTGAACACCGGTTGCTGTGAAGTTGTCTTGTCCCCGTGGGAATCCATGATCCCACCTTCGTCGTCCACTTCAAGACAATGGAAACGGCTGTAAGCTAGCCTAGCACATCTTTATTGCATGGAGTACAGTACGAACATGTGGTAATGGCGGACAAACAGGTCCTTTTATGCGGTGGCTATACAATTGAATATGGCTCTTCGACAGGCATTGGCTACTGTCCAAGTGACGTCATCCTTGGTCACGCCTTTCTTGTCCAGGTGAGGTGAGCGCGGGAATCTTTCCCGCGCAGCTGAAGGCATTTGAGGAATGTGTACCATGTGAGCTGGGCACTCGCTACTGCCCCCGGTGGCCACTAGCTCGTGTCCTCATACAGAAGGTTACAGTGTTACTATTGGAGATTGTTACATCCACTCATTCGTGTGGTTACAAATACATTCAATACACAACAGAGTGTGTGTGTGTGTATGTGTGTGTGTGTGTGTGTGTGTGTGTGTGTGCGCGTGCGTGCGTGCGTGCGCGCGTGCATGCGTGTGTGCGTAATGATGAGCTCCCATCATCCCTCCCAGCTCTTGCCAACCTAGCAGTTGGAAAGCAAGAAATTTCTAGTAGATATCCTTATTTATCTACTTGCAATTTCTTGCTTTTGAACTGCTAGGTTGGCAAGAGCTGAGAGGGATGACGGGAGCTGATCATTAGGAATGTAAATAGTGTTCCGTGTGCTCCCGTGTCTAGTCATGCCTGCCACATGTCCATGGAAACATCTGCGAATGCAGACATCATTGGCTCTTTGGCTGTAATCAGAGATGAGCACTGAACTCTAAAGTTGGATACAACTGCCCATCGATTTCTTTTGGGAAATTGTGTATTCCAGCCACCGCCACCACCCCAATGCAAGGAGAGAGAAAAGTGTGTGTGTGTGTGGGGGGGGGGGCAATAAGATTGCTCAGTACAGGGCCCAGAAATTTCTGATGGCGGCCCTGGGTGTGAGGCATCCTGTCGCTATACACATGGCTTCATTAACATTGATGTCAACTTGTTTTGCGTGAGTGAATGTGCTCCATACTGGAGTAGCATACTCTTCTGCAGAGATGCTGGGGGGCAAAGCTCATGTACGCAGTGTGGATGGTTGAGTTCCCCATTTTTAGTTTGTGGGTTTCCTGATTATGTTGTTGTCTCGATGGTGAAACTCTGGTACTTTCCTTGTTTATGGTAAGTCTGAGGAACGTTTGCCGCTCCCCCTTTCTATCTATTAAATGTAAAGGTTTCCCTTGCTCGAAGGCCAGTCATATCCGACTCTAGAGTTCAGTGCTCATCTGTTTCAAAGCCGAATAGCCAGCGCTGTCTGCTTCTGCAGACGTTCCTGTTGTCATGTGGCAGGCATGACTAGACACCGGAGCGCACGAAACACTGTTTACCTTCCCACCGAAGTGATCCCTATTTATCTATTTGCAATTTCTTGCTTTCAAACTGCTAGGTTGGCAGGAGGTGGGACAAAGACGAGAGCTCATTCCATCTTGCAGTACTCGGGAATCGAACTGCTGATCTCCCGCCTTCCAGTCAGCATCTTAGCCACTTGAGCCACTGCATTACATTACCACTGCACTACATATGCCTATTATAGTATGATGTGCCTATGCCTATATATTATAGTATGAAACAAACTTTTCTTGCTAGATTGCTGATTCAAGCTCTTGTTGGGGTCCAGTCACAGGACTCCTTGGGAGACGGAGACTTGGCTTTATATGACTTTGTTTATTGCTGTTCCTTTGTATACTGTCTTGGCAACTAGAAAAAGCAATACGGTTGCTGGCTTTTTCCATTTCAGGCAAGATTCACAAGGTGAAATTTAAGTCAGGACATGCTACTGTGGACTTTTGTGAACTTAGCTGCTGAGGACATTGTGGTGTTGTTTTTGCTGATTATATCTTGTAAACTTGTAAATTGTTATTACAATTTTTTGTATATTTTATTGTATTTAATTGTTATATTGTGCTTATACTTGATATGATGTTATTGTACTGTTTTGCATAATGAACTGTATTGTGTTGTACATCCCCCTCCCCTCCCCTTTCCCTACTTATGTTTTGTTTTGTATTTGTTGGATTCTCTGTAAACCGCTTTGAGTTGTCAGTAGACAAGTAAAGCGGTATATAAGAACAATAAATAAATAAATAAATAAATAAATAAATAAATAAATAAATACTGCTAATGAACATTTAAATGCCTTGCACAAGCACTCCTCATGCTGACATTTGGATTGTGGACTGCAGAGTCTGGAAATCAGGAAGGGATGCCCTCTGTCCTATAGAAAAATGGGTCTCCAGAACTCACAAGAATCCATCGAGCATTTGACACAAGTCACAAGCTTTCAACACATTTGTATATGCTATAAATAAATAATAATTAATATCAGGAACAGACTTCATGTCAGAAAACAGTATCTGATAATTTGGAAAGGTTCACCTTTCTCTTTCATTATGACTTGGACTCTATGCTCAATAACGAAGGCCTTTCCAAAATGAAGAAAGAACAGAGTTGAGCTCAAATTTGACTACAATATATCCATTCAGCTTGTGTGGGAGCTTGTCGATACACAGCAACTGTCAGTCCTGTATTGCATTTTCCATACTTAAGCATATTTAACTAAGTTTAACATAATCTTGTGAGCCTGGAACATTGCTTTTTGTTTATCTTGCCTATTGATAAACACCATTCACACGGAGTATGAAGGGGGACACTTGAAGTCCCACCTCCACACTTGAGCTCTCTCTACTACAACTCCCACAATCCCTTGCCGCACAGGATGCCTGAATGGGAAAGTCGCGCGCTTTCTTCTGCTGTGCGTGCCGGGATTGGTAGTTTCTGCGCCCTATCAAGGAAGCGCGCGCACCACACTAGGAAAGACACTCGAGAGTTTAGCGGGAGGGAGAGCCGGCGCTGTGGCTGGCGCGGCCATCCGGTTTCCCAGCATTCTCTGCGGCTGGCGGTTGCTCGTGCTCGTGCTTTCCGGCCTCGGCGGCGGATTCTGGTGCTGAAGAAACCGGTGCCCAAGGGAGGGAAGGCTTGGGATGGCCGCCTTGCTGGCGTTTCTGTCCCCCTGGCCGAGGCTGCGCGTCGTTCTCGGAAGCCTAGGGGGGTCGCTCGGCAGCCACGGCCCTCCATGGGGTAGGTGGCCTCCCTCAGCGCCTCTCGCTGACCTCGCGTCCCCTTTGCAAGGGCTTCAAACAAGCCCTCGAGAGCTCCCTCAGCGCGGAGCAATCGCGCCCTTCATGACTCGTCGTTCAGTTCAAGAGAGAGCTTTTTTTTATAAAAAAAAAACACCTACATCAGTGTTTCCCAACCTTTGGGTTTTTTAACTTCAATTCCCAAAAGCCTAAGTCAGCACATTGGCTGGTCAGTACTTTGGGAATTGAAGTCTAAAAACCAAAGGTTGGGAAACACTGGACTAGAGGTTGTGGAGGTGCATAAGAACATAAGAACAGCCTTGCTGGAACAGGCCACAGCCCATCCAGTCCAGCATTCTGTCTCACACAGTGGCTCACCATTTCCTTCAGGGTATTCCCAAGGAGATGCCCTCACCTGCTTAGGATCCCCTGGAAATGGCATTGAGAGATATCCTGCAGCCCGCTTGATTTCCGATGGACGGATAATAAGAAAATAATTGTGTGTCATCAAAGCAACGCAATCTCACTTCTATGCCGCCCCAGTGCACCCTCTGAGGGGTTCACAAGTGAGTTAGCAATTTGCCCACAGCATGCTGGGTACTCATTTTACCGACCCTGGAAGGACTAAAAGAAAAAGAGCATTTAAAAAAGTCTGAAACATTCTTTGGTTCTTCTGCAATCTGATCTCAGCATGCACAGCAGTTGTTCTGGCAGATTCAGCTGTGCTGGCAGACCTTGATCCCTGGTCAGGATGAACTCACAACTCTGGTTGCAATGCAGCAGTTTAACCACCGCTCCACCAGAACTATAAGTCAAGAGTTTCCTAGATAGAGTATACACAAGTGGCTTCCCATTCCCTTCACGTGGGCGGGTGGTCCTGTGAGTCCACAGTTTGACCATGACTGCACAGGTTGGCTTTTCTCCCTGGAGATCGAATTCTTCTTCTTTCGTGTCCTGTTCAAACCCTGGACTGCCAACCTGAAGCCACTTTCTTGGCTTTGTCATTTGCCAAACTTATGTCCTCATCCATGCACTTTTACTGGCAGTAATTGGCAGACTAGTAAATGATAACAGGAACCGTTTGAAATAGTGACTATGGCTTAGTAAAGAGTAAAGACGATGTATATAAACAAAAATATTTATAGAAAATGTTTCAAATTGCGTAACAACAAAAATAATTCCTCTGTGGGTAAGTATGAATGATAAGAGTTACAGTAGTAATGTGATTCTTTGATGACAAAATTAATTCCTCTACAGGTAAATGTAAATAATTCACTGTTTCTTTCACAGGTAGATATGAATGATTCACTGATATAGCAATATTTTCTTTCAAAGTCGATACCAGTTATTTTGACTTTTCGAATTACTATAGTAATTATTCATACTTACCCACAGAGGAATTATTTTTGTTGTTACGCAATTTGAAACATTTTCTATAAATATTTTTGTTTATATACATCGTCTTTATTCTTTACTAAGCCATAGTCACTATTTCAAACGGTTCCTGTTATCAGTTGAGTTCTATACCGTTTGCGCCTATATCTTCTAGACTAGTAAATGAGGGATTCTGCATCTCTCCACATTCATACAGCATGTTGTTGTCCACCTGCAGCCCGAACTTGAACATGTTGGTCTTGCATTTAGGCACTCCAATCCTCAGCCTATTCAGGTTCTTCCAAGTGATGTAGGGGAGGTTGAGTTCCTCAACTATATCCTCTTTTAATGTTCCTTGTCCATTGAGCTCTTTCCTCCATCTTGTAATTTGGAGGCCTAATGGGAAATTGAAATCCCAACCTGTGGCTCCTCAGCCAGATGCTTGAGCCATGGGGCAATCCAGCCAGCTCCTCATGAATAAATCTCCCTGCTCACATGTAAAGTCTGAGGAGTGTTGCTGCTCTACTTGCAGTAAAACAACCACTTTTGATAGAAAATCATGGGGCCAAAAAAAAAAAAATGCTTGCGGAAGGGAGAATTCAGTGCAAGTTAAAAAGTTGGAGGATTCCTAAAATTGGCCTCTAAACATGAGACATATGCTGTGGACTACCTAACTGCATATTGCAAAAGCAGTTGAATGAAATAAATGCAATTTAATCTAGTGAGTTTATTTCTTAGTAAATATGTAAAACGTTACCTATGTATAGTTAATTCCAAATATTATCTTTAATGCAACCTCTTTCCTTCCCCCAAACCATTGAACAGAAGGCTTACATTAAACAGAACTACTTTTCTTAGCAGAGCATTGATTTAATAAAAACAAACTGCTGGTATTATATTTGTCATAATGCAATTGTTTCGTGTCTCCTTTAAGCACCTGCGTTGGCTGTACAGACTCCAGCTTTTTTGCCTGAGTCTACGGTGCATAACACTGAAAATGAGACTCCAAGCTTTTTAGATAGCATATTGTGGATGGCTGCTCCCAAAAAAAGGCGAACCATTGAAGTTAATCGATGTAGGCGAAGAAATCCTGAAAAACTTATAAAGATAAAGGTAACTAATCACATTTCTGTTGACTTGTCTGATACACTTTTGGTTTGATCTATATGTACATATTTACCTAAAGTCAGTGCACATTCCTAACATAGACCTTTTCTATAGCCTGACAGTAAAATTTTGGGGTGGGGTTTGTGGGGAGTTTGAATAAGTACCTGAGGTTGCCTCTACAAGTACAGTGGAACCTCATACAACAATCGCCCTGTATAGCAATGAAATTAGGTTTTGGGGGAAATGACGTCCCACATAACATTTTTCCCTATGAAAAAAATTGTACAACAATTTTTCAATGGGAAAAACCACTCAGCAAAAAAATCGTCGTATGATGCATCCCATAGGGAAAATCGCTATACGATGAATGAATTGTATAGCAATGTTTTCATACAACATCGAGCCCCATGGAACGGATTAAAATCATATGAGGTGCCACTGTACATCATTTTGATAGATAGATATTATAGTATGCAGCATAGCAGTAGTTATAGCATTACAAACTCGTTAAAAATCAAGTGTTTGTTGTATTCCACACTCCATGTATGATAGAATTTAGAGTACATATTCAAGCTAAATAGGCTCATCACAGTTGTCTTATAAATTTAGCAGGAGGTTTATGCATTTGTTTATGTTTGAAAGATTTCTGAAATGGTAAGAGCTAGAAACGTGATTTTATGTAGATGTTACTTAGGCCCCAACTTATATAAATGAAGTATCAAATTGAGAACAGATCCCCAAATTAAACAACTGGATAGACTTGCTCTCCACTGGCCATGCTCCCTTGGGGATTCTGGAAGTTATGCTCTTGCCTCAGAAGAACTCTGAAAAGTAATCGATTTTTTAAAAGATCAGCATGGATACTACTCAGATTCCAACATTTTTAAAAAAATGGTTAGATCTCAGGTAGCTACGTGGGCTGGAGTATTCTAGAAATAATAGTCCTCTTGTTGAAATGGTAACACTTTACAACATAAAATTCTATTTGGATTGTAGTTACATAGCTAAACTGGCTACACAGGCTGGGGAATTTGGGGATACAGTATAATATTGCATTTCTATCTTCTGACTGAGAACTGGGGAGAAGAGCATCATAAAAATTACATGGGAGAAAGCAAAGATAATACGGGGAGGGTATGGTACGCACAGGTTTCAAACCCTGATGTAAGCTGAATGGATACCAGGGTAAAGAAGAGTAGAGACTAGTTCTAAAAAGACTGAGAAACAGAGAGTAGGATGAGGGTGAGATTTATGGGTTTTGAACTAAACAAAACTGGGTATACTTTCTAGAATTAAATAAAATACCCAGTGTTGTGTACATTTTTATTAGAAACTGCTCTGCGGATGTTTAATTAGCCACGCGTATGTAGCATTACTGATTTTGCAATGCGCCAGCAGAAGTGCCTCAGGGATAGTACTTTGTCTCAACGTTCACACAACTACTACAGGTGGAACATTGAGTTGCGTGTGCCCAGTTCCTCTAGGATTGTGGTCAATGTGTAATTTTCTTGTTTAGTACTAGGCAGTGATGAAATGTAAAGGTAAAGGTTTCCCTTGCTCGAAAGCCAGTCGTATCCGACTCTAGGGTGCAGTGCTCATCTCTGTTTCTAAGCCGAAGAGCCAGCGCTGTCTGCTCCTGCAGACGTTTCCGTGGTCATGTGGCAGGCATGACTAGACACCGGAGCGCACGGAACGCTGTTACCTTCCCACCAAAGTGGTCCCTATTTATCTACTTGCAATTTCTTGCTTTCGAATTGCTAGGTTGGCAGGAGCTGGGATGAAGACGGGAGCTCATTTCCGTCCTGCAGTACTCGGGAATCGAACTGCTGACCTTCCGCTTCCCAGTCAGCGTCTTAGCGACTTGAGCCACTGCAGTACCCTAGTGATGAAATGTAGATAATATAAAATACATCTTTGGCTCTTCTGTTTCATTTTTACCATAAAAGGAGGTGGTATTGCATTTGTTTAGAACAGGAGTTCTCAACCTTTTTAAGCCGGGGGCTTGGTCATGTTCCCTCAGACAGCTTTGGGGTCCGGATGGCCATTTTGCCCTTCCTCCACCACATGGCACTTCCTAGTGTGGTGGAGGCAGTGGGGGGGCAACATGAAATGGTGCTGTGAGCCGCATCTGTGCAGCACTTCCTAGTGTGGTGGAGGCAGTGGGGGGGCAACATGAAATGGTGCTGTGAGCCGCATCTGTGCTGCAGGTTGAGAATCCCTGGTTTAGAAACATAATTATTAACTGAAATGACAACCTCAGATTTGCAAAAATTATATTGTACTAAAAAGTTGATGATTTACTTATTCTATATCTTTTAGTGTTTGTAAAATATTATTATTATTATTATTATTATTATTATTATTATTATTATTATTATTATTATTATTATTATTATTATTATTATTATTATTATTATTATTATTATTATTATTATTATTATTATTATTATTCTGCATTTTAAGGCTGTGTTATTTGTCTTTAGAGTAACATAGATGTTTGTCCAAATTGTGGCAGCTTGAAACAGAAGCATGTTCTCTGTGGCTATTGTTATGAAAAAGTTAAACAGGAGACCGCTGCCATAAGGAAGCACATGAAAGTAATGGAAGGAGGACCTCATAGGAGTCCCACGGTAGAGACTGTTGTACTGTATGAAGGGGAGCAACCCAGAGCAGAAGATATAGGGAAGCGGATCATAGAAAGAAACCGGAAACGTCCATCTTGGTTCACACTGGACTGAATAGGTGCCACGGAAGAATTGCTTGTTGTAAAATGTTTTTGATAAAACACATTGCAATAAAGGTTAAAATTTATTATGTTTTAATGTGCAGTTCAATGTCATTGCTGTACTTATAGAATATTAAAAGTAAGGTGGTAAATGAATGGTAAAATAGTAGGCTAAATGTCATCACGATAAATAATATACCTGGACGACTAATGCGGCTACTGTAAGCTTTATCAGTCTACTATTAAAGTTGTCAAAGCATGTTGGCATTCTTTTGGAGCCTACTGTTTCTACATGTTTTATTCTGCGATGTGACTTCTAAGGTCTCTTTTTTCATTTAGCTAAAGCATGAATATAAAAAATATTTGCCAACAACAAGTACATTCATTCATTTTGTCTTCTGCTGTCTCAAATCATAGAGTTTTTTTCTGTAAGAATATATGCAACAACACTGATAGAGTCTGAGCAACGTTGAACTTTGTCAGCCAGGGTCCTAGTGGCTATGTGTGTTTAATAGCTACAGAAGTTGCCGTGGCTAACTGCAACAATTGACAAGGGGTTGAGCCTGACCTAGATTTACAAGTATACCTACAACCTTCATGAAACTATTACCTTATTAATTAGCTCCTTGAGCACTTTCAGTCCCATAATTTGTCAAGAGCCACCCCCCAGCTGAATTATAAGAGTAAAAGCCCCCAAATCAGAAGTTGTTCCTGGCCTGTTGCTTAGAACTGTAGAAAACTTCCCTGTTGCACTGTGAGTGTCCCAAAGATCTCAGATACTTGCAGAAGTCCATGGGAGAGGTAGTTCCATTTAACACTATCTGTACAGTGCAGTGAATATTCACAAGTCACAGAGATCCTTGGGATAACCACAGTGGAGCAGGGTTCTTCTCTAGCTACTTGAAGAAATGGCATGGAAGCAGAGAGGGCTGTTCTAACTTCTGTTTTGGGTGCATTCACTCCCATAATTCTGTCTAGAGAAGTTTGGCCAACTGATTAGTCTGGAAATCCTCAAATTCTGAAAGTCACATCCCTGTTAACCACAGAACTTTCCACAGTTCTTTGAACGTATCCACAAGTATCCAGTTTGAGCCTAACTTGCATGTGACAGGCCTTTCATATCTGCTGGTATTTAGTGTGCTGGAGTGTAAGCTATACTTGAGACCGTTTCATGACAAGGACAGACGTAGTAGTCTGATTTGTAAGCTGAAGTACGGTAATACCCCGGACAACGACAAAACTTGGTTCCACAAGTCGTGTCGTTATCCGTTTTTTGTCGTCCGGTGCATGTATTGGATATTGTCAGCTGGAGGTTTTGCCTTGCAGCACCCCGGGGGGCGGGGGGTTTGGGGGCATCAGAAAGAGTGCGGACAGGGTCCCCTGAGCCTCGCAGAGGGCGGAGAGCACAGAATTGGCAAAAAAACCCTCCGTTGTGATGGAATGTTTTTCCACCCATTTTGGGTTTTCTGCCACCTTTGTGAGGCTCAAGGGACCCTATCTGCGCTGTTTCAGATGCCCCGTGACACACGTCCCCTGGCGGTGCTGCAAGCCAAAATGCTGGGGAAACTTCACCAGCTGGCGGTTTTGCCTTGCAGCACCGGGGGGGGGGGCAGCATTAGAAACAGTGCGGACAGGTTCCCCTGAGCCTCCCAGAGGTGGCAGGGGTGCCGGCGAACCCGAAATGGGCAAAAAAAATTCCATCACGGAGGTTTTTTTGCCCATTTTGTGTTTTCCCCCACCCTGCTCCCTCTGGGAGGCTCAGAGGAACCTGTCCGCGCTGTTTCCAAAATGGCGGTCACAACTTTATTCAGCTGTTTTGCGGCTCAGGGACCTCCTAGGAAGGCGGAAATAGCACAGAAAACTCCCACCCACCCCAGAGCCTGCTGGAGAGCTGGGAAAATCCACCCGAAGATGGCAAAATTTGTTTTGGCCCCAACAGCGTGACAAGGTAGGAGATCAAAAACAATGCACTGGATAATGACAAAATGACGCTGTCCGGGGCATGAATTTTCTAAAAATCTAGCATCCGATTTTGTCCGATGCTATTGTTCACCGGGGTTCTAGTGTACTTGACTTCAACTTTATCTCACTGATTCAGTGGCATACGTTTCCTCTCTGCCAAGAAATCAGAAGAAGACTGAGACTTGGAAGAGTAGCAATGAAGGAATTAGAAATGATCATAAAGTATAAGGATGTTTCACTGGAGACCAAGAATAAGGCCATTCATACTAATGTGTTCTTGATCACCATATATGGATGTGAAAGCTGGACAATAAAAAGGGACAGAAAAATATTGATGCATTTGAAATGTGCTGGTGTAGAGCCCTTGACTTTCAGACAAATGGTTCTAAAGCAAATAAAGCCTGGACTGTCTCTGAAGGCAAAACTGATGATACTGATGCTGTCCTGCTTTGGGCACATCACAAGAAAGCAGGACTCTGTGGGAAAGGCAATAATGATGGGAAAGGTGGAAGGCAGCAAAAAAAAAAAGACCAAATGTGAAGTTTATTGACTACCTAAGCCACAGGCTTGAGTTTGCAAGAGCTGAACAGGGATGGACATTTTTAAATCTCTTATTTATAAGGTTACTATAAGTCGGAATCAACAGCACATAACAAGTTGCTTCTACTTAATGGCAAGCCTAATGGTTTTCATAGTACTGTACCTGTATATGAAATGTTATCATAGGTGCCCCTCAATGAACTTCAATGGCCAAATGGAAGATTTGATCCCAGGTTTCCTAGTCACACTACGAAGTACACTACTGCCTCTGAGATAAGAGGTAAAAATGTATAAACAGGCTAATCACTTCTATATTATTTTATTTCAACGTGCTTTGTGTTACGTTTCAGAAGCCATAACATGCCACAACAGAAGCTAATATCCTTGCTGCATATGAGACAGCAAGGAATAATGGCTTTCCTAAAATTTAATAGCTAAGGTAAGATTTGAATGAGTGACTTCATGGCTTATGCACTTAGTCTTCTTGCACCTGCTGTATACATCTTTTTGGAAATGTAAGATCAATTTGTTTACTGAAATGAAAATATATATTTAAAACAATAGGTGGCAGTGAAAACTTAGTTTAACTTTACGTTTCTGGGTTTAGCAGAAATCCATGCTGAGAAATGTACATCTAACAGTTCTACACATGTTTTTAATTTCTCTTTTGAGATGAAGCTGAAGCCAAGATGACCAATATACTTCTCTCCCTTGAATTAATGGGTTGAGCAGCATAGTTTTGGTTATACCTGTTTTAAAAAATAAATAAATATTTCAACCAATAAATATTTGTGACTACAGGAATGTAGTAAAGGTAAAAGTCACTCTTGCTCGAAAGCCAGCTGTATCTGACTCTAGGGTGCGGTGCTCATCTCCGTTTATAGCCAAAAAGCCAGTGCTGTCTGCATATGCAAACATTTTGTCATGGGGCAGGCATGACTAGCCGCCAGAGCAAATGGAACTCTGTTTACTTTCCCACCAAAGTGGTACCTATTTTTCTACTTGCAATTTCTTGCTTTTGAACTGCTAGATTGACGAGCTGGGACAGAGATGGGAGCTCACTCTGTTGTGGGGGTGCACAGAAAGCCTTGAAAATTGTGGTATTTTTTAATCACAATCAGGCTTACCCTTGTAATGGCAACCTTGTGTTGCTGGCTAATCTTTCTCACACTAGGTCAGGTGAAAGGAACAAGAATAAACTCACTGACAGGTGCCTTCATTTTGGCAGTTTCACGTCTGGCCTAGACATGGAAGAAGAGTGTCATGCAGTACTCAGATCTCAAACTGCTGACCTGTCAACCTTCCGGTTGTCAAGTTCAGCATCTTAACCACTAAGCCACCGCAGTCCATATTTTTAGTTATACTTTCATGTTATTAGCTGTGTTTTATTTAATTGGTTTTTTTTTTGATATTTTGATATTTTTTATAAGCCACCCTGAGTGGTGCACACACCAGAAGGGCAAGGTATATATGCTAAAAATGAATGAAATTTTGTGTGTTTGTTTGCTGCTCATCTGGGTTAGTTTTCCACTCTGGGTAGTGTACAATGTTTTTTTTAAAAAAAATACAAGTATAACAACAAACAAACAAAATGTACACTGCCGATGTCCAAGACAGGGCAATATCCTAATTACAAAAAAACTACTATTCAGCCATGGGGAGGATGTCCATAAATGCTTCTTTAAAAGGCAATGTTTTCAGTTTAAAAAAAATATGTCCAGCAATGGGGCCTGGCACAGCTCAACTGGTAATGAATTCTATGGATTCTATAGGGTCAGTGCCACAACTGAGAAGGCTCTTCTCCTGGTCACCTGGAGCTGCACTGACTGATGAACAGGTGATGCAGGCTGATGTTCTGTAAGAGAGACATGAATGAATAAATGAATCAATTCCCAAACTCTGGCTCTGGCATTAAATGATCCATATATAAAATAAAATATTTTTAAATTTTCAGGCATTCTAAAGTCTTTTAAGAAATAAAAAGATAATGGAACAACAGCCATATGATAAAAATACATTTTATAAGAAGCAGTCCATGGACTGGGGAGTTTGTTTTGGCTTATATTGATGTTTCAAGAAGGAGGGAGGGAGGACTTTTAAAAAGCTTATTAGACAAGTATAGCTTTGAACATTGGAATGTCACATTGCCTCTAACTAAAAATTTACACAGTGCAGCTGCAGGATAGTTACATATCTAGTAAACAACTTGGATGCTTTCAAATGTAATAATTTCCAAGTGCAATCTTACTGATATCTGTAATATCTCCAAATCTTTTTTTTCCTAAAGACCATCTGTGTTCCAGCAGAAACAAAAGAAAGCAAACTATTACTGGTTCAGGGAGAAATACACCTGATTCATGTCAATGGAATCATTTTTAAGGCTTCATTTGTAATTAGCTCTGGGGTAAGCCTCACTGAATCGAATGGAACCATTTTTGAGCTAATAATAGGAACAGAATTTAAGTTTGGTACAATTTAATGGCTGAAATCCTGCTGGGTAATTATGCGTGTGTAAGTTGACACTATACCCACAGTACCTGCAGTCAGCTCATGACCACCTATCCCAGTGATGGTGAACCTTGGCACTCCAGGTGTTCTTGGACTTCAATTCCCAGAAGCCCAAGTCAGCACTCCTGCCAATCAGGGCTTCTGGGAATTGAAGTGCAAGAACACCTGGAGTGCCAAGGTTCACCATCACTGAGTCCTATCTCACCAACAGAGGTGATTTTTGAGACCAACTCTCACATAGTGTCTTGTCTTTCTGATTCTGCTGACACATTGATTAATCAATCAAAAAAATCTACGCAGTCAACTTGCACAATCATTTTTGCCAGGGTTGAATGCCCAGTGATTCCAGCCACTGGTTTTAAATCTTTAGTCCCCCAAATTTAGCCCAGCTTCTGAGAACAGAAACTGCAGCCAAGATGCAGCTGAAAACATCTGAAGACCAAAATCTGAGCAACTCCGTTCTAACAAGTTTCAATGGACTTTAGTTGTCACTAACTTTAATTCAAATATTATTAGAGTTGTGGCGGTAATGATGATGCACATTTAGAAAGTCAAGTTCCAAATAGCAGAGTCTTCTGTAGTTCTAAACAAATGACAGTTTGAACGGAATACTGTATTTGAAATTTGAATATTTGATCCTGGAAGTTTTAGGACACCAGCTGTTGAAATAGATTATCAAATCCAACTATCAAGGGCTTCCAATCTCCTGTGTCAAGAGCATCCCATGTTAGGAGGCCTTAAAAAATGGACTGCAGTGGCTCACTGCCAGAGGAAGGACCGGACCTCAGTTGCAGCTTGTTGGGGCAGTTGAAGCTGCTCCCGCCTGCCTCCCCGGGCCCCACCTGCTTGGATGGGATAAAAGGCAGTGAGCGCTCCTGCTCGCTTACCTCCAGCCCCGTCACTGCCGGAGGAAGAGAAGGAGGACGGGACCTCAGCTGCAGCTCGTCAGGACGGTCAAAGCTGCTCCTGCCTGCCTCCCCGGGCCCCATCTGTCCGGGAGAGATAAAAGGCGGTGAGCACTCCAGCCCACTTTCCTCCAGCCCCGTCACTGCCAGAGGAAGAGAAGAAGAACCGGACCTCAGCTGCAGCTCGTTGGGGTGGTCAAAGCTGCTCCCGCCTGCCTCCCCGAGCCCCACCTGCCCGGGAGGGATAAAAGGTGGTGAGCACTCCCGCCCACTTACCTCCGGCCCCGTCACCGCCGGAGGAAAAGAAGGACCAGACCTCGACTGCGGCTTGTCGGGGTGTTAGAAGCTGCTCCCACCTGCCTCCCCGGGCCCCACCTGCCTGGGAGGGATAAAAAGTGGTGAGCGCTCCCACCCACTTACCTCCAGCCCCATCACCACCGGAGGAAGAGAAGGAGGACTGGACCTCAGCTGCGGCTCGTCAGGGCGGTCGAAGCTGCTCTTGCCTGCCTCCCCGGGCCCCACCTGCTTGGATGGGATAAAAGGCAGTGAGCGCTCCTGCTCGCTTACCTCTGGCCCCGTTACCACCGGAGAAAGAGGAGGAAGCCCCACCAGAGTTGGCTCCAGTTGCCCGGTGGCTGGCCAGATCAGCTGCCCTCAGCTGTGGGTCTGGGGTGGGCTTCAAATCCCCACTTGGGAGGGAGGATACAGCTGCCACTCCAGACTTTCCCCCCTCCCGGCCTTAGATGGCCGTGGGGTGTGTGTGTGAGAGAGAGCAGCTGTGATGGCTCCGCAGCTATAAAGAATACCACATCGGTCACCAATGCTACACCGCCACTCTGGACTTCCCTCCCTCTAGACCCTGGACAGCCATGGGGAAGTGAGAGCAGCTGTAACCGGCTCTGCGGCTACCTGGACCCTTGCTGCTCTCCCCACCACCTACATCATCAGCGTGGGGTTGGAAGCGGGCACAGCTGTGAGCGCCATTGCCTCCCTCCTGGCCCGCCTGACCGGAGGATAGGGAGGGACGCTGGGGGCCACTGGGGTGTTCTGTATTTGGGGCTGGGAAAGGGATAGACAGCTGCTCTATTATATTACATTGTACTGTATTTTTTGCTTTTTGCTCTTGTGTCGGATATTTTGACTGTATCAGTTGTATTGCTCTGTGATGTTTATTTTTGAATTTTGTATCGCTGTATTTCTACTGTATTATAGTATTGATTTGTTGTGACCTGCCCTGAGTCGGTGTAAGCTGAGTAGGGTGGGATACAAATAAAAAACTATCTATCTAAACAAATGACAGTTTGAATGGAATATTTGAACTGGAGGTATATATTCTTTGGCTCAAATCATAGTGATAGGTGGATTTTATACTGAAGCAAAGGGGGGAAATCCATATTAGGGCAATAAATGTATTAGTAATTTATTAAGAATTACATGCTACCAAGGTTATTCCAGCTTATGACAACCCTTTCCACAGTTTTCTAGGTAGGAAATTCACAGAAATAATTTGCCATTTCCTTCTTCTGCAGACACCCTGGGACTGTGCAGCTTGCCCAGGAGGCACAATGAGGAATTGAATTCCCAGACTCTGGCTCCTGAATCCTTGACATGTGAGGATTCAGGCATTTACAAAGTAGATTTCATATTAATATTATGAGATATTATTTTAAAAATTATGCTAGGTATAAAAATCTCAGTTGAGGCTACATTGCGTACTGTGACTTAAATGTTAAAGTCTCCGCTCCCAACAAGCTGTGGTCATTTTCTCAGTCCCATTGCTAGATTACTGAATTTGGTGCTCTTTTATCTATCATTAGGTCTATTCTTGTTGCTGACCTAATGATAGAGGCACCCAATTTGGATTCTGGAATTTAAGTTTTGTTTATTGGTCATAATTGCTGCATCGGTATTCTGCATTGCCTAAAAAGGAAAGCAGTTTATTCCTTTCCTGGGAAAGGCAGGATGAAGACATAAAGAATTCCAAATCTGCTTATATTATCTCTTCCTTTTTCCCATCCATCCCCTTCCTTGGCTACCTTTTGTAAAACTATATCAGAGAATAAACAAAAGACATTGTGGCACTGTAAAGACTAACTGCTGTATTTTATAAGCTGTCATGGATGAAGTCCACTTCATCAGATATAAGAGTGAGACTTCATGGCATTATTTTATACATATCAGGTACAGAGATACACAAAGGGAGCAGGGGAGGGAGTCGTCAGGAGACATGAAATCTTCTGGACCAAGGCAAGAAATTGCAAATCTGCTGACCTTTGTTCTAGGAGAAAGGGCCAGTTCTTATAGAGCTGAGCCATGCAGGTTCTCCAGGTTGAGCTTATGAAGGTCTGGAACCTTCCCGGGGCTCTCAGGTGCGGCTTAGCAGTTGCCGCAAAATGAGGGTCCAGTCCTACAGGACTTAGAGGAATAGCTGCAAATCCTAACAACCTGTCAAATATGCTGTATCACTGTTCATCAGCAAATGAACTCAATTGGTTGGTGTTCACTGCCAGTAATCCACTTTGGACCACTTTATTGATGACTTAATGGTTTTCATTATAATTACACTGAGTTTCTAATAGCCAGCAACAGAGCTTTCTAATCATTTGCTCACCACCATTTTCTCAGTCATCATGCTGGGCAAAAATAAAAAGCCTCTTTGAAGAGTGTGGTATCTTTGAGCTACAACCTGGTGTACCCTGGGCAATGGTCACCTTGTGCTGGCTAATTTTTTATCACACTAGCTCAGGAGAAAGGAAAGGTGGCTGTGTTTTGACAGTTTCACATCTGGCCTAGACACAGAAGAAGAAAGCATCATGTTGGTCAAGCAATCATGTTCAGGCGTGTCACATATATACATGTAATCAGTGATGCACTGCAGCAGGTTCTGTCAGGTTCTGCAGAACCTGTAGCGGAAATTTCCCCAGACCACGCCCACCTCCATAACCCATAATGCAGGATGTTTGGCCATGTCCACATATTTGGCCCCGCCCACAGATTTGGCCAGCCCATAGAGTAGGTAGTAAACATTTTTGCAGTGCATCACTGCATGTAATCAAACCTCTTCCTAAGAAATCCTGCTAGATACAAAGCAAAAAAGATGTATCTGCTGTTCTGGTGTGCAGATGATTAAACTCATTATGCATTCTCCTGCAGGAGATAAAAAGAAAACTTGCACATGTAGATGGAATAGATCTTTAGATTCACTTTTACATTGTTAGGGTCTTGTACATGCAAACATAATCACCAAGACAATACAGTGAGCATCTCAAAGCACTATATGCAGCATAGTTGTTATAACTATTGCCAGAATACATCCCTTATTAAAACTACACTAAAATTAGAACCACACTCAAACCCAAAGCACTCTATTCCTAAATAAAGGGCATACAAGTCACTGCTGACTTAGCCTGTGCTCATTAGGAGACATTCCAGTTTTCTGCATCTCTAGGCTATGGCATGACCTGTGGGATTCCAGACTACAAAAAAAAAAGTACATCCCATGAATGGGGTGGGAAACACAAAAAACAGTGGTGACAGTTGTACTATCACAACAAATGAGTAAAGAAGTACTGGATAAAAACAGCAGGAAGCAGGACAGCCTCACAGATTGAGGAGGCTGATAATGGAGGGTTCAAAGGCCAGCAGGGATGTGTTTGTGTTTACATGAGCTCATTGGAATAAGAGTGGGTAATAGCAGACAGTAATTCCCTAAAAAGGGGACTGCAGTGGCTCAAGTGATTAAGATGCTGACTGGAAGGTCAGAATTCCATTTTTCGGGTACTGCATGATGGAGTGAGCTCCCGTCTCTGTCTCAGCTCCTGCCAACCTAGCAATTCAAAAGCAAGAAATTGCAAGTAGATAAATAGGGATCACTTCAGTGGGAAGATAAACAGTGTTCTATGCACTCCAATGTTGAGACATGCATGCCACATGTTCACGGAAAATGTCTGCAAACACAGACAGCACTGGCTCTTCGGCTATAAACAGAGATGAGCACTGAACCCTAGAGTCGGATATGACTGGCTTTAGAGCAAGGGTGACCTTTACCTTTATCTAACTCTCTAAATATGTGCCAAATTCACTTAAAGCCCATTCTGCCCCAACACACAACCATCCTTTAGTATAGTGGAATTTTAGTAAAGTTCAGTAAATTAAGCCAATTAGGAGAACAAAGAAAATGAAGAATAGTCTAGAACAGAGGTCAGCAAACTTGGCTCTCCAGGTGTTCTTGGACTTCAATTTCCAGAAGGGAGGTCTTTTATTCAGTAAAAGACACACTGGCTATCTCCAAGTATAGTAATAGTCAGATTATTATCTTTACCTATAAGGAGGGACATTAATCGTTGGAATCCGGCAAAAACTCCCGCACCCGTCCCTACTATCCTGTACTGAGCCGCCCGCACTTACCTTTACCCCGACCGACCATTGCCGCAAGGGTCCGGCAGTCGCCAGTGGGGCAACTGCCCCACGAATGTAGCCAACAAAAAATACCTACCAAGCCCAGCATCCTCCATGCTGTGCCACCCCTCAGCCAATGAGGCTGAAGGGTGTGAGCACGGAGGAGGGGCAGGACAGCCATCAAGACGGTTAAAAAAAACGCGCCGAGAGGAAAAACTTCCAAAGACCCAGCTGGCAAAAGGTAAGTGCAGTCGGTGGGGGTTAGGGAGTAGGGGAGGAAAGCACAGCCCCGGTAACCATGACACCGCCCGCCCCCCACCTCCCCCCCCCACTCCCTAACCCCCACCAACTGCACTTACCTTTTGCCAGCTGGGTCTTTGAAAGTCTTTCCCTCCCAGTGCGGCCTTCTGGATAGGGAGAAGCACCGGCCTGTCCTTCATCCCTGCGGGCATCGAGGCCTCTGCACCCGCAGGGACGAAGGACAGGCTGGTGCTTTTCCCAATGCAGAAGGCTGCGCTGGGAGGGAAAGACTTTCAAAGACCCAGCCGGAGCCAGCAAAAGGTAAGTTCAGTTGGTGGGGGGGGGAGTGGGGGGGAGGCACGGCCCCGATAACCACACCACCCACCCGCCCCGCCCCACCACCTTGCCCCCCAATCCCTGCCCGCCTTACCTTTTGCTGGCTGGTCTGTTAGCCCGGGAATGAGACCATGGCTGAATCCTTCAGCCATGCGTCCTCCCCGGGCAGCGAAAAACGCAAGGGCACTCCCTGTTCACCCGGGAATGCAGGGCCAAAGGACCCAGCCGCTGCCTCCTCTACGGGCAGCAGGGAACGCAAGGGCGCCAAAGGCGCCTGCTGCGAACTACACGTTCACCTGGGGAGGAGACAGTGGCCCGGTCCTTCAGCCCTGCTTCCACCCCGGTCGCCAGCCAAATCACCCAACCCTCCCAGGAACACCCAACCTAAAAAATACGAACACAAATGAATAAACAAAATAAACAAGTAAACAACAAAACACTCAATAACAAACACAACAAAACACATCCAAAATACAAAAAGCTAACGAAAAAACATGAAAAGCTCACTATACCCACCTATCTACAACAAAACAACAACACGAAAAAACCTTACTCAAAATAAAAAAACAACACAATGAACAAAAATAAATACGAACAAATTCAAAATAAGAAATAACAACCAGAAAAATAAAAACCAAAAAACACATAGAAAATCCAAAAACAATACTAAACACCAAGCCACAACACTAAATTAAATAAACACTCTACTTAAACCCCCAGCCCAGCACCCCAAAATCTAAATAAAATAAAAATAAAATAATTCCAGAGCACTTATGAAAGACGTCCTCCGTCCATGCCTCCGCAGCAGAACTGAAGAAAGAAAAACAATCACACTCCTAATCACAGCCCCACCTAGAGGCCGGAAGAGTATGCAACAGTCAATTTTTTTAAAAAAAAATCCAAATAAAAGATAAATAAAATTCAAAAATTCAAATAAATTCAAAAACCACAAATTCAAGTCACCACCACCCAAACCACCCAAACCACCCCTTGCCAAAACACACACACACACAAAACCTGCCTGGCAAGGCTGGGCAAAATATGCTAGTAATATATATAACTTGAGCTGAGACTGTTGCTACTTACAACATGGAGTATATCTTGGTTTGGTACATATTCTCTTGAAGCTCTGGGTTGCTCAATGCCAGAGAACAGAGATCCCTACCAGCCTAAAGGTATGAACCAATATTTAGTTCTTATGCTGAGCTCTTTTATCCAGCCTAAAAGAATTTAAAGTTAACCCCCTGTTGTGTTTGAATACATTTATTGCTGTAACGTTTTGTAAAATGGTTGGGATCAGTACGATCCTCCATTTTGTCTCCTTCTTCTTGGTCTTGAAATATCGCAGGACTGCGTTCCCGCCTAAACTATGTAGGCTGTACAGTCTTCACTCCAGTCCATTGACCTCCCAGTCACCCTTCTCCCCTTCCTGTCATTTCCCGCCCAAATGTATACATTTCTGAGTGTAGATATTGAGCAGTGCTGCGCCATTGTTCCCCATGTTCTGACTGCCCTATAAAGTTGTTTGGCCCTGTATGCTAGCTGCTTCGTATTTCTACCAGAACATTAAATTGGCGATGAAGGTGGGATAATGGTGTCCCATACACCTACCCTAGCTCCATTTGACATAACCGCTCCTGAGAAATGGGTCTTGTACAAGCGACAGTTCTGCCACGCCATGGATGCTCAGGACATCGTCAACAAGGAAAAGAAGCATTCCTGCTTCTTGTCGCAGTGCGGCCTGGCTACCCTCGAGCTGGCCACGCACATCGTGTTGCCCAGGGACATCGACACCGTCCCACTGGCTGAGATCTTGGCGGCTCTCCGGACACACTTCCAGCCGAAGGTGTCCATCTTCCCAGCCCGGGTAGCCTTCCACAGATGTGATCAATGCCCGGGAGAATCCATAGCCGACTATGCCGCTGCCCCTTCCGGGGGTTCAGAGTCCGCTGTGCAGACCCATCGCTGCTCTTCACCCTGCTCTTCTGCGTCTTCGGCGTCTTCATCCACGTCCGTGTCTGGGTCCTGTGACGAGGATGGCGAGGTCCAGAAGAGGACGTCGGACAAGGGCCCATCACAGATGCATCGGCTGTGGAGCGAGGTACGACTGCCATCAGTGCCCATTCAAGAATGCCGACTGCCATCACTGTGGCAAGAAGGGCCACATCACCAAGGTCTGCAGGCAATGCCAGAAGCAAGTCCCGGAGCAACCCAACCAACCAAGCCAGAAGGGAGCGTACGCATCAAAGATCTCCACCGAGGAGCCATCCGTCTGCCGTGTCTCCAGCGTCTCCAACCATTTCTTCACTGAGATCCAACTACACAGAGTTCCGGTAAAGATGGAGGTGGATTCCAGTATGTCCTACTCCATCCTACCCCAAAGTGAATTCTTGAAAATCTCCCCAAAACTACAGGCTCTGAAGATGTCTCTCCAAGACGTGCAGGGTTGCCTGATTTCGGTCCTGGGCGTGGGGGATTTTTCCATAGTGTTCAAAAACATTACAACAAAGCTACCTCTTCTGGTGGTCAAACGCGGCACAAACTGCTTACTTGGTATGCAGTGGTTTGAGCCATTAGGGATTAAACTGTCCAGCGTCAACGCTGACCCGGTGTAGGACATTTGTAACACACACCCGGCAGTTTTTGAAAAAGGACTAGGCAATTAGAGGGGGCCCCCAGTGTCCTTTGACCTTGATCCGGCTGTGCGGCCGACCTGCCTCAAGCCTCACAGGGTGCTGTTTGCCTTAAAAGACAAGATGGACAAACTGGTGGGCCAAGGGATTTTGGTTCCGGAGGAACTCCGCGGAGTGGGAGACCTCTATCGTGACTGCGATCAAATACAATGGGGAGGTGAGGATTTGCATAGATTATAAATGCACCATCAACAAGGCCATTCGGCCTAATGCTTACCCAGTGCCAGTAGTTAGCCACTTATTGGCTAAGAACATAAGAACATAAGAACAGCCTTGCTGGAACAGGCCACAGCCCATCCAGTCCAGCATTCTGTCTCACACAGTGGCTCACCATTTCCTTCAGGGTATTCCTAAGGAGATGCCTTCACCTGCTTAGGATTCCCTGGAAATGGCATTGAGAGATATCCTGCCTATCTCTCCAACCCAGAGGTTGTCCTTAGGTATCCATAATTATAGCCATTGATACCCTTGTCCTCCATGAACTTGTCTAATCCTTTCTTAAAGCTGTCAAGACTGACAGCTGTCACCACTTCTTCTGGCAGGGAGTTCCATAGACCAGTAATCCTCTGGGTGAAAAGTACTTTCTCTTATTTGTTTGAGAACTAGTACCCAAAAGTTTCATCAAGTGTCCCCTAGTTCTAGTGTTGTGCGATAGGGAAAACAGTTTTTCCTTATCTACTTTGTCCACATCGTGCATGATTTTATAAACTTCAATCAGGTCACCTCTTAGACGCCGTCGTTCAAGAGTGAAAAGGCCCAACCGTTGCAGCCTCAGATGGTAAGGAAGGTGTTCCAGTCCCCTAATCATTCTGGTTGCCCTCCTCTGCACTTTCTCCAACTCCATAATATCCTTCTGGAAGTATGGTCACCAGAACTGTACACAGTATTCCAGATGGGGCCTCACCATAGATTTATAAAGAGGCAAAATGACACTTGCTGACTTATTTTCTATACCCTTCCTAATGATCCCTAACATTGAGTTTGCTTTTTTCACTGCTGAGGCACACTGGGTTGACACCTTCATTGAGCTGTCCACCAGGACACCAAGGTTGCTTTCCTGGTTTGTCGCAGAGAGTTCAGACCCCATCAGTTTATAAATGTAATTGGTTTTTTTTGCCCCAACATGCATCACTCTGCACTTACTAATGTTGAAGCTCATTTGCCACTGTTTTGCCCACTCCCCCAGTGTCAAGAGATCCCTCTGGAGCTCCTCACAATCTCTCACAGTTTTCACTACCCTGTATAATTTAGTGTCGTCAGCAAATTTGGCTACCTTGCTTTTTACTCCTACCTCTAGATCATTTATGAAGAGGTTGAAAAGCAGGGATCCCAGTACTGAACCTTGGGGGACCCCACTCTTTACTTCCCTCCACTGCTCTACATGGGGGCAAATGCTTTGCCAAATTAGACCTGGCACAGGCCTATCAGCAGTTATCCGTTACACCTGCTGCTGCTGCAGCCCAAACCATCATTACACACAAGGGGGCCTTTAAGCTAACATGCCTTCAGTTTGGCGTGGATGCAGCCCCAGGGATATTTCAGTCACTTGTTGAATGTCTCTTAAAGGGTCTCCTCGGGGTCCTCCCCTACTTCGATGACACCCTTATAACCACTGGAAGTAAATCCGAACTCGCCAGCAGGTTAGATCAGGTGTTACAGTTTTTTGAGAATGTGGGGTTACATCTGAGAAAGGACAAATGTGTTTTCTTTGCACAGGAAGTAGAATTTCTTGGGTTTAAGGTCACTCCCGAGGTAGTTAACCCTCTGATTCAAAGGTTGCTGCCATCTGTAATGCCCCCCGTCCCACTTCAAAAACAGAGTTGCAGTCCTTCCTAGGTCTGCTCAACTTTTATCACTCCTTCTTGTCAAGGAAGGCTTCCATGGCGGAGCCGCTACACCGGTTGCTTAAAAAGGATGCAGTCTGGCGGTGGGGGCAGGTTCAGGATCGTGCATTTCATGAGTTAAAAGAGCTTCTGTCATCCGAAGCAATCTTTACTCACTTCGATCCCAGAAAACCCGTGGTTCTTGTGTGTGATGCTTCACAGGTGGGGGTGGGGTCTGTCCTCTGTCATGTCTTAGAAAATGGGAAAGAAGCCCCGGTTGCATTCTATCCAAGGTCTCTGTCTAAAACCGAATGCCAGTATGCCCAGACCGACAGGGAGGCTCTGGCCATAGTTGCTGGAACTAAGAAGTTCTACAATTTCCTCTATGGAAGGGATTTCACTATCGTAACAGACCACAAGCCTTTGCTGGGGATTTTTGTTACTTCTAAGCACACTCCCCAGATTATGTCCCCCTGAATGTTACGCTGGGCCATTTTCTTAAATGCTTACCAGTACACTCTGGTTCACCGCCTGGGTATGGACATCAGCCACGCTGATGCGCTATCACGGTCTCCTTTGCCAGTCTTGGGGGAGGCAGATTGCAAAATTGAGCAGGATCTTCAGGTACTGCTATCGAGTCTCTCAACTCACCTCCCCCCCCCCCATAGTGCCTTCAGACATTGCTAAGGCAACAGCACGGGACAAACTCTTGTCCCAGGTAGTTTCTTGGGTTAAGAAAGGCTGGCCCACATCCCCTCTTGCTTGGGAGTTTAAAGTGTTATTTAGAAGACATTTCGAGCTTTTGCTCGAGAGAGGTTGCCTCCTTTGGGGCCAAAGGGTGGTCATTCCTACTGCATTACGCTCTAAGGTGCTTAGGCTTTTATACATTAGTCACCCTGGTATAGTGTGCTCCAAGGCTTTGGCCAGGAGTTTTTTTTCTTTGTTTTTTTTTGTGGCCCCAGGTAGACCGGGACATTGAGCAATTGGTAGGCACTTGCCGTAGCTGCCAGAGTTCCCGACCCGAGGAGTCCTGGCTTCCCACCTGGAAATGGGACACTGCCTGTGGGCCATGGTCACGGATTCATGTTGATTTCGCAGGCCCTTTCAGGGGCACGCTTTTCCTACTGGTGGTCAACTCATTTTCCAAATGGCTGGAGGTAATTCCTATGCCCAGTACCTCTTCTGCAGTTACTATTAAGCAGCTCCAGAGGCTGTTCAGTTGTTTCGGACTGCAATCGTGCTAGTATCCGACAACACCACAATGTTCACCTCTTCCGAATTTCAGGCATTCCTTGAAAGGAACGCCATTCGGCATGTAACTTCTGCCCCTTTCCACCCTGCCACCAACGGTCAGGTGGAACGTCAGGTTCACACTACCAAGGAGGCACTTCGCCACATGGGTCAAGGGGACATTGAGGTACAACTTTGCCAATTCCTCACATGCTACCGGACAATGCCCTTGGCATCAGGGCTGTCACCCGCCAAACTCCTAATGCGTAGGAGGCCGGTCTCATTGCTCAACCAGTTGGATCCTTCCAGGGTGGAGGACAGAGGTGTTAATGTTGAAATTGCTCACAAAAAGGTATTCTCAGCCGGGGATCGATGTACCCTTTGATTTACAGGATCAGGGAGAGTTTACAGAGTGTTCCCCCACTTGTCCAAGAGAACAACGGGGTTTTGATTTCTCCCTGGAAGCCCCCCATCCTTCGCCATTCGAGTCTACCTCAACTCCCTCCCAAATGAGGCAAGCTTTCGTTGAGTCGCCCCCTACTCAAGGTTCTCAAAGGCGGGACTTTTCGTTGTGTTTTACCGCTCCTGATTCTAGTTTTACTTTCAAGTGATCCCCTGCTCCTGCTTCATCCAAATGGGGTTTTGATTTAGTTTGACACCCACCCACCCCCACCTAGCTCCAACTTCAAGTCAGGACAATGCTCCCTAAATACAAATGGTTCAGATCAGATCAGGCCCTCAGCACGGGGTATCACTCTATGGAACCAAGTCTACCTACAACATCCGAATACAGCCAGGTACCAGTGCAAACCAAAAGGGTTTGGAAATTTGTAAGCCTCCACAATGGCTGAGGGACTTCGTCCCATCCTAGGGGGGAGGGATGTTGTGTTTGAATACATTTATTGCTGTAACGTTTTGTAAAATAGTTGGGATCAGTACGACCTCCATTTTGTCTCCTACTTCTTGGTCTTGAAATATCGAGGGACTGCGTTCCCGCCTAAACTATGTAGTCTGTACAGTCTTCACTCTGGTCCGTTGACCTCCCAGTCACCCCTCTCCCCTTCCTGTCATTTCCCGCCAAAATGTATCAATTTCTGAGCGTATATATTGAGCAGTGCTGCGCCATTGCTCCCCATGTTCTGACTGCCTAATGAAGTTGTTTGGCCCTATATGCTGGCTGCTTTGTATTTCTACCAGAACATTAAACCCCCTTTATTCTGGCAGCTATAAAAGCAATGTGATTGTTAAAAAATCAGGCTTATTCAAAAATGGAAAGATGGAGGAAAGCTTTTCCTGTTGAATTATTGCCTTTTCATGGAGCTCTTAAATGCCAATAGGCCCTGTCAGAAAAATAATTTTCACTCCTAGCCTGCTATACTTTAGTCTCACAGCTAAAGCATCAGACAAGACAATGGAAACTCCCTCTCTTTGAGCTTCCCCACAAATTAATCACAGTTGGCCTATGTGTCAAATAATCATCTTGCAAGCTACCCCTGAAGCCCTGAGCGAGCTTTATACTTTGTGATTTAATGATGGCAGACAGCAATTCTTTGCAGTTAGCTGGTGTTCAAAATGCATGGTCACAGGTTTACCTCAGAAATGCAGTACAGTTGTCTGAACTAAAATGTGTAAGAAAATAGCAGTGAGGAAAGTTCAGTGGTCATTACTCCCAAATATAAATGCATAGAATTTCAACCCTAGCTGCACTGGATTCCATTGATTGGGTGCCCATATTACATTCAGGTATTTTGTAGGTTTGTGGATGAGGATTATATTTACACAAGATATCTATTTCATGAGTGTGTTGCAGCTTTCTACAAAATTGATAGAAAACATTGGTATCTTGACAGTTTGCCATAATTGACTAGACTTTTCCAAGGGTGGGAGCTTTTGACTAAAATAAAGCTTTAATTCATTATTTATTGTGCTGTGACTAATACGGTTTTACATCTTATTTTTATCTTTTAGCAAAAGCCTGGGGCAGTAAGTGCTTACCAGGATGAAGCTATGTGGGATCGGAAGCAGGAAAATAAAAGGAGCAAGGAAATGTCCAATACCAGATTTCTGTATGCACTTTGTAGATTTGAGATACATAGAACTTTA
Source organism: Bradypodion pumilum (assembly GCA_035047305.1). Taxonomy (NCBI): domain Eukaryota; kingdom Metazoa; phylum Chordata; class Lepidosauria; order Squamata; family Chamaeleonidae; genus Bradypodion; species Bradypodion pumilum. The sequence continues at coordinate 83,106,595 of JAWDJD010000006.1, forward strand.
AAGTGATTTTAAATGGACATACAAGTGGCAAAGCTTGCCTGTGCGAATATTGGAGCTGACCCCATGTTTATTTAAATAAGTGTACAATATTAACCAGAATTGATGTGTAAATTGCCTTTTATTTCTTTTTTCTTTTCTTCCTTTCTATGTGCCAGGATGCTGAATTCTGTAATTACTTTACAGTGGAACCTTGGTTAACATAATTAATACGTTCTCGGGCGTTTCTTACAGCGAAAATCACTTTAACCAAATTTCCGATAGGAATGCATTAAAACCAAAATACTTTAACCGAAATGCAGTTTCCCATAGGAATGCATTGAAAACCAATTAATCCATTCCAGGGGAAAATCTGTAAACTGAGCCACTATTTTCTATGGATTTCCTTTTGTTATGTGATTTTTATGTTAACTGAGCTGTTAGCCAAGGTTCTACTGTATCTGTAATTTCCTTTTTACTATTGAAAACCAGAAAATTTTAGTGTTAGGTTTAAAATCTGCAAATATTGCTCACCTTCATGATCTAATTTACAAGCAGGTTAATTACCATATTTGCTGTCGTATAAGATCCACTCCCCCCCCCCACTTTAACAAACACTTGGAAAATCGAGTGCATCTTGCATTGTATATAGTGGCCTATAGTGGGCTATCTTGGTAATAACAGGTGTGTTTTATAGTCCGATGCATTGTATATGCCGGCAAATACGGTATTTGTAATCCAGGTGTTATTTTAACACAATTCCTTTCTTCTGGGAGCACTCTGTGTGGAGTAAGAAGCAGATTTTGCTTGCCAACCAATTGGAATAAAAAATGAGGGGGGGGGGAGAGAGAGAAGCACCACCACCACCACCACCAAATGGCAAAAGTCCTCCATGAAGCTGCACTTTCATTTTCACTGGAGTTTGCACCCAACATTGTCTTACCTACAGTATGCAATATCTGTGGGGAATTTTCCAGGCCCTGCACTGGGAGAGTATATTTCCAGCCTCTGCTGTTTGCTGCCAAGTGTCATTATTTATTTATTTTTGTTCGACTTTTATCGCCACCCCCTCACTGAGACAACTCCGTGCGGCATACAGTCAAACCAATAAGAATACTAAAATATAAAAGCATCCCCACAATAACAATTAAAATCATAAAAGCATTTTTAAAAATGTTAAAATACCCCTCCACATTCACAACAGTTAAAAACTAAAACCCAGATGGCCATTCATATGAACTGGAGGGGGGGGCTGGTCCACAGGCAGCACTCCACACTCGCTGGGCCAGCCAAGTTTTGAGGCCTTTTCTAAAGGTTAATAACTCTGACTGAAGGTGCAGTTCGGTTGGCAGGAGGTTCTACAGGGCCGGAGTGGATACCAAAAAGGCCCTCCTTCTAGTGCTAGAGAGGCGAGCACTAGATCAGTCATGCAACTGATAGGTTCATCTTTACCTATAAGGAGGGACGTTAACCGTTGGACTCCGGCATACATGCCCACACCCATCCATACTATCCCTACCGAGCCGCCCGCACTTGCCTTACCCGGCCCAACCATCGCCGCAAGGGTCCGGTAGTCGCCAGTGGGGCAACCGCCCCATGAACGCAAACAAAACAAAACAACTTCAAATCCCAGTGTCCTCCATCCTGCGCCACCCGTCAGCCAATCAGGCTGACAGGCGAGAGCAAGCAGAATGTTGGGAAAGCCGGCATGCCCAATACAAAATGAGCCGCAGAAAAAAAGCCGCTGCATGAACATAAACAAAAGAAACAAAACTTCAAGTCCCAGTGTCCTCCGCACCGTGACCACTACAGCCAATCAGGCTAAGGGTGCGAGCGCGCAGAACACTGAAAAAGCTGATGCGCAAAAAATAAAATAAAATAACACCTCACGCAACGGGAAAGTCAGGCGGATGTAGCGCCTCACGGCCTCGCTAACCCAAACACGCAAAATACCATGGCTAGAAAATCACCAGCCTTCTTTCCTGGAGCAACGGGGAAAAGAGGGACTCCCTCTCCTCCCCGCTACCTCGCCGAAGACACAGCAAGACCATCGCCGGCCTCAAGGTAAGTTGAGCCGGGGTGGAAAAAAAAAACAAGCAGCAGTCAGCAATTTGTCAGGGGAAGCACACTCCCTGGCAAATGACTGGATGCTGCCTTTGTACTACCCACACCACTGTTTTGAGAACTAGCATGAAACAGTGGTGGAGGTAATAGAAAAGCAGCACCCAGCAATCCGCAAGGAAGAGCACCACCTGCTGATCTCCCATTAGGTAAGCCTGGGGGAAAGGAGGCCGAGAGGAGAGAACTATCATGAAGCAGATAGCTCTTCTCTGCCTCCTTCTCCCCCGACCGACCTAACGAACCTTACCAGACAAAGAGCGAGCTGACTGCCGGCTCTTCCTTTTTCCCATCGCTGCATTGAAACCTAATTTCAAAATAGCAATGGGGAAAAGAGGAAACAACAAACAGGCCATTCTTCACCCCACAAAATACAACACAACAAAACAGTTAACCAGAACGCCAAGCATCAAAAATAATAAAACACAAATAAATAAACAAATAATTCAAATAAACCCAGTAAACAACAAAACAATAAACAACAAACTCAACAAAAAACACCCGAAATACCATGGGCTACTGAAAAACAATGAAAAATCACTAAAAACACTTATCTACAACACGAAAATGCCTTACTCACAAAAGAATAATATCACAAATTACAAAAATAAATACGGGAAAAAAAAATAACAACCAGAAATATCCAAAACAATAAAGCAAATCTAAAATCCACAAAAAATACTAAATAACAAGCAAAAACACTTTGGGTGGTTTAAGTAGAAACTCTCTACTTAAACCCCCCAGCCCAGCACCCCAAAATCAAAACAAAATAAAAACAATAAAAAATCAAGAGCACTTACGAAAGACGTCCTCCCTCCATGCCTCCTAAACAGAACTGAAGAAATAAAGACAATCACAGTGCTCTGAATCACAGCTCCACCTAGAGGCTAGAAGAGTATAAAACACTCAAAAAATATTTTAAAAATCCAAATTAAAAAATAAATAAAATAAAATACATTTAAAAACCACAAATTCAAAAAAACCCACCACCCAAACCACCCCTAACCAAAAAAACACACACACACACACACAAAAACTGCCCAGCAAGGCCAGGCAAAAATATGCTAGTAAGTCATAATATTGGTACTCTACTCTTCACCTTGTTCTAAATGTACAATGGCCCAAGGCGGCACACTAGCTGTCTCTCACCAGTCCTTACCTTTAGCTCCTGGCCTTTTGCTATGCTAACATTGCACAGGGATACACAGAACAGTTTAATGGATACAGTGATGGACTAGAATCCAGGTGACCTGAGTTCAAATCCCTGTTCATCCATGGAAACCCAGGGAGGTGTAAAAGGTAAAGGTAAAGGTTTCCCTTGCTTGAAAGCCAGCTGTATCTGACTCTAGGTTTCAGTGCTCATCTCTGTTTCAAAGCTGAAGAGCCAGCACCACCTGCTTCTGCAGACATTTCCGTGGTTATGTGGCAGGCATGACTAGACACCAGAGTGCACGGAACACTGTTTACCTTCCCACCGAAGTGGTCTCTATTTATCTACTTGCAATTCCTTGCTTTCGAACTGCTAGGTTGGCAGGAGTAGAATTGGTAAAATCACTCCTCAAATATCTCAATTACCTTGAAAGTCCTATTAGAGTCATTGTAAGCTAGTTCCACTTGACAGTACATAATAACAACATTGCACAGACACAACACGCAGAAAACACCTTTACACTGAGTTGGTGAGTCCTGATTCCAGCTGGTAATAGATGCCCATGCTTTAAAGCCACATCAGAGGCATATAGAAAATCAAACATTCTCCACCAACATAGTAATTCCATGATGCTTCAGCTGGTACCCTAAATTACTTAAAACTTAATAATCAAACAGGTCATACATTTTAAATTTAAACCAAGCATTGCCTGTATGTGTAAGGGAACCACAAGCCCAGAAGCATAACTTGAGTCTTGTTATATATTTAAACTAGCATATTTGTGCCCAGCAAGCCGGGCATTTTTAAAATGTGTGTTGGTGGTTAGGGGTGGTTTTGGGGTGCACAACCACCACCACCCATACAATACCACTCCAACCACCAACACACACATTAAAAATTCCTGGCAAGGCAGGAGTGCCGTGTGTGTGTGTGTGTGTGTGTGTGTGTGTGTGTGTGTGTGTGTGTGGAGAGAGAGAGAGAGAGAAGCAGTGTGTGTGTATGTATTGTCCCTCCAAATCCCCCCAACCCAAGGGACCCTGCAGAGAGGGGATTCCCCCCCCCGCAGGACACCCCGTTATTAAAGAGAAGAAACCAAGCTGTTTCTTCTCTTTTAAAATGGAGTGTTTGGGAGGGGGTGGATTCGATCCCCTCTCCCTGGTCTCCTGGGTTTGGTAGGGTTGGGGGTTCAAAAGGGGTCTGTCCCCCCAACCCTTCCAGAGCCAGGGGACCCAGCAGAGAGCGGATTGATTTCCCCCTCCCCCAAACACTCCATTTTTAAAGAGAAGAAACCAAGCGGTTTCTTCTCTTTAAAAATGGAGTGTTGGGGGTGTGTGGATTCGATCCTCTCTCCCTGGTCCCCTGGGTTTGGAAGGGTTGGGGGGGGGGACAAAAGGGGTCTGTCCCCCCAACCCTTCTGGACCCAGCATCTTTCATTGCTTCCCTCACCCACCCACCCCCTACCCCCACTGACCGCACTTACCTTTTCCTAGCTCCGTCTGGCTGGGTCTTTCAAAGTCTTTCCCTCCGGCTCCCGGCGGTTTTTTTTAAGTCAGCGCGCGTGTTCCCAGCCTCCTCTGTGCTCGCATCCCTCAGCCTGATTGGCTGAGGGGGTTGCGCAGAGGACTCTCTGAATCATAGTTCTTTTTTGTTCATCGTGTTCGTGGGGCTGCTGCCCCACTGGCGACCACCAAAACCCCATGGCGTTGGGAAGGCAGGGGTTACGGTGAGTGCGGAGGGCTAGGTCAGGGATGGTTGGGCCTGGTGCGGGAGCCTTTGAATGAACCCAACGGTTAAGGCCTCTTTTTATAGGTATAGATTGAACTCTTCAAAGCCCTCTGCGAATTTCACAGAAATGAAGGTAACTTTTCTGAACAGGACAATCTCTGCTTTACAGACTGTACCTGTGGTTCTACAGATTTTAGACATACTCTGTAGCTCCATTTCTCTTCCAACACAAGTCTAACAGATAGCAATACAATGAGCAGGGAAATCCACACAGCCTTTCTTCAATTCACATAAGAACATAAGAACAGCTTTGCTGGAACAGGCCACAGCCCATCCAGTCCAGCATTCTGTCTCACACAGTGGCTCACCATTTACTTCAGGGTATTCCCAAGCAGGTGCCTTCACCTGCTTAGGATTCCCTGGAAATGGCATTGAAAGATATCCTGCCTATCTCTACAACCCGGAGGTTGTCCTTAGGTATCCATAATTATAGCCATTGATACCATTGTCCTCCATGAACTTGTCTAAGACTTTCTTAAAGCTGTCAAGACTGACAGCTGTCACCACATCTTCTGGCAGGGAGTTCCATAGACCAGTAATCCTCTGGGTGAAAAAGTACTTTCTCTTATTTGTTTGAGAACTAGTACCCAAAAGTTTCATGGAGTGCCCCCTAGTTCTAGTGTTGTGTGATAGGGAAAACAGTTATCTATTCAGATGGTAAGGAAGGTGTTCCAGTCCCGTAATCATTCTGGTTGCCCTCCTCTGCACTTTTTCCAGCTCCATAATATTCTTCTGGAGGTATGGCGACCAGAATTGTACACAGTATTCCAGATGGGGCCTCACCATTGATTTATAAAGATGCAAAATGCCACCTGCTGACTTATTTTCTATACCCTTCCTAATGATCCCTAGCATTGAGTTTGCTTTTTTCACTGCTGAGACACACTGTGTTGACACCTTCATTGAGCTGTCCACCAGGACACCAAGGTCTCTTTCCTGGTTTGTCGCAGAGAGTTCAGAACCCATTAATTTATAAATGTAATTGGTGTTTTTTGCTCAACGTGCATCACTCTGCACTTACTAGTGTTGAAGCTCATTTGCCACTGTTTTGCCCACTCCCCCAGTGTCAAGAGATCTCTCTGGAGCTTCTCAAAATCTCTCACAGTTTTCACTATCCTGTATAATTTGGTGTCGTTAGCAAATTTGGCTACCTTGCTATTTACTCCTACTTCTAGATCATTTATGAAGAGGTTGAAAAGCAGGGGTCCCAGTACTGAACCTTTGGGGACCCCACTCTTTACTTCCCTCCACTTGGAAAAGTGTCCATTTAGTGCTACCTTCTGTTTCCTGTCCCTTAGCCAGTTGATGATCCAGGACAAGACCTGTTCCTTTATTCCATGACTGGTAAGTTTATTCAAGAACCTTTGGTGCGGGAACTTGTCAAAAGCCTTCTGAAAGTCCAGATAAGCAATGTCAACTGGATCCCCCTTATCCACATGCTTGTTGACACTCTCAAAAAATTCCAACAGATTAGTGAGGCATGATTTGCCCTTGCAAAAGCCATGTTGGCTCTCCTTTAGCAGTGCCTTCTCTTCTATGTGCCTATTAATTCTGTCTTTTAGGATGGTTTCCATCACTTTACCTGGGACACATGTCGAACTGACCGGTCGGTAATTTCCCGGATCACCCCTGGATCCTTTTTTGAAAATTGGTGTTACATTCACTACTTTCTAGTCATCAGGCACAAAGCCTGATTTGAGGGAAAGATTATATATTTTGGCTAGGAGATCAGCAATTTCATCTTTAAGTTCCCTGAGAACTCGTGGATGGATGCCACCTGGTCCTGGTGATTTGTTAGCATTTAATTTAACAAGACATGCAAGGACCTCCTCCCTGGTTATTTCTATCTGATTTAATTCTTCAGTTTCCCTCCCTACGAAGATAGACATTGTTTTGGGCATGTGGTCTCTGTCTTCCTCAGTGAATACTGAAGCAAAAGAATTCATTGAGTCTCTCTGCAATCTCTGTTTCCTCTTTAATAACTCCTTGCCTTCCATTGTCGTCTAATGGTCCAATGGCCTTCCTAGTTGGGTTCTTACTTCTAATGTACTTAAATAAGTCTTTGTTATTTCTCTGAGTGTTTTTAGATATACACTCCTCAAAGTCTTGCTTTGCTTTCCTGATTGTTGCCTTGCATTTGTTCTGCCAGAATTTATGTTTCTGCCTGCTGTCCTCATTTGGACAAGCCTTCCATCTTCTAAATGAGCTTTTCTTGCTTTTGATCACTTCCTGAACAGCTCCTGTAAGCCACACCGGAGTCCTCTTGGACCTGGCAGTGCCCTTTTTCCTTTTGGGTATGCATTCCAATTGGGCCTCTGTTACTGTTACTGTTTTTGTAAACAGCCTACATGCCTCTTGGAGTGTTTGGACTCTCTCAATTTTCCCTTTCAGCTTCTTTTTTACTAGTTTCCTTATCTTTGGGAAATTTCCTTTTTGAAAATTTAAGGTTTTTTTGTTAGATTTTATCAGTGACTTTCGGTCTATGATCAAGTTAAACATAATTGAGTTGTGGTCACTGCTCCCTATTGAATCAGTCACATTAACATCTTGCACCAGATCCTGAGTATTACTCAGGATCAAGTCAAGGATTCTTGTACCTCTAGTTGGGTCTTCAACCATCTGTCCCAGGAAACAATCATTTAGCATATCTAGGAACTTTATCATGTGCTGAACAACAGTTCACCCAGTCTATGTAAGGGTAATTGAAGTGCCCCATTATAACCAGGCTTCCCTCCTTGGATGCCTCCTTTACAACATTCTCCAGCTGCCAGTCTCCCTCAGGAATTTGGGTCGGAGGCCGACACAAGGGGGGTCGTTCACATTCACTAATCAGATTTCAGCAACTCTCTTCAGAGACGCTAGCATCACACACTCAAATATTCAGTAAGGGAAAATCAAAACAAGTCACTCAATTATGGAGCAGCTTTCATGAAAAATTCACTTTGGGTAACAGAAAGAAAGGAGCTGGGAGGAAAAAAGAATATATGTTGTCAGCAATCTTTATTGTCCAATTTTGGGTGTCAGAATGAGTGAAAAGAATTGAATAAGTTCTTGCTAAATCATTTATTGAGTTGGGTGGGAGGTGGTGGTAAGGAATTTACTAGGACAACATGTGAAACTCCTGCCAGAGCATGTGTTTTTGAAAACAGTGTTTGGATTATGAAAGTGCCCTCTCTTGAACCAGAAACCTCCTCTTTTTCTTCATGGGTAGTGCCTATTAATGAACATTTGGTGCTTTAAAAATAACAATGAGGACATCATACATTCCTGAAAGTAAGATCTATCAATGACTATGCCCACAATGATCAAATTTAGATTATGTATCCAGTGATGATCTTTCTGAGCAATCAAATATTTAGGGCTGACAGCAGGGGAAATTCACCCTTGTATGCCTAGCATCTGATCTTTCTAGAGACAGCGGGTAGACTGCTACTGGAAACTGAATGCTGGATGAAATGGATAATGGTTCTGGCAAGGAAGGCAATATTCCTAGCCTTAGGTATGATAAGCAGCACTGGCCCTCTTTTCAGACGGAATGAGGTGACTATGTCTAGAGTGTAAATGGAACGGTGTATACCATAACTGTGTATATATAGAGCATTGCAGAGTGTAAATGGAACTGTGTATACCCGGGGTGCCCAAACATTTCAGGCTATGGGCCGGTCATGTGGTTGAGCGTGTCAGTCACATGTTCCCTCCCACCAGAAGTGGAAGTAAAATGTACGTAGGTGAGTGCATAACATGGCCACGCATGCACAGAATGCTGACCCATTTATGACAGCCATGGGTCATTTCCGGCAGCATATCGTGCATGAGCATTTTACTTCCACTTCCAGGAGCAGAAAGGGTAGTGTGGGCTTGATGAATTGATGTCAGGGGCTAGATCTAGCCCACGAGCCATAGTTTGGGCACCTCTGGTGTATACCATAACTGTGTATATATAGGGTATTGTGTATACCTCTGCCCTCTATGTTAATGCAGATACAATGAAAGATGATGCACTGTTGCTAATCATGATACAAGATTCAACTGTCATTCTGGTCAATATATGTATATGTGCACACGTATATATGTGTGTGAATCTATATGAGTAAGATGCCATCTTGTCTTTCCCCTAAAACAGAGTCCTGGTGGTGCAGTAGTTAAACTGCTGTACTACAGCCAGAAGATTGTGAGTGCAATCTTGACCAGGACTCAAGGTTGACTCAGCCTTCCATACTTCCATGGCCGGTAAAATGAGTACCCCACCGATGCCAACGCCAATGGAACTACCTGTGTTGGCGGCGGGCATCAAAAGGAGCCACTGCAGCCCCCCCCCTCGGTGCACTCCTCCCTGGACGTGGAGGGAGGGAGCATCGCTGCCCCACCGCCGCCACCAATGGAACCACCTGTGTTGGCGGTGGGCATCAAAAGGAGCCACTGCAGCCCCCCCCTCAGCGCACTCTTCCATGGACCTGGAGGGAGGGAGGGAGCATTGCTGCCCCTCCGACACTGACTCCAACGGAACCACCTGTGTTGGCGGTGGGCGTCAAAAGGAGACTCTTTAAAGAACTGGCTCCTTGAGGAGCTGAAGGAGCTGGTGAGGCAGGGAATGCTTGCCCCAGGTGGAGGCGAGACTGGCCAAGCGGGCCTGTTGTTAATTTTTCTATTATGTACTTGATATGATTGATATTTTTGAATTTACTAGTGTTTCTTATTATTATTGTACTGCTATTTCTTTCATTTATATTTATGATTATTTTATTTTTGCTATTGTATTTTGATGTTTATTGCTTGCATGCATTTTTATGTGTTTGTTGGGTTTTGTTTTTTTGTACTTTTACTGTCAGTGAAGGAGAGAAGCAGTTGTAGGGTGTTCTTCTCTATGTGCCAGAATAAGAATTTCGACACACAACTGACACATTTTAAACTTTTCTCTATTTTGTCTATTTATCTTTATTAGTATTATCAAAATCAGCCACTAAGAATATAGACAGCCTCAATCTAAAATATAGGTGTCAAAAAGATATACACTCATACAGTAATGGACAGAGTCCTCCAAGCTGCAGCCACCAGCTCTTTCTGTGTGGTCCTCCAACATGTTTGTTTACCTCTCAATGTGTACTTTTGATCTAAATTAGTAGGTTAAATTTTTTTGTTATGTTTTGATTTAAGATGTGGTTCTCTTTAGGAATTTTGCATTCTAATATGGCCTCGTCCCAAAAGGTTGGGAACCACTAATGGATTCATAGCATCAGTAAAGTCTAAGTATCTACTGTTACTGATATGATTCATGAAAAGATTTGACCAGTTGTTTATTTGTGCAAAGCATGAAAGTGCATAAAAATTGCTACTTTAAGACAAATGTTATTTGAAAAGACTGAGAGTAGTGCAAAATTTATCACATTTGTAAAATTTGTTTAAACTGGAGTCCAAGTACCTCTGTAGAATAAACAATGGCTAGCAATGTTTGTGTAAATCTGCCTGTACATAAAACATCTCATCACTGGCAATGCAGATTGCCACAGATTAAAGAGTTCCTGCTCTAAATTTGAGGTGTGTGTTTAGTGTATGAGAGTCAAGACACAGGAAACAGCCAAGGGCTGGGTTAACTCAGGTTTATTGCATGGTGGACAGAGGGAACATGAGGTAATGGCGGACGAACAGCTCTATATATACGGTAGTAACGTATTTGAATGTGGCTCCACGATAGCCCATTGGCTACTGCCCGCGTGACGTCATGGCTGGTCACGCCCTTCTTGTCCAGGTGTAGGTAGCGGCGGGAAACTTCCCGCGCTGTGTCCTTTGATGGGTTTGAACCAAGAGAGCTTGGACGCTCGCTGCTGCCAGCTGGTGGTCATTAGCTCGCGTCCTATTACAGGGTTTATAGTGATCAGCTGAAGGTTACATTGTTACTCGTAGGCAAGGTTACATTGGTTCAGATACATTGTTATCACATGTAGAAGGTTACACTGTTAGAACACAACACTCCTCCCCCCTAGGATGAGACGAAGTCTCTCAGCCAAGATGGCTTATTTCGAACACGCTGGGGTCTCGGCGCGGGCTGCCCTGCCCCGGCTTCGCTCCCTCCTCCTTGCTCCCTGGCTTCCTGCCCTGTAATCGGAGAGGATGACTTGTTAGTAGCTTGCCGCGGCTCTGCGGCTTTGTTGGGAGGTGTGTGCTTTGTTTGGGAAGAACCGGGGGCACTGGGGGCTAACGAAAAACCCCTCTTCTCGCTTGGATGGGTGGGGGAACACTCCAAAAAACCCCCCCGGCTAGCAAAATCAAAATTGTAATCGAATTCGGGGGAAGCGGCAGCGGCGGCCGCAAACTCCTTTTCCCCCTCCCCGGGCTCGGATAGAGCTGGCGTGTCAAAAGGATATGAGTCGGGATCACTGCTTTCCCCCCTGGCTTTGGACTGGTGTCCTTCTCTGTCTCCCCCTTGGGCTAAACGGGTGGGGGAGAACCCTATCGCTGAATCCGGTTGCTGAGCCCCACTGATCGGTCCCTCACTCACTCGGCGCCGCAGTTGGTCAGCGTGCCTCCTCCAGAGGAGACCGGTGTTCGTTTCCACCCGATACGACACTGGTCCCGTCTGTTCTACTATCGTCCCTGGCACCCAGACTGGGCCTGCGTTGGCATAGTTCCTGCAGTGTACAGGATCGCCTACGCCGAAACCTTTCGAGACCGCTAAACCTATGTTCTTCCCTTTGTCCTCGACCCTCGTCGGGTCTAACCTGGACAAGATCGTGGTCAGTTTCCTCCGCATCAGCAGCTCACCCGGCGAGTATCCGGACGCTAAGGGGGTCACTCTGTACGCTAACAGAAATTGACAGACTTGGTGATTTAGATCCCCCGAGCCCATGCGCCGCAGCGCATCTTTTGTTGTGCGCACCAACCGTTCCACTTGGCCATTCGTGGCCGGGTGAAACGGCGCGGATGTGACGTGCCGAATTGCATTTGCCTCCATGAATGCCGCGAACTCAGCGGACGTGAAACAGCTAGCGTTATCGCTGACCAGAGTGTCGGGTAAACCGAACGTGGAGAAGACCCTCCTCAGCTGGCCAATGGTAGTGGCGGAGGATGTGCTCTTTACCGGAATGACCTCCAGCCACTTTGAGTACGCATCCACTACCAGGAGAAAAATGGTTCCTCGGAACGGGCCAGCAAAATCTACGTGCACCCTGGACCACGGTCCCCTTGCTGCGTCCCATTCCCTATGCGGGAGACGGGCTACCTCCGGTCGGGAGCCCTGACATGCCTCACAAGTGCCAATCATATGCTCTATGTCGGCGTCCAGCTGGGGCCACCAGAAATAACTCCGGGCCAGTGCCTTGGAACGGACGATTCCCGGGTGGCTGACGTGCAGCAGCTTTAGCACCTTCGGTCGCAGGGACGTAGGAACCACCACCCGTTGGCCCCACAAGAGGCACCCCCTCTCTAATGACAATTCTATTCGTTTTCGAAAAAATGGGTCGAATTCCATGCTTGGGGATGACGCCGACCACCCCTTCTGTACCCACGAGCATACTTTCTCCAGTGTTCTATCCTTTCCCGTTGCCTTGGCAATGTCGGCCGGTACTATTGGGGGTGAATCTAAGACCTCTATTAGCATTACCTGGCGGTCTCTTCCTACCCCTGCCTTCTGATCGTCCGACAAGGGCAACGGAGACCGTGAGAGCGCGTCTGCATGGCTGATCTCCTTCCCGGGCCGGTATTCCAACTCATGTTGGTATGCGTTAAGAAAAATAGCCCACCGCAGCATCCTCGGGGACAGGATCTGTGGCGTGGGCTTATTTGCAGTGAAGATTCCTAACAGGGGCTTGTGATCAGTCACGATCTTGAACGGGCGACCATACAGAAAATCGTGAAATTTTTTGGTTCCCGCTACTATCGCTAATGCCTCCCTGTCGGTCTGTGCGTAATTCCGCTCTGCTTGGGACAGGGACCTTGAATAAAACGCTATCGGGGCCTCCCTTCCGTCGTCCAACACGTGGCAAAGCACCGCCCCCACCCCCACCGGGGATGCGTCGCAGACTAAAACTACTGGCCGTTTGGGATCGAAATGAGTCAGGATTGCCTCGGATGTTAGGAGTTGCTTTAACTCTGTGAACGCCCTCTCTTGCTCGTCACCCCACAGCCATTTTTCCTCTTTTTTAAGTAACTGATGGAGCGGCTCGGCAACCGACGCCTTCCGTGGAAGGAAGGTATGGTAGAAATTGAGAAGCCCCAGAAATGACTGTAGTTCGGTTTTGGATGTGGGGCGAGGAGCTTTCTTGATGGCGGCTACCTTAGATTTGGACGGCCTAATTCCCTCGGGCGTGACACGGAACCCTAAAAACTCAACCTCTGTTTTGAAAAATACACATTTGTCTTTTCTCAGTCGCAGCCCCGCTTTCTCGAACACGGTCAGAACTTTATCCAATCTATGTGCCAGCTCGGCCTTACTCCCCCCCGTTATCAACACGTCATCAAAATATGGCAACACCCCCTCCAGCCCCTTCAGGAGGCGTTCCACGAGCGACTGAAAAAGGCCAGGTGCCGAGTTCACGCCGAACTGTAAACGCGACACCTGGAACGCCCCCTTATGTGTAACTATTGTTTGTGCCGCCGCTGTGGCGGGGGTTACAGGGAGTTGCTGGTAGGCCTGTGCTAAATCGAGCTTAGCGAAACACTTTCCCCCATTCAGCCTGGCCAGGAGGTGGCTGACCACTTGCACCGGGTATGCATTAGGGCGGATCGCCTTGTTAATTGTACACTTATAATCAGCGCAAATGCGCACCTCCCCGTTAGCCTTCAGTGCTGTTACAATTGGAGTCTCCCACTCCGCGGAATCCACAGGAACAAGAATCCCCTGACCCACCAGTTTGTCCAGTTCCGCCTCTATTTTGTCCTTTAGTGCGAACGGTACCCTGCGCGGTTTGAGTCTTATCGGGCGGACCTCCGGGTCTAGGTCGAAGGCTACAGGGGGTCCCTTGAACTTTCCCAGTCCACTTTTAAAAACGGCGGGGTGTGCGTCGCACACCGCTTGTATTGGGTCCACGCCTACGGCATGCACCCCCCCTATGAACAAACCTAAAGGCTGAAACCATTGCGTCCCGAGGAGGCTACAACTCCCTCCTTTTAGCACCACTAGGGGAAGTTCCGCAGAATGTCTCTTAAAACGAACCCGGAATGTCCCGACCCCCAACACTGGAATGCTGTTCCCCTGTACGTCCCGTAGTGTGGCCCTCAACGCTTTAAGTTTGGGCCGCACGTGGGGGTCGATTTTCAAGAACTCTCTCTGGGGAATTATAGAATAGGAGGACCCCGAGTCAATTTCCATCCTAATAGGGGTCCCTTGTACTAGTACCTCAACGAAGTAATGGGGCTGTCCCGCAGACACGCTGAACACAGGAGCGTCGCCCTCGCTGTCGTCCGAGATGCGGCCCACGCCGTCCTGCTTCCTCGTGGTCCGGGCGCCATCTTTGGACCTCGCTGGACCGTCCGGTCTGGCCGAACGGTCTTGTGACTGTCTCCGGCCCTCTTTCCCTTTCCTGCACGCCTTGGCGATGTGCCCCCGACGGCCGCAGTTGTAGCACTCGGTCTTTCTGAATGGGCACCTCACGCGCTCATGGGCCGCTCCGCAACCATCGCAACGGCGCCCTCCCCTTCGGACCTTCTGGACCTCCTCGCCGTCGCTGCTTTCCGAAGACGACTTCGAGGTCCGTCGGGTTGCGTGCACCGACTGTCCGGACTTTCCGTGCAACGAGTTTTCCGCTTTGCCGGCCCTCGGACGCCACTCACGCCACTTGTGCATCTCATCTACTCCAGCATTCGTGGATTCCGCGGCTTCCGCGGCCTCTACAACCTCCGTCAGTGTGGGTGGTGGCTCCTTGTTCATCAGGCTGCGCTGCACTTCCTTGTCCTTCAGGCCACACAGAACTCCGTCCCTGAGGGCCATCTCTAGAAAGTGGTCCCATCTGCAGGGGGTGGCGGCTACTCTCATAGCTGTTACGAAGGCTTCTACCGACTCGTCCGGCGCTTGAACTCGCCTCCAAAACGCGCTCCGAGCGGGAAACATTGCCCTCGAGGGTCGGAAACGCTCACGCAGCAGTTTCATGATGTCATCGGCTTTGAACTCACCCATCTTCTTCGGTGCAATAATGCCCACCAGCGTTCGCTTGGTCTCCACCCCAAGCATGCGGGTGAGGATGGCCCTCTTCCTTTCCTCGTCGTCTTCTTTGACTTTGAGTTCCACCAGTGCCGCCTGGAAGTCCATCTCAAAAAGCTCCCAGTCTTGCGGTTTGGTAATGTTGAACCCGCTCTGTGCCCTGGCTCCTTGGGGATCCATGATCCCACCTTCGTCGCCAGTTTAGTGTATGAGAGTCAAGACACAGGAAACAGCCAAGGGCTGGGTTAACTCAGGTTTATTGCATGGTGGACAGAGGGAACATGAGGTAATGGCGGACGAACAGCTCTATATATACGGTAGTAACGTATTTGAATGTGGCTCCACGATAGCCCATTGGCTACTGCCCGCGTGACGTCATGGCTGGTCACGCCCTTCTTGTCCAGGTGTAGGTAGCGGCGGGAAACTTCCCGCGCTGTGTCCTTTGATGGGTTTGAACCAAGAGAGCTTGGACGCTCGCTGCTGCCAGCTGGTGGTCATTAGCTCGCGTCCTATTACAGGGTTTATAGTGATCAGCTGAAGGTTACATTGTTACTCGTAGGCAAGGTTACATTGGTTCAGATACATTGTTATCACATGTAGAAGGTTACACTGTTAGAACACAACAGTGTGTAACTCCATCTGATTGCTCTTCAATTGCCAGCAATCTGCCAATGACATAATTCCTACTGTGCAGGTGAAACCACACAACAGAATGCAGGTCAATATAATAAAATATTGTCAGCTGCTTGACTTATGCTTCATTGACAACACTTTTCTTGATAGCTTGATATTTGTGAAGATGTTCAGATTGTTCATAAGCAAATGGATGTTGGATAGATGCTAGCGATGCTTGCCATCACAAAGAAAGTGAAAAGACATTCACAGCAAGCAAAACTTTTATTGCAGAACAAAAGCATCTATGGACCCATGGGTACTACTATTAACCTTTCTGCCTCCTGCAGTCTAGTCTTTTGTCTCTTTTTCAGGCAATTACACTTTACTTTTAGTAATAATACCACTCAAGCAGAAAGGATAATATAGGGATTCTTAACCTGTGGTCCACGGGCCGGATGCGGCCCATGGCATCATCTCATGTGGCCCACACACACCCTCCACCACACCAGGAACTGCCATGTGGTGGAGGAAGAGAAAAATGGCCATCTAGCACTCGAAGCTGTCTGAGGGATCATGACCCCGGCCCCCAGCTTTAAAAGGTTGAGAACTCCTGGGATAATAGCTCATGAAATGATTTTTCTTTCTTTCAAGCCTTTGGCCATATGGCACAATCTTTTAAACTGTCTGTGATGCCTCAATCTCCTTAGCTTTGTCAGGACGGTTGTGACCTATGTTGCTCAGGTCTCACCAGGTCCTGTTGGCTGCACTTCCTGTTAATCCATGGTAGGCTGGTATCCTTTACACATGAATAAAAGTGCTCAACCCTTGCTACTTTGAGGCTTACTGGTTCTGATGGAAGGAGAAATAATTAAGGAGGGTCTGACAAAGTAGGCCAGTGGATCTTTATCTCCACCTACCCGTATACAGAGAGAGCCTCCTTGAAGATTGTGGTATTGTGTTACCAGCGATTGTAGCAACCTTGTGTTACCAGCGAATTTTTCTCACACTAGGTCAGGAGAAAGGAACTGCAGAATGAATTCACCAAAAGGTGCTTTCATTTTGGCAGTTTCGTGTCTACCCTAGACACAGAAGAAATTGCCCATTCAGGTCCATTCCTCACCTCCTCTCTCCTCTTCTTTTGCCTCTATTGAACTCTCTGTCTCAGCTGTCTATTATAATTTACCCTGCCCAGTTCTCTTTCCATCGTCCTTGCAGGCTTCTGCTTCCCACTGGCTTCTCTTTTTATAGTCTGTACTGTATCACAAGTACCTTGAGTGGGAACTTCCCTCCCATTTTCATCCTCTCATCTTTCAGTCCTCATTATCCTAACAGCTTGGACAAGTAACACCCTTTCTAGGGGAAAAAAGCCATTCATAGTCTTTGATTGACCTTTGGCTGTTTAGTGTAAGGGACCAAAGACAATGAAACAGCCGAAAGGTTGGCTTAACACAGGTTTATTGCATGATGATCTGGAGGAACATGTGGTAATGGCGGATGGGTAGCTCAATATATACAGCTGGCTATACATTTGAAAGTGGCTCGTCGACAGACTATTGGTTGCTGCCTGTGTGACGTCGTAGAAGGTCACGCCCTTCTTGTCCAGGTGAAGAGGTGGCGGGAATCTTCCCGCGCTGCTGATCCAGGTGAATCTGAGCCATGAGAGCCAGACGCTCGCTATTGCCATCTAGTGGTCACTAGCTCGCGTCCCCTTATCAGGGTCCCTTGTCCTGTAATGGGAGAGGGAGACTCGTTAGTGGCTTGCCGCGGTTTGGCGGCCTTAGGGGAAGGGAAGAACTCCATTGTGGGCAGACCGGGGGCAATCGGGGCTAACGAAAAACCCCTCTTCTTGCTTGGACGGGTGGGGGACCACTCCGAAAAACTCCCCCGGTTCTGAAAATCAAATTCTAACTCAGTTGGGGTATCTGCATTTGTGGGGGAATTCCGCGAGATATGTATGGGGTCGGGTTCCTCCTCCTCAGAAAGATCCCCCAGGATATCTACGAGAATATCCTCCTCCCCCCTTGGTGGGGACCCGCGGCCCCGTTTTCCTCCCCCTTGGGCTGAACGGGTGGGGGAGAACCCTAACGCTGATTTTTCTCTGTTTGGTCTGCGCCCTGCTCATCGGGGACCCTGCGTCGGAGCTGGTCCGCGTGCCGCCTCCACAGTAGCCCTGTGCTGGTTTCCACGCGGTACGACACGGGGCCGGTTTGCTCCACAACTACGCCCGGTACCCAGGCTGGGCCCGTGCTGGCGTAATTCCTGCAATGCACGGGGGCGCCTACACTGAAACTCTTTGTGGCCTCTAGCCCAATGTTCCTTCCTTTGTCCTCTACCCTCGTGGGGTCTAGCCTAGTAAGGATGGTGGTCAGTTTCCTCCGCATTAGGAGCTCTGCGGGGGAGTATCCTGACGCCAACGGGGTCACCCTGTACCCTAGCAGAAACTGACACACTTGTAGGTTCAGATCCCCGGGGCCCATGCGCCGCAACGCATCCTTCGTGGTGCGGACGAGGCGCTCTACTTGGCCATTGGTGGCTGGGTGAAACGGGGCGGAGGTGATATGCCGAACGGCGTTAATCTCCATGAATGCCCTAAACTCGGAGGACGTGAAACAACTAGCGTTGTTGCTAATTAATGTGTCGGGTATGCCGAACGTGGAAAAGAGCCTCCGCAAATGCTTAATGGTCTGGGCCGAGGAGGTGCTCGTGACAGGGATAACCTCCAACCACTTGGAGAAGGCGTCCACTACAAGAAGGAACAGGGTGCCTCTGAACGGGCCCGCGAAATCAACGTGCACCCGGGACCACGGCCCCTTAGCCGTGTCCCATTCCCTGTGGGGAAGGCGGGCCTCCTCTGGTCTGGAGCATTGGCAACTTTCACAAGTGTTGACCATGTGCTCGATGTCGGCGTCCAACTGGGGCCACCAGAAGTAACTCCGGGCCAGCGCCTTGGATCGCACGATGCCGGGGTGGCTGACGTGCAGCAGTTTGAGCACCCGCGGCCGAAGGGAAGTGGGAATCACCACCCGCTGCCCCCACAAGAGGCACCCCCTCTCTAGGGACAGCTCTAACTTTTTCCTGAAAAATGGGGCGAACTCCTCCGCTGGGGAGGACGCCGGCCACCCTTTCTGCACCCAGGAGCTAACTGCCGCTAACGTCTTGTCCTTCTCTGTCGCTTTGGCAATGTCGGCGGCATTACGGGGGGCGAATCCAGCACCTCTATCATAAGAACCTGATGGTCTCGCTCTCCCTTGCTCACCTGGCTGGGCGTCAGGGGGAGGGGAGACCTTGATAGAGCGTCCGCATGGCTGATCTCTTTCCCGGGCCGGTAGACCAACGCGTGCTGGTATGCGTTGAGAAAAATGGCCCACCTGAGCATCCTCGGGGACAGGATCTGTGGCGTGGGCTTATCTGCGGTAAAAATGCCTAGCAGGGGCTTGTGGTCCGTTACAATGGTGAAGGGGCGGCCATACAGAAAATCGTGAAATTTTTTCGTCCCCGCAACTATTGCTAGTGCCTCCCTGTCTGTCTGTGCGTAATTTCTCTCCGCTTGGGACAGGGACCTGGAGTAGAATGCTATCGGGGCCTCCCTTCCGTCTTCCAGCACGTGGCACAGCACCGCCCCCGCCCCCACTGGGGATGCATCACAGGTCAGGATTACTGGGCGTTTGGGGTTGAAATGGGTCAGTATGGCGTCAGACGCTAGGAGACTTTTTAGTTCGCTAAATGCCCTTTCTTGGTCCTCGCCCCACTTCCATGTCTGGTCTTTTTTAAGCAGTTTGTGTAGCGGTTCAGCTACTGCTGCCTTCCGGGGGAGGAAGGAGTGGTAAAAGTTGAGCAGCCCTAGGAACGACTGCAGCTCGGGCTTGGAGGTGGGGCGGGGGGCTTTCTTAATGGCGGCCACCTTGGATTTGGATGGTTTTATCCCCTCAGGAGTCACACAAAACCCTAGGAACTCAACCTCGGTCGCGAAGAAGACGCATTTGTCCTTTAGCAGTCTCAACCCCGCTTTTTCGAATATTGTCAGGACCTTCCCCAACCTCTTGGCCAATTCGACCCGACTCCCCCCGTTATTAACACGTCATCAAAATAAGGCAACACCCCCTCTAGCCCCTTCAGGAGGCGTTCCACGAGTGATTGGAAAATTCCAGGCGCCGAATTCACGCCGAACTGAAGGCGCGTCACCTGGAACGCCCCCTTATGCGTGACTATGGTCTGCGCAGCAGCTGCGGCAGGGGACACCGTGAGCTGCTGGTAGGCCTGTGCTAAGTCGAGCTTAGCGAAACACTTTCCCCCGTGTAACCTGGCCAGCAGATGGCTGACTACCGGCACTGGATACGCATTCGGGCGGATCGCCTTGTTGATGGTGCACTTGTAATCGGCGCATATGCGGACCTCCCCATTGGCCTTTAGTGCGGTTACAATTGGAGTTTCCCACTCCGCAGAATCAACAGGCACAAGGATTCCCTGGCCCACCAATTTGTCCAGTTCCGCCTCTATCTTGTCCTTGAGTGCGAACGGCACCCGGTGTGGTTTGAGTCGAATTGGGCGGACCTCCGGGTCCAGGTCGAAAGTCACTGGGGGCCCCTTGAATTTCCCCAGTCCCTTTTTGAAAACTTCGGGGTGCGCCTCGCACACCTCCTGAATCGGGTCAGTCCCAACGGTGTGCATCCCAACGGCGTGCACCCCCCAATAAACAACCCCAGGGGCTGGAACCATTGAGTCCCGAGGAGGCTGCAATCTCCCCCTTTAAGCACGACTAGAGGGAGGGACGCAGCGTGCTTCTTGAATTTAACCTGAAATTCTCCAACCCCCAACACTGGAATGCTGTTCCCTTGCACGTCCCGTAGTGTGGACCTCAACGCTTTGAGCTTGGGTCGCCTGTGGGGGGCAATTCTCAAAAACTCCCTCTGGGAAATGATTGAATATGAGGACCCCGAGTCAATTTCCATGCTAATGGGAACCCCTTGAACTAGTACCTCAACAAAGTAGCGGGGGTGTCCTACGGACACGCTGAATACTGGGGCGTCGTCCTCGCTGCCGTCGGAGATGCGGCCCACGCCGTCCTGCTTCCGCGTGGCCTGGGCGCCGTCCTTGGGTCTCGTTGAGCGGTCTTGTCCCGCGGAACGGTCTGCCGAGCTTCTCCGGGTCTCGCGCCTCTTCCTGCACACCTTGGCGATGTGCCCGCGGCGGCCGCAGTTGTGACACTCGGCCTTCCGAAACGGGCATTTTACGCGGTCGTGGGCTGCTCCACAGCCGTCGCACCGCCGGCTCTCTTTCCGGACCCTCCGGACGTCCTCGTCGTCGCTGCTCTCCACGGACGACCTCGAAGCTCGCCAGGCTGCATGCACCGGAGTCTCTGCCTTGCTCGACCTCGGCCGCCAGTCCTGGAGTTCTTGGACCCCAGCCTTTGTAGCTTCCGCGGCCTGTGCCGCCCTGATGACCTCCTGCAACGTGGGAGGCGGCTCTTGGTTCATTAACGTGCGCTGGGTTTCGGCGTCGTTCAGGCCGCACAGCACGCAGTCCCGGAGGGTGATTTCGGCGTTCTCCCATTTGCACGGGCCGGCCGCCAGCCGCAGGGCCGCCACGAATGCGGTGACCGTCTCCCCGGGCGCTTGGACTCGCCTCCAGAACGCACTCCGAGCCTGGAAGTCCATTTCGAAGATCTCCCAGTCGCCCGGTTTCCTGATTTCAAAACCGGCGCATGTCTTGGTCCCGTGGGCTGCCATTATCCCACCTTCGTCGCCAATTTAGTGTAAGGGACCAAAGACAATGAAACAGCCGAAAGGTTGGCTTAACACAGGTTTATTGCATGATGATCCGGAGGAACATGTGGTAATGGCGGATGGGTAGCTCAATATATACAGCTGGCTATACATTTGAAAGTGGCTTGTCGACAGACTATTGGTTGCTGCCTGCGTGACGTCGTAGAAGGTCACGGCCTTCTTGTCCAGGTGAAGAGGTGGCGGGAATCTTCCCGCGCTGCTGATCCAGGTGAATCTGAGCCATGAGAGCCGGACGCTCGCTATTGCCATCTAGTGGTCACTAGCTCGCGTCCCCTTATCAGGTTTACATTGATACAGCTGAAGGTTATAATGTTGCACACAGAAAGGTTACATTGTTACCACATGGCTAGGTACATTGTTAAAGGCACAGCTTTACAGAACACAACAGGCTGGAACCATGGAATAGCAGGAAAGATGCCGAGGTCAACTCTAGTTGAAAGTCAGTGCCTGCCCACTCCCAATATCCATTGCCGGCCTGAGGCAAGTTTTAGGATGGAGCAAGATCCAACTATGGCGCCCCCATGGTCACCCCTAATATACATTAACATACATGCTATACGCTTGCAATCAAAATACCGAACACCCCCCCCCCAACAAAAAAAAATCCTTTACCACTGCGGCACCCCCTGGGAGTGGGCGCCTGGAGCAACCGCTCCGTTCACCTTATGGTAGGGCCAGCCCTGCCAATATCAAGGATTCTCAAAAAACTTTAGTCAGAAAGATAACCCTAGGGAACAAAGGAAGTTAACATTCTAAGAAAGATGAATTCTTCATCAGTTTCTACAAACTATAAATAGAACACTGCATATAGTTTAAAAAAAGCTGAACTAACAGAAAAGATATCAGCATTGTGGGATTTACCAATCTGTCTTGATAAATGGAAGGACAGTTGTAAGAGAGAGATTTCTCTCCTCAGAGATGGGTGGGAGAGAATCTGTATGTTTATACAGATCATATTAAAATCCTAATCACCAAAACAAATTACTTCTGAAGACAGAAGCATTCAATCATTAAATAAATTATGGGAAGATAAAATGTTGCAGTATATGGCTACATAATATTGGTTGGCAAGGCTGTGTGTTCTAGAATGTATCCTTAATGCATCAACTACTGAATAAGTAATACATTCTTTGATACAAATCCATTCTTAATTCAGATACTATTTTCATGCAGAGTAATTGATGTGTCAAAATGATCTGCAATCACAGCTTTGCCCTCCCACTACTTTTATTTCTCATAATAATTAGTATCATACCTGTCAAGTTTCGGGAAATTTCTGTCAATTAAGGGAAATTTCCCGGCCAAAACAAGAAACTGGACAACTATGCTTATGCTGGCCTCCAGTCTAACCCCAGTCTAATTGCAGTCTAACTAATATGGGATGACGGCGGGAAAGAGTGTAAAATATGGGGGTTTGACAGAAATTTCCCGAAGCTTGACAGGTATGATTAGTATTGTGCTATCTGTATGAATGAATGCTGTCTCATTAATGTCCCCATAGAAATTAGCAATATATTACTGACTTCAACTCATGAGTAAAATGGAGTTGAATTACAATTAGTATCATGAAGAATAAGTCTGCTTCCTCCAAACTTATGGAGGAAATTTATTATGTATTTTTCTATTATTATGAATGAACAAAAGCAATTTTATATCTACCCACCATATCCCCCCCTTATTCCTGTATATAGTTGATTTGACACAATATAGCTGGAAAAGAGATTTCTTGTTCAAATAAACAAATAAAAATAAAATGACAGAAGATCTCCTGGATATGATAGACATCAGTTTTGCTCTATTCATTGAACTGGCTGATATCTTTCACACCATTGATATGCAAACATTAATTTACAAGGCAAGAGAAAAATTTACAAGGCAAGAGAAAATTTTCACATTGAATGAAGTGGCAGGGATTTTTGGTAATTTCTACAAGTCTCTGTGACTGTATTATTTGTAGACTAAAGATGCAGGACTGCCCAAAGTTCAAATCCAGAGAACTGAGCCTCCTCAATGATTGTGGTATTTTTGTACCACCATTGGGTGTACCTTGAGCAACAGCCACCTTGTAGCAGCTAATCTTTCTCACACTAGGTCAGCAAAAGGAACTATGGAATAAACTCACCAAAAAGTAACTTCATTTTGGCAGCTTCACATCTGACCTTGACACAAAAAAAAGGAAATCCAGAGAACTGGTGTGGTCTAGTGGTTAAGTCATTCCCATTCTGCTTCTCGGCCTCATGTAACTCACAGGGCTGTTGTGATGATAAACTGGAGAAAAGAAGAACCATGTATAAGGCGGGATACACCTTCAAGATCTATCATTTCTTCAGTGTGTGTACTCTCACCAACAATGAAGATCACAACTACTTTGTACCACTTTGCTTTGTTTTATTTTTGTCTCTATCTTGCTATGAGTCTTCCAAAATGGGTGTACCTAGTCTCCCTCCTGCTTTTTTCTTATCCTTTTCGACTTAGATCTGAAAGCCTGCTCATATTCATTTTAATTGGCATTGATATGGATATCAGTAGCATAGCGGCTTTTTTGACCAATTCTCACCACATTATCATGCCATACCTTTTTCTAATTACTGATGACTGTGATACTCATGTGCAAGTCAAGCACAGTTTATGGCCACCATGTGTTTCTCTGCTGTTGTTTGAGTTGTGGATATGTCTATACCTATAAAATGGTGCGTTAACCGTTGGAATGTAACAAAGGATGTTGCACCGGTCCCCACGAGCCCCATCCGAGCCTTCCTGCACTCGCCCAAACTGGGTTCGCAGGTAACTGTCGGATTGAAATTTTCGACCCGGGGGCAAGGGCCCCCCAGGCGCGAACAAAAAAAAAGAACTTCAAGCCCCAACGTTCCTGGCACCAGAGCCAATCAGGCTGCGGTTCGAAAACCGGCCGCAGCCAATCAAAAGGAAGCCGAAGGAAAAAAACCGCTGCTGTACCCAAACACGCGCAGGCAAAACTACAAGCCCCAGCGTCCTGCACACCATTAGCGCGCAGAACGCTGAGGCAGCCAGTGCGCTAAAAATGAAAAATTTTAAAAAAACAGCCGCCGCTCCACTTCCTTCACACGGGCCATCCAGCATGGCCCGTGGGAACAAAAGGCACCATCCCCGCCACTGCGCTTCCTTCCCACGGGCCATCCAGCATGGCCCGTGGGAACAAAAGGCACCCCCGCCGCCAGTGCACTTCCTTCCCACGGGCCACCCAGCATGGCCCGTGGGAACGAAAGCCCCCCCTAAAAAACGGACGCACCAAAACACGAACCAAAAACAATCAAAACCAGTCAAAAACAAAAATCTAACATTAAAAAAAATAAACACCAACACATCCACAAAACACACACAACAAAAAACAACAGACTCCCCCCAACAAAAACTCAACCCCCCCAATAAATAAATAAATAAATCAGAGAGCTTACCATGAAGACGTCTTGACTTCATGGCGACAGGAACTCGAATGAGCTAAGAAAGGAAACAACACTTACCGGAAGCGACACCCAGAGAACAGAAGAGGAGAATGGTAGAGAGGAAGCAAAGCTCACCACCCCCACCCAGAGGCCACAAGAGAAAAGACATCCAAAAACATTGCCACTGCAAAGATAAATTCCAAATTCAAAAATTCATAAAATAAGTTAGCACAACATTCAAAAATATACACACTACTCACAAAAAATACCAAAAAAATCATAAATCACTTTTCACTCCAAGAAACCAAAACACCAAACCAAAAAATAAAACAACAAAATTAAATTTTAAATTAAAAAAATTAAATTAAATAAATCAAAATAAAATTTGCATGAACAAAAATCAAAATCCATCAAAAACCAAATTTCAAGAGCCCGACACTAAGGAAGCCAGCATACAAAAAATAAAAATCAAACAAACACTGGGAGCGCAAGTCCACCACAGGCGGACGCAGCGCCTCGAAGCCACAAAATCACAAAACCTTTCAAAACCATTTAACACAGCCCAGCACCATTTGTTCAAGAAAATAAATGAAACCCTTGACTATCTAAAACCAAATTTAAAGAGCCCAGCACTGAGGAAGCCGGTGCACAAAAAATAAAAATTAAACACACACTGAGAGCGCAAGTCCGCCACAGGCGGACACTGAGAGCGCAAGTCCGCCACAGGCGGACGCAGCGCCTCGAAGTCACAAAATCACAAAACCTTTAAAAACCATTAAACACAGCCCAGCACCATTTGTTCAGGAAAACAAACAAAACCCTTAACTATCCAACACATTTTTAAAATGCCCGGCATCGCCGGGCAAAATCTGCTAGTAACAAATAAAATGAAGTAGTGATAATAAGTTTTTAGAACTTCTTAAACACAAATGCATGTGTCTCCACTACAAACATATATGTGTTTTGTGCCAGTTTAAATGCCATGACTGTTCCAAAGAAGCACTCTAACTTGATGAAGGTGTTAGGACTTAGAAATCTCTATCCTCTTCATAGAATTACAATTTACACTCAACCCTATGTTCTTGTACTCAAATAAGACCCTCTGAGGTCAGTGGAACTTGCTTCCAGGTAAACTTACACAGGGGCCATGTAACTTTACTTAGTGGTCCTTGGTGACCATGATTGTTGATGACATAGAAAGTACAGTTGCCAATGGTAAGTGGAACCAGGAATGAAAACCTGCTACTTTCTGTCTCTTCTTCCATCTTCTCCCTTCCCATCTCTTTTGTTTTCGGTCACTCACACAGAGCCTGAGGAATTCTAGAAAGGGGAGACAAAAATGGGACCGCACCTTATCCGCTTCAGGTAAGGAAGCAGGCAGGTGATGGCTGACTGAGCATAACTTGAAGCTGAGATGTGGCAGGACCCAATTTGGCCTAAGAGAGATCCACCCCAGACATTACTTACATCCCCTCCTCTTTTTTAACTTTTAAGCATCTTTTTAAAAAAGCATTTTAAAGCATTTTTGAGCTTTTATTAACTCTTGCATTGGGATCAAGTTGGCCTGCTCTAGTGTCCAAAATGTGTGGAAACCATAAAGAAGAGCAGACCCCAAAATGCCCTAAAAAGTAGGATATATGCCTGTATGGATGACCTCTAAGTGAAGGATAAATCCACTCCTTTTACAGTATAACTGTTACTCAAAACCCCAGACAGACCTGGTGCGCAACTTGGGGGTCCTCCTGGACTCGCGACTGCTGCTTGAAGAGCAGGTGGTGGCCATGGCCAGGAGGGCTTTTGCTCAACTTCGAGTAATTTGCCAGTTGCGCCTGCTCCTGGACTGGGACTCCTTACTCATGGTCATTCATGCTCTGGTCACCTCCAGACTAGATTACTGTAATGCGCTCTATATGAGGCTGCCCTTGATGACCATTCGGAGGCTACAACTGGTCCAGAATACAGCTGCCCCGGTGGTGATGGGGTGTGGACGTTATGCCTGTGCCTCCCCACTACTTCGGGAGCTGCACTGGTTACCAGTCTGCCTCCGGATGCAATTCAAGGTGCTGGTTTTGACCTTTAAAGCCCTATATGGCAGTGGGCCAGGATACCTAAGAGACCGCATTGCCCCAAGAGTGTCTGCCCATCCAACCAGAGTGGACCGGAGGGGCTCCCTAGTTGTACCATCAGCTAGAGGGGCTCACCTCTCTAGCACACGAAGAAGGGCCTTCTCCGTGTCCGCATCAGCCCTCTGGAACCTTAATGGAAGTACGGCCCCCGCCTGATGGCTCACTTCAAGCTAAATCTAGAGTCTCCCTCCCTCTGTGTTCCTGTGGAACAGGACGGCAACAGCAGCCTTGGATGAAATTGCGCCACTGCGGCCTCTCCGCGCCCGTGGGGTTAGGTCATCCCCGTGGTTCACGGATGAACTGCGGGAACTCAAACGGGCAAAGAGACGCCTAGAGCGCCGCTGGGTGAAGACCCAGGATGACTCCGATTGGACACTAGCTAGAGCTGCTATTAGGGCCTACCTAGTGGCGATGGGGGTGGTGAGGCGGCAATACTTCACCACGCTTATTGCCTCCACTGATAATCGCCCAGCTGCCCTGTTCCGGGTAACCAGGTCCCTCCTCAGTAGGGGGAGATCGGTGCCCGGTTGGCAGGGTTCGGCTGAGGACTTTGCTGACCATCTGGTGGAGAAAATCGATCGGATTCGTTCAGGGCTGAATCCCGTCGTGGATGGGGAGGGTCGGGGGGGGCACCGGAGCACAGTCTTGCTGTACGATCTGGGATCGGTTTGATCCTGTTGTCCCTGATGAAGTGGACAGGCTCCTTGCAGCTGTGCGTGCCACTACATGTCCTTTGGACCCCTGTCCCACCTGGTTGGTGAAAGCCTCCAAGGTGGTGACAGGTGGCTGGGTCGGGGCGATAATAAATGCATCTTTATGGGAGGGGGTATTTCCTGCACCGCTAAAACATGCTTTGGTGCGCCCCCTCCTGAAGAAAATATCCCTTGACCCAGCTGTCCTTAACAACAACAGGCCAGTTTCCAACCTGCCATTTCTGGGTAAGGTTTTGGAGAAGGCGGTGGCGTGCCAGCTGCAGAGTGTCCTGGAGGAAGCGGATTATCTAAACCCCTTTCAATCAGGATTCAGGCCCGGGTATGGTACGGAGACGGCATTGGTCGCACTGATGGATGATCTCTGGCGGGAGCGGGACGGGGGGTTATCCATCCGTCCTTGCTCTTCTTGACCTCTCAGCGGCCTTCGATATCGTCGACCACGGTATCCTTCTGGAACGGCTCAAAGGACTGGGGATCCAGGGCACCGTGTTGTCCTGGTTTTCCTCTTTTCTGGAGGGCCGTACCCAGTCGGTGTGGTTAGAGAGTGAGAGGTCCAGCCCTAGGCTTCTCAATTATGGGGTGCCTCAGGGTTCGGTGCTCTCTCCTCTCCTATTTAACATCTACATGAAGCCACTGGGTGAGATCATTCGTTCCCATGAGGTATGGTACCATCAGTACGCGAATGACACTCAGTTGTACATCTCGGCCCATGGGGACCCCAGTGATGCTGTTGAAATCCTATCCGGATGCCTGGAGGCCATTGGGGTCTGGATGGGGGCCAATGGGCTTCGACTGAATCCCAGCAAGACAGAGTGGCTGTGGATAAGGGGCCCCGTGTTATCCAGGGAGTTACCATCTTTGGTACTGGATGGGGCTGTTTTGCCCCAGACAGACCCAGTGCGCAACTTGGGGGTCCTTCTGGACTCGCGGCTGCTGCTAGAAGAACAGGTAGCGGCTGTGGCCAGGAGGGCTTTTGCCCAACTTCAGGTGATTCGCCAGTTGCGCACGCTCCTGGACCGGGGCTCCTTGCTTATGGTCACCCAGGCTCTGGTCACTTCCCGACTAGATTATTGTAATGCGCTCTACATGGGGCTGCCCTTGATGACCATTCGGAGGCTGCAGCTGGTCCAGAATGTGGCAGCCCAGGTAGTGATGGGATGTGGGCGATATGCCCATGCCTCACCGCTACTTCGGGAGCTGCACTGGTTACCAGTTTGTCTCCGGGTGCAATTCAAGGTGCTGGTTTTGACCTTTAAAGCCCTATATGGCAGTGGGCCAGGATACCTTAGAGACTGCATCGTCCCAAGAGTGTCTGCCCGTCCAACCAGAGCGGACCGGAGGGGCTCTCTAATAGTGCCATCAGCTAGGGGTGCACATCTATCCAGCACCCGAAGGAGGGCCTTCTCTGTGTCTGCACCAACTCTCTGGAACCTCCTGCCAACAGATCTAAGACTTCAAAGAGAATTGCTGCCCTTCAGGAAAGGATTGAAGAACTGGCTGGCAGGGCAGGTGTGGGGCCCGAATGGGAACACGGTCCCCGCCTGCTGGCTTATGTAAACAATTAAGAACTCTCTCTTCTTCTTTTTATAGTGGGTGGGATGGGTGGGTGGGATATGGGTCTTTTAAAGTGGGTGGGATGTGGGTCTTTTAAAGTGTTTTTATGTGTTTTTAGAACTTGTTGTAATGCCGCCCTGAGTCGGGTTCTGCCTGAGTGGGTGGCATATATAAATATGACTATTAAATTAAATTAAATTAAATTAAATTCTTGCATCCCTTTTATTTCTTTTACGAATAGGGTGGGGGTAGATGGGTGGGTGATTTGGTTTTTTTTAATCTGTTTAATCTGTTTTTAATCTGCTGGAAGCTGCCCTGAGTCGGGTTCGCCTGAGTGGGCGGCATAAAAGTCAGTCAATCCTAAAGGAAACAAATCCTGACTGCTCATTGGAGGGACAAATATTGAAGCAATAATGTAGGAATCGGGGCCGCTAGGACGGCCGTTGGGTCCCGGAGGAGACTGATCAAGTAACGATACGAGGCAGTATGGAGCGAGATCAGATCAGTGGTTTATTGAAGGAAAATCATCATCATATATAGATCAGAAGGCAAGACAGGGAAAAACTGTCATCTGACAGAAAATCACATCACCTATTTACTCAGGTTAATGAGGAATCTTTCTTGGGGAAGTTAATTAGCGTGGGCAAACATTGAC
The DNA here is from genome assembly GCA_035047305.1 of Bradypodion pumilum. Lineage (NCBI taxonomy): Eukaryota > Metazoa > Chordata > Lepidosauria > Squamata > Chamaeleonidae > Bradypodion > Bradypodion pumilum. Next base: position 83,136,624 of record JAWDJD010000006.1, read on the forward strand.
AGGGGAAACACCATTGTCTAGGGCTTAGACCGGGGTAAATATGGCCACTATTTGCACCCGGGATTGTGCTAAGCTCGGAGATGAGTGATTGCCTAATATCTAACAGGCGTTAGTGATCTGCTTACTTGGTAGGGCTGTAGGTCAGGTCAGAAGTGGGTGAATCAAACCCTATCATTAATCCACCCCCCTTAATTTCTGTGCCCGCAGAGCCCACGGGCCAGGAGTTTTCTCAACCGAGGTGGCCTCTGCAAGGGCCGTTCCATGCCCACAGGGCATGGGGAATCCACATCTCCCCTTTTCGTTTTACTTAAGGACCTGACCGGCAACTCTGCGCAAGAGGGGTGCCAGCTGGTGAGCGGGAATGACGCTTCGGGGTTCCCTCCGGGAGCGGCACTTAGATATCAGTGAGGAAATACATTGCGCGAAGCAGCATGCTGCTATGCCTAGTATAATCACGCCCACGATCACTTTGAGCACCGTCTGAAGCCATCCCCACGGAATCCATGACCACATCCAGTTCCACAATGAACTGAGCCAAGTCCCCCATGCGGAACCCTCCCTGATGCCCTCGACTATGGTGTGGAGGTCCGTGAGCTGACTCTGCACCTTACGGGAGTTATCAGTGAGATTAAAACAACACATACCATGAAAAGATTCGCAACCCAGATGATGTAGCAATAAGAGATAGTCTATAGCCGCTCGATTGTCAAGTATGGCATGGCGAAGCTCTGTCTGCTCTTGGTTGAGCAGCGCTATCGCCGAGGAGGTATGGTTGATGGCTTTAGCTAGTCCGCAAGCCACTCGACCAATCCTCCGAGCGTTGCCGACGGCTAAGCCTGGCACACCAAGAATGCTGACCGCCAACGAGAGATATCCGGCTGAACTCATTACTCTAAAGCTGCTCTCACATGAGCTGTCTAATTGGGTGGTGCGAGTGCGTCATATGGGTGTTGAAACATTTGTAACATTTGTGCTTGGGGTGACCATATCCTTAGTAGGGAGTAACAGTGTCAAACGACTGATACAACATATAGCATCTGATACATTTGCGGGAATGTAGTTCCAAGTGTACTGATTACACGTAAAGAACCAACCAGATGGTAGGGTAACATGAGCATACATCGAACCAAGTGTCTGTGGGTTGTTACAAGTCCAGTTGCCGCTGCCAACTTCAAGGCAACGGCGCCTTCGGCCGACTGCGGAGCAGCCGGTCATTCGAGCACAAGTAGAGTTCGGGCTGACCGCCACTCGAGGAGTGTGGAGAGTGGCTGCGTCAGCCGGCAAAGTCATTGTCAGCCGCATCTCCCAGCGGGCGTATTCCGAGGAGCTTGCTGGGTTGTACGGGCTGAAAATCCGTTTCACTAGCCAGTCCCCATCCCTGGGGTGCGCGCCTAGAGAGTGGCACACTGGGATGAGGCAGGTGCTCAAGATTGAGGCAGAACCAAATTCCTGTCTCAGGCAAAAATCGGACTGGTTGACGAGACCCGCCAACCTTTCCCATATGTTGTAATGCATCCGGGCGGAAAGGTCTCCGCCTGGCATCAGATCATTGGCCTTCAATGAGGCGGCCTGAACACCTCCCCCCGCAAGTAGGGAGAGGGTCAGGATGATGAGGACTGCCACGGAGTTGGCATTGATCTGGGCAAAGACTGCAGCGACGAAGTTCTCCGGTGTCAGTTCCCTCTCCTCGTGTTGGAGGGCGTCCCGGGCCTCATTGCAAAGAGCCTTGACCATTTCCCAGGTGATCTTCGGCGCTGTCATCTCTGGCCGCTTCCTCCGACGGGTCCTCTCAGTCAGGGCGAGGTCCTCCATCTCCGGGACCGGACTCGGGTCGGACTGGGTCCACGCCATGTGGTTCCAAGTGAGGCTTGACACACCGAGCTGGGATCCAAACGACACCTGTAGGAGACATAACTGCAGCATACCCTCTTCCCCAGGTTACGAGTGGCGCCGGGCCCCTCCAAGAAGGGTCCGGTGGCACCCGGTATTGGACCATCGGTCGCGGGAGAGCTTCCGAACGGCGGAAGTGCTTCTCCTGCGGCGTGCAATCGGAAAAAACATTAAGGTGATTGTACGTGAACAATACCTTATTCAGACAATGCTGTGCCTGACCCTGTGACTTGGGGAGGGCTGGTGGCTCCCCCCTTTCTGTTTCTTTGTCAATATAGGACTTGAGTGTCCGATTGACCCGTTCCACAATCGCTTGCCCCTGCGGATTGTAAGGAACGCCAAAAGTATGCTTAATATCCCAAGTGGCCATGAAGGCCGCCAGCTGCCTGGAGCTGTAGGATGGCGCGTTATCGGTTTTCACGTGCCGCGGCTTGCCCATTGCCGCGATGCAGGAAAGGAGGTGCTGCTCCACGTGGGAGGCAGTCTCCCCTTTCTGCGCTGTTGCCCAAACGAATTGAGAAAAGGTATCAATGCAAACGTGCATGTACTGCCATCTGCCAAACTGCGGAACATGCGTGACGTCCATTTGCCACACCTGGTTGGCCTCTGTCCCTCGTGGGTTGACCCCCCCACGAGGGCCCCCCCGGTGCCCCTGCACAATGCTGACAAGAGCGAACTATGCCTTGGGCTTGAGAAAGTGGCAGATTGAACTGTCTGGCGAGCGCTTTGGCATTTTGGTGAAAGAATGCATGACTTTGGATTGGCGTAGTGAAGACACCTAACACTGAACGTTGCTGAATTTCCTTTGCCGCCGCATCCGCTCTGATATTGCCAGCGGAAATCGGACCCGGTAGGTCTTGGTGACTTCGGATGTGGGCAATATAGAGCGGCTCAGTGCGTTTTCGCAAATGAAATTGAGCAGTGAGGAACAAACTAAGCAAATTCTTGTCTATCGTGGGAGTGATGTATGCTCCCGGTAGACTGTGAAGCAAATTCCTGACATACTGACTGTCAGTAATGATGTTTAGGCGCTCTTTGGCGAAGGTGCGCAAGGCAAGGTTCACCGCTGCCAACTCGGCCCGCTGCGCGGACTTCTGTGGAAGAGTTAACAGCGTGAGCCAAGCCTGGCCCTCCTGCCAAGTCAAGACACCATATGTGCGACCCCCATCCATAAAAACTGTTCTGGCCCCCTGAAGTGGAACCAGAGAAAGCAATTCGAACAAGCTGACTGTCTGCGTTTGAAGTGAGACAAGTCTGGGGTCTTTCGGCAAGTGGTATGCCAAGCATCCGGTGAATCCCTCCATAGCTATTGGAAGCGAGTCACCGAGCTGCATCAATTGCTGAATCTGTTCTTTGGTGAACGGGACCACGATCTTTGCTAAGTCGTGCCCTGAAATGTCCCTGGCTCTCAGCCCTCCACGGTAAACCACCGCAGAGACCAATTCTTGGGGAGGAACGATGTTTCGGGAAGAGGTGTTCGGCAAGTACACCCATTCCACGATACTCGCTCCCTTCTCGGAATCTATTCCTAGGGCTCCGGTGAACATGGATCCTGCCCGAACGATGTACAAGTTCAGGATCGGGGCATATGGCCCCTGAGCAATCCTGTCCACCCACCTTTGGCTGAGAATTTGGTTGACTTTCTCGAGGGCCAAGCGCGCCTCTCGAGAAATCTGTATCCGGTCTGCCGGCTGCTTGCCTAATGTTAGCAGCGAGAAGAGTGGTTTCAAAAGGTCCGTATCCAATCGGAAATACGGTCTGGCCCAATTTAATGTTCCCTAAAACCTGCTGCAATTCTACCAGGGTGACTGAGTCCTTCAAATTGACTTGGGGCAAAACTGGTGCTGCGAAAGAGCAGAGAAGCCGATGACCCAAGTATGAGAAGGGCTCGGTTCTCTGCACTTTCTCCGGGGCAATGAGTAAACCTTTCTCCCCCAGGCTGGCCTGGAGGTCTGAAAACATTTCGCTGCCGAGTTTCGGTACTGCGATCAAGATGTCATCCATGAAATGGCATACTAGCGCTTTGGGGTGAAGGTTTCGAAACTTTGCCAGTGTGTTGTGAACATAAATTTGGCACAGGGTGGGTGAATTGAGCATGCCCTGTGGCAAATATTTCCACGCGTAACGCTGCGTGGGCTCACTGTGGTTCACAACCGGCACCGTAAAGGCGAACCTTTCCCTGTCCCTGGGGTCTAAGGGAATTGTGTAAAAACAATCCTTGAGATCTACAACTAGGATCTCCCACCCCTCGGGAATCATATTTGGATTTGGGATGCCGCATTGGAGTGGACCCATTGGCTGTATACATTTATTGATCTCTCTGAGATCGTGGAGGAGTCGCCACTTCCCCGACTTCTTCTTTATGACAAAAATTGGCGAATTCCAAGGACTAGTGGACTGCTCTATATGTCCTGCGTCTAGCTGTTCTTTAACCAGTTGCTTTAGGGCGACTAACCTCTCCCCCACTACCGGCCATTGTTCCACCCAGACCGGCGTATCGGTGAGCCATTTAAGTGGCAACGCCATTACCCAAAGGTAAGCGTAGCACCGTACTGCTGTAAAAGTCTCACCCCCAAAGGTTGATATGCACGTCCAGAATGTGCAGCCGAATGACCGCTGTGCCGTCAGCCTTTGGGATCGTGACTTCCACCCACTCCCGGCTCCTAAACGCTTCTTGGATGCCGCCTACCCCTCACACATCGGAGACCGGCTCAATGGCCCACTCCCGTGGCCACTGGCTTCTGCTTATCACGCTCACATCAGCTCCGGTATCTAATAACCCTGAAAATGATCTTTTATTCAGAAATCCCTCAATAACTGGGCGCTGTTTCCACTCAATGTTGGTCTCCACTGTCGCTAAGACCTGGTATCCTTGTACTGCCTCACTGGCGCTCGAGCGGTCCTCGGACCGGGACTCTGAGCTGTCCCTGAGCCTTCCCTGGCTATCTGCTGGCGAGTGACAAGGAACCATAATCAGTTGCGCTAAGGTGTCTCCTTTGTGAATTGTCTGGGGTAAGTGCGTCCAAAGCTGAACTTGGAGAACGCCTCAAAAATTGGAGTCAATGACTCCCGGAATTATGAGAATTCTGCGTGCTCCTGCTACACTGCGAGGCAAAACTAAACCTATAAAGCCTTTGGGCAGGGGTCCCATGTACTGGGAATCCACCAGATAGACTGTGCCTGGCAGGTCTCATGTAACGTCTGCCTGACAAGTCAATTCTAGCCCTGTGTTACCCTTGGGGCTGGCCTGTGCCTTCGCAATGCCTGGAATGTGAATGGAATCTAGTCTAGCTCTGGCGCGCCCAGAGCAAGGGATGTCTCTGTTTGGACCGGGGCCAGAGACGTGCCCGCGTTCCGGTTTCCCGAACTCGGACAATTCCTGGCCCAATGGTAGCCTTTCTTGCATTTCGGACACAGGGTGTTTGGAGCCTTGGAACGGCCGGAATTTTGTCCGCCTCCCTTGGATCGGCACTCCCTAGCGAAGTGACCGACCTTGCCACAATTGTGACATGCTCCTTTGGGTCTGGGTTTCCTGCCTCCCTGCACCGCCGCTGCCAACAGACCCATTTTGTAGGATTCTGTGCCAACGTCGGCGCAAGCCCTGATCATGTCTGTGAGGGTCAAGTCGGGACGGTTGCCCAGTGACTGCAAGATGTTACGGCAGTCCAAATTGGCATTATCTTTGGCCAACTTCATCATGAGCTCTTGTTGGGCTTCCTCATTATCTATCTGCCTACTGATCGCTTCCTCTAAGCGATTGATGAAGTCCATGTAGGGCTCCTGGGCTCTCTGCTTGACTGCGGTGTAATTTTTAGCCGCTTTGCCAGTTGCGGGAACCTTGAGAAATGCCTTGAAGGCAGCCTCGGCTGACATTTGGAGAGTAGCTAGTGGCAAGTTGGTCTGCGCATCGATGGATTCGAAGGCCCCTGACCCATATAACTGGTCAGGAAGTACTGCGCCTCCCATCCTGGCAGCCCTAGTCTGAGCCTCGAGGCGATACTCGCTGTCCCATAGCAAATACTGGCTGGGGTTGAGCATCATCCGCATGACGGATTTCCAGTTGTGCGGGATGAACATGGTGTTCTCGCACACTTGCTGAAGCGTGCCCCTAGTAAAGCGACTTTGGAGTCCTGTCTCCGTGATGGCCTTCCGTATAGCCATGAGAAGCTTATACGGGACTGGTGAGTGAACTACCTGCTGGGCCCCTGTGAGGGCATCCATTTCCAAGCGAATTGGACAAATCTGACTAAGCTCAGCTAGTTCTTCTGCTGGCAATTCCCCCTTCTTAATTTCCTCCTCCACTGTGCGCTGAAGGGCACTCTTGGTCTGGGAGCCTGTAACTGTCAGAGAAGTGCCTGCGCTCCTCATTCCATGCATTCCAAACGGGACCTTTGCCGCGTTTCCCTGCTGCCTCCAACACCGGCGCGGGGATGGAAGAAGCTGCACCTGTGGACGCCGGTCCCTCTCCCCTGGCCCTGCCTGGCCAGAGGATAAAGAGGGACGCCCACAGCGCCGGAGGACGCCCGCTGCAAATGGGACCTTTGCCGCGTTTCCCCGCTGCCTCCAACACCGGCGCGAGGACAGAAGCAGTTGTTTCCTGAGGTCCCTCCCCGGTCTGGCATTGGCCGCGGGGAAGTTGGAGCACCGCTGGAAGGGGTCGCTGCCCGGGGCCTGTATTTCGCATTTTGTATTTAACTTTTTAGTTTCTGATTTGAATTGTAACTTGTATTTTGCAACCGTATTAATATGTGTATTCTATTTGGTGATACTGTATTTTGAATTGTATTTTTGTATGTTTTTCTACTCCCCCCCCCACCTACTTATGATTTGCTTTGTATTTGTTTAATTGTGTTGTAAACCGCTTTGAGTTGTCAGTAGATAAGAAAAGCGGTATATAAGAACACTAAATAAATAAATAAATAAATAAATAAATTCCGTCGGTGACGTCTGCAGCTGTCACAGAGGGAAAGCTCCCTACACTACTCTGCCTGAATTGGAGTGACGGATAGAGCGCTGTGGGTGCCGATGGTTCGGCTGGCGCTGGGGGTTCTTTGGCTTCTATCCGGACTGAATCTACCTCCACTAAGAGCTTCCTACATTTGCCCCATGTGCGAATTACGCGCTCTGGAGCTTTCGGGGGTTGCTGAATGCAGTCTCCTATCTGATCCCAAAGCTGAAGGGTTAACGTACCTACTTCTGGGTAAAGTGGGCAGTGTTCCCTTAGGTACACCAAAAGTCTCGCTAGTTCTCCGCTGTGAAACCTTAACTGAAACACCCTGGCCAGGATTCTGAACTCTTCCTCATGAGTTCTTTGGCTAGCGGACGGACGTTGCCGCTGAGGGCAAGTCCCCATATTACCTGTGAAGGGGTCCTCCGAAGTTTCCTCCTCGGGACGAGTCGGCGCGTCTCGGGCAAGTAATAGGTTTTGGCGATGATTCTCTGGGTAGAGCTCGGAGCGTGGCCCCGTGCCACGGGCCCTCGGCGGCCTCTGCGCTGTCAGGGGTTCACAGCTGACCCTGAGGGGAACGCGTTTTTCCGTAACCGCAACACCTCCGCGAAAGTCGGGAGCAAGCTGTAGGATGCCTCTTTGGTACTGCCCCGCCACTTGGGCCGTCTGCCCGATCGGCTGGCTTACCGACCGGGTTGCCGCGCTGTCCTCCGGGACGATCGGACGCGGTTCAAGCGCAGAACGGACGGGTAAGATCACATCGGGGTCACCAGATGTAGGAATCGGGGCCGCTAGGACGGCCGTTGGATCCCGGAGGAGACTGATCAAGTAACGATACGAGGCAGTATGGAGCGAGATCAGATCAGTGGTTTATTGAAGGTAAAGCATCATCATATATAGATCAGAAGGCAAGACAGGGAAAAACTGTCATCTGACAGAAAATCACATCACCTATTTACTCAGGTTAATGAGGAATCTTTCTTGGGGAAGTTAATTAGCGTGGGCAAACATTGACAGGGGAAACACCATTGTCTAGGGCTTAGACCGGGGTAAATATGGCCACTATTTGCACCCGGGATTGTGCTAAGCTCGGAGATGAGTGATTGCCTAATATCTAACAGGCGTTAGTGATCTGCTTACTTGGCAGGGCTGTAGGTCAGGTCAGAAGTGGGTGAATCAAACCCTATCATTAATCCACCCCCCTTAATTTCTGTGCCCGCAGAGCCCACGGGCCAGGAGTTTTCTCAACCGAGGTGGCCTCTGCAAGGGCCGTTCCATGCCCACAGGGCATGGGGAATCCACACAATAACAATTAGGTTTTGGGGGGAAATGACGTCCCGCATAACAATTTTCCCTATGGAAAAAATCGTACAATTTTTCAGTGGAAAAAATCACTTAGCAGTCTGATTTTTGTCTTTGAGGTGGCTTTAAAACCATGATGCCATTGTCAGCAGTTCCCAAGGCTCATGGGTTGAGTGTAAATATGTTTCAAAGTGTGTTGTGCTTCTGCAATGTTAGGATAACAAAACCCCAGTAATGTGAGAAAGGGAGGGTGAAAAGAAAGCCAGTAGGTATGTGTGCTTTGGCCCATCTAGTCCTTTAGAGAAAGAAAGCAGTGGAATCTCAGCACAGGGATTGTCAGCCTGCGGCCTGTGGGCTGGATGCGGCCTGCAGCGGCATTTCATGTGCCCCCACCACCGCCTCCACCACACCCGGAAGTGCCATGTGGTGGAAGAAAGACAAAATGGCTGACTGGCCCCCAAAGCTGTCTGAGGGAGCATGACCCAGCCCCTGGCTTTAAAAGGTTGAGAACTCCTGGCATAAACTGCTATTTAATGTCCCAAACAAATATTACCATTTTAAAAAATGATCTTAGATATTTGTTTTCTTGTACCCTTCTGCTAGGAATTCTGGCAAATTTTTAATATTAGTTTCTGTAGTTCTCACTATTTGCTCATTTTGCAATAAAATTCTGAAGTTTGAAAGTGAACTATGAAATTCATTGGAATTTTTGAAGTGGTAGCCATTTTAGTTTGTGCAACCTCCTTCTAAGAAGATCACCTCTCATTTCTATTGAAAATGAGCCAAATGGTGAAAGTGATTACTACTATTGTCCCAGCTATCGTGTCAACACTGGTTTGAACACTGCTTTAATTAACATGATTAAAAGAAAATTGTCTCTGCAATGCTGTTGTGCACTGATAGAAACAGATATGGACAAAGAAACACCATAGCTAATGGATTTAATAGTGACAAACAGTATCCATTTGAACATGTAGTAACAAGTTGTGCTTGCAAAATTGCATAGTATTAATACAATAAATTTAAAAATCAATAAAACGGATGATGTAGACCAGTGGTTCCCAACATGGGGCACACACCCCACAGGTGGATTTCAATTCCCAGATGCCTAAGTCAGTACATTGGTTGATCAGTGCTTTGGGGAACTGTTGAATCCAGCACAAAGAAGTAATCAAACCAGCAGGATTGGGTTAACAACAGTGATTCTTTATTCAGCTCAGGAACCGGGCTGGGGAATATGTACAGGGGTGGCCAGTGGCCTGTATATATACAGTGATCTGACCGTTACAACACAAGATACATTTAGGTGGGCTTCCGGAGGACAAGCAAAGTTCAACATTTCCTGCTTTGACAGTTGTTTGAATTTTGCACCTTTAGAAATGTTGTGCGTCTCAATCTTCCGCTTGACACGTTTTGTCTTTTAAAACAGATTTAAGCTTTGGATACAACATCCCTCCCCCCTTAACAAGGAACATAATATCCCCCAACAAGTCCGTTTGGGGTGCCAGAGAATCTCAGGTCTTGGTGCCGGCTCTGGGTGAACCCTGACTGGTTCTGTAGTGGCCGGTGTACTGGGTGTACTCAGTTGCTGCCTCTGCCTCGGGTAACTCCGGTGGAGTCTTGGGTGAAAGGGAAAGTGGTCTGGAGAGAAGTGGCTCGCTAAAGAGCTCCAACTCGAAATCCTGCTCATTGGTAGCAGTGGCTTCCCTTTGTGATTCCCTCTCGGGACTCACATTCTGACCTGGCACTCATGGCCACATTTGGTCGGCGTGTCTTCTCCACACAGTCCCATTGTCCAGTTGGACCCTGTATGATACTGGACCAGTCTGTTCTAAGATCTCCCCTCCCAACCATGGGGGTCCGGGGCCATAATTCCAGCAATGGGCCGGCTGCCTGACTTCAAAACCCTTTTAATTAGCAATGTCAATATTGAGACCCCTGTCCTTGAGATGGTAAGGAGCCAGGTGGTCCAAGACCGTGGACAATTTCCTCTTCATTAAGAGGTCGGCTGGGGACAGCCCTGATGCCAGGGGGTTGATCCTGTGAGATAGTAAGAACTGGCATTGTTGCAATTCTAACTCTCCAGTCCCCGTGTGCTTTAAAGCGTCTTTGACAGTTCGGACCTGTCTTTCGATCTGTCTATTTGTCAAAGGGTGGAAAGGTGCGGCAGTAATATGCCTGATACCATTACGGCAAAGAAAATCTTGAAACTCTGCCGACATGAAGGTTGATGCATTATCGGACACAACGATGTTGGGTAAACCAAAAGTACAAAACATTTAACTTGTGGATTGTGACCACCGAGGAAGTTCCGGACACGGGGATGACTTCCAACCATTTGGAATATGAATCTACGATAAGTAGAAATGTGGCTTCCCTGAAGGGACCAGCAAAGTCAATATGGACTCGCGACCAGGGGCCTCTGGCAGAGTCCCACTCTCTGCTGGGAAGATGTGTTTCCTCCGGCCTGGAGGCTTGACATTCCCTACATCGCCCGACCCATGCCTCGATGTTGAGGTCTAATTTGGGCCACCAAAAGTAGCTATGTGCTAGCACCTTCGACCAGACAATCCCTGGGTGGGTAACATGTAGTGTGCGAAGAACCTTGTTCCGTAGCACCAATGGAACGACCACTCTCTGTCCCCAAACTAAGCACCCTCACTCTAGGGACAGTTTGTTACGTTTACTGTAAAAAACCTTGATCTCTTCAGAGACTGGTGGCGACGGCCACCCTTTCTGAATCCCCATAGACACCTTAGACAGGAGAGGATCTTTCCTTGTTGCAGCTGCTATGTCTGTGGCGGACACTGGCGGGGAGTCTAATACCTCTAACATGAGGACCTGATGGTCCAACTCAATCTTACCCACAATGGCTACTGGGGACCTGGACAGTGCATCCACATTACTGATGCTGGCACCTGGGCGATGCTGTAGGTCATACTGGTATGCCTGTAGGAACATAGCCCAGTGCAGCATACGTGATGACAGGATTTGAGGAGTAGGTTTGTGAGGCACAAAGATGCCTAGCAGTGGCTTGTGATCAGTGACGATCGTGAAAGACCTTCCATAGATGAAATCATGCAATTTCTTAGTACCGGTGATTATTGCCAGCACCTCTCTGTCAATCTGAGCATAATTTTTCTCAGCCGCAGACAAGAACCAGGAATAATAAGCAATAGGCACTTCTTTCCCTCCCCCCAGGTTGTGGCATAACACAGCCCCCACCCCCACAGGTGAGGCATCACATACCAGGATAAGGGGCTTCTGAGGGTAATAATGTCTAAGAACAGCATTGGATATTAGGAGTTTCTTGACCTCACAGAATGCTTTGTCCTGGGAAGAACCCCACCACCACACAGTTTGTTTCTTTAGTAACTGGTGCAGTGGCTCGGCTACAGTGGCCTTACGAGGTAGAAACGAATGATAGAAGTTCAGGAGCCCTAGAAAGGCCTGAAGTTCAGTTCTTGAAGTCGGATGGGGAGTGTCTCACACAGCTTTTACCTTGGCGTCAGAAGGCATGATGCCTTCCGGAGTAATTTTGAACTCCAAGAACTCAACCTCCCATGCAAAAAAAACCATTTGTCTTTTTTCACACGTAACCCAGCATATTGAAAACACTCCAACACTTTACTGAGTTTGGATGCAAGGTCCACCCTGTCCTCCCCGGCAATCAATACATCAGTGAAATAAGGTAGCACCCCAGGGAGCCCCTTCAGCAACCTTTCGACCAGGGCCTGAAAATTGCCCGGCGCAGCATTGACACCGAATTGTAGACGCTTAACACAAAATGCACCCCTATGGGTGGTGATAGTTTGACACAGTGCAGACTCAGGGGTGACAGGCAGTTGCTGGTATGCCTGAGCTAAGTCTAGCTTGGCAAAACACTTCCCACTATGGAGGGTGGCTAGGTGGTGGCTGTCCACTGGAACAGGATAAGAGTTAGTGAGGATAGCTTTATTAATTGTGCATTTATAATCTGCACAGATGTGGATGTCCCCATTGGCCTTGAGCGCTGTGGCGATGGGGGTCTCCCATGAAGCGGAATCCCCCAGCTCAAGAATCCCCTGGGCAACCAGCTTGTCAAGTTCCGCATCAATGCAGTCTTTGAGTGCAAAAGGCGCCTGTTGAGGCTTCATACGAATGGGCTGGACAGTCGGATCCAGCTCGAAGTTAACAGGGGGCCCTTTGAACATACCCAGTCTCGCACAAAAAAATCAGGGTAGCGTTCACAAGCAGTTTGAATGGGGTCAATCTGCACCCCGTGAATTCCCAAAAACACAATCCCCAGGGGCCCAAACCACTGTGTGCCCAAAAGGTTGTTCTTGCCCACCTTGACCACAACAGGCGAGAGTTTTCCAAAAGAGCTTTGAAGTGCACATCAAATGTGCTGATCCCAAGCACAGGGATATAATGACTCTGCACATCACTCAAGCTGACATGAAGAGCCCGCAGCTTCAGACGGGCCGCAGGAGGAAGTCGAAGAAACTCTTTTTGGGAGATGATCGAGTAGGACATACTCGAGTCGATCTCCATTCGAAATTGGCAACCTTGCAGGCGGACATCGACGAAGAACCTTTCGGACACCGCATGGACACAGGATGAAGTACTATGCCTTGTGTAGACCTTTGAAATCGGGTGTTCTGTCTGGCAATGACCTCTGTCCCCTGGACGACCCTTGGATCGCTGATGGCACACTTTTGCGATGTGGCCCATTTTTCCACACTTGTGGCATTCTGCAGACTTGAACTGCATGGGCGTGGAGGTGTCTGCTCCCGCAGGCCTGACATGGAGCGATGATGCTCTTTGAGGCTTTGGAATGTCTGCAATGGACCTTATGAACGTCATCCCCCTCTTCTGCATCGTCCGAGGATGGCGAGGGGCTGGAGCAACACTGCTTTTGGATGGTCGATTCCTTCTGGACCAGTGCAGCAGGCTTGGCTTGGAAGAGCTTTACCCTGGCATTGGCAACCTCGGTTGCCTGGGCCTCCTTAAAAACCTGATTGAAAGTCAATGCATCCCTCTTCATCAGGCGATGCTGAGTTGCTTTGTCTCTAAGGTCAACAAGAAGCCGGTCGTGAAGGGCCTCGTTTAGATTCTGCCACTAGCATGGCACTGCAGCTTGGCGAAGAGTGGCAACGTAGTTGGTGACCGACTCTCTGATCTTTTGATCTCGCTGGTAGAAAGCCACTCTCGCTGGGAATATAGAGACCTTTGGCTTGAAGTGATTGCGGAGGACGGCCAGAATATCCTGGGCATGGAGGTGTCTGCTCCCGCAGGCCTGACATGGAGCGATGATGCTCTTTGAGGCTTTGGAATGTCTGCAATGGACCTTATGAACGTCGTTCCCCTCTTCTGCATCGTCCGAGGATGGCGAGGGGCTGGAGCAACGCTGCTTTTGGATGGTCGATTCCTTCTGGACCGGTGCAGCAGGCTTGGCTTGGAAGAACTTTACCCTGGCATTGGCAACCTCGGCTGCCTGGGCCTCCTTAAAAACCTGATTGAAAGTCAATGCATCCCTCTTCATCAGGCGATGCTGAGTTGCTTTGTCTCTAAGGTCAACAAGAAGCCGGTCGTGAAGGGCCTCGTTTAGATTCTGCCACTAGCATGGCACTGCAGCTTGGCGAAGAGTGGCAACATAGTTGGTGACCGACTCTCCGATCTTTTGATCTCGCTGGTAGAAAGCCACTCGCGCTGGGAATATAGAGACCTTTGGCTTGAAGTGATTGCGGAGGACGGCCAGAATATCCTTTAGAGGAGTGTCCTTAAGAGCTCGTGGCAGCAGGAGATGCATGATCAGCTCGAGTGTAGGCAACCCGCAATTGGCCAGGAACGTTGCCTTCTGTTTCTTGTCTTCAATCTCTTTTGCGATAATGAAGTTCTCAAACTGGATCTCGTACATGGGCCATGTCTCAGGCTTGGAGACGTTGAACCGCCCGAAAGAAGAAGTGGCAGCAGCCATCCCACCTTCATCGCCAATGTTGAGTTCAGCACAAAGAAGTAATCTAACCAGTAGGATTGGGTTAACAACAGTGATTCTTTATTCAGCTCAGGAACCGGACAGGAGAATATGTACAGGGGTGGTCTCTATATACACAGGGATCTGACCATTACAACACAAGATACATTTAGGCGGGCTTCCGAAGGACAAGCAAAGTTAAACATTTTCCGCTTTGAGAGTTGTTTGAATTTCACGCCTTTAGAAATGGTGTGCGTCTCGATCTTCCGCTTAGCACGGTTTGTCTTTTAAAACAGATTTAAGCTTTGAACACAACAGGAACTGACTTACACCTCTGGGAATTGAAGTCTAAAAACTAAAGGTTGGGAAAAACTTGTGTAGATCAAGTACATTGAAATATGTTTAAAGTGTGCTGCAGTCGTAAATGAAAGTAATCATGCTTACCTTGACATAGCGACTGACTTCATTAGTGACATGCCTTTATGGTGCAAGCTATACTATTCAGCTGGATGAGAGATTCATTTTTAAAATATTCATTACATTCGTTTACTTAAAAAAAAAACACCTGAAAACCACTTTCAACTTTCTGTTCTAAACCACCACAGCCGCTTCTCTCTTCCTTCACAAATTGGGACTGGGAAGCCATTATTTGCAATCCAGTTTTAAGTTGGAAGGACAGAGTTAACAGTTCCTTTGCCAGATGATTCCCTACCACTACCATACACATACAAAAACCTTTCATTCTTATAATCTACTAACATTTTTTGCCTGGCCCTGCCAGGCAGGTATAACTTATGTGTTGGTGGTTTGGGGGGCTTGGGGGGGTGACACACAAAAAAAAACCCACAACCATACACGCAACGCAACCACACACAATACACATACACACAACACAACCACACACTCAACACAACCACACACCACCACAAACACACAATACACACACACACAGCACACACAACACAACCACACGCACAACACAACCACACACACAATACACACACAACACAACCACGCGCACAACACAACCACACACACTACACACACACAATACACACAACCACACACACAACACAACCACACACAACTACACACAACACAATACACACACAATATGCGCACAACACAACCACACACACAATACACACAACACAAACACTCACACACACATACACACACACACACACACACATGCCGAAGCTGTGTGGGGAGAGGAGGGGCTCCCCTTCCTCCTCCCCGAAGCTTCAGCGAGGCCACATACACACACATGCTGGAGCTGCGCGGGGAGATGAGGGGCTCCCCCTGCCCCCAAAGCCTCAGCGAGGCCACTCACACACACACACAGCTCAGAACGCCGCACAGAGTGCGAAAGGCCTAGCCAGCAACAGGTAAGTGGGCCGGGGAACAGGGACTGAGAGGTAGGAACGGGTTCGTGTTCCCCCTTTCTCCTCCCAGACTAGGGAGGGCAGCATGGTCCCTGGGTCCGTTCCCCCCCTCAGTCCATGTTCCCTGCCCCGCTTACCTGTTGCCGGCTCAGCCATTTGCTCTCTGCACCTCCCCGGCCTGGCCTTATTAGCTGGGCCGCTCACTTTCCATGCCTCCGTGGTGCGGCCTTCCTCCGTCACCGCCGGCGTCGAGGCTTTCACTGGTCGGGCGGGGGGCACCAAATGCAGGTGGCCCAGTTGGAAGCCAACATGCTCGCCCACCCGCCGTGGTGAGCTGGGGATGGCTTCCAGAGACAAAGTGTCTCCCGGAGGGAAGTGGTTTATGTGTTGGCCGGTCGTTTTTTTTTTTTACGCGTGCGCTGCTTTCCCAGCCTCCTCCGTGCTTGTGTCCCTCAGCCTAATTGGCTGATGGGTTGCGCAGCATGGAGGACGCTGGGAAATGTAGGGGTTTTTTTGTTCGCCTTCGTGGGGCAGTTGCCCCACTCTCGGCAACTGGACCCTTGCGGCGACCCTCGGATGGTCTAAAGGAAAGTGTGTCCGTCTCGGTACAGGATGGTTGGGCCGGGTGTGGCCGCTAATGCCGGACATGCACCAACCTATCCCCTTCTTATAGGTATAGATTTTGTCCTCAGATCCAATGAAAATGCAGCTCTGGAACCTGCAATAAGAAAGGGCAGTGGATAGAGGTGGATGTAGGAGGAAAAGGAAATAGTGGTGAAGCCTAAGTCCATTGTGTCTAAACCAGTGTTTCCCAACCTTTGGTTTTTGGACTTCGATTCCCAGAAGCCTAAGTCAATTCTCCAAAGCACTGAACAACCAATGTACTGACTCAGACTTCTGGGAATTGAAATTGCCCTATGGGGCATGAACCCCATGTTGGGAACCACTGGTCTAAACTCTTTATGTTTCTTCCAATATCCAGGCCTGATTTGTATGAGGAGCATCAGCCCATACCTGTCAAGTATCCCATTTTTCTCGGGACACCCCCTTATTTTTGCCCCTCTTCCCGCGCCCTCCCGTTTTATTAATTTTCTCTTAATATCCCTTATTTTTTTTTAAAAAAAAATCCTGGCCGGAGCCCTCACAGGTGAAGCTGCAGTATGTTTTTCCTGCCACCAGAGGTCACTGTGTGGCTTTCGCTTGTGGAAGGGGAGAGAGAGAAGATGGTGGGGGCGTTTTGTAGTTAGTTTCTCTTTCATTTCCCTTCCCTGTCACATGGTCATGGAGGCTTTGTTTTTGCTGCTGCTGGTGGTCGGAGCCACTCAGCCACCATGGGACGGGAGTCAGTCTACTCTAGGTGAGTGATATTTCATATATGGAGATTAACTCCTCAGCTGCTGGGAGGCTTGGAAACTACAGAGGTTGCTTTTTACTTCTTTACTAATTCCCTTCCTTAAATTGGATCCAACATTCTCAGGTGTTGGTGCTTCAACTGGTTGCAGTGAGGAACAAATAGATTGGTTAATTTGGGGGAATTAATCCCTTGCTCCTCCGCCCTAATTGGGGGGTGGGGTGTCTAGCCATGTGCAGGGCTAGTTCACCCTAGGGGGCTGGTTTACTATTCTGCTCTTTGCTTCCCAGAAATTTTTTAAAATTAAAAATGAGTAAACAAGAAATAAAACAAAACAAAAGTCCCCCAAGAAGATGGGGAAAGGGTTCTTTGCCCACACAGCTTTGTGCCCATTGCATCTACAATACCATCTAGCCATCTTATTTTTGGCCACCCGCTTCTTTTGCCCTCCACTTTTCCCAGCATCAAGGCTTTCTCAAGTGAATCCTCTCTTCTCAGGAATACGGCCCCAGCCTGTTGGCTCATCTCCAATTAGTGTTCAGCTAGTGTCCCTCCTATTCCCTTTTCTTCTTTTAAATGGGGTGGGGATAGGAGGGTGGGTGACTTGGGGTTTTTAACCTGTTTTTATATGTTTTTAATTGCTGTACACTGCCCTGAGTCGGGTTTGCTTGAGTGGGTGGCATAAAAATTTAAAAATTAAATTAAATTAAATTTATATAAAGTTGGGGCTGAGAAAACAGTATGATTATATTTCATTATCTCATGGGAACCAGATTTATGGCATTTGAAAGAGAACTCAACAGCAACCAAATGTGCTACATGTGACTTAAAGACAGATGAAGTTTAACTGAAGATTTACTACACTTGTGGCAGAAATGGGTCAGTCTCACTCATGTTGTAAACACACAATATTTTCCCCCGATTTGGGTTTCCTGCCATTACTGAGTTAGATCTTCCAGTAAAATATTTTCCATCAGAATGTATAATTTACTGGGCTGGGCCTAATGCTGCCAATGAGACTGAGAACACAGTATGCAATTTCGAAATGTTCAAGCAAACCAAAATCAAATCTTTGTACTATTAGCATAGGCCAGTGATGGCAAACCTTGGCACTCTAGGTGTTCTTTGAATGCAATTCCCAGAAGCCCAAATCAGCACTCCTACTGTTCAGGGCTTCTGCGAATTGAAGTTCAAGAACACCTGGAGAGTCAAGTTTGAGGACCTATGGTCTAGAATAGATCATTGACGGCCAACCTTGGCTCTCCAGGTATTCTTGGAATGCAATTCCCAGAAGCCCAAGTCAACACTCCTGCTGATCAGGGCTTCTGGGAATTGAAGTCGAAGAACACCTGGAGTGCCAAGTTCGCCATCACTGGCATAGGACTACAACTTATTAACATGGCCGATGTATCTGACAGACAAGTCATTTTAGCTACTAGTTTCTCCAACCAGAGAGATTTCAGGGAGCAAAATGAAACAGCTATGTTCCTAAGAGGAGATGGTGGTGGCAGCTACCATTGCCGGTCTTGGCCACCATTTGATATGGTGCTTTTGTTTTACTGGGCACCAAGCATCAAAACAAATATCAGTGGCCAGGTGAGTGGCACTAGAGAAGAAAGTTTGATTTTTGTCTGTGATATGAGGTTGCTTTAAACTAAAGTCTGTGGCTACAACTTTATTAAATAGTTAACTCTCTAACCTGCAGTGGGGCCTAAAATAGCACATAAATCTAGGAACAAGAGCAGTTAGACCCAACCATCTAGGTCAGTGATGGTGAACCTTTTAGAGACCGAGTGCCCAAGGAGGAGGAGACTTGCGGGCAGGTACTGTGTGTGCTCACACACCCATGTGATGCCCTCCAGTGGGTTCCCCTGGTGGGTTCCCCTGCCCTCTCCCATGGGTGAGTATGCCCCCTTCAAGGGTTACATTGTGCATGCCCCTCCAATGGTTCACCTGCCCCATGGGTGCATCTGCCCCCTGTGGGTTCCTCCCATGGATGTGCATGCCCCCCGCATATGTGTCACCTACTCCTCTGCCTCAAAGGAGGGTGGATGGGGTTCTGCTTGCCTCATCTTTTCTCCACTGCCGCCTCCTGGGTGGGGTTTCATCCTCCCCTCTTGCTTCCCCATTGGCGGAGGGAGAGAACTGGGTGGGGAACCGGTGCTGCCATAGGCACCAGCCAGGCTGGGTGAGGCGGGCTTGCTCAGGACAGCAAACGTGCCAACAGAAAAGCCTCTGCATGCCACCATAGGTTCGCCATCACTGATCTAGGTACTTCTCCAGCCCAGACTGGTTGAGTCTCCTGCCTCAGGGACTCACTATAGATTGGTAGCCTTGCCCCAGCTAGCTCAATTGGGCAGGCATTTTCAGATCCATCTCCAGCCTAAGTCTCATGAACTGAGGTTGGCCATAGCCTGAGGCTGCCATGGAAGGCTATTCCTACTTACATGTCTGAATCTTATGACTTACCTGCTCAGGGGACCAAATTGCCCAATGACACCCTGTGAGACTCATTGCTACTCATATCTCTCCCTGCATTATCTGTCACATAGTGACCTATTTAACCCAACACTGCCCCTGATATGCCACTTGTGCCCTTACAAATCAGAATGGGGCAGGCAAATTCACCCAGTCCCTTTTTGTTCAACATGCCAATCAGGGAACCCTGGCCCAAAAATCTTATCCAACCCTCTAAGACAATCAAGATCTTCATTCTGGCTTACAGAATGAGCAGGCAAAAGCTGCCCAACAGCACATAACACACACACAGAGTCCAACACACCTCTAGACTATAACATGATGCTATAACATCAGTTTGCCTAAGTTTTGCTTGGATTTTAGACATACCCTTTAAGACCATCAGCTGGCCTCATTTCAGAAAGAGTCAGTCTTAACCATTATAGAAGCCCAACATGCAGCAAATTTAAAAAATATAGAGTACACACATATGTTTTCCATTGTTCTCTTCCTCGCATTTTATCATGAAAACAACCCTGTAAGGTATGTTTGGCCAAGGTATTCATTGGCCTGGGGACAATAAGTAAGCTTTGTGACTTTGGTGTCTTGCACGGAAGACAAAGAAGGAGCCGCAGTACGGGCTAAACACAACTTTATTGCATGGTAGTCAGAGTGAACATGAGGTAATAGCGGAACAAACAGCTCTATTTATAGCACACTATACATTTTGAATAACCCGGGAGATAGTTCATTGGTTACTGTCCGCGTGACGTCATGGATTGTCACGCCCATCTTCTCCAGGTGCGGTGTGGTGGGAAGGTTTCCCGCCCTTCAGGTATTCGGGTGAATCTGTATCATGTGAGCTGGATGCTGCTACTGCCACCAGCAGTAGCATCCTTAACAGCTTGCTACAATGTGTCTCTGATTAGATACAATGGATACAATTACCGGATACAATCAGTTAAAGAGTACTTGTAACATTCTATTCAGTACATAACACCCCTCCCCCCTAGGTGAGGACGAAGTCCTTTAGCCATTGAGGCTTTCCACACGATCACTTTGGGCGAGTGGTGGCCGCACTTCGGTCCGGAGTTCCTGCATTGGAGGAGAGTGACTCGTTAGCGATAGGCAGCGAGTCACGAACCGGGGATTGGGGAGGTCTAGGCGTGGGAGTAAACTCCAGGGATGTGAGACCGGGGGCTCCAGGGACTAAAGAAAAACCCCGCTCTTCGCTTGGATGGGTGGGGGACCACTCCGAAAAATCCCCCCGGTCTCCTAACTCAAAATCTAACAACTCCTCCGAATCCCTCTCTTCTAAATTGTTCCTGTTACCCGGTGGGTCAAAAGGATGTGGGTTTGTCTCATTTCCCTCCCCCCTGTGGTCTGTGTCTCCCCCTTGGGATAAGCGGGTGGGGGAGAACCCTAACGCTGACTGCTCCATTTGGTCACTCACGTCTTGCCTTCCCACTACTCTACCTCTGAGTTGGTCGGCATGCCTCCTCCAGAGGAGTCCTGTGCCTGTCTCAACATTGTAGGAGACTGGCCCCGTCTGTCCGACCACTATTCCAGGTACCCAAGTAGGGCCGCCGGCCGCGTAGTTTCGGCAATGTACTGGCTGGCCGACCTCAAAACTCTTGGTGCCCCCCCGTTTCTATGTTTCTACCCGTGTCCTCCACCCTGGTTGGGTCTAATCTTGAGAGGATCATGGCGGGTTTTCTCCGCATGAGGAGCTCGGTGGGTGACAGCCCTGACGCTAAGGGGGTTACACGGTACCTTAATAGGAATTGGCAGAGCTGCAAGTTCAATTCCCCGGGGCCCATCCTACGCAGTGCGTCCTTTGTTGTTCACACCAGGCGTTCTGCTTGACCATTTGTAGCGGGGTGAAAGGGGGCCGCAGTTATGTGGCGAATTTTGTTAATCTCTATGAAACCCTGGAACTCCGCTGATGTGAAAGTTGTGGCGTTATCGCTCACAAGTACGTCAGGTAAACCAAAACAGCTGAATACCTTGCGTAATTGCTTAATCGTTGCAGCTGACGATGTACTGGCCATCGGAATTACCTCCAACCACTTGGAGTAGGAGTCCACTATTATAGGGAAAAGGGTGCCCCTGAAGGGACCCATGAAGTCCACATGTAGACATGACCCCGGACCTCGGGCCGTGTCCCATTCTCTGTGTGGAAGTCGGGACTCTTCGGGCCGGGTGCTCTGGCAGCTCTCGCAAGTGCCTACCATGTGCTCTATATCTGTGTCCAGCTTGGGCCACCAGACGTAACTCCTAGCTAGCACCTTGGAGCGCACGATCCCAGGGTGGCTGATATGCAGCATCTTGAGCACCCGGGACCTCAGAACTTTGGGGATTACTACCTGCTGCCCCCAGAGTAGGCAGCTCCTTTCTAGGGAGAGCTCGTCTCTCCGCCTACTGTAAATCCTGAACTCCTCCGTAGGGGAGGTTGCTGGCCAGCCTTTCTGTACGCATGAACTGACTAGGGCCAATGACTTGTCTTTTGCCGTAGCCTTGGCGATCTCAGCTGGCAGAATTGGGGGCGACTCTAGGGCCTCGATCAGGAGTACCTGGTGGTCCTGTTCTACCTCGCACTCGGGGTCCCCTGCCTGTGGGAGGGGTGACCTGGAAAGGGCATCAGCATGGCTGATCTCCTTGCCGGGGCGGTAGGTCAATGCATACTGGTACGTGTTGAGGATAATCGTCCATTGCAGCATCCTTGGGGACAAGATCTGCGGGGTTGGCTTATCTGTGGTGAAGATTCCTAAGAGGGGCTTATGGTCGGTCACGGCTCTGAATGGCCTGCCATAGAGAAAATCGTGGAACTTCTTGGTTCCTGCAACAATCGCTAGGGCTTCCCTGTCTGTTTGTGCGTAGTTGCGCTCTGCCTTGGACAGGGATCTCGAATAGTATGCCACTGGGGCTTCTCGCCCGCTCTCTAGCACGTGGCAGAGGACTGCCCCCACCCCCACCGGTGAGGCATTGCAGACCAACACAACGGGTTTATTTGGGTCGAAGTGGGTCAACACAGCCTCGGAAGATAGAAGCTGTTTGAGCCCCCGGAATGCCCATTCCTGGCTGTCCCCCCACCGCCAAGCCGCATCCTTTTTGAGTAATCTATGTAGTGGTTCTGCTACTGACACCTTTCCCGGGAGGAAAGAGTGGTAGAAATTTAGGAGTCCTAGGAAGGACTGCAGTTCGGCCTTGGTGGTGGGGCAAGGAGCATCTTTCACTGCCGCTACCTTGGACTCTGCTGGTTTTATGCCCTCAGGGGTTATTCGGAAACCCAGAAACTCTACCTCCTCAGCGAAAAACACACACTTATCCTTTCTCAACCTGAGGGTTAGGGTTAGGGTTAGGGTTAGGGTTAGGGTTAGGGTTAGGGTTTCTCGAACGCTGTTAGTACCTGGTCTAGCCAATTCCTGTTCTCCTCCCGCTGTTATCAGAATGTCATCAAAATAGGGGGAAACACCTGGGAGCCCTTTCAACAATCTTTCTATGAGGGACTGAAAGATCCCCGGAGCCGAATTTAAGCCGAATTGGAGGCACGTCACTTTAAAGGCTCCCTTGTGGGTAACAATTGTCTGAGCGGCGGCTGTAGCTGGGGTTACCGACAATTGCTGGTATGCCCGGGCCAAGTCTAGCTTGGCGAAACACCTCCCCCCATGCAAGGTTGCTAGCAGGTGCCTTACTACCGGCACCGGATACGCATTTGGGTGAATTGCCTTGATAATCATGCACTTGTAGTCAGCGCAGATTCTGACCTCCCCGTTAGCCTTAAATGCCGTAACAATGGGGGTTTCCCACTCGGTGGAGTCCACCGGTACCAAAATCCCCTGACCCACCAGTTTGTCCAGTTCAGTCTCAATTTTGTCCTTTAGTGCAAAAGGCACTCTCCTTGGCTTCATCCTGATGGGTTGGATGTTGGGGTCCAATTCGAAGGAAACTGTGGGCCCTTTGAACTTCCCTAGCCCCTTCTCAAAGATGGCAGGGTGTGCGTTACACACCTCCGTGATCGGGTCAGCCTGTACGGTATGTATGCCTCCAATGGAAACCCCCAGGGGCCCAAACCATTGTGTACCCAGGAGACAGCAGGACCCTTCCTTTAGAACTACGAGGGGCAACTACGCGGAGCGCCTTTTAAACTGCACCTTGAACTCTCCCACCCCCAACACTGGTATACTCTTGCCCTGAACATCCCACAAATTAGTCCTATGGGCCTTCAGCTTGGGGCGTGACTTTGGGGGAATGCGCAGAAATTCCCGGTGGGAGATGATGGAGTACGATGACCCCGAATCGATCTCCATTCTTACTGGGACCCCTGTACCAGTACCTAAACAAAGAACTGGGGGTGCTGCAATGGCACGCTGTGGATTGCCTGGTCGCGGTCGTCGGGAACCGGTCGAGACATGCAGTGCTCCTGGGGCTCGTCGTCGTCAAAGATGCGCCTGACCCCATCTGCCTTTCGTTGGGGCCGTTCCGCCTGGCCCTTGCCATCGTCTCGACACCATCTGCAGACCTTTGCGATGTGCATGCGCCGCCCGCAGTTGTGGCATTCCGCCTTCCGGAATGGGCATCGGCTCCAGTCATGGGATGCCCCGCATCCGTCGCAGTGGCAGTACTCTCTGGCGCGGTCTTGAACCTCGGGCCTCCTCTGCACCCGCTGCACGTCCTCATCCTCGCTGAAGTCGGAGGTGGACGTGGTGGACTCGGAGGGCCCCTGCTCTCCATGGGAGGAACAGCTGTGGACTGAGACTGCCGGTGGGGGGCCCCCAACCACGGGGGTCCTGGCCTGGCACACCCGTTTGCCTTGTTGCACTGACTCGGTGGCTTGGGCGATGTGCAGGACATGCTCGAACGAGATGCTCTCGTCCTTGGCCAGTAGTTTTTTCCTGGCCCCCTCATCTCGCAGGCCCAGCAGGACCCTGTCTCTCAGTGCCTTGCTCAGGGATGCTTCCCACTGGAAAGGCATGGCAGCCACCCGCAGGGCTGCCATGAAGTCTGCCACGGACTCACTGCTGCTGAAATGCCAACCTTGCCGGGGACACCGACACTTTCGGGCGAAAGTGTTTCCTCAGCTCGGCGAGGATCTCGTCTAGGGGTACCTCCCTGAGCGGTCTCGACATCAGGAGGTTGGTGGCCAGTTCCAAAGTCTCTAGGCCGCACTGGGCCAGTAGGAATGCCCAGTGCTGGGCTTCCTCCCCGATGCCTTCGAGGTCCATAGCGTAAAGGAACTGCTGCTCGTAGAGTTCCCATTTTTCTGGCTTCGTGGTGTCAAAGGGCACGATGTTCACTTTTCGGGACGCCATCCCACCTTTGTTGCCAATTTGGTGTCTTGCACAGAAGACAAAGAAGGGGCCGCAGTAAGGGCTAAACACAACTTTATTGCATTGTAGTCAGAGTGAACATGAGGTAATGGCGGACCAAACAGCTCTATTTATAGCACACTGTACATTTTGAATAACCCGGGTGATAGTTCATTGGTTACTGTCCGCATGACGTCATGGATTGTCACGCCCTTCTTTTCCAGGTGCGGTGTGACGGGAAGGTTTCCCGCCCTTCAGGTATTCGGGGAAATCTGTATCATGTGAGCTGGATGCTGCTACTGCCACTGGCAGTAGCATCCTTAACAGCTTGATACAATGTGTCTCTGATTAGATACAATGGATACAATTACCAGATACAATCAGTTAAAGAGTACTTGTAACATTCTATTCAGTACATAACAGTGACCAAGTCAGCATTTGAACTTAACACATCTAACCATTACACAATTTCTTTAATATTACTACAGTATTTGGATTTTTGACTGGCAAGATCACTATATCACATAAAATAACTTTATCAACAAAACACTAACATTTGATACCCTATCAAACCTATGCCAATGTTTACTGCTGTTTCTGCAACAGACTCTGACTTCTATGACACAAACCCTGAGTTTGTGCTTTCGTACATATCATGGGATACTAAACTTGGGGGTTCATCTTTATAGAGCTACTGCAAATCAAAGAGTATGGGAGGGTAAGAGCCAGGCAATAAGCTCTGCCTCTTGGCAAGTTCTGAGAAAACCAGGCAATCATCCAGGCCAGTCCTTGGGAAACCAGGCAGGCAGGCAGGCATCTGGGCCATCCCTGAGGGATCTGCCATGCATTTTCAGGAGATGCTATTAAAGATTCTGCCAATAACAAGGCAGCTTGTTAACGATTCATGTTGCTCACAGTCCTGGTTCATTTACATAGTCGCTAAAAATAAATGTTAACAGAGAGATTCCTGCAACATTTATTTTGCATTAATATTCTTCATGCAGTTCTATTACAAAAGATTTAATTGAGACATCAATCAAGCAACCACATTTGAACCATTGACTAAGGATGGAAAGTTAAAAGCTCTTGATCTCGCAGAAATCTTTTATACGTAGGTGTTGATGCTGCAAGTAATGGAACAGAATAATTAATCAAGTAAAGCCTTAATTACAGATTATATTCTATTTTAACATATACAGAGTGTAGAAGATTACAAATTGAATCCTATGATCAATTATTGGTACAGTGGAACCCTGTACAACAAAAAACATCCGTTCCACTGGGGTCTTCGTTGTACAATATTTTTCCATTGTACAGGACCACTGCCTGCGCATGCTCATTATGTGGGTGGTGGGGCTTCTGAACCAACTTCCCTCAGAAGCCCTAACCGGAGCTTTGCAATCGGTAGTTTAAGGATTCTCTCCCCACCCCAGCTGATTTGACAGGCACCTGCAATTTTTTATTATTATTATTATTATTATTATTATTATTATTATTATTATTATTATTATTATTATTATTATTATTATTATTATTATTATTATTATTATTATTATTATTATTATTACATTCAATTTATATCCTGCTTTCCTGGCACAAGTGCCACTCAAAGCGGCTTACAACGTATAAAAATACAATTTCATCAAACAGCAAAGTTAATAGAAATACAGTTACAATAATATAAAACATTTACATCATAAAAATGATACAGTCACAAAGAAGCAGTATCCCAATACTCATAATCCCCAGATGCCCCGGCGCAGTAAGAAACTGCCACAAAAGTTACAGTTACACCCGTCCTTGCCAATCTCCTAGATGACAAAGGGGCCAGGAGGCGTAATGTCTCCTCAGCCAGGAGACTCCCTTTATCTCCCCGCCGGTGGAAGGGGCGGGGAGAGAGCAGCGGCTCATGGCGGCAGCATCTTTGGAGTCTCCCGGCTGAGGGAGACTCCCTTTATCTCCCCGCCGGTGGAAGGGGCGGGGAGAATGCAGCGGCTCACAGCGGTGGCGTTTTCGGAGTCTCCTTGGCCGAGGGAGACTCCCTTTATCTCCCCGCCGGTGGAAGGGGCGGGGAGAGTGCAGCGGCTCACCACAGCGGCATCTTCAGAGTCTTCTGGGCCGAGGGAGACTCCCTTTATCTCTCCGCCAGTGGAAGGGGCGGGGAGAGCACAGCGGCTCACAGCGGCGGCGTCTTCGGAGCAATGCTTTTTATTCAAAGCAGCTGGGGGGGGGGGGGAATTCCTTTACTGTAGCTGCTTGGACTGCCGCTGCCCATGCTCCCCATCTCCACTTTGGGTTCGAAGCAGCTACAACAGCCAAAGCAGAAATTAAGAGCATGGGTGGTGGCACTCCAAGCAGCTACAATAAAGGAAACCCCACCTCCCTGCTGTTTTGAACACAAAGCATTGCAGGTGCACGCAACACCTGTCAAATCAGCTAGGGATGGGGGGAGAATCCTTAAGCTGTTGATTGCAAAGTGCATTTGGGGCAACAAGGGAAAGGGTGTCTCCTCGCCACTACAAAAGGCACTTTGCGTGCATCTGTTGGCAAAATCCTTTTGAGGCAGCCAGAGGAGAGTCCCCTCTTGCTGCCTCAAAAGGGATTTTACGTGCATGCATTGGCAGTTTTACTTGTTCTTCTGCCAATGTGATCTATGCCATCTCTTGCCAAAAATGACCTTCTGCGCTTTACGTAGGACAAACAGGAAAATCTTTGTGCAAAAGAATTAATGGACACAAATCAGACATCTGGAATGGCAACACAAAGAAAGCTGTCTCAAACCACTTCAATCTACCTGGACACTCTATCCAAGACCTGAAAGTTACAATTCTGGAACAAAGAAATCACAAGACTAGGATCCAAAGAGAGACAGCACAACTCAAATCTATCCATCTGTTGGACACCCATCACAGAGGCTTAAATATTAGCCAAGGGTTTCTGGGACATTATCAAATTTGATACACAAATTGCTTTATGCTGCTAGATATTTTATATATTATATTTTGGTGTATTATACCACCTTCACCACCTTCCAGCAAATTCTCTCTTACAACATGGGCACAACAGAAAGTAACCAAGTAACAGTAACCAACTAAGAGGGTAAACCAGAAAGTGGTTAAACTCATTAGCTTTGCTTGGCAGCTTCAAACTTTTGAGATTGAAAGTGTTGTGTTCTGTTGGTTTTATTGTACACACGGATTACAATGTATCTGAGCCAATGTAACCTTGCCTATAGCAACAATGTAACCTTCAGCTGTATCATATAAACCCTGTAATAGGACGCGAGCTAATGACCACCAGCTGGCAGCAGCGAGCGTCCAAGCTCTCTTGGTCCAAACTCATCAAAGGCAACAGCGCGGGAAGTTTTCCCGCCACCACCTACACCTGGACAAGAAGGGCGTGACCTGCAATGACGTCACGCAGACAGTAGCCAATGGGCTACCATGGCACCACGTTCAAATGTGTTACTGCTGTATATAAAGAGCTATCGATCCGCCATTACCTCATGTTCCCTCTGTCCACGATGCAATAAACCTGAGTTAACCCAGCCCGAGGCTGTGTCCTGTGTCTTGGTTTGCATACACTAAATTGGCGACGAAGGTGGGATGATGGATCCCCACGGAACAGCCAGGGCACAGAGCGGTTTCAACATCACCAAACCGCAAGACTGGGAGCTGCTTGAGATGGATTTCCAGGCGGCCCTGGTAGAACTCAGAGTCAAAGGAGAAGACGAGGAGAGGAAGAGGGCCATCCTCACCAGAATGCTCGGGATGGAAACCAAGCGGACGCTGGTGGGCATAATCGCTCCGAAGAAGGTGAGCGACTTTAAGGCGAGCGACATCATGAAACTGCTGCGAGAGCGGTTCTGCCCCTCGAGGGCAATGTTTCCCGCTCGGAGCGCGTTTTGGAGGCGAGTCCAAGCGCCGGATGAGTCGGTTGAGGCATTCGTGGCCGCCATGAGGATAGCCGCCGCCCCCTGTAAATGGGGCGATATCCTGGAGTTGGTCCTCAGGGACGGCGTGTTGTGTGGCCTGAAAGACAAGGAGGTACAGCGCAGCTTGATGAATAAGGAGCCGCCACCCACGCTGGCAGAGGTCATTGAGGCCGCGGAAGCCGCAGAGTCCACGAATGCCGGAGTGGACGAGATGCACCAGTGGCGTGAGTGGCGTCCTAGAGCCGGCAAGGCGGAAAATTCGGTGCACGGGAAGACCGGACAGTCGGTGCACGCGACTCGACGGGCCTCAAAGTCGTCTACGGAAGGCAGCGACGGCGAGGAGGTCCAGAAGGTCCGGAAGGGCGGTCGACGCTGCGAGGGTTGCGGAGCGGCCCACGAGCGCGCGAGATGCCCGTTCAGGAAGGCCGAGTGTTACACCTGCGGCCGTCGGGGGCACATCGCCAAGGCGTGCAGAAAGCGGAAAGAGGGCCGGAGGCAGTCACAAGACCGCGCGGCCAGACCGGACCGTCCAGCGAGGCCCAAAGATGGCGCCCAGACCACGAGGAAGCAGGACGGCGTGGGCCGCGTCTCGGACGGCAGCGAGGACGACGCCTCAGTGTTCAGCGTGTCCGCGGGACAGTCCCATTACTTCGTTGAGGTATTAGTACAAGGGGCCCCTATTAAGATGGAAATTGACTCGGGGTCCTCCTATTCCATAATTCCCCAGAAAGAGTTCCTGAAAATCGACCCCCACGTGCGGCCCAAGCTTAAAGCGTTGAGGTCCACACTACGGGACGTACAGGGAAACAGCATTCCGGTGTTAGGGGTCGGGAAATTTCGGGTCAATTTTAAGAGACATTCTGCGGAACTGCCCCTAGTTGTCCTAAAAGGGGGAAGCTGTAGCCTCCTAGGGACACAGTGGTTTCAGCCCTTAGGTTTGTTCATAGGGGGGGTGCATACCGTGGGGGGGGACCCAATACAAGCGGTTTGCGATGCGCATCCCGCCGTTTTTAAGAAAGGACTCGGAAAGTTCAAGGGACCCCCTGTAGCTTTCGACATAGACCCGGAGGTCCGCCCGATAAGACTCAAACCACGCAGGGTGCCGTTCGCACTCAAGGACAAGATAGAGGCGGAACTGGACAAACTGGTGGGCCAGGGGATTCTTATTCCTGTTGATTCCGCGGAGTGGGAAACTCCGATTGTAACGGCTCTAAAGGCTAACGGGGAGGTGCGCATTTGCGCTGATTATAAGTGTACAATTAACAAGGCGATCCGCCCTAATGCATACCCGGTGCCAGTGATCAGCCACCTTTTGGCCAGGCTAAATGGGGGAAAGTGTTTCGCTAAACTCGATTTGGCACAAGCCTATCAGCAACTTCCTGTGACCCCCGCCACGGCCGCGGCACAAACAATAGTTACACATAAGGGAGCGTTCCAGGTGTCGCGGTTACAGTTCGGCGTGAACTCGGCACCCGGCCTTTTTCAATCGCTCGTGGAACGCCTCCTAAAGGGCCTGGAGGGGGTGTTGCCTTATTTTGATGACGTGTTGATAACAGGGGGGAGTGAGGCTGAACTGGCAAAAAGGTTGGACAAGGTACTGACCGTGTTCGAGAAAGCTGGGCTGAGATTGAGGAAGGATAAATGTGTCTTTTTCGAAACCGAGGTCGAGTTTTTAGGGTTCCGGATCACACCCGAGGGGATTAAGCCGTCTAAATCCAAGGTAACAGCCATTAAAAAAGCCCCTCGCCCCACATCCAAAACCGAGCTGCAGTCTTTCCTGGGGCTCCTCAACTTTTACCATACATTCCTCCCGCGGAAGGCGTCCGTGGCCGAACCGCTCCATCGGTTACTTAAAAAAGAGGAGCCATGGATGTGGGGTGACGAGCACGAGAGGGCGTTCAAAGAGCTAAAGCAACTCCTAACATCTGAGGCAATCCTGACGCACTTCGACCCCAAACGGCCTGTGGTCCTAGTTTGTGATGCATCCCCGGTGGGGGTGGGGGCGGTGCTTTGCCACGTGTTGGAGGACGGAAGGGAGGCCCCGGTAGCGTTTTACTCAAGGTCCCTGTCCCAAGCGGAGCGAAATTACGCGCAAACCGACAGGGAAGCGTTAGCAATAGTAGCGGGGACCAAAAAATTTCACGATTTTTTGTATGGCCGCCCGTTCAAAATCGTGACCGATCACAAACCGCTGTTAGGGATTTTCACGGCAAACAAGCCCACGCCGCAGATCCTGTCCCCGAGAATGCTGCGATGGGCTATTTTCCTCAACGCGTACCAACATGAGTTGGAGTACAGGCCCGGAAAGGAGATCAGCCATGCTGATGCGCTTTCGCGATCCCCTCTGCCATTGTCGGACGACCAAAAGGCGAGAGCAGAAAGAGACCGCCAGGTGTTGCTGATTGAGGTTTTAGACGCACCCCCAATAGTACCAGCCGACATTGCTAGGGCGACAGGCAAGGACAGGACGCTGGGAAAAGTTAGTTCATGGGTGCAGAAGGGGTGGCCGGCTTCGTCCCCGAGTACAGAGTTCGACCCATTCTTTAGGAAAAAGCTAGAGTTGTCCCTAGAGAGGGGGTGCCTTCTGTGGGGCCAACGGGTGGTGGTCCCTGCGCCCCTGCGGACGAGGGTGCTCGAACTGCTGCACGTCAGCCACCCGGGCATAGTTCGTTCAAAGGCGCTAGCCCGGAGTTACTTCTGGTGGCCACAGCTGGACGCGGACATTGAGCACATGGTCGGCACTTGCGAGGCTTGCCAGGAATCCCGACCTGAGGCGGCCCGTCTCCCGCATAGGGAGTGGGACACAGCAAGGGGGCCGTGGTCCAGAGTGCACGTGGATTTCGCTGGCCCGTTCCGAGGAACCATGTTTCTCCTGGTGGTAGATGCGTTCTCCAAGTGGCTGGAGGTTATCCCAGTAAAGAGCACGTCCTCCGCCACGACAATTAGCCGGCTAAGGAGAGTCTTTTCCACGTTCGGTTTACCCGACACTTTAGTCAGCGATAACGCTAGTTGTTTCACCTCCGCTGAGTTCGGAGCCTTCATGGAGGCAAACGCCATTCGGCATGTCACATCCGCACCGTTTCACCCGGCCACGAATGGCCAAGTGGAACGACTAGTGCGTACAACAAAGGACGCGCTGCGGCGCATGGGCCCGGGGGACCTGAATCACCAGGTATGCCAGTTCCTCTTAGCGTATAGGGTAACCCCTTTAGCGTCAGGCTACTCGCCGGCGGAGCTCTTGATGCGGCGAAAACTGACCACGATCCTGTCCAGGCTAGACCCGACGAGGGTCGAGGATAAAGGGAACAACATAGGGTTGGCAGTCTCGAAAGGTTTTGCCGCCGGGGACCCTGTTCGCTGCAGGAACTATTCCAGCGCAGGGCCGGCCTGGGTACCGGGGAAGGTTGTAGAACAGACGGGGCCAGTATCGTACCGGGTCGAGACTAACACCGGCCTCCTCTGGAGGAGGCACGCAGACCAACTGAGGCACCGAGTGAGTGGGCCAGTCAGTGGAGCTCAGCAACAGGATTCAGCGTTAGGGTTCTCCCCCACCCGTTTAACCCAAGGGGGAGACAGCAATGGACGACAGTCCCAAGCAAGGGGGGAAGGAAGCAGAAGCAGCGGCCCCGACTCATATCCTTTTGATAGCAGCGGCCCCGACTCATATCCTTTTGATACGCCAGTCCTATCAGGGGCCGGGGAAGGGGGAGAGGAGTTCGCGACCGCTGCCCCCGATAGTAATTTTGAGTTTGATTTTGCGAGCCGGGGGGGTTTTCAGGAGTGTTCCCCCACCCATCCAAGCGAGAAGAGGGGTTTTTCGTTAGCCCCCAGTGCCCCCGGTTCCTCCCTAAGAAAGAGCACACCTCCCAACAACGCCGCGGAGCCGCGGAAAGTCACTAACGAGTCTCCCTCTCATATTACAGGACAGGAAACCAGGGGACAAAGAGAAGGTAGCAAACCCGGGGAGAGGCAGCCCGCATCGAGACCCCAGCGTGTTCGAAATAAGCCATCTTGGCTGAGAGACTTTGTCTCCTAAGGGGGGGGAGTGTGTTTAAGTGTGGGCTCGAGACTTTGTCTCGTCCTAGGGGGGAGGGGTGTTGTGTTCTGTTGGTTTTATTGTACACACGGATTACAATGTATCTGAGCCAATGTAACCTTGCCTATAGCAACAATGTAACCTTCAGCTGTATCATATAAACCCTGTAATAGGACGCGAGCTAATGACCACCAGCTGGCAGCAGCGAGCGTCCAAGCTCTCTTGGTCCAAACTCATCAAAGGCAACAGCGCGGGAAGTTTTCCCGCCACCACCTACACCTGGACAAGAAGGGCGTGACCTGCAATGACGTCACGCAGACAGTAGCCAATGGGCTACCATGGCACCACGTTCAAATGTGTTACTGCTGTATATAAAGAGCTATCGATCCGCCATTACCTCATGTTCCCTCTGTCCACGATGCAATAAACCTGAGTTAACCCAGCCCGAGGCTGTGTCCTGTGTCTTGGTTTGCATACACTAAAGAAAGGGAGACATTTAAAACTAATCTGAATAATGTATTGTTACTGCTAACTGTAGGAAGCTGTATTGATATGCATGCTTGTCTGTCATTCTGCTTGATTACTCTTTACCTCATTGCTTTGTGACCCTTTCCCCTTCTCCACTGTGATCCTTTTCTCTTGTGACATCTTGACCCCTGCATCTGGTGTATATAAACCATACCTGGAAGTTTTATTCTTTGTCTGAAGAAGTGGACTCCATCCACAAAAGCTAAAAGTAAAAATATAGCAGTTAGTATTTAAAGTGCTGCAATGTTTTTGTTTTATTTTGTTTTATTGTTTTTGTTTTCTGATATTACTTACAGTCAGAAGAAAAAAGGGGGAAAGCGAATTTGCAGCATGCAGGAGATTCTGCATGCTTGTTGCTTGGACAACAGTGAGACGAAGACAAGGGTCTGTTAACAAGGAAAAAACAATTTGGAAGAGAAAATATGGATTTGCCTCAAATGCCAGAGGTGTGTGTGTGTAGGGGGGTGGGGGTGGACTTTATCAATTAAATGTATGGGAAAGAACAATCACATCAGGTTCTAACACCCACTCCTACTGATATCCAGTCTTAGTGCACACAAGACTGCTATTTATCCCAGCAAATTCAACTATCAAAACCCCTGTTTTTCATATGAAAAAAGTGCTATGTATCCATCTTACAAACCATGAGTGGTTCAGATGTTCCCACCCTTATTCTGCTATTTCTATGGACAGAATATGTTAATTTTGGCATTACTTGAGAGGGATGAGTTTTTGAGATCACTCTGAATGGGAAAATAATGAAAGATGTTGGATTTCTTGCTTCTGTAATGAGTCTTGCCCTCTCAAGGATTGTTGCCTTGCCATGGTGAGGTGGTCAACGAGAGGCCAAATGGAAAAGTAATGTAACAAGTTCGAAATCCGTTTGTGGCAAAGTCTATCAACAGTAAAAAAATTCATCATGTGCCAATAGCTTCAAAATAAAGTCTTTGTTATTCCAAATTGATATATACTATTCAAATAAGGTAAGTTTCATTCACTTCAAACAGTTCAGACATGGAATTGTGGTAAATTAACATAAACTTCCAAGTGTTGTAACATTCACACTATTCAATCTGTAAATGGAATTCCATGGTCCTAACAAGGCTCCACCCTTCCTTCGCTTGCTATTCTTCGAGGGGAGAAGCTATCCCTCTAATTCAAACATCTCCCAAAGTCCACCTGGTTAACAGACCTTTCAACGACTCTTCTTCAGGGGAGTGTTATTAGATTATAATCTGTAAAATTATACAATAAACATACATTATACTCTCTAACATTAAAGTGATTATCATATACAATATACAAGCGTGCTGCATGATTTCCTTGCCCCATTCAAACCTTAGAATTGCGTCTCAGGAGCCTCCTTCTGTAGTCTCTCAGGTGCTCCGACGTTACTAACTAACAATTCCACATTCCTTAAATAGCGTATTCAAACACCTGAGACTCGATTCATCAACAGTATTAATTAATCACCTGTGCCCTCATAGATTGTTAAGATGATTCACAAGAAGCAGGAGAGATCATTTTCACAGTTTAGACCATTGGGAGATAAGGTGTCCAACCTGTGTATATAGAAGGCTTCCTTTCTCAAAAGAAGTTTCTTTATGTCTACCCCACCCCCACCGGTAACACTCAATTTGTCTATCACCAAAAATTTAAACTCGTCTTGCTTGGTGGTGTTTCTCCACATAGTGTGTAACCAGGGGGGCGGTGAGGACCTGACCCCTGATCCTGGATCGATGTTCGCCCAAACGGGTCTTGAGTTTCCGTGAACTTTTCCCTACATATTTCAGCCCACATGGGCAAATCCAGACATACACGCAATGAGTGCTGTTAAAATTACTGAAGAATGGTAAGATTTTTTTGAAATTTTGACTCCGGAAAATGAACGACCTTAGTTTCCATCGAATTTCTACACAAGCCGCAGTGACCGCACCGGTAATGCCCCTTAATCAAATTTGCCTGAGGTTTCTCCTTAGGAGCCACATCTGCCCTAATAATGAGGTTACCCACAGATTTGGTTTTTCTCATGCCTACTGTTGGTTTCTCCGCACATCCGGGGATATCTGAAAGAACAAACCAGTGTTTGTTAATAATCCTTTTTATGTCCCCTGCTCTGGGAGAATACTCTAAGGACCACTGTACACATCTGCTCTCGTCCTGTGATTGTCTCTGCATAAGATGTTCTCTTGGTACCCCTTGTACTCGGACAAGTGATCTCTCTACCACCTGACTGGGGTAGCCCGTATTCATTAAGTTATCCCTAATCAGTGATGCCGAACATTCAAAATCCTCCCTCCTAAAGGAATTCCTCTTAGCTCTGGCAAGAATGCCATATGGAATACTATGTCGCAAGTGGGGCGGGTGGTGAGTCAAAAGGCAAACAGGCATTTTTATCTGTCCGCTTCTTAAACAATTTCATTTGTAGTCTGTGACTTTCCCCTATGAACACTGTTAGATCTAAGAAGGGAACTGCTGTTCTGTCCATATTATGAGTAAATTGTACATGAGTACTCTGTAAATTAAGCCAGCGTACAAAATCGGGAATCACCTCAAAGTTATCAAACACGAAAAATAAATTGTCTATAAATCTCTTAAAAAGAATAATATGATTTCTGAAGGGGAAACTGCTGGATCCAAAATAAAATAATTCTCACAGGAAATCATAAATAAATTAGCTATGCTTGGGGCCATTGGAGACCCCATGGCCACGCCTTTAATCTGCAAAAAGAAATCCTTATTGAATCTAAAAAAAATTCTTCTCTAAACAAATATCCAGAAGGTCCAGTATGAAATGGGTGGGTGGCTGTTGCACTGGTCTTGTTTGTAGGGCATCTTCTGCCATGCATCTGGCTTCCTCAAATGGAATATTGGTGTATAGTGCCGTAACATCCATGGTAACCAACCCCCCTGTTGATGGCACCACAAACCCCTCCACCTGTGAAATAAAGTCCGAAGAATCCCGAATGTACGAGCTGGTTTTTTTTAGAAAATTCCCTCAAATGGTGGTCTACAAATTTACTCAAAGGTTTGAGGAGTGACCCCGCCCCTGAGACAATAGGTCATCCCGGCACGCGGTCACATGGATCAACCACTTTGTGAA
Source organism: Bradypodion pumilum (assembly GCA_035047305.1). Lineage (NCBI taxonomy): Eukaryota > Metazoa > Chordata > Lepidosauria > Squamata > Chamaeleonidae > Bradypodion > Bradypodion pumilum. The sequence continues at coordinate 83,172,823 of JAWDJD010000006.1, forward strand.
TTTTGGGCAATACATCAAAAAAAAATTTTTTAACTTTCTGTATATCTTTACCTATCAATTCCATCTTTAATCTTTGCATCCTATCAAACACAGACTTTTTATTCGTCCTTGCATGTTCCTCCTGTAAATATTTAATCTCCTTCAATTCTTCACTTTTATCTTTATCTTGTTTATTTTTTATACTAACCAACTTAATACATTCCCTTCTAAAAACCGACTTCATAGCATCCCACACCATGTTATAACTAACCTCTCCTGTATTGTTCCAGTCCCAGCTTTCATTCCATTTTTAATTTTCTGTTCCTTATCTTTACAGTCTTGAAACAATTTATCATCATATCTCCAATTTTTCCTACTCTTCCCTTCCCTTTCTATCTTTAACTCTACCCGGTATTTTGCATGATCCAACTCTTTAAAAATTCCTACTTCAGCATCCTCTAAACTTCTAACCATATTTTCAGAAACAAATATGTAATCTATTCTAGAATACGTGTTATGGACCTGTAAAAAAAAGTATAAGTTATTTCCAATCCTCTATATTCCCTCCAAGTATCTTTCAAATCTAAACGTTTCATCCAATTATCTAAAATTCCAACTCTTGCTATAGTTGTACAATCCACGTTTGCCCTTATTAGATTAAAATCTCCTGCTACTATCATTTTCATTGTTCTCTTATTTTCCAGTATGCCATACACTTTATCTAAAAATTCTTCCTGATGTACATTTGGTGCATATATATCTGCCAATGTTATTTCCTCCTCATCAATCTTTCCTTTTACTATTAAATATCTGCCATCTGGATCAGAAATAGTATTTGTCATCTCAAAGCCCAATCTCCTTGTTATCAAGACCACCATACCCCTTGCTTTAGAAGTACCATATGACCCTTCATAGAACTGCATCCATCCTAGAAAAATCTTATTTGTATCTTTTGATTTTTTATGAATTTCCTGAAGAAAGATTACATCCGGCCATTCTTTCCTCAAAACTGATTCTAATCTTCTCCTCTTCACTTGACAGCCTGTACCTTTCACATTCTATGTTAAGACTTTAAAAAAATTCATATTTTATTCCAAATAACCTTCTATTATAATCTCCGCAAACTCCTATTAGTGCAATACCCTTCCCCAAACACAGTCTATTAAATTTTTTTAACAAGACACAAAAAAGTTCAAACCTGCCCTCCCCACTTTTCTTCCCAGAAAGTAGCCCTTGATGATCAAAGGGGGGGAGGGGAGAACGTGTAAGATATAGATATTGACTATTGCTCTAGTGCTGTATCTACTAATGTTATCCAATTAAAACTATAAAAATATTTCACCCTCCTTTTGTACCATCGAAATCCCTCTTAAATTTAATTCATCTCACCCATCTTCTGCTAATACCTGTACCTCCAGTTCCACATCTGTTCCTCCTGCCACCCCCTCTCAGATTCACCTCCATATTCTCTTCGAATACCACCTGATTCCATCAAGGCCTTCCTTAATCCCCTCCACTCTCAAGATGAGACCTTAACCAGTCCTATCTGACACAGATAGTCTAAACCAGTGGTTCCCAAAGTGGGGCATACACCCCATGAAGGACTTCAGTTCCCAGAAGCCTAAGTCAGTACACTGGCTGACCAGTGCTTTGGGGAATAGACTTAGGCTTCTGGGAATTGAAGTCCACAAACTAAAGTTTGGGAAACACTGGTCTAAACAGTCCATTTCACCATCCATCATATGCAATTTTTAAATTATTTTTTATTAGTTCATTTTCAAAAAAAATACAAACATACAAATAACAATACATCGTATAACATAACAAAAATACATAAGCCTCATAAAAAATAGCCACATAAATGATAGTTGAACTATTATCTGTTATAGTACACATACTATTAAATATCCACGTTAAGGATTAGTACTATAACTATAACCTTCATAAAAATTTTCGATATAACAACTATCAGACTCCAAATTTTCAAATTACAAATCACCCAGTGTATATTTACATTGCCCCAGAGAGTTTGGTCTCTGTATTATCTCCAAAAACTACTTTGAGATGGTACAGGTCTAAAGCATTCCATACCCGTAAGGCTTCCAAATACTCCAAAATCTATTTTCCTTCAATTTGTCCCTTTTTACTTTTATCTCCCATGTCAATTTATCATTCAATGCTAGATTCCACATTTCCTTATACCATTCTCCCGTCTGTATAATTACATCATTTTTCCAATCTCTAGCAATACATTGTCTACCCGTAGTTAGCATTATTTCTAATAACTCTTTTTCCTCCTTATTTGAACACATACCTTCCACATCTGTTAGCATAATGGTACCTATCTCTCTTTCTATTCTTCTCCAAAAATCATTTATCATTTTACAACTCCACCACATATGCTCATAAGTTCCAACAGTGTCTTTACATCTCCAACATAAATTATCCCTTTTATTGTCAATCTGATGTAACCTCAGTGGTGTCAGGTACCATTGCCACAACATTTTATAGTTATGTTCCTTAATTCTTACTGACATAGTTCTCATTATCCTCTTTTTTCACTTGTTTCTCCATTCATCGTTTCCTAGTTTTATATTCAGATCCTGTTCCCACTTCAATTTCAAATCTTCCTTTGGATCACTTCCCTTGTTTATTAAAGCATAAAGTTTGCTTACTAGACCCTTAATGCTTTTATCTCCTTTTCGAATTTTCAAAACCAATTCCTCGAATTCGATCTTTTCTCTGTCTATACATAATTCTCTTCTATATTTTTTATTCCAGTTGTCAACCTTCATTGTCTGAAACCAATCCAATTTTAACTGTTCAAACAGTTTTTTCTTCTTAATTTCATCTCCACAAATCCTTAGCCATTCTTTCACCAAAAAACCTTCATTTTTATCCAATATTTCCTTTATTTTTTATCTATTTTTATCGGAAAACACGCCATATCTGCCAATTCCAAAATTGGAGAGACATCTGGGACCAAATCCTTCTTTAATCTGTTCCATACCTTCATGAGTCCCCTCATCATAGTATTGCTTGTACCTATCGTTTTAACCTTAGCTCCCAAAAAAAATCATTTTACCAATATTCCTATAATCTTTCATCTCAATTTCCTCCCAAATTACTTTTCCTCTTGCCAAGATCTTCACAACATTCTTAATTTGAAATGCTCGATAATACGCTAACAAATTTGGCATTCCCAAACCCCCTTCTTTCTGAGGCAGGTACCAAAGTTTCTTTGGCAGTCTAGATTTTTTACCTCCATTGCAAAAGTTATTAAACATCTTTTGGAACTCATTAATCTCCTTTTCCTTCAATTGGATTGCAAGTGCATCAAATAGGAAGTTAATCCTCGGCAACAACATCATTTTGCAAATTGCAAACCTCCCAAACCATGACAACTTCAACTTCTGAAAACTTTGTATCCTAATCTTAAATTCTGCTTTCAAGCTATCATAGTTCAGTCTTTTAAGTTCTTCCAATCTATTTGAAATAATTATCCCCAAATATTTCAACTTATCTTTAATTTGTATATTGGATAACCCCGCCATCTTTTCCTTCTCCTCTTCCCCCATATTACACAACATCATTTCCGATTTATCCCAATTTATCATCAGTCCTGTTATATCTCAAAATCCTCTATTTGTACTTTAATCCTATCCATTGCCCCCTCTGGGTGTTTCACCATTAACAACGTATTATCTGCATACATACTCACTTTATTACCCATTATCCCTTCTATGCTTGAGTTCTCCCTTATGTTTTTAGCCAAAATTTCCATTGCCATAATAAACAAGATAGGGGACAGAGGACAACCCTGTCTAGTACCTGCCTCAAGCTTTACCTCATCTGTAACCTCTTCATTTACTCTGATCCTAGCAATCCCTTTTTGATATAATAAATCAATTACCTTTCTAAATCTGTCCCCAAAATAGCTTTTAACTATTTCCTTAATCGAAGACCATTGTAACAAATCAAATGCCTTAAAAATATCCAAAGATATTAACCCTACCTTTTCCTTCGTTTGATTAACATTATCAATTAAGTCTAACACCCTCCTGGTCAAATCAGCCATGTGCCTTCCTTTTAAAAAACCTACTTGATCGACATTTATATATTCTCCCATAAATTTATTTAACCGATTAGCCAGTATTGCTGTGAAGATCTTGGCATCTTGATTTATAAGAGAAATTGGTCTATATGATTCCACTTTTTCCAAATTCTTTCCCAATTTTGGCAGCAGAACAATTGTGGTCCTATACCATGAAGTCGGAATTTGTCCACCATCTAGAATATAATTATATAACTTTACCAGCTTTGGTACCACAACCTCTTTAAATTCCTTATAAAACTCTGTTGATAGTCCGTCATCTCCCGGGGCTTTCCCCAGCTTCAAACCACTAATTACCTCTTTTACCTCTTTCTCGGAAACCTGTTCTTCCATTTTGTCCCGGTGTTCCTGCTTTATTCCATTCCCTAACTGCCTCTCCAATATCCCTTTAAGCTTCCCACCGTCTATCTCTTTTTTTGCATATAGTGCTTGATAGAAATCCTTCACAATTTTACATTTATCACTAACTTTATTACACCTTATCCCTTGTTTATTAACCAACACCCCAATTTCCCTTTTTTCCTTTTGAGCTTTAGCCGCTCTTGCTAGTAATCTTGAGTTTTTGTTGCTAAATTCGAAATACTCTCTATTTAAATATATCAAATCTCTTTTTACTTTTTCTATATCCTTACCCAATAATTCTGCCTTGAGTCTTTGTAATTTGGCACAAAAAAATATCCTTCTTTTTTGAGTGTTCTTCCTGTAATTGTTTTATTTCTTTTTCTTTTTCCTCCTGTGCTACCTTATACTTTCTATACTTGGTACTTCCAACTTTATACTTTCCCCTCTAAAAACCGACTTCATGGCATCCCAAACCACATTAAAATTTACCTCTTCATTATCATTCCACTGCCAGCTTTCCATCCAACTTTCTGTAATTTGTTCTTTACATTTTTGGTCTTTGAATAAATTGGGATCATATCTCCAACTTCTTCCTCTCCTGTTATCCTTTTGTGTCCTCAGTTCCAAAAGTACTTTAGCATGATCTGATTCCTTGAAGATTCCTATTTCAATTCCCTCAATGTTTTTAACCATGTTTTCCATTAAAAATACATAATCTATTCTAGAGTAGGACCCATGAACATGTGAAAAATAAGAATATGCCCTTTCCGAACCCTTAATCTCTCTCCAAGAATCCTTCAATCCCATCGCAACCATCCAGTTATCTAAAACATTCCCTTTCATACCTACTCCACACCTTGCTAGGTTCGTACAATCTAAGTTTGACCTTATCAAATTAAAATCTCCAGCCACAATCATCTTTGCCACTTTTTCTAACACCACAATTTTACGAACTTTTTCTAAAAATTCCGCTTGATGTTCGTTTGGAGCATAAATATTCACCAAAACTATTTCCTCATCGTCTATTTTTCCTCTCACAATCAAATATCTACCTTCTTGGTCAACAACACTTTTTGTTATCTCAAATCCTAATCTTTTATAAATCATAATTGCAACTCCTCTTGCTTTTGAGGTACCAAACACCATTTCATAATGTTGTATCCACCCTAGAAAAATTTTGTTTGTGTCCTTTGATTTTTGGTGCGTTTTCTGTAAAAACACTATATCGGGTCTATCTTTCTTCAAAGCCAATTCCAACCTCCTCCTCTTAAGAACAGAGCCTGCACCCTTTACATTCCAGGTTAATACTTTAATATTTCTCATAGTTTATTACAATTTCACCTTTTCTGACTTCCAAACTCTCCATTGGGCGTGTCACCACAAACCCCTTACCACTAAGAAACAAAAATATACATAAAACACACAATATCACTCTCCCCACTTTCTTCGAAAAAAAAGATGCCTTCGATATCCAAAGAGGGGAGAGGGGGGACATGAAAGATGTGCGTATAGATTAGTGCTCCGCACATCTCACCTTTCTGCATTCTTGAATAATATAAAAAATTATTACATCATAACCCATTGCTCACTGCTCCTTACTTGCCTCCTCCTCCACCATGATCAATGACAACTCCTCCTCTTCTCTTCCCTGCGGGGTTCCACCCGTAGCACCACCAGCATCTGCCCCCTCATAATCCCTTCTTATGGCCCCCGATTCCAACAAATCTTTTCTAAGAGTTACCCACTCTTCCGAACCTGCTTTGACAAGGTCCAGCAAACTCAAGTACTCCAATGGATCGGTCCCCTCATCAATAACCTGCATTTTTTTCGTAAAAAAATCGCAGTTGCTGTGGAAATCTCCAATTATACCTTACACCTTTGCTCATCAACAATTTAGTTACCGGTTTCATCTTATATCTCCAAATTCTTTCCTTTATTGAAATATCATTATATACTTCCACATCAGAACCATCAATTTCCAGGGCGCCAGAACCAGCTTGTTTTTAAAAAGCCATTACTCTAAGTTTATCTCCCCAATTTGCAAATTTTACCAAAACATTTCTTTGGACCACTTTCCCTCTTCTTGAACCCACCCTATACACACTTACAATGTCTTCCTGTACAAATTCCTTTCCCATGCTCAAATTGTTTAACCACTGGACCACTCTTTCTCTCAGCTGGTCTGGCGTCCTTTCAATCATGTGACGTATCACAATATTCTGCTTTCTCATCATATCTTCCATAGCATCAATCCTTTTCTCGTGTTCATCCATTTTCACTTTATTCTCCCTCACCCCCTCCTGAGTCCCTTTTATTTCCTTTTTCATAGCCTTCACCTCATTTTGGATCAATTTCACATTTCCTTCTATTTTTTGCAAACTTAATTCTACTTTTTTTTGTAAAATCCACAACAGTTGTTACCACCTTATCCTGTTTTTTCATCATTTCATTTCTATCCTTCACTCTTGCATCCACCATCTTCTCCATCTTCTGAAACAATTTACCAATTTCCACCATAATTTGAGTTTGATCATAGGGTTCAGGTGGTGGTGATGATGACGGAGGGACCTCTTCCATTGGTGCTTTTTCTTTTCTCTTAGATTTCACCACTGGCTCCTCCTCCTTTGCTTTTCCTCTTGTACCCTTATCCATGATAAAGGCCCCAAAAAAGTTTTAATGCTGCAATGTATTGTAAGTTCGTTGAGCACTCCACTTGAACCTGTTCCAATGCAGCCAAAGCTGACAATAATCCTATTAAGTATGATGTGACTTGAGTACGAGAGGAGGGCCAGCGAAAAATTAATTGTTGTAATCCATAAGGGAACGGGAACCAAAAACACCCCAAAAAGTATTATAATCCACGGGAAACTCGTCACCGAAGTCAGCCAATGCAGCCCAAGTAGCAACAGCGCACAAAGTTTGCCCTTAGAAAACTTTAAATCTTTCACAGAATTCCCTTCTTGCAAACATAATAGAATAGTCCCATCAGCATAAACAGGAATTCCAAGGAGACAAATGCCCAAATATATCCACTTGTATGAGTTCCACAGGGAAGAAAAAAAATCCCAAGCTCCAACTTTCAATAAGAAAAAAGAAGAGGAGGAATGCAAAAAGAGAAAATGAGAACTATAATCCACACAGCGAAGGAGTAAAACATTGGTAATCCCTCTCTTAGAGCGAATGAAACAAAACTCCCTTTTCCCAGCGGCTGCGGCGGCTTCAGGGGGAAACCCCCCCTTCTTCCTCTCCAGATCAGCGAACTCTTCTTTAAAAAAAAAACACTCTCCCTTGCTTCAACTTCAAAAGGTGCTGGGGTAACCAATATCTCGAACGCAATCGCTTTCTTCTGTAACCGCTTCGCAAAACCTCCGAACCATTCCGCAGCTCCCCTGGAACGCTAAGAAGCCATTGTCCAAAAAACAACCACTTTCGATTTCCAAGATCGCCGCCATTATTGCTACAACCGCCACCCTTCTATCCTCTTCTGCACACTCTGCCGATTCCAAACTCTTCAAAGCAAAGCAATCCACTGTCGCCTCTAGCTCCCGTCAGTATAACATTTAATTAACTCACTTTCTTGCTGATTTTTCCACTTCCTCGGATCACCGCCGTCTCGCTGGTCCCGTTCTCGGCTCCTCGGCTGGGGAAGCCGTGGCTTCCATCGCGCACCTCTCCCGCCGGAAAAACCTCCCGAACTTCGACCGCCCTGCAGCAACTTTTCCAAGCAGGCAAGAAGGAGTCTTATCACCACAAAATATCTCTGTAATTTACTCCATTAGCTCATTATTCTCATTAATTACCACTTTGATAAGCACGAGCACCTCAATCGAGATGTTACTCGTCGGCCATCTTAGCCACACACACCCATATGCAATTTTTTGTCATAAAAATTCTAAGCTGTTGAGGAAATTTCCAGTGGTAATCAATCGCTCGCTCTCTGAGAGGTTTTGTCACAGGTTTCATCTTATAATGCCACACCCTTTCCTCAACAGATACGTCATTATATACCTCAACATCACATCCATCGATTTTCAAAATGCCAGACCCAGTCTGTTTTATAAAAGCCGTCACCTTTAATTTATCTGCCCAATTTGCAAATTTAACCAAAACATTTCTATGGGCCTTTTTACCTCTTCTTACCCCTAATCTGAAAATACTTGCAATGTCTTCATTTACAAAAAAAAAATTCCCCATGTTCAAATTATTCAGCCAATCAACTAGTCTTTCTTTCAGCTTGTCTGGCATTTTTCCACTAAATTACGAATCACCACATTCTGTTTTCTCATCATTCTCATCATTCTGTTTTCTTCAACCATATCTAATCTTTTCCCCTGCGTTTCAACTTTTAACTTAACTTCCTTTTCTTCCTCATGTAACCCTCTCATATCATACTGCATCAGTTTCATATCTTTTTGCACCAAACTCAAAACATTATCCATCCTCTGATGATTAGCCTCAACCTTTGTAGATAGATCAGTTAACTGTGAAGCAAGCTTTTTATGACACCCCATTATCTCTTCCTTATCCTTCACCCTCACATCCTTAATTTCACGAAAGCCCTTCGCATTTGCCTCCTCCATCTTATCAATTTTTCCAACAATTTCCCCAACTCCACCATTATTTGTATTTGATCAATTGATTCCAAATCTGCCACTCCTGCTTATGCTGTCTCCGTGGCTGCAGATTTATCTTTCTTTTCATCTTTCTTCTCATCCCTTCTCGACTCTGGCTTTTTAGGTCTGACCACCTCCTCCTTTCTCTTCTCCATTTTTTCTATTAAGTCTTCAAACAGTGAACTTAGAAGCTGTACTGTTTTTCGGCCTCCAAGCTACTCCTCCCAGGCAAATTCCAGCTTCTTTCCAGAACTCAAATATGGCTAGTTGAAACCAATTACTCCCAAATAGATATTTTCATTGTAATCCAAGTACAGCTCCAAAAATCCTCTACTCGTGTTGTAGTCCAAACTGTAACTATGTACTTTTTATTGTAATCCAATTGCAATATTGTATCCAATTTTTTAAAAAAAAATTATATCCAAGAGAGAAAGGGGGAGGTGAAAGGCAAAAATACCCAAAGAACACATTTCTTCCACCAGTAATTGCCTTTTAAAATTCCAGCAAAGAAGGAGTAACTAAATTAAAAACCTGGAGGTAAATTATTAATTCCAATCAAGGGCAACGGAGACCTTATAAGGTAAAAATTAATAATCCATTCAGTATCCAGGTGTGATGATCAAAAAAATAAAAAAAGATAATGGATCCAGACTGCTACAGCAAAAATATTCACTCTTTTATAGTCCCAACTGCGGCAGCAGTGCAAAAATTCAAAGAAAGAACCTCTTAACGATGGAGGGAGAAATTTAAAAAAAAGCTTACTACAAAAGAAAAACCCTATAACAGCTACAAAGTAGCGCAATAATGTTGTGGCCTCCAGGAGCCTCCAAGGCCGATCTCCTCCCCCTCTTCCTCAACCCGAACAGACTTAAACCATCCAACCGTCCTCAATTCTTTATACTTTCACCTTCTTTCATACTTTCCTTCTTTCTCTTTTCCTCCACCTTCCTCTCTGCAGTCCCAAACCGTTTCCAGCAACAGTCACCTCCGCCTTTGCTTTCTCGGCAGCTTTCAAACAACTTTCTTTAACTTTCAATTTCTTCTCTGCCGCCATTAACCATCCAGATCTCTCTCACACACTCTCTCAACTTCCTCCCTCCTTCCACACTTGCCTTCCCTTCTCTGGGATCACTCTGTTCACCGTCTCACCCCTCGGGGAGCCCGTCAGAGCTCGCAGCCGATTTAGAGTCTCTCTTTCTTCTTCACATTTCAATTTTTCTTCATTTTACTGGCCTCCCTTTTTCGGATGTCCCGTCCGCCCGTGGCCTGGCTTGCTCAGCCACAACTTTTTGCCATTTGCCTTACCAGCCACCGCCACTCCATGGACTTCGACCTCCAAATTGAGACGACCAAAACAAAAAAGCTTTTTACAAAGAAGCACTCATCTGGCGCTTTTTAGTGAGTTTTTCTAATGCTTTTCAACTTTAAATCTCATTCAAAACCTCTTTTAATGGCGCAAGCTGTTGAAATGTATGCTAACCCTTCGCCATCTTAGCCACACTAAGAGAAGCTAGTTTAGAAAGAGGTAAAACTGAATTTGAGGAATTGATGTTAAAGTTAAGAAAAGGGGAAGTAGGAATTAAGGGTATAGTTAGTAAAATTTACAAAATATTAAATAAAGAAGGTAATCCACAAGAAGTATTGAAGTTAAAATGGGAACAGGAACTTAATATAAAAATCACAGAAAGGAATTGGGAAAAAAAATGGGGAAAAAGAATTATGAGAACTATGTCAGAATAAAGGAGCATAATTATAAATTGTTGTGGAAATGGTACTTGACTCCAATAAGATTAAATCAAATGGATAATACTAAAAGTAAAATGTGTTGGAGATGCAAAAATTCCCTAGGAACATATGAACATATGTGGTGGAAATGCAATGTGGTAAATGATTTTTGGGGGGAAATTGAGAAAGAAATTGGGGTTGTTATGGGGAGTGGTATTAAATTGGAGTCAAGTACAGTGTTGTTAACGGAAGTGGAAAATTTAAATTTAAACGAGTATAAGAAAGAGTTACTTTCTATAATGTTGACAATGGGAAGACAGTGCATTGCAAGAAACTGGAAATCAGAAGGAAATTTAAAAATGGAAGAATGGTATAAGGAGATGTGGGATCTTACATTGAATGACAAATTAATATGTGGGGTAAATAAATATAAGGGTAAAGTTAAAGAAAATAGATTCTGGAAAATTTGGCAACCATTTGTGGAATATTCGTTGAAGAGGGAAGAAAGGAGCATCCTTGTACCTGATCAAATAAGTTTTTGGAACCAATAAAATAAATGTGATATCCCACAAACTCCTGATGATGTAAATACATTGGGTGATTATTGTGAAAATGTTTGTGATTTTTTTTAGATGATAGGATTATATAATGTATAGTGGTTTTTTAGCAAGCTATAGAAGCAATAAATATGTTATGTTGAATAATATGATAGGGATAAGAATGGTAAAAATGTATAGGAGTATAGAGTAAAAGAGCGTTAGATATGAATAAGAACATATTTGAAGGATAGTTTAGAAGGCTTATGCAGTACTTCCAAGCTTATAATAGAATGAATTTATATGATTCTATCTTCTTTTTTACTCCTTTAATGTATTTTTTAATTATCATTATTTTTAGTCGATTGTATTGTTAGTTTACTTGTAAAAAAAAATCTTATTATTTCTTTTGTATTGTTGTAACATGTTGTTTTCTTAAAATTAATAAAAATTATAAAAAAGAGGCACAATAAAAAACAATCAAGAAACACTTTGGGGGGTTTAAGGAGAAACTCTCAACTTAACCCCCCCCCCCAACCCAACACCACAAAAAACCCACAGAATAAACAATCAAGAGCACTTACCAAACACATCCTCCCTCCATCCATGGTGTCCAGAACTAAACTGAACAAAGAAAGGAAAATCGCAATAATCTTAATAACAGCCCCACCTAGAGGCAGGAAGAGTAAAAACAGTAAAAAAATATATGTAAAAAATCAAAGTGACAAATATAAATAAAATAAAATAAATAAAATAAAGTCACAAACCACAAATGCAAAACACCCTCACCCAAGCCACCCCTAACCAAAAACACACACATAAAAACTGACTGGCAAGGCCAGGCAAACTATGCTAGTTAATAATGTGAAGATATAAAGTGCCATTTATGGTGGGTGGACATATTTTATTCTGTAATTGTTTTTATTATTATTGTTATTGTACTTGTTATTAGTTTCATGATTAGTATGTTTCCTTTATATTAATAAAAAATAAAATTAGGAAATAAAATAAAATAAGTATGAATTTAGAAACAGCACAACTTGTCACCTTACCACTAGATCCCTCTGCATAAACAAAACTAAGATTTTAAACATATGTAAGCTATAGACGCAACCAAGATAAAACGAGATACGACGACTATGTGTATTCCAAAAGAAATGGGCTTTACAGTAAGCCATTAAAGGAATTGCAGAGGAGGAAGACTGCGGAATGGAATGCCAATTGCAACAGCATCCGTTGTGAACAGTGAACTCCCAAAACATTCCGCAGCTCTGTGAGAACACTATGATTTAAACCATAATACAGGCTTAGAATCAAATCAAAACCAGAACACTCCGTGTTGGATCTGGTCCACGAAGCAGATTGTGCAAGCTGGATCGGCACCGCGAAGCAGCTGTTGGGTCCCGGAGGAGACTGGTCAAGCAATGAGACACGACGCAAGATGGAGCGAAGACCAGTGATTTAATGAAGGCAAATCATTAGTATTTATCATGTACAGGCTGCATGTAAAAGCATCGCAATCTGCAGAACTCACACTCTGTGTTTACACAAGTTAATTGGGGAAGTCTACAGGGGAAGTTAATTAACTAACTTAATTAATGGCAGGGGAAATACATTGTTCCATGTTATCCAGGGTAAACATGTGGCTGGTATTGGTTCTAGGGCTTAAGGTAATCCGCAGGCGCGAGATTGCCTATTACGCACCAAACACGTTAGTCATTAGCTCTCTGTTGACCGAGCAGTTTGTCAGATCAGCTAGTAGTGAATTAAACCCTATCTAATATTCCGCTCCCCCAATTTCTGTCCCTTCGGGAACCCCTGGCAACGAGGTGATCATCCATCACCGGGGTTCTGTCAGGGCCAGTATACCAATTGTGTGTGCGGATCCCACAACTCCGATTCAGTATACCAGTGTAATCATAAAGGTAAGATTTTAAAAGCCAAGATTAACATTTTGTTGTTTTAAAATTGATTTTGTTGTGCTTTTGTTTCATCATTTTTAATATTGTATATTTGATTTTAAAAAAATATTTGAGCTATCTATTGTTTTTAGTTGTTTTATTAGGGTCCTTTTATGGAGAAAGGTGGTGTGTGTGTGTGCAAAAATAATTTAAATAGGTATTCTACAGAAATCTAGCCCCTATTTACCTGCTTGCCATTAGCTATATATTACATCCAATAGCTTACTTCCAAGGGTGCAGGATAATAAACATGAGATGAAAACTATTATCTACTTCTAATGGAGCCTGCAGTCCATTAAATGCATTCTGAAACATGACCACAAAGCCTACAATAGCAGCTCAGATTCCACCTCCATATTTCCCTCCCTGCTACAGTTTGACCTTGAGCAAAGCAAACTCTTTGATTGTTAGAAGCAAATGACAGCAGCAGCTAAAGCGGGAGCAAAAGTATAGATTGCAAGCTTTCAAAACTGCCAATCTAGGGCTAAATGTGATGAAATATCAATGAAGCAAAAATAGTTAAATACTGTTAAAACAAAAAATCCAAGAAGAGTATATTCTCTTCTTTTTATTTTCCTCATGTGATGGCAAAAGACACTTCCAACTTGGCTTGTCATATAACATTTATGATTGCCTAGGCAAATTTTTCAAAAGCTTTGTCATCAAACAATTTAGGGATGACTTTGAGGGGTAATAACTACTGATGGGCAGCTCTTCTTGAGAGGAGTAAACAAGACCTACAGGGATAATTCATCTGTGATGTAGTAAAAAATATCTGTGGTGTAGTAAACTGAAGGGTGTTTTCCTGAGTGTATTGCTAGATAGTGGAACAGGGGTGCCCAAACTTTTCAGGCCATGGTTCAGTGGGCAGTCATGTGATTCAGTGAGCTGGTCATTGGTTCCTCCCACCGGAAGCAGAAGTAAAACATGCCTTACAATCTGCTTTGCAACAGGATGAGATAGATTTTAACCTGCCATTTTCTCTGCTTAAACCAGGGATTCCCCAAAATTATTGCCTGCAGGCCAGATCTGGCCTCCAATGGCAATTCATCCAGCTCATGCTGCCCTCGTCGCTCCCAGAAGCGAAAGTAAAATGCACTTGTATGACACAGGCAGGATTAATTGCTGTTGGAGGCCAGATCTGGCCTGTGGGCCATAGTTTGGGCACCCCTGCACTAGAATAACACAACCAAAAGCAAATCCTTTTACACAGGAGAGTAGAACCAAAACAATGTCTTGGAAAAGGTGAGAGACTTATTCAATGCCTGTTATGTCGCCTTACAACTTAAGAAAGAAAAATCAAGACAAAGGGAATGCATAACACTTTCCCTAAAAGCTAATTTGGTTTTACAGTCCAGTGTATTAATACATTATATTTGTAGTTGCTTTTCCTGATCTTTATAGTGTTGCCCTATTAGAGCTCCATTCTGTTCTCTCAAACAAATCTAATTAATTTACATAAAATGTGATGTATAAATAAATCCTTCCCTTTGGTTTTCTGTCCTGGAACCCCTGAAATTGTCATGATGATGATGATGATGATGATCTCTCCTACTTATAGCCATGGTTTATCTTCATAATAATCCTACACAATAGGCAGCAAAAATTGCACATAATGTTAAGCAATGGTTTGTGTTAATCACAATCTGCTTCAGCAAAAAAAAATCTGTGGCTTTCTTTTCCTCACTTCTGAGTTCTTTCTCTTCTTTCTCTTCTTTCTCTTCTGCCTCAGAAGGGACATAATCACTATCCTTGGCTTAAAACAGGAGTTCTCAACAGTGATGGGATTCAGCAGTTTCACCCCAGTTTGCCAGAACCAGTAGCAGAAATTCCGGCTGGCCCCACCCATCCAAGTTTTGAAATAATTCGGGTGCAACACAGGGCTTTCCCCCACGCTCACAGAGTAGGTAGTAAAAAATTGGAATCCAACCATTGATTTTCAACATTTACGTGGCACGGGCCGGACAATGCCCGCTCAGATACGTGGGTTTTCCCTGCCACAGATGCTGCTGCAAACTGTGGTGGGAGCATTTGCACATGTGTGGGCACATTTGCACATGTGCGGGTGCACTTACAGTTGTCATAAATGTGCCTGCTTCTGCTTCTGGGGTCATGAATTGCCACTATGGGCCAGGGCCAGCCCATGGGCCTGAGGTTGCGAACCCTTGGCTTAAACAAACTGAACATACTGGAATTTACATGGAAGCAGCAAAATATGGGTTCAAATTTGGCCCACATTTACTAAGCAAGCTTCGTTGCAGATCAGTAATCTCAACTAAAGTCTCACTAACCTTATTCCTAGCATGCTTAGCTCTTGTCCTCTCTCCTTTATCCTCACAAACACACTGCAAGACAGATCGGGCTGAGAGTGACAGATCCAAAGCCAACAGACAAACTATATAGCCCAATACGGCTTTAAAACAGGATTTTCCAGTCTCAATTGTACCACATTGGCTCTCAAAGTAAAGGAATAGGACTGTGCATTTGGCATTCTTGCTCAGACTGTTAGTGTTTGTCAGATGTAATATCAAACTGACCTGAACTACATGTACCACAATGCCTTGCCACTGTAACCCTATTCCCTTGAACCTTATGCCTCTGACCTCATCCGACCCTATTAAAGGACCACCTCAACCTCATTCCCTGCCCTTCCATCTTTGACCCTTGATACAGCCACTGACCGCCATGCGGGCAGTGAAAATAAAAGACTTTAATTATAATATACTGTCTCTGGAGTTATTGGGCCGAACCATCTGAAACACTCTTACAATATGGTAGCAGAGGTTTGGTTCGCCCACAAACAACTCCAAAACTAAAACAAATGACCAAAAGAAGGACCCGGCTGAACAAAGGAGGGTCCAGAACACGAGCCAGACCAACTGGACCCGAAACTCTGGAACAGGCAATCGCACAACCCCAAACGGTAATGGAAGAGGATAACCCCAACCGGACCATCACGGAGATGGACCCAGATGGCCAAACGAAGGCCGAAACCGGAGGGGCACCCACCGAAAGGGACGACCAAGATGAAAGCCTGACAACCAAAATCCACAGAGCGATAGCCGGGAGAGGAATGATCCCCACGGCAGAGCTACTGGCCTTGATGAACATCGGAGAGGAACTCCACACCAACGGCACGGTAAGCTCTACCCCAGGATCCTCCATGGCGGGAACCCCAAGCACCGCGCCGAGTTCAAATCTAGCCGAGATAGCCGACCAATTACAAGCGGCGGCCCTAGATTTGAACACACCGGCGGGAAAACCCACCAGAGCAACAATACCCGAAGATAACCCGCGCGCCCCAACCACGCGAAGAAAAGAAAAGGCCCTGGGACCCCGGAGGGTGGACACACAGACCCTAGAAATGCGGGACATGCCGACCCTCAGCCCCCAGGAACTAGAAGGGGAGCGGGGACCCCCAAGCAGGCACCACGCCCCCAAGAGAGGCGCTGCTGACAACCGGGCCGAACTCCTAACATGGGCAGAGGCCCCCTTCGCAATCAAAGGCCGAAGGGGACATGACCTCTCCCCGGAGGAAAGCCACCGCAAGCCCTTCCCAGCTAGAAACTGAAGGGGACGCAGCCCCCCCTCAGAAATACGCTATCGCGAACAGGAGGGGCGCGAGACCCGCAAGGCACGCGTCCACGCGGGAAGGCCGGAGGCACACGCAAGGCAGAACAAAGAAAGTGAGGCCTACCATGACTCGCTGTCAGCCCGAACCAAGTGCAGGGGATGTCTGGAGAAGGAAGCCGACCTCCATGTGGAGCCACGACCCGAGGAACCGGAGCTACGACAACGCGAACCCCCATCAGTCCAGCAAAGATGGCGGCCCCCATGCGACAGCTCCACAGGACCCTCTGACGAGGAAAGCAGCTCCAGCGATGAAGGCGACCCCTCACCAACGCTCCAACCTGAAGCGGCAGGACCTCCGAGACAGAGATCCGCTCACCTCGGCAGCCAGCAAACAATGAGGTTCACGCAGGCGCAGGAGGAGCAGGAGAACTCCCCCTCTGGCGAAGAAGAGGAACTGCAGGTCAACTCAGGTCGCTCCATGGGCAGAGGACCAGCGAACTCCCTCTACAGGCGAGCAGAAAAACTGCCAATGGGACATCCAATAGCAAATATATGTGTACCCATCCCCCACTGCCAATATAAAGACAGTCCAGGGCACCAGGCCAGATCCAGCAAAGGAAGCAATGCCGGCCAGCACAGCCAACTACCTCACAACTTCCCAATCCTTCACATGACTGGGGAGAACCTAATGGACTGGGCACAACAATTCCAGGTAATTCTGATGAGGGAGGGGGCACTGTACCTGATCCAGGACCCACCAAGAAAGCCATGGACCCTAAAGGTGGACAGACTACACCACAGAGTGTTCTGTTTACTTTTAAGCTCTATTGACACTTCAATGTATGGGAGTATCCCTGATGGGCTAACTGTGCATGAGGTTTGGGGAATATTGTATGAAATGTTTTATTGCAATGAAAGGACTACGACCTGCTTGCTATTGAGAGAGTTGTATGCATACAAAATGAAAGAGGGCTCAACAATGAGCGAGCATCTGATGAAACTAAACAACATGAGATCCGACCTCATAAGAAGGGGGGAAATCGTGACGGATCAGCACCAGATTAGCATTATATACAACTCCCTCGATTCAAGCTGGGACTACTTCCTGACTCAGCTGGATAATTTGGGAAGTAACAATGCCACATTGGGGTACATCACTAAGAAACTCATAGCTGAGGATAATCTTAGGAGAAGTAGGGCCACCATACGCAGAGAGGACAGGCCACGCAAAAGAGTCAGTTTCCCTGAGCAGGGGAGCCCTGGTTTCGAGTGTCACACATGTGGACTGAGAAAACACAAACCCACACGCGATCAAACACGCCATGAGGACACTCCGAGACCCAGACGTGAGCCACAGGATGAATACCCACGCAGACACAAGGGCGACAACGACAGGGGGGACAGACGACGAAGGTCACCTAGCTCAAAGAGAGAGCTTAAGCCACAGAAGGGGCAAGATAGACACAAACCAGATTCAGTGAACGTGGTCAAGCACAGTGAAGGGACCAGCAGCCACAAGGCAGACAGGTCTTCAAATGCACACCTACAACGGTGGCTGATCGACTCCGGGGCAACCACCCACACATCATGCCACAAGGAAATATTCAACTCATTTGAAGAAGATTCCTTCAGAATCAAAGTCGCCAACCAGGAACATGCAAAAGTAACGGGCAGGGGCGACGTACTCATCCCTGGAATTGGTCAGGTCAAAGGCGTCCTTTACTCTCCTGAAATTCCATATAATGTCCTGGCCACCACCAAGCTCACAGAAGACCCCAGCCTCAGGATAGTCTTCGAAAACAAGAAGGTGTCCATCGAAAGAAGGGGAAAGCAGATTGGAAGAGTGGAGCTCATAGGCGGCCTACCGTACCTCATTGCCAAGGAAGCCGAGGATGGACAGGCCACGATAGGCCTAATCGATGGCACTGACGATGAAGAGATGCAGAACTGCACCGCAGACGACCCCAGGGAACCCGAACATGAAGACCCAGAAAGGAAAAACAATGATCACAACAGTCCCACAAGAAATGAAGGGGTTGGCAGCACAGAGCATAGAACACTGAGGGTATCCATAGGGAAACAAATACATGATGAGTGTGCGCACCTGTTGCACAGAAAATTGGGACACATAGGTTTTCCGACAGTCAAGAAGATGCTAGGGTGTTCAGAAGGACTAAGGGTCAAGGATTGTGAGAACTACCTGGAGTGCTCCGTATGCAAAAGCTCCAAGGCGAAAACCGAGGCACGACCGAAGACATCCTCCAGGAAGTCAAGCTACCCTTTCGAATTGGTCCACCTCAACCTGGTGGGGCCACTCGAGAGATCCTTGGGCCAGAAGAGATTCTTCTTGACGATAGTCGATGACTACAGCCGATACGGTTTCGTATACACCCTCAAAAGCAAGGATGAGACCTTCA
This sequence comes from Bradypodion pumilum, assembly GCA_035047305.1. Taxonomy (NCBI): domain Eukaryota; kingdom Metazoa; phylum Chordata; class Lepidosauria; order Squamata; family Chamaeleonidae; genus Bradypodion; species Bradypodion pumilum. Next base: position 83,192,083 of record JAWDJD010000006.1, read on the forward strand.
GCAAGTTCAAAGAGTTCTACCAAAGGGTGCAAACTCAGAACAACACCAACATAAAGAAACTGATGACGGACAGAGGATCGGAATTCCTGTCCAAAGAGTTCCAAGACTGGATAACCGAGAAGGGGATGCTACACTACAAAACCGCACCATTCTCAGCCTTCCAGAATGGAGTCGCCGAACGAAGGAACGGAGTGCTCCAGACCATGATCAGATGCGCAATTGAAGATGCAGGCCTAAGCTTCTCATACTGGGGGGAAGCTTTACTGTACTCCAACTACACACTGAACAGGCTATGGTCTGGTGTTATCGGGAAAACGCCCTATGAAGCCATGTACAGGCAGAAGCCCAAGTTGAGCCACCTTCACATCTTCGGTGTGTTCGCAGACGTACACATACCAAAACAACTAAGGAAGAAAGGGGACAAGATAACGAAGAAGCTAAGGTTCATGGGGTACGAACCGGGCTCGAAGGCATACCGCTTCCTAGACCACAACCTGAGAATAGTGATTTCCAGGTCGGCCACGTTCCATGAACACGCGAACTGGAGTAAGATACACGCAAACGAGGTACTGACAAATGAGTCAGTACAAGAAGGAACCAAAGCACCCTCATCCAACTCAAGGCCCAACAGACCAGTGGACACGCCACCAGAGAGGGATGAGACCAGGCAGTCACACCAAAATGCCACTAGCGTTGTGGAGACTGAACCTCCAAAAACCCCAGCAGAGGCGCCCCGCAGGTCAACCAGGTCAACCAAAGGCCAAACTCCCAGAGGCATGAAGGAATATGTGCTGGGCATAAACACCTACCCCGAGACACCAGCAAGCTTTGATGACATAGACAAACTGCCTCCCGAAGAACAGGACAAGTGGCGGGCGGCAATGGAGAGGGAGATGGAGAGCCTCAAAACCCTCGGAGTGTACGCTCCTGCTGAGGTTCCTGAGGGACAGAGGACAGTGGGAACAAAATGGGTGTTTAAAGTAAAATCGTTGGAAAATGAAGGGGTAATGTACAAAGCGCGGCTAGTCGCCCAAGGGTTCACCCAGCGATACCCTGACGACTATGAAGACACGTACTCCCCCACAGTGAAGCCAGAAAGCGTAAAGGCCGCTTTAGTAATGGCAACCATCCTCGAGGAACAAGTGTACCAGTTTGATGTACAGACAGCATACCTCCATGCAGACCTTGACAAGGAAATATACGTCAGAGCACCAACTGGTTTTGGGCGCAACAGAGGGGAAACGTGGCTACTCAACAAAAGCCTTTATGGCCTAAAACAGTCCGGCAGGAGGTGGTACGAGTGTCTGGCCGAAGCAATGAGGCAATTGAACTTCTTCCCAGCCGAAGAGGACAAATGTGTATTTCTAAGGAAATCACCAGAGGAAGTTGAAAAGGTCCTAGTGTATGTCGACGACCTATTGTACTTTGGGAAAAGTAAGTCCAAATGCGACGAATTCGCTCATGGACTGCAAAATGAATTCTCCCTGAAAAATTTGGGGAGAGTGAACAAATACCTAGGGGTACAAGTCTCAAGGATACCCAATGGCTTTGGACTCTCCCAGAAGGAGAAAATAGCTGAACTCCTTGACAGGTGCAACATGTCAAACGCTCACCCCTGTGGGACGCCTATGCAAACAGATATCTTGAAAAACGCCTACGAGGAAGGAGAACCATTCGAAGACGTCAGCCTCTACAGATCCATCATTGGATCGCTGTTACACATAGCCAACTGGACCAGGCCTGACATTACGCTGGCAGTGAACCTTTTCTCACGCCATTCCAGTAACCCAAAGACGTTTCATTGGGCGGCCGTCAAGAGACTGCTGAGATACCTGAAGGGCACCATGGAGACAGAATTACTGCTCACCCCTCGAATAGACGAAGAAATCAACCTGTCATGCTATGCCGATGCTGACTGGGGCGGATGCTCAGGAACCAGAAAGAGCACATCCGGCTACATGGTGATGTTGAATGGCAGCCCAATATACTGGTGCACCGAGAAGCAGAAACTGGTTTCTACTTCCACCGCCGAGGCCGAATATGTCTGCCTGTCAAACGCTGCATGTGACCTTAAGAACATAAGAACATAAGAACAGCCTTGCTGGAACAGGCCACAGCCCATCCAGTCCAGCATTCTGTCTCACACAGTGGCTCACCATTTCCTTCAGGGTATTCCCAAGCAGATGCCTTCACCTGCTTAGGATTCCCTGGAAATGATATTGAGAGATATCCTGCCTATCTCTCCAACCCGGAGGTTGTCCTTAAGTATCCATAATTATAGCCATTGATACCCTTGTCCTCCATGAACTTGTCTAATCCTTTCTTAAAGCTGTCGAGACTGACAGCTGTCACCACTTCTTCTGGCAGGGAGTTCCATAGACCAGTAATCCTCTGGGTGAAAAAGTACTTTCTCTTATTTGTTTGAGAACTAGTACCCAAAAGTTTCATGGAGTGTCCCCTAGTTCTAGTGTTATGCGATAGGGAAAACAGTTTTTCCTTATCTACTTTGTCCACACCGTGCATGATTTTATAAACTTCAATCAGGTCACCTCTTAGACGTCGTCGTTCAAGAGTGAAGAGGCCCAACCGTTGCAGCCTCAGATGGTAAGGAAGGTGTTCCAGTCCCCTAATCATTCTGGTTGCCCTCCTCTGCACTTTTTCCAGCTCCATAATATCCTTCTGGAGGTATGGCGACCAGAACTGTACACAGTATTCCAGATGGGGCCTCACCATAGATTTATAAAGAGGCAAAATGACACTTGCTGACTTATTTTCTATACCCTTCCTAATGATCCCTAGCATTGAGTTTGCTTTTTTCACTGCTGAGGCACACTGGGTTGACATCTTCATTGAGTTGTCCACCAGGACACCAAGGTCCCTTTCCTGGTTTGTCGCAGAGAGTTCAGTCCCCATCAGTTTATAAATGTAATTGGGGTTTTTTGCCCCAACATGCATCACTCTGCACTTACTAATGTTGAAACTCATTTGCCACTGTTTTGCCCACTCCCCCAGTGTTGAGAGATCCCTCTGGAGCTCCTCACAATCTCTCACAGTTTTCACTACCCTGTATAATTTAGTGTCGTCAGCAAATTTGGCTACCTTGCTTTTTACTCCTACCTCAAGATCATTTATGAAGAGGTTGAAAAGCAGGGGTCCCAGTACTGAACCTTGGGGGACCCCACTCTTTACTTCCCTCCACTTGGAGAAGTGTCCATTTAGTGCTACCCTCTGTTTCCTGTCCCTTAGCCAGTTGCTGATCCAGGACAAGACCTGTCCCTTTATTCCATGACTGGTAAGTTTATTCAAGAGCCTTTGGTGTGGGACCTTGTCAAAAGCCTTCTGAAAGTCCAGATAAACAATGTCAACTGGATCCCCCTTATCCACATGCTTGTTGACACTCTCAAAAAATTCCAACAGATTAGTGAGGCATGATTTGCCCTTGCAAAAGCCATGTTGGCTCTCCTTTAGAAGCGCCTTCTCTTCTATGTGCCTATTAATTCTATCTTTTAGGATGGTTTCCATCACTTTACCTGGGACACATGTCAAACTGACAGGTTGGTAATTTCCTGGATCACCCCTGGATCCTTTTTTGAAAATTGGTGTTACATTCGCTACCTTCCAGTCATCAGGCACAAAGCCTGATTTGAGGGAAAGATTATATATTTTGGCTAGGAGATCAGCAATTTCATCTTTAAGTTCCCTGAGAACTCGTGGATGGATGCCATCTGGTCCTGGTGATTTGTTAGTGTTTAGTTTAACAAGACATGCAAGGACCTCCTCCCTGGTTATTTCTATCTGGCTTAATTCTTCGGTTTCCCTCCCTACGAAGATAGGCTCTGTTTTGGGCATGTGGCCTCTGTCTTCTTCAGTGAATACTGAAGCAAAGAATTCATTGAGTCTCTCTGCAATCTCTGTTTCCTCTTTAATAACCCCTTGCCTTCTGTTGTGTCCTAATAGTGTAACCTTCTACATGTGATATCAATGTATCTGAACCAATGTAACCTTGTTGATGAGTAACAATGTAACCTTCAGCTGTATCATATAAACCCTGTAATAGGACGCGAGCTAATGACCACCAGCTGGCAGCAGCGAGCGTCCAAGCTCTCTTGGTTCAAACCCATCAAAGACCGCAGCGCGGGAAGCTTCCCGCCGCTACCTACACCTGGACAAGAAGGGCGTGACCAGCCATGACGTCACGCGGACCAGTAGCCAACGGGCTACCGTGGAGCCACATTCAAATATGTTCCTACCATTTATATAGAGCTGTTCGTCCGCCATTACCTCATGTTCCCTCTGTCCACCATGCAATAAACCTGAGTTAACCCAGCCTTTGGCTGTGCCTTGTGTCTTGACTCTCATACACTAAATTGGCGACGAAGGTGGGATAATGGATCCCCACGGAGCCAGGACACAGAGCGGGTTCAACATCACCAAACCGCAAGACTGGGAGCTTTTTGAGATGGACTTCCAGGCGGCACTGGTGGAGCTCAAAGTCAAAGAAGATGACGAGGAAAGGAAGAGGGCCATCCTCACCCGCATGCTTGGGATGGAAACCAAGCGGACGCTGGTGGGCATCCTTGCACCGAAGAAGATGAGCGATTTCAAAGCCGGTGACATCATGAAAATGCTGCGTGAGCGTTTCCGGCCCTCGAGGGCAATGTTTCCCGCTCGGAGTGCGTTTTGGAGGCGAGTTCAAGCGCCGGACGAGTCGGTAGAAGCCTTCGTAACGGCTATGAGGGTAGCCGCCGCCCCCTGCAAATGGGACCACATCCTAGAGATGGCCCTCAGGGACGGAGTGCTGTGTGGCCTGAAGGACAAGGAAGTACAGCGCAGCTTGATGAACAAGGAGCCACCACCCACACTGGAAGAGGTTGTAGAGGCCGCGGAAGCCGCGGAATCCACGAATGCTGGAGTAGACGAGATGCACAAGTGGCGTGAGTGGCGTCCGAGGGCCGGCAAAGCGGAAAACTCGTCGCACGGGAAGTCCGGTCAGTCGGTGCATGCAACCCGACCGACCGCGAAATCGTCTTCAGAAAGCAGCGATGGCGAGGAGGTCCAGAAGGTCCGGAGAGGCGGGCGCCGCTGCGATGGTTGCGGAGCGGCCCATGAGCGCGTGAAGTGCCCATTCAGGAAAGCCGAGTGTTTCAACTGTGGACGTCGGGGGCACATCGCCAAGGCGTGCAGGAAATGGAAAGAGGGCCGGAGACAGTCGCAAGACCGTTCAGCCAGACCGGACCGTCCAGCGAGGTCCAAAGATGGCGCCCGGGCCACGAGGAAGCAGGACGGCGTGGGCCGCATCTCGGACGACAGCGAGGGCGACGCTCCTGTGTTCAACGTGTCTGCGGGACAGCCCCATTACTTTGTTGAGGTACTAGTACAAGGGACCCCTATTAGGATGGAAGTTGACTCGGGGTCCTCCTATTCTATAATCCCCCAGAGAGAGTTCTTGAAAATCGACCCCCACGTGCGGCCCAAACTTAAAGCATTGAGGGCCACACTACGGGACGTTCAGGGGAACAGCATTCCAGTGTTGGGGGTCGGAACGTTCCGGGTTCGCTTTAAGAGACATTCTGCGGAACTTCCCCTAGTGGTGCTAAAAGGGGGGAGTTGTAGCCTCCTCGGAACACAGTGGTTTCAGCCCTTAGGCCTGTTCATAGGGGGGGTGCATGCAGTAGGCGAGGACCCAATACAAGCAGTGTGTGACGCACACCCCGCCGTTTTTAAAAGTGGACTGGGAAAGTTCAAGGGACCCCCTGTAGCCTTCGACTTAGACCCGGAGGTCCGCCCGATAAGACTTAAACCGCGCAGGGTACCGTTCGCGCTTAAGGACAAAATAGAGGCGGAACTGGACAAACTGGTGGGTCAAGGAATTCTCATTCCTGTGGATTCCACGGAGTGCGAGACTCCCATTGTAACAGCACTGAAGGCTAACGGGGAGGTGCGCATTTGCGCTGATTATAAGTGTACCATTAATAAGGCAATCCGCCCTAATGCATACCCGGTGCCAGTGGTCAGCCACCTTCTGGCCAGGCTGAATGGGGGAAAGTGTTTCGCTAAACTCGATTTAGCACAGGCCTACCAGCAACTCCCGGTAACCCCCGCCACAGCGGCGGCACAAACAATAGTCACACATAAGGGGGCGTTCCAGGTGTCGAGGTTACAGTTCGGCGTGAACTCGGCACCTGGCATTTTTCAATCGCTAGTGGAACGCCTCCTGAAGGGGTTGGAGGGGGTGTTGCCATATTTTGATGACGTGTTGATAACGGGGGGAGTAAGGCCGAGCTGGCCCACAGATTGGATAAGGTCCTGGCCGTGTTCGAGAAAGCGGGGCTGCGACTGAGAAAAGACAAATGTGTATTTTTCGAAACAGAGGTTGAGTTTTTAGGGTTCCGTGTCACGCCCGAGGGAATTAGGCCGTCCAAATCTAAGGTAGCCGCCATCAAGAAAGCCCCTCGCCCCACTTCCAAAACCGAGCTTCAGTCATTTCTGGGGCTTCTCAATTTCTACCATACCTTCCTTCCACGGAAGGCGTCTGTTGCCGAGCCGCTCCATCGGCTACTTAAAAAAGAGGAAAAATGGCTGTGGGGTGACGAGCAAGAACGAGCGTTCACAGAGTTAAAGCAACTCCTCACATCCGAGGCAATCCTGACTCATTTCGACCCCAAACGGCCCATAGTTTTGGTCTGCGATGCATCCCCGGTGGGGGTGGGGGCGGTGCTTTGCCACGTGTTAGACGACGGAAGGGAGGCCCCGATAGCGTTTTATTCAAGGTCCCTGTCCCAAGCAGAGCGGAATTACGCACAGACCGATAGGGAGGCACTAGCGATAGTAGCGGGAACCAAGAAATTTCATGATTTTCTCTATGGTCGGCCGTTCAAGATCGTTACGGATCACAAGCCCCTGTTAGGAATCTTCACTGCAAATAAGCCCACGCCACAGATCCTGTCCCCGAGGATGCTGCGGTGGGCTATTTTTCTTAACGCATATCAACATGAGTTAGAATACCGGCCAGGGAAGGAAATCAGCCATGCAGACGCGCTCTCACGGTCGCCGTTACCCTTGTCGGACGACCAGAAGGCAGGGGTAAGAAGAGACCGCCAGGTATTGCTAATAGAGGTCTTGGAGTCACCCCCGATAGTACCGGCCGACATTGCCAGGGCGACCGGAAAGGACAGAACACTAGGGAAAGTATGCTCGTGGGTACAGAAGGGGTGGCCGGCGTCATCCCCAGGCGCGGAATTCGACCCATTTTTCCGAAAGCGAGTAGAATTGTCTTTAGAGAGGGGGTGCCTTTTGTGGGGCCAACGGGTGGTGGTTCCTACGTCCCTGCGGCCGAAGGTGCTAAAGCTGTTGCACGTCAGCCACCCGGGAATCGTCCGTTCCAAGGTGTTGGCCCGGAGTTACTTCTGGTGGCCCCAGTTGGACGCCGACATAGAGCAGATGGTTGGCACTTGTGAGGCATGTCAATGCTCTCGACCGGAGGTGGCCCGCCTACCGCATAGGGAATGGGACGCAGCAAGGGGACCGTGGTCCAGGGTGCACGTAGATTTTGCTGGCCCATTCCGGGGAACCATGTTTCTCCTGGTGGTGGATGCATACTCAAAGTGGCTGGAGGTCATTCCGGTAAAGAGCACATCCTCCGCCACTACCATTCACCAGCTAAGGAGGGTCTTTTCCACGTTCGGCTTACCCGACACTTTGGTCAGCGATAACGCCAGTTGTTTCACATCCGCTGAGTTCGCAGCATTCATGGAGGCAAATGCAATTCGGCATGTCACATCCGCGCCGTTTCACCCGGCCACGAATGGCCAAGTGGAACGGTTGGTGCGCACCACAAAAGATGCGCTGCGGCGCATGGGCTCGGGAGATCTAAATCACCAAGTTTGTCAATTTCTATTAGCGTATAGAGTGACCCCCTTAGCGTCTGGATACTCGCCGGCTGAGCTGCTGATGCGGAGGAAACTGACCACGCTTTTGTCCAGGCTAGACCCGTCGAGGGTCGAGGACAAAGGGAAGAACATAGGGTTAGCGGTCTCGAAAGGTTTCGGCGTAGGCGATCCTGTACACTGCAGGAACTATGCCAATGCAGGCCCAGCCTGGGTGCCAGGAACGATAATAGAACAGACGGGGCCAGTGTCCTATCGGGTGGAAACTAGCACCGGCCTCCTCTGGAGGAGGCACGCTGACCAATTGAGGCACCGAGTGAGCGAGGGGCCGACCAGTGGGGCACAGCGACAGGATTCAGCGATAGGGTTCTCCCCCACCCGTTTAGCCCAAGGGGGAGACAGGGGGGAAAGCAGCGAGCCCGACTCATATCCTTTTGATACCCCAGTTCTATCCGAGCCCGGGGGGAGGGAAAAGGAGTGTGCGGCCGCCGCTGCCGCTTCCCCCGAATCCGATTTTGATTTTGATTTTGCTAGCCGGGGGGGGTTTTCGGAGTGTTCCCCCACCCATCCAAGCGAGAAGAGGGGTTTTTCGTTAGCCCCCAGTGCCCCCGGTTCTTCCCAAACAAAGCACACACCTCCCAACAAAGCCGCAGAGCCGCGGCAAACCACTAACAAGTCATCCTCTCCGATTGCAGGGCAGGAAGCCAGGGAGCAAGGAGGAGGGAGCGAAGCCGGGGCAGGGCAGCCCGCGCCGAGGCCCCAGCGTGTTCGAAATAAGCCATCTTGGCTGAGAGACTTCGTCTCATCCTAGGGGGGAGGAGTGTTGTGTCCTAATAGTGTAACCTTCTACATGTGATATCAATGTATCTGAACCAATGTAACCTTGTTGATGAGTAACAATGTAACCTTCAGCTGTATCATATAAACCCTGTAATAGGACGCGAGCTAATGACCACCAGCTGGCAGCAGCGAGCGTCCAAGCTCTCTTGGTTCAAACCCATCAAAGACCGCAGCGCGGGAAGCTTCCCGCCGCTACCTACACCTGGACAAGAAGGGCGTGACCAGCCATGACGTCACGCGGACCAGTAGCCAACGGGCTACCGTGGAGCCACATTCAAATATGTTCCTACCATTTATATAGAGCTGTTCGTCCGCCATTACCTCATGTTCCCTCTGTCCACCATGCAATAAACCTGAGTTAACCCAGCCTTTGGCTGTGCCTTGTGTCTTGACTCTCATACACTAAACCTTCCATTGTCATCTAATGGTCCAATGGCCTTCCTAGTTGGGTTCTTACTTCTAATGTACTTAAAGAAGTCTTTGTTATTTCTCTGAGTATTTTTAGCTATACGCTCCTCAAAGTCTTGCTTTGCTTTCCTGATTGTTGCCTTGCATTTGTTCTGCCAGAATTTATGTTTCTGCCTGCTGTCCTCATTTGGACAAGCCTTCCATCTTCTAAATGAGCTTTTCTTGCTCCTGATCACTTCCCGAACAGCTCCTGTAAGCCACATTGGAGTCCTCTTGGACCTGGCAGTGTCCTTTTTTCTTTTGGGTATGCATTCCAATTGGGCCTCTGTTATTGTTTTTGTAAACAGCCTCCATGCCTCTTGGAGTGTTTGGACTCTCTCCATTTTCCCTTTCAGCTTCTTTTTTACTAGTTTCCTCAACTTTGGGAAATTTCCTTTTTGAAAATTTAAGGTCTCTGTGTTAGATTTTATCAGTGACTTGCGGTCTATGATCAAGTTAAACATAATTGAGTTGTGGTCACTGTTCCCTATTGGATCAGTCACATTAACATCTTGCACCAGATCCTGAGTATTACTCAGGATCAAGTCAAGGATTCTTGTACCTCTAGTTGGGTCTTCAACCATCTGTCCCAGGGAACAATCATTTAGCATATCTAGGAACTTTATCTCTTTATCATGTGCTGAACAACAGTTCACCCAGTCTATGTGAGGGTAATTGAAGTCCCCCATTATAACCAGGCTTCCCTTCTTGGATGCCTCCTTTACAACATTCTCCAACTGCCAGTCTCCCTCAAGAGTTTGGTTCGGAGGCCGATAGTATATGCCTACTGTTAGACCATCCTTGTGGCCTGGTACTCTTACCCACAGAGCTTCTAATGGTGACTCCAAATCACCTAGATATTCCAATTCATACGATTTTATCACTTCTTTGACATACAAGGCTACACCACCTCCCATTTGCCCCTTCCTATCCTTCCTGTACAGTTTGTAGCCTGGGATAACTGTATCCCATTGGTTATCATCCGTCCACCAGGTTTCAGTGATACCAATAATATCAATATTCTTATCTATTGCTAAGTATTCCAGCTCCCCTATTTTGCTCCGGAGGCTTCTGGCATTTGTATACAAGCATTTATATATGCTTATCTGACACAGTCTTTTGTGTCCAGTTGCATTGTTAGACCTTATCTGAATAAACGAACTGATCTCCCTTATCTGGGGAAAACCCAAGCTCCCCATCACCATCTACGAAGATAGCCAGGCGGCCATAGAGATAGCAAAAGGTGACACTATAAACCGGAAATCTAGACATATAGATATCAAGTGCAAAAACGTGAGACAGATGATAAGAGAGGGCTTTATAGAGCTAACACATTGTGAGACAAAGGAACAAGTGGCAGACATACTGACCAAACCACTCCCCTCAGCTCAGCATGAGTACCTGTTTGGCAGTTTGTGTCTTAGAAAATGAAACGCTCAAGTATGCACTCAATGTAGTCAGCCCATATGATATTAGAAGGGGTTTTGTCAGATGTAATATCAAAGTGACCTGAACTACATGTACCACAATGCCTTGCCACTGTAACCCTATTCCCTTGAACCTTATGCCTCTGACCTCATCCGACCCTATTAAAGGACCACCTCAACCTCATTCCCTGCCCTTCCATCTTTGACCCTTGATACAGCCACTGACCGCCATGCGGGCAGTGAAAATAAAAGACTTTAATTATAATATACTGTCTCTGGAGTTATTGGGCCGAACCATCTGAAACACTCTTACAGTGTTCTTTCAAAAGAAAACCTTGTTTCAGTGAAATACAGCTAACAAAATGCAAAAATATGTATTCTTGAACTTAACAATGAATGTTAAGTTAAAACAAAAATGACAAAAAAATCTTCCATCACCACCCAAAAAAATCAAAGCACAATCATTTCTTTCACTCATACTAATTCTAAATAGTTTAAATAAAGCAATGAATCATTCATGCTGTTTTTCTGGAAAACCAAAGTTAGTTCCTAAACCTCTAGATGTATTAATGTTAAGGTTTCTTCCTTCAGCAGCAAGTGCTAATTTGAAATAATTACAAATAAGCCTGCAGTCTTGAAATTTCAAAGCAAAAAGTTGGTAATGAGTTAGCTACAAACAATCTTACTTAAGAAAAGTTGCTAGCTTTTTCAGGCACTTCCCAACACAGAATTACATGACTGAATAATAGCTTTAAAGAAAGAGAGTAGTATGAAGGCTTTTGCCACTTAAAGGAGAGTCTGCTTTAAGATGAACTACTAGGGGGACTTGAAAGACACCTCTCAGCAGGTGGTGTTCTAGTTTAAGATACACTTAAAGCATTTGTTTCTCTCCAAAGGTATAAACAGACTTTGGTGGACAATTACAATTCAGAATATTGCTCTACTGCATTTATTCTCAAATAGTATGTTGTAAGGAAATAATTAATTAATTTAAAGGTTCTGGCATGAGCCCAAGGATCTGAAGAGGGAGCTACTAGTGCTAATATGCCAACTGGGCTTATTATGGTTCCGGTTTCTCAGCCTCTCCATCTCCTGAGATTGTTCTGGTGCATTGTTGCACTATATTCAATATGTCAGATATTCTCAACCTGTGGCCCATGGACCAGATGTGGCCCACGGCACCATTTCATGTGGCCCACCACCACTGCCTCCACCACACCGGGAAGTGCCATGTTGTGGAGGAAGGTCAAAATGGCCGTCCAGTCCCTGAAGCTGTCTGAGGGAGCATGACCCAGCCCCCGGCTTTAAAAGATTGAGAATTCCTGCAGTAGGTCATTATTTCCCAAAGGAAAATTGACACACAATTCATCCCCTTGGGCAGGAAGCCGCCTGTCATGCCTCTGTAGGAATGAGTACTTTCCTCCTTCCAAAGCAGTAGGAGGCTCAAGACAAAGATTCATTATGTAGAATCATGGAGTGGGACAAGATAGGTTCCGCTGAGGTAGAGGTGATTCTGGCTCTCTGAAAAATGAATCTTCTGGAGAGTAGCTCCAAAGTGCATGTTCTGGTGTGTTTACTAAATGTAAGCATTTATATCCAATTTCTCTGCCAAAAAAAGCACATATACAAATACACCAAAAAAGACACCAAGAGAGACTTACACATACCAGTAAGAGAACAGACTCTGCCTTTAGGCTAGTTAGACACTGTGGGAGATAGGATGCTGGATGAGACAGGCCTCTTGTATTCTTATAACAAGGTGTCCTTGCTGCACTAAACCAATAGGTACACTTCTCGTTGCTAACAGTGATTTAGTTATAACTAATGAACTATTTACCATTTAACCATTTAACTGCTCACCTACAATGATGTTATAACTATCATCATATGAAGGAGGGGAGGAATATTTGGACAATAATGTACCTTTGGAGATATAACAGAATTTAAAGGTAAAGGTCACCCTTGCTCAAAAGCCAGTTGTAGCCAACTCTAAGGTTCGATGCTCATCTCCATTTATAGCCAAAGAGCCAGTGTTGGCTGCATATGCAGATGTTTCTGTGGTCATGTGACAGGCATGACTAGACACTGGAGTGCACAGAATGCTGTTTACGTTCCTGCCAAAGTGGTACTTATATATCAGACAGCTGAGCGGGCTGGTCATGCGGTTCCCTCCCATTGTAAACACTGCCATAAAACATGTTCATAGTTGTCGTAAATATGGGTGAATTACAGCAGTGGTTACAGATAGTTAGAGTAGACCACCAGAGGGAGTTAGTGAGTTAGATAGAGCGAGACAGGAGACAGACAGAGGAGACAGGAGAAGAGGGCAGAGGCTACCTGCTGAAGCTGCGTGCAGGTGAGTCGGGTTTCCCGTGGTGTGTGTGTGGGGGGAGGGTTTCCTGTGGTGTGTGTGTGGGTGGTGGTAGTGTGAGGGGCAGGGTTTCCCATGCCCTGGCCTGCCCTCCCTCCCCTATTGAAAGTGAAACACTTCCTCGGGAAGTAAAGACAGCGACCGGAGCTCCATTTGCTGTCTTTGCTTACTGGGGAATTGGTTTGCTTTCAGCAAGGGGTGGGGGACTTTGCCCCCTACCCTCCATTGAAAGCAAGTGGGTGGCTGCGCTGGGGAAAGAGGCAGCCACCAAAAGGTAAGGGGGTGGACAGGGACTGTGGGGTCAAGGCAGGGTGTGTGGTTCCCAGGCCGGTTCCCTTACCTTATGGTGGCTGGCCCATTCCCCCAGGCATAGCCTTCTGTGTTGGTATGCGGACTGGCCTGGCCTTTGTCCCTCAGGGCGTGGAGGCTTCGATGCCAGCAGGGATGGAGGGCAGTCCGGTACTCGTTTCAGCAGAGAAGGCTGCGCCAGGGGGAACGGGACAGCCGGCAAAATGTAAGGGGGCAAGGAGGGGGGAAATGGTGGTGGTGGGTGACCGGCGGGGTTCCCAGGGCTGTTCCTCCCCCCCAGTCCCTCTCTCCCGCCCCACCAACTTTTTTTAGGCAGCAGATTGGGTTGGGCCTTTCCCTGGCATGTTTTTTTTAAACCGCCACACCGGCTGCTCAGCCTCCTCCACGCTCGCGCCCTTCAGCTTCATTGGCTGAGGGGTGGTGTGGCGTGGAAGAGGCTGGGAAACGTAGGGTTTTTTGCCCCACTGGCGACTGCCGGACCCTTGCGGTGATGGTTGGGCTGGACAAAGGTAAGTGCGGGTGGCTCGGTAGGGGATAGTAGGGACAGGTGCGGGAGCCTTTGCCGGATTCCAATGGTTAGCATCCCTCCTTATAGGTAAAGATTACAGCTGCAAGCCATGGTTTATTCTGTTTATTCCATCGATCACAAGTTACATGCTTTCCATACATTTGCAAAGTCACCTTCAGAAGGCAGAACTGAAATCTCCCTATGACATGAAATGAAGATGAGAGCCATGGTAAGCATGCTATTTGCTAACTTGAATGATCAGTGTAGCATCTAAATACAAAGGTACAAACCCTTCTGCCATTGAGTGTGGACCCCTGCATGCAAATGAGGGACTGAGGCACATGAAACTTCATTTAGCTTATCTAGGTGTCCTTTTACAGATATCCACATTGAATGGACAGGTCCTGAAGGGTGGATCCAGCAGAGTGTCAGTGGAGCTATTTCGCTGTTCTAGAGGAAACTACAGTACCTAAGAAATAAGGCTAGAGCTATCACTACAAAACACTTTCCCCTTCAGTAATGTATATATTATGTACCTTGTGCCATAATGGCATGCCTTTTTCTGTTTGTAGCTTGACCTTCATTTTTAAGATGCCCATCTCCATCAGATTCACCTTTGGGATAGGGGAAAGAAGAAGTAAGTGGTTAAGACTGAGCAGCAACATAGTCTTGGACATGAAGACAGCTAACTACCCCAATACAAGCCCAGAAGATATGGAATGGGGTGGCAGGTTAGCTGATCGAGGGCTTGTTGGGCTGTCCAAAAGTTGCATCCTTTCTTTCTCATTTCTCTATTTCTATTTCAAAATGCTCTATTTCTTTGTGCATCTTTGATTCAATTTGTTATAATATAGCTCTTGGACAGCCTTTCACTAGGCACTTCAGTTTTGAAAGAAAGCTTTCCAATTGACACGGTCAACATTTTTCAATGGATCTTTCACTGTGTCCTTGAATTGTTTGTCCATCCACCATACAATAAAGCATCTTCAATAAGATTTCCACAGAAAAGAGAGTCATCCAACATCATCATAATATGACCAACCCACTGAAGTTGTTGCTGTTTCAAGATTTTAAAAATGTTTATCTTCTGTGTTTGCCCAAGACTTCCATGTCAGGGACTTTCTTTCACCATTTGATCCTGAAAATTTTTCAAAGACAGGTAAGATGAAAATAACTGAGTTTTCTTTAATGGTGTTGATAGATAGTAAATATCTCTATTTGACAGAGAAAATAATACTTTCTACATCTTCAGCTGATTTCTCAAACACCTGCCCCAATTATGAGAAGTAGAGCTGAGTGTCATCAGCATAGCAATGTCTCCCAACTCTAAAACTTCTAATGACTCTCAATGGCTTCATACAGATATTAAAAACATGGGAAATAGAATGGAACCCTGTGATACCACACAGCTTAATTTCTGAGCAGAAGTCCCACAAGCCTTCTTTTGGAACTAGTTCCTTAGATAGGAATGAAACTGCTATTGTGCAGTGTCTCCCATTCCACAAGAGAATACCGTGGTCAATCATAATGAAAGCCTCCAAGAAGTCCAGAAGAATCAACAGGACCACAATCTCCCTGTCCTTACCAAGGAACAGTTGTCAAGGCAACCAGGGAAATCTTGATGTTGAACACTGGCCTGAAATAAGACTGAAATGGATCCAGATAAATCATTTCTTCCAAGAACATCTGAACTGCCCATCCACCACACACTCAAGCACCTTGCCCCAAATTGGAATATCTGCAATGGGGCAATAGTTGTCACATATCTATGATCCAGAGAGATCTTCGTCAGGAGAGTGTACACCACTTGTTCTTTCAAGGAAGAAAGAACCATTCCCTGCCATTACAAGACATTTACCACCTCCTGGACCCAACCAACCAATCCATCCCTGCTAGATCTTATCAATCACAATGGAAAAATGTCAAGTAAATATGTGGTTAGATGGACCCATTCAAATATCTTGTCTATATCATCAGGCTACAACAACTGAAAGTGATCCCCAGAAATCTGACTAGAACATGCACTGGACACATCCCTAGACACTGTAACATTTGTGGCATCAAGTTCCAAGTGAATAAGAGTGATTCGTCTCCTCAAAATGCTCAGCCCACTTCTGTAAGATCTGTAAATTTTTTGTGATGAGTTCTCAGCCATCATTGCTGAGGAGGAATGAGATTCTTCCCACAGTTTGAACCCTATAGAAGATTTAGACTGCTTTGAAGAATTTCTTAGTTTTTCTTTGATCAGCAAAGTCCTGAATCTCCCCTGAGTTATTACAGCTCTCTCAGTCTGGACTGCAACTTGTGATGAATTTTGCTGAAAGCAGCTTTATTGGCAGTTGATTTGTTGAGCTGATATGCTTTATGTAGTTGATGTTTTTGTTCAAAAATGATTTCCTCAGCATTCCAATCAACCCAATCATGATGGACATGTTTTCTTATGTCCAAGAATGTTCATGACAATGGTAGGTATAGTATCACAGAACGTTTTCCATACTGTGCTCTTCTACTGCTTTTGCAATGTACCTGGAAACAACAAATGACTGCTCAGAAGGATGCAGCAGCCAGGCTTTTAGATAGCAGAGACAATCTATTGGAACCTGTAACGTCCTCCTTGTTAATAGTGTTCAACCAAATGCTTCTTTTTCCCAAGAAGTTGAGAACATAACTGTCTTTACTCTTTTTATAAAAGTTTTGAGGGCACAAGTAATACATTTTTTGTATTTTATGAAAGCTGTCTCAATGAATTACTTTTAATAATTGCTTTCTCTCTTTTTCTTGTTCTACTGAGTTTCTTTAAAAAATGATCCATTCAAATTGTTACTTTACTTTTATTTTTGCTTGCTGCCTTGAACTCTGCTTCTTCCATGTCCAGGCCAGACATGAAACTGCCAAAATGAAGCTACTTTTTGGTGAATTCATTATTGTTGTTTATGTAACAGTATTACTTTAAGAATGTATGAAGGTAACCTGACAATGATTACAATGTAACCCAGCTGTTAAAGGAACGCAAGCTAGCTACCCATAGAGGGCAGCTGCGAGCGTTCAGCTCACATGGTTCAAATTCCCCCAATCACCGGCAGCCGCGGGAACCTTCCCTCACAAGGAACACCTGGAGAAGATGGGCGTGACTCAGAATGACGTCACGCAGGTAGCAGCCAATGAGCTACCATGCAACTCATTTCAAATGTATTACTGCAGTATAAAATGAGCTGTACCTCCGCCATTACCACATGTTCATCCTGACCATCATGAAATAAAGCTGTGTTTTAGCCCTCACTGCGGCTCCTTTGTCTTCCGTGCAAGACACTAAATTGGCGACGAAGGTGGGATCCATGGCGCATCCCAAGATCAAGCCTCACCAGTTCGACATCAGTGATCCTGAGCAATGGGAGCTGTACGAGTGCCAGTTTCGGCACGCCATGGATGCTGCAGGCATCGATGACAAAGGGAAGGTGCGCTCGCACTTCCTAGCCCGGGTGGGGCTGGCCACGCTGCGCATCCTGATGAACCTGGTGGCTCCCCGGAAGTCGACGTGTTGCCCATCGAATGCATCCTTGAGATATTGAGGGAGCACTTCCAGCCACCCGTTTCCATTTTCCCGGCCCGGGTCGCGTTCCACAGGCGGGATCAGCACCCGGGAGAATCCATATCTGCCTACGCGGCGGCCCTCAGGCTGGCGGCCGTCCACTGCCAATGGGAGGACCTGGACATAGCCCTCCGAGACCGCATGCTGTGTGGCCTGAGGGACAAGGAGGTCCAGAGGAAGTTGATGACCCGCGACCATCGCCTCACGTTCAATGAGGTACTGCGAGAGGTCCAAGCAGCCGAGGCGGCGAGGAGCGGGGTCAGAGTTTTTAAGTCCCGAGGGGTCGCACCCGAGAGGGCCAAGTCACCCATGCAAGTGGCCCAGCGGACCTCGGTGCAGGCAGCCTCATGGGGCCCCCGACAGCCCACAGGTACCCCAGCAACCTCCGAGGAGTCATCCACGATGGCGGACTCCTGCTCCAGCGAGGACGACGATGTGCAGAGAGTAAAGAAGCACGCAGAGAAGCGCCGAACCAGCCAGCGAGGAAGCCACCGTTGCGATGGCTGCGGGGCAACTCACGACCAGACGAGGTGCCCATTCCAGAAGGCCGAGTGCCACAACTGCGGCCGGAAGGGCCACATCGCCAGGGTCTGCAGGCACGGGTGAACCGAGGACAAGGGCGCATCGAGACACCCTCAAGCACACCAACGCAAGGCAGCTGGCATCGGAAAGGTATCAGCCAATGACGACGTGGCAGACATGAACCGCATGGGCCTGGATCACCGGCGCTTCTATGTAGAGGTACTGTTACAAGGGGTTCCGATGAGGATGGAAATAGACTCGGGGTCGTCCTACTCCATCCTGTCCCAGAAGGAGTTCATGCGCATTCCCCCAAATGCGCGGCCCAAGTTGTGGGCCATGAAGTTGTACTTACGGGACGTGCAGGGTTATGGGATCCCAGCGTTGGGGGTGGGGAACTTCACGGTGAAGTTCAAAAGTTTCACAGAAAAACTGCCCTTAGTGGTTCTCTAGGGGGGAAGATGTTGCCTTTTGGGAACCCAGTGGGTTGCTCCCCTGGGTATTGAACTGTCCGGCATTAACGCCATAGAGACTGACCCAATTCAGGATGTGTGCAATGCACACCCAGACGTTTTCAAGAAGGGGCTCGGGACTTACAAGGGGCCCCCGGTTTCTTTTGAGTTGGACCCAGAAATCCTACCCATATGTCTCAAGCCAAGAAGAGTTCCCTTCGCCCTCAAGGACAAGATTGAGGTGGAACTAGACAAATTGGTGGGGCAGGGGATTTTAGTTCCAGTTGATTCTGCGGAGTGGGAAACTCCGATTGTCACAGCCTTAAAATCCAACGGGGAGGTTAGGATTTGCGCTGACTACAAATGTACAATTAACAAGGCCATTCGGCCAAATGCATATCCCGTGCCAGTAGTTAGCCACTTACTGGCCACGTTGCATGGGGGGAGGTGTTTTGCCAAGCTATACCTGGCACAGGCGTACCAGCAGCTCACAATAACCCCAGCTGCTGCTGCTGCGCAAACCATCGTTACACATAAGGGGGCATTCAAGGTAACGCGCCTACAGTTCGGCGTAAATTCGGCCCCTTGTGGAACGCCTTTTAAAGGGGCTTCCAGGCGTGCTCCCATATTTTGACGACGTTTTGATAACAGCGGGGAGCGAATTGGAACTAGCGAGAAGACTAGACAAGGTTCTCTCTGTATTCGAGAGAGCGGGGCTGAGGTTGAGAAGGGACAAATGTGTATTCTTCGCAAGGGAGGTTGAGTTTCTCGGGTTCAAGATAACCCCGGAGGGCATCAAGCCATCCGAGTCCAAGGTTGCGGCTGTGCAAAACGCCCCTCGCCCCACCGCGAAACCGGAGCTGCAGTCATTTCTAGGGCTCCTGAATTTTTACCATTCCTTCTTGTCAAGGAAGGCATCCGTCGCAGAGCCTCTGCACGGGCTACTTAAGAAAGATGCGGTTTGGCAGTGGGGAGATAGGCAGGAGAAAGAATTCAGAGAGCTCAAGGCCCTCTTATCCTCGGATGCTGTTCTGACTCATTTTGACCCAAGGAAACCAGTAGTTTTGGTCTGTGGTGCATCACCAGTGGGGGTGGGGGCAGTGCTGTGCCACGTGTTAGAGAGCGGGTGGGAAGCCCCGGTTGCCTTCTATTCCAGGTCACTTTCAAAGGCGGAGCGCAACTACGCGCAGACAGATAGGGAGGCCCTGGCCATAATCGCGGGAACAAAGAAGTTCCACGATTTCCTATATGGCCGCGAGTTCACGATTGTGACTGATCATAAGCCCCTTTTGGGAATTTTTACTACAGGCAAGCCCACCCCACAAATTCTGTCCCCCAGAATGCTACGTTGGGTGATTTTCCTTAACGCCTACCAGTACAAGCTGGTCCATCGCCCAGGGAAGGAGATCTCCCATGCAGACGCGCTGTCCCGATCTCCCCTCCCTAGTTTAGGAGACCCCGAATGCTAGGTAGAGCAGGACCACCAAGTCCTGCTGATTGAGTCTCTCGACTCGCCCCCCATAGTTCCCGCAGACCTCGCCAAAGCCACGGCGGCCGACAAAATCCTGTCCCAAGTCAGTTCCTGAGTAAGGAAAGGGTGGCCCACAACTCCCCCCGAGGAGGAATTCAAATCATTTTTCAGGCGCAGAGTAGAGCTTTCCCTGGAAAGGGGCTGCCTTCTCTGGGGCCAGCGTGTAGTCATCCCAGAGAAGTTACAAGCTAAGGTGCTGAGGCTTCTGCATACCAGCCACCCGGGAATAGTGCGTTCCAAAGCACTGGCCAGAAACTACTTCTGGTGGCCCCAGATAGATGCGGATATAGAACACTTGGTGGGCACATGCGAGAACTGCCAGAGCTCTCGGCCCGAGGAGTCCCGGCTGCCCCATAGGGAATGGGACATGGCCCGCGGGCCGTGGTCTCGAGTACACGTCGACTTCGCTGGCCCCTTCCGTGGGTCCATGTTTCTGCTGATAGTCGACTCATACTCCAAGTGGTTGGAGGTCATTCCCATGTCCAACACCTCTTCTGCCGCAACCGTTAAACAGTTGCGCAAGGTGTTCAGTTGCTTCAGCCTGCTGGACGTCCTTGTTAGTGATAACGGCAGTACCTTCACGTCTGCGGAATTCAAGGCGTTCATTGAGAGGAACGCCATCTGGCATATCACCTCTGCCCCGTTTCACCCCGCCACAAACGGTCAGGTAGAGCGCCAAGTGCGCACTATGAAAGATGCACTGCGGCGCATGGGTCCCGGTGAGTTGAACCTCCAACTGTGTCAGTTCCTCATCTGTTATAGGGCAACTCTCCTAGCTTCAGGATTGTCGCCGGCTGAGCTCCTCATGCGGAGGAAGCCGGTAACACTTTTTGATCGGTTGGATCCGACCAGGGTGGAGGATGAGGGGAGAAATATAGAGTTAGGGAGCTCCAAAAGTTTTGCGGTAGGGGACCCGGTTCACTGCAGAAACTACGCAACCTCGGGTCCCACGTGGGTTCCAGGAACGGTAATTGAGAAAATGGGGCCAGTGTCCTACAGGGTCGAGACTAGCACAGGTCTACTCTGGAGAAGGCATGCTGACCAACTCAGAAGGCAAGTTACTGGTGAAAGGGAGTCAGCGTTAGGGTCCTCCCCCACCTGCGTAACCCAAGGGGGAGACTCGGGGACGTCCTCGGGTACAAATGCATACCCTGGATTCTCAGACGAGGGGGAGCATACTTTGAAAGAGTGGAATGAGTTTGACTTTATGTTACCGTACCACGGGGGTGTCGCGGAGTGGTCCCCCACCCGTCTGAGCGAGAAGAGGGTTTTTAGTTCAGCCCCTGGTACCTCCAGTCCTCCCAGTCCTTTTGTTTTAGAGTATACCCCATCACCAAGACCCCCGAACCAGACAGCAGGGGTAAGTTCATTCTCTAAATCCCCAAGAACTCCGAGTCAGGCAGCAGGGGGGAGCACAAGTACGCCGGTTGCAGGCGCAAGAGACCGGGGCGAGACAACAAGGGTCTCCTCGTCGGTTCCGAGGTTCGTGCTGGGGGGGTCCCCAGGCGCCACGAGCAACAGGCAGGGGTTCACATCTCAGCTGCATGTCCCGTTCCCTTCTCCCAATGCAAGGTTGTCACAGAGTCTCCGTCAGGCAACTAATGATTCCCCCCTTTCCATTGCAGGACGAGAGTCTGCGGAACTCGGAGCCCCTAGTTCCCCTGAGCTCAGCCAAGCAGTCGTACGCCCCAAGCGCACATGCGGGAAGCCACAATGGTTGAGGGACTTCGTCCCATCCTAGGGGGGAGGAGTGTTGTGTATGTAACAGTATTACTTTAAGAATGTATGAAGGTAACCTGACAATGATTACAATGTAACCCAGCTGTTAAAGGAACGTGAGCTAGTTACCCATAGAGGGCAGCTGCGAGCGTTCAGCTCACATGGTTCAAATTCCCCCAATCACTGGCAGCCGCGGGAACCTTCCTGCACAAGGAACACCTGGAGAAGATGGGCATGACTCAGAATGACGTCACACAGGTAGCAGCCAATGAGCTACCATGCAACCCATTTCAAATGTATTACTGCAGTATAAAATGAGCTGTACCTCCGCCATTACCACATGTTCATCCTGACCATCATGAAATAAGGCTGTGTTTTAGCCTTTACTGCAGCTCCTTCTTTGTCTTCCATGCAAGACACTAAAATTATGTAGTTCCTTTCGCCTGACCTAGTGCGAGAAAGATAAGCTTGGGATTCACCCAATTGTGGTTCAAAAATACAACAATCTTTGAGAAAGCTCTTTCTGAAATAAGACAGGATATAGATGACTTAAATCAGGGGAGGAAATATCAATCCTAGGCTGCAGTGGCAACTTTCAATTTTTGGGGGGAACTCTAGTCCTATAAAACCAAGATTCTAGGTTCCCTTCTGGATTACAAAGTGCCCATGTTCCTCATTTCTATTTTAAATAACTGACTTTAACATGCCAACAGGCTGATTACATCTTGCTTCATTATAGGTGTTTTGTACAATTCTGTTCACTGATTAAAGGCTGATATTTTAGGCAGGTGTGATAGTAGAAATTCTTAATCTCCAGAATTGCAAGTGTGATTTGCACTACACATATGTAAACACAATGATATAACTGAATGCATGAATTAGGCAATAGTGGGAAGTATTTTTTTTAAAAACTAAGCCGTTTGGGCAGTTTCATGTCTGGCCTAGACATGGAAGAAGCAGCCGTTGAAGTCATTCAAACACAAGTAAGAGATACAGTTGACTTTTAAATGGAATTTAAATCTGCTTACAGCTGAGCTGCATGTAGATTTAAATGCTATTTTTAAACTCACTCACACTCTTTCTCTCTGATGAACTGCCTTCAGTCACAGACACATGAGTTTTTAGCAAAGTTTGGAATACATCCTAGAATGAAGCCCCCAACTTTGATAACTGCCAAAATCCAACTGCTTTACCGAACTAGAGTAGATCCATTGAATCAATTGCTAAATGGCGAATCAATGCCATTAATAAAGAATTAATCATAAATCCCATTTATTCAGTGGAGTTGTTTTTGTTGGAATAACAATTGGATTTTGATGAGTACTAGGTGAAGAGCAGCCTTTTAGCAACTGTTGGCCAGTGGTAGAGAGTTTCAATTCACAGCATTCCTTACCACTACCTGTAGTGTGGGAAGTTGCTGTTCAACAAAATCTTTCCCTCCTATGATTTAGCCCAGTGTGGCCAACAAATGTTCTCATTTTCAATAATGGAGTTTTAAAGATTTCAGTATATATATATATATATAGAAGTCCTGCATATGTAAACATATCTAGGAAGCAGTCAATGAGGCACGTTGGATGTATGTGTGTAAGGTGTAATCTTGCCTGTAACAGAGCCTTATCCTTATTTAGGAAATGAGCAAAGGTTTGCAAAACAAATAGCAAGGTAAACACTCACATGCTCCAAGAATGAGGGCATCTTTTGTTCTTAGACTTTAAAATCCTTACTTAGAGTGTGAAAGGGAAAGAAGAAAAGCCTTACCATTGGATTTTGTTACATTTACTGTCCTGAATACACCTCAGGACTAAAAGGAGGAATGGTCAGAGCAAAAACAGTGAACAGTCAAGGAGCACCATACGGATTAACAAGTTAATATTGAACAATTGTTCATTATTTATTTGTTTGTGTGTTTGTTTAAATAGTTATAGTCTGTTTTTCAGATATTAACCTGAAAGGTGGCTAACGTGATATAAAAAATTATAATGTAGTGATAATATATTGTGAACAACGAAACCAGCATCCATTAACCACTTCTTCTTCCATGTCTAGTCCAGACATGAAACTGCCCAAATGAAGTCACCTTTTGTGGATTTCATTCTGCTGTTCCTTGCACCTGACCTAGTATGAGAAAGATTAACCAGCAGAAGATTGCCATTGCCCAGGTTATGCCTGATTGAGGTTCAAAAATACCACAATCTTCGAGGAGGCTCTTTCTCTAAAGTCAAGTCAAGTCTCCAGATGCTAAGTTATTATCTTTGCCAGTGATGAAATGGCAAAATCAAATAGGTTTGCACTTCCACTGACCAATGGTCAATAATACTGTGTTGCCTTCCCAACTGCCTTTAGAAGTAAACCATGTCAGGATTTTTTTAAGAAAGTTCATTGCTGGAGAATAAAACAGTTACAACTTTATGGACAATGTGGCTTTACCATCAGTTTCACCAACTGATAACACAGTGTGAGCTGATTGTGAAAAATGTGCCAAAGATTTCCACATATGAAGATCTGCACCTCATATTTTTGTGTAACCCAGCACACTGAGTTTTTGCAGCAGGAAATTCTTCCTTTTCAACTATAAGCTCTTATTGGGTCAGAATTTAAACTAGTGCCTCATAATATACTCGAATGGAAAGGAAAACAAGTAGAAAGATGTAAGACTATGATTTTTGTGTGATTTTGCCAATTTCTCTTTTCGTTATGATTATTAGGCCATTATGCTGTATACTCCTCAAACATGCACTCTCATGTCATGAAAGCAAGGAAGAATGGGCACAATTTCCATAACAAATGCAAAAAGGCCCAGGAAGATTATTTCATCCCGCTAATTCAAAGAAATAGTACCCTCGTATCATTTAGTCCACCTTGGGCAGGGACAGTGACCCGGTGCTGTAGCATAAATAACTATTCAAAGCATTTTGTTTATGTTTTCTAGATGATAGCAGAAAACACTACTCTGGAGGCAGTGATATACTGAACGTGGTTCGCAATGGTTCTTGCGAACCGGTAGCAGAAATTGCCCCAGACCATGCCCACCTGGCCGGCAATGCCCACCTCCCTACCCCACTGCGCAGGATGTTCGGGCATCCCACCTTGGAAGGGAGGGGGGAGGAAGACGCACCACTGCTGCCTGGGCAGTCCTTGCACCATCAAAGCTGTCCCGGGGGCAGAGGAGGAAGAGCCAAAGAGCCCTGCCGCTGAAGCGCCCTGCTGCTGCTCCCTGCCCTTTTCTACCATGGCCTCATTCCAATTGTTGCAGAAGCCTCTTGCAAGTTGGTTCGCTGCATTGAAGTAATTTCCCAAGCCTTCTCCATTTCAAAATCTACAGTGCTGGAAGGGTAAACTTGGGGCACTGTGCTTACATGAGCCTTGGCATGCCAAGGGACTCTCCCAGCACAGTGTGCCAAGGCAAGCATCAGTGTGGCACCCCAAGTTTACCCTTCCAGCGCCACAGATTTTGAAATGGAGAAGGCTCAGAAAATTTCTTCAATGCGGCAATCCAGCTTGCTAGAGGCTTTTGCAGTGATGGGAACGAACAGAGGCTGCTTCCTTGGACCAGCAGGGATGAAGTTGTGCTGTGGATTTTGAAATGGGCGCATTGCCACCTGCCCCTTCTGGGTAAGTCCCTCGCTGTTTTTGTCTGTCTTTTTGTTTTGTTTACTTTCTGATGTGCTTGCCTGGTGTGTGTGTGTGTGTGTGTGTGTGTGTGTGTGTGTGTGTGTATGTGTGTGTGTGTGTGTGTGTGTGTGTGTGTGTGTGTGTTGGGGGGTCTTTAAGGTGCCACAATGTTTTTGTCTTTTTCTTTTGTTTACTTTCTGATAAGCTTGAAACACAAACTAAGTTTTGAATTGGTAGCCATGTTAGTCTGTGTTTCAAGCATATCAGGAAGTAAACAAAAAGACAAAAATGTTGTGGCACCTTTGTTGTGTTCTGTAAAGCTGTGCCTTTAACAATGTACCTTAGCCATGTGGTAACAATGTAACCTTTCTGTGTGCAACATTATAACCTTCAGCTGTATCAATGTAAACCTGATAAGGGGACGCGAGCTAGTGACCACTAGATGGCAATAGCGAGCGTCCAGCTCTCATGGCTCAGATTCACCTGGATCAGCAGCGCGGGAAGATTCCCGCCACCTCTTCACCTGGACAAGAAGGGCATGACCTTCTACGACGTCACGCAGGCAGCAACCAATAGTCTGTCGACGAGCCACTTTCAAATGTATAGCCAGCTGTATATATTGAGCTACCCATCCGCCATTACCACATGTTCCTCCGGATCATCATGCAATAAACCTGTGTTAAGCCAACCCTTCGGCTGTTTCATTGTCTTTGGTCCCTTACACTAAAACCTTAAAGACTAACTTCTGTATTTTAATGTGAGCTTTTGTGGATTGAGTCCACTGGGCACACAATGGTTGGCTAGCATAACAGATAAATTTACAAATCAGTGTGGCTTTTTACAACTGGTAATATCTGCAGTGGCTCAAGTGGTTAAGCCACTGAACTTGATGCCTGGAAGATCAGCAGGCCAGCAGTTTGAGACCCGAGTACTGCACAATGGAATGAGCTCCCATCTCAGTCCCAGCTCCTGCCAACCTAGCAGTTCAAAAACAAGAAATTGCAAGTAGATAAATAAGGACCACTTTGGTGGGAAGGTAAACAGTGTTCCATGCACTCCGGTGTCTAGTCATGCCTGCCACATGACCACAGAAAACAGCACTGACTCTTTGGCTGTAAATGGAGATGAGCACTGAACCCTAGAGTTAGATATGACTGGCTTTCAAGCAAGGGCAACCTTTACCTTTACCTAATAACAGAAGATCCCTGATTACTGTGAAATTTGGCCCTGTTTAGTTGCAAGTGGTTAGTAAAGGTAAAGGTTGCCCTTGCTCAAATGCCAGTCGTATCTGACTCTAGGGTCCAGTGCTCATCTGCATTTACAGCCAAAGAGCCAGTGCTGTCTGTGTTTGCAGACGTTTTCATGGCCATGTGGCAGGCATGACTAGATCGGCCACAAAGTCACATGGCCAGATTTGACCACGCCCACAGATTTGGCCCCACCCACAGAGGTGGCAGTAAAACATTTTTAGAGTGCATCACTGTCTGGAGGTTAGTTGGAATATTAAGCTGCCAATATACGACAGAGGAAGGTTTTGTCCAAAAAGAATGGAAGGGTATATTATTGGTTGTAACAGCAAGCTATAAATGGAAAAAAGAAATCCCTCCTTGTAGTTCAAAGCAAAAAAGGATGAGGGAACTTGATTTGGAATATTTTATCACTGAAGCAAGAAACATTTGGTCATTGTAAGGTCTCAGTTTCCCCATAGCTAAAAAGCACAGATCTTTATCTCTGTGTCATTATCTATAATTATTTTCTCTGTGAATCCCACAGAACTGACATAGAAAGGAGTTGTGGCAGTTGAAAGTCGATTTAAGCAGCTAAAAATAACAGCCTCTTCAGCAAAGTGGTTGATATAAAGGACTGAAGAATGATGTCATTTTACATTGATGTAGTGATGTCTGTCAGGTTCATCTTAGAGCATGTCCACTCTTCTCTTTGTGAGATAGTCTGGACTCGCTTATTTTCAATTCGCTTGAGAACGAGGGAGGTGCTAAATTACGTGTAGCCCTCTCAGTCCAAACACCACAAGCAACTTTTGCCTGTATGGTGAAGTAGATGACAAACCATTTCACGATGTGGGCAAATGAACAGTTCCCCTGCTCCTCTGTGATAAAAGAGAAAAAAGGAGAGAGAAAATATTTTTACCCTCCTCTCCAATCCAGAACTGCAACAATTGGTTAGAAGAAAGAGAAAATGTAGCAACAATTCCTCTACCCTCCAAAGAAGAGCAGGGGAACAATTTAATTGCAACATCTGACATATGGTGATACACATTCATTAGCTCTGTCAGTTTACAGCAGGGGTGCCCAAACTTTTTGGACCGTGACTCAGGGGGCTGGTCACTATGGTCAGGGGGGTGGATCCAGCCCCAACACCAATTCATCTGGCCTGCAAAGCCCTCGTCGCTCCCGGAAGCGGAAGTAAAACGCACCCATGGGGGCATATTTTACTTCCGCTTCCATGAGCAATGAGTGCTTCGTAGGCCGGATGAATTGGCATCAGGGGCCAAATCCAGCCCCAAGGCCATAGTTTGGGCACCCCTGGCTTACAGGATGTTGACAGCAGAAGAACCTTTTCAGTTGCATGCCTGCCTTCACATGCAATTCCTAGTGTCTGGATGTGCTGAAAAAAGCATATACTGTGGAAACTCATACAACAATCACCCCGTATAACAATGAAATTGCATGACAGTTAGGTTTTGGGGGAAAATGGCATCTCACATAACAATTTTCCCTATGGAAAAAATCGTACAACAATTTTTCAATGGGAAAACCACTTAGCGAAAATAATCGTGTTACAATGCTTTCATAGGGGAAATCGCTATACGATGCCTGCATCATATAGCAATTGTTTTGTACAACAATGAGCCCCATGGAACGGATTAAAATCATTGTATGAGGTACCACTGTACTTGTTTTGAACCCCCTCATAGGATTTCAAAAAGAAACTGTCATGGGGAGATTGCAGCACTCCATCATCTGTGCAGTCTGGATGCACAGAACCCAGAATAAACCCCTATGGCCACAAAGAGCGCATTCATCTGAACATGCTCATCTGGACATGCTTCAGGATCAGTGATGGGCAGTCTTGGCCCTCCAGCTGTTCTTGAACTTCAATTCCCGGAAACCCTGACCAGCTGGTGTGTTGACTTGGGCTTCTGGGAATTGAAGTCCAAGAACAGCTGGAGGGCCAAGACTGCCCATCTCTGTCCTAGATACATCCAAGAAAGCTGCAGTAGAACCTCAGTTAACAAACGGCTCGGTTGACATAAAATCGCATAACAAAAGGAAATCCATAGAAAATAGTGACTCGGTTTACAGAATTTTTTGGGGAATGCATTAATTGGTTTTCATTGCATTCCTATGGGAAACCACATTTCAGTTAAAGTATTTTGGTTTTCAATGCATTCCTATGGGAAATTTGGTTAAAGTAATTTTCGCTGTAAGAAACGTCCCGGAAAACACATTAATTATGTTAACTGAGGTTCCACTGTATTTGAAATAGTGCTCTTGTCTTTCCCATTCAGAACAACTTTTGCTTTTCCCTGCTCATGGATGCAGTTGTTGCAGTTAAGGCATGAACACATACAATGTTCATTCCTAAATTTCATCACTAACAGGAGGGCCTATTTCCCCCCCAAAGCCCCTGCTACTTTCTTTTTTTGTAGATTCTCAAATTGGATTCCCGTACTGTTATATTAGGGACTGTGGTGGCTTTGTGATTAAGATGTCGAATTTGATGGCTGGAAGGTTGGCAGCACTGAGAACTGAGTGGTGCACAATGGAGTGAACTCCCATCTCTGTCTCAGCTCCTGCCAACCTAGCAGTTTGAAAGTAAGAAATTGCAAATACAGTGGTACCTCGGATAAAGTCCGATTCGGATAAAGTCCAATTCGGATAAAGTCGCAGTTTTCATGCACACGTGATGCATCACATAAAGTCCAAAACCGCTAAAAAATGGACGTTATCCAAGGTACTTGGTATAGGAACCTCAGATAACGTCCATTTATTGGACGTTATCCGATGCATCGCCCATTTGATTCAGATAAAGTCCAAACTTGTGGAATGGAGTTTGGACATTATCCAAGGTTCTACTGTGCAGTAGAACCTCATACAACAATTGCCCTGTATAGCAATGAAATCACTTAACAATTAGGTTTTTGGGGAAAATGGCGTCCCACATAACAATTTTTCCTATGGAAAAAAACCATACAACAATTTTTCAATGGGAAAAACCACTTAGCAAAAAAAAAAAAGTTGTGTGATGCATAGGTTTCCCTTGCTCGAAAGCCAGTTGTATCCAACTCTAGGGTGCAGTGCTCATCTCTGTTTCTAAGCCGAAGAGCCAGTGCTGTCTGCTTCTGCAGATGTTTCCATGGTCATGTGGCAGGCATGACTAGACATCAGAGTGCACAGAATGCTGTTACCTTCCCACCAAAGTGGTCCCTATTTATCTACTTGCAATTTCTTGCTTTCAAACTGCTAGGTTGGCAGGAGTGTATGATGCACACCATAGGGGAAATTTGCTATACGATGCATGCCTCATATAGCAATTGTTTTGTACAACAACGAGCCTAGCGGAATGGATTAAAATCGTTGTATGAGGTACCACTGTAGGTAGATAGGTACCACTTTGGCAGGAAGGTAAACAGCATTCCATGCACTCCAGTATCTAGTCATGCCTGCCACATGACCATGGAAATGTCTGCAAACACAGACAGAAAACACAGACAGCACCTCTTTGACTATAAATGGAGATGAGCACCAGACCCTAGAGTTGGATACGACTGGCTTTTGAGCAAGAGAGACCTTACTGTTATATTTCATAGACAGTGTTGGGCTTGAGGTTGTGTGAGAAAGATTTACATTCTTACTTATCTTTGAAGTACATTAGGTAGCCCTGGGCAAATCATTATTTCTCCATTATTTCTTGACAGTGTGGGTGAGACGTGTTGCCACCAAGTGGAAAAATAATATGAATGCCACACATGTCCGGATTGCTTACTCTCCTTTCTTGTGAAAGTCCTATATCCCGCTGTGTTTGAATTTTACCATCATCACTACCTCGTAGAACTACTCTTCATATCAGCAAATGTCAGAATACATTATTTTCTTTCTTTCATGATGCAACATTTGGCATACTTTTTCCAGAAACCAACTGCAAAAGGACCCATGTAAATGTTCTCTTTTATTAACCAATGTCATGTATCAAATAATGATGTGCTGAAAGACCTGAAGCTGCAAGATAAAATATCAGCTTTTCCCCACATACACATTTTTAAAAGTTGAATTCAGAATATGAAGAAATCTATGAATTTTGATAAATATGTTAAAAATGAGCCAAAATAATTTGCATCAGCTAAATTTCATAGATGTTCCCACTATGTAGAGAACTATTTTGTAGCTGCCTTTGGCTGCATGTTAGATAAAAGGAAAGACAGACCCAACTCAGCATTAACATGGTCAAATAAGGATTCAGACCCAGATTTTTAAGAACCAAAGTACACAAA
Organism: Bradypodion pumilum; assembly: GCA_035047305.1. Lineage (NCBI taxonomy): Eukaryota > Metazoa > Chordata > Lepidosauria > Squamata > Chamaeleonidae > Bradypodion > Bradypodion pumilum. The sequence goes on from JAWDJD010000006.1 coordinate 83,222,808, forward strand.
AGTGATGGTCTTTGTGGGCATAAAACTCTGTGCAGAAATTGAGAGAATCAGGTTAATGTAATTTAATGTAATTTAATTTTTGCACTTGCATGCCGCCCAATCAGGGAATCCAACTCAGGGCGGCTCACATGGTAAATAAATAATACAGTATACACAATATACACAGTAATATAATATACAAAATTAAATCTACCAAAACAGCATATAATAATATACCACAACATAAAATACCACAACACAATCCTAAAGCAGGTTAGCATGATGTGTGACATCTTGTAGTAGGGACAGTAATGTTTTAACTTTTCCACGTGTGGTTTTAAAGTTCAGTGCTCTGTGAAACTATAATATATAGTACACAAGTCCTTGTTGTAGCCACTAACATAACAGAATCACAGGGAAAACTTTTATTAGATTACTAGATCCCAAGCATGTTACAATTCAACATATTTTTAAATACATGACTGAACCCCAAATAAATAAGTAAGCAAGTTTCAGACATGGGCCCAGATTCTCTTATCTGATAGCACAAATGGCATAACTTTTGGAAGCAAACTGCCACACATTAAGAAAATTGACATTATCAGTTGCATACTGAGTTGTATGACTTAGTGTACAACTGATAATCAAATCAAATTAAATCTTTATTGGGGCTGCAGTGGCTCAAGTGGTTAAGACATTGACTGGAAGGTGGCAGGTCAGTAGTTCGATACCTGAGTACTGCCCAATGGAATGAGCTCCCATCTCTGTCCCAGCTCCTGCCAACTTAGCAGTTCGAAAGCAAGAAATTGCAAGTAGATAAATAGGGATCACTTCAGTGGGAAGGTAAACAATGTTCCATGCACTCCGGTGTCTAGGCATGCCTGCCACATGTCCACAGAAATGTCTGCAGACACAGACAGCGCTGGCTCTTCGGTTATGAAACAGAGATGAGCACTGAACCCTAGAGTCAGAAACGACTGGCTTTCGAGCAAGGGTGACCTTTACCTTTACTATGGTATAAGACCAGCATAGTACAGCAGAAACAGAAGTTGAGAAGTGGGTACATAAAATATATTTTCAAATGAGCATTTCTTCTCAGATTTAAGGAGTAATAATATTAGCACTTAGGGACTGCAGTGGCTCAAGTAGCTAAGACGCTGACTGGGAAGCGGAAGGTCAGTAGTTCGATTCCCGAGTACTGCAGGATGGAATGAGCTCCCGTCTTTGTCTCAGCTCCTGCCAACCTAGCAGTTCGAAAGCAAGAAATTGCAAGTAGATAAATAGGGACCACTTCAGTGGGAAGGTAAACAGCGTTCCGTGTGCTCCGGTGTGTCTAGTCATGCCTGCCACATGACCACAGAAAACGTCTGCAGAAGCAGACAGGGCTGGCTCTTCGGCTTAGAAACAGAGATGAGCACTGCACCCTAGAGTTGGATACGACTGGCTTTCGAGCAAGGGAAACCTTTACCTTTACTAATATTAGCACTTAAGATTACTAATATTACCACTACTATTAAGCCTATGGCGTTTATTTAGCTGAGGACTTGTTCTTCTGATCTTAAACACTGTGGCGTGCAACCTACCAGTGTTGTAGGTGAAGGTGGAGCTTTCATCAGATACTAGTGGGTGTATGTGCTGTTTTGACCAGTCAGGACACTTGTGGAGCAGTGGGGATATGAATTTGTTCTGGATGTTTCTATAAAAATAGCAGATGCAGAGAATGTGTTCTATGGTTTCAATTTCGCAGGTGTCACAGGGGCATTGTCTTTCTGACATTGGAGTCCTTTGGAACTTTCCCTCGAGAACTGCAAAAAGAAGAGCCTGACACCAGGCTAGCGTAAATGATCTCCCACTTGAGAGCAGGTACCAGGCCGGGACAAATTGTGACTCCAAGATTCTGGAGCAATGAAGGGTGGGGCCTTAGCTAGGTTAGTTTGCCTTTCTTATATGCTGAAAATGACATAATTCTTTCTAGAACCCCAAAAGATCTCAGAACATCGCTGGCAACCCTCGGGCTCATTATTGCAACAGCAACCAATTAGAAATCAACTGATAATGTCTCTGGTGATTTCTTAACTTAGAGCACCATGCCTCCAAATATTTTGCTATTTACATAGCTATGCAAGAGGATTTGGGCCATTTTAAATGAATTCATCTCTTGTACTGTTATCAATGAAAGGAATTATTGTGTAACCCTTCCTTGATTCCCAAACTGGTCAACTGTCTTTCTCATGTTGTGTGTAATATATTGGCTATCTCTGCAAGACATAAGTCATCAGAAATGAGCAAAATGAACATCAAATAACTTGGCAGAACAAAACAGAGCCATCATCATCCCTCAAAAAAACAGCAATGATGACTCAAGAGAAGCTTTATTTTTCTTTGTGTTCCTCTACCAGAGGCTAGATATCATCATGACCACTTGGACTTTAAAGGCAGCCACTCAAAAGAATGAACTGCATATCAATCAGGGGTTTTCAGTCATTGCCAAATATTAAATGGCAGACTGACTCAAGTGATTTACAATTGTGTCTCTTAAAATAGCAGAGGAAAGAAGGAATGCAGATCCCTATCGGTCAGAATAAAGGAACACAATTTTAAAATGTTATGGAGGTGGTATCTGACACCCGTGAGACTGCACCAGATGGATAAGAAGAACAATAAAATGTGTTGGAGATGCAAAAACAGTCTGGGCACATATGTTCATATGTGGTATGAATGTAAAGAGGTAGAAAACTTTTGGACAAAAATTGAGATCGAGATAGGGAAAATTATGGGAGTACGTCTCAGATTGGGGCCAGACACCATCTTACTGACAGATGTTGAGAATATTAAAATAGATAACGATAAGAAAGAGCTGTTGTCTATGATGTTAGTAATGGCAAGAATGTGTATTGCAAAAAATTGGAAAAGTGATATAATATTAAAAGTGCAGGATTGGTACGGGCAGATGTGGGATCTCGCATTGAATGAAAAACTAACATGGGAATTAAATCTTAGGAAAGGTATAATAAAAGAAAGTAGATTTTGGAAAATATGGCGAAATTTTGTGGAATACTCATTGACAAGAGATGAAATAAAAAAATTGACACCAGACCAAATGAAATTTTGGGAACAATAGAAATGAATGGGAGATCCCACAACCTCCTAGGACAATGTATATAGCACCAGGGTGATGAAGTCTGTAAGTTTATGTAACATACAGTCTGTCTTATCTTTTACCTTATGATTTTATGTTTATTAATTTTTTGTTATTTTTTTCTGTTATGTATAAAATGTTTGTTTTATGTCTTATGCTTTAAAAAATTAATAAAAATTTATAAAAAAAAAGAAAGAAGGAATGCAAAAGTCAAAAGAGAAAGGAAAAAATACAATCATTTGAACACAGAATTTCAAAGAAAAGCAAGGAGAGAGAAGGAAAACTACCTAAAAGAACAGTGCAAAGAAATGGAGGAAAACAACAAAGGAGGCAAAACTAGAGATCTTTTCAAAAAAATAGGGGAAATCAAGGGAACATTTAAAGCAAAAATGACCATGATAAGGGACAAAGACAGAAAGGAGGTAGCTGATGCAGAAGAGATTAAGAAAAGATGGCAAGAGTACACAGAGGAACTCTACAAAAAGGACCTCAGCACTCCTGATAATCACAATCATGAAAAAATTGAACTTGAGCCAGACATCCTGGAGAGTGAAGTCATAAAGGCCCTAAAGAGCACTGCAAACAACAAAGCTAGTGGAGATGATGGTATCCCAGTTGAATTTTTCAAAGCTCTAAAAGATGATGGCATCAAATTACTGCATTCAATATGCCAGCAAACTAAGGGATTCCGTACCGGAAGAAGCTCCACCCAGAGGCCAAGAGAGAAAAAACAGTCAAAGTAAAAGAGAACCACTAGCAGCCCCACCTGCAGGGCAGAAAAGTAAAAACAAGTCAAAAATACACAACAGCCCCAAACAAAAGGCCACAAAAGTAAAAAAAAGTCAAAACCATAACAATACATCACACTTTTATACAAATCACAAACATATGTAAAAAATAATAATAAAAAGTTTTCTAAAATCATGTGTTGAGTTTCAACTCAAATAAAAACCAAAAACATCAAAACAGTTTAAAAACATTGAATTTAAAAAACATCTACTTTCACATTCCTAAACTTATTACCTACAGTACAACTATTAAAAAAGTCACATACTAAAACATTATTTGGTTGAATTTAAAAAACTGAAATAATTATATTATCCTTTGTTCTTTTTTTAATCCACAAAAACAAACCACCAAAAAACTGATCACAGTTTATAACAGCCCGGCAAAAACAAATTGTGTATAAATAAACATTTTAAAACTTTCAATTATACACTAACCTCTTTTTTTACAAACATTAACGGAAAAAAACCCCTTCCAACACAATTTAAAACAGCCCGGCAATGCTGGGCAAACTATGCTAGTACTCCATAAAATATGTATGTATTTTTATGACATACTAGCAGATTTTGCCTGGCAGTGCCGGGCTGTTTTAAATCTCAGCCTGATTGGCTGTGGCACTGCGCGGCCCAAGGAACGTTGGGAAATGGAGTCCTTTCTTTTTGTTTGCGGTCGGGTGGCTCCTGCCCCACTGTTGCAAAATTCAACCCGACAATTACCTGCGAACCCCGGTCGGGCGAGTGCACGGAGGCTTGGTCGGGGCTAATGGGGCCTGGTGCAACATTCTTTGTCACATTCCAACGGTTAACGCACAGATTTATAGGTATAGATTCCTGGAGCTGGCCACTAGAGGCCTCTGACTGCAATGTAAAATACAGGGTTTGTTATTATCCATGATTTCAGCTGTCTGAGGCAAGTCTCAGAACATATGCCCTAGGTATATCTGGGGGCCGCCGTCGCCGGGCAGCCACCCCAGCCGGGGGTGAGGAGAGAGCCGGGCGAGCGGCAAAGGGGCCTGCCGCCGCCGCCGCCACCGGGCAGCCACCCCAGCCGGGGGTGAGGAGAGAGCCGGGCGAGCGGCAAAGGGGCCTGCTGCTGCCGCCGTCGCCGGGCAGCCACCCCAGCCGGGGGTGAGGAGAGAGCCGGGCGAGCGGCAAAGGGGCCTGCCGCCGCCGCCGTCGCCGGGCAGCCACCCCAGCCGGGGGTGAGGAGAGAGCCGGGCGAGCGGCAAAGGGGCCTGCCGCCGCCGCCGCCGCCGGGCAGCCACCCCAGCTGGGGGTGAGGAGAGAGCCGGGCGAGCGGCAAAGGGGCCTGCCGCCGCCGCCGTCACCGGGCAGCCACCCCAGCCAGGGGTGAGGAGAGAGCCGGGCGAGCGGCAAAGGGGCCTGCCGCCGCCGCCGCCGGGCAGCCACCCCAGCCGGGGGTGAGGAGAGAGCTGGGCGAGCGGCAAAGGGGCCTGCCGCCGCCGCCGTCGCCGGGCAGCCACCCCAGCCGGGGGTGAGGAGAGAGCCGGGCGAGCGGCAAAGGGGCCTGCCGCCGTCACCGCTGGACAGCCACCCCCAGGGGGGGTGGGGGGTGAGGAGGAGGAGGAGAGCCAGAGTCCCAGGCAAAGGATAAGTAGCTGATATGCAAATGTAGAAGACCTAATATAGCAACTGACATAGAGACTTTATACTGACTAAACATAGAAACTGACATAGAGACTGTGCTTTAAAGTGTGATAATATGCATGATAATATGTTGTCTTAAATGTTTTAAACTTTTAAAAACTGTGATAAAATGTATGAGGAGATAAAAATGGCGTAGACACCAGCAAACCACGCCACAAATCTTGCCAAGAGAACCCTATGGACCAAAACAAAAGGCAAAACAAAAGGGCAGGCTAGGTGATACAGGATGCTTAACACCACAGAGGGGAGGAAGGGGAGGGACAGGAAAGGGGGAGGAGAAATGCAATGTTGTAAAGAGCAATACTGCATAGGGACATGGAATGTGAGATCAATGAACCAAGGTAAACTGGAAGTGGTAAAAAATGAGATGGAAAGAATAAGCATTGACATCTTGGGCATCAGTGAGCTAAAATGGACAGGGATGGGTGAATTCAGCTCTGGAAACCATCATATCTACTACTGTGGACAAGAAAACCTTAGAAGAAATGGAGTAGCCATAATTGTCAATAAAAGAGTGAGAAAAGCAGTAATGGGATACAATCTCAAAAATGACAGAATGATGTCAGTCAGATTTCAAGGCAAACCTTTCAATGTCACTGTGATCCAAATATACGCACCAACCACTGGTGCAGATGAAGCCACAATGGTCCAGTTCTATGAGGACTTACAACACCTCATAGAACAGACACCAAGAAATGATGTCCAAATTATATTAGGAGATTGGAATGCCAAAGTAGGAAATCAAAAAGTGGAGGGAATAACAGGCAAATTTGGTCTTGGAACACAAAATGAAGCAGGGCAAAGATTGATAGAGTTCTGCCAAGAAAACGCACTGGTCATAGCAAACACTCTCTTCCAGCAACACAAGAGGCGACTTTACACATGGACATCACCAGATGGCCAACACCGAAACCAGATTGACTACATACTCTGCAGCCAAAGATGGAGAACCTCCATACAGTCAGCAAAAACAAGACCTGGAGCAGACTGTGGCTCAGATCACAACCTATTGATCGCAAAATTCAGGCTTAGACTAAAGAAAATAGGGAAAACACGGAGACCAGAAAGATATCACCTAGACAGCATCCCTAAAGAATACACGGTGGAGGTGATGAACAGATTTAATGGCTTAGATTCGGTAGACAGAGTACCAGAAGAACTATGGACGGAGATGAGGGACATCATGCAGGAAGCAGCAAAGAAAACCATACCAAAAGAAAAGAAGAGTAAGAAAGCAAAGTGGTTGTCTGATGAAGCTCTTAAAATAGCAGAGGAAAGAAGGAACGCAAAAGCCAAAGGAGAAAGGAAAAACTACAATCATTTGAACACAGAATTTCAAAGAAAAGCAAGGAGAGATAAGGAAAACTACCTAAAAGAACAGTGCAGAGAAATGGAGGAAAACAACAAAAGAGGCAGAACCAGAGATCTTTTTTAGTGTAAGGGACCAAAGACAATGAAACAGCCGAAGGGTTGGCTTAACACAGGTTTATTGCATGATGATCCGGAGGAACATGTGGTAATGGCGGATGGGTAGCTCAATATATACAGCTGGCTATACATTTGAATGTGGCTCGTCGACAGACTATTGGTTGCTGCCTGCGTGACGTCGTAGAAGGTCACGCCCTTCTTGACCAGGTGAAGAGGTGGCGGGGAATCTTCCCGCGCTGCTGATCCAGGTGAATCTGAGCCAATAGAGCTGGACGCTCGCTATTGCCATCTAGTGGTCACTAGCTCGCGTCCCCTTATCAGGTTTACATTGATACAGCTGAAGGTTATAATGATGCACACAGAAAGGTTACATTGTTAACACATGGCTAAGGTACATTGTTAAAGGCACAGCTTTACAGAACACAACATCCCTCCCCCCTAGGATGAGACGAAGTCTCTCAGCCAAGATGGCTTGTTGCATGTGCGTTTGGGCCGTGAAGAGGGCTGACCCCCCCCCGGGGGCGCTACTGCTTCTTTGTTCCCTGGTCCCTTGTCCTGCAATGGGAGAGGGAGACTCGTTAGTGGCTTGCCGCGGTCTGGCGGCCTTAGGGGAAGGGACGAACTCCATTGTGGGCAGACCGGGGGCAATCGGGGCTAACGAAAAACCCCTCTTCTCGCTTGGACGGGTGGGGGACCACTCCGAAAAACCCCCCCGGTTCTGAAAATCAAATTCTAACTTGGTTGGGGTATCCGCATTTGTGGGGACATTCCGCGAGATATGTATGGGGTCGGGTTCCTCCTCCTCCTCAGAAAGATCCCCTAGGATATCTACGAGAACATCCTCCTCCCCCCTAGGTGGGGACCCGCGGCCCCCTTTCCCTCCCCCTTGGGCTGAACGGGTGGGGGAGAACCCTAACGCTGATTTTTCCTCTGTTTGGTCCGTGCCCTGCTCATCGGGGACCCTGCGTCGGAGCTGGTCCACGTGCCGCCTCCACAGGAGCCCTGTGCTGGTTTCCACGCGGTACGACACGGGGCCGGTTTGCTCCACAACTATGCCCGGCACCCAGGCCGGGCCCGTGCTGACGTAATTCCTGCAATGCACGGGGGCGCCTACACTGAAACTCTTTGTGGCCTCTAGTCCAATGTTCCTTCCTTTGTCCTCTACCCTCGTGGGGTCTAGCCTAGTAAGGATGGTGGTCAGTTTCCTATGCATTAAGAGCTCTGCGGGGGAGTATCCTGATGCCAACGGGGTCACCCTGTACCCTAGCAGAAACTGACACACTTGTAGGTTCAGATCCCCGGGGCCCATGCGCCGCAATGCGTCCTTCGTGGTGCGGACGAGGCGCTCTACTTGGCCATTGGTGGCTGGGTGAAACGGGGCGGAGGTGATGTGCCGAACGGCGTTAATCTCCATGAATGCCCTAAACTCGGAGGACGTGAAACAACTAGCGTTGTCGCGAATTAATGTGTCGGGTATGCCGAACGTGGAAAAGAGCCTCCACAAATGCCTAATGGTCTGGGCCGAGGAGGTGCTCGTGACTGGGATAACCTCCAACCACTTGGAGAAGGCGTCCACTACAAGAAGGAACAAGGTGCCTCTGAACAGGCCCGCGAAATCAACGTGCACCCGGGACCACGGCCCCTTAGCCGTGTCCCATTCCCTGTGGGGAAGGCGGGCCTCCTCTGGTCTGGAGCATTGGCAACTTCCACAAGTGCCGACCATGTGCTCGATGTCGGCGTCCAGCTGGGGCCACCAGAAGTAACTCCGGGCCAGCACCTTGGATCGCACGATGCCGGGGTGGCTGACGTGCAGCAGTTTGAGCACCCGCGGCCGAAGGGAAGTGGGAATCACCACCCGCTGCCCCCAAAAGAGGCACCCCCTCTCTAGGGACAGCTCTAGCTTTTTCCTGAAAAATGGGGCGAACTCCTCCGCTGGGGAGGACGCCGGCCACCCTTTCTGCACCCAGGAGCTAACTGCCGCTAATGTCTTGTCCTTCTCTGTCGCTTTGGCAATGTCAGCGGGCATTACAGGGGGCGAATCCAGCACCTCTATCATAAGGACCTGATGGTCCCGCTCCCCCTTGCTCACCTGGCTGGGCGTCAGGGGGAGGGGAGACCTTGATAGAGCGTCCGCATGGCTGATCTCTTTCCCGGGCCAGTAGACCAACGCGTGCTGGTACGTGTTGAGAAAAATGGCCCACCTGAGCATCCTCGGGGACAGGATCTGTGGGGTGGGCTTATCTGCAGTAAAAATGCCTAGCAGGGGCTTGTGGTCCGTTACAATGGTGAAGGGGCGGCCATACAGAAAATCGTGAAATTTTTTCGTCCCCGCAACTATTGCTAGTGCCTCCCTGTCTGTCTGTGCGTAGTTTCTCTCCGCTTGGGACAGGGACCTGGAGTAAAATGCTATCGGGGCCTCCCTTCCGTTTTCCAGCACGTGGCACAGCACCGCTCCCACCCCCACCAGGGATGCATCACAGGTCAGAACTACCGGGCGTTTGGGGTTGAAGTGGGTCAGTATGGCATCGGACGCTAGGAGGCTTTTTAGCTCACTAAATGCCCTTTCTTGGTCATCGCCCCACTTCCATGCCTGGTCTTTTTTAAGCAGTTTGTGTAGCGGTTCAGCTACTGCTGCCTTCCGGGGAAGGAAGGAGTGGTAAAAGTTGAGCAGCCCTAGGAACGACTGTAGCTCGGGCTTGGAGGTGGGGCGGGGGGCTTTCTTAATGGCGGCCACCTTGGATTTGGATGGTTTTATCCCCTCAGGAGTCACACAAAACCCCAGGAACTCAACCTCGGTCGCGAAGAAGACGCATTTGTCTTTTCGCAGTCTCAGCCCCGCTTTTTCGAATATTGTCAGGACCTTCCCCAACCTCTTGGCCAGTTCGACCCGACTCCCCCCCGTTATTAACACGTCATCAAAATAAGGCAACACCCCCTCTAGCCCCTTCAGGAGGCGTTTCACGAGTGATTGGAAAATTCCAGGCGCCGAATTCACGCCGAACTGGAGGCGCGTCACCTGGAACGCCCCCTTATGGGTGACTATGGTCTGCGTAGCAGCTGCGGCAGGGGACACCGTGGGCTGCTGGTAGGCCTGTGCTAAGTCGAGCTTAGCGAAACACTTTCCCCCGTGTAACCTGGCCAGCAGATGGCTGACTACCGGCACCGGATACGCATTCGGGCGGATCGCCTTAATTTAATTTAATTAATTTAATTTAATTTTCACGCTTATATACCGCTCACTCAGGCGGACCCGACTCAGGGCGGTTTACACAGCGGACAATAAATACAAAAATACAATAGCATACAATGAATACAGCAAAAAAAATCATCAACCAAAAACACAATTACAAAATCTCTGTCCACAATATACAAACTCGAAAGTATACACTACAGTCTGCACTTACATGTGCACAACAAGGGAGCTCAGATGCTCGCTGTCCCCTCGCGGCAAATGCCAGACTGGAGGGAGGCGGGGCCTGCTGCCGCAGGTGGCTCCCATCCTGGGCCGATGGTGGGGGCCCAGGAGAGCTTCGGCGCAGCGTCCCGTTTGCGGCGCAGCGTCTTTTATCCCTCCGGTCGAGGCAGGGCCGGAGGGAGGCGGGACCGGCTGCCGCAGGTGGCTCCCATCCTGGGCTGATGGTGGGGGCCCAGGAGAGCTTCGGCGCGGCGTCCCGTTTGCGGCGCAGCGTCTTTTATCCCTCCGGTCGAGGCAGGGCCGGAGGGAGGTGGGACCGGCTGCCGCAGGCGGCTCCCATCCTGGGCCGATGGTGGGGGCCCAGGAGAGCTTCGGCGCGGCGTCCCGTTTGCGGCGCAGCGTCTTTTATCCCTCCGGTCGAGGCAGGGCCGGAGGGAGGCGGGACCGGCTGCCGCAGGTGGCTCCCATCCTGGGCCGATGGTGGGGGCCCAGGAGAGCTTCGGCGCGGCGTCCCGTTTGCGGCGCAGCGTCTTTTATCCCTCCGGTCGAGGCAGGGCTGGAGGGAGGCGGGACCGGCTGCCGCAGGTGGCTCCCATCCTGGGCCGATGGTGGGGGCCCAGGAGAGCTTCGGCGCGGCGTCCCGTTTGCGGCGCAGCGTCTTTTATCCCTCCGGTCGAGGCAGGGCCGGAGGGAGGCGGGACCGGCTGCCGCAGGTGGCTCCCATCCTGGGCCGATGGTGGGGGCCCAGGAGAGCTTCGGCGCGGCGTCCCGTTTGCGGCGCAGCGTCTTTTATCCCTCTGGTCGAGGCAGGGCCGGAGGGAGGCGGGACCGGCTGCCGCAGGTGGCTCCCATCCTGGGCCGATGGTGGGGGCCCAGGAGAGCTTCGGCCTTGTTGATGGTGCACTTGTAATCGGCGCATATGCGGACCTCCCCATTGGCCTTTAGTGCGGTTACAATTGGAGTTTCCCACTCCGCAGAGTCAACAGGCACAAGGATCCCCTGGCCCACCAATTTGTCCAGTTCCGCCTCAATCTTGTCCTTGAGCGCGAACGGCACCCGGCATGGTTTCAGTCGAATTGGGCGGACCTCCGGGTCCAGGTCGAAAGTCACTGGGGGCCCCTTGAATTTCCCCAGTCCCTTTTTGAAAACCTCGGGGTGCACCTCGCACACCCCCTGAATTGGGTCAGACCCAACGGCGTGCATCCCAATGGCGTGCACCCCCCCAATAAACAACCCCAGGGGCTGGAACCATTGAGTCCCGAGGAGGCTGCAATCTCCCCCTTTAAGCACGACTAGAGGGAGGGACGCGGCGTGCTTCTTGAATTTAACCTGAAATTCTCCAACCCCCAACACTGGAATGCTGTTCCCTTGCACGTCCCGTAGTGTGGACCTCAACGCTTTGAGCTTGGGTCGCCTGTGGGGGGCAATTCTCAAAAACTCCCTCTGGGAAATGATTGAATATGAGGACCCCGAGTCAATTTCCATGCTAATGGAAACCCCTTGAACTAGTACCTCAACAAAGTAGCGGGGGTGTCCTACGGACACGCTGAAAACTGGGGCGTCGTCCTCGCTGCCGTCGGAGATGCGGCCCACGCCGTCCTGCTTCCGCGTGGCCGGAGCGCCGTCCTTGGGTCTCGTTGAGCGGTCTTGTCCCGCGGAACGGTCTGCTGAGCTTTCCGGGTCTCGCGCTTCTTCCTGCACACCTTGGCGATGTGCCCGCGGCGGCCGCAGTTGTGGCACTCAGCCTTCCGAAATGGGCACTTTACGCGGTCGTGGGCCGCTCCACAGCCGTTGCACCGCCGGCTCTCTTTCCGGACCCTCCGGACGTCCTCGTCATCGCTGCTCTCTGCGGACGACCTCAAAGCTTGCCGGGCCGCCTGCACCGGAGTCTCTGCCTTGCTCGACTTCGGCCGCCAGTCCTGGAGTTCTTGGACCCCAGCCTTTGTAGCTTCCGCGGCCTGGGCCGCTCTGACGACCTCCTGCAACGTGGGAGGCGGCTCTTGGTTCATTAATGTGCGCTGGGTTTCGGCGTCGTTCAGGCCGCACAGCACACAGTCCCGGAGGGTGATTTCGGCATTCTCCCATTTGCACGGGCCGGCCGCCAGCCGCAGGGCCGCCACGAACGCGGCGACCGTCTCCCCGGGCGCTTGGACTCGCCTCCAGAACGCACTCTGAGCGGGAAACATCACCGTGGCGGGCCGGACGTGCTCACGCAGCATCTGCATGAGTTCCTTGGCCTTGAATTTGCTCACCCTCCTCGGTGCAATCAGGTCCACCAAGGTCCTTTTGGTTTCTTGTCCGAGCATCCTGGTGAAGATGGCCCTTTTCTTTGCCTCTTCCGTGACTTCGGACTCAATCAGTGCTGCCTGGAAGTCCATTTCGAAGATCTCCCAGTCGCCCGGCTTCCTGATTTCGAAACCGGCGCATGTCTTGGTCCCGTGGGCTGCCATATCCCACCTTCATCGCCAATTTAGTGTAAGGGACCAAAGACAATGAAACAGCCGAAGGGTTGGCTTAACACAGGTTTATTGCATGATGATCCGGAGGAACATGTGGTAATGGCGGATGGGTAACTCAATATATACAGCTGGCTATACATTTGAAAGTGGCTCGTCGACAGACTATTGCTTGCTGCCCGCGTGACGTCGTAGAAAGGTCACGCCCTTCTTGACCAGGTGAAGAGGTGGCGGGGAATCTTCCCGCGCTGCTGAACCAGGTGAATCTGAGCCATGAGAGCTGGACGCTCGCTATTGCCATCTAGTGGTCACTAGCTCGCGTCCCCTTATCAGGTTTACATTGATACAGCTGAAGGTTATAATAATGCACACAGAAAGGTTACATTGTTAACACATGGCTAAGGTACATTGTTAAAGGCACAGCTTTACAGAACACAACATCTTTTCAAAAAAATCTGGGAAATTAAGGGAACATTTAAAGCAAAAATGACCATGATAAGGGACAAAGAAGGAAAGGAGCTAGCTGATGCAGAAGAGATTAAGAAAAGATGGAAAGAGTACACAGAGGAACTCAACAAAAAGGACCTCAACACGCCTGACAATCACAATGATGAAGAAGTAGAACTTGAGCCAGACATCCTGGAGAGCGAAGTCATAAAGGCCCTAAAGAGCACTGCAAACAACAAAGCTAGTGGAGATGATGGTATCCCAGTTGAATTTTTCAAAGCGCTAAAAGATGACGGCGTCAAACTACTGCATTTAATATGCCAGCAGATTTGGAAAACAAAACAATGGCCACAGGATTGGAAAAGATCAGTATACGTACCAATCCCAAAAAAGGGCAATGCCAAAGAATGTTCAAATTATCGAACAATCGCGTTCATCCCACACGCTAGTAAGGTGATGCTCAAGATAATACAGGACAGACTTCAGCAGCATGTGGAGAGAGAATTACCAGAGGTGCAGGCTGGTTTCAGAAGAGGCAGGGGGACTAGAGACCACATCGCCAACATACGCAGGATCATGGAGAAAACAAAGGAATACCAGAAACAAGTTTACTTTTGTTTTATTGACTACACTAAGGCATTTGACTGTGTGGACCACAACAAGATGTGGCAAGTAATTAAAGAGATGGGAATACCAGAGCACCTCATATGCCTCCTGAGAAATCTGTACATGAACCAAGAAGCAACAGTTAGGACAGAGCACGGAATGACAGAGTGGTTTGGAATAGGAAAAGGAGTAAGACAAGGCTGCATTTTGTCACCATGCCTATTCAACCTATACACAGAGCACATAATGCGCAGTGCAAGGATGGAGGAATCACAATATGGGATTAAAATCGCTGGGAGAAACATCAACAATCTGAGATATGCAGACGATACCACCCTAATGGCAGAAAGTGAGGAAGACCTAAAGAATCTCTTGATTGGGCTGAAGGAGGAGAGTGCAAAAGCTGGCTTGAGACTCAATATCAAGAAAACCAAGATAATGGCAACAGGCCCAATCAGTTCCTGGAAAATAGGTGGGGAAGAAGTAGAAGCAGTGACAGATTTTACTTTCTTAGGCTCAAAGATCACTGCAGATGGGGAGTGTAGCCATGAAATAAAAAGGCGACTGATTCTTGGGAGACAAGCAATGAGAAACCTGGGGAACATAGTGAAAAGCAGAGACATCACATTGAAAACAAAAATCAGAATAGTCAAAGCAATGGTTTTCCCAGTAGTGATGTACGGATGCGAGAGCTGGACAATTAGGAAGGCTGAACGCAGAAGAATAGATGCCTTTGAAATGTGGTGTTGGAGGAGGGTTTTGAGAGTCCCTTGGACAGCGAGGAGAACAAATAGGTCAATCTTAGAAGAAATTAACCCTGACTGCTCATTGGAAGGTCAAATAGTAAAGATGAAGCTAAAATACTTTGGACATCAAATGAGAAGGGAGGATTCACTTGAGAAGGCATTGATGCTGGGAAAGGTGGAGGGCAAAAGAAGAAGGGGGAGGCCAAGGATGAGATGGCTAGATGGCATTGTAGACACAATGGGCACAGAGCTGGGAGGGCTGAGGGGGATGGTGGAGGACAGAGGCGCCTGGAGAACAATGGTCCATAGGGTCGCAAAGGGTTGGAACCGACTGTGCGACTGAACAACAACAACAAATATCTGGGGGTGACCTGTACTCTAAGAACCAAATATTTATAACTTAGGGGTCAGCAAACTTGGCTCTCCAGGTGTTCTTGGACTGAAGTTACCAGAAGCCCAAGTCAGTACACCTGTTGATCATGGCTTCTGGGAAATGAAGTCAAAGAACATGTGGAGAGCCAAGTTTCCTGACCCGTGCTCTAACTGGAATGTCTACGGCCATGAATTAGCCCTCTCTAATGATGTTTTGAAAAAGCAGTCAAGTGTGTTTTCTCCCATCATAGGGATTCACAAAGAGATTTACCAGAATCTACAATTAATAATATCCTAGACCAGGGGTGGCCAACCTTTGTGCTCCAGCTGTTCTTGGACTTCAGTTACCAGAAGCCTAAATTAACACTCCAGTCTGACCAGGTTATCCTGCTATGGTAATAGAGTACACCATACTGCCAGCGACTCAACGCCTAGTGTCAGGCGGCGGTTAACTAACCTGACCACCCTGAGGACTAACGGCCTTGGGTGCCAAAGTCCACAGGGAAGGGTGATGGTTCCCAAGTGGATTAAATCCCAATTGAATCCATTTTGATGGAGGGCAGCTGCTTCATCAATACTGGCCTTGGGCTGAAGAGGACTTTGCGTGCCAAAAGGGCTCAGGACCAGAAAGTTACTCGCAGAACTGGATCAGTGGTATGGGTGTTATGCTGCGATGCGGAAGGCAGATGAAAGGCCACTGCATTATAGTCTCAGGACAAGTCTTCATAGCTAATTGCCATGATTAACGCCTATATTCGGATTCGGATATGGCAGATGAAGAAGTCAATACACCTGCTGATCCTAGACAGTTCTTGCTTATTCTGCTGAAGATAGCCAGTTAAAAGTATAGTGTTCTTGGGGTTTTTTGTAAGGTGTGCTGTCAGTACAAGATACCTCTGAAGCAGTGATGATCAAAGTTTACCATATGAGATCTTGCTATGTCACGAATAGAGCTTCTGCAAATCCAGATACAAGGGTCACTTAAGAACACTTACTTTTTACCTTAGAGGCTGCCTGCGGCCAGGAGCAGCCGCGAGACCACCCCAGCCGGGGGTGAGGAGGACCAGGCAGGCGGCGGGAGAGGTCGCGATCCTCCACCGCCGCCGCCGAGAGGAGGCTGCCCGCGGCCAGGAGCAGCCGCGAGACCACCCCAGCCGGGGGTGAGGATGACCAGGCAGGCGGCGGGAGAGGTCGCGATCCTCCACCACCGCCGCCGAGAGGAGGCTGCCTGCGGCCAGGAGCAGCCGCGAGACCACCCCAGCCGGGGGTGAGGAAGACCAGGCAGGCGGCGGGAGAGGTCGCGATCCTCCACCGCCGCCGCCGAGAGGAGGCTGCCCGCGGCCAGGAGCAGCCGCGAGACCACCCCAGCCGGGGGTGAGGACGACCAGGCAGGCGGCGGGAGAGGTTGCGATCCTCCACCACCGACGCCGAGAGGAGGCTGCCCGCGGCCAGGAGCAGCCACGAGACCACCCCAGCCGGGGGTGAGGAGGACCAGGCAGGCGGCGGGAGAGGTCGCGATCCTCCACCGCCGCTGCCGAGAGGAGGCTGCCCGCGGCCAGGAGCAGCTGCGAGCCCACCCCAGCTGGGGGTGAGGACAACCAGGCAGGCGGCGGGAGAGGTCGCGATCCTCCACCGCCGCCGCCGAGAGGAGGCTGCCCGTGACCAGGAGCAGCCGCGAGACCACCCCAGCCGGGGGTGAGGAAGACCAGGCAGGCGGCGGGAGAGGTCGCGATCCTCCACCGCCGCTGCCGCGAGGAGGCTGCCCGCAGACAGGAGCAGCCGCGAGACCACCCCAGCCGGGGGTGAGGAAGACCAGGCAGGCGGCGGGAGAGGTCGCGATCCTCCACCGCCGCCGCCGAGAGGAGGCTGCCCACGGCCAGGAGCAGCCGCAAGACCACCCGAGCCGGGGGTGAGAACGACCAGGCAGGCGGCGAAAAAGGTCACCATCCACCACCGCCGCCAGAGGCAGAGGAAGAGGAACAGCTGACCCATGGGGGAAAACATCCACTGCCCGCCACTGCAATGTCCCTGGAGCAAGGGGCCCAGAGACAACAACCCCACCTGGGGAGTGAGGACACAAGGATAAGTAGCTAATGTGAAAAATGTAGCTGAATTAATATAGCAACTGACATAGAGACTTTACACTGACTTAATATAGCAATTAACATAGAGACTGTGATTTAGAGTGTGATAATATGCATGATAATATGTTGTTTAAACTGTTTTAAACTTTTAAAACTGTGATATGATGTATGATGCGAGAAAAAAATGGCGTAGAAACCGGCAAACCACACCACAAAGCTTGCCAAGAGAATCCTATTGACCAAAACAAAAGGCAAAACAAAGGAGCAGGCTAGGTGATACAGGATGCTTAACACCACAGAGTGGAGGAAGGGGAGGGACAGGAAGGAGGGAGGAGGAATGCAATGTTGTAAGGAGCAATACTGCATAGGGACATGGAATGTGAGATCAATGAACCAAGGTAAACTAGAAGTGGTAAAAAATGAGATGGAAAGAATAAGCATTGACATCTTGGGAATCAGTGAGCTAAAATGGACAGGGATGGGCGAATTCAGCTCTGGAAACCATCATATCTACTACTGTGGACAAGAAAACCTTAGAAGACATGGAGTAGTCATAATTGTCAATAAAAGAGTGAGAAGAGCAGTAATGGGATACAACCTCAAAAATGACAGAATGATGTCAGTAAGAATTCAGGGCAAACCCTTCAATGTTACTGTGATCCAAATATACGCACCAACCACGGGTGCAGATGAAGCCACAGTGGACCAGTTCTATGAGGACTTACAACACCTCATAAAACAAACACCAAGAAATGATGTCCAAATTATTTTAGGAGACTGGAATGCTAAAGTAGGCAATCAAAAAGTGGAGGGAATAACAGGCAAGTTCGGTCTTGGAACACAGAATGAAGCAGGGCAAAGATTGATAGAGTTCTGCTAAGAAAACGCACTGGTCATAGCAAACACCCTCTTCCAGCAACACAAGAGGCGACTTTACACATGGACATCACCAGATGGCCAACACCGAAACCAGATTGACTACATACTCTGCAGTCAAAGATGGAGAACCTCCATACAGTCAGCAAAAACAAGACCTGGAGCAGACTGTGGCTCAGATCACAACCTACTGATTGCAAAATTCAGGCTTAGACTAAAGAAAATAGGGAAAACAAAGAGAACAGACAGATATCACCTAGACAGCATCCCTAAAGAATACACTGTGGAGGTGATGAACAGATTCAATGGCTTAGACTCAATAGATAGAGTGCCAGAAGAATTATGGACAGAGATGAGGGACATCATGCAGGAAGCAGCAAAGAAAACCATACCAAAAGAAAAGAAGAGTAAGAAAGCAAAGTGGTTGTCTGATGAGGCTCTTAAAATAGCAGAGGAAAGAAGGAACGCAAAAGTCAAAGGAGAAAGGAAAAAATACAATCTTTTGAACACAGAATTTAAAAGAAAAGCAAGGAGAGATAAGGAAAACTACCTAAAAGAACAGTGCAAAGAAATGGAGGAAAACAACAAAAGAGGCAGAACCAGAGACCTTTTCAAAAAAATCCGGGAAATCAAGGGAACATTTAAAGCAAAAATGAACATGATAAGGGAAAAAGACGGAAAGGAGCTAGCTGATGCAGAAGAGATTAAGAAAAGATGGAAAGAGTACACAGAGGAACTCTACAAAAAGGAACTCAACACACCTGATAGTCACAATGATGAAGAATTTGAACCTGAGCCAGACATCCTGGAGAGTGAAGTCAGAAAGGCCCTAAAGAGCACTGCAAACAACAAAGCTAGTGGAGATGATGGTATCCCAGTTGAATTTTTCAAAGCTCTAAAATATGATGGCATCAAATTACTGCATTCAATATGCCAGCAGATTTGGAAAACAAAACAGTGGCCACAGGACTGGAAAAGATCAGTATATGTTCCAATCCCAAAAAAGGGCAATGCCAAAGAATGCTCAAATTATCGAACAATTGCACTCATACCACACGCCAGCAAGGTGATGCTCAAGATAATACAGGATAGACTTCAGCAGCATGTGGAAAGAGAATTACCAGAGGTGCAGGCTGGTTTCAGAAGAGGCAGGGGGACTAGAGACCACATTGCCAACATACGTTGGATCATGGAGAAAACAAAGGAATACCAGAAACAAGTTTACTTTTGTTTTATTGACTACACTAAGGCATTTGACTGTGTGGACCACAACAAGATGTGTGTTGTGTTCTGTAAAGCAGTGCCTTTAACAATGTACCTTTGCCATGTGTTATCAATGTAACCTTTCTGTGTGCAACATTATAACCATCACCTGTATCAATGTATGCTTAATAAGGGGATGCGAGCTAGTGACCACCAGAGGGCAGTAGCGAGCGTCCAGCTCTAATGGATCAAAGCCACCTGGATCAGCAGCGCGGGAAGATTCCCCGCGACCTCCTCACCTGGTCAAGAAGGGCGTGACCTCCTACGACGTCACGCAGGCAGCAACCAATAGTCTGCCAACGAGCCACATTCAAATGTATAGCCAGCTGTATATATTGAGCTACCCATCCGCCATTACCACATGTTCCTCCGGATCATCATGCAATAAACCTGGGTTAAGCCAACCCTTCGGCTGTTTGTTGTCTTTGGTCCCTTACACTAAATTGGCGACGAAGGTGGGATATGGCAGCCCACGGGACCAAGACATGCGCCGGTTTCGAAATCAAGAAACCGGGCGACTGGGAGATCTTCGAGATGGACTTCCAGGCCACACTGATCGAGTCCGAAGTCACGGAAGAGGCGAAGAAAAGGGCCATCTTCACCAGAATGCTCGGACAAGAAACAAAAAGGACCTTGGTGGACCTGATTGCACCGAGGAGGGTGAGCGAATTCAAGGCCAAGGAACTCATGCAGCTGCTGCGTGAGCACGTCCGGCCCGCCACGGCGATGTTTCCCGCTCGGAGTGCGTTTTGGAGGCGAGTCCAAGCGCCCGGGGAGACGGTCGCCGCGTTCGTGGCGGCCCTGCGGCTGGCGGCCGGCCCGTGCAAATGGGAGAACGTCGAAATCACCCTCCGAGACTGTGTGCTGTGCGGCCTGAACGACGCCGAGACCCAGCGCACATTAATGAACCAAGAGCCGCCTCCCACGCTGCAGGAGGTCGTCAGAGCGGCCCAGGCCGCAGAAGCTACGAAGGCCGGGGTCCAAGAACTCCAGGACTGGCGGCCAAAGTCGAGCAAAGCAGAGGCTCCGGTACACGCGGCCCGGCGAACTTCGAGGTCATCTACAGAGAGCAGCGACGACGAGGACGTACAGAGGGTCCGGAAGGAGAGCCGGCGTTGCGACGGCTGTGGCGCGGCCCACGACCGCGTGAAATGCCCCTTCCGGAAGGCCGAGTGCCACAACTGGCGGCCAAAGTCGAGCAAAGCAGAGGGTCCGGTACACGCGGCCCGGCGAACTTCGAGGTCATCTACAGAGAGCAGCGACGACGAGGACGTACAGAGGGTCCGGAAGGAGAGCCGGCGTTGCGACGGCTGTGGCGCGGCCCACGACCGCGTGAAATGCCCCTATCGGAAGGCCGAGTGCCACAACTGCGGCCGCCGCGGGCACATCGCCAAGGTGTGCAGGAAGAAGCGCGAGTCCCGGAGGAGCTCCCCAGACCGTTCCGCGGGACGAGACCGCCCAGCGAAACCCAAAGACGGCGCCCAGGCCACGCGGAAGCAGGACGGCGTGGGCCGCATCGCCGACGGCAGCGAGGACGACGCCCCAGTGTTCAGCGTGTCTACGGGACACCCCCGCTACTTTGTTGAGGTACTAGTCCAAGGGGTGCCCATTAGGATGGAAATTGACTCGGGGTCCTCATATTCAATAATTTCCCAGAGGGAATTTTTCGGAATTGCCCCCCAAAAGCGGCCCAAGCTCAAAGCATTGAGGGCCACGCTACGGGACGTGCAAGGGAACAGTATTCCAGTGTTGGGGGTTGGAGAATTTCAGGTCAAATTCAAGGAGCACGCCGCGTCCCTTCCCCTGGTCGTGCTCAAGGGAGGAAATTGCAGCCTCCTCGGGACTCAATGGTTCCAGCCCCTGGGGTTGTTCATTGGGGGGGTGCATGCCGTGGGGATGCACGCTGTTGGGACTGATCCAATTCAGGAGGTGTGCGAGGCGCACCCCGAAGTCTTCAAAATGGGACTGGGGAAATTCAAAGGGCCCCCAGTGACTTTCGACCTGGACCCGGAGGTCCGCCCTGTTCGCCTAAAACCACGCCGGGTGCCGTTCGCACTCAAGGACAAGATAGAGGCGGAACTGGACAAATTGGTGGGTCAGGGGATTCTTGTGCCTGTAGATTCTGCGGAGTGGGGAACTCCAATTGTAACTGCTCTAAAGTCCAATGGGGAGGTCCGCATATGCGCCGACTACAAGTGCACCATCAACAAGGCGATCCGCCCGAATGGATATCCGGTGCCGGTAGTCAGCCATCTGCTGGCCAGGTTACACGGGGGGAAATGTTTCGCTAAGCTCGACTTAGCACAGGCCTACCAGCAGCTCACGGTGTCTCCTGCCGCAGCTGCTGCGCAGACCATAGTCACCCATAAGGGGGCGTTCCAGGTGACGCGCCTCCAATTCGGCGTGAATTCGGCGCCAGGAATTTTCCAGTCACTCGTGGAACGCCTCCTGAAGGGACTGGAGGGGGTGTTGCCTTATTTTGATGACGTGTTAATAACAGGGGGGAGTCGGGCTGAATTGGCCAAGAGGTTGGGGAAGGTCCTGACGATATTCGAAAAGGCGGGGCTGAGGTTGCGAAAGGACAAATGCGTCTTCTTCGCAACCGAGGTTGAGTTCCTAGGGTTTTGTGTGACTCCTGAGGGGATAAAACCATCCAAGTCTAAGGTGGCAGCCATCAAGAAAGCCCCCCGCCCCACCTCCAAGACCGAGTTGCAGTCGTTCCTAGGGCTGCTCAACTTTTACCACTCCTTCCTTCCCCGGAAGGCAGCGGTGGCCGAACCGCTACACAGGCTGCTTAAGAAAGACCAGGCATGGAAGTGGGGCGATGACCAAGAAAGGGCATTTAGTGAGCTGAAAAGCCTCCTGGCGTCCGACGCCATACTGACCCACTTTGACCCCAAACGCCCAGTAGTTCTGATCTGTGATGCATCTCCAGTGGGGGTGGGGGCAGTGCTGTACCACGTGCTGGAGAACGGAAGGGAGGCCCCGATAGCATTTTACTCCAGGTCCCTGTCCCAAACAGAGAGAAACTACGCACAGACGGACAGGGAGGCATTAGCGATAGTCTCGGGGACGAAAAAATTTCACGATTTTCTGTATGGCCGCCCCTTCACCATCGTGACGGACCACAAGCCCCTGCTAGGCATCTTTACAGTGGATAAGCCCACCCCTCAAATCCTGTCCCCAAGGATGCTCAGGTGGGCCATTTTTCTCAACGCGTATCAGCACGCGTTGGTCTACCGGCCTGGGAAAGAGATCAGCCATGCGGACGCCCTATCTAGGTCTCCCCTTCCCCTAACGCCCAGCCAGGTGAGCATGGGGGAGCAGGACCATCAGGTTCTCATGATAGAGGTGCTGGATTCGCCCCCCGTAGTGCCCGCCGACATTGCCAAAGCGACGGAGAAAGACAAAACGTTAGTGGCAGTAAGCTCCTGGCTACAGAAAGGGTGGCCCGCATCCTCCCCAGCGGAGGAGTTCGCTCCATTTTTCAGAAAAAAGCTAGAACTGTCCCTAGAGAGGGGATGTCTCTTGTGGGGGCAGCGGGTGGTGATTCCCACTTCCCTTCGGCCGCGGGTGCTCAAACTGCTGCACGTCAGCCACCCCGGCATCGTGCGATCCAAGGCGCTGGCCCGGAGTTACTTCTGGTGGCCCCAGCTAGACGCCGACATTGAGCACATGGTCGGCACTTGTGAAAGTTGCCAATGCTCCAGGCCGGAGGAGGCCCGCCTTCCCCACAGGGAATGGGACGCGGCTAAGGGGCCGTGGTCCCGGGTGCACATTGATTTCGCGGGCCCGTTCAGAGGCACCCTGTTCCTCCTTGTAGTGGACGCTTTCTCCAAATGGTTGGAGGTTATCCCAGTCACGAGCACCTCCTCAGCCCAGACCATTAGACATTTGCGGAGGCTCTTTTCCACGTTCGGCATACCCGACACGTTAATTAGCGACAACGCTAGTTGTTTCACGTCCTCCGAGTTCAAGGCATTCATGGAAATTAACGCAGTTCGGCATATCACCTCCGCCCCCTTTCACCCAGCCACCAACGGCCAAGTAGAGCGCCTCGTCCGCACCACGAAGGACGCGTTGCGGCGCATGGGCCCAGGGGATTTGAACCTACAAGTGTGTCAGTTTCTGCTAGGGTACAGGGTGACCCCGTTGGCGTCAGGATACTCCCCCGCAGAGCTCTTAATGCGCAGGAAGCTGACCACCATCCTTACTAGGCTAGACCCCACGAGGGTAGAGGACAAGGGGAGGAACATTGCGCTGGAGGCTACGAAGAGTTTCAGTGTAGGCGCCCCCGTGCATTGCAGGAATTACGCCAGCACGGGCCCAGCCTGGGTTCCGGGCGTAGTTGTAGAGCAGACCGGCCCCGTGTCATACCGCGTGGAAACCAGCACAGGGCTCCTGTGGAGGCGGCACGTGGACCAGCTCCGACGCAGGGTCTCCGACGAGCAGGGCACTGATCAGACATGAAATAAGTCAGCGTTAGGGTTCTCCCCCACCCGTTCAGCCCAAGGGGGAGGAAAGGGGGACCGTGGGCCCCCACCAAGGGGGGAGGAGGATATCCTCGTAGATACCCTGGGGGATCTTTCCGGGGAGGAGGAACCCGACCCCATACATATCTCGCGGAAAGTCCCCACAAATGCGGACACCCCTACCAAGTTAGATTTTGATTTCCAGAACTGGGGGGGGGGGTCGGAGTGGTCCCCCACCCGTCCAAGCGAGAAGAGGGGTTTTTCGTTAGCCCCGACGGCCCCCGGTCTCCCCACAATGGAGTTTTTCCCTTCCCCTAAGACCGCCAGACAGCGGCAAGCCACTAACGAGTCTCCCTCTCCCATTTCAGGACAAGGGACCAGGGAACAAAGAAGCAATAACACCCCCGGGGGGGCAGCCCTCTTCACGGCCCACACGCACACGCAACAAGCCATCTTGGCTGAGAGACTTCGTCTCATCCTAGGGGGAGGGATGTTGTGTTCTGTAAAGCAGTGCCTTTAACAATGTACCTTTGCCATGTGTTATCAATGTAACCTTTCTGTGTGCAACATTATAACCATCACCTGTATCAATGTATGCTTAATAAGGGGACGTGAGCTAGTGACCACCAGAGGGCAGTAGCGAGCGTCCAGCTCTAATGGATCAAAGCCACCTGGATCAGCAGCGCGGGAAGATTCCCCGCGACCTCCTCACCTGGTCAAGAAGGGCGTGACCTCCTACGACGTCACGCAGGCAGCAACCAATAGTCTGCCAACGAGCCACATTCAAATGTATAGCCAGCTGTATATATTGAGCTACCCATCCGCCATTACCACATGTTCCTCCGGATCATCATGCAATAAACCTGTGTTAAGCCAACCCTTCGGCTGTTTGTTGTCTTTGGTCCCTTACACTAAAATGTGGCAAGTAATTAAAGAGATGGGAATACCAGAGCACCTCATATGCCTTCTGAGAAATCTGTACATGAACAAAGAAGCAACAGTTAGGACAGAACATGGAATGACAGAGTGGTTTGGAATAGGAAAAGGAGTAAGACAAGGCTGCATTTTGTCACCCTGCTTATTCAACTTATACACAGAGCACATAATGCGCAATGCAGGGGTGGAGGAATCAAAATATGGGATTAAAATTGCTGGGAGAAACATCAACAATCTGAGATATGCAGACGACACCACCCTAATGGCAGAAAGTGAGGAAGACCTAAAAAATCTCTTGATTGGGCTGAAGGAGGAGAGTGTAAAAGCTGGCTTGAGACTCAATATCAAGAAAACCAAGATAATGGCAACAGGTCCGATCAGTTCATGGAAAATAGATGGGGAAGAAGTAGAAGCAGTGACAGATTTTACATTCTTAGGATCAAAGATCACTGCAGATGGGGACTGGAGCCATGAAATAAAAAGGCGACTGATTCTTGGGAGACAAGCCATGAGAAACTTGGGGAACATAGTGAAAAGCAGAGACATCACATTGCAAACAAAAATTCAAATAGTCAAAGCAATGGTATTCCCAGTGGTAATGTACGGATGCGAGAGCTGGACAATTAGGAAAGCTGAACGTAGAAGAATAGATGCCTTTGAAATGTGGTGTTGGAGGAGAGTTTTGAGAGTACCCTGGACAGTGAGGAGAACAAATAGGTCAATCTTAGAAGAAATCAACCCTGACTGCTCATTGGAATGTCAAATAGTAAAGACGAAGCTAAAATACTTTGGACATCAAATGAGAAGGGAGGATTCACTTGAGAAGGCCTTGGTGTTGGGAAAGGTGGAGGGCAAAAGAAGAAGGGGGAGGCCAAGGATGAGATGACTGGATGGTATTGTAGACACAGTGGGCACAGAACTGGGAGTGCTGAGGGGGATGGTGGAGGACAGAGGCGCTTGGAGAACTATGGTCCATAGGGTCGCAAAAGGTCGGAATCAACTGTGCGACTGAACAACAACAAATACTAAATAACCATTGTCCTTCTGCATCCCTGCCTGGTCATAGGGCCAACAGGCTATGTAGAAGTCCGATTCATGTGAGATCTAATCAGCCTCATAAAGAGCTCTTTATAGCCCCAGATAAACAAAGGAAGAGGTAAAAAGTCTGATGAAGTCCAGCTTCATTAGGCAGAGTAAGGAAGAAACAGAGATAGAGAAATAGAGAGAACACATACACACGCGACTGCAGTCTTGGCTGAACAAAGGAATAATCATGGCGTCTCTTTATTCAAACAGAGTATATCAGAAACAAAACTAAGGCACACACAACCAATTAGAATGTCCGAAACCAAATAAGGAGAATTCTTCTCACTTTTCTACGCATGCCCAAAGTCAAGCGTTGTCTCTCATGTATACAAAGAGACCTTTGTTTACAAAATGTGTAGCAGACAGGCAGACAGAAACCAGATACATTCCCACATGTCCTCCTTTTTCATTTAAATTTGAGAGAGGGACGGCTAATCATACCCCTGCATGTCATCATACTCCATAACTACTCCTCCATATACATCATCACTGTCCTCCTGGACATCGTACCCCTCCTGACTCCTGGTACCTTGTTCCGGAGGATGATACCTCATTGAGTACAATTGCCGTCGTGCAAAACCCGATGTCTCCCTTCTACGCAGTGGACATGTGTTACACATAGAAATAAGATTAGGAATACAATAAATGCAAAAACACAAAGATATAAGGCAAATAATAATAATCCCATAAAAGAAAACTTGTCTAAGGACAGACAAATCAGGCAACCAAGAAGTCATCCAACCAAAGAGATTAACATCAGTGCGTACATTGTTAGTAATGCTCTCCTGTAAATTCTGAAGTTCTTTCTCAATAGTATTATTCAGATCCTGGAATTTTACCCGACATCCCTGGTTCCCGACCAGCCTACAAAATCCTCTGGATTTTGCTAACAGATAATCTATGGCCAGTCTGTCCTGCATTTGGTCTTGATGGAGCTCAGTGATTTCCATTTGAAGATCCCGTATGACCCTCCCTGTGGCATTGATTGATTTCTCCAGCCTACAGGTGAGTCCCAAAATGGACCTTCTATTCTCCTGGGAAATGACACCTGGGTATGATCCCAATGTGAGTGCTCCAGTGATAACACTCCCTATAGCTCTCCCCCAGGAGCTACCATCAGAAAGCTGAACATCGATTATCACTTCATCCTTGCAACCAGAACCCATCGGGCCGGCAGCAGCTCTCCGGCGCCGTGCATCTGCCTGAAGCGGCATTTGCACTTGTACGGGTAAGGTGAAATAACCCAATGCTGCACATTGATATTGTCCTGGATAGAAATTTGTGGCAACTCCATTAAAAAAGAACCACATGTCGGGATCCTTGATTTGCCATCCATTGCAAATTGAACCTCTATCTATAGCAGAATAATCAGGAGTAAACATAGGAAACACATCATATATATCTTCAATAGTAGTGTTAAACAAGGTAAAATTAAGCTTATAAGAACTGTTATAACTACCCCATAACCAAAAATAATCGTCACATCCTGTATAATTGCCTACATTCCGCAAAACCCTTTTTGCTTGAGTCCAGTGCTTCCATTTACTATTCCAGACCCCAGAACTATGACAGCAGAAACAAAGCCCTTTAGTGTATTTCTTGAATGTCATGCTTCGCCAGCGGGTGTTGTTAAATTGTTCTGGGGGATTGGAGAAGAGTGTAGACCTGTCAATATGTTGCAAGTGTCCAATAACCAACTCAGGCGTGTTGAACAATGCCGGAAGAAAGGCCATTTGAGACACTGCCAGTGGATGCTCATAGTATAACGTTGCATTCTTACCATGAACCTCAAACATATAGTTAGCATGATGAAGCCAAAAGTTGGGGTTGCCCCCATGAGTCATTGCTCTTACAGCTGGAAGCACAGCAAGAAAGAAAAGAACAAATGTCAGTAAACTTAGTCCACTGGTGAACCACCGTCCTGGAGCTGAGTAACCTTCTTCTCTCTCCATGGGCGGATCGCTCGGGCAGGGACCCTTCCACTCAGGATCCCCTTGTTGCCAATAAACGACCAATGGCTTAGGAAGACACTCCCCTAAGAAATAGGAGCATGCCCTGCTTGATGACTAGTGCTATGTTATTACTAGCACCATGTAACTAGATACGAAACATGAGTGACATATAACACAAATGCAATATCACAAACCCATTTACATGTGTAGGGTACTGAAAACTCTTCCATGTACTTCTGGAGGTACCTTGAGATATGCAGTTTCATAAGGCAAAACATAACATAAGTAAAGACAGGTCTTTCCCCTGCAAGAGAATAAGCAAAACATTTAAGCATGAACAAAACATGAACATTTCTCTTCTTCCTTACATGAAGGAGATTTCTGTAGCATTCTAGCAAGCATTTCTCACTCCCCAATTACATGAGTAAGGCCTTACATTTCTTCTTCTCTCACTGGTGTAAATGAAAGAGGCATTCCATAACTTAAAACCAGCATAGCATGGTAAATCAAATACAGTACAAATATCATTAGAGCATTTCATACTCATAGCATGAGCAGGTAGACAATTTTTAAAAAAGGCTTTCAGGTTTTATAATGCAAACAAAGCCAATTCTTCTTTAGAGTCCATACAAACTTTTTAGTCCAATTAAAATGTCCAAATTAAAAGTCCAAATGTTGATTGAAGCTTTCTTCTTCTCAGATTACAACTTAAACACTATCTTCTCTCCAGCACAGTTCTTGGCATGGCAAGGTTGAAATTAGGCCATAAATTAATTCTCACTGAATTCACAAGACAACCAGAAACCCCCCTTCAGCTTTTCAGGCAAACACACATTCCTTCATGCTCCAGCCACACCCATCTGTATTAAGGCAGGCAGATGAAAAGCGCAAAGAACTTCTCCAGAAGTTGCAAGTAACTTTCACACAGAAGAACAGTACAGGGAATTCCCATTTGCTTTCCCTGCAATCCTGATGCTTGAAACTTGGAACAGCCCACTCTGGATCTCTTTGTTTGAGGGTTGAGCAATTCAAAATCAGCCATAAACTGGACTATTTCTTCTCCCTCCTTGTATTTTTGCAAAATCCTGCTGTCCATAGAGGAAGGATCCACACCCCTTTTCCTCTGGACTTCTTTCATCTGCAGCATCTGAATCTCAACTTTATGACAAACTGCACCTGTTAGGTTGTACTTGCGAGAAGACCCCTTTCTGGGCTTGGGTTTTCTGCATTCCTCCTCTGGGCCATCCTTCCACTTCCTGCCCAACCATGAGGAATCAAGTTTACTACTCAACTTCTCCTGCTTTTGTGATGAGGGTTGCTTCAGGGGCGAGCTGAGGTCTCCTGTGCTGCTCTTGGAATCACACTCTTTGCTTCCTGCCACTTTGCATGCATCAATAGCTTCAATCTGTGATGAGGTCCCCACCATTTGTTCCCAATCAGCTGGCACTAGTTGTTTTTCAGACTTGGCAGGCAGTATTGCAGCAGTCCCATTTGCAAGAGCCTCTCTGTTCACTGGATATACAGCAACAGTTTCCATATCCAGCACAGCTGCAGTTAAAGCAGCAGAGAACAGGTCTTTTGTAGGGCTAAAAGTGCTTGATTGCTGCAAGGCAGGATATAATGTCCCATCTCCTTTTCCACCCCCATCTCCATCAGGGGACTCATGCTGTTGTTTCTCATATGATGGAGGGGCAGTAGGACTCCCTCCCTTGGCTGGGGGCAAAAGCTGTGGAAGGGGACCAGCAAGCCGCTGGGACAACAACATATTTTTTGGAGTAAGTCTTTGAAGACAGTTTCTGACTTCATTCCAAGTATATTGCACTGAGACAGAAACCCCACCATGCTTCTGCAATTCATTCCCAATCTTATTCCAATCTTTTAAATCCAGACAATCATATTTATACCAAGGACTGATTTTTCTTATAACTTGGACCAGCTGTTGTACTTCCTTCTTATCAGCCCGTTTCCCATTCTTATTCAGAAGATATGAGATATCTTTACAAAGCTCCTGCTCTGGCGAAGCTAGCACGCACCCCATAATAAATTTTTCACTCACCCTGTTGGGATATTTTCTCAAGCGCTTGATTGACCTTTCCTCTGGTCGGACCTTTCTGGTCGTGGGTGAATGGAGACCTTGTCCCTGGTGGCAATGAGGTGCTAATTAGGTGCTAATCGCTGAAGCATTTTCCAAAGCGTTCTTTGAATTTCATTCAAACGCCTCACAACGGGGCACCACTTGTAGAAGTCCGATTCATGTGAGATCTAATCAGCCTCATAAAGAGCAGTTTATAGCCCCAGATAAACAAAGGAAGAGGTAAAAAGTCTGATGAAGTCCAGCTTCATTAGGCAGAGTAAGGAAGAAACAGAGATAGAGAAATAGAGAGAACACATACACACGCGACTGCAGTCTTGGCTGAACAAAGGAATAATCATGGCGTCTCTTTATTCAAACAGAGTATATCAGAAACAAAACTAAGGCACACACAACCTATTAGAATGTCCGAAACCAAATAAGGAGAATTCTTCTCACTTTTCTATGCATGCCCAAAGTCAAGCGTTGTCTCTCATGTATACAAAGAGACCTTTGTTTACAAAATGTGTAGCAGACAGGCAGACAGAAACCAGATACATTCCCACAAGGCTAAATGTTTCTTTCTTCCAAATTTAACTATTTTTCTACTCTAAGCTCTCTCTGTGTTAATCTCATTACTGTTACTAGTACTGCCTAGTTTTCTCTAGTCTATCTATCTGTCTGACTGGTTTAGTTGTCTTTCTGACTCAAGATGTTAGTTTCAGAAAGCTTAGTACCATCTTGCAACCATCATTTGCTTGAGAGATTGCTCTTTCTGCCTTTTATTGCAAACAAGATGAAGCAAACATGTTGTATTATATTTTTGCCATTTGCCTGACAACTTTATTTGAATACAAACAACCCTCTAAAAACATTCCCTTTTCTTCTGTTAAAACCATACCCGTCAAGCGCAGCTCTGGAAAATATGGGAACTGTTCCTGCCTGGGCACGCATGTGCAGCAACAACTCCTTTGTGCATGCACAAAACCCCTTTGCGCATGCACATAACCTCTTTGTGCATGCGCAGAGCCCATTTGCGATGGGCGAGCATGTGCAGTAACCCCTTTCCCTGTTGTTCAAATACGGGGCAGTGGCAGGAAAGGGGAGGAACGTGCAGAGAAATACGGGATTTCTTGGCCAATCCGGGATACTTGACAGGTGTGGTTACAACTGTGCCAAAGCATTTTTACAACAGGAACTAAGAAGAATCAAAAGGGGAACCAAGGAGCTGTGGTGGCGTAGTGGTTAAACTGCTGTCCTGCAACCAAAAGGTTGTGAGTCCAGGACTCAAGGTTGACTCAGCCTTCCATCCTTCTGAGGTCGGTAAAATGAGTATCCAGCACATTGGGGGCAAAATGCTAATTAACTTGTGAATGGCTCAGAGAGTGCACTAAGCGCTATGGGGCGGTATATAAGGGTGATTGATTGTTTTATATTTCAAAACATTCAGCCTTAACCCTTTCAACATGTTAACTGCACCCTCTGCAAAGACTATCTAACACGTCTCATTCTTATGCCTGTGGAAACAACCTTGGCCCACAAAAGCTCATATTACAATAAAGCAGCTAGTCTTTAAGATACCACAGTAGCTTAAAGTTTTGCCCTTCCTTCCTTCTCCTCCCTCCCTCATCTGATATCCAAATAAAGAGATTGTGCAACATTCCAACCAGTCTGCCACCTTTCGGGACTACTGTTCACATTTATTTACATTGTACGATCAGATAAAATTTTGTTGTTGTTGTTCAGTCGCACAGTCGATTCCGACCCTTTGCGACCCCATGGACCATTTTCCTCCAGGCACCTCTATCCTCCACCATTCTCCTCAGCCCACCAAGCTCTGTGCCCATTGTGTCCACAATACCATCTATCCATCTCATCTTTGGACGCCCCCTTCTTCTCTTTCCCTCCACCTTTCCCAGCATCAAGGCCTTCTCAAGTGAGTCCTCCCTTCTCATTTGATGTCCAAAGTACTTTAGCTTCATCTTCACTATTTGTCCCTCCCTCCAATGAACAGTCAGGATTGATTTCTTCCAATATTGACCTATTTGTTCTCTTTGCTGTCCAAGGGACTCTCAGGACTCTCCTCCAACACTACATCTCAAAGGCATCTATTCTTCTGCGCTCAGCCTTCCTAATGGTCCAGCTCTCACACCTATACATTACCACTGGGAATACCATTGCTTTGACTATGCAAATTTTTGTTTTCTTTTCACTATATTCCCCAGGTTTCTCATTGTTTGTCTCCCCATAATCAGTCATCTTTTTATTTCATGGCTACAGTCACCATCTGCAGTGATCTTAGATCCCAGGAAAGTAAAATCTGTCACTGCTTCTACTTCTTCCCCATCTATTTTCCAGGGACTGATCGGACCTGTTGCCATTATCTTGGTTTTCTTGATATTGAGTCTCAAGCCAGCTTTTGCACTCTCCTCCTTCAATCCAATCAAGAGGTTCTTTAGGTCTTCCTCACTTTCTGCCATTAGGGTGGTATCGTCTGCATATCTCAAATTGTTGATGTTTCTCCCAGCAATTTTGATCCCATATTGTGATTCCTCCATCCCTGCATTGCGCATTATGTGCTCTGTGTATAGATTGAATAAGCAGGGTGATAAAATGCAGCCTTGTCTTACTCCTTTTCCTATTCCAAACCACTCTGTCATTCCGTGTTATGTCCTAACTGTTGCTCTAATATTTTTGCTTGCTTTATTGACAGTGTCTGGCTGGACATCCCGCTACAATAATGGAGTAGACCGTACAGCCAGTGATTCAGTGCCGAGTGTTGTGCAGTGGTAAATAACCTGGCTCCCTAAAGGGGCCAATGGCTATGGGCGGATGAGCCCCTTTAGGTGGGGTGATGGTCTCCTCAGTGGAGGAAATGTCACTGGAAACCATTATATTGAGCCCAACAGCAAAATGAGCGGAGAAGAAACTCTGATTCCCAATGGTCATGGATGCGGAAGAGGCCATGCCAGATGAACTAGCTCTGAAGGTGCACCTTAATAATATCCTCAAGGTTGCGACAGTCAATTGCAATCCTGGTGTTAAATCCTGCACGTCTCATTTCATATGTGCCACAGGAGATGGCTCCATGATCATAGTGTGTGGGTCACTTCATGGCAAGTTGGGATCCACCTTAAACAAATTCATGCCAATGGCATTTTTCCTGCTTCAGGAAAAATGCATTCTCAGATGCTAGTTGCAGCCGACAACAATGATTGTCAGTGTGTAAACAGTACAATATACAGCCAGAAAAATGTCTGCCTGGAAGGTAATGTGCTTATTCAGAAGTGTGAAGGAAGATTTAACTTATTACAGCAGCTCTTGTCAAAACCGATTACTTGTGAATTCTACCGATTCACACCTGTCCTTCTTTCACACTTGATGCACTATAATTTGTTTTCCATTGTGTAAAGTTGAAGCATCCCCATTAGATTTCTGTCTTTAGCCGTGAATTTACAAAGAAGCTACAGAGAATATAACTGGCCTCCAAGTATGGTCAGAATATTTTGCTTTTCACCTTAAAGGGCAAGCTATGTATTGATTTTTCTGTTGCCTAGTGCCTACCATAAATATCAAGGAGGTGATGTGAAAAAGCACAAGCTTAGGTTAGTCTCAAGGAGACAATTGTTCTTCAATGTAAAGGGAGACTATTTTCATTTTCATAATCATAAATACAGAATATTTTAAAATTATGCATGCATATACTCTCAATTAATTGCAGCAACAAACATACCAAAAAACTAAGACCATCAAATTGCTGGGTATGTGTTCTCTCCGGATTGAGATGTAACCAGTATTAATTTGATATTGTTTTTGATCTGTCATGCTTTATAGATCTTCTGTGGCAGATTGTTTATATGTCAGAGGCTGAGGGATAACACTCAAATGGCTCCTTTTAAAATGTTTCTACAATTATATCCATTTCACGACTTGTGGTTATAATTTTTGTAAATAGGTGATCTTCTAGTGAGACCATGGGACCATAAATAGAGGGAAACACTTAAGGGACAAACTATAAGGAAGAAAGCAATACACAGGGGGGGAATTGCACAAAACTTTCCTGTTTTGATGGGGGGAAACTTTTCTTTAAAAACACCAGATGACATGTTCACATTGAAGTTTGGATTTGAGAGCTAGGAAGGAAAAATAGAGAAATTTCACTGTGATATTATTATTATTATTATTATTATTATTATTATTATTATTATTATTATTATTATTATTATTATTATTATTATTATTATTATTATTATTATTATTATTATTATTATTATTATATTTCTATGCCACCCAATCAACAAACGTGACTCCGAGCAGCTCACAACAGTACACAATACACAATAAAATCACTACTATTAAACTGAGTAAGACTCAAGTGTGTGCTTTCCACCTTCGAAACCGAGAGGCAAAAGGTTGAGTTGGATGTTATGTGGCAAGAGAATTGATTACAGCATTGTTCAGCACCGAAATACCTCAGCATGACACTTGACAAGATGCTCTCTTTTAAGCAACACTGCCTGAATATCAAAGCTAAAGTTAGTGCCGTATCCAATTGTGAATATTGGCTATCATCATGGTGATCAGACATGAAGATTGTCCTGGGAACAATTTAATGTAGTGGCCTTCCATTGGCTTTTCATATAGCAGTGTGACAACTGTACCACTGATCCAGTTACATGAGTCACTTTCTGGTCTTGAGCCCTTCTGGCACACAATGTTCTCATCAGCCCTTCATCAAGATGGATTCAAGTGGGATTTAATCCACTTGGGGACCATCACCCTTCCCTACGGACCTTGGCACCCAAGACTGTTAGTCCTCAGGATTGTCAGGGTAGTTAACCACTGATATTCAGTGTTGAGTCACTAGCAATATGGTCTACTCTATTACCATCACAGGATAACCTGGCCAGACTGGCATTAGTGGCAGTAGAGAGACACTTGCCACTGGCATTGCCCTTTCTCTTGCATTTATAAGATGCTGGGCTTCAACAGCTGACTCTGAACTTTATTAAAGATTCTTTACTTAGAATGAGCAATCAATGGCTATATTTAATCTACTCTAAAGAGTACTTTTTATTAGTGCACAGGACTGCTCAAGCTATCAAGAGTGACTACATCTCCACTGAAGGCTGTAATCTTCTGGCCTACAGCAAAAATGACTCTTGTCTAACTCATTTCGTCTCTACACACCAGAGCCTCTATGCATTACCACTTACAGTACTACTGTAAGATTAGCACCAGCAGCTACAGCTGGAGTCATGTTTAACAAATGAGAACCACTGAACATATTTATTGGCACAAAAAACCAATAAGAGACAAAGCTAGAAAGATAGGTTCAGAGTTTCAACAGCATATTGCAACCTGCACACACTGTGTGTGTGGTATAAAACTGAAGCCAGTTCAGTTTTTAACACTTGAGCCCTCCCTAATGACATTACATACATATTGCATATACTGTATCTCATTAAAAATCCTCATCTTCTTTCTTTCTTTTTGTTTTTTTAAATATAAAATTTATTATACAAAATACAGAAAACAAGGCAAACAAAAACACAAACAAAACCAACTAACATATAGACCAAAATTAATTTCCCTTCACCCTCATCTTCACCTCCCTCCACCTACGTAAAAAACACCTTCCATTAGATCAAAGTCTTAAACACTTCCCAGTACTGTACACAAGAAGGATTATTTAGGTTTCTTTGAACTGTTTCCCCAAAATTTATACGTCTCCTGATTTTGTTTTATTCCATCTTTATCCGTCAAACAAAATGTTATAAAAGGCTCCCAAATATCCCAAAATATATTCCTAACTGTAAACTTAATTTCTGTCATCAATTTATCATTTAATGCTAACCACCAAATTTTCTTGTACCATCTTTCTCTACTTATTACTATCTTATTTTTCCATTCTAAAGCGATCAGTTGTCTAGCTACTGACAGCAACATTCTTATCAATTCCTGCTTCTCATTAGAAACTTTAACTTCATCCAATTCCCCCAATAACACTATTTTGGGATTTAACTTTATTGAAGTCCCTAAAATTTTGACCATATCCCTTTCTATGACCATATCCCTTTCTTTGACCATATCCCTTTCCACATGTGAAGAAGGAACCTGTTTCTTTCTCACATCTCCAGCACATTTTGGAGTGGTCCTTTTTCATTTGAGCTATTCGAAGTGGTGTTAAATACCATTTCCATATAATTTTATAATTGTGCTCCTTTTCCTTTATAGATAGTAAATTCATTGACCTCTGCTTCCATCTCT
This sequence comes from Bradypodion pumilum, assembly GCA_035047305.1. Taxonomy (NCBI): domain Eukaryota; kingdom Metazoa; phylum Chordata; class Lepidosauria; order Squamata; family Chamaeleonidae; genus Bradypodion; species Bradypodion pumilum. The sequence continues at coordinate 83,258,859 of JAWDJD010000006.1, forward strand.
TACTTCATTCACTCATGTCGATATTTATTCCCAGATCTTTCCCCCCGTTTCTTTTAATATTTTTAATGGCTCTTCATTATCTTTCCATATCTGGTATAGTTTGCCTACTAACCCTTTGGGTGTGATAGTACCCCTTCTCAGCTTATAAATCACATTTTCAAATGTGGTCAATGGTCTTTCCACTACTATTGTTTTACATATTTTCTTGTGCTAAGTCTCCATTTGTCTTATCTGGAGCCAGTTTAATCCTAGTTTAGAATATATCTCATTTCTTACTTGGATTTCTTGGCAATGTTCTCTCCACTCTACCAGTAATAAGAGCTTGCTTTGTATTAGGATATGTCTCATTTCCTTATTAAATTTAACTGGACAGTCTCGTATATCCGACAGCTCAACTATCAGTGATGTTCCAGGAGCTGATTTACTTTTAACACCTTTCCAAAATGCATTAATTCTTCCAAGGTTTTGTTTTTTATTTTGATATTAGGTGCTAGATCCTCTAAAAATATACCTCCACTTAATTTCCTGTATTGCATTCAATCCATATCTTCCTTCTTCTTTATATCTTGTGTTAGTTTATTTATTATCCGTCTCTGTTGAAAGGCTTTATAATAATTTGTAATATTCGGGATCCCCAGTCCCCCCCCTTTTTTTACCACAAAGATTTTGTAATCCTAGGTTTTCCCCCTGCATTACAGTATCCATCTATCAATTTCTGCCATATAGATAACTCCTTCTTATTAATCTTTAACGGAAAATTTTCCAGCAAATTTTTTTATCTTGGATAATATCTTTATCCTACTCAGATTAACCCTTCCAAACCAAGATAATTTGGCTTTACCCAGTTTCTCTATTATAGTTTGGATCTCATTTCTGATCTTATCGAAGTTTATTCTCTGGGTCTTTTTTTTTAATTAAGATTTTTCAAATATACATAAGAAAAAACAGATCAAAAAAGAAAACAATATAACATAACTCATATAAATGATTGATATACAAAAAAACATGAAAATTAGAAGAAAAAGAGATAAATTACTTGTAACATTAATATATCTAAATTAAATAAAGGTAGAAAAGTAGCTTCAAACTATAAACCCACTTATATTAAGATCTGAAACAAATATCACATTTAAATTAATTCCAACTACCCTAAAATCTCTTTCTCAACTTAAAACATAAAAAATCAAACAGTAATAATCACTCAGTGTTATAATACATTGCCAAAGAGGGATGCGGCCTGTCTCGTCACAAATCAGTATTTCTAAAAATGCATTTGTTCCGGTACCGGCTTATGTCCTCCAATTTTTAAATGAGTATTCCACATATGGTTTCCAAATTTTCCAGAATTTATTTTCTTTAATTATTCCTTTCTTTTCATTAAATTCCCACGTTAATTTATCATTCAGGGCTAGCTGCCAATTTTCCTTAAACCAGTCTTCCAAATTCAATTTCATCGGATCCTTCCACTTTTATTACATCCCCAACACATATTATTTTTTGTCCTATCAATCTGGTTCAATCTCACTGGGGTCAAATACCATCTCCATAACATTTTGTAGTTATGTTCCTTAACTCTAGTCGACAATGTTCTCATTATCCTTTGTTTCCAAAGAGATCACCATTTTAATTCTGATATTTTTATATTTAAATCCTCTTCCCAAATTTTTCTCAATATCTCTTGTTGATTGCAATCTTTATTTAAAATCTTATAAATTTTTGCCACTAACCCCTTTAATCCTATATCTCCTTGTCTTATTTTAAATAATATTTCTTCAAAATCTGTCCTAACCCTTTCCAAACTTAATCCCTTTAAATATTTTTATTCCAATTATTTACCCTTACAACTTGTAACCAATTTAATTTCATTTGTTCGTACAATACAATTTTTTTCTCCTCATCATTACAAATTTGAATCCAATTACTCAACAGGCACACATAATTTTCTACCAACACTGATCTCAACTCCCCATTTATTTTTATCGGAATTTTTTTATGTCTTCCATTTCTGTTAGTGGAGATATTCCAGGGACTAATTTCTCCTTCATTTTCTTCCATACCTCCCACATTGACTTTAACATTCTATTTTTAATATTAGGTTTACCTATTTCTTTAACTAGAAAGGCTACTTTACCAATTTGCTCAAGATCTTCCATCTCCAAATCCTCCCATATCACTTTTTCCTTCTTCCAAATCTTAACAATATTTCTAATTTGAAATGCCATGTAATAATTTTTAAGATTGTGAATTCCGAGTCCCCCTTCTTTTTGAGATATATACCACTCCCTTTTAGTAATTCTAACTTTTTCCCACCGTTACAAAACCTATTTGTTATTTCTCTGCTTAACTCTGTTGTGAATTGCTTTGACCACATGGACAGAGTCTGTACACAATTTACACTTGCATACAGGAAATCATGTAATTATTGCTTCTTAATTATTACTTTGTATTGGCTTTCTCAAATTAGTGATTGCTACATAAATGATCCCAACACTAAAATATATTGATACAAAAGATGCAATAATTGATGCATAGTATTGCCAAAAAGGCCATCTAGTTTCTGGGTTCCAATATATGGAGTACTGGCATATGGCAGGCCTAGTGGTTGCAAACAGTAATGGATAAGAAGAAACACATAAAAATATTTCCTTTTCTGATCAAGAAACTGCCTGCAGCCACTATTTCAATTGATGTTACATGGAAATATAAAGAAAAAAATATTTTTAGCGGTCACTTAATGATGCAGTGCAAGAGTTATCAAATAGGGTTTAATAATTTCACTCTCCCTGCCCCTCCTGCAGGAATCATTTAGCTTCTTCCTCCATTCTCAGATGAACCCAGACATCCCGACCCAAAGTACACAACAAGGGACATTGTAGGCAGACCCTAAGTATCTGCTTCTTCATTTCCAAACTTTTGTCTTGTTAGACTCAATAACCTAATTTCTTTTTGCCATACTTGTTAATATGATTATTTACGTAATAATCTGTTTATTATATATGAATGTTAATGAGTAGACCAGGGGTGACCAAACTACGGCCCACAGGCCAGACCCGGCCTGCAGTGCCAAATCATCCAGCCCAAGCTGTCTGCACCGCGACTGGAAGCGGAACTATAATGCACCCACACCATACCTGTCAACCCGCGGCTCCGGAAAAACGGGACCTGCGCATGCGTGGAAGGGGTAAAACCCTTCCGCGCATGCGCGGAAAGCGTTCCCCCGCTGCCAAATTACGGGATTTTGGCAGCGGGGGCCGGGGCAATCGACGTCAATTTACGGGGTAATCCCGGCCAAATCGGGAAGGTTGACAGGTATGACCTACACATGCATATAACGCTGTCGTAAATGTGTTTACAGCAGCCATGGACATGTTTTACGGCAGGAGGAACCATCTGACTGGCCCGCTCAACCATGTGACAGGCCTGCCACCCTTGAGTTAGACATTAACATTTGCCCTTCCTCTCCTCTCCATGCCCTCTAGTTTTCAAGCTTGGCTGGGTAAGAACCTCACTAGCACTTTTCTGTTCACTGTACAGTATTTGAAGAAATTTTGTTGGAGCATGCTGCTAGTGTTTTGTTAACTGTACCTTTGTTATGCTTTAATTCATTGTATCAATATCTGACCTTCAATTCTCCTTTCCTAATTATTTCCCTCTTTTCCCCCATTCTCAACACTTATTTGTCTCGCATTTAAATTCATCTTTATCTTCTTTTCATTAATTCCTTAATATGCACTTTCATGATTTTTAGTACTATTTTTTAGATTATGTTTGATTTTGTATTTCAATCGGTATCCCTTGATACGTTTCTTTAGTCTTTGCACAGTAGATCTATACATGTACCATACATTACCACTAACATCATGTAAAAAAGTAGCACCAATATTATCAGTATATTGGTATACTAAATATATATTAGTATATTAAAGCAGATTTAAAAAGTGAACAATACTTTGCACCTATTAGTATAAAAAAGCTTAAGAAGGAGCTGCACTTTTGTCCAATTTCATATATTTATGTGAAAAAAATAGAATTTTTAAAGGAACATTTTAAAATTGGTAACACAGAAAGCCTGGACTGATAGAATTTACAGGGAGCAATACTTTCCTGAAAATGTTGGTGAGATTTTTGTCTAAGGATACATCTTGACTGTCAAAAGAATCAGGTTTCTAATAGATTTTTATATATTGAATGAAGATTATGTAGTGCTTGTGTTAGTTTGTGCATTCTTTATGAAACCTTGCCTGAATGTTTTCCCCCCACCCTTCAAGAGGCCTCCTGATTTCCCCTTTCCTCTCTGGTCCCCTTTAGAGCTTTCTTTCTTTCTTTCTTTCTTTCTTTCTTTCTTTCTAACTAACTAACTAACTAACTAACTAACTAACTAACTAACTAACTAACTAACTAACTAACTAACTAACTAACTAACTAACTAACTAACTAACTAACTAACTAACTAACTAACTAACTAACTACTAACCTTAAAACCCAGTTCCATACTTTACAATTGCTTCTCTGTTCCCATCCTAGTTACACTGCTACAGGTATTCCTCTCCAGCATGTCTTTACAGGGCTTTGCAGCAATAATAATTTCGTGTCAGAAATTATTCTGGGTTGAAAGGAATTTTTGCTGGAGAAACTCTGCTCAGGGGATGCCCGAATGAGGCTCCTTTCATGTCCCCGACCCCAAGAGCTGAGACAGAGACGGGCACTCCATCCATCATGCAGCATCCAGGACTCGAACACCCAAATTGCAGGCCTTCCCGCTAACAAGGCAAGCTTCTTAACCACTGAGCCACTGCAGCCCATATTTGTAGTTTGCAAAGGTAACTAACCTTTCTGATGTTGTGTTTGGGATCAAGGAGACAGCGGAGGCTTGATTCATGAAGAGGCATAAGGGCAAGATAGCCCGGACAGCGTTTATTAGGAATAACAGACAAAGACATTCCAGAGAAGAGTATGCAATATTTTCTTATTGGTTACCTTGCGATAGCATAGGATTACTTAATTGGCTAAATATCGGCATGTCTACCTCGTGCTCACTTTGCTAATTGGATGAAAGCTGCGTGCTAGCTGAATGATTGCGTGCCATCCCTGGGCATAGTGGGGAGGGCCAGAAGGCCTGGAGTGAGAGGCCCAAGCTGGGGCCTCTAAGCTACGGTAAAAACAGATGAGGTAAGGAGAATGATCACCCACGATTTATGACCATGGTTTGCCAATAAGCCACAGCGATCGTGCTGCGAAACTCCTCACATCTTCCCCCTTCTGTTTTTAAGAAGCTTATAAGCATAATAAATTTGGTCCTTGCGTACACGAGGCCGGAAGCGAAATCCTTGCAGGCAGGTGGCTAGCAACGAAGGTATGCATTGAATAAAGCAACAGGCAGTTATCAGAATGGCAAGAATAATTAAACCATACTGCAGGATGATCCGTACCCAAGCTCCGTCGGGAAGCCACGACCAAAGAGTGCTCCACCACGAAGGCAGAGGGTTTTGCTTAATATCAGAAACAATTTTGGTTAAAGAATCCAATTGGTTTTGTACCTTATTAGAATTATCAGATAAGTTAAAGCAACACATATTATGCACAGACTCACAACCTTGATGATGCAACATCAGCAAATAATCGATTGCAGCGCGGTTATCTAAAATGGCGTTGCGAAGCTGAAATTGCTCCCTGTTCAGGAGGCTAATAGCTTGGGAAGTGTGATTAACGGCTTTTACAAATGCACAAGCAAGCTTTCCAAGCTGCCTTGCATTCCCGGCTGCCAGGCCAGGCACGCCAACAAGACTGATGGCCAAATATGTGTACTCGGCCTGGTAAAGCACCTTAACAGTGCTATCGCAATCAGAGGGTAACTGCTCAGCGGCAGTACCTCGGGCGATGCGTTTGCGGGCGGGACACTGACGGACCAGTGTAGTGCGGTTGGGCAAAGCAACAATCATACGACTAAGGCAACAAGTGGTTTTAGAGAGGTTAGCAGGAATATAGTGCCAAGTTCGTGACCCACAGGTCCAGAACCACCCAGAAGGCAACAGAATGTGCTGAAAGTTAAAATGAAGGTCCTCTGTTTCTCTCCCGGCGCAATTAAGGCCGCGACCGGGCTGGAAACAGCGAGGCTTTGACTTATGTTGAGTACAGTTCACAACCCTGGCACATTTACTAGCATTACTAACAGCTACAATGGGAGTATAGAGAGACAGGGCATCAACGGGTAGCCTTTTGGTTGCCTTTCCCCAAAGGGGGCTAAGAGCATATTTGTTTTTGACCTTGTCATTGAAGTCGGCCATATCGTAACCCAACAGTGACCTACTGACGTTTTGGGGAGTGTAGCAAATGGGAATGAGACAGGTGCTTAACAGGTGATAGGAGTCAACACTTTGCTTAAGACAAAACTCAGTTTGATTAGAAATGCGGGCAAGCTTATACCACAGGTTATACTCAAAGCGTTGGGACAGCTCATCTTGGACGGCAAGTGCCCCTGGAAAGAGAAGCATGCAGCAACAAAGAATCATTATAGAATTAGCATTTAGACAGGCTATGATAGCAACAACAAAGTTCTCAGGAGTCTTTTCCACCCGGATTTCGTCCAGCACGGACTGGGCTTCATCTGACAATGCTTTCACCTGGCCCCAGGTTATTGGCGGGTTCTGCCCCCTTTGCCTCCCCCCTCGGTTCCGTCTCCTCTCCGGGGGCTCATGCAGGTGAAGGTCGAAGTTTGGAATGTGGTTGCTGAGACCCTGATGCCATGCCATGCTTCCACGGTCGAACAAACCAGGCAGGGACCCAAAGAGGACCTTCTGGTGTAGACACGGCGGCGTAGCCCCTTCCCCAGGTGATGAGGGGAACAGGCCCTTTCCACTCCGGGTCCGGCAGGCGTCTGTACTGGACCTGGGGGGCGGGCAGAACCTCAAGCTGGCGGTAGTGACGCTGAGCCCTGGATAAAAATTGAGAATGAAATTGAGACAAATTAAGGTGGTTTAGGGTAAACAGTACACTAGCAAGCCACTCCTCCTTTTCCGGAAGTGAGAGGGGGATAGTCCCCCCTTTCCTTTTTTGGCGATCCAGAGCCTCTTTCAGCGTTTTATTGGCCCGCTCAACCACGGCCTGTCCCTGAGAATTATAAGGGATGCTGAATGTGTGGACAATCTGCCAGCGGGTACAAAACTCTGCTAGGGCAGTAGAACAATAGGCGGGGCCGTTATCGGTCTTCAAATGGTCAGTTTTTCCCATGACCGCGAAGCAGCGGACAAGGTGATTGCAAACATGTTTGACCTTTTCTCCCTTCTGGGGCGTGACCCAGATATAGCCAGAGTAGGTGTCAACACAAACATGTAAATATTTCCATGGTGCAAAAGGTGCAAAATGGGTAACATCCACCTGCCAAAGCTGATTAGCACCCAGACCGCGAGGATTTACTCCTGCAGCAGGATTCTGGGGCTGTTGTGAACATTGTGGACATTGCTGAATTATGGCCCTTGCATCCGCAAGGGGAATGTGAAACTCTTTAGCAAGAGCTTTGGCATTCTGATGATGCAAAGCATGGCTTTCAATGGGGGAACAATACATGGCACGTAATGCGCCATCTGCACGGTCATTCCCTTCAGTCAAGGGGCCAGGGAATGGCTGATGACTACGAATGTGTGCAATGAAAAAGGGTACTGTTCTCCGTTGGAGCAGCATCTGTAGAGACAGGAATAGTGACAGCAAGTTGCTATCTACTGAAGGTGACACATAACTTCCCACAATGTTGGACACGACATTGGTGACATACAGGCTATCAGAGATCAAGTTAACAGGCTGATCCTGAAACAGACTAAAGGCAAGGACAACCGCCGCAAGCTCTGCGCGTTGTGGCGAGCGCTGCGGCAGCGTAAATTGACTCTTCCATGTCCCCTGCTCCTGCCAGGCAACCACCCCACGGCTCGGGCTACCATCAGTGAAGACAGTGAGAGCCGGCAAAAGGGGCGTGGGAGAGAGGAGGTGGAAAAGCTTCAAAGGTATATGCTGAGCAACCTGGAGCCGAGGATCCTTAGGGGAGTGATACACTACCTGGCCTGTAAAATCTGCCATAGCAAGTTGCAGCTCGATAGAAGAGTGCAGTCCCGTCTCCCAAACTGCGAGGGGAACGGGAACCACAATCTCCATGGGATCCAGGGCAAACAGGGTGAGACAGCGGCGGCGGCCTTTAGAGATGACCTGCGCCAACATGCTCAGAAAGGGGGTAATGGTATTTTTTGTGGTGTGTGAAAGATACAACCATTCTAAAATACGAATTTTCCCATCTGAAGGCTCCTGATGTATGACAGCATATAATTGTTTCACATCTCCCAAGCAAAGGAGCTTGGGGGGGGGGCAATTTGGCTCAGCCCTATCAACCCAAACCTTGGCCATGGCAGAGTTAACCATGGAAAGGACCTCCCGTTGCGGGGCGGTAAGGGTGATCAGATCTCCTGGATTCTTCCCTGCTCTAAGAGCGTCAAAGAGGGAGCTGAGCGCAGCAGTGGTAAGCTTAAAATAAGGGCGGAGCCAATTGATAGCTCCAAGTATCTGCTGCAGGGTGACATAACTAACAGTAGGTGGAATTTCAATCCGTGGCAATGCTGGCATAGAATATGCAGCCATCATGCGGTGCCCAAGATAGGAGAAAGGTTTGGCTAACTGGACTTTTTCCTGGGCGATTACTAGGCCATAAAGGCTCAGGGTCTCCTGAAGGCGAGGGAGCCACCCCTCTGGGAGAGAGGTCCCGGCCACCAAGATGTCATCCGTGTAATGATATATGATCAAAGTAGGGTAAGCCTTTCTGAACGGCATGAGAGCTGCATTTACATAAAACTGACACATGGTGGGGCTATTGAGCATTCCCATTGGCAATACCTTCCAATGGTACCGGACTGTGGGCTGGGAGTTATTCAACACTGGGACCGTGAAAGCAAAATACTTCCGGTCTTTTTCCTGAAGGGGAATGGTATAAAAACAATCCTTGAGGTCAATGACAGCCATCTCATAATCATGGGGTATCAAATTTGGGTTCGGGGTTCCACACTGGAGCGAGCCCATTGGCTCAATTATCTTATTGATCTCCCGCAGGTCATGGAGCAATCGCCACTTCCCGGACTTCTTTTTGATGACAAATACCGGGGTATTGAACGGACTACTAGTCGGTTCAATGTGACCTGCGTCCAGTTGTTCCTGGACAAGCTGCTTAAGCGCAGTCAACTTCTCTTGCGGAAGTGGCCATTGCTCCACCCACACGGCTTGATCGGTCTTCCACGAGAGTGGAAGAGCACAATGTTGATGGCTATTCATGAATTGTGAGGGTGGTGCCAACTTGTGCCAGCAAATCCCTCCCCCACAAGTTGAGATCAATTTGCAAAATACAGGGCTTGATGCGAGCGATCTCAGGCCCGCCAGGTTGGAGACTGACAGATAACCACTGAGCACTTTTCCGGGAGGCCTGGCTGCCACCGATGCCCCAAACTGAGGGAGCGGTTTCGGTTGGCCACAAGGGATCCCAGTGCCCAGCGGCTATCACAGAAATATCCGCTCCCGTATCTAACAGTCCTTCGAACAACTTACCGTTTACCCAATACTTACGGGTCGGCTTCTGCTGTCCTATCTGCTCTTGAAGGGCGGCAACCTGTGGATGATAGGTGTCTCCATCGGCCCTGGCACGGGTGGAACCAAACCCCCCTCTGCGAAGGGCGGGCTCCGCTCCCCCTGGGGTCTCATAAGAAACAATGATCAATTGTGCCCAGGAGTCCCCCTTGCGCAGTTGCAATGGGAGGTGACTCCAAAATTGTGCATAAATGATGCCTGTGTAGTCTGCGTCTATCACACCAGGAACTATTATGATGCCATGTTTGGCCGCTGATGAACGTGGCAGTACCAGACCAACGGTCCCTTTCGGCAAGGGGTCAGTAAGGTCAGCAGGCATCAGGATAAGCTCCCCAGGCAATGCAGTTGTCATGTCCTGTGTGTTAACGAGATCGAGACCAGCGCTGCCAGCAGTAGCAGCCTTGCGCTGATCGACCTGTGTCCCCTTTATTTTCCCGGGGCCCGGGGAGGGCCCGGTATCTAGTTTCCCTGTGGTGAGGGGTTGACTCTGCACTGGCTAGCCCAATGGTATCCTTTGCCACACCGGGGGCACTTCTTGCTGGGGCGCTTGACATCCTTTCCACCCCCTTATGCGCTCCCCCTCCGGGGGCGCGACAGTCTTTCTTGAAGTGGCCCGGTCTCTGACAGTTGAAACAATTGCCAGTGGGTTTGTTTCCGGAACGAATCGCTCCAGCCAGAAGGGCCATTGCATGTGTTTGAGTGCCCACCTCCATACAGGCTTGAATCATGTCAGCTAAGCTATACTCGGGGCGGTGAATGACATTTTGCAAAATCTTCTTGCAATCGGCATTGGCCTGCTCAAAAGCCAGCCATCTCAGGAGTTCTCCTTGGGCATCAGGGTTGTCTATCTGTCTTTGTATGGCTTCCTTCAATCTATCAATGAACTGTGGATAAGGTTCAGTGGGCTGCTGCCATGTGGAAGTAAAGGAGCGTGTGGGTTTCCCAGAGACGGGGACCCTTTTAAAGGCTCTCATGACGCACATGAATGTGCGATGGAAAGACTCCCGAGGGAGTTGCATCTGCTGTTGGAGGTCAGCAAATGCACCTGCTCCATAAATCTGCTCAGGGGTGTTTTGTGGCATACCAGCCGCCACTGCAGCCGCTCGGAATTCACTATCCCAGACAACATACTGTGAAGCAGTCAAAATCATTCGAAACAAATCTTTCCAGTCCTGAGGTAACATTGTGTACCCGTTCCCAATTCCCTCAAGCAACCCTTGCACAAAATGTGAATGGACACCAGCCTCTCTAACAGCTTTATTAAGTTCCCTAATTACTGTATATGACAGAGCTTGCCAATGAATACGTTCCTCTGGATTCCCATCCACCCCCACCCCCATCTCAACCGTAATGGGAAAAGCAGAAGGACTCTCTCCTTGCCACTCTTCCCCCTCCTCCAGCGACAAGACCCCATCGCTCTTGGCTCGATGTATGGCAGAGCGAACATTTCCCATCACACCGCCAGGGTAGGTGGGCGGCGCCTGGAGAACCAGGCTCGGGACGGGCGGCACCAATGGTGCAGTAGGTGGTAAAATAGCAGGCAGCACTTTTGGATAAGGAGGTGGTAAGTCCTCGGGTGGATGAGTCAGAGGATTGGTCAGGGATGCCTCTGCTGGTACTAGTTTCCTGACTGCCTCATTAACTCTGTGCCAAATCAATAAATGATGAACCGCTGCCCTCGGTTCTTCCAATAAAATTGTTCCAATTCTTTGCCAATCATCCCGTTTGAGTGATCCAATTTCTGGGTACCAAGGACATTGGCATTCGATTTCCTTAATGAAGTCTTCTAGATTACTAAGCGTGATGTCTGGACATCCGCTCTCCTTGAGGAGTCTCTGCAATTCTCTTGCATGGGTCTTCTGCCCTAAAGAAAGTCCCCCCCCCATATTCACAATCGGGAGCTCGAAAGCTGAGGGAGCCTAAAAAGGCTGTGGCGCGCCAGGGGGCTATTCCAGCCGGTGAGTCGGGGAGTTGGGATCTAGCAATCGCGTCGCGGGTCGCCAGATGTTGTGTTTGGGATCAAGGAGACAGCGGAGGCTTGATTCATGAAGAGGCATAAGGGCAAGATAGCCCGGACAGCGTTTATTAGGAATAACAGATAAAGACATTCCAGAGAAGAGTATGCAATATTTTCTTATTGGTTACCTTGCGATAGCATAGGATTACTTAATTGGCTAAATATCGGCATGTCTACCTCATGCTCACTTTGCTAATTGGATGAAAGCTGCGTGCTAGCTGAATGATTGCGTGCCATCCCTGGGCATAGTGGGGAGGGCCAGAAGGCCTGGAGTGAGAGGCCCAAGCTGGGGCCTCTAAGCTAAGGTAAAAACAGATGAGGTAAGGAGAATGATCACCCACGATTTATGACCATGGTTTGCCAATAAGCCACAGCGATCGTGCTGCGAAACTCCTCACATTCTATTTCACCATAGACATTCACACCATATCCTTTTTTTCTTCCCTGAATAGTATAACCGATTCTGCAGCCAAATGTCCAGCATCAGCATCTGTGTTTGACCAGTTGATTTATGAATGAATCAGTCCCCATACAAATGCAAAATCTACAGGGGTGCAGCACCTTTGTGCAGATAATGATCTGCTCTCTTCTAGTGGGAGAGCAACACATATCTTTTGTTAAAAAAAGAAATAACTGAGGGGAATGCACTGTCTTTATGATGGTATGCTTGCCACGTCCCTTCCCAGTCAGCCTGGCTGGAGAAGGGCAGAAACACCTGTGAGAGGGAGGCAGGCAGCTTTAAAAGAACTTTGCCTCTGCTGCCTCTGAGGCCACCGGATGCTTGCCTCGTCCCTTCCCAGTCAGCCTGGCTGGAGAAGGGCAGAAGCACCTGTGAGATGGAGGCAGGCAGCTTTAAAAGAACTTTACCTCTGCTGCCTCTGAGGCCACCGGATGCTTGCCTCATCCCTTCCCAGTCAGCCTGGCTGGAGAAGGGGAAGGGCAGAAGCACCTGTGAGATGGAGGCAGGCAGCTTTAAAAGAACTTTGCATCTGCTGCCTCTGAGGCCACCGGATGCTTGCCTCGTTCTGGAGGGAGTGGTAGCATCTGCACCATCTCCTCACAGCAACGAGGGGACCTGTTTGTGCTAACACCTGACGTTGGGGCACAGAGAGCAGAGCTTTTTTCCCAGTCTGTTGAGAGCGTGGAACTTTGGGCTCTGTGGGAACCGTAAGGACACAACCTTTATGGGATTATGATAATTGTGCTGAATTTTTTTATTATTTGTATATTGAATTTTGTAATGCATATTGATTCTGTGCTGTGCTACTTTGTTAGTTGGAATTTTTGTGGTATATTTTAGGATGCTGTTGTTTATAGACTAGTCTTTTTGCATTGATTGTATATTTAATTCTGCAGTTGTTGATTTGTAATTGTATACTATTGTGTTTTGTGTGTTTATATTGTTTTTTCTTGTTATATTGTATTTACTTGTTGTAAGCCGCCCTGAGTTGGCCCTGGCTAAGTGGGGCGGAATATAAATCGAATAAATGAAATGAAATGGTAAAGCAAAGAGGAGAATAGAGAACAGTGACACACACAATAAGATGGGACATGGCCATATGTTCTCCAAAGAGAACAAAGTGCAGCTACAAAAGCAATAAGAGGACATTTCTGGACTATAATTTCCCTTTGTGGAAGAAGAAAACTAACAAAAAAGACAGATGTAAGAAGCTGAGAGAATCCTTACTTATAGCCTGACTGTCAAATACAATTGTAGTGCAGACAACATTCAGGAAATAAGTAAATACTGTAATATTGAAACTGTGCAGCGTTTGGGCCATGTTACCATAGGAAATGTCTTCTCTTGACATACCTACTAACACCTTAAGACCATCTTCTAAAGACCTACAGATATCTTTGATTCCTTTGAGGAAGTGCAAGGCTACCACTAAGACTTTCCTTTGCAAGATTCTCTCCAGAAAGACCAAAATAGTGCCTACATACATACTTTTACTCTTGTTGTATTTTATTCTTCTAGGTAGATGTTCAACCCTTTAGTTAATTGTTCATAAGCACAGCATTGTTGTTCTTTAGGGTTTCACTTTATTCTATCAAAAGAGTTTTGTATTTGGGCCATAACAAGGTGATAGCCAATATCTCTTGCTGAAATGCAGAACTACATCTATAATTGCTTTCTATTTGAGAAGATTTACTGAAGTGAATGGGACTTGCATAAGTTATAGTTAGTATGCCCAATTTCTTTCAGTGGGTGTACTTGTAAGACTAGCATGTTCAAGTGGCGGCTGCTGGCACTCCTGGCAGACAACAACGCGCTGTGTGAATGTGGAGAGATACATTATCTGGTTCATTTACTGGTCTGCTGATTACATCCAGAAACATGTACATATGGAGATTTAAATTTGGCCAACAAAAAAGCCAAGAAAGTGGCTTCATTTTGACAGTCCAAAGTTTGATCTGGACATAAAAGAACACAACTTTACTTGGGACTAATACCGGATTTTGCCCATAGTTGTTCTTTTTCCGTGTCTAGGCCAGATGTGAAATTGCCAAAACAAAGGCACTTTTGGTGAGTTAATTCTGCTGTTCCTTTTGCCTGACCTAATGTGAGAAAGATTAGCTGGCAAACAAGGTTGCCATTACTAGGGTACACCCGATTGTGGTTCAAAAATACCACAATCTTTGAGGAGGCTCTTTCTGTGTACCTCTGTCGATAGTTAATAAAGCATGTAAGTAAGCATAAAAGAATCTACTGTAAAAATTGTAAACCAGTGAATATCCCAATATCCCAGCTCCTAAATAAGCATATGGAGAGTTAAGTAGCACATTGTTTCTGTGTAATTTTAACTCGGCCACGTTTGCAAATTGAGGCATATTTGAAAATACTGTACACACAATGTACTGCTGGTCACATATAGTGATGTGGGAGAAGGTGTTGCTGCAGAGACACACGGAAGCATCTTCTCTTCTGAAAGTTAAGCACTACAGAAAATGGCATGGGGGAGGGGAGGAGATCCCCAACCAAGGAACAACCTACATTCGAAGCAAGAGACGGACTCGAGAAGGAAAAGTGTCCAGCACAAGTCCCATTACATGTTGTCAAGTCTATACTCCACCCTCCAAACCACCCTGTGTTGCCCGGAAAGTGTTTCTATGGGCATGGGTGAGGTGCTTTGACACCCTTATGGCATATTTACATATGGAAGCAGACAGCAGGCCGCCCTTAGGAGGTGCTGCACTGCAACTGAGAGGTGGCGAGTTCGATCCTGACAAGGGCTCAAGGTTGGCTCAGCTTTCCATCCTTCTGAGGTCGGTAAAATGAGTACCCGGCACATTGGGGGTGAAATGCTAATTATCTTGTGAACTGCCAAGAGCAGGGGTGCCCAAACTATGGGTTGGGGGCCGGCCCCGGCCCCCGACACCAATTCATCCAGCCCATGAAGCCCTCATTGCTCCCGAAAGCGGAAGTAAAACGCACCCACCTGGGTACGTTTTACTTCCACTTCCGGGAGCAACGAGGGCTTCGTGGGCCAGATGAATTGGCGCCAGAGGCTGGATCCGGTCCCCAACCCATAGTTTGGGCACCCCTGGCCCAGAGAGTGCACTAAGCGCTATGGGGCGGGTACAGAAATGGGATTGCTTTTTTAAAAAAACGGGGGTTCTCCTGGGCCTAACGGAGCTAAACGCAGTCTCCACCCGGGCAGCTCGGCTTGGAGAAGAGAAGGAGCCGCAGCCGCGCCCGCTGCCGCCACCGCGAAGGCCCAGCCCAGTGGCGCACCCACCCGCTCGTCCGGCGCGCCCTGCCATTGGCTGCTTCCGCTTGGTACCCAGAGGGAGGCGGAGCCGGGCCGCGGAAGCCGAGGAGGGCAGCAGCAGCAGCAGCACCAGCAGCGGCAGCAGCATCCCTCGGAGCGCCCTTTTGTTGTCGCCCTGGACGTCGAGGCCGTGCCTCCTGCTCCTTCCCTTGCTCGGGCTCTCGTGGCGTCTCGGCTTCGAACTGCCTCTTGTGGGGTGGGGTGTTCCGCGGTTTGGGCAGGAGGACGCGGGGAAAGGCCAGGGCGCTCCCTGACTGCAGCCCCAGGGCCGGGCCATGAGCCGCACGTGTGGGATCATCTAAAGCCTGCCCTTGGTGCTGTTGGGGTGACTGGAAGAGCATGCTCTGTCCCCAGGCCGGCTTTCTTCAGGTAAGGCGCAAGAGAGCTGCCCCCTCCCCCTTCGCCCCTCGCCTTGGCCAGCATCCCTTCCCCTGAAAGCATCCTTTCAGGAATCAAGCCTTGTCAAGAAGAAGAGATGGCAATCTGGAAAGAGGGGGAGAGATTGGCATGTGTAAAAAGGTACAGACAAAGAAAAGCAGGGTCCCAGGGTGGAGGGGGCACACTGTATAGGTACTGTACTTTTATTTTGTAACTGGTAGTAGAATTTAACCAATATGATTTATGTGCTTTATAAAATCTCTCTATCTATCTTAAAAAAGAAAGCATCCTTTAAAGACTGCTGGTCTCCCCCCCCCCCAGAACAGACTGCTCCTTTCTCTCCTCATCTCCTCTTCCTCCTTGCCCCCCCCAAGCTTCTTGGACTCTTGGCATCAGTCCCCAGGTGTTGGGGTGTCTTTGGGTTCCCACTCTGCAGCGTCCTCCCACCCCCTTCCGCCCCCAATCCTCACACCTGCTCAGCCAGGGTTTGGGATGGGGAAGGGTTTCTGAGCATTTGGAAATGACTCCCAGTGTGGGGTCGGGTGGGGGACATCGTTCTGCTTAATTTGGGATGGTGGTGGCAAAAGGAAGCATCTGATTGCTTGTGGTGGTGGCGGTGATGGTGATGTAGTAGTAGTGATATGGGCCCGCCCTTGAGCGAGTTCTCCTGTGGGTGATGCGGACAGGACAGGCTTTGTCAAGTCATGAAATGCCCAAACTAGTCTTCTGCCTTTCCCAGGTTGCACAAAGAGATTTGTTTCTTCATGCTAGGGAAGGGGTTATTCTAGAGACATTGGATCTTGTGCCACCTGACAGCAGATGTGTAGTTTTTACTCATCCATTGACGCATGACGGAAGACAGAGAACAGGGAGGGTTTTGTTTATGTGTGGGGGATACAGCGCGAGCTTTTGGAAACCTCCCCTTATTTTGTCAAGCTGTTGAGAATTGGTGTCTCATCTGCCTGTGCAGGAGGATCCTTCTGTTGCTGGAAAGAGGGATGAAAGGTGGTGTGCGTGTTTTCTTTGCAGTCAGCATCTATGTTTGATTTTGGTGCTTTATACTGGTGGGCCTGTCAGGAACTAGCAAAAAATAAAAGAAAATAATAACAATGGAGAAACACAAGGAGACCCATTTTTAGTTCACATTAATTTGACAGTGTTGCTGTAGCCATGTACTGGTTTGATACTTGAATTTCTTTAAATAGTGTCCTATTTGATGTCAATGCAGCAAATTCTCCATTATCAGTGTGTTGCTTCCTTCCCCCTTCCTTTCAAGTTAATGAAGAGCAGGTTTCACTGAAGGATAAACATCCTTTGGTAGGGGTTCTTTCACATGCAGCTGAGGCAGCTGCAATTTTAAGATTGGAGGTACAATTGGGAACAATGCAGCTTTCTTTCTTTCTTTTTAAACAGCAATTCTTTTCTCACTGCAGACCAGCAGCATTTAGGAATACATAAGGAGTTGATTGGTTTTCAGCTTGTTCATTTCAGCCATGTGGGGTGTTTCCCCCCAAACTAAAGCAATTAATCATTTGGCCTGACTCACACTGTTTACGTTCTTTCTTTCTAGAACTGCAGAGGCACCCCTGTTGTGCTGCACTCAGCAGATGTGCAGGAATGCCATACAGCAGTCACTCAGGCTAGAAGGAGAATCATTCCCATGACTCTCTTGCTGTTGGTCCATGTGTTTAATAATCTGCCTTCTGTTTCAGTTGGTTGCATCCCGGGACCAAAGAGAACAGCATTTGTGAAGCAGAAAAACTGCTGCCTGGAAGATGTAACATAGCAGGTGGTCAGCTGTGCCTTTGTTGAGCAGTTGAACATATGAGGATTCTGGTTATTACAGTAATTCATTTTAGCTGGGGGATTCATTTGAAAATTTGGATTTTCCACTAAGAAGGGATTATCATTTTTCTGCTCTGTATGCGTGTATATGTGTGTGCTTTGTAAAGAAAGAGAGTACAATACAGCTTGTGTCTTTGCGGCGGTCTATACTTATTTTTGCTGTTCCTTCTAAAATACACCCAGAATGATTTTTAAATAGTATGATTTTATTTTTTTGGGTAGAATTATGCTCAGTGGTGTATTTTTGTTAAAATCCTAGCAATGGCTTGGTAACATTCAAAACATCTAGTTTGAAAACATGCTGCTTGTGTTGTTTACAAGAACATTAAGTCACTTTTCATTTCCTTTTTATTATGTCTTTAGAAGCTGAATGCCAATTTCATTAAAAGCTATTTCATGTAGACTGATGGTAGGAGTTTGAAAAGTTTGGAAATGAAGTTGGGGCTTAGATTTGATATATATGTCCCACTTTAGTCTCGAAGTAGAAATGTTTACAGGCATTATTATTATTTATTTATTTATTTAGTCATATTTGTATATGCCGCCCACTCAGGCGGAACCCGACTCAGGGCGGCATTACAATAATTCTAGAAATACATAAAAAACATTATAAAAACCCACAACCCACCCCCTTTAAAAAACTCCCATATCCCGCCCACCCATCCCACCAACTATACAAAAGGAAGAAGAGAGAGTTCTTATAAAAGCCAGCAGGCGGGCACCATAGTCCCATTCGGGCTCCACACCTGCCCTGCCAGCCAGGTCTTCACTCCTTTCCTGAAGGGCAGCAGTTCACTTTGGAGTCTTAGGTCTATTGGCAGGAGGTTCCAGAGAGTTGGTGCGGACACGGAGAAGGCCCTCCTTCGGGTGCTAGACAGATGTGCACCCCTAGTTGGTGGCACTATTAGAGAGCCCCTCCGGTCCGCTCTGGTTGGATGGGCAGACACTCTTGGGACGATGCGGTCTCTAAGATATCCTGGCCCCCTGCCATATAGGGCTTTAAAGGTCAAAACCAGCACCTTAAATTGCACCCGGAGACAAACTGGTAACCAGTGCAGCTCCCGAAGTAGCGGTGAGGCATGGGCATATCGCCCACACCCCATCACCACCCGGGCCGCCGCATTCTGGACCAGCTGCAGCCTCCGGATGGTCGTCAAGGGCAGCCCCATGTAGAGCGCATTACAATAATCTAGTCGGGAAGTAACCAGAGCATGGGTGACCATAAGCAAGGAGCCCCGGTCCAGGAGCGTGCGCAATTGGCGAATTACCCGAAGTTGGGCAAAAGCCCTCCTGGCCACAGCCGCTACTTGTTCTTCTAGAAGCAGCCGCGAGTCCAGAAGAACCCCCAAGTTGCGCACTGGGTCTGTCTGGGGCAAAGCAGCCCCATCCAGTACCAAAGGTGGTAACTCCCTGGATAACACGGGGCCCCTTATCCACAGCCACTCTGTCTTGCTGGGATTCAGCCGAAGCCCATTGGCCCCCATCCAGACCCCAATGGCCTCCAGGCATCCGGATAGGATTTCAACAGCATCACTGGGGTCCCCACGGGCCGAGATGTACAACTGAGTATCATCCGCGTACTGATGGTACCGCACCCCGTGGGAACGAATGATCTCACCCAGTGGCTTCATGTAGATGTTAAATAAGAGAGGAGAGAGCACAGAGCCCTGAGGCACCCCATACTTGAGGGGCCTAGGGCTGGACCTCTCACTCTCTAACCACACCGACTGGGTACGGCCCTCCAGAAAAGAGGAAAACCAGGACAACACAGTGCCCTGGATCCCCAGTCCTTCGAGCCGTTCCAGAAGGATACCGTGGTCGACGGTATCGAAGGCCGCTGAGAGGTCAAGAAGAGCAAGGACGGATGGACAACCCCCGTCCCGCTCCCGCCAGAGATCATCCATCAGCGCGACCAATGCCGTCTCCGTTCCATACCCGGGCCTGAACCCTGATTGAAAGGGATCTAGATAATCCGCTTCCTCCAGGACACTCTGCAGCTGGCGCGCCACCGCCTTCTCCAAAACCTTACCCAAAAAGGGCAGGTTGGAAACTGGCCTGTAGTTGTTAAGGACAGTTGGGTCGAGGGACATTTTCTTCAGGAGGGGGCGCACCAAGGCATGTTTTAGCTGTGCAGGAAATACCCCCTCCCGTAACGAGGCATTTATTATCCCCCCAACCTAGCCACCTGTTACCTCCTTGGAGGCTTTCACCAACCAAGTGGGACAGGGATCCAAAGGACATGTAGTGGCACGAACAGCTGCAAGGAGCCTGCCCACTTCATCAGGGACAACAGGATCAAACTGATCCCAGATCGTACAGCAAGACTGTGCACCGGCACCCCCCCCCGACTCTCCCCGTCCACGCCAGGGTTCAATCCAGAACGAATCCGATCGATTTTCTCCACCAGATGGTCAGCAAAGTCCTCAGCCGAACCCTGCCAACCGGGCACCGATCTCCCCTTACCAAGGAGGGACCTGGTTAGAAAAGGCAATACAGTGGCACCTCATACAGTACAACAATCGGCCTTTATAACAACGAAATCGCATAACAATTAGGTTTTGGGGGAAAATGGCGTCCCACATAACAATTTTCCCTATGGAAAAATAGTACAACAATTTTTTAATTGGAAAAACCACTGAGCCCAAAAAAATCATTGTACGATGCATCCCATAGGGAAAATCGCATGTATCGTATAGCAATTGTTTCGTACAACAACGAGCCCCATGGAACGGATTAAAATCATTGTATGAGGTACCACTGTATTTTCTTTCTCACTGAATACTAGTTACAAATAATTGTCATAAACACGTGTAGCTTTTCATGATGTAAACTGAGACCATGTAACATGTACAATAAATATTGCAACGGACATTTCTATATACAGTTTTCTTTCCCCCACAAATGTTTGCTTAGTATTTTCTTTACAACTCTTTTATGCGTATAGGGAAAAGTTGGTAATGTATCAGAATACTTCAGGTCATGCTATCATGGTGAGACCACCATCCACCTTAAACACACCCAAGCTTGTCTGATTTTGGAAGTAAGGCAGCATCGGCCCTGCTTAGTATTTGGATGGATGATCACCGAGTAATATCAAGGATGTCCAAGTACTGCTATAAAATAATCTTTCTTGAAAATTGGAGAGTCATTCTTGCCAGTCAGAATTGACAGTAATGACTAGATTCAGTATAAAATGACTTTCCATGTTCTCATGAAGGGCCACGTTGGAATTTCCACCCTACATTAGAATCTCTTACATTACTGTCACTGCAGTTCAGTGACTGCTGCTGAAGTTTGCCATTGAAATTTAGTGGCAGCTGTGCCTGCTGTCTATGATATGAAAAGCTGAGAGAACATTATACTGCAAGCAGTGTTTCCCAACCTTTGGTTTTTTGGACTTCAGTTCTCCAAAGCACTGACTCCAATGTACTGTCTTAGGCTTCTGGGAAGTGAAGTCCTCCTGTGGGGCATGAGTCCCATCTTGGGAACCACTGATATAGTGGTTCCATTGCAGACTCGCAGAGCAAGGGGATGGAAGACCAAGTAGATATTTGGAAATAGGTCTTTCAGAAACAACAGAACAGTCAACTAGCAACCTAGGCTGTCAGCAACACTGGCAAATG
The DNA here is from genome assembly GCA_035047305.1 of Bradypodion pumilum. NCBI lineage: Eukaryota > Metazoa > Chordata > Lepidosauria > Squamata > Chamaeleonidae > Bradypodion > Bradypodion pumilum. The sequence goes on from JAWDJD010000006.1 coordinate 83,280,107, forward strand.
AAGGCAGTGGTATCTGCAAATATAGAGCAAGTCAGCTACTCCTTGGCTTCTAAAAAGATGCCTCAGATGGCCCTTGTTTTCTAGAATATTGATCCCTACTGAGCCTTGTCTGTCAGCCCTTTTCCTGATATTGTTCTCTTTGTACTACTATATCACTTGCAACTTACTAGATAGTACAGTCACTAAGAGAAGAGGAGGGAGGGTGATAGACCATATCATGCTCTATTCCTATGGGGGAGACTGTCAGGAAACTCCATTCCATAAGCATAATTCCCATCATGTACTGCCTTTGCATCTAGTCAGCAGGTAGAATCCTATTAGTGTTTATGTAAGATTGGTGTAACTTGTTCTGACTAATTGATGAGATGCTGCAGTGCATCTTGGTTGTGCAGTCAGATACATGATCAGGTACACACTTGAATAACACCCTCCATGTTATCAATTGATTACAATTAGTTACAGCAAGTTCTGAAAACCTCATGGAAAATGACAACAGGATTCTGAGTCATACATGTTCACAAAACAAGGTGGAAATGGTTTGAAAGCTTAGATATGTTCCTAGCTTATTTATGTAATGTACATTTGCTTTCATCTATAATATTTATTTATTTATTATTTGATTTATATTGCCGCCGGCACACAGAGAACAAAACCAATCACAATTTAAAAACTTTAAAACCTATAAAGAACCCCATTAAAACTCTTACCAAAAAATTACCCCAACCCCTACTGATTGAGAGAGAGAGAGAGAGAAAGAAAGAAAGAAAGAAAGAAAGAAAGAAAGAAAGAAAGAAAGAAAGAAAGAAAGAAAGAAAGAAAGAGAGTTCTTCTTAAATCAGCCAGCAGGCAGGGTCACCACATTACTGGTGCCCCACACCTGCTTTGCCAGCCAGGTTTTTATCATTTTCATAGTTTTGTACAGCACCTGGTAGGGCCACACTATTTGTTTTGGAAGACTTTTGTTTATAAACTAATCTAGATTGTAAAACAGAGGCAGTTCACATTAAGCAACAGGGCACAAGGTGTTTCCTCCATTAATTCTATCTTTAGTCTTATATTAAGACAAAGCAAAGTTGTATTTTCCCCCCACTAAGCAGAGTACATCTGGAGTGCTATTCTGTCAAGTTTGAGTGTGCACCCAATTTGGATGGGTCATACTTCAGAAAAACATTTTAGACGAAAAGAATCAGGATATTCTGGGCCAGCATATTTCAAATTTGGTAGCCCTTACTGAACTTTGGTATGGGCTACTGAACCTACAAAGATGTGCCTGTTTCAACAACATATTAGATATTAAGCCATTTGTTTTCCCCCATTATAGTCAGTGGGCTTTGGTTTTTCCTGTCTAATGCCCCAGTTAAGCTTGAAAGCATGTACTCTGTAACAGAAAAGCCCTTGATTTGGAGGGGTTAATTCTACAGCTAGTTTGCATGGTAGCAATTATGATAATGTCTCACTTTGCGCTTACTAGGTGAGACATTTCTTAGGAGATAGATTACGGTGAAATTTGGCTTTTAAGGATCATAGTTTAAAAAAGGTGTGTGTGTGTGTGTGTGTGTGTGTGTGTAACAAAGAAGGTCCTGAAATATTTTGATTATGCCTGTAGCAGGAGAAGCTATGCTGATACCATGCTTCAACAAAATAAAAGAGCACTCCAGAAATAACCTATCCTGTCTAGACTGTTAGCATCTAACCATATTGGCTTTTCTGATTACAGTATTTTCTTAGAAAATCTTTCATAAACTTTCTAAGATACACATGTAGGAACAATTATTATTTTTTGTTTAGACTAAAATAGGATAATCCAGTTCATTCTTATTTGGTGATAAGGCACTTGAACAACTTTTGTGTACTACTTTGCATAATGATATATTTTGAGGACAGACTATTGCTCAAGTGTATTAATGTTGGAATAGATGTCTTCTTAAAATTTGCATGTAGATATTTTAATGGAGAAATATAGGTAGGTTTGTGCCCTCTATTCTTTTTTTGCATCATCTTATATCAAACAAGAAAAAAATAATGATTAAGGCAGACAGGTGTTTTAACAAAGAAAGATGAAGTGGAAAGGAGATAATAGAAAGTGTTGGATACTAGAAGATATAGTTCATAAATGTAACTTCTCCACGATCTGGTAGAAGAAGAAACGATGGTGAAAAGAACATTTGGGTTAAGGAGGGATTTCCTATGTGAAATAGAAGCAAATAGAAGCAAGTGTTTGCAGAAAATAATGGGCAATACCTTTAATAGACCACTTAATATTTATTAAACAGTATTTAGTGTGATGGAATACTGCTTACCTTCTCACCGAACTGGTACCTATTTATCTACTTGCAATTTCTTGGTTTCAAATTGCTAGTTTGGCAGGAGGTGGGACAAAGACGGGAGCTCACTTTGTCATGCAGTATGACTGGCTTTCGAGCAAGGGAAACCTTTACCTTACCCCTTACACTTGAGTGATAGTAGGCATCTGACTCCCATCAACCTAAATGGGATGGAACACTAACTACTGTACATCCGTCCAAGTTCTTCAAGACCAGATTCCACCCCCTAGTTTCTCCAGAAATTCACACACACCAAAGGAAGGAAAGTGAACGAACTGAATCCATTTTAAATCACAAAATCAAGACTCCATTTCAGTTTTCTTACAGGATCTCAGAATTTGACAGACATAAAATCATACTTTTGCATCAGCAGGGTCACTCTCAAAAGGGAAATCAACAAAGAAACTGAATATTCAAGATGTGGAATTTAAGATGTCCTAAAGAAATACGAAAAATGAGGAGTAGTCAAAGACAAAAAAGGATTGAAAGGTCAAGGAAATTCTGATGAGAAGTTTTTCAAAGTTTCTTCTTTGAGAGACCAGAAGAAGTCCAGCAAGGACCTGGCTTGGTATCTGGCAGCTTCATCAGAATGCCAAGTTGACCTTTCTACAGTCCAAATATGTTTGATCAGGAATGGCCTTTGTGGCTTTCGAGCAAGGGTGACCTTTACCTTTAGCATCTAAGAAACTAAGTTTGTGAAAAGGGAACAGGGTGAAAAGGCTAAGACATGCGAAAGAAAGTTCACAAAGGTTGGAATGAGGATCAGTGGAAAAGATTATTGTGAAGTGTAGAATCCAAGTTTGAAATTTTTGGGTCCAGTCATTGACAATATGTGAGAAGAAGTGTTGGAGAGAGATGGACAAATGGATGCTTGCAGCTTTCAGTGAAACATGGTGGAGGGTTTCTGTTGGTTTGGGGCTTCATTTCTGCCAGTAGCGTTGGTGATATTGTCCATATTGATAGGATCATGAATGTTGAGAAGTACAGACAGGTGCTCTCCATTCCATCTGGAAAGCACCTGATTGGGATTGGTTTTATTTTTCAGCATGATAATGATCCCAAGCATACTGCTAATGCAGTGAAATTGTATTTAGCAAGAAAACAGATGATAGAACACTGATAGTCATGGACTATCATGCTCCAACTAGCCCAGACATGAATATTATAGAGGCAGTATGGGATTACTTCAATAGAGAAAGGCAACCTAAATCTGAAGAACTCTGGGGAGTGTTGAAGATAGCCTGACATAATAGTCCAGAAGATTACTTTAGAAAACTTTAGGGCAATCTCCTCAAAAGAGTTCAAGATTTGCTTAGAGCGATGTTTCCCAACCTTTGGTTTTTGGACTTCAATTCCCAGAAGCCTAAGTTAATCCCCCAAAGTACTGATCAGCCAACGTACTGACTTAGGCTTTTGGGAATTGAAGTCATAAAACCAAAGGTTGGGAAATACTGGTTTAGAGCCAAGGGAGGTCACGCTAAATACAGTACTAACTTTTGCCTGAAGAAGCCATTTTGTTTTTGTTTTTTTAAAACGGTACAGTATTTGTTTGAACTTTGCGTACATATTTCTTGTATTTTCTGTAATTATGGATGGTCATTATAAGTCTGCTAAAAAACAAAGCTGTTAGTGGCCTTGTTAGCTGGGTGGCCAGCAAGTTGGCAGTTCAAGACCTGGATACTGCATGACGGATTGAGTGCCCGTCTCTGTTCCAGCTCCTGCCAACCTAGCAACCTAGCAGATCAAAAACAAGAAATTACAAGTAGATAAATAGGGACCACTTTGGTGAGAAAAGATCTTGGGGACATGGAAGGAGTCTCATTTGGGCGTCCCCTGAGCGGAGTTTCTCCAGAAAAAATCCTCTCAACCAAGAATAATTTCTGACATGAGACTTGTACACAGTACAGTACTATACAGTACCTCCTTTTAGTGTCGGGCGCCCGCAATATGGCTTCACTGCCCTCGGGTTGGACGCCATGCTGGGGGTTTGCGGGCGCCTACCACCGCTGCTTCGGCTCATGCTGCTGCTGCTTCTGAAGGGCTGCCGGGCTCCGCAGCCGCAGCCGCATCCACCGCCAGCGTCGACCTGAGCCTCAGCAGGTGACCGCCTCTGCCGCAACAGCAGCCCAGGACCACCTTTCCCAGGGCGCCTGCCACAACCACCACCATGGTCGCTCTAGCAGGACAAAAGGCCACCGGCTCGCCTCTGCGCCCTGACACCGCCGGAGGAGGAGGAGATGGTCCGAGCCAGATGCGGCCACTTGGAGACTCTCGCCTGCCTTGTCCCCCCCTTGTTCGGGAAAGGACAAAAGGCCGCCGGCTTGGGACCAAAGGACTCTCCCACTCGCTCGCCTCTGCGCCCTGCCACTGCCAGAGGAGGAGGAGATGGTCCGAGCCAGGTGCGGCCACTTGGATGCTCTCGCCTGCCTTGTTCTGGGCCCCTCCCTCCTGGGAAATAACTTTGCTGCTCTTTTTGATGCTTCGTGGTAATTTGAATTTGTAAAGTGTATTACTGTCTATTTTGTTTTTTTGTATACTGCTTTAGTGTATATTTTGAACTCTGTATTTTGTTTTATTTTGTATACCTTACTAGCTGTGTATTTTTGGACTATATTGTTTACCTGTTGGATATAAAACCACTTTGAGTCACCCGCTGGGCTGAAAAAAGCGGTATATAAATTAAACTTTATTATTATTATTATTATTATTATTATTATTATTATTATTATTATTATTATTATTATTATTATTATTATTATTATTATTATTATTATTATTACATTGGGATTGAGCACAGTGCAAAAAACAACAAAATAAAATTTACCAGGGATGTTCACATCTAGGGGAAAAAACCAAATGCTTCACTCAGTAAAACTGAGCAAGAGGGAAGGGATTCTCCTTTAGCTCAGCTTGGGATCGTTGGCTGGTGTTCAGAAACAGAACACAAAGTGAATCTCAGCAATAAATCAATACAATTTATTTTCAAAGCAAAGAGTCTCTTCTCCTTCTGCTGTATCTGAACATAGGTGATCATAATGGCGATCAGCCTTGAAGACTGTCCTGAAAATATAATGCAGTGGCCTTTCATCTACATTCTGCATTGCAGCATGACACCCGTACCACTGATCCAGTTCCATGAGTCACTTTCTGGTCCTGAGCCCTTTTGGCACGCAAAGTCCTCCTCGGTCCAGACCCATCAAGATGGATTCAAGTGGGATTTAATCCACTTGGGGACCATCACCCTTCCCTGTGGACTTCAGCACTCAAGGCCATTAGTCCTCAAGGTTGTCAGGTTAGTTAACTGACATCTGACACTCGGCACTGAGTCACTGACAGTATGGTCTACTCTATTACCATAGCAGGCCAGACAGGCAAAGAGAGTCACAGATGCACAGCAATGTATGAAATATGTTTTCTTTAACATAAAAACAGTTAATTTTTTATTGTACTAAGTGAAGATTTCCAAAGCATGATTTGGATTTCCTGAGCATGCTCAGGAATGCATAAATGAAAACAGTTACAACACTTAACAAGCAGACTTAACAAGTGTAGACTTTTCTGATGGGTTGTTTAAATGTGAAGGAAATGCTTTATGGGGCCTCTGCTTGACCTGAGAGAGCAATGTAAACCTCCATATCCAGTTTAATGATCTAATCCCCAAATATGGTCAGTTCTACTTCTCTTTCTCTCTCTTTCCCTCCTCTCTCTTTCTCCTCATGAGAAGGATGTTAGAAATGTTGTAGATCACAAACTGAATATGAGCCAAAAGCGTGATGTAGCTACAAAAAGGCAAATCTTGTTTTAGGTTGCATTAATAGAAGTGTAGTCTCCAAACCCTCAGTAGCATATACAGTGGTGGTTCTTGAGCTTCACACATGCAAGCATACATGTAAACATCTGGCTAGGGCCTGCCCACCCCCTGACAGCCCTCACTCAGCCCTTGTTCAGACCAAAAATTAGCACACATGCAAGCATTGTGCAAGGATGTTTATGGAGGCCTGATTGCTTCCCGGTTTCAGAATTCTTCCTTGGTGATAGTTAAATTGAAACTTATTCTGATAGTTTTTTTGATAAAGCTGGCTTGGGCCTCGTCCCTGCCTCTCTGAATGAGCAAGTTTTTTGTCAGCCAATTGAGAGCAACTGCAGCGCTTTCTGTGCTCCAACATGGATCTCAGCTTTCATCTGGCCATACTTGTTGACTTCCTTGACAAGTGGTCGTGCCCTAGCTAGATGCTTACATGTATACTTGCGTGTGTGCTGGTCAAGAACCCCCATTGTATATACTAAGGTTTCCCTTGCTCGAAAGCCAGTCGTATCCGATTCTAGGTGTCAGTGCTCATCTCTATTTCAAAGCTGAAGAGCCAGCGCTGTCTGCTTCTGCAGACGTTTCCGTGCTCATGTGGCAGACATGACTAGACACCAGAGCGCACGGAACTCTGTTTATCTACTTGCAATTTCTTGCTTTTGAACTGCTAGGTTGGCAGGAGCTTGGACAAAGACGGGAGCTCATTTCGTCCTGAAGTACTCGGGAATCGAACTGCTGACCTTCCACCTCCCAGTCAGTGTCTTAGCCACAATAGGTTAGGCCAATTGATTCAGACTTATGCTCTCAGAGAGAACATCCTGTGTAGATTTAGTTGCAAAGAATCAAGGCATTGGCAAGAGAAAATTATGGAAAGTTTTCTAGGCCATATTCTTGTTACAGTCAATCTGCCAGAGTGGTCTACAGTGAACCCCCACACAACAACGCGTTGGAGTAATGTCATTTTCGTACAACGTTGCGGTTTTTTCTGCAAAGTCTCCTCATGCAAAACGATGTCACGTCATTGTGCGGGAGATGACTTTGCAGAAAACCGCACTTCCTGCACTGCTGCAAGCCAAAAATTGCAGCGGAGGAAAGAGTTTTCCCTACTGTTTTGCCTTCCAGCAGTCTGGGCAGGGAAAAAAATCCGAAACAGCCCTATCAGCTCCCTCTAGCCTCAGAGAGGCACCTGGGGTGCCTCTGCCCCCCCACCCCCAAAAGGACGACATGGTCTCCTACCTGTTCATGCTGGTTATGGAGGAAAAAATCTCCCCCTGCCCAGCCAAACAGCTGATAAAAGTTGTGGTGGCCATCTTGCTTTTTTGGACTTCAATTCCCAGTACAAGAAAATGGCCACCACATGCATTTTTACAGGAAGCTTTGGCTTTCTGGGAATTGAAGTCCCCCCCAAAAAAAAACAGAAATAAAAATGGCTGCCGCAACTTTTATCAGCTGTTTGTCGGGGCAGAGAGAGATTTGTTTTCCTCCATAATGAGCATGAACCATACCTGTCAACCTTCCCGGATTGGCTGGGATTTCCCGGTTTTTGGCGTCAATTTTTGCCCTTTCCCGCTCCGCGCTGCCGAAACCCCGGATTTCGGCAGCGGGGGAAAGGAGGCACTGCACAGCCCATCTGCGCAGGTCACGTTGCACGCATGCGTGGAAGGGCTCTATACTTCCGTAGCTCCCTTCCACACATGCGCAGAAGGCTACGCCGCGTGCGTAGAAGGCTATGCAAGCAGCGTAGCCCTCCACGCGCATGCCTACAACACGACCTGCACAGACCTGGTCTGCGCAGGTCCCAGATTCGCCGGAGCCGCGGTTGACAGGTATGGCATGAACAGGTAGGAGACCACGTCGTCCTTTTTGGGATGGGGTTGGGCAGAGGCTCCCGGGTGCCTTTCTGATGCTAGGGGGAGCCTATCGGGACTTTCCCCAACCCCACCTCTTACCCTACCTGCCCAAACTGCTGGAAGGCAAAACAGTGGGGAAAACTCCTTCATTGGCTGCAGTTTTTGGCTTGCAACAGCTTCCAGGCAGGGGGTCGGGAGGTTGAGAAAACCCCCGATAGGCTACCCCGAGGTGGCAGGGGTGGCGGAGACCCCAAAATGGGTGACCAAAAATTCCACCTGAACAATGATGAAATCCGAATAACGATGCAATTTGGGGAACCATGTTTTGTTGTTATTCGGGGTTCCACTGTACTAGGTAACTTTGTTCTGTGAACTGTGACTGCACAGTAGAATGCATTGCAGAACTCTTTTGAAGCTGCATGTTGTCAGAGATGATAGAAAATAATGGTCAAGCTATTGTTCAGAAGGGCTTGTTCTCCACTGTTAATAATCTCTGGAGGCCTATCAGAGTTTATTAAAAGGTACTTCATGATAACTAGGAACAGTCTGGAAACTAATAGGTTGAGAGGAAATCACTGAAATAGTTATATATTACTTGATTTGTTTTATAGAATAGAATGTGTGATAGTAAGAAGCTGGATCATATAGTTTTATGTTGCTGTGGGATTTTTTTTAAAGAAAAGATTAAGTCTTCTATACATTTCCAAATAGATACAGAAGATCTTTATTTAATAATAAAAATTCAGATATACTACTACTGCTAATCTCTTCAGCCACCCTTTGAAAATTTGAGAGGTATATTTGAACAAAACTTTAAAAAAACATTACAGTACATAAAACAAATACAAAAAACAAACAAAAAACCTATATTACAATATGTAAATACATTAATAACTGTGCACCCATCACCATTTTAGGAGACACTCTATGCTACATTTTACATTTGTATTAGTTTATTAGTTTATTTTGTTTTTCTATCCCTTATTTCTAAAAACCATATGTTTCTTGACCAGGTTTCATCCTTCTTCCCTTAAAAAATACATAATCAATGACCCCCTCAATAATATCTGCAAAATCGTTTGCTTTTATCAGACCTTTTTATTTTTAACTCACTTGTCAATGTATCATTTAAAGCCATATCCCACAGTTCTTTATACCAGTCCTTTAATCTAAAATTTGTATATATTTTCCAATGTTTAGCTATCAACAATCTCACAGCCATCATCATAATAATGATTAGATTTTCTTATTCACTTATCCACTGTTATATTCCCATAATCCATCAATAAAGCAATTCTGGGACACATCTGCAATTTTAAATCTAGTATTTGATTGAACAAAACTTTTAAAAAAGGGAGCTAATGTTTTTGTGTCTGACTTTGAAAGAAATTTTGATTTTAGAACAGTTTAATTGACCTTGGTTTTGCAAAGATTAAACTTAAACTATTCATGTGGTCATCACTCAAATTGTTTGCAGAAGGAATACCTCCTGTTTGTTTGTTTTGCCTATGACATCTTGATAGCTTTTGCTCTTTCTTTATTCCCCTGGAATTTCAGTTAAGAGAACCTGAAATCTTAATAATGAGTGAATTCTCATTTTCTTAAAATAAGGGAAAATTGACATTAATTCCTAGAATGTTCAACAAATTGAAGCAGTCATTATTGTCTGAGCTTCACATGTAACTTCCTGCACCCATTAGCCTGAAATATCACTCCTAAGTAGCTGTAATGAAGGACCTGCTCTAGTACCTGGTGGTTTAAATGCCACTGATGTATTTTGGGCTTTCTGGCAAAAGCCATTATTTTCGTTTTTGAATAATTAACCACAAGTTGGTTTTGAGAGCAATACTTAGCAAGCGAACGCAGGGCCCTGCGTAACCAGAGGCCAGGTGGACGCCGAACTCTTGAGTTGTGCAAAGCTCAGCAATCAAGGACCTGTCCCTCCCTCCCTCCAGGTGATATGGACAATGTCAACAACATGGGAGAGAAGCCGGAAGCAAAGGATATGAGGGTTGGTGATGATAACTCAACGCTGGGGGATATAAGGACTAATTTTATAGCAGAGCAATGTATTTTAATTAGTGCTAATATTTTATTGGCCTAAGATTCGCATCCTGTGCAACTAGGATGACACTGTGAACCTGTGATGGTAATATTTAATTTAATTTAGTTGAAAACTTCCTATCCCCCTTCAGGTTCCAAGGTTCTCTGGGTCTTTCTTTTTTTAGAAGGCCCTTGTGATACATTTTAAAATATTGATTTACTTTATTTCAAAAATAGTTTTCTATTTATATTGGAAAATAAGAGACATTTGTGAAAGTTCTGAAGAGTGGCCCACCTCCAGTTACACTGGTAAATCACGAACATTCGGAGGTTTTTTAAAGCTTGAATCTGTTGAGACACTATTCAATTCTAGACTTTCATTGAAAGTCCAGATAACTATTAGAACTATTTTACTTAACTCAAACAACACTGCCCTCCATAAAAACAACACCTTCTTGACACTCTGTAAGTAATATATGTCAGGGATAGGTTTGTCAATACTATTTTTGCTGTAATCATATATTTTGTCAATTGTGGTGTATGTTTGTGTAAGCAGACACAGTTTAATATTTACTTATATCCTTACCACCTTAATATTCTGTCATAGTCTCACTATTGTTTGTATGTCCTCAATCGTGCCTTTATTCTCTTTTGCTTAAAATTAATTTCCATATAAGAATGATATTGCCTGCTTTTACAAGTCTAGCTTTACAAATGTCATGCAAAAAAGGCAATTTGTCTGCAAGGGGGTATTCAAAATGAATCAGGAAATAAATTTATGGTTTGGACTTCTCATTTCCTTTGGAATTGTAAGCCAGAATTCATTACTATAAAAAAGGAGATTGATGATAGTGTTTTACTTTGTAAAAGGTTTGAAAAAGAGCATTTATTTCCTTTGATTTGTGAAGTTTTTAAACAAGTGTGGTTTTTCTCACTTATTTTTTGCCCTGCAAGTTGTTCCCATTATATTAATGTGAGCAATCACTGATTATGCTGAAGTTACTAAAAATGAGAAGCAGAATAATACATAATAATACATATGGCAAGCTTTTCCCATTTTAGATAAAAGGCTACAATCCTATGTGTGTAATCACCACTAAATATAGTGGTAAACATGCATGTGGTAGAGCCTAGAACAGGGATTCTTAACCTGTGGCCCATGGCACCATTTCATGTGCCCCTCCCAACGCCTCCATCACACCAGGAAGTGCCATGTGGTGGGGGAGGGCAAAATGGCTGTCCGGCCCCCAAAACTGTCTGAGGGAGCATGACCCGGCCTCCGGCTTTAAAAGGTTGAGAACTCCTGGCCTAGAAAAAAAATAGAAACTACTAGTACAGTACTACAGTTCCATTAAGCTGTCAATTTTAAAATACTTTATACAGGTATCTAGAGAATGAACAGGGATAGTGATGGTTTATCATACTGTAGCGGGTATTGATGCGTTAGGATAGAACTAGGTATTAAAACTTTCTATTTATTTGAACTACATATCCCATTATTCCCCATTTTTTGAGTTCTGACAGACAAACAGTTAAATGTGCCTCTTCTATGGAAAAGGCTTAAACTGAAAGGCTTTTGGAATTAGCTTGGTTTGGAATTGCCCAACTTTCTGTTTGCAAAGAAGGTTCCCAGCAGGAACAACTAGCTTAGGTAGAGTTAGATGGAATTAGGCCTCAATGTTTTTCAATTCAGGTTTCCCCCTCAAGTGAGCCACATTTAGGTGTCACTCTATCAGGCAGAACTCCAAAATGGAGAATAGAACTAAATATTATGATGGAAATGCAGGATTCTCCAAGCTTCCCTTATCATGCAGCAGATGATTTCTTGGTATTCTTCCATGTCTAGGCCAAATGTGAAACAGCCAAAATTATCACCTCTTACTTGCTGATTTCAGGCAGTTGTGAGAAGCCTCCCACAACCTACAGATGAGCATGAAAGAAAGAAAAAAATGACCTGCTGACTTCAAGAGGGGAAAAATTAGCTTTCCTTCATTTGGTTATGTGATTATATTCTCCCTTCTATTTCTTCTTGACTTCTAAGTGTGTGATAAGGGGGAAAACATGAGTCTGAATGGTAAATATCAGACACAATTTTCTCACAAACTAGTTTTGAAAGCAAAATCGCTTAGCTTATTGGGATACTATTATCCGTATAGTTGCAAGTAATGAATAGGACGATTCTAAACCAGGGATTCTCAACCTGCAGCCTGTGGTCCAGATGTGTCCCACAGCACCATTTCATGTGGTCCCCCTACTGCCACCACCACACCAGGAAGTGCCATGCGGTGGAGGAAGGAATGGCCGTCCGGCCCTCAAAGCTATCTGAGTGAGCGTGACCCGGCCTCCAGCTTAAAACTCCTGCCCTAAATGGTCATTATTTGAAAATTATCTATAGGATAATGGTGTGTGTGTGCGTGGCGTGGCGTGGCGTGTGTTTTGTCAGAATGCACATTTATTGTTTTTTTAAACAACTGTTTTCTGAAAGAAGAAAAATGTATCCTATGGAAGAAAGGGGGAAAGCCTTTCCTTCATACTCTGTTTGCTGTAAAATATGAAATGAAATATTCAGAAGAAATAATCCTCAGTGATGGAGCCTCTGGGGAAAAAAAAATAAAAGGGATGAAATTTAATTTAAAATGACCCTTTGTGGACTGCCAGAAAACCATTCCAAAATTTAGAAATATCCTATTAATGTCTTTCTCTTTGTGAGAAATTGCCCATTACACAAATTGGTCTACTATGACAATGAGAGAAGCGGAAGAGGGCTGGCATTGCACTTCTAATTGCTCAGATGACCAGTGAATTTCAAAACTGATGTGATAAAAAACTGATAGAAATAAATAGGGTGAAAACTAAATAAGCAACCTATTGTATATTTCAACTTGCTAGGTTTTCTCCTCAAAGCCACAGTTTAAATAGTAAGGGTTAGAATAGTTTAAGAAAAGCCCATTATATTGGGTTTTAAACGGGGCTTATCAGGTTCAACTTAAAATCTGGTATGTACCATAATGATCAATACTGTGATAACATCTCTCTCTCTCATAGTCAATCACTTGTGTATGTGTATGCACACACCTAGATAAATAATGAGGGTTATGTTGGTGATATACAGTTTGCTGGATATCTTGGTGATTAGGAGTTTACAAGTCCCACTGTGATTAGGAGCTTACAAATCCCTATGTAGCCTTAGGTTATCTGTACCATCCGGGGGCATCAATGAAAGTAGAAAAATGTAAACTACTTCTTAATGTTCTATATCTAGGATCTCCTAGAAATGTTTGTCTTAAACCAGGATCACGAAGAAAGCCGTCTGAGGCAAAATCAACAATGTCATTATCTAGCATATTTAAGTCTTTTCCTCTTACTCATTCTTAACGTCAGAGCACTCAAAGAATGTAACATTGAGAGGCTTTTTTGACACACAATAAGGTATGCTTTATTGTTTCTATAATGTATAATATCTTTGACTGTAACTTATTCATGTAGAATACTAGTATTATGATGATGGTTTTTTTGGTCATAGATTTCCCTGAAGAAGAAATTCTAATTGACAAGCTGTAAATACAGGAAGCAGCTTCGAAATATTGGATATATTGATATAATCAGAGAAACTACTTCACCAATCTTCAGTTACTTTATGGATATAGTTTGGACAATTCACCTACAGGATATAGCTCTGTATGCAATAATACTATTATATTTTGAAAGGATTTGAGAGACTCTATCTCACTTTTGGTTTATTCTATTTTTGAAGAACTCATGGAAAGAAACTTTTTGGTGTTAAAAACTATTTAATAGATCTTACAATTGCATATTAAAAAATTGGATATTGTGACATTTTCTGAAGAAATTGCACTTTCATTATGTTGATTAATTGTTGATTTTGCCTCAGACGGCTTTCTTTGTTTCCTCTGCATTTTCTGTCTGTCTGGATTTCCTTTCTTAAATCAGGATCAGCCTGATCCTGATTAAGGTCTAAATCTGTGGTTCCTAATACACCCCACAGGTGGGCAAATTGATTTTTAAGGTGGTGATGGGGGGGGGGCAATTTGAGAATGACCCTTCCTCCACCTGAATATGAGTTCACTTTTTGAATAATAAGAATTATAGCGGGGGTGCCCGGCTTCACCTGGGTGGTCCCAACCTGTCTAGCTGAGTGTCAGTGTTGCCCAGGAAACCCACTGGCCAGGGGTGGTCCTGTGATGTGACCTTGGCAATGACATCTCAACTTCCCCCCCCCCCGGTTGGCCTAGCACTGGGGCAGACACAAACCCTCCTGTTGAATATACCCCCCCTTTGCAGATCAATTTAGAGGGTAACCCCTCATGGGCTTCAGAACCCCAACAGTGACCTACTCACGTGCACAAGGTACGTGTGTACCGAATTTCACGGGGTTTGGTCAAGGGGTGCGGCAGCCCATTCTGGATATGGTACCCACACCTAGGTATATAAGATATGTCATAGGTGTGTGTGTGTCAGAATTTTGGAGATGATTAGGTGCGTCATGGCCAAAAAAAAGGTGGGGACCACTAGTCTAAATAGTAACTAGATTGATAGTCAATTCCTGTGGTGGGTTTCAAGAACACCCCTCTCTCTTCCCCTTATCACTGCCGGAATGTAATTTAGCTATTCATGGTGCGACAGTGAGTGTTGTGGCTTAATTCACTTGAATGTTGTTCTCAACATGGCTTTTGTATGAGAACTCTTTGTACCACGTGTGACCATTTGTAACTAAAAGATGGATGAGATCCATACTCCTTCTTTGTAATATGAGTTGGAATACCATCTGTGGTCAAAACTTGAATGATTCTTTTGAGGCTGCTGGCACAGCAGCAGATAGGCCCATACTTAAAGTGGTTGGATAAAAAATAATTACTGTTACGAACAAAACTATTATTATTTTATAAAAAATAGGATTAAAAAAATTCATTCTTACAAGCAGACCTTATAATTCTGTATTATATAGTAAAGGCAAAGATTTCCATTGCTGAAAAGCCAGACATATCCGACTCTAGGGTTCAGTGTTCATCTCTGTTTCAAAGCCGAAGAGCCAGCGCTGTCTGCTTCTGCAGATATTTCCGTGGTCATGTGGCATGTATGACTAGACACCAGAGCACACGGAACGCTGTTTACCTTCCCACCAAAGTGGTCCCTATTTATCTACTTGCAATTTCTTCCTTTCGAACTGTTAGGTAGGCAGGAGCTGGGACAAAGACTCATTCTGTCCTGCAGTACTCGGGAATCCAACTGCTGACCTCCCGCCTTCCAGTCAGCATCTTAGCCACTTGAGCCACTGCATTATATACATGCACGTAAAAGCACACATGCAATGCTATGACAACTGTCAGTTGGATTCAGAGTTGCTCTTCTGCAAGTGGAGAATTTATTCCCCAGTTGGAGGAAACCTGTGAGCTAGAGATACTTTTTTGTAAAAACGTGGCAGGGGAGAAATTTTTGATAGTTCGCTCTCTAGCTGCAGCACTATCCCATGAACTTTTATGGAGAGTATTCTGCCCATTCTGAGAAAATCTTTGGATACAAGGGAACAGAGGTGTAGTGTAAAGTGCAGACACTTGTCATAATAGTCCCAATAAGCAAATCATTAAAAAAAGTCCAAAGAATGCAGAAAGCTATACTGATGTCTGTATGTGTATATGTATTCCTATATACACCGAGAGAAGTCAGAATCACATATTTTTGCTGGAAGAATTCACCTTCTACTGCAAGCTATTATAACAAGTGCCATTAATTTTAAAGGTAATTCAGAGCAGGGTGATACACTATACCAGGGGTGCCCAAACTACAGCCCGTGGGCTGGATCTGGCCCCTGATGCCCTCATTGCTCCCAGAAATGGAAGTAAAACGCATATGGGCACATTTTACTTCTGCTTCCAGGAGCGACGAGGGTGGTGTGGGCCAGATGAATTGGCATCGGGGGCTGGATCCATCCCACAGACTATAGTTTATTTATTTATTTTTGCACATTTATATCCCACCCTTCTGGTGGGTACACCACTCAGGCCGGCTAACAATATAATAAAAATTACAATAAAAACAATTCAGCAACACTAGCTAAAACAAACCTAACAACCCCAATTAAAACCAGCATTAAAAACACAAACAAATCATCATTAAAAACAACCCACCCCCACCCTACCCCCGTTAAAACAGAATAACCAAGCTGGGGGGGGGGGCAGCCCCTCACATAGGCTAAATCAGCCACCGGGCTTTACTGGTAGAGTCAAGCATGCCCCAAACCTGCTGAAAGAGCCATGTCTTCAGCATCTTTGTAAAGGGGAGTAGTTCTTTCTGGAGACACAACTCAGGTGGTAAGAGGTTCCACAGGGCTGGGGCAGACACGGAAAAGGCTCTTTTCCTGGTCCCAATAAGATGTAGTTCTTTCACTGATGGGACCACCAGTGAGCCCCTTCTGTCTGCCCTAGTAGGACGGGCTAAATTCCTTGTGGCAACACAGTCTCTTAAGTAGCCTGGTCCAATGCCATGAAGGGCTTTAAAGGTCAAAACCACCACCTTGAATTGCACCCGGAGACGCACCGGCAACCAGTGCAGCTCCCGGAGAAGTAGTGAGGCGCGATCATAACGCCCGCACCCCATCACAACCCGGGCAGCCGCATTCTGGACCAGCTGAAGCCTCCAAATGGTCACCAAGGGCAGCCCCATGTAGAGCGCATTACAATAATCCAATCTGGAGGTGACCAGAGCGTGAGTGACCATGAGCAAGGAGTCCCGGTCCAGGAGCGGGCGCAGTTGGCAAATGACACGAAGCTGTGCAAAGGCCCTCCTAGCCACGGCTGCCACCTGCTCTTCGAGCAGTAGCCGCGAGTCCAGGAGGACCCCCAAATTGCGCACTGGATCTGACTGTGTAAAATATGTCCCAGCCACGACCAAAGATGGTAACTCCCGGGATAACACGGGACCCCGCACCCAAAGCCACTCAGTCTTGCCAGGATTCAGCTGAAGCCTGTTGTCCCCCATCCAGACTTGAACAGCCTCCAGACACCTGGTCAGGACTTCGACTACATCACTCGGGTCCCCACGATATTAAACAATAGAGGTGAGAGTACTGAGCCCTGAGGCACCCCACATGGAAGCAACCCAGGGCTGGACAACCCACTCTCTAAAGATACCGACTGAGTTCGGCCCATCAGAAATGAGGAAAACCAGGACAACACAGTGCCCTGAGCCCCCACTCCTTGGAGCCGGCCCAGAAGGATACCGTAGTCGACAATATTGAAAGCCGCTGAAAGGTCAAGAAGAGCAAGGACAAAGGGGTTGCCTCCATCCCGCTTCCGCCAAAGATCATCCAAGAGTGCAACCAATGCCGTCTCGGTACCATAACCATGCCTGAATCCTGACTGAATCGGGTCCAGATAATCCGTATCATCCAGAACCCCCTGGAGCTACTGAGCCACTGCTTTTTCCAACACCTCCCCCACAAAGGGAAGGTTGGAGATAGGTCTGAAATTAGAAATAACAGTAGGGTCAAGCAATGGCTTCTTCAGGAGAGGGCGAACCAGCGCATGTTTGAAAACTGCCGGAACCACCCCCTCCCGCAAAGAGGCGTTCACCATCGCACTGGCCCAACTGCCCGTTGTTGCCTTGGCAGCTCTAACTAGCCAGGCCGGGCAGTGATCAAGTAAGCAAGTGGTATCACGCACAGCTCCGAGGAGCCTGTCCACTTCATCAGGGGCAATAGGATCAAACCGATCCCAGATAACATGGCTAGACTCCACTCTAGCCCCTCCCCCAGGCGATCAATTTCCATGTCAGGATTAAACCCCAAGCGGATGCGAGCAACTTTCTCTGCAAGATGGTCAGCAAAATCATCAGCTGATCCCTGCCACCCAGGACCAGGCCCCTCCCTACCCAGAAGGGACCTGGTAACCCGGAACAGGGCCGCTGAAAGATTATCAGCAGAGGCAATGAGGGAGGTGAAGTACTGGTGCTTCACCACCCTCATTGCCACGGGGTAGGCTTTAATAGCAGCTCTAACTCGTGTTTGGTCGCATTCACACCGGGTCTTCACCCAACGGCACTCAAGGCATCTCCTAACCCGCTTCAACTCCCTCAACTCATCAGTATACCAGGGAGAGCTGCGTGGTCTGCGAGAAGGGAGAGGCTGCATTGGCGCGATTGTATCCAAGACCGATGCCGCCTCCTTTTCTCAGAGGGCAACCAAGGTCTCAGTCGAATCGTACAGCCTATCCGGAGGAAAATGCCCCAGCTCCATCTGAAATCTCTTGGAGTCCATAAGTCGCCGGGGTCGGACCAATTTAATGGGTCTAGCCTCTCTACGGTGAAGCGTCGCTCCCCGAAAATCAAGAGAGACCAGATAGTGATCTGACCATGGCACTGGTGTTATCTCTATATGATGTAATATCAGATCACTCAGCCACTGCTCCGACAGGAAAACTAAGTCAGGGGAGTGGCCGCTACTTCTGGTGGGACCCCCAATTACTTGAGTCAGGCCCATAGATGCCATGGAAGCCATGAACTCCTGAGCCGCCTGAGAAGCCAGTCCCAGCGATGGCAAATTGAAGTCCCCCAGGACCATAAACCCTGGGAGCTCCAATGCCAATGCTGCAATCGCCTCAAGCAGGTGAGACAGGGAATCTGCAACTCTGCAAGGGGGCAGGTACAGAAGTAGGATTCCCGACTGACTCCTGAGGCCCAACTGAAGAAGTAGCAGCTCACAACCCTTCACCTGTGGAGCGGTAGCCCTGGTAACTCCCAGTGATTCCCGAGCTACAATTGCGACATCACCACCCTTCCCCGTATCCCTAGGCTGATGCCACATCCCGATCCCAGCTGGACACATTTCTGATATAGGAACCCCATCCTCAGGTGTCAGCCAGGTCTCGGTAATACATGCCAGGTCGGCTCGCTCCCGTATGATCGAATCACAAAGAAGGGGTGCTTTGTTGCAGACCGACCTAGCATTCAGCAACAGCAGCCTAAGGGAGGGGTCACTCTGAACCTGCTGATCAAGACCCAGAGATTGAGCGGAGGGGCTAGAACAAGGGACAGGTAACAAGCATTGTTCCCTCATTCCCCGTGTGCGGCCCGCCCCACAGCTCCCGCTATATCGCCCCTTGCCCGTCACTACTGAGATGTGGGCCCCAGGAACCTCACATCTGGCTCCAGACGGCTATCCACTCCCCATGTCGAAGACAACAGAATCAATAGAAATCCTGTGTGGGGAAAACCAGCTTAACCTCCCGCCCAGCTGAACCAAGTCCTGGCTCCCGCCCCTCCTGCCCCGCAGGCTCCGAGGCCACGCCAGGGCTGAGGGTGGCCATGGCAATGTGGGCGGGGCCGCTCAAGCCGCTGCCTGAGTTTTCCTCCCTCCTGACCATCCTGCCGAAAGGGGAGCAGGAGCAGAGGCATTGACGGGGCCAGCACCAGTTCTTAAGGTGTCCGGCCTGCCCAGCTGAACCAAGTCCTGGCTCCCACCCCTCCTGCCCCGCAGGCTCCGAGGCCACGCCAGGGCTGAGGGTGGCCACGGCGATGTGGGCGGAGCCGCTCGAGCCGCTGGCCAAGTGCAGCCGTCCTACTGAAAGGGAAGCAGGAGCAGTTTGGGCACCCCTGTTTTAAGCAGAGAAAATGACAGCCTAAAATCTGTCTCATACTGTTGCAAAACATATCTGTTGCGAAACAGATTGCAAGGTGCGTTTTACTTCTGCTTCTGGTGGGAGGAACCATGTGACTGGCCCACTGAACCACATGAACAGCCCGCTGAACCACATGACTGGCCTGTGGCCCAAAATGTTTGGGCACCCCTGGACTATACCAGTGATGACGGACCTTAGCACTCCAGATGTTTTTGAACTTCAGTTCCCAGAAGCCCTGATCAACAAGAGTGCTGGCTTGGGCTTCTGGTAATTGAAATCCAAAAACACCTGGAGTGCTAAGGTTCATCATCACTGACTATACCATTATTCCAATTGTTAAAAGGTCATGTTGCTTTTACTGTATGATCCCTTAGCCCATATATCTGTGCAGGAGGCTGCAGGCTAAAAGGCAAATCAGTGGAAACTGGTTCTTCCGCCTGTATGAATAACTGTACTCTATTCCAAACCCAACTTAGTATAGGACGGATATTTCTTGCATTTAATTGCCTCTTGTACTGGCTATGAAAGCTCTGGAAAGGAGTAAAAGTGACTATTTCAGATGATCTGGTATTCTGCAAGTAAGAACATTTTTAATCCTTGAAATAGGAGAAGAACATGCTTCTAAATGTGTACAAGCTACAGTATGTGCAATTTTCATTAGCTAAATATCTTTTATTTATTATGTTTATTATATGGTAAGAAAGAGAAGCTAGTGGGTCCATATGATAGAAGTAAACTGGTTTGAAAGCTTAGGACAGGGGTGCCCAAACTTTTGGGGCTGCGGACTGGTCACATGGTTCAGGGGGCCAGTCACTATGGCCCATGGGCTGGATTTGGCCCCCAATACCAATTTATCCAGCCCTTGACGCTTCCGGGAGTGATGAGGACTTTGCAGGCTGGATGAATTGGGGTTAGGGGCTGGATCTGAACTGTGGGCCATAGTTTGGACACCCCTGGCCTATGGCTATTTGATATCAATTATAACATGGAAGTAATAGAGGTATGTATTGCTGATGTGTTTTAACTATATTCAGTTGAAATATGGTATGGAAGGAGTGCTCTACAGCTACCGTGGTGGGCTGCCAGAAAGATGAAGAGGGGCCTAGAACAAATCAAACCTGAACTTGATGAAGGCAAAAATGATGACGCTGAAGCTGTCCTGCTTTGGGCACATCATAAGAAGGCAAGACTCTCTGGAAAAGATAATGCTGCAAGTGGAAGGCAGCAAGCAAAGAGGAAGACCAAACATGAGATGGATTGACTGCACGAGGGATCCACTGGCTTGTGTTTACAAGAGCTGAGCAGAGCTTTTGAGGACAGGTCATTTTGGACTTCATAGGGTTGCCATTAGTTAGAGTTGACTTGATGGCACAAAACAACACCAACACCATATGTATAGATATTCAGAGTTTGAGCAACAGTATCATTTTTAGATTATGAGATAAATGTTTTCAGTCCCACCCTGTTTTATAAATTTAATTGTATACTCTTGCACTTTTTTGCTCATGGTTAATTTAGTCATTTCCCCATAAATTGTTTTTCCATTGTGATTCTGTGAACCTTCCTTTGGCTACAACACCTTATCTTTAGGCTAATTAAGCCCAGCCCTTTTCTTTTTAGGAGCCTTATGTGCTTATTTTATCTTAATTTTAAGAAATTCTGAATCTTCTCTGTTTATATTCACTTATATATTTTTTGAATTGTTTTGCCTCATCATTCATGACCCACACTCCCTAAGCACACAAAATGGACACATAGTGATTTTGTATTTAGATGTAAGATGGTGTTCCCCACCGACCTTTCACTAACAAGAGAATTACATATTCTATGTGTAAAATATAAATCCAGATAATTTTATCTTACTAGATATAATATTGAACTGTTAAGATTTCTTATCTTACTGACTGGATGGTGAACCTTTGTTTTTATAGTAAAAGTGTGATGTAAAAGACAAGTGCAATTAGCAGTTAAAAGTACTGCTGCTGGACGTTTCCCTCAGCCTGGAGGGAAGTGGATAACAACAACAACATACCTGTCAAGTTTTGGATTTGAAAATAAGGGAAATCCAGCGGTGCTGGGCAGTCACTGCACTGGTGCACATGCGCAGTATGGGTTTTGCCTTTTCCTTCCGTGTAAGGCACCATGGGGGCTGTAATTCCTGGCCCATTTTGCGCCAGTGTGCATGCGCAGTACGGGTTTTGCCTTTTCCTTCTGTGCAAGGCACCGTGGGGGCAGTAGTTCATGGCCCAATTTGCACCAGTGCACATGCACAGTACAGGTTTTGCTTTTTCCTTCCATGCAAGGCACCATGGGGACTGTAGTTCCCGGCTCATTTTTAAAAAATTATAGAATACGGGAGATTTACGGGAAAATACAAATACGGGATGATGGTGGGATAGAGGGGTAAATAACGGGAGTTTGCAGGCCAGTACAGGAGACTTGACAGCTATGAACAACAACAACACAGTGAAATTTATTTATTTATTCCTGCCTAGCTCTCAAGTCCGAACTTCAATGTGAAAATGTCATCTGGTGTTTTTAGAGAAAAGTTTTCCCCCATCACACGCTCTCACAAGCAAAAGCAGGAAAGTTTTGTGCAATTTCCCCCTTGTGTGCTGCTTCCGTTTAAGTGCTTTTCCTCTATTTATTCCTTCCCATGGTCTCACTAGAAGATCACCTATTTACAAAAATTATAACCACAAGTCATGAAATGCATATAATTATAGAAACATTTTAAAAGGAGCCATTTGAGTGTCATCCCTCAGCCTCTGACATATAAACAAGATCCTTTGTGTGTCTAATTCTGGAGACATGGAAATAAAGGAAACAATAATGTTCAGGAGAAGACAGTATAAGAAAAGAAATATACATTTCCATGGACATATGCTTCAGTCCTCAAATATTTCTCCTTGCCTGGGTCTCAGTGATAAATTCAGTCCGATATTGAGTAAATGAGCACTCTTTGCCTACACACTTCTGGGCTTTAAATTGTACTTTCTCCTTCATTAGATTTTAGATTTTCAGATTTTAGCGTTATCGATGTTTTGATATATTTTTTTAAAAATCGGGTCCTTCTTTAGTTTATGATTTTTAATGATAGCGGACCATTTTATTGTGATCGTGGGTTATGAATTGTGAGCCGCCAGAGTTGCTATGGTGATAGGTGTGGCCATATAAGTAAGAATAAATAAATAGGTGATAGAGATTTGCCTATGTTTGATGACATTTCTCTGCCACCTGTTACACATTTTTTTTGTTTCTTAGGATCTTACATTTGACAGGTTACTTACATGGATAAATTGTACAACATCTTTCTTGTTATTTTATTATAAAGCAGCAAGTGACAAATAACAATTGTAGCAAATGAACATGTAACTAGATATTCGTACATAATCTATGATGCTGAATATATTTCCCCATACAGTGTATCCATCGCCTAGAAACATATCCTGGATATATTTACTGGATTTCTCATTAAATATATTCAAAGGTTTGTGTTTTATCAAGGAACCATTTCTTGCTGTTGAGGATACAATTCTAAATTAGACATAGTAATTTCCATGGCAACCCATATTAGTTTCCATGGCAACATAAGATTTTCAAAACCAAGAGATTCCAACTTTACACTACAGAATCAAAACCAGGAAAAAGCCAAGGAACTAGAGATAAGGTTTCAGTCATGTGCAATATTTGAGTTGCTAAGAATAGATTAAAAAAAGGTTCTCTTTCAAAATACTATTCTGTTTTAAAAAGCCATTATTCAGAATATTGAAGCAAGCTGCTTTGCTAGTAAGCAATGGCTCTTTCACACTGTTTTGTCCCATGTGGATCTGTAGAGTGCCTTTTAGTAGTTCAGCAGATGCTTAATCAAAGCAGGCTTCTTTGTTTTCCTAATACATGGGCAAGAGCTTATCTGAGTTATACATAGAAATAATATTAGAGAAAATGGAACTTATCCTGGAATTAAATGATTTGCAGATTCCATTGTCAACTCTAATGTCAGGGTTGCGTAGTCTTGTTTTTATGCTGAATGCAGTGTTAATTATGAAAAGATTGTAGTGCACTACATAAACTACTGTAGAAATATCAGACAGTAAATAAAACAAAAGAAGGGGGGAAGACAAAGACGTTGTGAAACCTTAAAGACTAACTGCTGTATTATGATGTTAGCTTTCATGGATAATTTCCACTTCTTCAGCACAACATTAAAATACAGTGGAACCTCATACAACAATCGCCCTGTATAACAATGAAATCGCATAACAATTAGGATTTGGGAGGAAATGGCGTCCCACATAACAATTTTCCCTATGGAAAAAATTGTACAACAATTTTTCAATGAGAAAAACCACTTAGCAAAAAAATATCGTTGTACGATACATCCCATAGGGAAAATCGCTGTATGATGCATGTATTGTATAGCAATTGTTTCGTACAACAACAAGCCCCATGGAACGGATTAAAATCAATGTATGAGGTACCACTGTATAGCAGTTAGTCTTTAAGATGTAACAATGTTTTTGTCTTTCTCCCCCCCCCCTCCCCATTCTTTTGTTTTATTTACTGTCTGATATTTCTACAGTGGACTGAGGTGTCTCAAGTGGTTAAGATGCTGACTGGAAGGTGGCAGGTCAGCAGTTCGAGACCCGATCACTGCACAACGTAATGAGCTCCTGTCTCTACTTCTGCCAGCTTAGCAGTTCGAAAGCAAGATATTGCAAGTAGATAAATAGGTGGGGAAGTACACCGCATTCCATGCACTCCGGTGTCTAGACATTCCTGTCAAATGTCCACAGAAATGTCTGCAAACGCAGACAGCGCTAGCTCTTTGGCTATAAACAGAGATGAGCACTGAACCCTAGAGTTGGATACGATTGGCTTTTGAGCAAGTGCGACCTTTACCTATTTCTACAGTAGTTTTTGTCACAATGTTTTTGTCTTCTTTTTCTTTTGGTCTTATTTACTTCCGCTGTACAGTGGAACCTCATACAACAATCACCCCGTATAGCAAAAATAAATAAATAATAATCACTGTACGATGCATCCCATAGGGAACATCGCTATACGATGCATGCATCATATAGCAATTGTTTTGTACAACAACTAGCCTTGTGGAACGTATTAAAATACCTGGAGGAGACAGGAGGATGCTGGAGTGCTACTTGGGAATAAGAGGATCATTACAGATCATTTAGTAGTGGGGAGGATCAAGTTCCTTCTCCAGTGACCAAGAATGCTTATGCTACCATCTTACTTGCTTCCAGAGATTTTAGTGCATATTTTTAGCATAATTTACAGATATAAGGTTTAAAAGCTTGAATTGATGAATTAGATTCAATAGTTTAATATTTATATCTGTGGTTCAATAGTGCTTGATACTGTATATTCAACTTTTTTTTAAAAAAAATTATAAATAAATTGACATCTAGATAAAGTTAACAAAGTTTAACTTCCACCCCAACCTTTTAAACTAAAATTTACAAAATCTCTGCACTACTACATCCATTGACTATGCTGGATGGAAAATTCTGGAAGTAGAGCTCTAAAAGAATCACTTCTCCAAGCTCTGGAAATTAGTCTTGCTTTAGTTCCATTGTACTTAAGTTAACTACAACTACTTTATGCTGTTCTGTTCTGATGTAAATCACTTAAAAGGAAAGGTGGTGTGTGTGTGTGTGTGTGTGTGTGTGTGTGTGTGTGTGTGTGTGTGTGTGTGTGTGACCATATATATATGGTCAAAAAAATGTCAATGACAATTTCCTTTTGAAATGAGGATCTTCAGAACTGAGATATTATATTCTGCACACACATACACCTATTGTAAATGCATTGTATATTTGCATTAGTGTCAAATGTTTATTTAGCTAAACTATATGCTGGAAGCATTAAAGAACAAAGTGTTGGTGTCTATGAAGATTTATCCACTTGAGTAATGTAATAGTGAAGATAACAGATAGTTGACAGCACAGTAAAAGAAAAATAGTTAAAAAGAATCTATGCAATAAGTGGTTTTCGAGGAAGGAATGGTAGGAGGTAGTTTGTAAGAGAAAGTGGGCTAAGCTGTTCCAAATACACACGAGACATATGGTAGAAGGCATAAATAGAAAAGTTGGAGAGCATCTGCCCACAGCACATGAATTAGGAGTAAAATGAACAAAATGGGGAATATAGAAGCATAAAAGTAGTATGTATGGGAATGTGCAAGGGATGTAAAGGTAAAGGCAAAAGTCAGCCTTGCTCGAAAGCCAGTCGTATCCGACTCTATGGACACTGCTGATCTCTGTTTATAGCCAAAGAGCCAGTGCTGTCTGCATTTGCAGACATTTCCACGGACATATGTCAGGCATGCCTAGACACCAGGGTGCATGGAACGCTATTTACCGAAGAGGTACCTATTTATCTACAGTACTTGTAATTTCTTGCTTTCGAACTGCTAGGTTGGCAGGAGCTGGGACAGAGATGGGAGCTCACTCCGTCATGCAGTACTCAGATATTGAACTCTGACCTTCCAGTCGTCGAGTTCAGTGTCTTAACCACTTGAGCCACCGCAGTCCCAAAACAAGAGATGAGTCCTTTTAAAATTCCTGTTATCCTTGGCTCCCGGTGAGAATCATGTTGATAAATCTATGTCTAGTCTACCTCAGGTCAAAGTTTAACAATGCACCATCTCAACTGCCATTTCTATGCTCTTATTTTCTTATTTATTCATGTGTGCTCATATGTTTACAAGTGCAGTTGGTCTATGAAATGTCATGTAGCATGTCTGCTAAACCAGCCTTTCTTTTTCATCTCTGATTACTCATTTCATTTCATATATTATTTATACCCCGCTTTCCTCGACCTAATGGGAGACCCAAAGCGGCATTTACAACATAGAAAAAGTATACAAAATACAGTATATCGAAAATGCAATTACAACAAATACCAAAAAAGAATACAGTTACAAATGCTAATTACAGTTACAAGTCAGAAAATACAATATCACTAAATGCAAATTACAGGATACAAATTAAACAAGTACAATATACAATACAATAACAAGCAAATATACGGTTTGTTACATTACCAAAGTTACACAGTTGCAATGTCTCCCATCACCTAGTGTCCGCGACGGAGCCCCAGGCTCAAACGTCCACGTCAGAGCCAGGGAGAATCTTGACCTGGCGGCTCCGATGTCCTTTTCAAACCCCTCTGGCAGGCGGAGCCAGGAGGGGCGAGGAGGGGCAAAGCAGGCAGCCGCAGGTGAGCTGAATCTCCCATCCTGGGCCGGTGGCGTGGGCCCAGGAGAGACACGGCGAGGACCATCTGCAGCAGCGGCTCCGACGTCCTTTTCAAACCCCTCTGGCAGGCGGGGCCAGGTGGGGCGAAGCAGGCAGCCGCAGGTGAGCTGAATCTCCCATCCCGGGCCGGTGGCGTGGGCCCAGGAGAGATCCTCTGCAGCAGTGGCTCCGACGTCCTTTTCAAACCCCTCTGGCAGGTGGGGCCAGGAGGGGCGAAGCAGGTAGCCACAGGTGAGCTGAGTCTCCCATCCCGGGCCAGTGGCATGGGCCCAGGAGAGATACCGTGAGGACCCTCTGCAGCAGCGGCTCCGATGTCCTTTTCAAACTCCTCTGGCAGGCGGGGCCAGGAGGATTGAAGCAGGCAGCCGCAGGTGAGCTGAGTCTCCCATCCCAGGCCGGTGGCGTGGGCCCAGGAGAGACGTGGCGAGGACCCTCTGCAGCAGCGGCTGCAACGTCCTTTTCAAACCCTTCTGGCAGGCGGAGCCAGGAGGGGCAAAGCAGGCAGCCGCAGGTGAGCTGAGTCTCCCATCCTGGGCCGGTGGCGTGAGCCCAGGAGAGATGCGGCGAGGACCCTCATGAAGTTAGGTGTCTTAGATAGAAAATTTATTTATTTATTTATTTCCATTTTAATGCCACCTTTCCCTCAATGAAAGGACCCAAGGTGGCTCATAAGTTATTAAAACATACCAAAACGACAAACTATGGTACTAAATGTTTTTGTACTAAAAAACCTAACACTACAGTAATTAAACATACCATTAAAACAATTAGTTAAGTCTGTTTTAAAACATGTTAAAACACAAACAAACATTTATAATATCCAGCACACAAGATCAAAAACTGTTCAATTAGTTCTTAAAATCCTGTTTTAAAAAGATGATCTTCACCTGTTGCCATAGGACAAGAGGAAAAGGCCAACCTAGTCTCTTGGGTTAGAGGCCTCTAAAACCTGGGAGCAGCCGCAGAGAAGGCCTTCTTTCACATTGACACCAGATGTGCACGTGAAGGCAGTGAAACTACAACAGAGGCTTCCCTTGAAGATTTTAGAAGCTGAGAATTTTCATATAGGGAAATGTGGTTCTTCAGATAGCCTAGAGCCAAGCCATGTAGGATTTATGTGTCATAACCAGCACTTTGAATTGGGGTTGGAAATCGAACAGCAGCCAGTGATGCTACTGTAGCAAGGAAACAGTGGGCTTACTGTAACTGGGTTTGAGGAGATGCCAGGCTACAGCAGTTTGAAACATCTGGCATTTCAAACTGTTTTCAAAGGTAGCCCTGTGTAGTATTCCTCTTCAAGTGCCGTATCTATTCTGAATGTTGGCTATCATCTGGGCTATAGTCTTCCCATTCTTAACGCCTCTGAACAGTTATTTTGAGGACATGCTACACCAGTCTCACAGGTTCTTCAGCCATGAAGTCCATTTACATCCAGGACCTCTCTTCCCCTTGCCTAATGAGTTGGAGTATTCTATACCTTATGTCGTTTCTCATGAGCTTTCTTTTTTTAATGGTCTTAAAGAGTTCTTGTTCTTTATACATCCAGCACAACACTGCTACATAAGTCACATGGTCAACCCTTGATACCCTTAGCAACAAATTTCAAAAGCTTCAATTTTCTTTTCAGATGCTTTAGTCATTTTTGAAGCTTCAACTCCTTATAACAATACTGGGAATACGTAACATCTCACTATTTAGATCTTTGTAGCAAGAATTAGATTTGTACTGCATGACAAATGTTGCATATTTATGAAAATAGATCTTGCTTTTTCTATTTGTATTTTAATTTCCACCTCGGAATTCCAGTTTTCATCTAAGGTAAAGGTCACCTTTGCTTGAAAGCCAGTCATATCCGAATCTAGGGTTCAGTGCTCATCTCTATTTATAGCCAAAGAGCCAACGCTTTCTGCATTTGCAGACATTTCTGTGGACATGTGGCAGGCATGCCGAGACACCAAGTGCATGAAATGCTGTTTACCTTCCCACTAAAGTGGTCCCTATTTATCTACTTGCAATTTCTTGCTTTCGAACTGCCAGGTTGGCAGGCGCTTGGACAGAGACATGAGTTCACTCTGTCATATAGTACTTGGTTCTTGAACTGCCGACCTTCCAGTCATCAAGTTCAGTGTCTTAACCACTAAACCACCACAGTCCCAATCTTTTCATTTAAAATACTCCCCAAATAGACAATTTTATCCACTCTTTTGATTTCTTTTGTTGCTGCCATTAACTTGCCGTGAGTTGGTGCTCGGCTTATAACTAGATATTTAGTCTTCTTGGTGTTGAGATCAAAAACATATTCTGCACTTGAAGCTCTAACTTGATCCAGCATTAACTGAAGATCTGCAAGGTTTGTGACCAGAAACATGGTGTCATCAGCATATTGGCTTTTATTCAGGTATTCCCCATTAATTTTAATGCCAATGTTTAAGTCTGATAGTGCTTCTGAAAAAATACTCTTTGAATATATATTAAAGACTGTTGGGGATAGCACACAGCCTTGTCACACACCTCTGTGACTTTGAACATGCTCTGTCAGCTGCTCTTCAACTCTGACTTGAGCTGTCTTATTCCAATAAAGGTTGGTGATGATTCTGATATCCTTATCACCTACACCTATTTTCTTCAATGCTGTGATCATCTTCTCATGTTGGCATCTGTCAAAGGCTTTTGAATCTTAACCTATAAATCCAAGGGTTAACCGTTGGAACTGGCTATAGGTTGCTATGCGTCGCCCTACTGACCCGCACCCACCCTTCGTGAGCACGGCCGAAGTGGCTACGCAGGTCAACGAAGGATTTAGAAAACCGAAACGGGGGCCTCAGCCCCACAAACGGCAAGAAAGGGAAAGAACTTCACTTCCCAACATTCCTTGCGCAGCGCCGCACAAGAGCCAATCAGGCTGAGAGGCTCTCGCACGGCGCAGCGTTCGGACACGCGCCGCAGCCAATCAAAAGAAACGCATTTAAAAAAAACGCAGCAGAAACACAAAGCACCAACCCATAACTACAAGCCCCAGCGTCCTGTGCGCCATGAACACGCAGAACACTGAGGAAACCGGTGCCCGAAAAATTAAAAAGAAAAACAAGTCACAAGCAAGCAAACACCAGCCGGCTTACTTTCCCTCACCCGCGGCGCCTGAAGGTCCCGAATGGAGTTTCCCCTTTAACATCAGTGGGTGGGGGGTTGCAATCCCCCTCTCCGCTGACTAACCTAGGTTGGGAGGATTGAGGGAACAAAAGGGGAATGTTGCACAAACCCTTCTGGAGCAAGGAGACCAGGGAGAGGGGATCGATCCCCCCCCCCTTAAAACAACTCCGTCTTTTCTTCTCTTTAAAAACGGAGTTTGTTTAAGGAGGGGGGGGGGAGGGAATCGATCCACTCTGCCTGCTGATATTAAAGGGGAAACCCCGATCTACTTTCACGACTCCACACAAACAAAGCACCATAACAAAATAAAGCCCCCCTCCCCACCACCTAGCCCACCCTTCCTAACCCCCAATGACTATGCCCCCCTCCCCACCACGGGCCGGCGGCGTGGATATTCCAACGTGGCCGGCTTGCGAAAAAACCACCAACCAACCACCACATGGTATTTCAATGGGCCAGCCAGCCACCGAGGCCGGCCCACAGAAATACCCACACCAAAAACACAAACAAGAACATTCAACAAAAATCAAAAACAACAATAAACATAAAAATTACAAAGAAAATCTTCCAAAAACAAACAAAAATAAACAAGGACAAACACAACCGCCACCCCCCACAAATCACAACACTACCACCCCTAACAAAACAGAGCACACAACTTACCACGACACGTGCAGCCTCAACGAGGTTCTGAATTGAAATGACAAAAGAACAGGAAGAATACACAGCCCAGGACACAGTCAAAATTAAAACATTACGCAACAGCACCACCCAGTGGCCACAGGAAAAATGACACTCAATGAATTCAACTTGATCTCCAACAATTTACAAAAGGGAAATTAGTTTTAAAAACATTCAAAAATATCCAAACAAAAGAATTATTCAAACATAAATAAATAAGAACACACTAAAAGAAAAACCAAACATCTAAACACAGTCAAAAACATTGAACGTAAAAAAACCAACACTTACACATTTTTAAAAAATTCTTATCCAAGGTACACCTATTACCAAAAACCACATAAAAACACATTATTTTTAAAAATGCCATTATTGGGGGAAAAATATATCAACCTTTCCTCTTTTTAAAATCAAATTTTTTTAATAACAGTTTAAAACACTACCAATGTATAAAAAAACATTATTTTCAAAAAATAACATAACTCATTTAAATACACATACAACAAAAATCATCCAACACCAATTTTCATATTTTTAAAAAAAAACCCAAAAAAAGCCTGGCAACGCCGGGCAACCCTTGCTAGTAATCTATAAAATATGCATACACGTCACATCTCATGTCTCTACATCTTTGCATGAGAACTTGCATGGTAAACAGTGCCTCTCTGGTACTCATAGAAGGTCTGTCAATTCTTTGATGTTAACTTCAGACAGAAGTTTCAACATTTCTACTGGGATGTCATCTGGCTCTCTTGTTCTCCCATCTTTGGATCTTTGCAAAGCTCTTACAACCTCACTCTCCAGTACAGTAATACCTCGAATAATAACCAAACTTGCTTCCACAAGTTTGGTCATTATCCGATTTTTAGCGTTATCTGATGCATACATCGGATATCACTAAAAAAGCCGGCTGCCTCTGGGAGGGTCGGGGGACCCGATACGCGCTGTTTTCGATGTCCCTTAACCTTTCCGGGCGCTGCTGCAAGGCAAAACGCCAGGGGAACCTCCTTCCTCGGCTGCAGGTTTTGCCTTGTAGCAGTGCCCGGAAAGGTCGGGGGATGTCGGAAACAGCACGGATCGGCTCCCCCGACCCTCTCAGAGGCAGCAGCCCACCCCCACAAAAAGGACGGCGTTATTGCACATGGTGCTAGGCCTCGGCTTGTCCCAACTCCCACCAACTCGAGACCCGGCCATGCTACGACCTCCTTTCCACTTGCCCTCACTGATCGGCTGGAACTGGTAACCTCGTTCCCGGACTAACAGAATGTTTTCCTGATTCAGCGAGAGAAGACAAAGCAGACTTTTGGTAGCGTTGCAAAAGGGTGTCTACACAGTTTACCCAAGCAGGGAAAACCGGCAAAGAAAATGGGGTTCTAATGGGTAATGACGTTGATTTATAAAATGTTGCAGATAAAAGGTTTCTGCAAAGCCCTCTGGCTCTGGGACTGGTAGTGGCTTCCCCCATTAGAACTTCACCCTTATCATGGATTTCTTATGGGAATTTGGCCTTTGATATTGTAGTCAGGTGAGGGGGAGGAAAACTGTCCTAAGAAGCAAGACTCCAAAATCTCTCTTCCCCATTACCTTCCTTGTTTATTCGGCCCAGCTGCACTGGCTGAATAACAAAGCTCTCGTTTTGCAAAGTAACAAGGCCTTATCTGAAAAATTCCCTTTCACCTCTCTCCTGGCTGGAAAGAGTTAGAAAAACTGCTCTTGACAAAATAAGTCGGTTTAAAGATTTAATGAATAAAAAGAAAGTTCCAAAATATAGAATAAAATCCTTTCTAAGATAATCTACGTAAAATACATATTTCTGGAAAAGAAAATGTAAGTTTCTAAGAGAATACATACCTGAAAAGATGCGGCAATGCCACCCATAAGGGTTCAGGGTGCGGATCCAATCTGGAGGCAAACGGACAGCATTTCGAGATGAAATCAAGATAGCTGATCTTCTATATCTCCACGGGGCTCGGAGCCTCGATGTTTATATGCTTCTTGATGAGAACACGTGCGTAGTTATCTTGAGTGACAGACAACTCTTTTTTATGTCCGGTGTGAGACCAGAACATTTAATCTAAGTTCCCATCTAAAAGACGTATGGCTCACGTCTACCAACAGGAGGCTTGTCTGAGAACTGTGCTCTTCCCAGGTAATTAGCCCGAGTACAGACACTTTAACAGCTTTGCTGTCTGTGAATGGAGGTCGGCCTGACCTGCCGCTTTTAATTGGTCAGAAGTCAGCTTCTGTGTACTGTAGCAAAGTGGTTGTCTGATGAGGCTCTTAAAATAGCAGAAAGAAGGAATGCAAAAGTCAAAGGAGAAAGGGAAAAATACAATCAGTTGAACACAGAATTTTAAAGAAAAGCAAGGAGAGATAAGGAAAACTATTTAAAAGAACAGTGCAAAGAAATGGAGGAAAACAACAAAAGAGGCAGGACTAGAGATCTTTTCAAAAAAATTGGGGAAATCAAGGGAACATTTAAAGCAAAAATGACCATGATAAGGGACAAAGACGGAAAGGAGTTAGCTGATGCAGAAGAGATTAAGAAATGATGGCAAGAGTAGACAGAGGAACTCTACAAAAAGAACCTCAACACTCCTGATAATAACAGTGATGAGGAAATTGAACTTGAGTCAGACATCATGGAGAGTGAAGTCAGAAAGGCCCTAAAGAGCATTGCAAACAACAAAGCTAGTGGAGATGATGGTATCCCAGTTGAATTTTTCAAAGCTCTAAGAGATGATGGAGTCAAATTACTGCATTCAATATGCCATCAGATTTGGAAAACAAAACAGTGGCCACAGGATTGGAAAAGATCAGTATACGTTCCAATCCAAAAAAGGGCAATGCCAAAGAATGTTCAAATTATTGAACAATTGTGCTCATCCCACACGCCAGCAAGGTGATGCTCAAGATAATACAGGATAGACTTCAATAGCATGTGGAGAGAGAATTACCAGAGGTGCAGGCTGGTTTCAGAAGAGGCAGGGGGACTACAGACCACATCGCCAACATACGTTGGATCATAGAGAAAACAAAGGAATACCAGAAACAAGTTTACTTTTGTTTTATTGACTACACCAAGGCATTTGCCTGTGTGGACCACAACAAGATGTGGCAAGTAATTAAAGAGATGGGAATACCAGAACACCTCATATGCCTCCTGAGAAATCTGTACGTGAATCAAGAAGCAACAGTTAGGACAGAACACGGAATGACAGAGTGGTTTGGAATAGGAAAAGGAGTAAGACAAGGCTGCATTTTATCACCCTGCTTATTCAACTTATACACAGAGCACATGCAGGGATGGAGGAATCAGACTATGGGATTAAAATTGCTGGGAGAAACATCAACAATCTGAGATATGCAGACAATACCACCCTAATGGCAGAAAGTGAGGAAGACATAAATAATCTCTTGATTGGGTTGAAGGAGGAGAGTGCAAAAGCTGGCTTGAGACTTAATATTAAGAAAACCAAGATAATGGCAACAGGCCCAATCAGATCCTGGAAAATAGATGGGGAAGAAGTAGAAGCAGTGACAGATTTTACATTCTTAGGATCAAAGATCACTGTAGATGGGGATTGCAGCCATGAAATAAAAAGGCAACTGATTCTTGGGAGACAAGCTATGAGAAACTTGGGGAACATAGTGAAAAGCAGAGACATCACATTGCAAACAAAAATACGCATAGTCAAAGCAATGGTATTTCCTGTGGTAATGTATGGCTGTGAGAGCTGGACCATTAGGAAAGCTGAACACTGAAGAATAGACGCCTTTAAAATGTGGTGTTGGAGGAGAGTTTTGAGAGTCCCCTGGACAGCGAGGAGAACAAATAGGTCGATCTTGGAAGAAATCAACCCTGACTGCTCATTAGAAGCTCAAATAGTAAAGATGAAGATGAAGTACTTTGGACATCAAATGAGAAGGGAGAATTCACTTGAGAAGACCTTGATGCTGGGAAAGGTGGAGGGCAAAAGAAGAAGGGGGCAGCCAAAGATGAGATGGCTAGATGGTATTGTAGACACAATGGGCACAGAACTGGGAGGGCTGAGGAGGATGGTGGAGGACAGAGGCGCCTGGAGGACAATGGTCCAAAGGGTCACAAAGGGTCGGAATCGACTGTGCGACTGAACAACAACAACAATGAAATCCACGACAGACGTGATCTCCTAACTTTTCACGCTGTTTGGGGCCAAAAAAATTGCCATTGTCGGGTGCATTTTTCGGCTCTCCGCCTCCCCAGCAGCCTCTGGGAGGGTGGGAGGACCTTTTCCATGCTATTCCTGCCTTCCTAGGACATCCCTGGGTTGCACAACAGCTGAAATTTGTTTCAGCCACCATTTTGTTTAAAATTGTTCAGATTAAGTTCCAGTCTGTTTGCTGTCAGCTCTCTTTTTTAGTGATAGTTTATAACCAGAATGTATTCATTGGAGTTAGGTGGAAAGGAGGGAGATAAATGGATGTCATCTACATACTCACACCGAAATCCAAAACTCCAGACAACATCTTCCAATGGTTTCATGTATGCAGTAATACCTCATACAAAGTCCGCTTCATACAGCATCGGATTCATACAACATCGCCTAATTCCTTGGAAAAAGTTGCCTCATACAAAGTCGCTGTGACTTTGTATGAGACATTGGGTTTTTTCCTAGGTTGCATTGTGCCTGGGCAGTATAAAAGGCAGGACGCATGGTTGTTTGACATGTTTTTGTAATGTATTTAGCCTTTAGACAATGATTTCTTAAAGTTCTGTCAGTTTCCTGTTTGTTTCCTTGACTTTGCCCTGAAGTCTGTGTTCCTACAGTTCAATGTATCTCTATGGAAACAATGTTGTATGAGGCAAGGATTTGGACATTGTATGAGGCATCGTGGCTAGGATTTTGCATGCCTCATACAAAGTCCAAATCCGTATAAAGTCCAAACTTGTGGAACCAAGTTTGGACGTTGTATGAGGTATCACTGTATGTTAAATAGCATAGAGGGAAAGAGCAGAACCATAAGGGACATGACAGAATAAAGGAGTCTGTTAAGAAGTTCCTATCACCATCTTCTGAAATTGCCCCTCCAGGAAGAATTGGGGCTACCATAAAGCAGTTTCCGAGTCTTATGCTACAGAGATGGCCCAGAAGGATACCACACTGGCCAACAGTAGCTTTGGTGCCAGGGTTTTTAAAGCTGATTTCATATGAATTTGATCCCCTGAATTCAAATATGGCATTTGTTTTTGCTTAGGAGCTCAAATTTCTAAGATATAACATTTTAGTGAAATATACAGTATGTTACACTATCTTAAGTTAAATTCATGGAACAAATAAAAAAAGCTAAACACGACAATTTTATTATTATGCAACTACTATTATATACAAAGATAGAGGAAAAGTCATTGATGAAACCAACTAGTCACTGAACACTTCGGAAGTTTATTTTCCAAGACATTCTTGAATGTATTTTGGAACTGTCCCTTTTAAATACTCCAGCAGTAATCTGCCATCATGTATGTATCCCATCTTCCTTGGTAGTTGTCCCCCATAGTTTTAATATCCTGGTGAAATCTTTCACCTTGTTCCTCACTGGTGTCTCCTAAATTCTCAGGAAAACGGTCTAAGTGGTTGAGTAAATAGTGCAGCTTAATACTCATGTTACACCCAAGGGATTTGAAACTGTTAAGCATCTCGTTTACCAGTTCAACATAGTTTTCAGCTTTTCGTTTGCCTAGAAAATTTCCGACAACTGCAACAAATGAAGTCCAGGCTTTTCGCTCAACTTCATTCATTGAATTTACGAAGGCAGGATCCTTAATGAGTTGGCTTATTTGTGGGCCGTCAAATATTCCTGCTTTAATTTTTTTCTTACTCAACTGAGTCAAATCCTCCCCCCCTGTATATGTAAAGCATGATCCATTTTTATCAAGAGCCTTTACAAACTGTTTCATAAGGCCCAGCTTGATATGCAGTGGAGGAAAGATTATTTTTTCTCGTTCAACTATGGGATCATCAATGACATTCTTTTCCCCAACGTCCATGTATTCTCTCTTAGGCCACTCTTTTCTAACCCAGTGGTGTATTTTGTCTCTGCTATCCCAGAGGCACAAGAAGCAAGGATATTTGGTGTAGCTACTTTGCTGTCCAAGGAGAAAGTTTACCATTTTTAAGTCCACACAAATCACCCTTTGATGTTCATGATATTTTATCTTTTCCAAGACCAAAGCTATGGTGTTATATTCTTCTTTCATTTTCATTGAGTGAGCAATTGGTATTGAACCATATTTGTTCCCATTGTGTAGAAGGACACATTTCAAACTTCGCTTTGAGCTGTCAATTAATAGGCGCTAACCATCTGAAAAATATTCAGGAAGAACCATTTTTTCCAGGAGTCCTCTAATTTCATGACAAAGTACAAGATTGTCTTCTTGACAGAAGAAGGGTAGCAGACCATTTTCTCTTGTACGGTAAAAGGTAATTTTGGTTCCTTGTTCCAGTAAATTTTTGTCATTCAACCTGGAAGCCAGTAATTCAGAAGCTTCTTTTGACAGGTTGAGATCTCTGGTGAGGTCATTTAACTCATCCTGTTTTAAACGTTGAGGAATTGATGACATCTCCTCATCATCACAGTCACCTTCATTAGTATCAGAAGGGAGGGACAATACTCATCCTCACAGAGCTCTGGTAGCTGGTGAAATGATGGGATCGGGACTTCCTCTGAGTGAGGGACTGGGTATCTTGCAGAGACTAAATCAGGATAAGTCCAGATGCTATAGTTGTTTCGATTGATTCCATTCATATTTACCAGGCAGAAATAACAATCATCGAAATGGTTTTGGGGTTCTTTCTAAACCATCGGTACACCGAATTTCAGACCTTTTCTTTTCCTGGTAGTCCACTGTCATAAATGTTCTATACAAGTTTTACAGACCTGATGCGGTGCCCAGGTTTTATCCTGATCACCAGGCCTAACATCAAAGTATCCAAGATAAGCTCTCTTTACAAAGTCACTAACAGTTTTTCTGTTTTCTTTTAATGTGCATTCTCCGCATCGCCTTAAGGACGTCTGTCCGTCCAACCAGAGCGGACCGGAGGGGCTCTCTAATTGTGCCATCAGCCAGGGGGGCTCGCCTCTCTGGCACAAGGAGGAGGGCCTTCTCCGTGTCCGCACCGGCCCTTTGGAACCTCCTGCCTGTGGAACTGCGCCTCCAGACGGAGTTGTTGCCCTTTAGGAAGGAACTAAAGACCTGGCTGGCGGGCCAAGTTTGGGGTGCGGGTGGGGATGGGGGTACCATTGGGTGGTTGGTATAGAGAAGTGTGCCTTCCCCCAAGGTCCCTTTGGTTCTTGCGCACCTTTTAGGGGTGGGTTTTGTTTTTTTAAAAAAACTTTTAACTTTTTTATCATGTGTCTTTTATGTATTTACTGTCCGCTATGTAAACCGCCCTGAGTTGGGTTGTACCTGAGTGGGCGGTATATAAGCATGAAAAATAAATAAATAAATAATAAAATGTAGCAAAACACATCAGGATGATTTACACAACTTCTTTTACTTGAACTCATTTTTTTCTATTCAACAACACAAATACAACAATCTAGAACACAGTACGTTTTAGGTTAGCTTTATAACAACTCTTTACTAAACACAAATATCATGTGAGGCCAAATTTGATCTACCCTGCATGGCGAGAACTCACAAACTAACCTCAACTCTAGTCGAAGCATTGAAGATTAAATCAGTTACCGGATGCTTACTCCATCTGGTGGATTTTCCTGGAACTAAATGAATGGCAGAATGACAATAGGGCAAATATACAGGAACCAATCCTTGTTTATGTGATTTAGAACTCCACAAAATGGAGTTATAACTGCACATTTCGTATAGAGCAGATAGAGAAAAACTGATTTCATATTTAGATTCAGTGACCCAAATATAGCTAAAATCAGTTCTAAAATCCTAGGCACCAACAAATATTTTTTTCTTGTAGGCCTGTGGGTCCTGAAAGCTTCTGAAAGATCCAACAAATGCACAGAATACACTCGCCCTGCCCAGTTCCTGATGTAATTAGGCAATATGTATCAATTAAATGACTAGGTCTGAACCCAGAATGGAATTTGATTTAGGTAATCTGTTTCATCTAGGAATCCACACACTCTTAACACCTTGCCTAAAAATGGAATGTTAGATAATGACTGGTAATTATCCAGGGGCAAGAAACAAAGGAAAAATATAAAATAAAAAAGACAAAAATGTTGTGGCAAGGATGGTGTATTGGAGAGTGGCTGATAATTATCCAATACAGTTAAAAAACAAAGGTAAAACAAAAAATAAAGGAAAAAAATGTTGTGGCACCTTAAAGACCAACTGCTATATTTCATGGATCAAGTTCCTTTCCTCAGACATTATGTTGGACTAATTGAAATATCTGGATGGATTTGTGGGAGTTGTAGTCCACAACCTGGACTACAAGTTTGGAGAACGTCAGGTTAGAACAATGATGGCGAACCTTGGCACTCCAAGTGTTCTTGGATTTCAATTCCCAGAAACCCAGGTCAGTACTCCTGCTGATCAGGTTTTTTGGGAATGAAGTTCAAGAACACCTGGAGTGCCAAGGTTCACCATCACTGGGTTAGAGGTTGCTGTGTTAGAGTCACTTGTCACTTACAGCAAATAAATTATTCTGGGTTATGTGAGAAAACAGTCTAAGGATATGAGATTGTTTACATTCATAAAAAGTCTGATACATTTGTGGTTGGCAGTTAAATGGGTTTGAGACTATTTGTGATTCTGTTCATGTTGCACAGGAGTTGGGAAAATGCAGCCCATGTGCTTTATATAGCCTCCAGAAGTGTAGCTATGGTCTTTCAGCATCCTTGCTGAAAATCCCTTTGTACACTCTGGGGTGTTCAGCAGAGCAACTTTGTCATGTTCCCTCCCAATTTGTTTTAGATTTGGAGGTCTTTGTTCATGACAAGAAATCACTTTTAGTTTTGAAAAGAAGAAGAAACAGCTAATGGTAGAACAGCCTCAGATGTCAAAATTGTTCTGTGTGGTTCTGTGTGGTCTCTTGATCTCTGGAATTTGTCCTCTCCTTGTGAGTTGTGTGCGCCAGAATACTACACTCAGCAGTTTATGCATTGTGTCTTTTCCTTTCCCACTTTTTTTGGTAACTGTTGCTCTTCTATGTGCTGAAGTTTCATGTGGGTTGAGTGTTACAGACCAAGATATTGTCAATAGATCTGTTGGAATGAAAGCTGTGATTCAGTGTTTTCTTGTGTTGAGACAGCAAAACCTGTGAAAAGATAGAATGGTTATTCACCAGGATTTTTATTAACTCATGTCTAATTGGTGTTAGGTTGCTGTTATTATTACTTTTTTGGTTTGTGTGGAAACCCAGCAGTTTTTAAATAATAAATGGTGTAGGTGGGAATCCCTTACCAGTGAAGTCTCAGAGGAATCGATTAAATATATATTAGTCTTATAGAAATGTTGTACTACAGCCAAGAGATTCTTTAGTTCTGGCAAATGCCTTCAGGAATTGAATTAGAAGTTTATTTTATATGGGGTTCAGGTGTATGGCTGTCACTTTTGATTCAACATACCTAATATGTTCTAAATATATTGAATATATAACCCAAACTAATATTTCTCCTCCCTAGCTCTTTTCTGCTTTCCTTATCTATACTACAACACATCTCTGTGTAGAACCCTTTCTTAATTTAGGGTCGACAGATAGATTCTGTCTATGTATTTTGAACAGCTATAATGTTATTCATTGTAGGAATAACTACATTTTGACCTTGTCCCAAAATCTGATGTGTGTTTTTTTCCTTACAAAACCGTCTATTTTCTGTTGTAAAAAACCAGTGGATGAAATCTTTACAGAAGGAGCAACTCACTGAGACATCTGCCTGGGCTGGGTCTTACTAAGGAGCCATTTAGCTAGCAGCACCTCAGAAGCTTGCAAAGAAAAGCAAGCTGGAGTTAGATGGTTCCTGATTTTGAAATGCTCTGGCAGTGAACCAGCCTTAACTGTGGTTGTTATTTTGGCACCAATGCCAACTCTGTCCAGGCTTTGCCAACCAATTTCAAACTCTGATCAAGGAACCCATCCTGATCAAGGAACAGTAGTCATAATTAAAATTGGTGCTGAGATAATGCTTAACTGTAGCCATAGCCTAAGAAAGAAGGGCGGAGTAGAAGATTTTGTATCAAACAGGAGAGGAAAAATGGGTTCCTTTGTGTATTTTTGCCTGTATCTATCTGTGATTTGACAACCATGGTTAGAAGATTATCAGTACCAAATCTTAGCAACTGTTACTGATGTATAAGTGGAGTGCTAGGGTGTCCCTCCCCTCCCAGGTTGTAATTTCCATCCTACAGCCCTTGTTTTGTGGAGAGAAGGGAATGCAGGTTGTCCCCCATATCAGCAAGTTCAGTATCCACATTTTCAGTCATCCGTGGATCTAAGAATCTTTACCTATAAATCTGAGCATTGGAATGTGACAACGTATCCTGCACCCGGCCATACTAGCCCGTACCGAGCATTCGTGCACTTGCCCGAACCGGGTTCGCAGGTAACTGTTGGGTTGAGAAATGTGCCAGTGGGGCAGGAGACCCACGAACGCAAACAAAAAGAAAAGACTTCTATTCCCAACGTTCTTTGTGCTACGCCGCACCACAACCAATCAGGCTGAGAGGCGCGAGCAAAAAGAACATTGGGAAACACGCTGCGGCCAATCAAAAACAAGCCACAGAAAAAAACCACTGCACAAACAGAAACTCACTGCACAAACAGAAACCACAAACGCAAAACTACAAGCCCCAGTGTAGCTACAAACGCAAAACTACAAGCCCCAGAAACCCCAGCACGCAAAACGCTGAGGAAGCTGGCGCGCGAAAAATAAAAATACAAAGCGCCGCTGGGGTTCCCGCGGCCCAGCCAGCGAGGCCGGGTCACCATAAGGAAAGCCCCCCTGCCCAACACCGCCTGAAGCGCCGCTGGGGTTCCCGCAACCTGGTCAGCGAGGCTAGGCCGCATGAAGGAAAGCTCCCCCACTGCTGGGGTTCCTGTGGCCCAGCCAGCGAGGCCAGGCTGCAGGAAGGAAAGCCCCCCTCCCCAATGCCGCTGAAGCGCCGCTGGGGTTCCCGTGACCCGGTCAGTGAGGCCAGGCTACAGGAAGGAAAGTCCCCCTACCGCTGGGGTTCCTGTGGCCCAGCCAGCGAGGCCAGGCCACGGGAAGGAAAGCCCCCGCCGCCGCTGGGGTTCCCGTGGCCCAGCCACCAATGCCAGGCCGCAGGAAGGAAAGCCCCCCCACTGCTGGGGTTCCAGTGGCCCGGCCAGCGAGGCCAGGCCACGGGAAGGAAAGCCCCACCCAACAACGCTGCCTGAAGTGCCGCTGGGGCTAAAAACACTAACCAAAAACAAAACAACACACACCAAAATTATTCACAAATAATAAACAAACAAACAACAAACAAACAAACAAACAAACAAACAAACAAACAAACAAACAAACAAACAAACCATTAATTAAAACAAAAATCACAAAAATCACAAACAAAAACATCCACAAACACACAAAACCACTTACAAAACACCTAACAACAAAACAAAAAAACCACAAATTACACAAACAAACAAGAAAAAGTAAACAAAACCAGAAATAAGCAAACCAATTAAACAAACAGAAACACCACCCAGCTCACCACCACAAAAGCAAAACAAAGAAAAACCCCAAAATAAAGAAAATCTGACAACTCACCAGCACCTCCTTCCTCCATGACGACCTGAACACAAATGAACAAACTAAGGGATTCCGTACCGGAAGAAGCTCCACCCAGAGGCCAAGAGAGAAAAAACAGTCAAAGTAAAAGAGAACCACTAGCAGCCCCACCTGCAGGGCAGAAAAGTAAAAACAAGTCAAAAATACACAACAGCCCCAAACAAAAGGCCACAAAAGTAAAAAAAAAGTCGAAACCATAACAATACATCACACTTTTATACAAATCACAAACATATGTAAAAAAATAATAATAAAAAGTTTCCTAAAATCATGTGTTGAGTTTCAACTCAAATAAAAACCAAAAACATCAAAACAGTTTAAAAACATTGAATTTAAAAAACATCTACTTTCACATTCCTAAACTTATTACCTACAGTACAACTATTAAAAAAGTCACATACTAAAACATTATTTGGTTGAATTTAAAAAACTGAAATAATTATATTATCCTTTGTTCTTTTTTTAATCCACAAAAACAAACCACCAAAAAACTGATCACAGTTTATAACAGCCCGGCAAAAACAAATTGTGTATAAATAAACATTTTAAAACTTTCAATTATACACTAACCTCTTTTTTACAAACATTAACAACCCCCCCCCTTCCAACACAATTTAAAACAGCCCGGCAATGCTGGGCAAACTATGCTAGTACTCCATAAAATATGTATGTATTTTTATGACATACTAGCAGATTTTGCCCGGCAGTGCCGGGCTGTTTTAAATCTCAGCCTGATTGGCTGTGGCACTGCGCGGCCCAAGGAACGTTGGGAAATGGAGTCCTTTCTTTTTGTTTGCGGTCGGGTGGCTCCTGCCCCACTGTCGCAAAATTCAACCCGACAATTACCTGCGAACCCCGGTCGGGCGAGTGCACGGAGGCTTGGTCGGGGCTAATGGGGCCTGGTGCAACATTCTTTGTCACATTCCAACGGTTAACGCACAGATTTATAGGTATAGATTCCTGGAGCTGGCCACTAGAGGCCTCTGACTGCAATGTAAAATACAGGGTTTGTTATTATCCACGATTTCAGCTGTCTGAGGCAAGTCTCAGAACATATGCCCTAGGTATATCTGGGGGTGACCTGTACTCTAAGAACCAAATATTTATAACTTAGGGGTCAGCAAACTTGGCTCTCCAGGTGTTCATGGACTTAAGTTACCAGAAGCCCAAGTCAGTACACCTGTTGATCATGGCTTCTGGGAATTAAAGTCAAAGAACATGTGGAGAGCCAAGTTTCCTGACCCGTGCTCTAACTGGAATGTCTACGGCCATGAATTAGCCCTCTCTAATGATGTTTTGAAAAAGCAGTCAAGTGTGTTTTCTCCCATCATAGGGATTCACAAAGAGATTTACCGGAATCTACAATTAATAATATCCTAGACCAGGGGTGGCCAACCTTTGTGCTCCAGCTGTTCTTGGACTTCAGTTACCAGAAGCCTAAATTAACACTCCAGTCTGACCAGGTTATCCTGCTATGGTAATAGAGTACACCATACTGCCAGTGACTCAACGCCTAGTGTCAGGCGGCGGTTAACTAACCTGACCACCCTGAGGACTAACGGCCTTGGGTGCCAAAGTCCACAGGGAAGGGTGATGGTTCCCAAGTGGATTAAATCCCAATTGAATCCATTTTGATGGAGGGCAGCTGCTTCATCAATAC
This sequence comes from Bradypodion pumilum, assembly GCA_035047305.1. NCBI lineage: Eukaryota > Metazoa > Chordata > Lepidosauria > Squamata > Chamaeleonidae > Bradypodion > Bradypodion pumilum. Next base: position 83,324,304 of record JAWDJD010000006.1, read on the forward strand.
TGGCCTTGGGCTGAAGAGGACTTTGCGTGCCAAAAGGGCTCAGGACCAGAAAGTTACTCGCAGAACTGGATCAGTGGTATGGGTGTTATGCTGCGATGCGGAAGGCAGATGAAAGGCCACTGCATTATAGTCTCAGGACAAGTCTTCATAGCTAATTGCCATGATTAACGCCTATATTCGGATTCGGATATGGCAGATGAAGAAGTCAATACACCTGCTGATCCTAGACAGTTCTTGCTTATTCTGCTGAAGATAGCCAGTTAAAAGTATAGTGTTCTTGGGGTTTTTTGTAAGGTGTGCTGTCAGTACAAGATACCTCTGAAGCAGTGATGATCAAAGTTTACCATATGAGATCTTGCTATGTCACGAATAGAGCTTCTGCAAATCCAGATACAAGGGTCACTTAAGAACACTTACTTTTTACCTTAATGATACTATCTTGTACTTTTATTTATAGGTACAGTACCTGATTTAGATAAGAATAGAGACAAGGTGTTACCCTTATTGTAAAGTGCCAGAAGAAGGAAACAAGGAAGGCAATGTTGGACAAATTGTGCTTATTACAGTTTCAGTTTGTTGAGAGACCCTAAGCTGCATCATATTTAAAGAGGCCTCTTAGTATTAACAAAACTTTGTTCTCAAAGATAATTATTTTGAGAACCTTCATAGTCTGAGGCTTTGAAGTGTAGTTTACATGGTTTGTGCATAATCTAGCACTGCCATCACCCACACATTGTCATTCTGATTCCTTGTTAAAGAATATAGGAATGGATTGAAACATCCATGGCAGCTTCAGATTGAGAAAAACAGAGAGCCAAAACAGGAGGAATGGAGTGACGGAAAAATTGGGAAATCACTTGGAGGAATGCCCCGAGACCTCAGTCAGGCTCTGGTCTAATAGCAGAGTTGTTGACCGATTACAGATATTCAGCTTATTAAACACCTGCCTTTTATTTGGCTAATTAATGGGCTATTTTGCACAGTAACAAAAACATAATGTAAATATATTTTTAATATCCAGGAGGAAGTATGTGAGAACTTTTTAGTAAATGCTGGCTAGGTGACACTAGTAAATATACAACTCTGGCCATTTTACAGTCATGGAAAGTACAAGCAAACAAAGTCAAGCAATATAAAAATAATGAAAAGCAAAGACAAAAAGTAGGGAATTTGATTCCCCACTGTTCCTGTAGGGAGAAAAGCCAACCTATGTGGCTTTGGGCAAGCTGCCCAGGTTCAGAGTATCTACAAAACAAGGGAATGATAAATCACTTCTAGTACACTCTTCCTAAACAAACTTGAATGGAGTCACCATTAGTCAGAATTGGCAAGCAGTTATTAATATAACAAGTCAGATCATCACTTTAGGGTTTAAGGATTACAGCCTGGAGTTGGACATTATACGGGAAAGTATTAAGCTGTGGTTTTACTAACTGTTGTTGATTCTCTGTTTAACATACAGAAATGTGTTGCAAATCATCCTAAATGGCAGAATGTGTATCTGAGGTTTAAAATGCAGATTTAGAACTCTAATGACATGTCAGCAGAACTGATGCTACATCTTTTACATGCCTTAATATTTCCTATTGGTTAAAGAAAAGCCTCTGGGGCAATCGTAGATCCAAGTAGCAGGATAAAAAACGTTTAAAAATAAATAAGCAAAACTGCAGGTTGCTCTAAATTTGTTGTCTGGATATTAAACTGTTGATGGCTTCTAATTGGGATGCAGGCATAGAGTTGCTGCCTTAATTATGTGGAGCTCCCAAGAATATCAACACTTCCATTTTAGATTGTTTTGAAAAAGAAACAGTACTTTGGGCATGAAATTCCATACTACATCTTTCCGTTCAACTTTATACTGAGCTAAGTTCAATGTAGCTTGCTCCCAAATTATGAGAATGGACAGAGGATTGACCATTTTTGGCGTCAAATTTTTGACATTACTGACTGTACTGGGCAGGCTAAGTATCCACTTGTGAGCAAAGTCGTGAAAGCCATACTACCAACAGCTCAAGGAAGTTCAGATGTGGAACTGGGATTTTCGGAATTGAGAAGCCAACTTCCGGCAGACCGAGCCGCAATGGAAGAGTGCACCCTGAATGCCCTACTGAACATCCATGATGGTATGAAGGAGTTTGGTGGACGAGCTGATGCGGTCCCCATCACACATGCACTTCTTAAAGCGGCAGCTGGTGCTCACAGCAATTATGTAGCTTATTTAGAGGATAAACACAAGGATGCAGAGGAAGAGCAAAGAAAAAAGGAGGCGGCGGAAAATATTTGGCGCAAGAAAAAAGAGGAAGAAAGAGTGCAAATTCAAGAAAGAAAGGAGCTATTAAAATTGCAAGAAGATTTAAGGAAGGCGAAAGAAACCGAAGAACAGGAGAAACAAGCTACTGATAACCTAATTGCTGAAGCCAACCAAAAGCTTAAAACTTCTTTGGCCAAGGGTGATCTGAAAACTGCAAAAATTGCTCAAGGTATGCTAGAGGGTGCCTGCAGCATGCGACCCTGGGCTGAAGACCTTCACAAAAAGCAGGTGGAGCCACTGAGGAAGAAGGTCGATAAACGCACCTCCTCCTTACTTGAAAAACTCTTCAAGAATCATAGGAAGCGATGGCATGGTGAAAACAGGGACGATCCCAACAACCCCGACAGTTAGATTTACCTTCAAGACTGATGACTTCTTGTCAATTTTATTGTAAGACTGATTATGTTTCTTTTTTCTAGTCAAGAAGTCCATAACGACATATAAGCCTTGTTTTGTGGTCTGCAAATTTATAAAGAAGTAAAGTTTCTTAAATATTGTATTAATTTCATGTTTATTATTTCTGAGTTTCCAATCCAAAATCATACACTGATAACAATACTATTGGAAAATTTATTGGTTTGCTTCATTTCTGCTGATTGATAAAGCGGATATACGGCCCAAAAAAGCAGAAATTGCAATGGATTTAGTCACTATCTATTCACCTTTTCAGACAGAAACTCACTTTTTTCTCACTTTAAAAAAAAGCTGTTAAGTTGATTATTCAATAGCGAGGTGAATATCTTAGCGTCTTGATTTAGTAGGGAGATTGGGCAGTAGGCATCAATTTTTTCCTTATCTTTACCCGGTTTTGGGATCAATACCATAATTGAATGACTCCAGGATTTAGGTATATTTCCCCCTCTTATATATGATTGTACAATTTTTTTAGCTTTGGAATCATTACTTCCTGGCGTTGTTTGTAGATTTCCGATGGAAAATCATCTTAGCCTGGTGCTTTGTCATTTTTTAAATTTTTTACCACTATTTCAATTTCTTTATCCAGTATCTCTTGTTCCATATAATCTGAATGTTCTTTTTTAAATTTTGTATTTAAATTTTGATCTAAGTAAGTTCCTAAATTTGTCACGTTAACAAACTTTTCTTTGTATAAATCCGCAAAGAACTCTTCTGTTATACCGAGTTTCCCCTCTGATTCATGTACTAGAAGACCATTCTTACCTGTCAAAGATTCTATTTGTCTCTTGATCTTCTTATTTTTTGCTCTTTTTTCTAAAGTTGGCGTGTCCTTGATATTAAATTAAAAGTCATTTATCTTTAAATATGCCATATCCTTTCTTGCTTTATCAATTTCTAAACCTATTACTTCTTTTCTTAAAGACTGAAGTTTGTTCCAATTCCTCACACTACCATCATCTGCATGTCTTCTTTTTAATTCTTTAGATGAAAAAGAATAGGGAAAAAGTTTGTATTTTGGCACTAGATATCTACAAAGCATTTGATTCTATTCAGTGGTTAACTATAAAAGAAATATGTCGCAAACTAGAATTTGGCTCCAAATTTAGACACGCAATAGAGCAATTTAAAGAGAATTATTAAATTACTAAATCAAAATTGTGCGCAAAAGTATGAATTAGATTATATAGAGTTTAGAAATTGGAAGGGAGAATTATTTTAGGTGAGATAAGAACTAACCCACAATTCTGTAACTTCTCACTAAAGAATATATTTAGACTTTGGAAAGGATTAAAACCAAAATTATCACCGAACTCTTCGCCAAAATAAAATTGCCCTCTAGAGTTAACAATAAGTACAAGAAAAACTTTATTTTGCAAAAAAGCCCTATTAATCATGGAATGGATTGATAATTGTAATACCATCTACCAAAGGAAAAGTATTTATGAGGATTTAGACTTAAACTGGTTGCAAAGAACTCCAGATGGAAGCGTGGAATAGACAGATGAGAAAAAAAGTACAATAGATTGGGTATTAACCCCTTTTGAAAAACTGACCCTTGATGTAAGAAATGGTAAAAAGAATTTAAAAGGTTTAGTGGGCAAGATATATCGGCTGTTAAACTCTAGTGAAGAAACTCAGCATTGGCTTAAAAAAACCTGGGAAGAGGATTTTGGAATCATAATTAAAGATGAGAATTGGAAAAAGAAATGGACTCATAGAAGTATGAAATCACTTTCAATAAAGGAAAAAGAACACAATTGTAAAGTTCTTTGGAGGTGGTACCTCACCCCAGCCAAACTTCATTTAATAAATAATGAGAACGCCGATTTATGCTGGAGATGCAACAAAGGGAAAGGGACGTATATCCATATGTGGTGGTCGTGTGGCAATATGAGGAATTTTTGGAATGCTATAGAAGAGGAATTGAATAAAATATTAAAAATAACAATAGTATTAAGCCCAAAGTTAGCATTATTGGGTGAAGTTGATGAATTACATCTGGAATATAATAAAAAAGAATTATTGTTATCTTTACTAATGGTAGCAAGACAGCTAATTGCCAAGGAATGGAAGGGTGGAACTAATATTAGTAAAGCTAGATGGTACGCAGATGTTTGGCAATTGGCTCTCAATGAGAAATTAACCTTCCAAATCCACCAGAAAAAGGGGGGTACCAATAAAGATCCCATTTTGGGAGATTTGGGGTTTTTTCGTCGATTTTGCTTTATCAGGTGATAATAAGTTTAACCCAAGCCCTGACACAATCCAATTTTGGAAAGAGAATTGAACTTAAATGGTCCAGAAATCCCCGCCAACAACCCCAATAGTGCACAGGTTTTTTCTTCTTTTCTCTCTCTCTCTTTTTCTTTTTCTCCCCTATTTATTAATATAAATCAGGTTATAGTGTCTTTACCACTTTATGTCTTTTTATGGATATACTTGTTTTTGTATTACTTTAATTCTTAATAAAAGCAATAAAAATCTAAAAAAGAAAAGAAAGCATAGGTCATATAATTGAATCCTGCTGAGGGACTGCAGGCTGGACTCAAAGGGGTATTAAGTCATAGAAAAAACAAAGGAAGAGGAACACCAATTTTTTAGAGGATGCATTAATAACCTGAAAAAATGAAAACAGTATAATCCTTCTCTTAGCTAGTAAAGGGGAGAGTCAGAAGCTGGCTTGAGTTTAATAGCAAACAAAACCAACAGGTCTTATCAGTTAATTAAAATACAGCAGTTCCTTGGGATCCAAAGTCCCTGTGGGTAGAGATAGCAATCCTGTAATGAAAAGGTGATTAACTCTTTGGAGGACAGGTAAAAAAAGCTGTAAGAATAAATCAAAGTCATTAGGCTGCCATAGCAGCAAAAATCAGTACCATAGTGGGTTAATTGCATATTTACCTTATTTAAAATTCTATTAAAAATAAATGCAAGAATTAAACTTAACACAAAACATATTTTTACATCTTAACTCCAAGCAATCTGTCTTAATTCCTATATTTTAAGACAAAGCATATTACACTTCTGCCTAGGCATAATATTGAGCAATTTACAAGACATGTCATTTTTAAACAGAGTTCTTCTTTCCTCTGATTTAGCACTCTAGCTGAGTAGAAAGGCTCGGAGGGAATTTTGGCTCGCAAGTCCAAAATCCCTCCCCCAGATTAATTCTCATTTGGTTTAACATTTAACAGAATTAATTTCGTCTCTTTATCTCTTCTCACAACCAGCTGGCTAGGCTAAATTGCGAAAAGGGAGGAAGAGGATTCTATTTTTGCAGACACTTAACAGTGTGTTTGCTCTTTTGCAGCATTAATTTCCTCTTGGCTTATGAATATGGAGATTATGGCTTGATTCTGTGGAAACACAGCCACCAGAATTGCCAATATGCACCTTAAACACAGACTTGGCTAGATAAAAGGAAAAGAGGGGGGGGTGTATTCCCCCCCATGACAATTGCAATGCAGCGTTTCTCCTTGTATGTGTGAAACCTTTTAACCAAATTTGTCTGATTATAGCAGATATATAGTAACCACAGGTATGAATCCTTATTTGGTTGTATTCTCCATAAGAAAGGGATATTTCTGATTGAAACTCTCCAATTTCCAACTTCTGTAGCAAATCTTTTTCATGCCATTCTTTTGTTTTTGTGCCCCTCCCACTTCTACAAGGGTATTCATTCTCAGCCCAGTAGGGCACGAGGAGAAACTGTGTGTGAGCAAGCATCCAACTTCTGAATCCACCATCCTTACTTCAAAATTTTCATTTCTCTAATAGCAAAGCGGACCAGCACTTGTGAGAATCTTTCCTTCCTCATCCCAGGAGGGTGTGAGGAGAGGTTCAGTGCGAGGCAGATGTACAATTGTAGAATCCCCTGACTTTTCCTTATAATTATGCACACTCAAGTCTCCTGTTGTCCAGTTGGGTCAGTTGCACTTCTACGCTCTATTTAAAGGGGCGACTGTGTACCTTAGACGCTCGTACTGACTCAAATCCCTGTTATTTACTTTACTTCCACAGTTCTGACCAACCCACTTTTAAGGGATCGCTATAGTTTTCATATTATGATATAAGGATCTTCACTTAATATTCCTGTCTTGGTGTTAAGCAGATGGGCAAGAAACAAGATGATCCTTTATCGCCTACGCTTTCTCATACTCTATAGCCCTGCTGCCTGATTAACAAATCAGGGCTGGGGTTCCCCTTAATATTGAAACAATGCATCAAAACCATGAGCAGGGTTCATTATTAATGTTCTTATTATTTTAAAACACAATTCTAAACATATCACTGCTATTATCACTGTTGTTGCAGCACCAAACACAACCATGCAAACACACAATTCTTCCATTCCCACACACATACTAGGTGCACCTTTGCTCATACAAACAATCATTCATCCATACTTTTCAAACTGCATTTTCCTTCTAACCCCCCCTTCCCCCCTAGAAGGAATATGCTTTGGTCTCCCAAGTTTCTTTAGAAGGTTAATCAGTTACACAACTGGAAAATCTTAGGTGGCTACAATTAGTGGCCAACCTGGGCTTAATGCTCTTAAGGTGGGATTAATTTTATCACCAAAACTCAATTTGTCCCAGGCAGCCGTCTCTTACTGGCAGGTTTTCCTGGATGTTTTATTTTAAGAAAAACGCACATAGCTTTGTTACCCTGATTCTGTTCTAATGAATTGACATGCTGCATTCAAAGGCTGCCTGTTTTACTGGAATCCTGGGTAAGTTATTTTCAATGCATTCTAATTTAGTTACATTCCAACCCAGTGTGGGCTTCAAGTTATGTGGGGACCACTTATCTGGCCCAATTTAATCTACCTAGCAATTGCTGTAATTTCACATATGTCATTCGAGCATCCAATTTCAATTGGGGAAGGGTGGGGGCTGAGTGAACTTGCAACACTCTGTGTCCTAGATATAGGCATTGGGGTTGTATTTGCACTTCCTCCCGGGGCAATTAACAAACCATAAGGCCCCAAACCTTTCTCTAGGGCTCCAACCCAACCCCTTCTAACATCCCTATCATGGACAACCTCTGTAATCCTGTCTCTGCATCTGTCAGGTCTCTGTAGACCACGGGAGCAACCTGCAACAATTCACTCAATTCTACCGCATCTAGCTCACCCTTTTCCCTCTCCTGTTCCACCATAGCTTGAAATGCGCTCCTATTCTCCTTGTGAAGGGGGCTCTATTCTTCTGTGTTCCCCAAGTTAAGCGTGGCAGTCGTCGGGGCGGGAGCCGACGCCGAAGGGAAGAATGTGATGGTAGAGGTAGGAGGCACTATCTGCGGGAATTGCTGGTGTGTTGATGCGTAAGTGGGGGAGGGCAGATGTTACGATCAACGTGGCTGCAAGACCGCAGGTCGCCTCAGTGCCAAACCTCTCAAGAGCTTCCTAACACTGTTGGCATGCTAATGATATCTCCACCGCTCTTGGCTCCTTATGTAAAGTTATCCCTGCCTTGACCCAGTCTGTTACTCTAAGCGACCCGTGTCCCGGGGACCACGGACGATGTCCTCCGATGTACTGCACTAAGTGCCTAATCTGCTCTGGGGGTACCCGTCTCCCTGTCTTTCTCAACAAATAACTTAGCTCCTTAACAAGTGCCTGTTGTGGAGCGGGGGTCGGAGAAGCACCCATACTCACGAGGGAGTCCCGTAGGACGATGGGATCCCGAAAGATGAATCGGTGCGCACCTGGGGTCCTTTTCTCCAGACGATGGTGTGAGGTATGGGCAGGGGTCCGTGGATTCGGGCCACGTGTTGGGCGCCACTTGTAGGGATCGTGGCCACTCATTCGGGTGAAATCAGACACACATGGGTCAAGGCATCAAGGTGAGGCGACAGCGAGAAGCACCGGGCAACCTCTATTTATTACCTGGCAATATTCCTTGGTCCGTGCGCGCCTAGCGCAATCGCACGTCCATCACAGGCTAAAAGAATGTGTGTTCAAAACAATGGGTTCCGTGTGCATTGGCTACACATTAGCAGACATATGCCAGAGAGGGCAACCAGCAGACAGGGGCGAACAAGGGTTCGTGGAGTGGAGTAATTGGGAATGGTCTGGCGGGGAAGATAAGGGGTTTGTGTCTCCAGGAGTTGTTTGCGGGTCTGATAAGGATTTGCACTCATCAGCTTAGTCAGGGGAGTGTCCATGAAGGATTGTTGTGGTCGTGCCTTTTGGCACAGACCCCAGGTCATGCGGCCCGCGACCTGGCCTCCAACCTATGGAAGCTGGCGGGGGCTATGGGCTATGGGCATTTCTTGGGCAGGCTAAGGATACTTTTGGGGGGCTAATACTGGGTCACCCCTTCACATGTGTTTCATTCTGTTTGTTTAGTACAAGGATGGATGACCTCCAGAGCTGTGGAGACATACTTGCTAATCTACCAAAAGATTCTTAATAAAAATGGATTGTTTTACTGAAAAAGCCTCTTTTCCCTCTAGTGGTCATTTTGTTTAACAATTTGAGCTGGTGGGGGGGAGGTGTTTGGGTATATATTGGGTGTGTGGCAAGGTTGTCCCCATGACCCCGCAAATGGCTGATGGAGATTTTTTATGGCCAAGCTTATTAAAAACATTTTTAAAAATGTTTTTGGGAATAAGGATACTAGCAAGCTCAGGAATGCTGATGCTGCATTTGTGCTGCTGGAAGCACACATATAGCCTGCAGACCATACGTTACCCGCCGTCTAGTAGAAGATGTTACTTTGAGAAGAGGGCTTATTCAAGTACTTTGGGAATGCATTAATGAATCTCAAAAGAACAGTCAGCAATCTGCAAAGATAACTGCTGAAAACTTTGGTGAGACCAAAGCACTTGCTCGTAAAATAAGCTACTCACAGTGCCACTACTTTTCTATTGCTTCCTGTTGAGGCAGGTGATATTTCTGCCAGGTCCCTTGCATTGCATTGTTTATTTCCAGTATTTACTTCTTAAATTTGTTAAATTTGTACCGCCACCTCCTCGCTTTTGGGGCGACTCTGGCCAGCTTACACCAAACGTTACAAAACCCAACATAAAATCATCCCCGCAATAAGAACATCATAAAAACCCTAAGCTTATAATCAATAAAAAAGTTTTTTAAAAACACGGCTTTATATCAGCCAACAGGGGGGTGCTACTCCACCGGCAGCACCCCACACCTGGTAAGCTAGCCATGTTTTTAACCCCTTTCTGAGTGGCAATAGCTCTGCCTGGAGGCGCATCTCAGTTGGTAAGAGGTTCCACAGGGTCGGAGCAGATACGGAGAAGGCTCTCGTAGTGCCACAGAGACGAGCTTCTCTGGCAGATGGAACCCTTAGAGAGCCCCTCCGATCTGCGCTGGTAGAACGGGTCGATATCCTTGGAGTGATGCGGTCTCTTAAGTATTCTGGTCCACACCACTACCATGTAGGGCTTTAAAAGTCATTACCAGCACCTTGAATTGCACCCGGAGGCACACTGGCAGCCAATGCATCTTCCGCAGCAAGGGAGAGGTGTGGGTATAATGCCCACGCGCCATCACCACGCGGGCAGCTGCATTCTGCAACAGTCGCAGCCTCCGAATGGTCGTCAAGGGCAGCCCCATGTAGAGCACATTGCAGTAGTCTAGTCTGGTGGTGATCAGGCGCATGTGTGACCATGAGCAAGGAGTCCCAGTCTAGGAGTGGCCATGACTGGCAGATTACGTGAAGTTGCGCTAAAGCTCTCCTGGCCACGACTGCCACCTGCTCATAGAACAGGAGTCGTGAGTCCCCCAAGTTATGGACCGGGTCTGTCTGAGGCAGAAGAGCCCCATCCAGAACCAAAGATGGTAACTCCCAGAATAACACGGGGGCCCTAACCCACAGCCACTCAGTCTTGCTTGGATTCAGCTATAACCCATTGTCTCCCATCCAGACCCTAACAGCCTCCAGACACCTGGATAGGACTTCCACTTCATCGCTGGGATCACCACGGGCTGAGATGTACAGTTGTGTATCACCTGCATATTGATGATACTTCACCCTGTGGGAACAGATGATCTCCCCCAGCGGATTCATGTATATGTTGAATAGGAAAGATGAGAGCACCAAGCCCTGTGGCACCACGTATTGGAGAAGCCTAGGATTGGACCTTTCGGCTCCTGCCCAAGCACACCAACTGCGTACGGCCCCTCAGAAATGAGGAGAACCAGGACCACACAGTGCCCTGGATCCCTAATCCTCAGAGCCACTCCAGAAGGATACCATGGTCGATGGTATCAAAGGATGCTGAGAGGTCAAGAAGAGCAAGGGCGGACAGGTTACCTCCATCCCGCTCATGGCAGCGATCATCCATCAGTGTGACCAATGCAGTCTCGGTACCATATCCAGGCCTGAAACCTGACTGAAAAGGGTCCAGATAATCCGCTTCATCCAGAACCCCCTGTAACTGGCTCGCAGGTTGGAGACCAGCCGGAAATTGGCCAATACTGTTGGGTCGAGCAATGGCTTCTTCAGGAGGAGGCGCACCAAGGCATGTTTCAAAGGTGCAGGAAACACCCCCTCCCACAAGGATGCATTAACCATCGCTTCGACCCAACTGCCTGTCACCGCCTTGGTTGTTTTGACTAACCAGGTGGGGCAAGGATCCAACTCACAGGCGGTGGCACCGATAGATTCAAGGAACCTGTCCACTTCCTCAGGGCCAACTGGGTCAAACCAATCCCAGGTAATGTGGCAAGACTGTAAGCCAGTCAGCTCCAGACTCCCCCCCCCCCCCAGTCCACATTAGGATTGAATCTTGAGCAAATCCAAGCAATTTTCTGCCATCTGGGCTCCGGGCCCCTTTTTCCGAGGAGGGACCTGGTCACCCGGAACAGGGTCACTGAATGGTTATCTGCAGAGGAAATTAGGGCGATGAAATACTGATGCTTTGCCACCTCCATTGCCACCTCCATCAGGCAAGTGTTTGGTCAGAGTCACTTTGAGTCTTCACCCAACGGCGCTCTAGGTGTCTCTTTGCACATTTAAGCTCCCTCAAATCCTACGCAAACCACAGAGATGAGCGGGGTCTATGTACTCGGAGAGGCCGTAGTAGCGCGATCGCGTCCAAGGCCCCTGACACCCCCTTGTTCCAGAGGGCAACCAGAGCCTCGGCTGAATCCATCAGGATTCATCAGTTACTGGGGACAGGCCAATACAACTGGCCCTGCCTCTGTATGGTGGGACATCGCTACCAGAAAGTCCAGAGTCACAAGATAGTGATCTTACCATGGCACCGGTGTTATCTGTGATTGTTTAATTTTCAGATCACTCTGACAGGAAAACTAGGTCCACTGCTCCTGGTCGGGCCCTGAATTAATTGAGTCAGGCTCACAGCTTCCATGGTGGCCACGAACTCCTGAGCTACCCCAGAGCCAGCCCCCAACATCGGCAAATTGAAGTCCCCCAGCAACATAAGACTGGGGAACACCAACATTGTGACTATTTTGAGGAGCTTTGGCAGGAAATCTGCTACACCGCAAGGGTTCAGGTACAGGAGCAAGATTCCCAACTGACCCTTAGGACCCAACCTAAGAAGCAGGGACTTACAACCCGGCACCTGTAGAGCCATGGCCCTTGCAACTCCTAGTGACTCTCTGGCTACAATGCCAATGCCACCACCCCTACCCCTATGCTGGTGCCAAACACCAAAACCGGTTGAGCACATTTCTGATATGGGGACTCCATCCCCCAGCATCAGCCAGTAATGCACACCAGGTCAGCCTGCTCCCCCAGAATTGTATCTGACAGCAGGGGTGCTTTGTTACAGACTGACCTGACATTCACCAGCCGCAGCCTAAGGGAGGGGTCACCCTGGTTCAGCTGTCCGAGAACCAGAGAAGTGGCCGGGGGGGGGGGGGCTGGAATGGGGGACAGATATTAAACATTGGTCCCTTGTTCCCTGAGTGCAGCCCACCCCTTGGCTCCCACAATATCGCCCCATGCCCATTACCACTGTAATTTGGGTCCTGGGAACCTCAGAGCTGCCTCCAGACAGAGCCTTGTGAATTCTTCCTTCTTGGGGAGACTGTCCATTCCTCACCCATTCCAACCCCCCATCCCCACCCCTCTGTACCCCTGTTCCCACCTGGAACTCGGGATATACCGTTCGCTGTGGCAGCCAGGGCCTCTGCCACCGGCCCCTGGCACCACTAGCTTGTCCTCGCCACCAACCCTGGCAGCCGACTGCAGGACCCAACACCCTCTGCTGGCACTACCCCACAAGGGAGAGGGACACCAGGGGGAGGAGAGTCTGCGCTCTCACAACATCCCCTCCCTGAGTCTGTTGGTGGTGGCAGGGGCCAGTCCGAGCTGCCACGAAATGGTGGGGATGATGGGGTCCCAAGCAGCATGAAGGTCCATTTTCTCCACGCCACCCTTCCCCCCACCCCATTGACAAGACCGGTGGCTGTGGCATTGTTCTTCATTGGCCGCCCTCCGCCAGATGGACCAGATATACCAGGGATTCTCAACCTGCAGGCCGTGGATTGGATGTGGCCCATTGCAACATTTCATGTGGCCCCCCCCACCATACCAGGAAGTACCATGTGGTGGAGGAAGGGCAAAATGGCCTTCTGGCCCCCAAAACTGTCTGAGGGAGCATGACCTGGCCCCTGTCTTTAAAAGGTTGAGAACTCCTGAGATATACTGATGCCAACAACTGTACCACTTCTCGCATTTTTAATTTTGTTCATTTTCTGTGACCATTTGTTCTTTAAGAACAAGTGGGGAAAAGTCAGATGCCTTTGGCTTGCAAATTTGATTGGTATCTTGAAAATTAAATATACAGTAAAACCTCACATAAAGAGCGCCTCACTTAGAGACAAACTCACTTAAAAAGCAGACTTTTCTCTGAATGGTTGCCTTGCTTAACAACTAAAACCAATCAAAAACTTACTCAACAACTAAATTGGGGTTTGTAAACCTCCCCCCCGCCAGAAGTCACAATTGGTCACTTACAATGGTGTTTCGCTTAAAGAGCAAACCCGCTTAAAGAGCAATCCCTTGGAATGCATTATGCTCTTTAAGCGAGGTACCGCTGTTCTGTACTATAATAACTCTGTACTATAATAACTCTTGCTATTCAGCAATGGGTTCTCAATAAGAATCATGTTCCTGTTGAATGTAAAATTATGCAGACTGTCTTCTGCCCTCCTCCCTTTAGTAACATCTGCAGAAGAACCCAAATACTATCTGATTACAACACGTGGAAAAGGGTCAAACATTTCCCCTCATGCTAGGATTCTGACTTCTGCCGGCTCTGCTTGTTGCAAAAGAAAGAGGAAGCCAACCAATCTGTGTGGGGACCAATATGTTTAAACCTATTCATAAATGATATGGAGCAATTAGGGAAACGAGATTTACTGATGACACCCAACTATTTAACATGGTTAAATAAAAATACAGATGGATGGAATTTTTAAAAGGTACAGTAATACCTCAGATAACGACCGCATCGCATAACACCATAATCGGATAACACCCTGATATTTTGGCAAAAAGTGCATCAGATAACACTATTTTAGCGTTATCCAATGCATCGTGTACTGCAGTGGCTCAAGTCGCTAAGACGCTGACTGGGAAGCGGAAGGTCAGCAGTTCGATTCCCGAGTACTGCAGGACGGAAATGAGCTCCCGTCTTCATCCTAGCTCCTGCCAACCTAGCAGTTCGAAAGCAAGAAATTGCAAGTAGATAAATAGGGACCACTTCGGTGGGAAGGTAACAGCGTTCTGTGCGCTCCGGTGTCTAGTCATGCCTGCCACATGACCATGGAAACGTCTGCAGAAGCAGACAGCGCTGGCTCTTCAGCTTAGAAACAGAGATGAGCACTGCACCCTAGAGTCGGATACGACTGGCTTTCGAGCAAGGGAAACCTTTACCTTTACCTTTAATGCATCGTGCGGCCCTCTGTGAAGGAAAGTGGCCAAGCTGCCGGCAGGGAGCTGGACAAGCACTTGACCGGTTCGCTGCCCGTAGCGGCGGGGAGTGAGCGCAGATCCACCTGCTGCTGCTGCCACCTCTGGAAGGGTTGGGGGTCCCGATCCATGCTGTTTCCGACATCCCCCAACCTTCCCAGGTGCTGCTGCAAGGCAAAACCTGCAGCTGAGGAAGGAGTTTCCCCCTGTGTTTTGCCTTGCAGCAGTGCCTGGGAAGGTCAGGGGCTGTTGGAAACAGCACGGATCGGGTCCCCTAACTCTCCCAGAGGCCCCCTGGGCTGTCCACTTTTAAATCGTGCTGGCTGGAGGTGCCTGGCACCCCCACCCACCCCGATCCTAAAGCGGACAGCCCAGGGGGTCACCGCCGCTGCCAGGCAAAAGAACTGGTCACTTCGCACCCCATTCTCCTCTTTCTTGCCATTTGGGAGTCAGTGACTCAGGCGGAGAAGTGGGTGCAAAGTGACCAGTTCTTTTGCCTGGCAGTGGTGGTAGCTAAAGCAGAGGAGACCAGGACAAACGCCTCCTCTTTGTTGCCTTCCAGACTTCGGGAAAAGCCCCATAGCAGTGGTCCAGGCAAGAAGTTTTCCTTCAACGACTTGGTCACCCCTGCTTTAACTGCCACCACCGGCAGGCGAGAGAACTGGTCACTTCTTCTCCATGTGAGAAAAAGGATATTGGGATCTTTTTCACTCAGAAAAAAGGTGAGGGGAAGGGAACATCATATAGATGTTTATAAAATTGCTTATGATGTAGAAAAGATGGAGAGGGGAATTGTTTTCTTCTCAGCACTAGATTTTTGGGTCATTCAATTAAATTGAATGATAAAGCAATTAATATGGACAAATGGTGTTCTTCTCACAGCACATAGTTATACTATACAGTTTGTCATGACAAGAAGAAATGAGAGCCACCAACTTGGTTGTTTTTTTTACTGGGGATGAGACAAATTAATAAACAGGTTTTTATACTCTTATTTTAAATAATAGTATTTATTCTTTAGTTGGCTGCATAGCTCAGTGGTTTAGATATCTGCCTGCATAATCAGCCAGAAGCATAACCAGCTTACAGTATATTACCTTGGACAAGTGTGCAGACCTGGGGTGCCCCCAGAAGAAGGGAATGATACACCATTTCCTAGTAGTCTTTACCTGGAAAGCCCTGAAAAGGGCCACCATAAGTTGGAAATGATGTGACAACACACAATCATTGTTTATTATGGTATAATAGAGCACAGCATGAATAAATATTATTTAAAAATTTATTCTCCCAAAACAACTTTCGTAAAGACAGCAACAAGATAATGCTTGCATTCAGGCTCAGAATCTACAGGAGATGATATTGTTCTGACTTTCTTTGTCAATTAAGGTTGATGCCAGGAACACACAGGGCTGAGGTTGAAGCATTCAATGCATTTGGGGCAAAGTATACAACAAGAGGCTCTTGCATATGATTGCTGCCCTCTAAAACTGTCACACAGAAAGATTCTCAGTGGTCTGCCCATGGGAAGGTCCACAGCATATGAAATGGCTGTTAATTTTTCAGAAATGTAAGGAATTTAGATAAAACACAGGAACATAGTAGTACTGTACCTTAATGACCAACTTTGATATTCCAGTTTACGCTTTCATGGATTAATCAACTTCTCAGCCTTTCATAGCTAATGTCCCATCAATCCCTTCAAATACCAAGGACCCCACTATGATGAAAATAAAAAGGTATTTTTCCAAGAAGACTATTGATACATTTACACAGATTCTGCTTTATACTTTTAATGGGCATTAAAATGGCACTGGTATTGTTGAGAGTAGGAACAAGCAAGATAGTGATTTTGTTAGTTGTTGAAAACTATAATAGCAATGTTAAGTAAAATAATAACAATACTGGTACTGTTATTTGAAACACTGAGTCAGTGGTTGCTGAGTATGCAGGATTAAGAAAAATTCCTAAAGCCGAGTTTACTATTAGTATACCAGAAGTTTACATCTCTTTTCTAGTTTTTTAGCAATGGTTTTTAGCACATCTGAGGAGCTGTAATAGTCAGTCAACTGTTTCAAGAATGCATGTGACCATTTTGGTCTCACCATAAATGCGCAGAAAACCAAGGTACTTGGCACAACCTGCCCCAAGGACAGCCATTGCAGAGATCGATATTACCATATCAGGTTCGACACTGGAACAGGTAGACCAGTTTTCTTACCTTGTAGCATCCTGTCTAAAAACTGCACCTGTGAACAAGATGTGGTGAAGAGAATTAGTGCTGCCCATTCCGCCTTTGGTCGTCTATCACACTGGGTCTTCTTGAACAAAGATTTAACAACCCAGACTAAGCTCATGGTATACCAAGCTGTTGTTATCTGAGCATTATTGTTTGGCTGTGAAGCATGGACCCTCTATTGCTAAGAAGTCAAAAAGCTTGAGTGCTTTTACCAACAAAAGCGAAGGTCCATCTTGAACATGGGTTATCAACCTTTTAAAGCTGGGAACTGGATCACACCCCCGCACGCTGCCACCATTCCCCCCGCCACCACTCCCACACACACACCACCAGTCTGGCCTGCCAACACTCCCTCCATACCACTGCCACCGCCAACACTCTCCCCACTCCACCACCACCAACACTCTCCCCCCATACCACCAGTCTGGCCTGCCAACCCTCCCCCCAAGCTGCCACTGCTTCCCTGCTTACCAGGATGCCATGGGTGAAGGAGGGGTCTTGACTGTCCTTGCCCACGCTTGGCTAGACTGGCCCCTGGGAAAGATGTGTGCACCTGCCTCTTCCGCTTCTGCTGCCGTCACCGCCGTCTATGTCCCCTCCGCCTGGCTTGGTGTCTCCCTAACACTGCTTCGTAGCAGGGCGGGTATTGTAAGCCTTCTTACAACATCTGCCCTGCTATGGAGCGGCATTAGGGACATGCCAAGCCAAGCATAGGGGTCAAGGGTGGCAGTGGAGGAGGCGTGGGCTGCATGGAATGGTGCCACAGGCTAGATCCAGCCCACGGGCCATAGGTTGAGAACCCTGATCTTGAACATCAAGCATTGAAGCTTCCATCATCTTAGAATGTCCGCTGTGTGGATGGTTTCAGGCTTCCTTGTCAAATTCTTTATGGGGAACTTAGTACAAAACCTCATTGAGCTCCTTTGAAGCATTATAAGCACCATCATAGGCCATCGCCTTAGATGGATAGGGCATGACTGCTGTACGGATTGTTCCAGGCTTCCTCGTCAAATTCTTGATGGGGAACTTAGCTCCGGTACAAGACCTCGTGGAGCTCCTTTGAAGAATTCTAAGGACCAACTAAAACAAACCATGAAGGTGTCAGGTATAAACCCACAAACTTGGGAGGCAGCAGCCGTAGATTGCTTACTTTGGTGCCAAACCATCTCTGCTGCTACCGATCACTTCAAAGGAGAATGTCGCAGACATGAAGAGGCTAAGCGACAAACACAAAAGCTTTGTCAAACTCAACTACGCCCTCCACCATATAGTCAGTATAATGTGTATGGCAAGTAGGATTGGTGTGGAATGAATATCACACTTCCAGGAGTATATGAGGATTAAGGGATAGTAAATTCCTAATCATTTTTATAAACACCTGCTTCCTGCCTAAACTGTTTCTATGTCCCATTAGAGCAGGGGTTGCCAACCTTTTTAAGTCGAGGGCTCCCTTAGACAGTTGAAGTTGGTCCGCTGCTACTGTAAATGGCTGACGTAAATGAGTCTGTGGCCGATTCCGAAAGCAGCAGCGGCTGGAGCAAGGGCGCTGGCTGGATGATTTTGTGCCATGGGCCAGATCTGGCCCGTGGGCCATAGGTTGTCCAACCTTGCATTAGAGGAACACTTAAATGTCTGAGAATCACTACTTTGCCTGTGCCAGTCAGCATTTAGTGCTAATTTGGAAATTGCTTATGCAATCAGGGAGGTTGTATAGTAAGAACATTGTGGCTTCTGCCTGGCGCTTTTGGGAAAAGCAGTTCCACTAACATCTTCTTAGGTCCAGTTGGAATCGCAGCATCCCTTCTCTATTGAAAATTGCAGATGCTCTCAAAAGAATTCTGGTGTTGGCTGTAAGCCTTGCCTGTACATGGAAAATGCTTCTTGAATATATTTTGATATGACTGATGTTGAAGATGGAGAGAATACATACAGCATAATAAACAGGCTCTAAGTAATTTGTGTTATTTTGCCAAGAGGGCTCCTTTTGATGTTTATGTAGAAGATAAAACTTTTTGAGAAATCTTTTGCTGGTGGCTAGGTATAATGAATTAATGAGTAATTAAAACTTCAAATGGTTTTGAGAAACTAAGAACTGTTTGCCCTTGAAAACAACATATTTGCCCTCTGAAAAAAGTGAAGTACATAATGAATATAACAGTTTGGTTTTTTATGTTTAGTTTTATTGAAGTTGTCCAGTTTTTATTAATGCTTGCCTCATTTCAAGAGTGATAACTCTACAATCTACTCAAAAGGACGAGATGGAGTTTAATATTTATATGTATCTCCAAGACTAGATCTGCCTGTATTAATACCTTCCAATATTTATAACTTTCAAGGGCAGAAGAAAAAGAAGAGGGTTGTTGGGAAGCTCTGTGTGAACAAGGGAGCAGTACCAACCTTTCAGTGCTTTGCTTTAGTTTGTTCCTGCAACATAGTGCAACAAATGATAAGGTGTGACAGAGCAAATCAACACTCCACAAAGCAATTCAAAAATTGGGGATACCCCAAACAAAAATTATTGCTTTTACACTGGACTTTGGATCAGCACCGAGTTTGGCTCATTAAGGCTAGTCTGATGTTGCTGAGTGCTAGATTTGATGATGTTTGGTCAAATAGTTTAAAAGTTACATTTTAAAACATATAGTAAAAGTAAAGCTAGTTGTGTCTGACTCAAGGGTGCAGTGCTCATCTCCGTTTGCAGCCAAAGAGCAGGGCTGTCTGCGTCTGCAGAAGTTTCAGTGGTCATGATGTGGCAGGCATGACTAGATGCCAGAGCGCATGGAACACGGTTTACCTTCCCACTGAATTGGTACCTATTTATCTACTTGCAATTTCTTGCTTTAAAACTGCTAAGTTGGTAGGAGCTGGGACAGATGATAGGAGCTCACACTGTCATGCAGCACTCAGGTCTCGAACTGTTGATCCACCGACCTTCTGTTTGTCAAGCTCATCATCTTAGCCATTAAGCCACTGCAGCCCTTACGTTATTCATACCACACCACTCTATTCAGACACAAATGGCTTTTTTCTACACCAGATTCAGAAATTGCTGAAATATATTTCAGACATCATGTTTTTCTATTTTAAAACAATATTAATTGCCTTAGCCCCCTTTTTTATTTGTAGCAAATCTATTCTGTAGTTGTGGAAATGTTCAAAAGTTAAGCCACTTCTTTTAAACAAAAGATCAGCCATTTTATAACTCCAGAGTATCCTCTGTAGAAGCTTGTCAGACAGAACACTGATTTTCCTCATTGAGACTCCCGTTAGGTCAGTCTCTCATTCTGCTGCCCAGCACCACTACTTTCCCCTGCTTTCTTTATTCATATTAGGGTGTTGCACAATTTAAAATTATAAATATATATGAAATATTGGTAAATTCAAAGCAAATAAAATGTTAAAATTAATTTATTTTGACCAGAAGGGGGCTACTTAATACCATTTTCTTGGCCATTTACTAGATCAGGCATTTGCAACCTACGGCCCGCAGGCCTAATCCAGCCCACAGCACCAATTAATGCAGCCTGCAGTGAGTACCGGAAGCTCCCTGCCATCACTGGAAGTGCCGAAAACATGGCAAAAAAAAAACAAAACCATGATGCCCTCACCCCTGCCACCATGGGGAGTGGTGGAGGCTGCAGAAACAGCCAAAAATGCAGTGATTGTGCCTGCTGTGCTGCCACTGCGGAAACCGGAAGCACCAGGAATGGTGGGAGGAACCATGTCCTCCGGCCCATACAGCTGTATGTCGGGGGAGAATCCAGCCCGTGGTGCGAAAACATTACA
The DNA here is from genome assembly GCA_035047305.1 of Bradypodion pumilum. Taxonomy (NCBI): domain Eukaryota; kingdom Metazoa; phylum Chordata; class Lepidosauria; order Squamata; family Chamaeleonidae; genus Bradypodion; species Bradypodion pumilum. The sequence goes on from JAWDJD010000006.1 coordinate 83,344,966, forward strand.
AACCCCTGAGATCTTCTTCTGTTTGTATGGTGGGGCATAAACTGCTTGCTGCGTTGTTTGAATTTCTCCAAATTATAGAAAATTTGTATTCAAGTAGCTCCATTTTACTTGGTTATTTTTTCTCTCCCTATTTCAGTTTGAAGTTTATTAAGTGACTTCCAAATGCTCTAGCCAGAATCTTGTCCTAGTAGTAGGAGACATTCTCCAGAAATCATCCATTTGGCAAAGTGTGCTATTTTTGCCTCCCATAGGTTTAGGCTAGCCTCTTCTGATTTAATTGTTAGTGCTTGGGAGATGTCCATGAAGTGTATGTTCCTGGTGCTATATTACCTTATTTTATTCATTACTTTCTGAAACCTCTCAATGTCAGCCAAATAACAGATTTTTTCAGAAGTCACAGTGGGAAATTGAACTCCTATCCTCTGGCTCTGCAGCCAGATATCTAAGCCACTGAGCTGTCCAAATAACACTTGCATGTTCTGCTGTGGAGTAAAGTAGGGCAAAGATGTTGTTCTTATTGTTTGTGTACACCTCAGTCAAAACCAGCTAGTTTCGTAAGTATGTTATTTCTGGTGGCAAATTTCTGTTTAGTGTTTAGTCAATGCTTTTTGTAAGTCAGGTTTTGATCTGAGTAATGCCTAAATAATTTGAGGTAAAACCTTGCATAATGGTCGCCTCGCTTAACAACTAAAACCAACCAAAAACTCGCTTAACATATAATTTTATAATTGTGATTTTGTATATTGTTTGAATTGAGAAATGTATGTTGCTTTTGTACTTTGGATTTGTATTTATATGCTGTAAACCGCTTTGAGTTCCCCTAGGGGAAGTAAAGCGGTATAGAAATGTAAATATAATAATAATAATAATAATTAACAACTAAATCAGAGTTCTCAATCGGTCACTTACAATGGTGTTTCGCTTCGCTTCGATTTTTTTTTTTTTGCTTAAAGATCAAACTCGCTTAAAGAACAATCCCGTGGAACGCATTATGCTCTTTAAGCGAAGTACTACTGTATTCCAAAATCTTGCCTTCCCAGCTAATTTGGAACTTCTTCTCTCCTTCTTTGTTCTTTAAATTGAAGGCCTATGTTTTTAAAGGATTTGCTTTCAGCTGTTAGTTTTTATAATCATCTTCTTCTGTGTCTAGGCCAGATGTGAAACAGCCAAAATGAAAGCTGTTGGTGAGTTCATTCTGCAGTTCCTTTCGCCTAACCTAGTGTGAGAAAGATTAGCCAGCAACACAAGGTTGCTGTTTCCAGGGTACGCCCTGTCAGGGGGAAATTCAGTCTTCTGGCCTTCACTTTCCCCCTCCCCTTTTCATAGACATAACAGTTCCAGGATGGAATGTACACCTTGAAGTAAGCTACTGTATCTGTAACTGGCTGACTTCCCACAAGTGGGAAGTCTGATGTAGGAGAATTGGGTGAGGATAAAAGGACTTGTGAGGGGAGTTACTTTCTCTTTCACTGCAAGAAAGCCATGGGGGAGCCTCTGGCACAGAATGGCCATGAGTAAATTAAGGTCCAAGGCCTAGCAAAGCCAGTTTTATTACTTTTTACCTTGGAAATGACTAGTTTGTAAAGTCTGATTTCCTATCCTATAACCATATTCTTAATGAACCTTTAATGAACATTATAAGATATAGATCTTTGTGTCTATTGATTTGGAAGAAAGGAGCTGAGTTGGCCTAATGCTACTAAATATGACCTCTGCATACCTACGCTACCCAAGGGCCACGGGGAGTGCAGGGGAATTCAAGAGGGGAATTGCCCCAATTGGGAGGTACAGGCCATGGTTGAACAGTGAACTTAAGGCTGAACAGTGGGGTGTGATCAGGAAGGTGGGGAGAAGTCAGGCTGCCAGAGAGCAGATAAAGAGACCCTTTTTCTTTACACGTCTGATTGTGGTTCAAAAATACCACAATATGAAGGGTCTTCTAATGCAAAAGTTAGATTGTGTTTGATGGACTCAAAAGTTTCCCTCTGGATTGTTAAAGCAAGATCACCAGCATAGACGAAATTCCTAGCATTTGGAAACATTGGTTGATCATTTGTGTAAATGTTAACAAGTATTGGTACCAGGATGCTACCTTGTTGGTGACCTTTCCTTGATTTCTCCAGCAGCTGTCCCTCCCTTGAAATTCAACAAAGAGTATTCTAGGACTGGACAATTCTACATGAGGGAAGTTTCTGTTAGAATTTGTGTATAATGTATGCAAACATAAACTTCTGTTTTAAAAAGCAGTTCTTAAAAAAAAAAAAAACTCCAGTGCCAGGAAATATCCAATATTGCTGCACTATTCAATCACTTTATTGCAGTCCATGACCAGCACAGTACAACAAAAGGATTTTAAAAGAAAAATTGATGGAATAAAATCATTTTTTAAAATTAGTGCTAGGGCAACTGCTAATGTGATATTGCATTAGCGGTTTGTGCCACTGAGTGGCCTGCCAGAATTGTTCTTCTGATCTTGATTGCTGTAGCACAAAACATGGCAATGTTATGGGTAAAAATGGGACTTTCTTCAGATAACAGCCAGTAAATATAAGTGCTATTTGATCGGCTGGGATATTTGACAAATCAAATCAATCACACTTCTGTACCACCCCATACTGCTTAGTGCACTCTCTGGTTGGTTCACAAGTTAATTAGCATTTTGCCCCCAACATGCTGGGTACTTATTTTACCATCCTCGGAAGGATGGAAGGCTGAGTCAACCCAAAGATACGAATTTATTTTGGATATCCCTATAAAAAGGATAGATGTCCCTATTAAAAGGATAGATGCATAAAACATGTTCTATAGTTTCGTTTTTTCCTGTATCACAGGGGTACAGTCTCTCTAACATTGGTAGTATTCTGAAACTTACCCTCCAAACTGCAAAAGAATGGGCATAACAGCGGGTCAGTGTAAATGCCCTTCAATAGCTGGTTATTTCAAGTTGTGACAGATACTGAGCCGGTGAGACAATATGTCTCTGACACTCTGGAGCCAAAAAAGTTGGAACTTTGGCTAGGTCACCTTGCCTCTCCATTTCCAATATTCTCTGCTTAATGGCCAATTTTGCCTGGTCATATCTTAAGGCCTTTATTGGGAGAAGCCGAGATTCTGCTTTCTGCTTTGGATTGTTCTTTTCCATTCTGATTGAAAGTTGCCCGTCATAATTAAAGGAGCCAGGCCACTGGGAGTGAATAAAATATTAAGCCAAAGGTTGAGAGTGAGGATTTATTTGAACCTGTTGTGTATGTACAATGTTGCTTGATATGTATGTACAATGTCGCTTTAAGAAATGTATGAATGTAACCTGGCCACAATCACAATGTAACCCAGCTGTTAAAGGAACGCGAGCAAGCTGCCCATAGAGGGCAGCTGCGAGTGTTCAACTCACATGGTTATCATTCCTCAAATCACCTGCAGCTGCGGGAACTCCCCGCAACAACAAACTACTACCGATCCACCACCGAAGATGAGCGTGACCCGGATGACGTCACGCCGGTAGCGGCCAATGAGCTACCATGCAGCCAGATTCAAATGTGTTGTACTACTGTATATAATGTGAGATATCTCCGCCATTACCACATGTTCGTTCTGATCATCAACCAATAAACCTGTGTTAGTCCTTATTGCGACTCCTATGTCTCCTGGAAAAGACACTAAAGAACCTTTGGGAAAGAAAGGAAATGTCTTAAATTTGAGCATCTTTGCATTTTAAAAAACTGTGTTAATTCTAGTTCAAACATTCCTCAGCTTTCTGTTATTTGTTCCGTTGCTACTATACATCAAGATGAATGGAGCAGCAAATATTGCTAATTATTTTCTCAGCCTTCTTCTAAATACTAGAATGTATGAACTAGCACCTTGTTTTAAAACACTGGCAGCATCCCAATTGAAAAATAAGAACAGCAACAAAATTCAGCTTGTACCATATTTCAGCAAAGAAAAGAAAGATTCCGGTTTAGAGGAAAGTAGAAAGACTTCCATCCTCTCTGAATCCGCAAAGTATAAGATTGGAAATGTGAAGTTAAAGCCACCCCTCTCCATACACACCTGAAAAAGGTTAAGGGCCATTTCACTCATGAGTGTTACTGATCATCTGGATATATAAGCCCATGCCTTCCCCAAACGCAGAGGTTTTGCCACAGCACTTGGTTATCATATGGATTTTCCAAGCAATATGGAAATGCAAACTAGTCTTTTTTTCCCTGTGTCTAGGCCAGACCTGAAACTGCCAAAATGAAGGCACCTTTAGGTGAGTTTATTCTGCAGCTCCTTTTGCCTTACCTAGTGTGGGAAAGATTAACCAACAACACAAGGTTGCTGGGTACACCCGATTGTGGTTGAAAATACCACAATCTTCAAGGAGGCGCTTTCTGTGTACCCCAATTCAAATTAGTGAAGTAAAAAGACAAAGTGAAAATGGCAATATCTTCTAATTTCCTGCTGGCAATGCAGACAAGTTATTTTGGTGTTCTGAATTGTGGATGCAAAAGCATTCACAAACTGGAATATTTTTAAATATTCAGTAAAATAGTTATATGCACTAATTATTAAAATACAGATTTGAAAGAGAGGTGAAACTCACTTTGATTATTATTCTTTCATCTTTTCAATAAGAGCTTAACAACAGTTCTAATACCTAATTGGTTAGAAATATTGCTGGCTTCATTTCTATTGCTGCTTAGCAAAGGTATAATTGAAGCCGCCACCACCATGAGCCGCAACGCTCTCCCGGCCTGCTATCAACCAGGAGGAGGACAAGGGCAGTTGACTTTGTCTCTGTTCTTGTGGCGGTTCTGTGCGGGCGGTCTTGTGGGGCTTCTGAAGTGAGGTTTCCCTTTTGTTTTGAAATGCCTTTGATATTGTGTATTTTGATGTTTTTCACACCTTGTAATTTGAATTGTAACTATTGATTGCTGATACTTTGATGTTGTGTTGATACTTTGTACCATTGTTGATTTTTCTGATTATTTGGTATCTGTGATTATATTGTTGTAATTTGTATGTTTATTAATTTGTTGTAGCCGCTCTGAGTCGGCCTTGTGCCTGAGTAGAACGGGGTATAAATCCAATTAACATAAACATACTCTCTAAGAAAGGGAAGGGCCAGCCACGCCGCCGCCGGGCAACCACCCCCAGCCGGGGGGTGGGGAGGAGAGCCAGCCAGCGGGCGAGCGAGCGAGCGAGCGGCGGAAGGGCCAGCCACGCCGCCGCCGGGCAACCACCCCCAGCCGGGGGGTGGGGAGGAGAGCCAGCCAGCGGGCGAGCGAGCGAGCGAGCGAGCGGCGGAAGGGCCAGCCACGCCGCCGCCGGGCAACCACCCCCAGCCGGGGGGTGGGGAGGAGAGCCAGCCGGCCGGGAGAGCGAGCGAGCGAGCGAGCGGCGGAAGGGCCAGCCACGCCGCCGGGCAACCACCGCCAGCCGGGGGGTGGGGAGGAGAGCCAGCCGGGCGAGCGAGCGAGCGGCGGAAGGGCCAGCCACGCCGCTGCCGGGCAACCACCCCCAGCCGGGGGGTGGGGAGGAGAGCCAGCCAGCGAGCGAGCGAGCGAGCGGCGGAAGGGCCAGCCACGCCGCCGCCGGGCAACCACCCCCAGCCGGGGGGTGGGGAGGAGAGCCAGCCGGCCGGGCGAACGAGCGAGCGAGCGAGCGGCGGAAGGGCCAGCCACGCCGCCGCCGGGCAACCACCCTCAGCCGGGGGGTGGGGAGGAGAGCCAGCCGGGCGAGCGAGCGAGCGAGCGAGCGGCGGAAGGGCCAGCCACGCTGCCGCCGGGCAACCACCCCCGGCCGGGGGGTGGGGAGGAGAGCCAGCCAGCCAGCCGGGCGAGCGAGCGAGCGAGCGGCGGAAGGGCCAGCCACGCCGCCGCCGGGCAACCACCCTCAGCCAGGGGGTGGGGAGGAGAGCCAGCCAGCGGGCGAGCGAGCGAGCGAGCGAGCGGCGGAAGGGCCAGCCACACCGCTGCCGGGCAACCACCCCCGGCCGGGGGGTGGGGAGGAGAGCCAGCCAGCCGGGAGAGCGAGCGGCGGAAGGGCCAGCCGCGGCCGACGCCGAGCTACCACCCCCAGCCGAGGGGTGAGGAGGGGAACCAGCCAGCCGCGGACGCCGCCAGGCAAACACCCTCAGCCGGGAGGGGGGGGAGAGGAGGAGGAGGAGAGCCGGTTGAGCAGCGGAAAGGCCAAGAGAAGACCAACTGAAAGACGGGAGGAGGGCAGAGAAGGAAAAGCAAGGGGAGAGACTCAGAGCCCCAGGCAAAGGATAAGTACCTGATATGCAGATGTAGAAGACTTAACATAGAAACTGACATAGAGACTTTATACTAACTAAATACAGAAATTGACATAGAGACTGTATATAAAGTGTGATAATATGCATGATAATATGTTGTCTAAAATGTTTTAAACTTTTAAAAACTGTGATAAAATGTATGAGGAGGGAAAAATGGCGTAGACACCGGCAAACCACGCCACAAAGCTTGCCAAGAGAACCCTATGGACCAAAACAAAAGGCAAAACAAAAGGGCAGGCTAGGTGATACAGGATGCTTAACACCACAGAGGGGAGAAAGGGGAGGGACAGGAAGGGGGGAGGGGAAATGCAATGTTGCAAGGAGCAATACTGCATAGGGACATGGAATGTGAGATCAATGAACCAAGGTAAACTGGAAGTGGTAAAAAATGAGATGGAAAGAATAAGCATTGACATCTTGGGCATCAGTGAGCTAAAATGGACAGGGATGGGCGAATTCAGCTCTGGAAACCATCATATCTACTACTGTGGGCAAGAAAGCCTTAGAAGAAATGGAGTAGCCATAATTGTCAATAAAAGAGTGAGAAAAGCAGTAATGGGATACAACCTTAAAAATGACAGAATGATGTCAGTCAGATTTCAAGGCAAACCTTTCAATGTCACTGTGATCCAAATATACGCACCAACCACTGGTGCAGATGAAGCCACAATGGACCAGTTCTATGAGGACTTACAACACCTCATAGAACAGACACCAAGAAATGATGTCCAAATTATATTAGGAGACTGGAATGCCAAAGTAGGAAATCAGAAAGTGGAGGGAATAACAGGCAAATTTGGTCTTGGAACACAGAATGAAGCAGGGCAAAGATTAATAGAGTTCTGCCAAGAGAACACACTGGTCATAGCAAACACTCTCTTCCAGCAACACAAGAGGCGACTTTACACATGGACATCACCAGATGGCCAACACCGAAACCAGATTGACTACATACTCTGCAGCCAAAGATGGAGAACCTCCATACAGTCAGCAAAAACAAGACCTGGAGCAGACTGCGGCTCAGATCACAACCTACTGATTGCAAAATTCAGGCTTAGACTAAAGAAAATAGGGAAAACACGGAGACCAGAAAGATATCACCTAGACAGCATCCCTAAAGAATACGCGGTAGAGGTGATGAACAGATTTAATGGCCTAGACTCGGTAGACAGAGTACCAGAAGAATTATGGACGGAGATGAGGGACATCATGCAGGAAGCAGCAAAGAAAATCATACCAAAAGAAAAGAAGAGTAAGAAAGCAAAGTGGTTGTCTGATGAGGCTCTTAAAATAGCAGAGGAAAGAAGGAACGCCAAAGTCAAAGGAGAAAGGAAAAACTACAATCATTTGAACACAGAATTTCAAAGAAAAGCAAGGAGAGATAAGGAAAACTACCTAAAAGAACAGTGTAGAGAAATGGAGGAAAACAACAAAATAGGCAGAACCAGAGATCTCTTCAAAAAAATCGGCGAAATCAAGGGAACATTTAAAGCAAAAATGACCATGATAAGGGACAAAGACGGAAAGGAGCTAGCTGATGCAGAAGAAATTAAGAAAAGATGGAAAGAGTACACAGAGGAACTTTACAAAAAGGACCTCAACACTCCTGACAATCACAATGATGAAGAAATTGAACTTGAGCCAGACATCCTGGAGAGCGAAGTCATAAAGGCCCTAAAGAGCACTGCAAACAACAAAGCTAGTGGAGATGATGGTATCCCAGTTGAATTCTTCAAAGCGCTAAAAGATGATGGCGTCAAATTACTGCATTCAATATGCCAACAGATTTGGAAAACAAAACAGTGGCCACAGGATTGGAAAAGATCAGTATACGTTCCAATCCCAAAAAAGGGCAATGCCAAAGAATGTTCAAATTATCGAACAATCGCGCTCATCCCACATGCCAGCAAGGTGATGCTCAAGATAATACAGGATAGACTTCAGCAACGTGTGGAGAGAGAATTACCAGAGGTGCAGGCTGGTTTCAGAAGAGGCAGGGGGACTAGAGACCACATTGCCAACATACGCTGGATCATGGAGAAAACAAAGGAATACCAGAAACAAGTTTACTTTTGTTTTATTGACTACACTAAGGCATTTGACTGTGTGGACCACAACAAGATGTGGCAAGTAATTAAAGAGATGGGAATTCCAGAGCACCTCATATGCCTCCTGAGAAATCTGTACATGAACCAAGAAGCAACAGTTAGGACAGAACATGGAATAACAGAGTGGTTTGGAATAGGAAAAGGAGTAAGACAAGGCTGCATTTTGTCACCATGCTTATTCAACCTATACACAGAGCACATAATGCGCAGTGCAGGGATGGAGGAATCACAATATGGGATTAAAATCGCTGGGAGAAATATCAACAATCTGAGATATGCAGACGATACCACCCTAATGGCAGAAAGTGAGGAAGATCTAAAGAATCTCTTGATTGGGCTGAAGGAGGAGAGTGCAAAAGCTGGCCTGAGACTCAATATCAAGAAAACCAAGATAATGGCAACAGGCCCAATCAGTTCCTGGAAAATAGACGGGGAAGAAGTAGAAGCAGTGACAGATTTTACTTTCTTAGGATCAAAGATCACTGCAGATGGGGATTGTAGCCATGAAATAAAAAGGCGACTGATTCTTGGGAGACAAGCGATGAGAAACCTGGGGAACATAGTGAAAAGCAGAGACATCACATTGCAAACAAAAATTAGAATAGTCAAAGCAATGGTTTTCCCAGTAGTAATGTATGGATGTGAGAGCTGGACAATTAGGAAGGCTGAACGTAGAAGAATAGATGCCTTTGAAATGCGGTGTTGGAGGAGGGTTTTGAGAGTCCCCTGGACAGCGAGGAGAACAAATAGGTCAATCTTAGAAGAAATTAACCCTGACTGCTCATTGGAAGGTCAAATAGTAAAGATGAAGCTAAAGTACTTTGGACATCAAATGAGAAGGGAGGATTCACTTGAGAAGGCATTGATGTTGGGAAAGGTGGAGGGCAAAAGAAGAAGGGGGAGGCCAAGGATGAGATGGCTAGATGGCATTGTAGACACAATGGGCACAGAGCTGGGAGGGCTGAAGGGGATGGTGGAGGACAGAGGCGCCTGGAGGAAAATGGTCCATGGGGTCGCAAAGGGTCGGAGTCGACTGTGCGACTGAACAACAACAACAACTAAGAAGAAAAGTGAGAACGTATGGATGTCACTTCCCATATCATCAGAACACAGAAACATGGATTTTGGGAAATACATCTTCATAGTGAAGAACAGGCTTAGCAAGCTTAGTTATGTATATGCTCTCCACACTCATGGGGTTGATTCTTAGTTAAAAGAATATGCGCTGCCCCCATAGCATTCTAGGATTTTAGAGGAATTAAATCAAGGGATTTTATTGGAGGGAGCGCAGAAGTGGTATAAAATTATACCTATTTGGCTCTTGCATCATCTCCAGCACCCCTCATGGCACCCATCCCGTCTCCATGGCTGGGTGGGAGAAAGACTCGCTGTGGTACCTGGGTGGCCCTGCCATCGCCGACCTGGACGCCAGCACAGCTATCTCCAGTAAGGAGGAGGCGGAGAATAGGGAGAGACACAGACCAGCCAGGCGGCTCAGGCAACAGTTTAAATCCCACCACCTTCACAGCTGCTGCCTCCCCTGCCGCCCCCTCGCGGCACCCACCCGGTCTCCATGTCCGGGTGGGAGTAAGACTTGCCATGGGACCCGGGCGGCCCTGCCATCGCCGACCCGGACACCAGCGCAGCTGTTTCCAGTAAGGAGGAGGCGGAGAAAGGGGAGAGACGTGGACCAGCCAGGCGGCTCAGGCGGTGGTTTAAACCCCGCCACATTCACAGCTGCTGCTTCCCCTGTTGTCTTCTCTCTGTCGCCTCTCCTGGCTTCCTTTCCAACTCTCAGCCTGGCAGAAGCGGCATTACCTCTGCCTCTGGGGGCTTCCATGTCTGGGTCAGTGTCTGAGTTGCGGGGTGATATGGGGATGGGGAGTCTGAGAAGTCGCAGCATGGGGAGGGCTATCTGTTCTGGGGGCTGGCTCGAGGTTCCCGGGCCCATATTTTCATAGTGATGGGTATGGGATGATATGACGAGAATCAAGGGGTGGGCCGCACACGGGGAATGAGGGACCGATGTTTGTTACCTGTCCCTCATTCCAGCCCCCCAGTTCTATCTCTGGTTCCCAGACAGGAGGTTTGGAGTGACCCCTCCCTTAGGCTGCTGCTGGTGAATGCCAGGTCGGTTTGCAATAAGGCTCCCCTTTTATGTTATGCAATCTTGGGTGACTGGGCCAACCTGGCATGCATCACCGATACCTGGCTGACACCTGAGGATGGGGTGCCTTATCAGAAATGTGTCCAGCCGGGTTCATGGTGTAGCACCAGCCCAGGGGTCAGGGGAAGGGGAAGGGTGGTGGTGTCGCTATTATAGCCCAAGAGTCACTTGGGGTCACCAGGGTCACCGCACCACAGGTGCAGGGCTGTGAGCTGCTGCTCCTTCGGATGGGCCCTAGGGGTCAGCAGGGAATCCTATTCCTGTACCTGCCCCCTTGCAGGATAGTGGATTCTTTGCCCAACGTGCTCAAGGTGGTCACGGTGCTGGCGTTGGAGCTCCTGGGGCTTCTGGTCCTGGGGGACTTCAATTTGCCTTCGCTGGGGCCATCATCTGAGGTCGCTTGGGAGTTCATGGCTACCATGGCATCCTTGGGCCTGACTCAAGTAATTCAGGGTCCCACCAGGGGCAGTGGTCACACCCCCGATCTGGTTTTCCTGTCGGAGCGGTGGCTGAGTGATCTGAGATTACAGCATATAGAGATTACGCCAGTGCCATGGTCAGATCACTACCTGGTGTCTCTTGACTTTCAAGGAGCGACTCCTCACCGTAGGGAGGCAGGACCAATTAAACTGGTCCGACCCCGGCAACTGATGGATTCTGACAGATTTCAGATGGAGCTGGGGCCATTTCCTCTGGATTGACTGCGTGATTCTGCCGAGACCTTAGTTGTTCTCTGGGATAAGGAAGTGATGCGGGTCCTGGATAAAATCACGCCGCTGCGACCTTTCCCTTCCCGCAAGTGCAGGGCTCCCTGGTACACAGATGAGTTGAGGGAGCTGAAGCGGGCAAGGAGATGCCTAGAGCACCATTGGGTGAGGACCCGGAGTGAGTGTGACCAAACAAGAGTTAGAGTCGCTATCAGAGCCTATCTCGTGGTGATGAGGGTGGTGAAGTGTTGCTACTTCACCACTCTCATTGCCTCTGCTGATAATCATCCAGTGGCCCTGTTCCGGGTTACCAGGTCTCTCCTGGGTGGTGGTGGGGGCCCGGATGGCAGGGCTCAGCTGGCAATTTTGCAGACCATCTTGCAGAGAACGTTGCTCGTATTCGCTCAGGATTTAAGCCCAACGTGGAGCTGGATCACCTGGAGAGGGCCGGAGCAGAGTCTAGCCACGTTATCTGGAATTGGTTTGATCCCGTTGCCCCTGAGGAAGTGGACAGGCTCCTTGGAGCTGTGCGGGATACCACTTGCTTATTAGATTGCTGCCCTGCCTGGTTGGTCAAAGCGGCCAAGGCTACAATGGGCAGCTGGGTTGGTGCGATGGTGAATGCTTCACTGCGGGAGGGGGTGTTTCAAGTGGCTTTCAAGTATGCGCTCGACCCCACAGTTGTTTCAAGCTTCAGACCTATCTCCGACCTTCCCTTTCTGGGGAAGGTTTTGGAAAGAGCAGTGGCTTGGCAGCTCCAGGGAGTTTTGGGCAATACAGATTATCTGGACCCGTTTCAGTCAGGATTCAGGCCTGGTTTTGGTACTGAGACTGCATTGGTCGCACTTCTGGATGATCTCTGGTGGGAGCGGGAGAGAGGCAACCCTTCTGTTCTTGCTCTTCTTCACCTCTCAACTGCTTTCATAACATAAACATAAGAACAGCCTTGCTGGAACAGGCCACAGCCCATCCAGTCCAGCATTCTGTCTCACACAGTGGCTCACCATTTGCTTCAGGGTATTCTCAATCAGATGCCTTCACCTGCTTAGGATTTCCTGGAAATTGCATTGAGAGATATCCTGCCTATCTCTCCAACCCAGAGGTTGTCGTTAGGTATCCATAATTATAGCCATTGATACCTTTGTCCTCCATGAACTTGTCTAATCTTTTCTTAAAGCTGTCAAGACTGACAGCTGTCACCACTTCTTCTGTCAGGGAGTTCCATAGACCAGTAATCCTCTGGGTGAAAAAGTACTTTCTCTTATTTGTTTGAGAACTAGTACCCAAAAGTTTCATGGAGTGTCCCCTAGTTCTAGTATTATGCGATAGGGAAAACAGTTTTTCCTTATCTACTTTGTCCACACCGAGCATGATTTTATAAACTTCAATCAGGTCACCTCTTAGACGCCGTCGTTCAAGATTGAAGAGGCCCAACTGTTGCAACCTCAGATGGTAAGGAAGGTGTTCCAGTCCCCTAATCATTCTGGTTGCTCTCCTCTGCACTTTTTCCAGCTCCATAATATCCTTCTGGAGGTATGGCGACCAGAACTGTATGCAGTATTCCAGATGGGGCCTTGCCATAGATTTATAGAGAGGCAAAATGACGCTGACTTATTTTCTATACCCTTCCTAATGATCCCTAGCATTGAGTTTGCTTTTTTCACTGCTGAGGCACACTGGGTTGACACCTTCATTGCGCTGTCCACCAGGACACCAAGGTCCCTTTCCTGGTTTGTCGCAGAGAGTTCAGATCCCATCAGTTTACAAATCTAATTGGTTTTTTTTGCCCCAACGTGCATCACTCTGCACTTACTAGTGTTGAAGCTCATTTGCCACTGTTTTGCCCACTCCCCCAGTGTCAAGAGATCCCTCTGGAGCTCCTCACAATCTCTGTTTTCACTACCCTGTATAATTTAGTATTGTCAGCAAATTTGGCTACCTTGCTATTTACTCCTACTTCTAGATCATTTATGAAGAGGTTGAAAAGCAGGGGTCCCAGTACTGAACCTTGAGGGACCCCACTCTTTAATTCCCTCCACTTGGAGAAGTGTCCATTTAGTGCAGTGTTTCCCAAACTTTGGTTCTTGGACTCCATTTCCCAGAAGCCTAAGTCAATTCCTCAAAGCACTGATCAGCCAATATACTGACTTAGGCTTCTGGGAATTGAAGTCCCCTGTGGGGCATAGGGCCCACTTTGGGAACCACTGATTTAGTGCTACCCTCTGTTTCCTGTCCCTTAGCCAGTTGCTGATCCAGGACAAGACCTGTCCCTTTATTCCATGACTGGCAAGTTTATTCAAGAGCCTTTGGTGTAGGACTTTGTCAAAAGCCTTCTGAAAGTCCAGATAAACAATGTCAACTGGATCCCCCTTATCCACATGCTTGTTGACACTCTCAAAAAATTCCAACAGATTAATGAGCCATGATTTGCCCTTGCAAAAGCCACGTTGGCTCTCCTTTAGCAGCGCCTTCTCTCCTATGTGCCTATTAATTCTATCTTTTAGGATGGTTTCCATCACTTTACCTGGGACACATGTCAAACTGACCGGTCGGTAATTTCCTGGATCACCCCTGGATCCTTTTTTGGAAATTGGTGTTACATTCGCTACCTTCCAGTCATCAGGCACAAAGCCTGATTTGGGGGAAAGATTATATATTTTGGCTAGGAGATCAGCAATTTCATCTTTAAGTTCCCTGAGAACTCGTGGATGGATGCCATCTGGTCCTGGTGATTTGTTAGCATTTAGTTTAACAAGACATGCAAGGACCTCCTCCCTGGTTATTTCTATCTGGCTTAATTCTTCGGTTTCCCTCCCTACGAAGATAGGCTCTGTTTTGGGCATGTGGTCTCTGTTTTTTTCAGTGAATACTGATGCAAAGAATTCATTGAGTCTCTCTACAATCTCTGTTTCCTCTTTAATAACCCCTTGCCTTCCATTGTCATCTAATGGTCCAATGGTCTTCCTAGTTGGGTTCTTACTTCTAATGTATTTAAAGAAGTCTTTGTTATTTCTCTGAGTGTTTTTAGCTATATGCTCCTCAAAGTCTTGCTTTGTTTTCCTGATTGTTGCTTTGCATTTGTTCTGCCGGATTTTATGTTTCTGCCTGCTGTCCTCATTCGGACAAGCCTTCCATCTTCTAAATGAGCTTTTTTTGCTTTTGATCACTTCCCGAACAGTTCCTGTAAGCCACATCTGAGTCCTCTTGGACCTGGTAGTACCCTTTTTTCTCTTGGGTATGCATTCCAATTGGGCCTCTTTTATTGTTTCTGTAAACAGTCTCCTCTTGTAGTGTTTGGACTCTATCAAATTTCCCTTTCGACACCGTCAACCACAGTATCCTTCTGGGCTGGCTCCCGGGTTTGGAGGCCCAGGGCACGGTGTTGTCCTGGTTCTCCTCATTTCTGAGGTACTGGTCCCAGTCGGTGTCTTTAGAGAGCGAGTCGTCCAGCCCTAGGCCACTCCTATTTGGGGTGTCTCAGGGCTCGGTACTCTTGCCTCTGCTGTTAAACAGCTACATGAAACCACTGGGTGAGATCATTTGTTCCCATGGGGTGAGGTATCATCAGAATGCAGATGATACCCAATTGTACATCTCGGACCCTGGGGACCCAGGTGATGCTGTCAAAGTCCTAACCGGGTGTCTGGAGGCTGTGCGGGTCTGGGTGGGGGACAACGGACTCCAGCTTAATCCTTATTTGTTGAGTAATTGGGGTGGAACGGTGAAATCCAAATGCACAAATGAAACCATTCGCTGGTGGGAAAACACTTGCATGTTGTTTAATAAAGAACAAAATAAAACTGTTGCTTCACAAGAGTCTTTACTGTTCAAATTATTTTCTTCCAAAAAGTCAATAAATCAAATGTTACTTTATCTTCAGTGTCAGCAAAAATAGTAATAATCCTTACATGTTTCAGGTAAGTTATCTAGAGTTAATAAACGTAATTTAGTGAATATAAGTTACTTCATTTCAAAGAGAATTCGATTAATCTCTTTTCATATTCTATCACCAGGAAAGGAAGATGACAAGGTTCTGTAAAGATACAATAGTATTCATTATAAAAACCCATACTTACTCCTTCAAAGACATATTTCCCTATTGATGTCACGGTACATATTAAAATAAAAATAAAAACATTCTTACCAGATCAGTCTTTAATTTTTATATCGCGTCTTAGCCTCTAAATGTTTTTTTTCTTTCTGGGCCATGACGTTAAGCTACCAACTCACACTATCTTCGAATTTAAACTCTCCACCACCACCTAGTGTCCACACACCTGACATTACTGACCAAGATTCTTCACCTGGCTACATTGACTTCTCCAAAATTATTTAATGGAAACATGATAAATCTTGCTCTGAATTCAGACCATTGGGATGCATCGTGTTTAGACAGTGAATGTAATACGTCTCCCTTTTTAACAGTACAGTATTAATGTTCGTTCTTTCATACTGTTTGGATTTAACTTAACTCTAGAACAACGAATCTGAGGTCTTCTGCCTTATGGCCTTTCTCCATAAAATGTTCGACTAGAGGTGCTTGCAAAGTGCCATTTTTGATCCCGGATTTATGTTCATTTATGCTTGCTTTAATTTTTCATTCCATTTTACTGACATAGCCCAGTTGGCAAGGGCACACGAATAAATATTCACATGCAGAACTATTACAGTTACTTAGTTGTTTAAGGACAAGAGGTTTCTTAAAGCTTGGTAACATTACAGTTTTCGTCTCCAAGGCTAATTGGCAGGCGCTGCACCCATGGCATTTGAAGTGGCCATAACTTCTATTTGATCTGTCCGCTGCAAGGTCCGCTCTAGCAACTTTATTGCTAATGCTTCGGGTCTTCCTAAAACCTATTTCAGGAGTCAGTTCACATCCTGAAACATCTAGAATGGCTAGGAGGGCCTTTGCACAGCTTCGGGTCATCTACCAATTACGCTCGCTCCTGGACGTAATTACTCCTTGCTCATGATCACTCATGCTCTGGTCACCTCCAGATTGGATTACTGTAATGCGCTCTACATGGGGCTGCCCTTGGCGACCATTTGGAGGCTTCAGCTGGTCCAGGACGCAGCTTCCCGGGTGGTGACGGGGCAGGGGCATTACGGTCATGCCTCACCGCTGCTTCTCAGTGTCTGCCCAGCCCTGTGGAACCTCTTACCACCAGAACTGCGCCTCCAGACAGAGCTGCTCCCCTTTAGAAAGGCACTCAAGACCTGGTTGTGCCAGCGGGTCTGGTATCCATCTTGTGGAACAGCCCAGGTCCGCTGGCTAGTTTAGTTGCCCAAGGTTACAGGGAGTTGTCAGATGTTTTATATAGCTGTTTTTAAGTATTTTTGTATGGTTTTTTTATCTTGTTAGTTTTTTACTATTTTTATTTTCTTAAGGGGTTGGGGAGGGTCTGGGCTGGGGTTTTTAGATGTTTTTATGACTGTGTGTATTTCTATGTATATGCTGTTAGCCGCTCTTGGTGGCTCTTGCACCAGAAGAGCGGGATACAAATGAATAACAAATAAAAAAATAAAAAATGTATAAATGCCTAGATTTTAGTCATGCTCTTTCAAACTTCAATCACTGTTATTGGAAGAAACCAGTTTGAGGGGTGTGGCAGATTTGCTTTGACCTGATTCTTGCCCTGGGGCTCTCCCTGTTACTTCCGAGCTTCAAAGACCGGCCAGCTCTGTGGAACTCCCCAAGACTCCGAGTACAGGAGACCTAAATGTCGTCCTGCAAACCCTGAAGCAACCTGGGGCTTACTTATATTAACAGAGCCCAGCAAGTATTGTGGAGAATATTATGTGGTATGTATGGTAGCGTGTGGCTTATGGCTTAACTCTTGCCTTAACCCCTCTTCCAAAGAACAGACGCTGTTGATGAATTAAAGATGTTTATTGTTCTCGAAGCACATTGTAGAAATAACAGTTCATCCATTGGTTCAGGATTAGAGATGTAAAATTTCCAAAAATGTTGAAGCTCGGGATAAAACCTGGTTTTTTTTTCTCCGGGGGGAAACGGAAATTTTCAGAAAAATTGAAAATAATCTGATACCATACTTTTTTTTAGAAATGATTTATAAAATATTTGAACCTGGTCTTCTCTTAAAATATTTTATTCATCATGTTAAAATAAAACATTCCATAATATATTTTTTATTTGTTCAATTTTTTGGAAAAAAAAACAAAGAAGGCTTCAGAAAAAAATAGGGAAAAACCCGGTTTTTATCCGAATTTTTCTATTTCCACCCTGAGCCTTCACATCTCTAATCAGGATACATGAATACAGCAGAAAAATTATTAATCAAAAAGTTCTAGTTAGAGTAGGGTCTTTTGTGATACCAAGCTGGAAGATATGTACAAAAATTCTTAATCATGCTATCCCCCATATAAATTGTATGAATTTACTAGTCTCTCCTTTAATCTGTTTTCGATATTTCCCCAGAATTCTGAATTATACCTAACTATGGCATGTTAATTTGACATGGTTCACTCTTTCCCTAATTTTTGTAGGCCATGCATTTTGGTGCCATCTCTGAAAGCTTCCTTGACAGGTAGGGAAATCTGTACTCAGGGCTTCCCCCAGAAATAAAAGGAAAACCTGACTAATCTAGGTAATCATGACTAAACTTCGGTTAGAGTCAGGACTCGGTGTTAGAGTCCCTTCTGAGGTGTCAGTCTCAGGAACCCCAAAGTTGAATCTCATCCCAAAACC
The DNA here is from genome assembly GCA_035047305.1 of Bradypodion pumilum. NCBI lineage: Eukaryota > Metazoa > Chordata > Lepidosauria > Squamata > Chamaeleonidae > Bradypodion > Bradypodion pumilum. Next base: position 83,362,940 of record JAWDJD010000006.1, read on the forward strand.
CATGTGCCTAATAGAAAGAACATGAGCTTGGCTCTCCTAATTAGCATACAGCCAATTAGGGCCCACACACCCTGGTTCCCTAACAAATGTCTGGTGTTCCCAGGCTCGGGATGTTAACGTAAGCGGACATTCCAGGCCTGGAGGAAAAGACAAAACAAGCCTGAAGCTCTGAGAAGCTTCTTCTAAGTCCACCTGCTTGATAAGCTCAGCAGAAAGAATTATGAGGCCTTTGCAAAGAAGCAAAGCTACATTCAAAGACAGTTTAAAAACCAAAGAAACTCCATGTTGAAGAACTTGTGACCCATTTTATCACAAGGGAGGAACATGAAATGTTTAACATAAGAGTATGGATTTTAAAAGACTAAGAAAAAATTACACCTCAATTCATCTGTTGTGGAAGAAGTTCCTCCCACACTGTTCTCTTACTCAGTGTAGGAGTAAGATTTAGAATACATCTATTACTCTCACAATACTGTATATTCCAAACAAAACTTAGTAGTAATAGATAACCTGTCTTTCAGAGAGTGTTGTGTTCTTTCTGTTCTGGCCTTGTTATCATTGCTTTTTCCAGCATTCCAGAACACAGTACAAAACCACAGTTCTTATTCTTCTGAGATCATATTAAAAACTAGAGAATAGTTAAATCTAAGCTGTTAAGACTGGATCCACTTTTGAAATGCATGGTCATTTTAATGGGTCTACATGTACAAACATCAATATAGTTCCCACTAAAGTTTTATATGTTTTATTGGCATGTGAATTTGTGGTTCCGTTAAAAACTGCATTTTGGTTTCCAGCACCATTTGTCTTAATTTTTTAATATAGCTTCAGGTTTTGTACTTAGCTTTTGTGTCCTGTAGTTAAAGGTATGCTTTGATATTAATTGGATATGATTTCTTTGCTAGAAATGTATGCTGATCTTTCCTTTTATCATAAAGCAAACTGTTAGAAGGCACAGTGTGTTCCGAATCTAGTGCAGTATCCTGAATTCTGCCTCTTCTGTGATACCAAGCTGGAAGATATGTACAAAAATTCTTAATCATGCTATCCCCCATATAAATTGTACGGATTTACTAGTCTCTCCTTTAATCTGTATTCAATATTTCCCCAGAATTCTGAATTATACCTAACTATGGCATGTTAATTTGACATGGTTCACTCTTTCCCTAATTTTTGTAGGCCATGCGTTTTGGTACCATCTTTGAAAGCTTCCTTGAATGACAGGATGTTACGCTGCAGGAAAGAAATACCATAATGCCCACCCTTTTCATTTATATATATATATAGATTTAAAATAAATTACCAAGGGAGTTCCCTCCTCATTTGAAGTAGAGCTTTGTGGGTGTTTATTACTTTGGCTTTGGGCCAGTTGGATATTAGGTTGATGAAACCAGATATTGTTCCTGGTTCTAGTTCACCCCTTTTAAGTGAGAAATCTCCTGAGTTATGTCAATTGAAAGTGCTATTTGAAAGTCCCTATATGCATGTAAGGGATATGTACTTATCTCGTAACTGAATTATTCTAATAATTATAATTTGGATGACATACCACTAGTAATTGTATAACATGGTGATTTTAGCATCACGTGATGGTTTGTCTAAGGCAAGCCTTCACTAATAAAATGCTATAGGTATGACCACCAGTTTCTTCATTCACTTGTTTTTAATGACATCAGGTCACATGTTTAACAATACTTATTTGATTTATATGCTGCCCCAATTAGTGTAAACCAATATAAAATCAAATACCAAACAAATTCTACCAACCAACCAACCAACAATACATACCTAATGACACCCAAATTCCAAATGATATATATTGTTTACAATAAATCCGAGGTATCACATGCCCCTCAGGAGGCATTTACACCTGGATGGGAACTAGCCCACTTTTCTTTGTTACTTTTCCCACAAGAATCATATCTACGTTTTTCCTGCTTGGTTATGTAATTTCCTTTTTTCTTTATTTTACTTTTTAAAGGAATTACAAACATAGGCAAAAAAACAAAACACCAACCCATAACCAACACATACTTAACAGTTTAATGCTCCCTTCACCCTGATGTAATTTCCTTTTTAATCTCTCTTTTTTAATCAGGATGTGGAATTTTGCACCCTGATTGTTTCTTCCCAAGAAAGGAGGCATTGGAATAAATGATATTCACATACATGCTGTTCTTGTTCAGCTATCTTGCCTTTCTTTACACTTCTCACTTTAAAGCAGACCTTTTTCAAGAACTGTTCTTTCTTTCACTTCTTTGTGTAGCTTTGCTGAAGCCTCCCATGTGAGCATAATCTTACACTGGAAAATTTTAAAAAATAAGATTGGTTTGAGATCCTTGTTGAGGAGCCTAGCAAACATGCCTATGAAATTAGAAAGAAATCTGTAAATAACCTATATATCATGCTTGTTGTGTTTGAATACATTTTATGTTGTAATGTTTGTGAACTAATTAGAATCATTACGATCCTCCATTTTGTCTCCTTCTTCTTGCTATTGTAATATCACAGGACTATGTTCCCGCCTAAACTATGTAGTCTGTACAGTTTTTACTCCGGTCCGATAACCTCCAAGTTACCCCTTTCCCTTCCTGTCTCTTCCCGCCCAAATGTATCCATTTCTGAGTGTAGCGCTGGCTCTTCGGCTTTGAAACAGAGATGGGCACTGAACCCTAGAGTCGGATACAATTGGCTTTCGAGCAAGGGTAACCTTTACCTTGTATGCTGCATGTTGTATATGGAATCGAGTGATAAAGAGTAAAATGCATTGGAATGCACTGTTGGTGGAGCTGTACTGGGCCCCACCTCTGGATATCTTTAAAAAACAACTTAAAACTTTCCTATTCAAGGAAGTATTTAAGAATATTACACCATTAACAATAAATTAGGATGTCAGTTAACTCTGTTGTGCCCTCAGGTATTTTATTTTATTTTTATTTTTTGATATACTGTACTTAATTTTTTTTTATGTGCACCAGCCAGAGCGGGAAATATCTCAGATGGGCAGTATAAAAATGCAGCCAACCAACAGACCAACAGAAAAACAAATAATCCCCCCAATAAATAAATAAATCTAATGATGTTTCATGTCAGAGATTACTCTGGGTTGAAAGGATTTTTAGGGACACCTGAATGAGGTTCCTTTCATATCCCCAAGTGCAGCTCTCAGGTATCAAAACATGACCTTCCAGTCTCTAGTTCAGCGTCTTACCACTAAGCCACTGGGGGAACTGCAATAAATCTAATGTGCTTTGAAAATGTATTACAGTTGTCTTAAGAGTGGAATACTTTTTCACTAGGAAACTGTTTCTTCTGCTTCTCACTAGAGCTGGGGATTTAGAAATAAATTGTATGAGATGTTCATTTAAATACAGATGTCACCAGGCTTAGGATCTTATTTACGCTGCTATGTTATATACACTCCCTAGTAGTAAGACCCACTTAATTATTTTTTCCCCAGTTCAATTCTTGATGTTGTTAATGAAAAAAAACTCTCAGGAAAGACTGATAGACTTTTGCTAAGCAGCATAATCCTGCATATATCTGTTCAAAGATAAATCCCAGTGAATTCAGGAATTGGCTCAAGACCCATGAAAGGTACCCATTCTTGGTATATAGATTTGCTGCTTGAAATTAAACTGTGTGTTTTTTACTTTTAGAGTACACACCATTTTCTAAACATTTGTGTACCTTCGCAACTATGGCAATTACAACTTCTGTGATAATCAATTAATGATATATAATAAAAATACTAAAGTAAGATATGGACAAACTGGTCTTTCTCCACTGAATTTTTACTTCTCAAAGGAAAAGAAGTTTCCTTCCAGTGTCTGTGATTGTTTAGTGCTCCAGAAATGAAATTGATGAAGCATGAGTCAAAAAAGGAAATCTCACATATGTATTGCAGATTTGCAAATGTTATTACAATGGGATGGTGTGTAAGCACAATTTAAGGTGATAGTAATAATAATAGAAATGGATATACAGTACAGTAATACCTCGTACAACGTCCAAACTTGGTTCCACAAGTTTGGACGTTGTACGATTTCCGACATTGTACGATGCATGGATTGAATAATGCAAAAAAAAAAAAAGCCCGGCTGCCTCTGGTAGGGTTGGTTCCCCCAATACACGCTGTTTCCGACGTCCTCCAACCTGCCTGGGTGGTGGGGCAAGGCAAAACCTGTAGCCAAAGAAGGAGTCCCCCCCATGCGTTTTGCCGTGCCCCACCGCCCGGGCGGGTCGGAGGACATCGGAAATAGCGTGGATAAGGAGGGCCCCCGAGCTTCAGATTGGCAGCATGAGCAGCAGAGCCCAAAATGGGGAGGGGGGACTCCATCACGACAGAGGTTTTTTCACCCATTTCAAAAAGGGTGATGTTTTCTCCTTCCTTTGTGCAGCTTCTGTAAGGTTTGGAGGACCTTTTTTGGGCTATTGCCGCCTTCCTCGGATGTCCCTGGGGTGCACAGGAACTGTATAAAGTTGTGGCTGCCATTTTATGTTTTTTGGGGACTTCAATTCCCAGAAGCCAAAGCAAACTGTAAAAATACACGTGGTGGCCATTTTATTTTACAGTTTGCTTGGGCTTCTGGGAATTGAAGTCCAAAAGAAACAAAACAACTTTTATCACAGAATTGGGCGACGTGTGAAATGGACATTGCACAAAGTGGACGTTGTGCGAGGTATTGCTGTATATATCTGTTGTGGCTTGGCCCAGCAGAGCTCTGCAGATGGCAAGTGCTGCAGTAGAGGTAAGGGAGAGTCTCCTTACTTGAGTTCAAAAAGAGAAAAGCAGAGCCATCGTTGAATGTCCAGCGGGGGATCAGAAGCTGGCCGAGTTGTACCAAGGATGCAAGGGTCTTCCGGAAGCATAGTCGGGGTCACACGCATGGGGTCCAAAATCCAGTATTCATAGTCAAGAAGCTAGGTGTGCAGTTTTGGGTCCACAATAAAGAATAATTGATCCGACAAGAGCCTGCCAGCACGCCCCCTCCCTTAAGGAGAGTCAGACTCCACAGCTGAGGCATGTCCTAGCCCTCCTTCACCTCAGCTGAAACTGTTGACTCAAAGAATCTTTGCAGTGGACAGAGGTGCTGGCCTGCTCCTGATCATCCTGATTGCTGGCACCTGGCCTAGCTGTCAAGCTCTGATCCTCTGGCCTGGCTTGGCCCTGATGGACCGGCTCCAAAGTGACAGCTGGCTGCAGGGCTGGTGCCATGTCCTCCTGCTCGGCATCCTGATCTGGCCTGAGGGACTGACAAGAGGTCTTCCTCCGGCTCAGACTTCATGAGCTCCTTCCTCTACCTTCAAATTTGCTTTTGCTTTTGTGTACCTGTCACTGCACATTGTTTCATTAACAGATGTCAACTTGTTTTGTGTGTGCAGATACACTTCATTCTGCAGTGTCTGCTGCAGAAACACTCAGGGTCAAAGCTGATGTATGCAGCATGGATGGTTGAACTCCCCCATGTATAGTTTGTCAGTTTCCTGGTGATATTGTTCCTTGAACTAACTTTAGCCTTGGTATTCAGGCAGTGTTGCTTAAAAGAGGGTGTCTTTCAAGTGTTAGGCCAAGGTATTTCAGTGCATTAGTTGTACAGTAATACCTTATACAACGTCCGTTTCATACAACGTCGGATCCATACAACGTCGCCCAATTCTTGGAAAAAAGGTGCCTCATACAACGTCGCCGGACGTTGTATGAGGTATTAGGGCCTCCGGCGCGGCAAAAGACGGCTGCCGCTGCCTCCTCGCCTCAGCCCTCTCCCCAGTCCTGCTTGGTTGCGGGGGTTTGGACTTGCAGCACTGCTTTGTTGCCCTGCTCTGCCTCCCTGTCTCACCCGGGGGCCCATGCCATTGGCTCCCGGGAGTGGAGACAGGTGGTAGATGCTGCCCGATGGGTTTCCGGCTCTCCAGGCGGGCCAGCTCAGAGAGCGAAGTCAGCTGCGGGGGGCGGTAGCGTCTCCCACCTGTCTCCACTCCCGGGAGCCGATGGCATGGGCTCCTGGGTGAGACAGGGAGCCTCTTGCGGTGACGGCATCCTCCTCTCTTTTCTGCTCCCCGGGCGGGCCAGCCCGGAGAGCGAAGTCTGCTGCGGGGGGGGGGGGGGGGAGGGTGCAGCGTCTCTTACAATGTACAGTACTTATCTCTATGGGAACGATGTTATACAAAGCATCGGTGGCAATAATTTGGACGTTGTATGAGGCATCGCAGCTAGGATTTTGCATGTCTCATACAAAGTCGGAATTCATACAACATCCTAACTTGTGGAACCAAGTTTGGACGTTGTATGAGGTATTACTGTATTGCATTACTTCTAATTTGGTAAATGGCCCTTATCCAATGTGTATGTTCCTGATGCATACATATACGTGTGTGTGTGCATGTGTGCATGTGTGTGTGTTCCCATTTCAAAATAGCTTAAATCCCACTGGTCAAATATTACGGTATATCCAGCTCCTATTTTTTCTCCCATATAACACTGCACAACAACGATTTTGCTACTGGGAATAACACATGTGTGCTAATTCTAAATATGAACTCAGAATTTGCCTATCATGTACAGATTTTAAGGCATGCTATAGCTGTCCAAATGGCCAGTAATTGGGCAATGTGTTTTTACATGGGAACATTATAACAGTTGCAGCTACCACTGTGCCGCCTACTGCCTCAGCTAAATCAGATCCTCTAGTGGCATGTGTGTTGCATCAATGTCTGGGCATGTCTGGGCAACAGTGAGCTGACATCAGAAATATGTATATGTAAGGCAGAGAGGCTGGTTGGGAGGGGGGAGTGGTGGAATGTCCAGAATGTCCACGTCAGCTGATCCCTCCTCATGTTTGGGTTTTCCGGGGTGTAATTTGGAGCTGATTTATGGAGGCTTTTAGAGGTAACTAGCAGAGTTTGCCCGGTGGTGCCGGGCTGTTTTAAATTGTGTTGGAAGGTTGTTTTTTTGTTAATGTTAGTAAAAAAATTGCTTAGTCTGTAATTGTCATTTTTAAAATGTTTATTTATACAAATTTTGTTTTGGCTAGTCTGCTATGAACTGTGATCAGCTTTTTTTTGGGTTTTTTGTGGATTAAAAAAAGAACAAAGTATGATATAATCTTTTCAAATTGTTTTATTTAACTGAATAATGTTTTAGTTTGTGATTTTTTTTAATAGTTGTACCGTAGGTGTTTTTGTTTACTTTTTCTTGTTTGTGTAATTTGTGCTTTTTTCGTTTTGTACTTAGTTGTTTTGTAAGTGGTTTTATTTTTGTTAGGTGGTTAGGTGTGTGTGTGTGTGTGTGTGTGTGTGTGTGTGTGTGTGTGTGTGTGTGTGTGTCTGAGTGTGTGAGGGGGAGAGAGGAGGCTGCTGCTGGGTAAGTACCTCCAGTAGGCGAAGGCAGCGGCCAGAGCGCTGTTTGCTGCCTTTGCTTTGCGGAGGAATTGTTTCGCTTTCAGGGGGGGAAGGCACTGATGCCTTCGCCCTCCCTCGAAAGTGAAACACTTACTCTGAAATTAAAGGCAGCGGCCGGAGCACCGTTCGCTGCCTTTGCTTTATGGAGGAATTGTTTCGCTTTAAAGGGGCGCGCGAAGGCATCAGTACCTTCCGCCCTTGAAAACCCCCCCATTTTTGTGGGTTTTTTCCACCCCGGCTCAACTTTTCTTGAGGCCGGCAGTGGTCTCGCCTTGTCTTCCTCGGGGTAGTGTGGAGGAGAGGGAGTCCCTCTCCTCCCCGTTACTCCGTGAAAGAAGGCCGGCGGGTGTTTACGTGGCTGTGAGGCGCTGCGTCCGCCTGCGGCGGACTTGCGTTCCCGTTGTGTTTTTTATTTTTTATTTTTTGCGCGCTGGCTTTCTCAGCGTTCTGGGCGCTAATGGCGCGCAGGACACTGGGACGTGTAGTTTTATGTTTGTGGTTTGGGTTTATGCGGCGTTTTTTTCTGCGGCTCCATTTTGATTGGCCGCGGCACGTTTCCCAACGTTCTTTTTGCTCGCGCCTCTCAGCCTCATTGGCTGTGGCGCAGCATGGCGCAAGGAACATTGGGAATTGAGGTTCTTTTTCTTTGCTCGAGTTTGTGGGTCTCCTGCCCCACTGGCTCGTTTCTAAAATCTTTGTTGACCTCCGGACCCATTTCGGACAAGTGCACAAATGCTCGGTATGGGCTAGTATGGCCGGGTGTAGGATCCTTTGTCAAGTTCCAACGGTTAACGCTCAGATTTATAGGTAAAGATAGGGTGAGTTAGACCTAGGTTTGTTATTTTTAGCATGCAATGCACTGATTTCTAATGACTATGGCTGGCTAATAAACTGAAGAAAAATGCTGAATTCTGCCTGTTCATGTGTGAGCCAGGAGGGAGAGGCTGGGGGAGGGCCGGAAGCCCAGACCACACTACCCAGGGAAATCCCCAGCCTTTTCATGGTGGCCATGCTGTGATGTTTTAGAACCTGCGTCTGATGTCATGCAAGTGATTGATGTCTGTTGCCTCTGTGTGCAACAAGAAGAAGAATTTCCAGCACCCCCAGCGTGGTGTCTAATGGTCGGTGGAACTGCTCTGCTTGTGTATGTTTCAGCCAATTTCCTCTGCCCCAGCACTGATTTCTAATGACTGTGGCTGGCTAATAAACTGAAGGAAAATGCTGACTTCTGCCTGTTCATGTGTGAACCAGTAGGGAGAGGCTGGGGAGGGCCGGAAGTCCAGACAACACTACCCAGGGAAATCCCCAGCATTTTCATGGTGGCTGTGCCGTGATGTTTTGGAACCTGCGTCTGATGTCGTGCAAGTGATTGATGTCTGTTGCCCCTGTGTGCAACAACAAGAAGAATTTTCAGCCCCCTCAGCATGGTGTCTGATGGTCGGTGGAACTGTCCTGCTTGTGTATGTTCCAGCCGATTTCCTCTGCCCCAGAGTGCAGATCCAGAATTCAAAGCCCCAAGTGTGGCTGAGAAGAAACCACAAGGCCCCAAGTGTGGCTGAGAAGGAACCTTGCCCTGCTGTGTAAGTCTAATATAGTGTCTGCTGCTAACTGCCCCGGTGTGTAGTGTGGCCAAGTGAGCAGATCCAGTATTCAAAGCCCCAGGTGTGACTGAGAAGGAACCTTGCCCTGCTGTGCAAGTCCATGCAGTGCCTACAGCCAACTGCACCGTTGTGTAGTGTGGCCAAGGCATACATTTCAGTGCATTGCGTCAGTATTTGTTGTTTTCTTAGCTAGTGCAGGGACAGGATAGAAATGGGGAGTCTACAGGAAGCCCTGCAACTATTGACATTAGGGGAGATGGACAGGTCGGTGCTTCCCAAGCAGAAGGGGGGGCAAGATCTGTGGCTGTTCCTGTGCTCGTTTGAGAGAGTCTGCCTGGACAATGAAATCCTAAACCGGCAGTGGCCGAGGTTGCTGCAGAGCCAGGTTTGGGACAGTTATGCCAATATGCTGCCATCCCTGGATCCGGGACTGTAGTGGGAACCCGCCAAAGAGCAGATAAGGGCTTGCTTTGTGGACCCCCCCCCCCAGGGGTGGCTCTTGAGAAGTTCTGGGACTGCCAGAAGAGGGAGGGCACTTCCTACATGGAGGCCTTAACTGAGATGATCCAGGCCTTTGATGGCTGGACAGAGGCTGCGCAGGTTAAGTCTTTCAAGGAATTATATCATTGGTGCTTAAGGGAACAGTTCACCTGGGAGGCTCCCCCACATCTAAGGGTCCTGTTCGCCCAGAGGAGGGAGGTGTCAGTGGCATCCTTATTTCGGCTAGCCGACTCCATGCAGGCCGCGGAGCAAGTGAGAATCCCCAGGAGGGAAAGGACCCCTCTGCCTCGGAAGGAGGAGAGAGGGAGGAGGTCGCCGGCCATCCAGGGCCTGCCCAGAGGAACTCAGACCCGGAAGCTGAAGGTTGTGAAGAGGGCCATCCCTCAGGGTCCACCCAGAGGGAGACTGGCCCGGAAGCTTGGGCCAATGGGGAAGTCTGTCATTCAAGTTCCGCCCAGAAGGGGGAGCCCAAAGAAAGTAGTCTGACCAGTATTGGCAGTGGAGGCTGAGTGCCCGAGGCTGGTTCAACCCTCCACCTTAGTTTCTGAGAAACAGGCAGCCTGGGTGCAGAAGCAGTGGGAGGGAACAGTGACCCTAGTGAACCCATGGACAGGAGTGCGCCTGTCACTCCAATCGTTTAGGGATTCTGGGGCTGATTTTTGTTTGGTGCACCAGCGACACCTGCCACCGGAAGAAGCTGTACCCCAGCTGGAAGTCCCCATTGAGGTCTAACATCCAGAGACCCCCACCACACAGATGTGTCCCGCCATGTGGCTGCACATCCAATACAAGGATTTTGAAGGCCCGGTACTCTGCTTGATTCACTCCGGCCAAGGGCTCCCCTCCTTCATACTGGGTATGAACCTGCTTTTTAGGGTCGGGGCCGGAAAGGTGGCGGAGGCCATGAAGAGGGTGTGGACCAGGGTACAGACGGCTGCCCCACGGTGTAGGGACCAGTCTGCTAGCCCCCCCTCCTGTGCCAACTCCCATGAAGGAGAAGAAGCCGACTGACCCGGAAGCTCCCGACTGGGTCCAATCCCGGAAATTCCAACAAGAACAGCTGGAGGATGAGTCATTGGTGGCAGCTAGCGCCGGAGTGGTGCAAGAGGCGGAAGGACAAGAAAAGGGGGATTGCCGATCCCGGTGGGTCAACAGCTTGCTGTATCAGGAGGTCGCGGTCAAAGGGGCTGTCACCGGTGCTGCCCGGAGGCAGCTGGCAGTCCCAAAGTGTTTCTGGGAGGAGGTGCTCCAGCTGGCCCATGACAATGCCTTCGCTGGCCAACTGGGGTGGAAAAAGACATTGAAAAGGGTTTCGGATCTGTTTTACTGGACGGGTATGGCCAGGGATGTACAGAGGTATTGCACTTCCTGCGACGTCTGCCAGAGGGTGGATCCGGCGGCTTTCCGTACCAATGTGGAGGTGCAAATCCCTCAAATCACGCATGAGCCCTTTAGTCAGGTTCAGGTGGACATCCTGGATCCTTCAAGCCCTCCCGCGTGGGGAAGAAGTACTTGCTGGTCTATATCTGCTTGTCCACCCGGTGAGCAGGCATCTCCGCCATCCAGGTCGCCTGGGCTTTCATGGAGATCTGTTCGAGGGTGGGCCTTCCAAATACCCTCATTTCGGATAGAGGGACGAACTTCACCTCCCAGCTGATGGAGAAGGTGTGTGAACTGCCCGGGATCACCCAAAGCTTCTCCTTGCCCTACCACATCCAGTCCCATGGCGTGGTGGAAAGGGTGAACTGGACCATCCAGAACCTGCTGAAGGCCTATGTGCCGCAGAATGAGTGGACCTGGGCGGAGAGAGTCCCATTTGTCATGTCCGCCTACTGGAGCGCTGCTCATGCTTTCCTGGGGTTCTATTCCCCCGCTGATTTGGTGTTTGGGAGAAATGTGAACAGGCCCCTGGAGTTATTGAAGGCCAGCTGGAAAGGGGCCGGCGATGGTTCCCTGAAAGCTGTGGGGGATTACATCCAGGAGTTGAGGGATAGAGTCCGGGCGGTGCAGAAGCTGGTACATGAGCACATTATTAAGGCCCAGGTGGCCCAGAAGATCCAGCACAACAAGCATGCCCGGCATCGGACTTTTCAGGAAGGGGATCAGATGCTTCTATTGGACCTCTTGCCTCCATCGAAGCTGGAGATTGCTTGGAGGGGGCCCGGGGTAGTCACAAAGAGGCTGTCGGAGGTAAACTATGATTGACTCTACCTGGGGATGGGTTCTGCCCCAAGTTTTCCATGCCCACAGCCTGAAAAAGTACATCTCCAGGGGCCAGGCTATGTGGAGGGGGCATGGTGGCCCAAGAGTTGGGGGAAGACCGACAGGTGCTTCACTTGTTGGATGAATTCAAGGGGGTCGGCACATGGAGGGACATTTTTCTGTCTTCCGAGTTGGATGAAGACCAACAAGGGGAGTTGTGGAGAGACTTCCAGGCCTTTTAGGACTTGTTTACTACTACCCCAGGGTTCACTCCCCTCCAAACCCATGACATCGATACCGGGGCCCATGCGCCCATTTGGACCGCCCCCTATAGGGTGGTAGGGCCTGTAGCTGACCAAATTGACAAAGAGGTCACTGATATATTGAATTTGGGGGTAATTGAGTCCTCCATTAGCCCCTGGGCCAGCCCCATTGTTCTGGCTAAGAAGAAAGACGCCCATCGGAACATCCTGCCTGAGATCCGGTTCTGTGTGGATTATCGTAAGTTAAACACCATCACTGTCCCTGATCCTTATTGTCCCCCCAGGATGGACCATTTAATTGGGAGGTTGGCGGGGGCCCAGTACATCACCACCTTGGACTTGACGAAAGGCTATTGGCAGAGGCCGCCAAGCCTAAGACCGCCTTCTTTACCATGAAAAGAGAGCAATACCAGTTCACCTGGATGGCCTTTGGCCTGATCTGTGCCCCTGCTACCTTCCAGAGACTGATGGATTGCATCCTAGGGGATTTACCTTTTGCGGAGTCTTTTTGGATGATATAGCTATTTACAGCTCTAATTTTGAAGAGCATCGGGAGCACATCCGACGAGTCCTTACCCGGCCCCGGGAAGCTGGATTAAACATGAAAGCCTCCAAGTGCTAATGGGGACGGGCCAGGGTTACCTATTTGGGACATGTTGTTGGACAAGGGGAAATCTTTCCTGTGGATGCCAAGGTACAGTGCGTCAAAGAATGACCGTGGCCGGTGACAAAGAAGCAACTGCGAAGTTTCCTGGGGTTGGTTGGATTTTACCGCAAGTTTATCCTCGGGTTTAGTGATATAGTGGCTCCCCTGACCGATGGGACAGAGGTAAAAAGGCCTAACCGAGTGGTCTGGATCCTGGACTGTGTAAAAGCATTTGAACTTCGGAAGCAAAAGCTGGTGGAATACCCTATCCTTCGGGCTCCTGACTTTAATAAGCCATTTGTTTTCCGCACGAACGCTTCCAGGTTTGGGGTGGGGGCAGCCCTGATGCAGTATGGGGAGGATAGGACTTTGCATCCTGTGGCCTACTTCAGCCGGAAGCTGCTGCCACGGGAGAGACGTTATTTCGTGGTGGAGCAGGAATGCCTGGCTGTTGTATGGGCTGTAAACAAGCTATGGCCCTATTTGTGGGGAAGCCCTTTCCTTCTCCAGACGGATCATCGGGCACTGAAGTTTATGCATCAAATGCGGAATACCAACCAGCGGTTACTGCGATGCTGATTATCCCTGCAAGACTTTTCTTTCGACGTGGAGCATATTAAGGGGAAGGACAATCTGGTCGCTGATGCTCTGTCTTGCATGTTCGAAGATTCTGCCCCTGACCCGAATTCCGCTCTTGACTATGACGGAAGCGAGCCCTTTTAGGGTCCCGCCTCCATCTTCGGGGGGAGATGTAAGGCAGAGTCTGGTTGGGAGGTGGGAGTGGTGGAATGTCCAGAAAGTCCACGTGAGCCTATCCCTCCTCCTGCTTGGGTTTTTTCCCTGGGGCTTGGTAACTGCTTCCGGGCTGTAATTTGGAGAAGAGAGGAGATGGAGGTAGCCAGTTATCCGGGGAGCTGATCAGTCAGTTATCCGGGGAGCTGATTTATGGAGGCTTTTAGAGGTAATAGGGTGAGTTAGACGTAGGTTTGTTATTTTTAGCATGCAATGCACTGATTTCTAATGACTGTGGCTGGCTAATAAATTGAAGAAAAATGCTGACTTCTGCCTGTTCGTGTGTGAGCCAGTATGGAGAGGCTGGGGGAGGGCCGGAAGCCCAGACCACGCTACCCAGGGAAATCCCCAGCCTTTCTGTATATAATAGTAATTTCATGTCAGAAATTATTTTTGGTTGAAAGGATTTCTGCTGGAGAAACTCCACTCAGGAGACACCCGAATGAGGTTCCTTTCATGTTCCCAAGATCTTTTCTCACCGAAGTGGTCCTTGTTTATCGATTTGCTGTTTCTTGATTTTGAACTGCTAGGTTGGCAGGAGCTGGGACAGAGACAAGGTAAAGATGAGTAGACGCAGCTGTGTTAATAAACCGGACAACTTTTGCTACATTTGTGGCAAATATACCCCATGTGATCAATGCAAGAACCTAACCAAGAAAGTGAGATTTGCTAACTAAAAATCCTGAAGTCCTAGGCAGAATCAGACTTCAGATTTTGATTTAGTATAGGACACAGGATTAGACCAAGTAGCAGACAATATATTTTGTGATGCAATTTGATAGGAAAAATTATAGCAGTTTTAATAGAGTTTTATGTACACTGACATGGCTCCTGAATTTGGGGAAGCACTATGTACCAACCATTTGCAGATGAAGCTTATCCAACAGAGGATGTGTGTGTGAAAGCTCACATCTGTTCTTTTTGTGCTGCTAGTTGAATTGGGGTCTAACATGTAAATTCATGGATTGAGGGCTGCTTTATAGATTTCATGTAGTTAAAAATAACATGAATAACCTTTTGTAAATCTCATGCATAGGAACTGCATAGTATCTTCTTAATTGAGAATTCTTAATCTGAGATGATTCTGACATTATCCCAAATCAGATGTTTCCAGCATACATGAAAGTTTTGGAATTACATACTTCCCTTTCCCAATTTGTGAACAATCTCTCCCTGTTTCACTGTTTCGTTAAAACCAGCAAATTATACTTCACATTTCTTTTGTAAACTAAGCATTGAATATTAGGATAAAAACTTGGTTTCTAATTTTGATTTCTTGGCAGAAAACCCCTGTAAATTTGTTATTCAGATGATTATGTTTTGCCTTCAGTCAAAAACCGAAGGGAAGGAATGGCTATCTGCAGGGTCTCATTCAAATTATATCAAAATAATGACATGGTGTTTTGTCTCAATTGTCCCTGTGAATTACCCCTTTACCACTCTTTATTCATTTTAATTCTTGCTCTGGTGTCATGTATAGTTCTATGGCCAATAACATCACAAATATACTTTGGCGATAAAAGCAGAAGGATATGAGGCACTGGTATATTGTCTTACTCCAGATTAGAGTCTCAGCACATTTGCTTTATCAAAGACTTCAAAACTGTATTAAACAGATGAGATTTTACAGGGTTTTCTCCCACTGGGGGTAGAGCTATTCTAAATAAGAGGAAGGTAAGTTCTATATATTTAGTGCAAATATTGCTTCAAGGAAATAAGCTTTTTTATTTACTTGAGTTTATATTGGAATAAAAGGGACTGCAGTGGCTCAATTGGCTAAGACACTGACTGGGAGGCAGAAGGTCAGCAGTTCGATTCCTGAGTACTGCAGGACGGAATGAGCTCCCATCTTTGTCCCAGCTCCTGCCAACCTAGCAGTTCGAAAGCAAGAAATTGCAAGTAGTGCTCCGTGCGCTCCAGTGTCTAGTCATGCCTGCCACATGACCACGGAAACATCTGCAGAAGCAGACAACGTTGGCTCTTTGGCTTTGAAACAGAGATGAGCAATGTACCCTAGAGTTGGATATGACTGGCTTTTGAGCAAGGGAAACCTTTACCTTTACTTTATATTGGAATAGTGATGGTAGTTTTAAAATTACTATATATCCCATTCCTCTCAAACCCTGTTGATACCATAAATGACAGTATACTTTGGGCTATCTTACTTGGTTGTGTCTTCGAGGTACCGTTTTGTCATGGTTCCAATCTTTCTTGGAGGACTGCCCTCAGAACACGGTGTTAATGGAATCCTGTTTGACACCTTGGCCGTTTGGCTTGTGGGGTTCCCTAGAGTTCAGGTCTCCTTCAACCCCTTTTTAACAACTACATGATTGGTTAATAGATAATAGATAAATCTTTATTGTCATTGTCCCCTTGCGGGAACAACGAAATTTCTCGATTTCTATATATCAACTTGAATAAGGCATACCCCTTAATTTAAAACAGCTACAGAAACACCAATTAAGATAGTACCATACAGTACAATTTAAAAATTTCCAAACTTTAAAATTTCAAAATTTCTAAATTCTAAAATCTAAAAATTAAAAATCTAAAAAAATTAAAATTTTAAAATAAGATAAGATGACTTCAGATTCCAGAGTTTCCATTTAAGGCCAAAATTGCTCTGGAGAAGAAACTGTTCTTGAGACGGCTCGTTTTTACCTTCATTCAATTTTCAATTTAATTTAATTTAATAGTCATATTTATATATGCCGCCCACTCAGGCAGAACCTGACTCAGGGTAGCATTACAACAAGTTCTAAAAACACATAAAACACTTTAAAAGACCCATATCCCACCCACTTTAAAAGACCCATATCCCACCCACCCATCCCACCCACTATAAAAAGAAGATGAGAGAGTTCTTAATTGTTTACATAAGCCAGCAGGCGGGGACTGTGTTCCCATTAGGGCCCCACACCTGCCCTGCCAGCCAGGTCTTCAATCAATATCTCCGTCCCAATGGCAGATGCTCAAAGAAGCAGTGGCCAGGATGCGATGGGTCTCCTACTATATCTCATGCTTTTCTGTGGTACCTGATGGTGTAAATTTGTTCTAAAGTTGAGAGTGGACAGCCGATGATACTCTCCGCTGTTTTAATAATTCTATGCAACATTATCCTATCCCGATGAGTACTACTCCCATACCACACACATAAGCCATAAGTGAGCATGCTCTCACTAGCGCAACGATAGAAGGCAAGCAGCAGCTTTTGTGGAAGATGGTTTTTCCTTAGAGTTCTCAAAAAATACAGTCTCTGCTGCGCCTTCTTCGCAAGCCCCCTTGTGTTTGCACTCCAGGACAGATCCTCCTGTATCTAAATGCCCAGAAATCTGAACGTTACTACCCTCTCCACACAGGTTCCGTCAATCAAAAGTGGCTGGAATTCGGTTCTCTGCCTCCTAAAATCCACCACAAGCTCCTTTGTTTTCTTTATGTTGAGGAGCAGATTATTGGTTCTACACCACTTTGTCAACCGCTCCACCTCATCTCTATAGGCCGTCTCGCCCTCCTTGAGAGAAGTTTGGGGTTTTGTGCCATCAAAATGTTGATGACCCCCCAACTCTTTTTCTCCTTCCCTTTTGATTCCAAGGAAGGTACAATATTCTGGCCATAAACCAGTGTCCATTATCAGTGGACTGGATGAAAGCGAACAAACTGAAATTTAATCCATATAAGTCAAAGATGCTTCTGGTCAGACAAAATGCAGATCAGGAGACAGTGATTCAGATGGTACTGGACAGAGTTACATTTCCCCTGAATTTTAGGTTCATAGCTTACATGTACTTCTGGATTCAACTCTGATCCCAAATGCACAAATCTCAATGGTGGCCAGGAATGCATTTGCATAGTTATAGCTGGTGCATGAGCTGTGGATGCCATATCTTAGGATGTCTGATTTGGCTGTGGTGATGCAAGCCTTAGTTATTTTCCAACTGTACAGTATTGCAATTTATGTGGGATTATCTTTCAAGAGATCAAAATGCTTCAGTCAGATTGCTGACTGACACTATCAAGAACATGTAACTATTTCAATAGTTTCACTACCAGTAAGTTCTTGGTACCAATTCAAAGTGCTGGTAATGATCTATAACTGTGATGTTGAACCTTTTTTGTGACCTGGTGCCCAAGGAGGAGGAGGTGAGCGGGCAGGCACCACTTGTGCCTACACACCCATGTGATGTCGCTGGTGTGCATCTGGCAAAATTACATGGGTGTGCCCAACCCCTTGTGGGTGCTCCCACCACCTTGTAGGTGCTCCCACCCTCCCGACAGGTGCACCCGACAACCCCCTGTGGGTGCACCAAACCTCCCTCGCAGGTGCACCTAACCCTCTAGTGGGTGCCCCCCATGGGTGCTCCTGAACCCCCTCATGGCTGCTCCTGAACCCTGCAGGTCTGCCCGCCTTCTAGTTGGGGTGGGTAGGTGTCTGGTCGACTCACCTTCCCTGCCGGTGCCTCCTGGGTGGGATTTCATCCTCCCCATTGGTGTAGGGAGAGGAGAGGTGGGGAAGCGGCACTGGCCAGGCTGGGGTGGGCGGGGCTTCCCCTCGACAGTGCACATGCCAAAATAGAGACCTCTGCATGCTACCTATGGCACTTGAGCCATAGGTTCACCACCACTGATATATAAGATCCTAAACACCCTGGGTCCAGGCTATTTAAAGAGAGCTTCCTCAGCTTTTACGATTTTCTTTGGAGGTTCTTCTCTCAGTCCTACCACCTTCATAGACTTTTTTTTTGAGAGGATGTGAGACAGGACATTCTCTGTGGCTATGCCTCAGTTGTGGAAGGCAGTCCCTCAAGAATGTTGGCTACCTCTGTCTTGTCTTTTTATTGTCAGGCAACTCTTCCTTTTCACTAATAAGTGAGGATTTTAGGAATGTTGCATCTATTATTTTAGAGATTTCTTTAATGATGGTTTAATTGTTTTTATTTTACATGGTGTTTTAATTGTTATTATTGTGTAGTTTTAATTGACTGCGAGGCACTTTGAGTCCCCTGTGAAGAGAAAAGTAGCAGTCCAATAAGTAAAGTTAAAAAAATGTAAATTTATATTAAAATTATACTCTAACACAATCAATGTAAATTCTAGCTTTTTGTTAGGACTATGAATGAGGATACCTCAGGGCCCCTGGCACTCTTTTTCCGATAGGGAAGGGCCAAAATAGGCAAACAAATCATTATGAATTTTGCATCCTTCCAGCTATGCTCTAAAATATGTTTATTTTATGGAATAAATAATGGGATTGTCATGTTTTATTAAATATTGGTATAATGGGCATCATGGTTAGTTCTCTCTCTTTCTCTCTGAAAAGAAAAACAAAAACAGTAGAAGTACTAATCAATCAAAGTAAAACTAATAGAATAATTACAGAAGGAATCAGAAATAAACCTGCCAGTATCATGCCATTCTTGTACAAATCCATAGTAGACTTATAGAGAATGATCAACATTTGTGTGAGTTTTTAAAATAAATCTCAAACTGAAACAGAACCTAGGGGAAAATATTGATAGTATAGCTCAGTGATGGTGAACCTTTTAGAGACCAAGTGCCCAAACTGCAACTCAAAACCCATTTATTTACTTCAAAGTGCAAACATGGCAACAGGAGAGGGAGGAAGCACTCCCATTGGGGTGTTGGGCAGAGGGGCGTGATGAAATCTGTGCTGAGGGAAAAGGAGGAAGCGCTTCCATTGAACTGCTGGGCTGAGCAAACTCTGTGCTGGGGAGGGAGGTAGTGCTCCCATTGGGCTGCTGGGCAGAGGGGTGGGGGCAAACTCTGTGCTGTGATGACCACACAGGTGCCCGCTGAGAGGGCTTTGAGTGTCACCTCTGGCATGCATGCCATAGGTTTGCCACCATATAGCCTATGGGAAGAATAAGGACCTCTACCTAGTATAGGCAGACAGCAGCAAAAGAAGCCTTCTCTCCCTTCTGTTAAACTTGAAGTTTAACATATCCTTACTAAAACAAAAAGTAAGTCTGTAGGCAAACAGAAATGAATAATAAGTGCTCTCCTGTATTTGGGTTCCTTCCTAAGGTAAAGATTATATAGTCATTCAGACATTTCTCTCTTATTAGAATTTATTACAATTCAACAAGAGAGATACTGGTTCCCAGAGCATAAGCAGAGTATACAACAGAAAAATGTATTTTATGGCTGTTATTCTAAACCTTAGAATGACTCTTAGTCCTGACATTACAGCCCTTTATGGTTCATTAGGGCTTCAGGGTAAAGGTAAAGGTTTCCCTTGCTCGAAAGCCAGTCGTATCCGACTCTAGGGTGCAGTGCTCATCTCTGTTTCTAAGCCGAAGAGCCAGCACTGTCTGCTTCTGCAGACGTTTCCGTGGTCATGTGGCAGGCATGACTAGACACCGGAGCGCACGGAACGCTGTTACCTTCCCACCGAAGTGGTCCCTATTTATCTACTTGCAATTTCTTGCTTTCGAACTGCTAGGTTGGCAGGAGCTGGGATGAAGACGGGAGCTCATTTCCGTCCTGCAGTACTCGGGAATCGAACTGCTGACCTTCCGCTTCCATCTCTCAAAGTCTTCCTGCTCTATTGAGTGAGTGAAACTTACCTTAAAAGAGTGTAGATATTTTCTAGGGATATTGAGGGCAGGACACAAGACTACCTTCTCCTACTACAGAAGCTGCCATTATGTTTTGGAACATGTTCAGGAAGAATACAGTGGGGCTTTTTATTAGCAGACTGCAGAAGTCCCCCACTGGTTTGTGTTCATTTGGGCTAAATTCCAAAAGTGTCCATAGGACTGATTATAGCCATAATTACTTCTTGGAGGGCTCAACTGCAATAGCATTATTTTATGTCTTTTCTTTTGCTTGGTTGCTTCTTTTCTTTTGCCTATTCATTCCTCAGCTTTCAGGCATCTCTGATCTGGGGTACTTTATATGAACAACATTGAGTTGGTGACAAACTTCTCAGAAGCTTAACAAATCCCTTTTAGTAATGTATTTTTCAAGATGATTTCAAGTAACCTCAGACATTTTTTCTGTATTTAACAGTGCAAATTTTATTGGATTATCGACATAGTGTACATGTAAATACAGAAAATAAATAGAATATTATTTTCAGAAACAAGCATGTAAATGGATACATATTGGCATAATAGAAACAGACTGCAAAAGTGACCAATGGAGGTAAATATAGCTAGTCTGTAAACTTGGTTGTTTGTTCTATTATGTTACTTTTGTTTATTTGTCTGCACCGCCCAGAGTGGGAAATATCCCAGATGGGCAGTATAAAAATGTAAACAAATAAATAAATGTTTGTGGGTTGGAAATATATAAATGTCTCTATTTATGTGTCACTTTGGGATACATACTGAGTTAATCTCATTGAACTTTTCCCCAGGAATTGATGCACTTACAATTGGCGAGTCATTATGCTGCTCCACCTGTGTAGTGTTAAGGTCAGTGTGTTTTTCTGATTATAAAAAACATTCATGTCATTCCCTTATAAATCCACAACCATTCATAATGGAATGTGCCATGGCCTTCAGCTGGTTGCAGGTATCCCAGGTTCATGCAATTCAAATTCTAGTTTAAGTGGCTTGGATCTGTTCTAGAGAGGTAAGAAACTTTAAATTTGAGGCCCACATGGAACCTTTTTCATCAAAGTACCCCTGTGGATCCTGTTCACGTTTGGTTTAGTTTAGTCAATCGCAATTTGTAGTTCAGGGTGGGAAAGGATATGGCTGCAATGGGCCCTTTATACATTAAAAATACAAATATAAGTATATTTGATTGAAGGAGACTAGTTCTAGAAGCAGAGCAGAAAATTTTGGGGAGCATTTATGTGTGAGGAGTTTCACAGCACGATCGCTGTGGCTAGTGGCAAACCATGGTCATAAATCGTGGGTGATCATTCTCCTTACCTCATCTGTGTTTACGCCGTAGCTTAGAGGCCCCAGCTTGGGCCTCTCACTCCAGGCCTTCTGGCCCTCCCCACTATGCCCAGGGATGGCACGCAGTCATTCAGCTAGCACGCAGCTTTCTGGCCAATTAGCAAAGTGAGCACGAGGCAGACATGCCGATATTTAGCCAATTAAGTAATCCTATGCTATCGCAGGTAACCAATAAGAATATATTGCATACCCTTCTCTGGAATTTCCTTTGTCCTGTTATTCTTAATAAACTCCGACCGGGCTATCTTGCCCTGTTGCCTCTTCATGAATCAAGCCTCCGCTGTCTCCTTGATCCCAAAACACAACATCTGGCGACCCGCGTCGCGATTGCTGGATCCCAACTCCCCGACTCACCGGCTGGAATAGCCCCCTGGCGCACCACAGCCTTTTTAGGCTCCCTCAGCTTTCGAGCTCCCGATTGTGAGTATGGGGGGGGGACTTTCTTTAGGGCAGAAGACCCATGCAAGAGAATTGCAGAGAATCATCAAGGAGAGCGGAGTAGTCTAGAAGACTTCATTAAGGAAGTCAAATGCCAATGTCCTTGGTCCCTAGAAATTGGATCACTCAAACGGAATGATTGGCAAAGAATTGGAACAATTTTATTGGAAGAACCCAGGGCAGCGGTTCATCATTTATTGATTTGGCACAGAGTTAATGAGGCAGTCAGGAAATTGGTACCGGCAGAGGCATCCCTGATCAATCCTCTGACTCATCCACCTGAGGACTCACCACCTCCTTATCCAAAAGTGCTGCCTGCTATTTTACCACCTACTGCACCATTGGTGCTGCCCGTCCCGATCCTGGTTCTCCAGGCGCCGCCTGCCTACCCTGGCGCTGTGATGGGAAATGTTCGCTCCGCCATACATCGAGCCAAGAGCGATGGGGTTTTGTCCCTTGAGGAGGCGGAAGAGTGGCAAGGAGAGAGTCCTTCTGCTTTTCCCATTACGGTTGAGATGGGGGGGTGCGTTAACATCGCAGCAGCAGGAGTTTTGTAAAGATCTCTCATATCATCTGATTAAGAATGGGCAAAGAGCAGAAACAAAAGAAGTGCAAGATTTTACTCCAAAGAATATTCTGTTGTCCCAGAGGCTTACTGTACCATTGCCACAGCTTTTGCCCCCAGCCAAGGGAGGGAGTCTGACTGCCCCTCCATCATATGAGAAACAACAGCATGAGCCCCCTGATGGAGATGGGGGTGGAAATGGAGATTGGACATTATATCCTGCCTTGCAGCAATCAAGCACTTTTAGCCCTACAAAAGACCTGTTCTCTGCTGCTTTAACTGCAGCTGTGCTGGATATGGAAACTGTTGCTGTATATCCAGTGAACAGAGAGGCTCTGGCAAATGGGACTGCTGCAATACTGCCTGCCAAGTCTAAAAAACAACTAGTGCCAGCTGATTGGGAACAAATGGTGGGGACCTCATCACAGATTGAAGTTAGTAATGCATGCAAAGTGGCAGGAAGCAAGGAGTGTGATTCAAAGGGCAGCACAGGAGACCTCAGCTCACCCCTGAAGCAACCCTCATCACAAAAGCAGGAGAAGCTGAGTGGTAAATTTGATACGGATGGCCCAGAGGAGGAATGCAGAAAACCCAAGCCCAGAAAGGGGTCTTCTCACAAATACAACCTAACAGGTGCAGTTTGTCATAAAGTTGAGATTCAGATGCTGCAAATGAAAAAAGTCCAGAGGAAAAGGGGCATGGATCCTTTCTCTATGGACAGCAGGCTTTTGCAAAAATACAAGGAGGGAGAAGACGTACGCCAGTTTTTGGCTGATTTTGAACTGCCCACCCCTCAAATAAAGAGATCCGAGTGGGCTGTTCCAAGTTTCAAGCATCAGGGTGGCCGGAGCATGAAGGAATGTGTGTTTGCCTGAAAAGCTGAAGGGGGGTTGTCTAGTTGTGTTGTGAATTCAGTGAGAATTAATTTATGGCTTAATTTCAACCTTGCCATTCCAAGAACTGTGCTGGAGAGAAGATAGTGTTTAAGAAGAAAGCTTCAATCAACATTTGGTCTTTTAATTTGGACATTTTAATTGGACTAAAAAGTTTGTGTTGGACTCTAATGTGAATTGGCTTTGTTTGCATTATAAAACCTGAAAACCTTTTTTTAGAAAAAAAATTGTCTACCTGCTCATGCTATGAGTGTGAAATGCTCTAATGATATTTCTACTGTATTTGATTTACCATGCTATGCTGGTTTTAAGTTATTGAATGCCTCTTTCATTTACACCAGTGAGAGAAGAAGAAATGCAATGCCTTACTCATGTAATTGGGGAGTGAGAAATGCTTGCTAGAATGCTACAGAAACCTCCTTCACGTAAGGAAGAAGAGAAATGTTCATGTTTTGTTCATGCTTAAATGTTTTGCTTATTCTCTTGGGGAAAGACCTGTCTTTGCTTATGTTATATTTTGCCTTATGTAACTGCATATCTCAAGGTACCTCCAGAAGTACATGGAAGAGTTTTCAGTACCCTACACATGTAAATGGGTTTGTGATGCCCTGTCTCTCTATACTCCTATTGTAGCTGTTAGTAATGCTAGTAAATGTGCCAGGGTTGTGAACTGTACTCAACATAAGTCAAAGCCTCGCTGTTTCCAGCCCGGTCGCGGTCTTAATTGCACCGGGAGAGAACCAGAGGACCTTCATTTTAACTTTCAGCACATTCTGTTGCCTTCTGGGTGGTTCTGGACCTGTGGGTCACGAACTTGGAACTATATTCCTGCTAACCTCTCTAAAACCACTTGTTGCCTTAGTCGTATGATTGTTGCTTTGCCCAACCGCACTACGGTTTGCGTCCCGCCCGCAAACGCATCGCCCGAGGTATTGCCACTGAGCAGTTACCCTCTGATTGCGATAGCACTGTTAAGGTGCTTTCCCAGGCCGAGTACACATCCTTAGCCATCAGTCTTGTTGGCGTGCCTGGCCTGGCAGCCGGGAATGCAAGGCAGCTTGGAAAGCTTGCTTGTGCATTTGTAAAAGCCATTAATCACACTTCCGAAGCTATTAGCCTCCTGAACAGGGAGCAATTTCAGCTTCGCAATGCCATTTTAGATAACCGTGCCGCAATCGATTATTTGCTGATGTTGCATCATCAAGGTTGTGAGTCTGTGCATAATATGTGCTGCTTTAACTCATCCGATAATTCTAATAAGGTACAAAACCAATTGGATTCTTTAACCAAAATTGTTTCTGATATTAAGCAAAACCCTCTGCCTTCGTGGTGGAGCACTCTTTGGTTCTGGCTTCCCAATGGAGATTGGGTACGGATCATTCTGCAGTATGGTTTAATTATTCTTGCCATTCTGATAACTGCCTGTTGCTTTATTCAATGCATACCTTCGTTGCTAGCCACCTGCCTGCAAGGATTTCGCTTCCAGCCTCGTGTACGCAAGGACCAAATTTATTATGCTTATAAGCTTCTTAAAAACAGAAGGGGGAAGATGTGAGGAGTTTCACAGCACGATCGCTGTGGCTAGTGGCAAACCATGGTCATAAATCGTGGGTGATCATTCTCCTTACCTCATCTGTGTTTACGCCGTAGCTTAGAGGCCCCAGCTTGGGCCTCTCACTCCAGGCCTTCTGGCCCTCCCCACTATGTCCAGGGATGGCACGCAGTCATTCAGCTAGCATGCAGCTTTCTGGCCAATTAGCAAAGTGAGCACGAGGCAGACATGCCGATATTTAGCCAATTAAGTAATCCTATGCTATCGCAGGTAACCAATAAGAATATATTGCATACCCTTCTCTGGAATTTCCTTTGTCCTGTTATTCTTAATAAACTCTGACCGGGCTATCTTGCCCTGTTGCCTCTTCATGAATCAAGCCTCCGCTGTCTCCTTGATCCCAAAACACAACATTTATGTAGCATTTTTATCCTGGCTGAAGACAGAAAATCATCCTGTAGCAGCCTGGAAGTAGCATTGAAACATACTTACTGTTTTCTGAGACATTTGCTCTCAGAGTTGACCGCATGCACAGAAATTAGAGTAGTGCATATTTGTATTTTCTGACTGCCTAGTTAGGGAATGGAGGAGTTGTAGTTGAAAACACAAAACTTGCACACCTCTGAATGATTTCTACTACACAAAGTTGGAAAAGTTGGCCGGCAACTATGCTGCTGAGAGATTCTGTGACTTGTTTTTGGCAAGACCAACTTCTTCAAGCTCTGCATTTTTCACCTGGAGAACCCAACTACTCCAAACCATATCTCAGTTGTTTTAATGTATTTTTCCAACCAACACAGCTATTATTATGGAAGCTGTTTGGTAGTGAACTGTGTAGCAGAGAAAAGCGGCAAAGCTGTGAATATGCAGCAACAGCTGGAGTTTAAATCTCACATGTTCAAGCAGCAGTCAGTGTAAAGGCAAAACAAAAGAAATGCTTTACTTCAGCTTGTTCAACATAGGAGAAAAACACAGGCTTGACTGAGATAACAGCTCTCAGTAATGTTGGTAAAAGTCCAAGGCAGATAAGAACAGTCCAAACAGAGCAGAATGCAAACAAGCAAACTAGCAAGCAAGTCTTTAAAGTCAATAGCCTTTAGCAGGTATTATCTCCAAAGCAGTAGTTAGCTGTAGGTAGCTTGGTGGCATGGGCAAAAGACACCAGTCCTCTTCGCAGGAACAAACAGAGATAATGGTGAGCCAAGTCAGCAGTTCCGGGCAAGCAGTTCAATTGAGCCAGCAGTTAGGCAAAGTGAGCCAAGGGAACCAAGGAAGCCAAATCCCCAACTGCTAGCACTCCTAAAATAGTTGAGAACTGCTGAGTCACTCTGTAAGCAGAAACAGCTGGGACACAGCACAGAGGAACTCTTAAGATGAAACTGCAATCCAATACAATACTAGTGAAGGGACTCCAAACCTTATCATCCTAACAGAAGCACCAGATTTGCTGTTCTAGTGTAAATGGAGCACTAAAGTACTCCAGGGGAGGATATACATAACGTGCTACTTTCTTATCCCAAGTATTCCGCCATCATATAAGGATGCCCCCTACTGATGTGCCCATTATATATATAAACTAGGAAGCTTTGATGCATGCATGGAGAAACACAGAATAAAAGTGTCACTATGCAATTGTTCATAAGAGTACTTTACCATATTTTTCAAAACAACTCATTGATAATTTTAAAATTAGCTCCATGGCATGTTCCTATACTGTAGAATATATTTTTGTATTATATAGAAGATTTTATAGCAGCTCATTTTGAAATGACATTTCAAAAGTATTTTTAAAGCCCACATATGTATACTAAAGCTAGCTATGGCATTCATTAAACAAGAAACAATAGGCAGCTTGAACATTGCAGTTGCTCATATTCATAATGAGCATACCTATCAAGTATCCCGGATTGGCCGGGATTTCCCATATTTCTGCGCCACTTCCTCTACTTTCCTGCCGCCATCCCGTAATTTGACCGGCGGGGAAAGTAGGTACTGCACATGCATGTATGCGCAGAACCCTTCTGCGCATATGCAGAAGGTCCCGTATTTTCTGGAGCCACGTTTGATGGGTATGATAATGAGCTAAACACTGATACTGCACCTGCCACTCATATCTATGTGGCCTTTGCCTAAACTCAGACAGTTGTTAATTTAGACTTGATTCAAAATCATCACAGTGCACAAATTAGCCATCACAGTTAACACATTATAAAGACTACCATGTTGAGCATGAGTAATATATCATATATGTGTGTGTCATGGACTTGACCCTTGCCGTGGGTTCGAGAGGCTGGTTACGATCAGTAGGCTGTTAGATTTTCCATTGCTCAGCAACGTTCTCAACAGCCTATCCGTCACCTCTCCTTCCAGAACCCGGGTCGCCGTGCTCCCACCTGTACGACACAGGGAGTGTGGTTGTTGATTTGGTAGTGTGTTAAGCAGAGAACAAAGTGCCTGGCTATGCCTGAGAAGTAAATTCCAACTCTGTAGATGTTAAAGCTCAAATAGAACTTTTATTTCCAAGTTGCAATTTCATAGAAGCAAAGCATAGTACATGTGAAAAGAAAACCGTCCATAGAGACAGAAATACAGTGTTGCAGGGAACAATACTGCATAGGGACATGGAATGTGAGGTCTATGAATCAAGGAAAACTGGAAGTGGTAAAAAATGAGATGGAAAGAATAAGCATTGACATCTTGGGCATCAGTGAGCTCAAATGGACAGGGATGGGTGAATTCAGCTCTGGAAACCATCATATCTACTACTGCGGGCAAGAAAACCTTAGAAGAAATGGAGTAGCCATAATTGTCAATAAAAGAGTGAGAAAAGCAGTAATGGGATACAATCTCAAAAATGACAGAATGATGTCAAGTCAGATTTCAAGGCAAACCTTTCAATGTCACTGTGATCCAAATATACGCACCAACCACTGGTGCAGATGAAGCCACAATGGACCAGTTCTATGAGGACTTACAACACCTCATAGAACAGACACCAAGAAATGATGTCCAAATTATATTAGGAGACTGGAATGCCAAAGTAGGAAATCAAAAAGTGGAGGGAATAACAGGCAAATTTGGTCTTGGAACACAAAATGAAGCAGGGCAAAGATTGATAGAGTTCTGCCAAGAGAACGCACTGGTCATAGCAAACATTCTCTTCCAGCAACACAAGAGGCGACTTTACACATGGACATCACCAGATGGCCAACACCGAAACCAGATTGACTACATACTCTGCAGCCAAAGATGGAGAACCTCCATACAGTCAGCAAAAACAAGACCTGGAGCAGACTGTGGCTCAGATCACAACCTACTGATCGCAAAATTCAGGCTTAGACTAAAGAAAATTGGGAAAACACGGAGACCAGAAAGATATCACCTAGACAGCATCCCTAAAGAATACACGGTGGAGGTGATGAACAGATTTAATGGCTTAGACTCGGTAGACAGAGTACCAGAAGAATTATGGACGGAGATGAGGGACATCATGCAGGAAGCAGCAAAGAAAACCATACCAAAAGAAAAGAAGAGTAAGAAAGCAAAGTGGTTGTCTGATGAGGCTCTTAAAATAGCAGAGGAAAGAAGGAATGCAAAAGTCAAAGGAGAAAGGAAATACTACAACCATTTGAACACAGAATTTCAAAGAAAAGCAAGGAGAGATAAGGAAAACTACCTAAAAGAACAGTGCAGAGAAATGGAGGAAAACAACAAAAGAGGCAGAACCAGAGATCTTTTCAAAAAAATTGGGGAAATCAAGGGAACATTTAAAGCAAAAATGACCATGATAAGGGACAAAGACGGAAAGAAGCTAGCTGATGCAGAAGAAATTAAGAAAAGATGGAAAGAGTACACAGAGGAACTTTACAAAAAGGACCTCAACACTCCTGATAATCACAATGATGAAGAAATTGAACTTGAGCCAGACATCCTGGAGAGCGAAGTCATAAAGGCCCTAAAGAGCACTGCAAACAACAAAGCTAGTGGAGATGATGGTATCCCAGTTGAATTTTTCAAAGCGCTAAAAGATGATGGCGTCAAATTACTGCATTCAATATGCCAGCAGATTTGGAAAACAAAACAGTGGCCACAGGATTGGAAAAGATCAGTATACGTCCCAATCCCAAAAAAAGGCAATGCCAAAGAATGTTCAAATTATCGAACAATCGCGCTCATCCCACATGCCAGCAAGGTGATGCTCAAGATAATACAGGACAGACTTCAGCAGCATGTGGAGAGAGAATTACCAGAGGTGCAGGCTAGTTTCAGAAGAGGCAGGGGGACTAGAGACCACATCGCCAACATACGCTGGATCATGGAGAAAACAAAGGAATACCAGAAACAAGTTTACTTTTGTTTTATTGACTACACTAAGGCATTTGACTGTGTGGACCACAACAAGATGTGGCAAGTAATTAAAGAGATGGGAATACCAGAGCACCTCATATGCCTCCTGAGAAATCTGTACATGAACCAAGAAGCAACAGTTAGGACAGAACATGGAATAACAGAGTGGTTTGGAATAGGAAAAGGAGTAAGACAAGGCTGCATTTTGTCACCATGCTTATTCAACCTATACACAGAGCACATAATGCGCAGTGCAGGGATGGAGGAATCACAATATGGGATTAAAATCGCTGGGAGAAACATCAATAATCTGAGATATGCAGACGATACCACCCTAATGGCAGAAAGTGAGGAAGACCTAAAGAATCTCTTGATTGGGCTGAAGGAGGAGAGTGCAAAAGCTGGCTTGAGACTCAATATCAAGAAAACCAAGATAATGGCAACAGGCCCCATCAGTTCCTGGAAAATAGACGGGGAAGAAGTAGAAGCAGTGACAGATTTTACTTTCTTAGGATCAAAGATCACTGCAGATGGGGATTGCAGCCATGAAATAAAAAGGCGACTGATTCTTGGGAGACAAGCGATGAGAAACCTGGGGAACATAGTGAAAAGCAGAGACATTACATTGCAAACAAAAATTAGAATAGTCAAAGCAATGGTTTTCCCAGTAGTAATGTATGGATGTGAGAGCTGGACAATTAGGAAGGCTGAACGCAGAAGAATAGATGCCTTTGAAATGTGGTGTTGGAGGAGGGTTTTGAGAGTCCCCTGGACAGTGAGGAGAACAATCTTAGAAGAAATTAACCCTGACTGCTCATTGGAAGGTCAAATAGTAAAGATGAAGCTAAAATACTTTGGACATCAAATGAGAAGGGAGGATTCACTTGAGAAGGCATTGATGTTGGGAAAGGTGGAGGGCAAAAGAAGAAGGGGGAGGCCAAAGATGAGATGGCTAGATGGTATTATAGACACAATGGGCACAGAGTTAGGAGGGCTGAGGGGGATGGTAGAGGACAGAGGCGCCTGGAGGAAAATGGTCCATGGGGTCGCAAAGGGTCGGAGTCGACTGTGCGACAACAACAACAACAACAAGAGACAGAAGTCTCAGAAATCTCTCAGTTTGTTGGGCAGGGAATATATTTCCAAGATAGAATCCCATCCAGCCCCGTTTGGCTACATCCTGCCTTAGGGTTGTTGTTCCCTCCAGGGAATATAGTTCAGCCAATAAGAGCCTGGTGGCCCCCTGTTAGACAACTGGTTTGGGGTCTCAAAAGATGCCCCTTTTAAAGAGAAATTAGTGACCGCCACCCTTAGGAATTCAATGATTTCATCCTAATTACATCATGGGAAATTCCCAAGACTCTGCAGGTGTTCCCTCTCCTCTTTGGAATGCATGAGATCATGGGAACACACCTGTTCTCTCATGGAATGATGCGACTCACCTCTTCCTTCTGTCCTCTGCCCTCTAACCCTGGATATGAGAAGTCAAGTGCCAGATGAGAAAAGTTGAGAAAGAATATTATTTGTTTGTTTGTTTGTTTGTATTTGTATTGCCGCCCCCTCGCCAGGGCGACTCTGGGTGGCTGACAACAAAGCACAAGCAAGCAACACTAAAACCCATTAAAATCATTTCTAAAAATCATCAGTCTTAAAAAAACACCCCCTCCCACCCCACCCCACCCTGTCCTTTAAAAAGGTGGGAGAACATTCACTTATATAAACCAGCGGGCAGGGTTACCTCCCGATCAGCACCCCACACCTGCCCTGCCAGCCAGGTTTTAAGCTCTTTCCTAAAGGGCAGCAATTCCATCTGTAACTGTAACTCTGTCGGCAGGAGGTTCCATAGGGCTAGTGCGGACACTGAGAAGGCCCTCCTTCTTGTGCTAGAGAGACAGGCCCCTCTAGCCGATGGTACAGTTAGAGAGCCCCTCCAGTCCGCTCTGGTTAGACGGACAAACATTCGTAGGGCGATGCAGTCTCTTAGATATCCTGTCCCACTACCATGTAGGGCTTTAATGGTCATCACCAGCACCTTGAATTGCACCCGGAGGCAATCTGGTAACCAGTGCAGCTCCTGAAGCAGGGGTGAAGTGCGGGCATAGCGTCCGCACCCCATCATTACCCGAGCCGCCGCATTCTGGACCAGCTGCAATTTCCGGATGGTCACCAAGGGCAGCCCCATGTAGAGCGCATTGCAATAATCTAGTCTGGAGGTGACCAGAGCATGCGTGACCATGAGCAAGGAGTCCCAGTCCAGGAGCGGGCGCAATTGGCAAATCACACGAAGTTGTGCAAAAGCCCTCCTGGCCACGGCTGCCACCTGCTCTTCAAGCAGTAGTTGTGAGTTCAGGAGGAACCCCAAATTACGCACCCGGTCTGTCTGGGACAAAATAGCCCCATCCAGAACCAAAGATGGTAGCTCCAGGGTTAATACATATGCTTCCTCTGATGTCATATCTGGCTGACAGGCACCTGATACTGACCTATTCTCTGTAGAATCTGAGATATGCATAAACAAAAGAAAGAATGCAGCTGCTTTGCAACGAGCTGTTGACCTAAGATCTTGACAGTGTGTATGTTTGAGAGTGAATGCAGAAGATACTGAGAGTGCAGTAGATTCTTGTTTTTGTACACACATTTTTGCCAAGCTACTAACTTCGAAATTACTTCCTATGCATTTGTTCAAACTTAGAACATGTGGCAGTATTTTTCCTGGTGCTATTTCTGTCATTGGGACTGCAGTGGCTCATGTGGCTAAGACGCTGACTGGGAGGCAGAAGGTCAGCAGTTCGATTCCCAAGTACTGCAGGATGGAATGAGCTCCCATCTCTGTCCCAGCTCCTGCCAACCTAGCTGTTTGAAAGCAAGAAATTGCATGTAGATAAATAGGGACCACTTTGGTGGGTAGGTAACAGCATTCCGTGTGCTCCGGTGTCTAGT
The DNA here is from genome assembly GCA_035047305.1 of Bradypodion pumilum. Lineage (NCBI taxonomy): Eukaryota > Metazoa > Chordata > Lepidosauria > Squamata > Chamaeleonidae > Bradypodion > Bradypodion pumilum. The sequence continues at coordinate 83,395,012 of JAWDJD010000006.1, forward strand.
CATGCCTGCCATATGACTACGGAAATGTCTGCAGAAGCAGACAGCGCTGGCTCTTTGGCTTTGAAACAGAGATAAGCACTGAACCCTAGAGTTGGATACGACTGGCTTCCTAGCAAGGGAAATCTTTACCTTTACTATTTCTGTCATTGAAATAAATAAAATAATTTGTAGTGTTTTTCTTACTGCACTCTTCTGTTTCTGATTCCATCAAGTGGCTTCCTTTCCTAAAAACACAACAATAATCCGCATAGGCAAAGCGATGGTCTTCCCAGTAGTAATATATGGCTGTGAGAGCTGGACCATAAGGAAGGTTGAGAGCAGAAGAATGGACACCTTTGAACTATTGTGCTGGAACTATTTGTCTTTCTACAGAGTGGCCCATAAGTCGCTACCTGTCCATATATCTTATGTATCCAGTGTATTTGTGTGCTGTCCCTCATTCTCACTACATAATATTATGTGAAACCATGTTCTGTGAGACATTGGCCACAACATAGCAGGGACTATTGTTCCAAATGCCGTGGTAAAAGAAAAATAATAATAATAAATGCATAATTGAATATAACATAGTAACATATGGATGGGTAGAGATTTACGGACCACCCTGTATGTGAATAAACAAAGCTGTAATCATAAATGCATGTACAGTATTACTATTTTTTAAAGGACAGAACAAAAAATATGTTTTTCTTTTACCTTTCCACCTTGACATTTTTCTTCCTCAACTCTGCTTATCAATCCAGTATGTATGCTTACAGCAATGACTACATTTATACTGTACAGGCTCTCCATGGTTACACCTGACAGAAAAGACAGATCAAAACATTTACTTCAAAGAGAGAAGGGAAGTGGGAAGTAAGTGGGGAAGGGGTCATGAATGGTGATATTACTCCAACATCTTTCAAAATCCTTATCTAACTAGGGCAGTCAAAGAGAACTTCAAGAAAGTGGTCCATATATTTTGATATTGTTTGTCTCTCTCCTTACTATTATATACTACGGTAATTCTTCTTTCATGCCATGAGGTCTTCTATCTTGTGGTCAATATATAGTACAATAGGGAGTTTCTACTACTGTAGAATGATTTATTTAGCCACTAAGACTGTTCTTAAGAGCCACAGTCTATACCTTCCAGTGGAATAGAATCTAACAAATCACCCCTACTTAGATCCTATTTGAAAAACTCAGAATAGAGTGAGAAAAAAAACATGACATCCAGGGGAAAATCAAAAGCTTTTGTTTGTCATGGTTGGTATTCATTCAATGAAGAATTAAGTCCTTGTATACTTATCTGTTATGTAAACCATTCTGTAGCTCTGTATCTGATGCATATAAATTGATGCTATGAAGTCTCACTCTTATGTCTGATGAAGTGGACTTGATCCTGCTAACATTAAAATACAGCAGTTAGTCTTTAAAGTGCCACAACACTTTTTGTCATTTTGTTTTGTTTTGTTTACTCTCTGATATACAGAAGCTGTACATTTCATGCCTAGTATTTGCTGATGAAACAAGCCATTTGCCTTAGCTCACATTTCCATGTGATTCTGTGTCTGCACTGCTCTCATACTATTTTAAAAATCTTACATTTCCAAACAAACAGTTCAAGGGAGCATCTCACAATTAATTATGAACTTCTCTATGTAGCTACATTTGCAAGATTTGAGCCATCAGATACTTACAGTGATTATTGTTAAATGGGTTTCAAATGTTTTTTTTTTTTTACATTTATAAGTGTGGAAGCCAAACTAGGATTCATTAGCGCAAAAGACCCTTACACTTTCAGACATACCTATGGTTGTCTGGGAAAATGGATGAAACTGACTTCAGATCAGTTTAATTGTATAGTGTAGACATGTCCCGTATTGATTGCCCCCAACAAATTAATGAGACACTAATGGTGAGATAGCAATATATCTAGTTCAAAGTCAGGGAAAACACTGGGTCAAATATACAAGTCTTGGACTATGTTCTTATGATTCATAGCATCCTTGTTTTGATTCATGGCACATCTTAACAGCAACACAATAACCTTTCTCTTCAAAAAGCCAAATGATATTTTGTACCTCCTTAAAAATCATGTAGGAAATCCCAAACTCAACCATTTAAAGCAAGGACACAATTAATCTTTTCCTGAAAATGCTCAAAGCAAAAAGCATTGCTATTTATCAAGAATAAGGGGAAATATTTCCATTAACATAACAGAGCACAGGCATCACAACACCAGCCTTCTGCAAGGTTGACAGTGAGTAAACTATTCTGAATACAGTAAAGCTTCGCATAAAGAATCCCTCGCTAAGAGACTAACTCGCTTAAAGAGCAGAATTTTCTCTGAATGGTTGCTCTCGCTTAACAACTAAAACCAACCAAAAACTCGCTTAACTAAATCGGGGGTCGCAATCCCGCCTCCTGCCAGAAGTCACAATCAGTCACTTACAATGGCAGCAGTGTCCTCCCTCTCATCAACAAAGAGGACTGGTTCATGGTCATAGACCTGCATACTTTCATGTAAGCATCCTCAAGGAGCACAGAAGGTTTCTTCATTTTCAGATAGGGACTTCCGTGTACCAGTACTGCTGTCTACTGTTCGGACTGTCCACGGCAACATGCATCTTCACCAAATGCATGGTGCCAGTGGCTGCGTTCCTTCGTCAGAAGGGAATCAGGGTCTTCCCTTACATCGATGACTGGTTAATAGCCTCCCCACCAGGTCGGCCTCCGTTCGGGACACAGTGTTCACGGTTCGTCTTATGGAGAGTCTTGGGCTATGGATCAACTTCACCAAATCGAAGTTGGATCCTTCACAGTGAGTGGAATACATTGGGGCAATCCTAGATTCACTTGCGGTCAGGGCTTACGCCCCACGGAAATGCTTACAGAACATTGCTCATGTGGTAAATGATTTCAACCAACGACCCTTCGTTCATTCAAAACGAGCACAGAGACTTCTGGGCTTGATGGCATCGACCACCGCCGTGGTCCCTCATGCCAAACTGAAACTACGATCTCTACAGTCTTGGTTTCTCCACGAGTTCGACCCTCTCACAGAGAGCCAGTCCAAATGGTTGTTCCCAACTCCAGAACTGGTGGACCAACTGGTATGGTGGACCATGCCTCTGAATGTGGCAACAGGCAAGGGTTTTTACCCTCCGCAACCATCTTTACAGGTCCTGACTGACGCAAGCAATCTCGGATGGGGAGCTACTTGCGGGACACTCATGGTCAACAACATATGGTCTCTGAAGGAAGCAAGGTACCACATCAACTACCTGGAACTTCTTTCCATTTGGAAGGCCCTGCGGTCCTTCGAGACGGTGCTGTCGGGGAAAGTTGTTCAAATGGCGTCCGACAACACCACGGCGGTTGCCTGCCTCAACAAACAAAGGGGAACAAGGTCCATGACACTTCTCTACCTGGCTGTCCAACTCTGGGAGTGGTGTCTCGAACGACACATATTTCCCATCAGAGTCCACATTCAGGGCAAGTTGAATGTCTTGGACGATCGTCTGAGTTGCCTCACTTCAACGACTCACGAATGGGAGTTGGACGACGAGGTGTTTCGATCCATTTGCAAGTTGTGGGGGACTCCAGTCCTCGACCTTTTTGCATCGCAGACCAACCACAAGTGCCTCTGGTATTGCTCCCGAGCAGGGATCGGACAGGGCTCCGAAGGCGGAGCCTTCATGAAACGGTTGGATCAGGACTACCTTTATGTATTCCCTCCATTTCCCCTGATCCAGAAGGTTCTAACACGAATGCACCATCAATGAGCACATGCGATCCTAATCGCACCGGCGTGGCCACGACAACTGTGGTATTCACTTCTGCTAACTCTATCGTCGCAGTCACTCACACTGCCAGACTCCCCGTCTCTCCTCCAGATGCAGCGAGGACAACTTCTCCACTCGGACCTGCCCAGCCTGCATCTCATCATGTGGAGGATAATCCCAGGTTGTCCAGAATCCTTGAGTTAGCCAGAAGGCCATCTACTAGGAAATCGTATGCTTCCAAGTATAAACGGTTTCATGCCTTCCTCCTGTCTCATCATAAGTGCCCACAGGAGACACTTCTTCAGGATGTCATGGAGTACCTCCTCCACTTGGCGGAGTCGGGCCTCAGTCTCGCCTCCATCAGGGTTCATCTAGCGGTGGTGGTTGCCCATTCCCCACTTGGATCCCCTGCGTCTGGTGCCTTCCGCGACCAAATGGTGAAACACGTTTCCACTGGCTAAACTCCCAACTTCACAGTGGTATTTGTCCACCGTTTTGAATGCCCTTACCAGGCCCCCTTTTGATCCCATGGCTACTACTGATACCCGCCTACTCACCTGGAAGACTGCATTCCTTGTTGCCATCACATCTGCCAGGCGGGCTAGTGAACTGGTTGCTCTTCGGGCTGATGCCCTGTTCACCAAGTTTTATGCTGACCGCGTGGTCCTCCACTCAGACATTACTTTCTTGCCTAAAGTTGTTTCCAAGTTCCATTTGGCTCAAGCCATCTCATTGCCAACCTTCCTTCCACATCCCATTAACGCTCAAGAAAGAACGTGGCATACACTTGATGTCAGACGTGCTTTGTTGTTCTACATCAGCAGAACCTGACAATTCTGCAAATCTCAGCGTCTCTTCCTTGCTTATGGAGGCAAGTCCAAGGGTGAATCCATCTCGTCTCAGAAGTTCTCCAAATGGATCATGCCTATCATTTATCTCACCTACGAGATTACTTCCTTGCCGCCGCCTCCTCACGTCAGGGCACATTCAACTAGAGCGGTTGTGACCTCCACTGCCTTTCTGGAGGGCACCCCGCTAGAGGACATCTGTAAGGCTGCCACCTGGTCCAGACCTTCCACTTTTGTCCGACACTACCGGATGGACACCAGAGCCACGGCGGATGCCAGACTTGATCATGTTGTCCGAGCCAAAGGACTCCAGGCTCCCCGCCCATGAGGGTCCATCCTGTCTATCTGACATTTTTCTTCTGTGATCTCATCTCATCCGACTGCCCACCTACCAAGTAAGTGTGAGCTTGCTAATTTCCTAATAGTGGGGATTCACAAACTATACGAAGGAGAAAGTTAGGATGCAGTTACCAGTGATAACTTTCATTCTTCGAGTATATAGTTTGTGAATACACACTACCCACCCTGCCTCCCTTCTTGAGCTGCACGGATGAGATCATTTGGTTTATCCTGTGCTTAGCTTAAGTATGGAACTGAGGTAAAATGGCGAACTGGTGCCTAAGGGTGGGTGGTACGGTGGGCGGTCTTACCGCCAAAACTTCTATCCAATCAGCTTTAAAGCCTCCGGTCCAGGTTCTGCGCAAACGCATAACCTAATAGTGTGTTTTCACAAACTGGATACTCGAAGAACGAAAGTTATCACTGGTAAGTGCAACCTAACTTTCTGGTTAGTATCCTATTTGCCATGTTTAATTTAATTTAATTTAATAGTCATATTTATATATGCCACCCACTCAGGCAGAACCCAACTCAGGGCGGCATTACAACAAGTTCTAAAAACACATAAAAACACTTTAAAATGTTGTAACTGAAGTTTCTGAACTGCCTTCAGGGACAATCCTATGTACAATGAACTGAAATAATTTTAATTTATTTTTATTATTAAATATTTACATCATCCTTCTCAGGCTGTCTAGGACTAGGTTGTGAACATAAAAACTTTGAAGTACACTATGAAATAATATGTAAAATATGAAATATACAAATTCCAACAACAGTAACAGGTGAATGGGCAAAAATCAATTTGTGTCATATGTCTGTGGCAGGAGGAGGCAGAATGTCCTGAAAAGTTTGTTGTCCTAATCTGTGCAGATTTTATCAGCAGACCAACTCTTTCAGAGCTACTACTATATTGAAGACAACAGAGTCTAAGAAAATTGTAGTGAACGCTTTGATAAATTTTAAAATTAGTCTTTAAACTAAGTAATTTATCTTCATCTTTTGAAACTATAATATTTCTTTAATTAGTGTGATGGCCATCTTTTTCATTTTAATAAGTAATATCCTATGTGATATTGATGAACATTTTTGACAGTCATTGATATGAATTAATGAAGCTGTAAAGAAAGAGGAAGAGGAAGATAGAATCTGGCCAACAGTTGCTTTGGTGCCGGGTTTTTTTGACAACTGCAACAAATGGAATCCAGGCTTTTCGCTCAGCATCATTCATCAAATTTACAAAGGCAGGATCCTTAATGAGTTGGCTTATTTGTGGGCCGTCAAATATTCCTGCTTTAACTTTTTCTTACTCAACTGAGTCATTTCCCCCCCTATATATGCAAAGCATGATCCGTTCTTATCAAGAGCCTTTACAAACTGCTTCATAGGGCCCAGCTTGATATGCAGTGGAGGAAAGATGATTTTCTCTCGTTCAACTAAGGGGTCAATAATGACATTATTTTCCCCAACGTCCATGTATTCTCTCTTAGGCCACTCTTTTCTAACCCAGTGGTGTATTTTGTCTCTGCTATCCCAGAGGCACAAGAAGCAATGATATTTGGTGTAGCCACTTTGCTGTCCAAAGAGAAAGTTTACCATTTTTAAGTCCACACAAATCACCCATTGATGTTTATGATATTTTATCTTTTCCAAGACCAAAGCTATGGTGTTATATTCTTCTTTCATTTTGTTGAATGAGCAATTGGTATTGAACTATATTTGTTCCCATTGTGTAGAAGGACACATTTCAAACTTCACTTTGAGCTGTCAATAAATAGGTGCCAATCATCTGGAAAATATTCAGGAAGACCCATTTTTCCCAGGAGTCCTCTAATTTCCTGACAAAATACAAGATTGTCTTCTTGACAGAAGAAGGGTAGCAGACCATTTTCTCTTGTACGGTAAAAGGTAATTTTGGTTCCTTGTTCCAGTAAATTTTTGTCGTTCAACCTGGAAGCCAGTAATTCAGAAGCTTCTTTTGACAGGTTGAGATCTCTGATGAGGTCATTTAGCTCATCCTGGTTGAAAAATTGAGGGATTGATGACATCCCCTCATAATCACAGTCACCTTCATTAAGTATCAGAAGGGTGATCAGAGGGACAATACTCATCCTCACAGAGTCTGGTAGCTGGTGAAACGATGGGATCGGCACTTCCTCTGAGTGAGGGACTGGGCTTCTTGCAGAGACTAAATCAGGATAAGTCCACTTGCTACGGTTGTTTCAATTAATTCCATTAACATTTACTAGCCACTTGAGCCACTGCAGTCCCATTGGTAGGCCTAGTTAATTGAATCCTTCAGAGATGCTCTGAATTGCTACAAAGGAGACAGAGATAACATGTGTTTGGGAAGGAAGGGGGGACAGATTGCTTATTGGATAGGAGGGCATAATGAATATTGTTTCTCTGTTTCCCTCTTATTGCCAATTAAAATGGGGTTTGATTGGGAATTAAAAGGAAACATGAAGAAGATTTTTCCTCCACCTATCCAGTCCAGTGCTACAACAGTTGGCTGGGGGCAGAAATAATGAAACAGTTCTGCTGCCCCTCTGAAGTGTGGAATGACTTGTCTTGTGTGCCAGAAAGGAAAGTTGTACACATATTTCTGCCTAGTACATTTGGCAGTGGGACACAATAAATGAGCCAGAGTTTGTATCAGTGATGCTAAAAGAGAAAAGGGAGTGGGAGTGCATTTTGGGGTTATGTTTGTATTTGGAGACTAAGGCCTGTGATAGGAAAATGTTTCTGATTATACAGGCAGACAATGAGTGCTTGAAAACTCTTGAAAAACTGAGCACCATAACAATTTGAACTCGGTAAGCATCTGATTGGCTAAAGCTTGCATAGATGAATCAGTCAAAAATGAAAAATGGCCTTACTGAGGTTTTTCTTTAAAGCTTGAATTAAAACAAAATAACAAAAACTAAAACTGAATATGTTTTCTGATCTATAGAATGGTATGGCTTTACCAGTACAAATAGTACGACTATACCCGCACAGGGTTTCTGCATCCTTGCATATCATGTGGATTACTAAAATTATCATATAAGTTGACTTTTGATGACGATTTGCTGAAATTGGGCGAATCCATTGAGACCTACAATTTCATTGGCTTTCCCCTCTCATTTTGAGACTTTCCCCTTGACACTATTTTTACTAAGTTATACTTCTATCTTCCTCTTTCTGGCTATTATTCCTGGCTAGGGAATGTTCCCTTAAGATCCTTACATTATAATTTTCTGAAAAACATTTTTTGCTGTTGAGAAGGAGAGGCAGGTAGATCTTGACACAGGTCCTGGGGATACTCTACCTTTAACTGTTCTATAGACAGGGGAGAGGAGATGCTGGCTGAGGAGATCAGATGGAGGATCCTTCCAGGTTTCAGGGGAATTGTGTGTGTGTGTGTGGGGGGGAGGAGACAGAGGAAGGTGTGTGGGGGGCGGCGGCGGGGGAGAGCAGGAAGGGGGAGGTATAAAGGGGGATGCTGAGGAGAAGGAGGTCCAGGTGGAAAATTTAGAGACACAAGTAAGGGGGAGGGCAGTCTTCCCTTGAGGAATGACAAGGGGAAAAAGGAGATTAAGGTGGTGAAGCAGGGAGTCCTGAAGTGGATACTGATGAGACAGTACAGACACGCCCTGGAAGGCACACCCACTGCAGAAGACTGGACTGAACAGATGAAAGGGAATCCTTGGACTAAAATTCTCATTAGATTTCACATGCCTGCCAGAGTGGCAGATCTTGTGAGAAGTAAGTCCAAGGCCTCAAACAGGAGAGAATGAGCCTACAATAGGAGAGGCAAAAAGATTAGCAGTGCTAGGTGAGAGAAATAGAGAGATCCCTAAAATCTCTCCCTTTAATCTAGACAAGTGCCTAGAGCCTATCCAGGGAAGGACTAAAGGTTAGAAGTTGTTGATTTTCCTTGTGATTGAACTGGATAAACATTGTTTGAATAGGTGAAGGGAGTGAAGTAATTGCTTCTCAGAGTAGTTATATATACAGGTAGTTCAAATAAAAACAGTTATCAGCAAAAAAAAAAAAGCATTTGTCACTGTGTCCTGATGGAGGAGGTGGGGTTGACCAGCTCTGCCATTGGTGGACCCACTCATACTTCTGCTTGCATTTTTCTATGCTCACACAGTTTATACCACATTATCTATAATGACCCTTCATAATGAAAATGTTTCCATATAATAATAATAATAATAATAATAATAATAATAATAATAATAATAATAATAATAATAATAATAATAATAATAATAATAATAATAATAATAATAATAATAATAATAATAATAATAATTTCTTGCAAAATATTCACATCTTCTTTCCCTTAAGACTTAGACTGTTTAATGTTCCCAGATGTTATTGAACTATTTTCTCCTTCCAATTTGTCGGACTCCATTTTCACAGCTTTTTCATATTTGTTCTAATTCAACTACACTGAACAATTTGTTCTTGATGATATGTCTTTGCTGATCGGCTAATCATAATGCAGTTATCTTAGAGTTCGGGTATTTTTGTTTCCATAATTGGTACATCCGTTTTTGGTAACCACGTTTTGCCGGTTCTGTTTTATAGTAACATTTCATAACTGTTTGATTCTCTGACAAAGTATAATTCTGCCGCTTCTGAAGTTGTTCCGCTTCCAGTAATCCTGCAGGCCCTTGCCCTGGTTGCTCAGCAGTAGGGCCCGTGACCTGTAGCCCATTTGTCGACGAATGTCCAGGTTCATCAACACCCGTTGCGGTCCTTTTTAACCCAGGCGATGACCGAGCTGGTATAGGCTTCTTTTGTTTGCGTTTCACCCTGAATCATTGGTTGTTGGGTATTTTGCCAGAAATTGAAGAACAAGAAGGTAAATTCAGGACTGGAATACCAGGAGAGTTCACTAGTAGGCAGCAAGAACTGAAGAATAAAATATTGGCACATGCTGCATTAAATGCAGAAAGGGGAAGACTCCCCACTTTGAAAACTGTGCCTAGAAAACAATTGGCACCATTGATGAAATACATAGATTTTGCACTTGCAATAGTCCAGATATCATCTATTGAACAGATAAATCAGCTTGCCTATAGCGCAGCAGTAATAGCAACGGAAGAACCCGGGATTCCACAACTGAAGCCTCCTAGAAAATTGTTTAAGAACCCATGGTGGAAAATCAGGCTGGAGCTTAAAATCAAAAGACTACGAGCAGATGCGAGTAATCTAAAAAACTTGCAGGAGAACAAGCTGAAGAACAGTAAGACCAAGAAATACCTGATCAAGAAATACAGGCTAAGTATAAGAACAATCAAAGAAGCTTCAGAAATCGTGAAGCAGCAAATAACAGCAACAGCTAGAAAAATCAAGAGGTATGAAGCTAGGGTCATCCAGTATAAAGACAACCAGTTGTTCCAATCAGATCAAAGAAGGTTCTACCAGAGTCTGAATCATAAGGTAGGTGTAAAGGCCGAAAATCCTGAGAAAATGGCAACCATTCAGTTCTGGAAAGATATATGAGGGACTGAGAAAGATTGCAACAGAAATGCGAGATGGATCCAAGACTTTGAGAAGAAATTCTCCATGAACATAATGGATCAGATAGAAATAACAACTGATATGATCAGTAAAAGAGTGCAAAGAGTCAAAAATTGGACATCACCTGGCAATGATCAATTGCATGGGTTTTGGCTTAAACACCTAACCAGCCTGCATGGAAAAATAGTTGAACAATTCAATGAAATGCTGTGGACAGGTCACATCAGTGAATGGTTAACAACTGGCAAAACTTATTTGATTCAGAAGGATTTAACAAAAGGAGCAATACCTGAAAATTATAGGCCAATAAAGTGTTTACCGACTATGTTTAAACTACTGACTGGCATTATAGCTGATGGAATTCAAGACTACCTAGAAGCAAATAACATCATGCCAGTAGGACAGAAAGGGAACAAACGGGGAAGTAGAGGCACAAAAGATTAGCTCCTCATTGATAAAATGATCCTTGAAAATTGCAAAAGCCGGAAAACTAATCTGTATATGACTTGGATTGATTACAAAAAAGCCTTTGACTCAGTGCCACATAGCTGGATTATTAAGTGCCTGGATGTCATCGGGATTTGTAAAAAAAATAGTAACTTTATTGAAAGTGCAATGAAGAACTGGAAAAAAGAACTGTTTGTTAGAGATGAGAATTATGGATTGATTAATATCAAATAAGGGATTTTTCAAGGGATTTATCTCCCTTGTTCAACATTGCCCTGATCCCCCTGTCAATAATTTTGCGAAGACAAATCTGGGGTACCAAATTGCCAAAAATTCAATGAAAATTTCTCACCTGTTATACATGGATGACCTGAAGCTGTATGGGAAATCAGAAACTGAAATACAGTCACTGACCAACACAGCCCGAATTTTCAGCACTGACATTAGCATGGAGTTTGGATTGAATAAATGTGCCACAGTGGCAATGAAAAAAGGAAAAATCACAGAAAGTGAAGGAATTGAAATGCCAAATGGGCAAGCCATTAAGTGTTATCAGTCTGAAGCCTATAAATATCTGGGCATATTGCAATTGGCTAACATCAAGCATGGGCAAGTGAAAAGTGTGTTCAGTAAAGAATACGCTCAAAGGGTCAGAAAAGTTCTGAAAAGCAAACTGAATGGAGGCAATACCATCAAAGCCATTAACATCTGGGCCGTACCTGTTATCAGGTATACTGCTGGCATTATAAATTAGACTCAGGAGCTAGATAGTTTGGATAGGAAAACAAGAAAACTTATGACCATCTATTATGCATTACACCCACACAGTGATGTGAATAGGCTGTTTTTGTTGTTGTTGTTGTTCAGTCGCACAGTCGGTTCCGACCCTTTGCGACCCTATGGACCATTGCTCTCCAGGCGCCTCTGTCCTCCACCATCCCCCTCAGCCCTCCCAGCTCTGTGCCCATTGTGTCTACAATGCCATCTAGCCATCTCATCCTTGGCCTCCCCCTTCTTCTTTTGCCTTCCACCTTTCCCAACATCAATGCCTTCTCAAGTGAATCCTCCCTTCTCATTTGATGTCCAAAGTATTTTAGCTTCATCTTTACTATTTGGCCTTCCAGTGAGCAATCCGGGTTAATTTCTTCTAGGACTGACCTATTTGTTCTCCTCGCTGTCCAGGGCACTCTCAAAACCCTCCTCCAACACCACATTTCAAAGGCATCTATTCTTCTGCGTTCAGCCTTCCTAATTGTCCAGCTCTCACATCCATACATTACTACTGGGAAAACCATTGCTTTGACTATTCTAATTTTTGTTTTCAGTGTGATGTCTCTGCTTTTCACTATGTTCCCCAGGTTTCTCATTGCTTGTCTCCCAAGAATCAGTCGCCTTTTTATTTCATGGCTACAATCCCCATCTGCAGTGATCTTTGATCCTAAGAAAGTAAAATCTGTCACTGCTTCTACTTTTCTACTTACCTAGAAAATCAGGAGGTAGAGGTATCTTGCAAGTGAAACAGACAGTTGAAGAAGAGAAGCATGCACTGGCAGATTACGTAAAAAACAGTGTAGAGCCAGTTTTAATGGAGGTCAAGAACAAGGAGTTGCTTAAAGTGAAGCAAACAAAGAGTCAATATAGGAAACAATGCAAACACAGGCTGACAGCTGGTACAACAAGACATTGCACGGAAAGTTCCTTGAAAAGATCAAAGGAAAAGTAGATGAGGAAAAGACCTGGTCATGGCTTACAAGCGGAACACTGAAAAAAGAGACAGAAGGCCTGATCCTGGCAGCTCAAGAACAAACCATCTGAACAAATGCAATTAAGGCTAGAATAGAAAAATCAGGTGATGACCCCAAATGCAGACTCTGTAGAGAAGTGGATGAAACTATAGACCATATACTGAGCTGCTGTAAGACTGCTCAGACTGATTATAAACAATGCCATAATACAGTTGCTCAAATGATTCATACCATTTGCCCGTAGCAAAGAATTGGTGGGATCATAAGCCCAAAAAGGTGATTGAGAATGAACATGCAAAAGTACTTTGGGATTTTAAAATACACACTGACAGGGTTTTGGAGCATAATACCCCAGATATTACAATTGTGGAGGGGGGGGGGAGAAGTATGGATCATCGACATTGCCATACCTGGTGACAGCAGAATCAGTGAGACACAGCTTGAAAAAATTACTCAATATCAGGATCTGAAAATTGAACTACAGAGACTCTGGCAAAAACCGGTACAGGTGGTCCCAGTGGTAATCGGCACACTGGGTGCTGTGCCTAAAGACCTAGGTAGGTACTTAGAAACAATTGGAGTTGACAAAATCACCATCAGTCAGCTGCAGAAGGCCACCCTGCTCGGATCTGCTCGCATAATTCGCCTATACATCACTTAGCCCTAAACGCTTGGGAAGTGTTCGACTAGTGATGTATGATACAAAATCCAGCATTGTTATCTTGTTGAGGACAATAATAATAATAATAATAATAATAATAATAATAATAATAATAATAATAATAATAATAATAATAATAATAATAATAATAATAATAATAATAATTATTATTATTATTATTATTATTATTATTATTATTATTATTATTATTATTATTATTATTATTATTATTATTATTATTATTATTATTATTATATCCCGCACTTTTTCAGCCGAAGCGAACTCAAGGCGGCCATTACAACATGTATATACCATACAATACAATGATACAATAATAAAGAAGCATGAAAAGTAAATTCGATACAATAATCAATAGTCAGTAATAAACATAGATTAATTAGCACAATATAAAAAAATAAACCCATTAATAATAATAATAAGTAACAAAAATTAGCCAGGACCACCCATGAAATCCCCCACCTTTAGAGTCTTTTGAGTCCGAGGGGGAAGGCGGGGACCAGGAATGCCGGCCGGTGGGGTGGCCGGGAGGGCCTCTTCACCCCCACTGGGGCCAGGAGATGCAGTGTCAGCAGCAGCTTGCCCTGCACCCCCTCGCCTTTGAGTCCGAGGGGGAGGGCGGGGCCCAGGAAATGCCAGCCGGTGGGGTGGCCAGGAGGGCCTCTTCACCTCCACCAGGGCCAGGAGTGCAGCTCCTGTGAGATTTGAACCTCCTGTGAGATTTGAACTTTACACTTTAGTGTAAATAGTTTTTTTGGATGCCAGGTTTTTGTGAGTTACTGATTGGAATAAAGAGCCACTTTTAATTGTAGCTTGATGTGTTTTCCCCTTTACATTTACTCTTGATGTGTATGTGTGTAGGAGTAGAGGAGCTAGAGTGGGTAGGAACAACACTATACAGATGATTATGAGCCAAATAGGTCGTTTTCTGCTCTCATGTACACCCACGCAGTTCTTCAGCTTTCAGGGATATACTCTTGGTCTGTAGGGTTTTGATGAAAATTATAAACATAGCTTTTGATATCTGTGCTGAATTTTTCCCTTTAGATTTAGAGCATTATAAATAATAAACCATGCCTGTGCATAACTTGCAAGTTTATAACATCTCTGTTCACTCTGCAGGGCTTGCAGATTTGGAACGTACAACACCCATCCCTTTGAGCTTTGTTCTTGATCAAGGAAATCGTCAAGAAGAAATTTTAGACTAGGTTCAGAATGAAATTTAGTGTGCCTGTGGAGTTACAATTAAAATTCTGCTGCACTGACATCTCTCATAATAAGTTTGTTTTTCCACCTTTTGTGCAAACAGAAATACTATCACATTTGGTACACAGAAATCTATTGATGCAACTTTGTTGCATTGTCTTAATTTACATTATGGTGATTTTGCAAGCTTTCTGCCTTCAGGGAACTTTTTCTTTTTGCATTGATCCATCAGGAAGCCTCTAGCAAGTTGCTGACAGTTTGGGGACAAGTTCAATCACATTAACTTGGCCATTTACTAGATCTACTTTGGTGTGGATAGTGAGGCATAAATTTTATGCACATAAATTTTGCATTCATTGGGTTTCTCCACATTCACAGAATATTTGTCCTGTGTCTAAGTAGCCCCATTTTAGTTGATTTTTAAAAAATCTTCCTACTTTACTTCAAAGTTTATTAAGTGATTTTTCCAGATGGTCCAGCCATCCTGGTGGGAGACATTACCTGTACATTCATTCAACATTCATCCATTCAGCAAGGTATGTTGTTTCTGCTCTCCATAAGTTTAGCCTAGCCTCTTTTGATTTAATATGTAGCGCTTGAGAGATGTGCAGATAATTTTCCTTGATTTTAGCTGCCATCTATAGGTTGTTGTAAATAAAGTGGATGGGTTTGATGCTTTATTACATTATTTCGTACATTTTTGATATCATCTCTCGACATACTGCTGAAGGGGCAATGCCAACTAAATAACAGACTTTTTCAGTGTTGGAAGTTTCAGGCAGCCTGTAATAACCCTGCATAATTCATGAAAAGCTATATACACTTGTTTGACATGTTCTGATTTATACTATTCAGCACTTGCATGTTCTATTATTCTTTTTGTTTGTGGGTATGCAGTTCAGTCTGACCCATAAAGTTTCCTAAGCATGTTATTTCTGGTGGCAACTTTCTCTGATTCTTAGACAATGTTTTTTGTAGGTCAGGGTTCAATTCACAGTGATCCCCAAATGTTTTGGGATAGGACAGTGTTCCTAAATTTTGCCTTTCTCTTCTATATTCTTTAAGTGGAAGGTACAAGCCTGTGTTTTTAAACAGAACTCACTGGTTTTACAATGCTGTGTTCCTTCCTGATTTAATGGGGTACAAACAAAACCACATCAGGGTACCTGGAAATTTCAAATGTGGCATAATGTATATTATTTTATACTCATATGTTGGTTCTAAAATTGTTGCACATTTTTCCAAGTCAATTTGTTTTTAAGTCAAGTTTCCCGCATGTGGGGAAATCTCAGGACGTAGCAGACAAATCACAATTTACAGATCACAGAGGGCATATATATAATCTACACATATATTATGTGAATTGCTCTGGGAGGTTTATATATTGAACCTTCCACAGGACACCCCTCACCATAACAGTATGTTCAACTATATGACCTTAAAAAAAAAAAGTTAACATTAACTGTATCCGAGAGACTCAGTTAAAGGTAATTTCAACTTGTTCTCTTTTTAGCAATTTCCTGAATGTAAGGAGGGAAGGAACTTAAGTACAGTATATCTTTGCTAGTAACTTGTTCCAGATATACATAACTACACTGTAGGGGCATTCTAAGTGTTCTACCATTACCATGCTCTGCTACAGTTCCTGTAAATCAGAATTCTTGCTTGCTTGCTTGATTTTATAGTAGGGTTGATTTTAAGAATGCCAGTGGCTGGGGAGAGAAAGGTAGTTTTAAATAATGCTAAATAGAAACTGAAGGATGCCTTTGTGCTGATACTTTCTATAACTGAATGAGTATTATCTCTGAAACAAGAAAACTTATTGCATGTGAGGATGTGTACCAGTTGCCTCTGGGAAACCCACAAGCAGCACATTAATACAATAGTACTAATTCATTTTGCTGCCCAGAAACTAGTATAAAGAGACATACTGCTTCTATTGCTGGAAATTATATGACCAACAGCCACTAATAGCCTTATCCTGCTTGAATGTGTATAATCCACAATTTAAATCTGTGGGTATATTTTTTTAACTTTTACATTCTATTTAAATATGAACAGTTATTTGCTTGATAATGCAATTACTGGATGATGCGTAAATCTAGCATCTGTGCTGCATCATAGATGACACTATTACATGGGGTTGGTGGAATATTTGTTTATTATTGTACTTATATCCCACCCATTTAGGGTGGATTCCACCTCTGGGCAGCTTACACTATTAAAATAAAATAAAAGCAAAATAAACAGCATTAAGATAATAATGGAAGAAGACATCTGCATATGTGAAGTTATATATGATTGCATGTGAAACAGTTATACTGTGAAGACCAATGTCTGTACCTTTCCATCTTTTGCTGAATTTATTTATCTATTTCGATTTATATGCCACCCTCTCACCCTCGGGCGACTCAGGGCGGCGCACAACAACATAGGTGTTATACAAATACAGTTAAAAATCATTAAAACTGTTTAAAACCATCCAGATTAAAAAGAGACCCACCCCTCCCGACCCATCAGTACAAGGGACATATAATTCTTAACAGAGCCAATGAGCGGGAGTCAGCACCCCGTCGGCCCTCCATACTTGCCCTACCAGCCAGGTTTTAAGCCCTTTCCTAAAGGGCAGCAATTCTGTCTGTAGCCTTAGGTCTTAGAATCAATAAATTTTTATTGTAGTTTTTTATGGGGTTTTATATTGTAATGTTTTTATATGTTGTACGCTGCCCTGAGTTGCCCTGGAGCAAGAGGGAGCAAGAGGGTGGAATATAAATCTAAATAAATAAATAAAAAAATGAATTCTTTGCTTCAGTATTCATTGAAGAAAACAGAGACCACATGCCCAAAACAGAGGCTATCTTCATAGGGAGATAGAAATAACCAGGGAAGAGGTCCTTGCATATCTTGTTAAACTAAATGCTAACAAATCACCAGGACCTGATGGCATCCATTCACGAGTTCTCAGGGAACTTAAAGATGAAATTGCTGATCTCCTAGCCAAAATATATAATCTTTCCCTCAAATCAGGCTTTGTGCCTGACGACTGGAAGGTAGTGAATGTAACACCAATTTTCAAAAAAGGATCCAGGAAATTACTGACTGGTCAGTTTGAAGTGATGGAAACCATCCTAAAAGATAGAATTAATAGGCACATAGAAGAGAAGGCACTGCTAAAGGAGAGCCAACATGGCTTTTGCAAGGGCAAATCATGCCTCACTAATCTGTTGGAATTTTTTGAGAGTGTCAACAAGCATGTAGATAAGCGGGATCCAGTTGACATTGTTTATCTGGACTTTCAGAAGGCTTTTGACAAAGTCCCGCACCAAAGGCTCTTGAATAAACTTGCCAGTCATGGAATAAAGGGACAGGTCTTGTCCTGGATCAGCAACTGGCTAAGGGACAGGAAACAGAGGGCAGCACTAAATGGACACTTCTCCAAGTGGAGGGAAGTAAAGAGTGGGGTCCCCCAAGGTTCAGTACTGGGACCCCTGCTTTTCAACCTCTTCATAAATGATCTAGAAGTAGGAGTAAATAGCAAGGTAGCCAAATTTGTTGACGACACTAAATTATATAGGGTTGTGAAAACTGTGACAGATTGTGAGGAACTCAAGAGGGAGCTCTTGACACTTGGGGAGTGGGTAAAATAGTGGAAAATGAGCTTCAACACTAGTAAGTGCAGAGTTATGCATGTCGGGGCAAAAAAACCAATTACATTTATAAACTGATGGGGTCTGAACTCTCTGCGGCAAACCAGGAAAGGGACTTTGGTGTCCTGGTGGACAGCTCAATGAAGCTGTCAACCCAGTGTGCCTCAGCAGTGAAAAAAGCAAACTCAATGCTAGGGATCATTAGGAAGGGTATAGAAAATAAGTCAGCAAGTGTCATTTTGCCTCTTTATAAATCTATGGTGAGGCCCCATCTGGAATACTGTGTACAGTTCTGGTCGCCATACCTCCAGAAGGATATTATGGAGCTGGAAAAAGTGCAGAGGAGGGCAACCAGAATGGTTAGGGGACTGGAACACCTTCCTTACCATCTGAGGCTGCAACGGTTGGGCCTCTTTACTCTTGAACGACGGCATCTAAGATGTGACCTGATTGAAGTTTATAAAATCATGCACGGTGTGGACAAAGTAGATAAGGAAAAACGGTTTTCCCTATCGCACAACACTTGAACTAGAGGACACTCCATGAAACTTTTGGGTGCTAGTTCTCAAACAAATAAGAGTAAGTACTTTTTCACCCAGAGGATCACTGGTCTATGGAACTCCCTGCCAGAAGAAGTGGTGACAGCTGTCAGTCTTGACAGCTTTAAGAAAGGGTTAGACACATTCATGGAGGACAAGGGTATCAATGGCTATAATTATGGATACCTAAGGACAACCTCTGGGTTGGAGAGATAGGCAGGATATCTCTCAATGCAATTTCCAGGGAATCCTAAGCAGGTGAAGGCATCTGCTTGAGAATACCCTGAAGCAAATGGTGAGCCACTGTGTGAGACAGAATGCTGGACTGGATGGGCTGTGGCCTGTTCCAGCAAGGCTGTTCTTATGTTCTAATAGCAAATACAGAACTCAACTATCAGTAGTTGTAACACAAAAGTCCCAAGCCTAGGGAAAGAGCTCAGCTGGCAAACACCAGATGTTTCTATGAATGTGAGTCTGCATCTTTTTTTTGCTGAAGCAGATATCGCTACTAGACTAATCAGTGAAAATGAAGTATCAATGCAATAGGGCACAGACTTATATACCTCCATAGCTGTCAAATATTGTTGTGAGCCAAAGGAGAAAGAACAGGACTATATTTTGCTGATGAAAGTTCTGTGTCACATTAACTGATATTGTATTTACAGCAGATTAAGTTATGAACTTAATGGGTACAATTGTATTTATTTTGTTCAATTTCTTCACCGCCCACTCAATCTTCATTATAGACAAGAAAAATAGCAGTCATAATAACAACCAGCTAATAACAAATTGCTATAAAACTATATTCAATTGGTTACAATCTTGTTGGTTATTCCTACTGTCATACCTCTATTATTGTAACTCAATGGCTGAAGTCCTGTTGGTGGATGCAATTTTCAGATATAGTATTAACAATTTTATACGCTCATATAAATCCCACTGAAAGCCTTCCTTAAGTCAAAAGGGATCCATGGATAGTGGATTTCAGGACCTGTGGAGTATAGAAAACTTTAAGTAAAATCAAGAATTAATATTGCCTGCTGATGACACAATCAGCATTTATGATGCACAGCTCTACTGACAGAATTTCAGCCATTTTGTGATGGCAAACACATAGACTGATTTCTAATTTTCCAGCAATTATGCTGCTGGTATTTATGCTGCCAGGGCTAAGATGGTGTAAATAAATAACAAGATTCCAGCCATCATAAGCCACTTCCTAAAGGCTGTATTATAAGCAATATGTGCTGCATTCTGTTTGAAAGTCGTTATGAAATATTTTTGGTGTGGCTTTGTCATATGCATATTTCATTAAACCATGTCCATGTTATTTTTTAAAATGGTGATATATAAGGTTCTGAAAAAAATAGATTTTGATTTTCAATTATTTCCCTCTTTCATTTTGACAGAATCTATATCAGAACAGGTTCTTAGGCCTGGCTGCCATGGCATCTCCTTCAAGGAACTCACAGAATCGGCGCCGGTGCAAAGAACCTCTGAGATATAGCTACAACCCAGACCAGTTTCACAACATGGACATTGGGAATGGCCCTCATGATACAGTCACTATTCCACGTTCAACAAGTGATACAGATTTGGTCACCTCAGACAGCCGGTCTACACTCACGGTCAGCAGTTCCTATTATTCCATAGGACATTCACAAGATCTTGTGATTTATTGGGATATAAAAGAAGAAGTGGATGCAGGGGACTGGATTGGCATGTATCTTATTGGTAAGTCCACCTTGATCAAATAGAAAATAAATGTAAAGGAAATCTTTAAAACATCTGATCAACCAAGCTAAACACAACCCAAGCAAAACACAACCTAAGCTCTCTAAACTTGAAATGAAAATGGGCAGGAACAACAGATGATTTATCAAACACCAGCACTGATGATATTAAGAGATTTGTTGAATTACTTTAGGGCTGAATTCAGTTTGGTGGAGTGAATGCCTTTTTGTAATACAGAGATAAAGAAAAATATTTGCAAATAATTTCCATAATATTCATACTTTTTCTGAAGAACCCAGGTAGTTCAATGGCTCATGTTGCACTTAAATGTAGAAAGATTAATTGAGATACAAAGATCTTCTTAGATACATTTGATTTGGTTACATTGCTGACTTGAATCCTATTGGTTTTTGCTTAAAGTTTATGTAGCTTGCCATGGCTAATCTCAGCGAATTGATGAACTTCTGGTGTGCATATATTTTGCACGTGACTGGGTGTGCAACTGAAATATGGCCCAGCATCTTGGCAGTTAGGCACAATTAGCAACAGCACACTGACAAATCTTATATGAATATCCACAGGATTCTGGCCACTGTCTTCCAAGCCAGGCGCGTGCTAGTATATTGGGCAATCGGGCTTTGTTCCAACCCACCCTCGCCTCTGGTGCCCTGGGGTGCCAATAGCAATGTATGGGATTCCCCCCAAAAAACCCGCCCCAATAGCCCGCCCCCCCACGACTCCATGTCCAGTGCCTTCCCATAGTGCCCTGCACACCCCTGTTCCAAGCCCCACTTATTCCATAATTTTGATCTTGATCTCAAGATGCAATTGGGATAGCTTCATTGCTGATGTTTCAACAACACAAAAAAAAGCCTTTCATGAATAACCAACATGTTAATGCCTCCCTGCATATTTGCTATAGCGTGCAGAGGTATTAGCTGAACAAACGTGGAAGTTCTTCTGCAGTTGACTCGTTGTGTTTGGAAACAACTTTTGTTTGCTACCAAATACCAGAGAAAGAATCCAAGGTTTGCTCTTGGCTTTATGCCCTGTGATTTGTTAAAAGGAAAAAAAACCAGTCAGTCAATCACAGAATGAAAAATAGCAACATCTTGTTGTTCATGGTAAACCAGAGTTCTGTGGATCCATGGCTTGTGTCACGTGAGCACATACAAATGCTACAGAAAAAGTAAACAATAATAAGCTGTATGGGTGAGAGCCAGTTTCTACATTATTTCCTTTAGTGGGATCAACCCATTACTGGTTTTGACTGTGAGAAGAAAGGAACAGATTTTACTTTTCTGAATACCAGTGAAGGTATAGCACTTGCTACTACAGTGGAACCTCATACAACAATGACCCCATATAGCAACGAAATCGTATAACAATTAGGTTTTTTGGGGGAAATGGCGTCCCACATAACAATTTTTCTATGGAAAACATCGCACAACAATTTTTCAATGGGAAAAAACACTAAGCAAAAAATTTGTTGTATGATGCATCTCATAGGGGAAATCGCTATACAATGCATGCATCGTATAGCAATTGTTTCGTACAACAACGAGCCCCATGGAACGGATTAAAATCATTGTATACCATTGTATATGAAAAAATTCTCAGCGCTACTTGTTTCAGCTAAGTTATGACATAGCAGACATACTGAACAGGTCCTCTGGTGAACCAGGATGAGACAGTTTGTTTCTGATTGATTGGTGCTGATCATATGGATGCATGATGAGAAAGTAAATCACTAATCTTTTGGAAAAAACTCCAGGATGCTACTACTATGAGCTTTCATTTTTTCATTTTTCATGTTTAATTTTATATACCACTTTACCCAGTGGGTGACTCAAACCGTTTTTCACGGGTAATACAAATATAATATAGAGCCATACAATCAGTAACACAATGATGCAATACAGCAAAAATACAATAATACAATATATCAACCATAAATATAGCAATATAATACAGTTACTGTTACAATTATGAGAATCAAGTATAAAATTACAAATCGTGGGGGAAAAGGAAAGCCCAAGATTCACAACCTTAATGGACCTTGACAAGACCCAGTAACAGCGTCCTGAAAAATGTCCTCAATTGGCAGCGGTGGCGGCGGAGCTAGCGCTCTTCTTTCCTGTCCAGCCCAGTCAAGGGAAGTCCAGCGAGAAACGCCGCCACGGCTCTCGCCTTTTGAAGGACAAAGCCCACTCTCAAGTGCAGCTCATTCCCTCCGGTCGGCCGGCGGTCAAAGCCCCACTGGTCTTGTATTCCACTTTGCCAGACACTCAAGGAGTGGCTAATAACCTTTAGAAAATAATTTTAGAATAATTTTAAAATCAATACCAGAGATGTGTAGCCAAGCAATTAACCCTCCAAACACCACCCAGTCAATTGAAATGAAAAGATCTTAATTTGCTTCCCTTCAGGATCACCAGTGGCTACTTGATACGGTTTCAGGTTGTGGCATAATAATCAGAAATCGTGGAAATGTGGAGGTTGGCTCTGATTGCCTTTTACTTTAGTCTTGGATGCCATGCAGTAGCTTTATGGATGTTTGCATAATGTTTGCATAACTTGCCACAGTTAACTGCACTTAACTGAAAAGGTACCAGAGCATGTCTCAGTTGTGCAATCAGATATGTGACCAGATACATGACTAAGATGAGTCCTGGCACCTGAGCAATTAACCATGTCAAATTATGCAGCCTTATATGAATATTAGTAGAATTCTGGCCACCATATAAAATGATGTGGAAACAAGAAATAGTCACTGTCATATATGATACAAGCATTTTATACACTGCTTTTTCCCTATTCCATGAGATCACATGGAAAAGTATGAACAATGGTTAGTTGGCTGAAGTCCTATTGCTTAGTACAATATGTTGCACTAGACTAGACCCAAAGAATCATTAAGACAACTCCTTCTTGAGTTCCATTGGTTAAATGATTCTATGCTAGTTGAGACAGTAAGCAACAATGATTTCAGTTGGAATTGAGTTGGTACTGATATTACTGATTCGCCAGAAAAGGGTTGAATCTTTCTGATCTGGCTGCCTGAACAAGCTGTGAATAGGTGGCCCTCGTCAACAGCCATTCGTAGGCCTTTTGATTTTTAGGAAGCAGTGGAAGGACTGTGCAATGGAAGGACAAACAATGCCTGTTTGTGAGAGATAGGCAGCAGTAAGCTTTTTCTTGGCCTCCACGCAGTCCTTGTCAAGCAACGGCCTGGAGGGGTGTGTGGTTGCCTTGGCATGGGGGGCTAGCTTTGCGAATTAGATGTTACGGGCATTCCCGGATTATGGTGCCTGTGGACAATAGGTCTTGTCGAAGATTCTGCTCCATTAGCAGTTTTTTCATCTTCTTGTCAAGGCATGGGGACCATTTGATGTAGCATTTACCTTGTCTTGAGGTAGCATGTGTAGAGGAAATTGTTTCTCCAGATGGACTTGCCCAGTAGAAAGTATAATTTGTAAGCAGATAGGGAAGTAGTCACTTTCAAGATGTGGATTCACTTCATAATTTTCTGTCAGGAGGAATAGGTTCCTGGAGATAAGTAGTCCAATCCGTGGTGGAATTCAGCCAGAAAGCCCCGGTACATCCATACCAGTAGTAGCAATTCCGGCTAGCCCTGCCCGCATGCAAAAGGGTGAGGAATCTAGTAAAAACTGTTTGTGTTGCCTTGCTAATGCCTAATAGATCATCTGATCTCTTCCCCGTTTTACATAAACACCGGGGGTAGGGTAGAGAGGAGACACGGCGCTCAGTGTCTTCCTCCTCTTTGGTTGCCCGACAGCCCAAAGTCCCAGGGTCCTTTTATCCCCCCCCCCCGCGATGGAATGGCTGGGGGTGGGGTAGAGAGGAGACGCGGCACTCAGCGTCTTCCTCCTCCTCTTCGGCTGCCCGACAGCCCAAAGTCCCAGGGTCCTTTTACCCCCCCCCCCCAGCCTGCATTTCTTTCTTTCTCTCCCCCCCCCCACCTCCTCCTCTTTCCCCTCTCCAGCTAGAAGTTTCTGCTTGGCTGCTTGTTGGTTTCAAAGGTTTTAGCAACATGCTTCCAGGCAGGGATGGTTGCATTACGGCACACGGGGGGGGGGGCAAGAGAGAGAGGATGGTTTGTTTGTTTTTTGTTTGGGGTGTGTGTAAAGAAAAGTGCTTACCATTTCTGCATGCTGCTTGTCAAGTGCACCCCCTGGCTCTGGGATTCCTCGTAGCAGCGGTGCCTGTGTTACCTAAAAACTGGTGGTCCTCTCCTTTCATTACAGGAGCTCTTATGGACCCCAAGGTGCAGTTAAAAATGCCTGGGTTGATTGCTGGCGGAGCCAAGGCCCTTCACCCAAGAATTACAGACAATTTATTTCAGGCAAACAAATGTGGTTTATTGACATGCATTTAAAGACAACAGAGGCCTAACTGTTGCTAAAAAGGCTAGTCTCATCTTGCCTGGAGCACCCCAAGTTTGAAACTAGAGAGCTGCTGACCCGACACTTCGGCCACAAATTTAGACCCTCCTACCAATCTAATCCTCTCTGATACAGTTATACAATGGGACAAAAGCCAATGGTTGGGTGTTTCTTTTCATCTATACCTATAAAAGCCAAATGTCCCCATGTGGGTCCCTAAATTGAGCTCACACCCCTTAACTGTCCCTGTCCACATTGTGAATACACTTGCCTATCATTGGAGAGACGATCAACGTTGAGGTCCGGACCATGGCTGGGGGCTCTACGTCCCACTAAACAGACAAAAAAACCACGACTCCCAGCAGCCAGTGCAACGCGACGCGGCCAATCGGTGAGGCCTGCCACGGCATGTGGGAGAGGCGAGGGAAAGGCTGCGCCTACGCAAGCCAAATGGCCTCAGCACACTGAGAGCGCAGTCGGTGGACGGGGGTGTCATTGCCGCTTCACCTTTCAGCATCCAGGGCTGCTGCGTGAGAGAAAGGCCATTCATTGGTGAGGAGTGCGAAGACAAGGGAGCGAGAGTGGAGCTAGAGCCTGGCTAGAAGTGTTTGTGTTCGGCAGGGGCACTTCTGAGGTGGCAGCAGGAGAAGAGCGGGGGAAGGAGAGGAGTGTTTGTGCGTGTGCGTGCATGTGTGTGTGTGTATGTGTGAGAGAGAGAAAACACACACAAAGAGTGAGCAAGCGAGAGTGAGAGAGTGTGTGCAAAAGGGGTAAGAGGAGCATGAAGGAAGAGATGTGGAGGATGAGGATCAAGAGAAGAGGAGGTGGCAAGGAAAGAAGGGGGAGGTAGAGGAGAGAGGAATACAAGGTAAACTTGGAGGATGGAGGAAGATGAGGAGGAAAGGAAGAGGAACATAGGAGAGGATGAAGGAAGAGACATGGAGGAGGAGGAGGATAGAAAGAAGGGAGGGGGAGGAGGGGGAGCTGTTGTCATCATACATTTCAAACCTGGTCTAAAAGTCATTTGTAAAGAGGAAGAAAAACAAGAATAGGAGAGAGGACGATGAGGGGGGAGGGCAGAGGACAATGCACTGTCTGGGCAGTTCACAAGTTAATTAGCATTATGCCCCCAACATGCTGGGTACTCATTTTAGTGGCCACAGAAGGATAGGCTGAGTCAACCTTGATCTCCGTCAGGCTTGCAATCACAATGTTCTGGCTGCAGTACAGCATTTTAACCACTGTGCTACCAGGGCTTTTGCAAAGTGAGGGACAGCTTGTCAGTCATGGCACAATAGAAATGTGATGAAAAAGAGATCTGTACAGAAGGGTTTATCGTGGTTGTATTTTAAAGCTGCATATTGAGAGACATGTAGAAGACAGTCAATTTGTACACACAGGAATCACAGCCTCCTTTTACAGAATACCTTCTCCACCACCACCACCACCACCACCCGGCCAAGGCCGGGCAATCAGCTAGTAAACAAATAATGCAGCAAGGAGTTACAGTAGTAACAATGATACAGATATTATGCAAATATTGGTTTGGGGTAGAAGATACAAAATTCAAGGAAAGGACAGAGGGAGAAGGGCAGCAGGATTAAGTGAGCAATGACCAATGGCTCAGTTGAATTGTTGCACTTCCTACAATGGGCAGGCTTGACTTGAAACCAAGAGCCAATCAGCAGCCATGGAACTTGAGCAGGAAGGTTGCCTCAAGAGAAAAATTTGCTTCCATCCTTTTCTGAACATCTGCATTCCCACCCAAAAATAGTCAATAATCTTTTTCCTGTTCCCACAAAGCCAGCCCTCATTGTTTATTCATGTTAATTTACAAAACCTAAAAACAATACAGACCAGAGTTACAGGTGAAAGAATCAATACAAGATACTTGAAAAAGAATTAAAGCTGTTTGTCTTTTCCGTTGACTCCCAGTACATTTAGAATGGGTGTGTGGCCCCTTTGGGCTCCTCCAAACAGTCAGATTGCAGCACCAGTTCCTTTTCAATTTGACCTTCTAAGACATGAAGCAAATTTAAAATTTTAATTTACCTTCTTATAGCAGTTTATAAGGAAGACCAAAATAATATTATTCTATACAGGGCAAGGCAAATAAAAGAAACCTTCATTATCCTTTTTATTAAAATATGTAAGGGGAAAAAATCTGAAACTCTATGTTCAGCCCCCAAGTAGGAACTTCAGTGAAGATGTTCTGGGCATTCCCCAACCAGCACTGTGTACATATGCTAATTTCTAATCTATCATTGACCACAGAGACAATAGAGAGACAGAGAAAAGCAACAGAGGAAAGAATTAATCTTAAACTTTAGGGGAAAGGTGGAGGTGAGTTCCTGGCTTTACAATGGAAAGCCCTTGGATTTGCCCCAATATGGTCCAAGCGTATGAAGAGGAAGTTAGGAGATTCTAGCTTGAATAGAACAGTTCCAGGTATTTGAAAACATTTTTATTACTGTATTTTCTGGCATATAAGACTACTTTTTAACCCCGAAAAATCTGTGCCAAAGTCGGGGGTCGTCTTATAGGACAGGTACTTAACTGCAGCTTGTTTCCCCTTGCTCCATATGTCTGGCGCATATGGTGGGGGGTGCCGCGGCCGAGTCCCTGCTCTGTGCGGGGAGTATGAAGCAAGAGGAAGCAAGCTGCACACATCTTCCTGTACCTCGAGGAGGAGAACGTGAGCGTGGATAGGCTCTCCACCAGAACCTGCCCATTCGACTCGGAGGGCTGCGCGTCTTCGGGTTGAGTGTGGGTTAATTTTTATTTGGTGTGCATTGGAAGAGAGGTAGTCTTATACGGCAAGTATATTCCAAACTCTATATTTTAACTGGAAAAGTTGGGGGTCGTCTTATATGCCCAGTCGTCTTATACGCCGGAAAATACGGTAATTTATCTGACATCCCAGATATAACTGCCAATGAAATAATATTTATCAGGAGTGAAAGGGGCCAAGTCTGCCGTGTCTATTGGGCAGAAAGGGAAGACACATTTTAAACCATACTGCAGTCTCCAGAGTCTCTGCCAAAGCTTGGCTTAGAAAGGAGAGAGAGGGAGGAGGGCTTCCCCCTTTCCATGGCCCTTTTAAGTAGTGATTTGACACCTTCATAAATTTATTAAAAAATCAACCTTTGCAGTATATACCTTCAAGCGTGTGTGAATGGGTGCATGGTCAGAGTGGTGCTTGTGTACACATAAGCCTAATCAACCCTAAACGTGGGTGGCAAAATAAAATAAATGAAATAACTTTATTGTAAAGAAAAGAAACAAGATAACTTTATTAATAAGAGATAAAAAATAAGAAATAAAATTGGGTATGCATTTTTCAAATTCTGTGGTTACACCTGTACCGGCCTTTTTCTTCCTCTCTTCCCTTCCTTCCTCCTGCTTTTCTTCCACAGCCTCCCTCCCTCCCACAATCTCTCTTTTTTTCCTTTGCTCTTTCCAAGATCTCACCAGCCCTCCAGGTGATTTATGTATATTCACGCACAAACACACACAAATGGAGGTTTCTCCGGTCACATGGCCATGCCCACCATGCCACGCCCACAGAGTAGATAGTAAAAAAAGCTAGCTTTAGAGCCTAAAAGGAAAGTGAATTCTCCAGGGTGGTCTGTGGGGAGGGTGCTGTTTAGTACCTGGAGGTGGAGTCTGATCACTGTTTTTGCTAGACAGAATCCTGCTTAGTTTGCCTTCTGTTTTTTAGAGATGTGGTTGAAGTGGGAGAGTTCAGCTTCCAGGTTGGGCGGGGGAAGATGGTAGCATGCAAAACAGTGCACTGTCATCTCGCCCCATTCTGGCATTTAAGTCCAGTATGGTAGATGCTTTTGGATGGGTCGGCATTAGCTAAATGTTATAGTTTGGTCCAGATGCCATTGCTTCCAGATTTCTTGCATTGTAGAGGTAGGTACAGTATATGTTTATTACCAGTAGTGTGATGGCTCCTAGCTGAATCTTGACAGCCATTGCCAGTTGATTGTGAGGGCTAAATGGTGTGGTAGAGGTTAGTAATCTTTAGTGTAAGGGACCAGAGACAATGAAACAGCCAAAGGTTATAATGTTGCACACGGAAAGGTTACATTGTTACCACATGGCTAAGGTACATTGTTTTTTTTTAAAAAAATTTTTTTTATTTTAATAAACATACAGAAAAAGAAAAGAAAACATTAACAATACATTAACAGTACATTACACTAACAAGTCCATAATATCATACTAACAAACATTACTATATGCTAGCACATAACAATATCTATATTCATTAACTACTATTTAACCACCAAATATTAAGAACCTTTATTTCAAAATCCAAAATAATAGAAAAAAACTTTCTGTACTACCACTAATCTTTTTAACCAATAAAAAAAAAACACCCTGTGAATATATACAATGCCCGGAGAGTTTATTTTTTACTCAAGTCCAGAAACTTCTTTGAGATGGTACTGGTCCTGAACTATCACCTGCCATAATAGAGTAATCCACGAACGGTTTCCATATATTCCAGAATCTATTCTCTTTTAAATTATCTCTTTTGACTTTAATCTCCCATGTCAATTTATCGTTCAATGCTAAACTCCACATTTCTTTATACCATTCTCCAACCTGAATATCTACATCGTTTTTCCAATTTCTGGCTATACATTGTCTACCCGTTGTCAGTACAATTTCCAGTAATTCTTTTTCCTCCTTGTTTAAACCCAGATCTTCCACATTCGTTAAAAGAATAGTACCCGACACCAACTTAACACTTTTACCCAATATTTCACCAAATTCATTTTCTATTCTTCCCCAAAAATCCCTTATTTTTTTACAACTCCACCACATATGTTCATATGTTCCATCAAATTCTTTACATCTCCAACATACCTTATCTCTTTTATTATCCATCTGGTAAAGTCTTAATGGTGTCAGGTACCATTGCCACAACATCTTGAAATTATGTTCTTTAATTCTTACAGACATTGTTCTCATAATTCTCTTTTTCCATTTATTTTTCCATTCAGTCTCCCCAATTTTTATATTCAAATTTTGTTCCCACTTCCGTTTCAAATCCTCCTGTGGATCTGCACCTCTATTCAATATATTATAAAGCTTACTTACAAGACCCTTAATACTACTTTCGCCTTTTCTAATCTTCCTTACCAATTCCTCAAATTCCGTAAGTACTCTATCTGATCCTAGTTCTCTTTTATATTTTTTATTCCAATTGTCCACCTTTAACTTCTGAAACCAATTCAAGTTTAATATCTCAAACATTTTTTTCCGCTCGGCATCAACATCACATGCTTTTAACCAATCCTTCAATAACAACGTCCCATTTTTATCCAATATTTCTATTTTTTCTTTGTCTAATTTTATTGGGAAACACATCATATCAGTCAATTCCAAGATTGGGGAGAGATTCGGAACCATATCTTTTTTTACCTTCTTCCACACCTCCATGAGACCTTTCATCATAGTATTATTTGACCTTTTCGCCTTGTCTTTCATTCCCAGAAAATTCAAGTTTCCAATATTTCTGTATTCTTTCATTTCCAATTGTTCCCAAATTACCTTTTCTCTTGCCAAGATCTTCACAACATTCTTGACTTGAAATGCTCGGTAATATACTAAGAGGTTTGGCATACCCAACCCCCTTTTTTCTGAGACAAATACCATAATTTCTTTGGAAGCCTAGATTTTTTTCCTCCATTACAAAAGTCATTAAACATTTTTTGAAACTCATTGATTTCTTTCTCTTTTAAATGGATCGCGAGCGTGTCAAATAAAAAGTTAATCTTTGGTAACAGTATCATTTTACACATAGCAATCCTTCCAAACCATGACAGCTTTAACTTCTGAAGTTCTCGTATTTTATTCCTAAATTCAATTCTCAAGCTGTCATAATTCAATCGTTTAAGTTCTTCTAATTTGTTTGAAATAGTTATCCCTAAATACTTCAACTTATCTTTGATTTGTATATTAAGTGTCGACACCGTCCTACCCATCTCGCTCAATTTCAAATTACACAACATCAATTCAGATTTATCCCAGTTTATCTTTAATCCTGTTATAGCTTGAAATACTTGTAGATGATCTTTAATCCTGTCCATTACCTGTTCGGGGTGCTTCACCATAAGCAATGTATCATCAGCGTACATGCTCACTTTATTACCCATAATCCCTTCTATATTTGAATCCTCCCTTATACTTTTAGCTAAAATCTCCATTGCCATTATAAACAAAATAGGAGATAATGGGCAACCCTGCCTAGTACCTGCCTCTAGCTTTACCACATCTGTGAGCTCCTCGTTTACTCTAACCCTGGCATTTCCTTTTTGATATAGTAAATCTATAACCCTATTAAATTTATCTCCAAACCCATATTTTCTAACTATTTCCTTAATTGAAGACCACTGCAATGAATCAAATGCCTTAAAAATATCCAATGATAGTAATCCCACTTTTTCCTTTGTTTGATTAACACTGTCTATTAAATCTAATACCCTTCTAGTCAAATCCGCCATGTGTCGTCCTTTTAGAAACCCAACTTGATCAACATTTATATATTCCCCCATGAAACTATTTAAACGGTTAGCCAATATTGCCGTGAAGATCTTCGCATCTTGATTTATAAGCGAAATTGGTCTGTACGAATCCACTCTTTCCAAATTCTTACCAGGTTTTGGCAAAAGAACAATTGTAGAGTTATACCATGAAGTCGGAATTGATCCTCCATCTAATATATAATTATATAACTTCACCAATTTCGGGACCACCACCTCTTTAAATTCTTTGTAAAACTCTGTTGATAATCCATCCTCCCCCGGGGCTTTCCCTATCTTCAATCCGCTTATTACCCCCTTAACCTCTTTATCCGTTATCTTTTCCTCCATTTTCTCCCTATGCTCTTGCTTTATCCCATTCCCTAACTGCCTCTCCAATATCCTTTTAAGCTTTTCCATATCTATTTCTTTTTCTGCATATAACACCTGGTAAAATTCCCTAACTATTTTACATTTATCGCTATTCTTATTACACCTTGAACCTTGCCTGTCAACTAACACCCCAATTTCTCTTTTTTCCCTTTTAACCTTAGCTGCTCTTGCTAATAGTTTTGAGTTCTTATTACTAAATTCAAAATATTCTCTATTTAAATAAATCAGATCTCGTTTAACTTTATCAATATCTTTACCCATTACTTCTGCCTTGAGTCCTTGTAGTTTCAAGAGAATTTTTTTATCTTTACTCTTTACGTGTTCTTCCTGTAATTGTTTTATTTCCCTTTCTTTTTCTATGTGTTCTGCTTTATACCTTTTATATTTAAGGCTTGCCACTTTTATGCTTTCCCCCCTAAAAACTGACTTCATGGTATCCCATACAATATTAAAATCAACCTCATTATTATCATTCCATTGCCAACTTTCTTTCCAACTTTCCATAATTGCCTCTTTGCTTTTCTGATCTTTGAACAAATTAGGATCGTACCTCCAATTTCTAACTCTTTGAATATTTTTTGGTGCTTTCAATTCCAGATATACTTTAGCATGATCCGATTCCTTAATAATCCCAATTTCCGTACTTTCTATATCCCCAATTAAGTTTTCCGACAGAAAAACATAATCTATTCTCGAGTAGGTCCCATGTACATGCGAAAAAAAGGAATATGCCCTTTCCAAGCCTTTAAACTCTCTCCACGAATCCTTCAAACCCATAACTTTCATCCATTTGTCCATCGCCTTCCCTTTCACACCCATTCCACTTCTAGCTATGTTTGTGCAATCCATTCCTGACCTGATCAAATTAAAATCACCAGCCACAATAGTTTTTGCAACATTTTCCCCCTCCACTATTTTCCGAATTTTTTCAAGAAACACTACTTGGTGGTCATTCGGAGCATAAATATTTACCAACAATATTTCCTCATCCTCCAATTTTCCTCTTAACAACAGATACCTACCCTCTTGATCAGCAATCTTTTTTGTGATTTCAAATCCTAACTTCCTAGAAATCATAGTTGCCACCCCTCTTGCTTTAGATGTTCCAAACGCCATCTCATAGTGTTGCATCCAACCCAGATAAAGTTTATTCATATCTTTTGATTTCTGATGTGTTTCCTGTAAAAATAAAATATCTGGTCTATCTTTTTTCAACGCCGATTCCACCCTCCGTCTCTTAAGAACAGAGCCTGTACCTTTCACATTCCACGATATTATTTTAATACTATCCATAACCAAATTCTTCTCCCAACTTTAAACTCTCCATCGGGCGTGCCACCAAAAACCCTTCACCATACCCACTACATAAAACACACATTTTTCACTCTCCCCACCTTCCAACGAAAAGTCGCCTCTGTCCACCAAAGAGGGGAGAGGGGGGACCTGCAAGATGCGCCCTACTGCCGGCGCTATGCGCTACTTACCCATTCTACCTCTATTAGATAATTAAGATTACTACTATCTAATGCTCATCCTTCCTTACCTATCTCCTCCTCCATCATAATCAAAGACGGCTCCTCCTCCTCCTCCCCTCGTTGTGGTGTTCCACCTGTTGCCCCACCGGGCTCCTCCCTCCCATATTCCCTCCCCAAAGCTCCAGAATCCATCATTTCCTTCTTAAGATTTTTCCATTCTTCTGAATCTACTTGTACCAATCCCAACAAACTCAGGTATTCCAATGGATTAGTGCCTTCATCAATAACTTGCATTCTTTTATCATAGAAAAAGCGCAATTGTTGTGGAAATCTCCAATTATACCTTATATTTTTACCCATCAATAATTTAGTAACAGGCCTCATCTTATATCTCCATGTTCTTTCTTTTAGTGAAATATCATTGTAGACTTCTACATCTGAGCCATCAAATTTCAACGCGTCTGAACCAACACTTTTCAGATGAGCCATTACTTTTAATTTATCTGCCCAATTTGCAAATTTAACCAACACATTTCTTTGAGCCACTCTCCCTCTTCTTGGACCCACCCGGAATACACTTCCTAAATCCTCTTGAACAAATTCCTTCCCCATTTTTAAACCATTTAACCACTGAACCACCCTCTCTCTTAACAGATCCGGAGTGCGTTCCGGTACCTGACGGATCAAAATGTTCTGCTTTCTCATCATGTCTTCGACAGCATCTATCCTCATTTCTTGTTCCTGCAGTTTTAACTTACTGTCCCGCACCACCTCCTGAGTCCCTTTTACTTCCTTCTTTACCGCATCCACCTCGATTTGAACCACTTTCAGCATTCCCTCAAATTTATTCAAACTTAAGTCCACCTTTTTGGTATAATCTGTCAGTGTTGACATCATCTTTTCTTGCCTTTTAAACATTTCATTTTTATCTTTCACCCTTGAAGCCTCATTTTTTGCGACAACTTGCCAATTTCCACCATAATTTGAGTCTGGTCCAATGACACTGTGGGCAGAGCTGTTGACTGAACAGATTCATCCATTGGTGCTTTTTCAATCTTCTTAGGTTTTACAACCTGTTCTTCTTCTTTTGCTTTCGCTCTCGTACCTTTATCCATAGTGATGTAATATATTTCAAACCCAATGTTGCAGATCGCTGTAACAATTCCAATATAGTAAGGCTTACTACACTGCAGCCATAGGTTCCACCAATACAACCGGCAAGTTCTTATGTCAGCAGAAGATCCAAAATTTACTGTAATCCACAACGATGGAACAAAGGAAAACAAAAGAAAACAGCTCTCCAAACAGGCAGTTTAAAAGTAAAAATTGTTAACCACAAATAATCCTTTCCCACAAAGCCAGCAGTCAAATGACGTCTTCCAACCACAGCAAAAAGGCTTCAGAAAAACAGTTAATCAGGTTGCTGAGGGGGGGGGGGGGAGCTCAGAAGGAAAGAAAAATCCAGCCACCAAGGGGTTAAGGTGAGAAGTTGAGCAGCTATTTGTAATCCACACAGTGATGGAACCCTTCAATCAAAGCCACATAATCCTTCCTTTGAAGTGGATAATCAAAACACCCTTTTCCAGCGAGTGCCTTAACTTTGTAGTGAGAAGAGGCCCCCCCTCTTCCCCCTCTTCCCTAAATGAGCAGGCAGTTTAGGCAGAAGAGAAGAGAGAGAAAAAAAAACAAACTCCCACAGCTCTCCTCTTTTCCAGACCAGAGAGGAGGTGAAAAAAAGAAAAAGGAAAATTAATCCACCTTATTGATTTCAGAATGTGGCGCGGTCCTCTGGTATGTAGAAAAAAAAAAACCACAGTCTATACACGATCACTTTCGTTTTCCCTGGCCGTCGCCATTACAGTACCTCCAGCTCTTCCCCCCTTCTTTTTCTTCTGAAAAACTCAGCCGATTTTATAGCTTACAGCTAAGAATGTAGCTCCCTTCAGGCACTTACACACAAATTGCCTTCACTCCAGCCGCTTCTTGCCACTTCCAAAACCAGTTCCATAGCCTTCTCCTCTCGCTGATCCCGTTCCTCGGCTCTCCAGCGGGAAAGCCGCGACTGCCGTCACAGCTCAACCGCCCAGAAAAACCTCCCGAACTTCGATCATCCAGCTTCAAAAGCTCAGCAAACTTTCCAAGGAGACAGGCAAGGATCTTAACTTTAAGCTTTACCACTTGAAAATTTTTCTATTCCGCTCCTTCACATCGTTCACCACTTTGTTGAGCGCGAGCGTCCGAAACTAGATGTTACACCGCGGCCATCTTAGCCAAACATTGTTAAAGGCACAGCTTTACAGAACACAACATCCCTCCCCCCTAGGATGAGACGAAGTCTCTCAGCCAAGATGGCTTATTGCATGTGCGTTTGGGCCGTGATGAGGGCTGATCCCCCCCGGGGGCGCTACTGCTTCTTTGTTCCCTGGTCCCTTGTCCTGTAATGGGAGAGGGAGACTCGTTAGTGGCTTGCCGCGGTTTGGCGGCCTTAGGGGAAGGGAAGAACTCCATTGTGGGCAGACCGGGGGCGATCGGGGCTAACGAAAAACCCCTCTTCTCGCTTGGACGGGTGGGGGACCACTCCAAAAGACTCCCCCGGTTCTGAAAATCAAATTCTAACTCAGTGGGGGTATCCGCATTTGTGGGGGAATTCCGCGAGATATGTATGGGGTCGGTTTCCTCCTCCTCAGAAAGATCCCCTAGGATATCTACGAGAACATCCTCCTCCCCCCTTGGTGGGGACCCGCGGCCCCCTTTCCCTCCCCCTTGGGCTGAACGGGTGGGGGAGAACCCTAACGCTGATTTCTTCTCTGTTTGGTCTGTGCCCTGCTCATCGGAGACCCTGCGTCGGAGCTGGTCCGCGTGCCGCCTCCACAGTAGCCCTGTGCTGGTTTCCACGCGGTACGACACGGGGCCGGTTTGCTCCACAACTACGCCCGGTACCCAGGCTGGGCCCGCGCTGGCGTAATTCCTGCAATACACGGGGGCGCCTACACTGAAACTCTTCGTGGCCTCCAGCCCAATGTTCCTTCCCTTGTCCTCTACCCTCATGGGGTCTAGCCTAGTAAGGATGGTGGTCAGTTTCCTACGCATTAAGAGCTCTGCGGGGGAGTATCCTGACGCCAACGGGGTCACCCTGTACCCTAGCAGAAACTGACACACTTGTAGGTTCAGGTCCCCATGCGCCGCAACGCGTCCTTCGTGGTGCGGACGAGGCGCTCTACTTGACCATTGGTGGCTGGGTGAAACGGGGCGGAGGTGATATGCCGAACGGCGATAATCTCCATGAATGCCCTAAACTCGGAGGACGTGAAACAACTAGCGTTGTCGCTAATTAATGTGTCGGGTATGTCGAACGTGGAAAAGAGCCTCCGCAAATGCTTAATGGTCTGGGCCGAGGAGGTGCTCGTGACTGGGATAACCTCCAACCACTTGGAGAAGGCGTCCACGACAAGAAGAAACAGGGTGCCTCTGAATGGGCCCACGAAATCAATGTGCACCCGGGACCACGGCCCCTTGGCCGTGTCCCATTCCCTGTGGGGAAGGCGGGCCTCCTCTGGTCTGGAGCATTGGCAACTTTCACAAGTGCTGACCATGTGCTCGATGTCGGCGTCCAACTGGGGCCACCAGAAGTAACTCCGGGCCAGCGCCTTGGATCGCACGATGCCGGGGTGGCTGACGTGCAGCAGTCTGAGCACCCGCGGCCGAAGGGAAGTGGGAATCACCACCCGCTGCCCCCACAAGAGGCACCCCCTCTCTAGGGACAGCTCTAACTTTTTCCTGAAAAATGGGGCGAACTCCTCCGCTGGGGAGGACGCCGGCCACCCTTTCTGCACCCAGGAGCTAACTGCCGCTAACGTCTTGTCCTTCTCTGTCGCTTTGGCAATGTCGGCGGGCATTACGGGGGGCGAATCCAGCACCTCTATCATAAGAACCTGATGGTCTCGCTCCCCCTTGCTCACCTGGCTGGGCGTCAGGGGGAGGGGAGACCTTGATAGAGCGTCCGCATGGCTGATCTCTTTCCCGGGCCGGTAGACCAACGCGTGCTGGTACGCGTTGAGAAAAATGGCCCACCTGAGCATCCTTGGGGACAGGATCTGTGGTGTGGGCTTATCTGCGGTAAAAATGCCTAGCAGGGGCTTGTGGTCCGTTACAATGGTGAAGGGGCGGCCATACAGAAAATCGTGAAATTTTTTCGTCCTCGCAACTATCGCTAGTGCCTCCCTGTCTGTCTGTGCGTAATTTCTCTCTGCTTGGGACAGGGACCTGGAGTAAAATGCTATCGGGGCCTCCCTTCCGTCTTCCAGCACGTGGCACAGCACCGCCCCCACCCCCACCGGGGATGCATCACAGGTCAGGACTACCGGGCGTTTGGGGTTGAAATGGGTCAGTATGGCATCAGACGCCAGGAGACTTTTTAGTTCACTAAATGCCCTTTCTTGGTCATCGCCCCACTTCCATGTCTGGTCTTTTTTTAGCAGTTTGTGTAGCGGTTCAGCCACTGCTGCCTTCCGGGGGAGGAAAGAGTGGTAAAAGTTGAGCAGCCCTAGGAACGACTGCAGCTCGGGCTTGGAGGTGGGGCGGGGGGCTTTCTTAATGGCGGCCACCTTGGATTTGGATGGTTTTATCCCCTCAGGAGTCACACAAAACCCTAGGAACTCAACCTCGGTCGCGAAGAAGACGCATTTGTCCTTTCGCAGTCTCAACCCCGCTTTTTCGAATATTGTCAGGACCTTCCCCAACCTCTTGGCCAATTCGACCCGACTCCCCCCCGTTATTAACACGTCATCAAAATAAGGCAACACCCCCTCTAGCCCCTTCAGGAGGCGTTCCACGGGTGACTGGAAAATTCCAGGCGCCGAATTTACGCCGAACTGAAGGCGCGTCACCTGGAATGCCCCCTTATGGGTGACTATGGTCTGCGCAGCAGCTGCGGCAGGGGACACCGTAAGCTGCTGGTAGGCCTGTGCTAAGTCGAGCTTAGCGAAACACTTTCCCCCGTGTTACCTGGCCAGCAGATGGCTGACTACTGGCACCGGATACGCATTCGGGCGGATCGCCTTGTTGATGGTGCACTTGTAGTCGGCGCATATGCGGACCTCCCCATTGGCCTTTAGTGCGGTTACAATTGGAGTTTCCCACTCCCCAGAATCAACGGGCACAAGGATTCCCTGGCCCACCAATTTGTCCAGTTCCGCCTCTATCTTGTCCTTGAGTGCGAACGGCACCCGGCGTGGTTTGAGTCGAATTGGGCGGACCTCCGGGTCCAGGTCGAATGTCACTGGGGGCCCCTTGAATTTCCCCAGTCCCTTTTTGAAAACTTCGGGGTGCGCCTTGCACACCTCCTGAATCGGATCAGTCCCAACGGCGTGCATCCCAACGGCGTGCACCCCCCCAATAAACAAACCCAGGGGCTGGAACCATTGAGTCCCGAGGAGGCTGCAATCTCCCCCTTTAAGCACGACTAGAGGGAGAGACGCGGCGTGCCTCTTGAATTTAACCTGAAATTCTCCAACCCCCAACACTGGAATGCTGTTCCCTTGCACGTCCCGTAGTGTGGACCTCAACGCTTTGAGCTTGGGTCGCCTGTGGGGGGCAATTCTCAAAAACTCCCTCTGGGAAATGATTGAATATGAGGACCCCGAGTCAATTTCCATTCTAATGGGAACCCCTTGGACTAGTACCTCAACAAAGTAGCGGGGGTGTCCTACGGACACGCTGAATACTGGGGCGTCGTCCTCGCTGCCGTCGGAGATGCGGCCCACGCCGTCCTGCTTCTGCGTGGCCTGAGCGCCGTCCTTGGGTCTCGTTGAGCGGTCTTGTCCCACGGAACGGTCTGCTGAGCTTCTCCGGGTCTCGCGCCTCTTCCTGCACACCTTGGCGATGTGCCCGCGGCAGCCGCAGTTGTGGCACTCGGCCTTCCGAAACGGGCACTTTACGCGGTCGTGGGCCGCTCCACAGCTGTCGCACCGCCGGCTCTCTTTCCGGACCCTCCGGATGTCCTCGTCGTCGCTGCTCTCTGCGGACGACCTCGAAGCTCGCCGGGCCGCCTGCACCGGAGTCTCTGCCTTGCTCGACTTCGGCCGCCAGTCCTGGAGTTCTTGGACCCCAGCCTTTGTAGCTTCCGCGGCCTGTGCCGCTCTGACGACCTCCTGCAACGTGGGAGGCGGCTCTTGGTTCATTAATGTGCGCTGGGTTTCGGCGTCGTTCAGGCCGCACAGCACACAGTCCCGGAGGGTGATTTCGGCATTCTCCCATTTGCACGGGCCGGCCGCCAGCCGCAGGGCCGCCACGAATGCGGCGACCGTCTCCCCGGGCGCTTGGACTCGCCTCCAGAACGCACTCCGAGCGGGAAACATCGCCGTGGCGGGCCGGACGTGCTCACGCAGCATCTGCATGAGTTCCTTGGCCTTGAATTCGCTCACCCTCCTCGGTGCGATCAGGTCCACCAAGGTCCTTTTGGTTTCTTGTCCGAGCATCCTGGTGAAGATGGCCCTTTTCTTTGCCTCTTCCGTGACTTCGGACTCAATCAGTGCTGCCTGGAAGTCCATTTCGAAGATCTCCCAGTCGCCCGGTTTCCTGATTTCGAAACCGGCGCATGTCTTGGTCCCGTGGGCTGCCATCATCCCATCCTCGTCGCCAATTTAGTGTAAGGGACCAGAGACAATGAAACAGCTGAAGGTTATAATGTTGCACACGGAAAGGTTACATTGTTACCACATGGCTAAGGTACATTGTTAAAGGCACAGCTTTACAGAACACAACATAATCCTAATCTGTCTTTGAGATGTACGTACCCTAGTCCTGTGGAGGCCTCTGTTGCATGTGAGTGATACCCATTTGGAGGGATGTCTGTCCTTGTCCAGGTTTTTTGCACTAGGATAATGACACATTGAGAGAGGAGATTTAGAGTGTCTGCCTCCCGACAACGGTACCATCCTGTGACTTCAGTCATTGTGCCCTGTTTTCTGTCTCTGCTTCTGTGACATCACAGGCAACTTTCCACATCTTCCAGGATTCTTTTATACATCTGTGGCAGGGCTAGTAGATCATTCTACAACAAATTATACTTAATGTTATCTAAAATAAATGCATACTACTTACAAATTCAGTGGGCTAAATCCTGTTGCATCACTATAGTAGTGCAGCTCAACATTGTGCTTGCACAAGTTCTAGTAATGTTGAGGTGAAAGTGCTATCCACGAAGCACTTCCATTGCACATTGCACAATTGGGTGCACTGAAAATGCATGATTCTCCATGCAGTTCTTTGTTACTTGGTGTAACCCATACCATATTTATGGAGGCATAACCTTATGTTACACCTGCATGAACAGGACTTTGCCCTATGTATGCAAACTGGAGACAGTCTTGTTTGTTGCTTTTTACTGCTGTGTGCAATACTGCCTTCTCTTGTTTTCACCTGTGGAGTGTATCTTGTGTTTAGCCAGCCTTTAAGTACAATTATCATATGATATATCCAGTGGTGAGCATCAGCAGGTTCACACCAGTTCGCTGGTCCCGCCCATCCAAGTTTTGAAATAAAGTAGTCCTAATTTGGTTGCAACGCAGGGCTTTCCCCCTGGCCACGCCCACTATACAATGCCTACAGAGTAGGCAGTAAAAAATTTTTGAATCCCACCACTGGATACATCAGACTTTGTATGTGTGCATACAAGTCATTGTTGTGTTTTATTGGTTATGATCCTATCTGCAATTTCCTGTTTCCCAGATAGTATGCAGGACAGGATGCAAGTATCTGAACTGAAGGGGGAGGTTGCATCAAGCCCTGTACTACCTCATACTGATGACTCATGACTAGGGCAACATTTGGGGACTGTTAACCCCGCACATCCCAATCCATAATGAAGCCTACAATGAATTTTAAATTGATTTCCGACAAGGGGGGGGTATAGTGAATGAGTAACTGTCCTTCCTCTAACAATGCTGGACAAGGTTGTCGTCATTACCAGAGTAGAATCTGAAACTACATCTCTGACTGAATCTGCAGGCCTTTTCAATAAAAAAACCTTGTCAATCACATTTGGCCATGATTTTTAGAGCTTTAATTTTGAAGGATTCCAGCATAACCACAGGCATTGCTTCCAAGCAATGTTTTGAGCTGTTTTCAGAGATTGGAACCAGTTCTCTTAGTATTAGCCTGTTCCCCTCTCTCCTTACTATTCTTGTTCTAAACAGGAAGCTGGGTATCAAGAGATACATCAACCCACAAGACAACTGAGTCCAACAGTTAAATAACCCTCGGGCTTTGTTGCACTCATTCAGATCTAAATGTGTTTGGCTCTTAAATGGTAATGTTCCACATTCAAACAGCAATCCCCCTTGTTTAAAGTAGCTACTGTTAAATTATGTCACAAAGGCCCAACATTATAGTCCAGTACATTAAGCAATCCTTTCATATGCTATAGTCCATGACTGCATGCAAGGGTAATTGTACTTGATATACAATCAACTTTCTTCTTCAATATTCTTCTGGGAAAACAAAAATATTTTAAGAAGATATCTTATAAAAGTTCATTATGCACAAAAGCTCTAGGGTCCAATTTCTAGACTGTATTTGTTCTTTATTATTCAACCATTTCTTTTATGTTTGTATCAAAAATATTCTTGACCTAATTAGCTGCAGAGATTTTGCTTTAAAATCCACATGCTTCCTTCTTTTCACTTTTGCCTTTAATTCCCCCCCCCCCCCCCCCCTGAAAGGCAAATCTCTCTAAAGATATATGCAATGCCAAAACGGTACTAATTAGTGAAGTTTTTTTGCTCAATAAACTTATTTGTGTTAGTTCTTGCATAGAAGTTCTGATTTCAAACACTCTGAAGTTCACAGTGAAGGCAAAGTAGTGAAAGTTCAGCTTTGGACCAAGATGTTGAAAAGCCACGCTGAATAATTCCCAATATCGGTAAGATACAGCAATGATTTCTAGATGTCTTCCCATGGCCATGTGCTTGCTCTGAAGTCACTGTGTATTTCAGGATAAGCTTGCCATGTATCAAGAGACTGGCTGAAACCTCTGAGAACTGCTGTGCTTCCCTGAATCTCCAGGTGGAGGAAAAACAAAACTTAAGGTTGAGTGGTGCTGAAGTAGAAGGAAGCTGATTTTTGTGTACTGTATTGTATCAGGTGGAGGGCAAAAGAAGAAGGGGGCAACAGAAAATGAGATGGCTAGATGGTATTGTAGACGCAGTGGGCACAGAGCTGGGTGGGTTAAGGAAGATGGTGGATGATAGAGGTGCCTGGCGAGCAATGGTCCATGGGGTTGCAAAGGGTTGGAATCGACTGTGCGACTGAACAACAATTGTATCAGGTGGTTTTCAAGCCTGCACATCCATTTCTCTCCTTGCTTTAAGAATGGAGCTGAATGCTTTCTTATATATTTTAAAAAGAGAGAATGAAATTGCTGAGAAGGAAAGTCAAAATATCACGTCAATTTGAAAGACTATTGGAATATTTAAAGGTACAACAGCAGTTATTCTGGAACCATTTAAAACCTTTACATTGTTAATTTTAGAAGCAACTTGCTCTCAATTTTTTATAATAAGTTTAAGGGTAGAATAAATTGCAAGTGGGAGGGTCAGTTGTCCTTTTAGACCACAGTAAGACAAAGCATCTCCCCAAGTATTTAAAATTCACACATCTGTTTTATTTAACTGAACAGTAACACTTCATCTGAATCTCTTAGTATGTGGCTGACATGCATGATATGCAAAAGGCCCTTCCAAAGGCTCTGTTCCTCTTTGTGCTGGAGAAAAGGAGACTCCTAAACTCCTTGACTGCCAGATCTTAAGTACACATGTATCAGTGCATCTGGGTATCTGAAGTAATTTTTGTTAATTTGTGTTCACCAGCTGTACCAGTGTGGTGTAATGGTTAAGAGAATTTGTCTAGAACTGTGGAAATGCAACTTTAAATCCTTACTTGGCAATGAAGTTCACCTAAAGACTGTGAGCCAGTCAGTTTCTCTAACACTACTTTGCCAGAGTTGTTTTGAGGATAAAAAGGAAAGGAAGATCCATGTATGCTACCTCAGTATTTTGGAGGAAGGATGGGATAAAAAAGTAAATAAAAGGGGGATGTCTAGTGTGGTGTAGTGGACAGAGTCACAGACTAGGACTCAGGAAGCCTAGGTAAATGTTGCTTAGCCATGGAAACTCATTGGGGAAGTGAAACTGGTAAAAACCACCTCTTAAACCACCTCTTAGCCAGCAGAATGCCACGTAGGCAATGTATTCTGTCATGAGGTCTCACGCAGGCTCTGTGCGGGGGAGACCTCTATGTAATCCAATAAATACAGCCCTCCCGAGCGATCGGGGTCGGCTGCTTTCCTTCAGCACTCCTGCCTCTCCTTCAGCACTCCTGTCTCTCGTGCCTGTCATGAGTACTTGGGGGTCTTCAGACTAAAATTCTGCTCAGGGTTTTGAAGCAGACAACAGTCCAAAGATTTATAATGAAGTGCTGAGAGGTTTGTAAAAAAAACTTTCTCAGAGATTCTACCTAGAGCTTTCTAGATAACGGAACGTTGAGATGAACCGTCTCACTCTGAGATAATCAGCTTCAGCTGACAATTAAAATAGCTGCATGGGATATTTATGAGAATTCAGCCTCATAACCCAAATAATACCCCTCTACAAATCTCTCCTCGTGAGGCACTCCAAGAGTCCTGTCTTCTCCTTGAAAAATGACGAATGGCCGGTAGATAAGGAGTTTCTACCGCAGGCTAAGATTTGACTTCTACCTCCCTTCTGTAGAAAGAACAGCCTGGCACTTTTCAAAGATAAAATAACTTCTGGCTGGACACCTAAAAATTCCCTCTTTAAACTAAGAGGCGAATAAAAGAAATCTACCCAGTATTCAAAATAGCAGCACTTTATTGACTTACAATATTGAGGTAGATTAATATACAGTTATAATAAAAATTCAGGAATACAAAAAGATCATAAACAAAACATAAACATAAACAGCTAAGCTGTCTAAATAGATATACGAGAGTGGGGCAAAGAGCCCCTCATAGAATCAGGCCGGTATAGTCTGACCTATGAGAAAAAGAGAGGTAACTTCTCTTTGGCTGAGAGAAGCTTACCCTATCTTTATCTAAACATCAGGGTAAAAGGATTCTTATTTATACACTTTTCAGTCAGACACCTGCATCAGAAACATGTGAAAACTTCCAACTATGTCTCGAGAAGACAAGCTGGCTGGATGTGTGGGTTTGACGCCCCCCTACCCACCTGTTTGGAACATCTGCTAATTACGTGAATCCGTTATCTCTTGTGCCATCTCCTTATCTGGTGAGATGGACAAAGTGTCTGGGTGACAGACTTCCAGTCTGCATGTCAACTGCAGGTGTCAGAGTGAAAATATTTGTCTAAACATCTGTTCTAACAAACACCTGTGAGTTAGTATTACATCATAGACTAAGAATCTAGCAAAACATTTTTACTTCAAGCAGTAAACAACTTTAATGAGAGCAAAGTTCACTCTTTTTAAATACCAATTTCTTCACAGTGCCATCGTTCGCCTTCAGCACCACAGCCTCAACGGACCATTACAACATGCCAGGATTGTTCTTTTGATCTTGCATGCTGTGGCACAGAACCTGGCAGTGTTGTAGGTAAAAGTGGGTTTATT
Organism: Bradypodion pumilum; assembly: GCA_035047305.1. Lineage (NCBI taxonomy): Eukaryota > Metazoa > Chordata > Lepidosauria > Squamata > Chamaeleonidae > Bradypodion > Bradypodion pumilum. The sequence continues at coordinate 83,439,945 of JAWDJD010000006.1, forward strand.
ATCACATAGCAGCCAGTGGGTGTATGTACTGTTTGTCCAGCCAGGATACTTGCAGAGCAGCAGAGATATGAACTTGTTCTGGATGTCTTTATAGAAAGGGCAGCTACATAGAACAAGTTCAGTGGTTTCAATTTCTCCAGAGTCACAGGGGCATTGTCTCTCTGTCATTGGTGTCCTTTGGAACTTTCCCTCAAGAACTTCAGAAGGGAGGGCCTGGCAGCGGGCTACCGTAAATGCCTTCTAATGGCTTGGTGTCTCAAGTTGGAGCAGGTACGGGGCCAGGGTAACAATGTGTCTCCAAGACACTTGAGCCAGAAAGTCCAGGGGACTTTCTCGAATGCAGCAAGGCATTGGGGCTTCAGAGAATGGCAGGGACAAAAGGGCTCTCTCCCCCCAACCCTTCCCAAGCCAGGGGACCCGGCAGAGAAGAGATGCCCCCCCCCAATATTAAAGAGGAAAAACAGGCGTTTTTTCCTCTTTAATATCGGAGTGTGTGTGGGGGGGTGCCTTCTCCTCTCCTCTAGGTCCCCAGGTTCTGCGCGGGCTATCCGCTTGCAGATCGGGCTGGGTGGGTATGCCTAGCACCTCCACCCAATCTGATCTACAAGCTGACAACCCGCAGCTGGGAGGGTGGGTCGGTGGGAGGACTTATTCTATGCTGTTCCCGCCTTCATTGCTCCTCCCTGGGCCACTCAACAGCTGAGAAAAGTTGCAGCCGCCTTCTTGTTTTAAAAAAAAGATGGCAGCTGCAACTTTTCTCAGCTGTTGTGTGGCCCAGGGGGGTTGCTAGGAAGGCGGGAACAGCGCAGATTATGTCCTCCCACCCTCCCAGACGCTGGAGGGCCGGACACAGGGACTCGACGAACAGGTAGGAGACCAAACACGATCTCTCATAACGACGCATTGTCGTCATACGAGAGATGACTTTTTAGAAAAACACACATCGTTGTCCAAAATCATTGTTGTCCGAATGCGTCGTTATACGGGGTTCCACTGTACTTAATTTCCTCTGAAAAGAAATTGTTGGTTTTGACTGAGATATGATGAAAGTGTGGCTACATATGCTATTCACGGTATGTTTGTAAAAGTTAAAGCTTGATAAATGGTTTAGATCAGTATAATGTCTTATTATTCCTCAAGTGCATTTTAAATACAGTACTGAAAACTACATTGGTGTCCTCCCTCCAGGTAACATTCCCATTATTTTATGTGTGTATGTGGGGCGGATGACTTTAATGATTTCCACTTATATTTCTTAGAAGTTACATTTTTGTTTCCCTTAAAAATGTGAAGCATTCATTTTTTAAAAAATCTTGTGGGATCAAAATTCAATACTTGTCTAGCTAATTTTAGCTTAGAATATATGGCAGGTTTAGTGTTCACTAGAGCATAAACAACTGTTGTATAGTAAAATGATAACTGTAGGTTGTGTGCAGAAACCTCTGGCTTCTAGTGAGAAAGGAACCTTGTTTGTGAAATGGCCTTTCTGAAATCAGTGGAACAATCTGTGAAATAAATAATATTTCAAGAGAACATGAGGTTAACAGTTTTAGATCATCTAACTGGAGGTGTGATATTACAAACTGTAACAGTGAAGTTCATAACCTATATATGTACCTGTTCACCCAATAGATCAGGGGTGCCCAAACCTTTTGGGCCATAGGCCGGTCACATGGTTCAGTGGGCCAGTCACATGGTTCCTCCCACCAGAAGCAGAAGTAAAATCTGCAGTCTGTTTTGCAACAGGATGAGATAGATTTTTAGGCTGCCATTTTCTCTGCTTAAACCAGAGGTGCCTAAACTACAGCCCATGAGCTGTGTCCGGTGCCTGACACCAATTCATCCGGCCCACGCTGTCCTTTCCACTCCTGGAAGCAGAAGTAAAATGCGCCCGGACAGGCGCATTTTACTTCTTCCAGAAGCGGCAAGGCCAGCATGGCCCGGATGAATTGGTGTCAGGGCCGGATACAGCCCACGGCCATAGTTTGAGCACCCCTGCAATAGATGAAAGGCTCTTAGGTAATTATATAATATAATAACCCTCTTCCATAAAAAAAAAATCTGCATATGTAGCCTATCTTTTTCTTTAATATCAGACTAAGGAAAAACATAAACTGAGATTCTTCACCTTCTAGAGGAACATATCATCATCTAAAGAAAAATTGTGCACATAACTGTGATCGACACCTTTTATTTTTGCTATTCTTTGTGTTCTCAAATAATTAGATCTCTCCCAATCTTTTATTAACTTTGTAGATGAGGTCTTGTCTGAAAACTTCCTGGATTACAAAAATCGTGGTGTGAATGGCTCTCACAGAGGTCAGATTATCTGGAAGATTGATACCAACTCTTACTTTGTGGAACGTAAGTATTTTACTTTCACACACACACACCCCAAATTATACTCCAATTTCATGCTGCAGACATGAAGAGGCTAAGTGACAAGCACAAAAGCTTCATCAAACTCAACTATACCCTCCACCATCTATTCCAGTGATGGCGAGCCTTGGCACTCTAACTGTTCTTGAACTTCAATTCGCAGAAGCCCTGATCAGCAGGAGTGCTGACTTGGGCTTCTGGGAATTGAAGTCCAAGAACACCTGGAGTGCCAAGGTTCACCATCATGGATCTATTCAGTGTAATGTGTGTGGTCGCATGTTTCATGTCATGATCAGTTTATTGAGTCACTAGAGACACATCCATTAACTGTGAAAATGACTTCCAGGAAAAATGTATACTCGGATACAAGTAGCAGCCAATGATGACGACTCCAACAAAAGTTAAACTCCTAAAATTCTTTTTTTAAAATATTATACTTGCAGTGGTAACTACAGTGACATTTGTTGTTACTTTATGAACGACATCAGCTGCTGCAGTATACCTGTAGTGGTGAATATGTACCCAGAATTCTTTTAATAAGGATGAAATTAAACACAAACTCCTCATTACATCATACTGTACAAGGAAAAAGTTTCAATACAGATGCTAATTCAAACAAATTCTTTATTGCAGCCCAAGGCCAATACTTCATCACAAAAAAGCAAACAAGGACAGCCAGATAATACAACCACAAATTCTCGTTCCCTGGATTAACTAGATAGGATTAACTAGATAGTTTCCAATATTGTTGTTGCTTACCACTCCCACACTACCCTGGCCATTGAGCAAAAATAATAGACAGTTAAAATCTAGATATAGAACCTACTTTAATTGACTAATCTAACTTTAAAATACTTATACAGACAGGTTAACAAAGATTGTTATTCCGTAAATCCCACAGGTATACTCATTGACAACCTAAGGACTTTTGTTCCGCAAAGACTTTGTCTTGCTTTTACGTATACAAGTTGCTTGCCATGAGAATCTGGCCACAGCGGTCGTCATTTCTTTAGATCTATCTGATATGAGAACTCTCAGTACTTTATTATTACTAAATACCAGATTCGGGAAAGCATTAAAAAGGTCTCACCTAAGATTGTCATAAAAGGGACACTCCAAAAATACATGTTCACAAGTTTCTACCTTATTGGTTTGACATAGACATAAACGCTCTTTGACTGGAATTCTCTTAAAAAGACCCTCCCTAAAAGTAGAGGGGAGCATATTGTAACGGATAAGTTTAAAGCGCCGTCTGTGGTCCGGATTGCTTAATAAGGACAGATAAAATGAGGGCCTAGGTTCATTGAAGAGTAGCCTATCAAACAAAGGTGAGGATAATTTGCTTAAGTCGATTTGATGGTGTATATCGAGAATCCTTTGTTTGATTATTTCTCTGGCGTGAATAGGCCCTATGGAGAGAATGTGAAGTTGTGAAAGACCATATATGGTCAGTGTCCTTTCTAGGGATGTAATCCATGTGGACACAGTAGGTTCAGACATCATAAGATTGAGTAAGCTAGATGGGAAGAATAAAAGTTTTAGCCAATACATAGCAGCACTTATTAATAGCCTCGCTTGCACAGTATACATACCAGTTTCTTTCTTTTTTTATAAATTTTTATTAATTTTTCAAAGTATATCACATACATTTAAAAGCATAATAACAACATTCAAAAAAAATAAAACAAATCATCTGATTACAATAAAAAAAGGAACTGTATGGACAAAAATAAGAAAATACATATACATAGATAAAGAGAAAAAGGGCAAAGAGAAACTATCATATCCTTATTCTATTACAATATGAAATATTCTTACTTACACACTATACTTTTATCTTATTATTAAACGTTATCCTCCATATCTAATCCACATTTTTCAGCTCTACTTTAATATCCTTATCATACTTTTATTAAACTCTTCTATCTTGCCAAGATCTATTGTATTTCAAACTCATCACATTACCTACAAAATCACCCTGTGCTATATACATTGTCCTGGAGGATGTGGGAATTCCCATTAATTTCTATTGTGCCCAAAATTTCATTTGGTCTGGTGTCAATTTATTTATTCCCTCTCTCGTCAGTGAATAGTCAACGAATTTTCGCCATATATTCCAAAATCTATTTTCTTTTATTATACCTTTTTTAAGATTTAGCTCCCATGTTAATTTTTCATTCAATGCGAGATCCCACATCTGCTTATACCACTCCTCCACCTTTAACATTAAATTATTTTTCCAATTTTTTTCAATGCACATTCTAGCTATTACCAGCATCATGGACAACAGTTCTTTCTTATCATTATCTAAATTCATATTTTCTACATCCGTCAGCAAAATAGTATTTGGCCCCAATTTGAGACGCATTTCCATAATTTTGTCAATCTCGTTCTCAATTTTTACCCAGAGATTTTCTACCACCTTGCATTCATACCACATATGAGCATATTTACCCAGTGTATTTTTGCATCTCCAACACATTTTATTATTCTTTTTATCTATCTGATGTAATCTCATAGGGGTCAAATACCACTTCCATAACATTTTAAAATTATGTTCCTTTACCCTGACCGACAAGGATCTCATAATTCTTTTTCTCCATTTATTTTGCCATTCCTTTTCTGTTATCTTCATATTCAAATCCTGTCCCCATGTATTTCTTAATACTTCTTGTGGATTAATTTCTGTGTTTATTATTTTATAAATTTTACTAACCATTCCTTTAATTCCGATTTCTTTCCTCCTTATCTTCCACACTAATTCCTCAAATTCTGTCCTGTGTCTTTCCAGATTCTCCCTCATATATTTATTATTCCACTTGTTCACCATCGTATCTGGAACCAATTCAACTTCATCTGGGTATATAACTCTCGTTTCATCGCGTTGTCACTGCAGACTCGTATCCAATCTTTCAGCAGGAAAACCCCTTTCATCAACAAAATTTCTCTCATTTCATTACCCATTCTTATTGGAAACTTTTTCAGATCTTCTATTTCAATTATCGGGGAAGTATTTGGGGCCAATTTCATTTTAACTTTCTTCCATACACCCAGCATTGACCTCAGCATTCTATTTTTAACTGGTATTTTCCATATTTCCTTATCTAAAAAAAGGCTCTTACCCACTTCCTTTAATTCCTTCATTTCAATTTCCTCCCAAATAATCGGCTCCTTTGTCAGAATCTTAACTACGTTCTTTATATGGAATGCTTTATAATAATTCTTTAAGTTAGGGATTCCCAGGCCCCCTTCTTTTTGAGATAAATACCACAATCTCTTTGAGATTCTAGGTCTACGTCCCCCATTACAATAATTATCTAATAATTTTTGAAATTCCTTAATTTCTTTGTCTGTCAGTTGAATTGGTAAGGCATCAAACAGAAAATTTAGTTTTGGTAGTAACATCATTTTTGTCAATGCTATTCTGCCGAACCAAGACAACCTTAGTTTTTGATATTGCAAAATTTTATCTTTTAATTCTTTCTTTTGTTTATCATAGTTTAATCTTTTCAGATCATCCAATTTATTAGAGATATTTATCCCTAGGTATTTCAAACTCTCTTTAATCTGCAATTTAAATTCATCCCTTATTTTCTCTTGTTCTTCCTTTTCAATATTATTTAAAATCATTTCAGATTTATCCCAATTTATCTTCAAGCCTGTTATTTGTTCAAATTCCTTTAAATGCTTTTGAATACATTCCATAGTTTTTCTGGGATGTTTCATGATTATCAAAGTATCATCCGCATATAAGCTAATTTTATTTTCCAATATTCCTTCTATATTTTTATCTTCCCTTATTGTATTTGCTAATATTTCCATCGCCATAATAAATAGTATTGGTGATAAGGGACACCCTTGCCTTGTCCCGGCCTCTAATCTCACTTCCTCCGTAAGACCATCATTAACCCTAATATTAGCATATCCTTGTTGATATAATTGTTCTATTGTTTTTATAAACCTATCACCGAATCCATAACTTCTAATTATCTCGTTAATTGTTATCCATTGCAAGGAATCGAATGCTTTAAAAATATCTAGGGATAGTAATCCAACTTTCTCCTTATTTTGTCCTGCAACATCAATCAAATCTATAACTCGCCTTACTAAATCTGCCATGTGCCTACCTTTCACAAACCCCGCCTGGTCTTTATTTATATATTTATCCATAAAGCTATTTATTCTGTTCGCCAATATTGCCGTAAAAATCTTGGCATCCTGATTTATCAAGGAAATGGGCCTGTATGATTCTACCTTTTCTGGGTCTTTTCCTGGTTTTGGTAATAACACAATTATTGTCCTATACCATGATGGTGGTATCTGTTCCCCATTAAGTATAGCATTATACAATTTTAACAGTTTTGGAATTACTATATCCTTAAACTCTTTATAAAATTCTGCTGGTAGTCCATCTGCTCCCGGTGATTTATCTGCTTTCAACTTATTTATTACTTCTTTTATCTCTTTTTCAGTTATTGATTCTTCCATTTTTTGTTTGTGTTCCTGATTTAATTTATTTTTAACTTGCGTTCCAAAATTATCTTTCAGTTTATCTATATTTACCTTCTTTTTAGCATATAAGTCTTGGTAAAATTCTCTAACCACCTTGCATTTATCTTTAATCTTATTATGTCTTATACCTTCCTTATCTACTAAAGTCCCAATTTCTCTTCTACTTCTTTTTTCCTTGGCCGCTCTTGCTAAGAGTTTTGAATTTTTGTTACTATATTCAAAATATTCCCTTTTTAAATATGCCAAATCTCTTTTCACCTTTTCAATGTCTTTTCCTGTTAGTTCCTTCTTTAAACCCTGCATTCTTTCATAAACCTTTATATCCTTCGTTATTGCATGTTTCTCCTGCAACGTTTTTATCTCTTTTTCAATTTCCTCTTGCTTACTTTTTAACTGTTTATTTTTAATATTTGCCAACCTAATGCTTTCACCTCTAAAAATTGCTTTCATTGTATCCCATACAATACCAAATCTAACATCGCCTGTATCATTCCACTTCCAATTTTCTTCCCATTTTTCTACCATTTGATCTTTACATTTTTTATCTCTAAACAGTCTAGCATTATATCTCCAATTTTTCCTATTGTTCGTGGCATCTATTTTCATTTCCAGCAATACTTTTGCATGATCAGACTCTTTAAAGATTCCTATTTCTATATCTTCTAAATTTCTTGTCAAATTATCCGTAACAAAAATATAGTCTATTCTGGAATACGTATTGTAGACTTGCGAGAAGAATGTGTAAGCCTTTTCCAATCCTTTAAGTTCCCTCCATGAATCCTTCAACCCCAAAGATTTCAACCAGTTATTTAACATGTGCATTTTGTTTCCACCCACACATCTTGTTATATTTGTACTGTCTATGTTTGATCTTATTAAATTAAAATCTCCCGCTACAATCATTTTTGTTGTTTTTTCTTTCTCCAATATTCGGTACACCTTATCTAAAAAACTATTTTGGTGTTCGTTTGGCACATACAGATTCACCAACGTTATTTCCTCCTCATCTATTTTCCCCTTTACTTTCAAATACCTACCTTCTGGGTCTGAAACACTTTTTACCATCTCAAATCCCAATCTGTTTGATATCAAAGTTGCAACCCCTCTAGCCTTTGAAGTACCATATGCTTTTTCATAAACCTGAGTCCACCCTAAAAATAGCTTATTGGTATCTTCCGATTTCTGATGGGTTTCCTGCAGAAAGATTACATCCGGTCTATCTTTTCTGAGTGCTGCTTCTAATCTCCTTCTCTTCACTTGACAACCAGTACCTTTCACATTCCATGTTATTACTTTTATATTCCTCATCTATTATTTTCCTGCCCTAATTTTTTACATCTCCCACTTCCTCCTGCGGACATGTGATTAACATATAACTCTTCCTTTCCCTTATACGAAAAAGAAAAGAAAAAAGAAAAAGAAAAAAAAAGAAAAATACAACTAAAAAAACTCACTAAACATTCTACTACTAACCCTCCCCATTTTTTCTTCAAATAGCCTCTGAAATACAAAGGGGGGAGGGGGGAGGTGCGACAAACTGTGGGAGCTCCAGGGAAGCCTGAACCTATTCTCCGCCCAGAACAATTCCTCCTTCAGCTCCTTTAGGGATGTTCTCATTTCCATTACTCTCCCGCCTTTTATATCCACCAGATATAATCAATTCTTCCTTCAAGTCAAACCACTCTTTAGTTCCTGCTTCCAATAACTTTGCATCTACCATTACATCCAAGACGTTGGGACCTTCACTTATCAAATAACGTCTTCCCAAGGTGAAAAAACTTAATTGTCGTGGGAATTTCTAATTGTACCTTGTTCCTTTATCCTGAAGTCGCTTTGTGATTGGTTTCATTGATTGTCTCCAAAAGCGGTCCTCAATTGGAATGTCATTGTACACTTCAATATCATGGCCTTCCACTTTTAACACCTCTACTCCTTTTTCCCGTATAAGTGCCATTAAACGCAGTTTATCAGACACGTTGGCGAATTTTAACAGAACATTCCTTGACCCAGTTTTACCCCTTTTTGAACCCAACCTAAATACATTTACAACATCCTGCAGTGTGAAACCATCTTCCATAATTTCATCAAGCCATTTCACTATTCTTTCTTTTAATTTATCTGGGGAGTTCTCTGGCAGTTTTCGGATTATAACATTTGCTCGTCTTAAATGTTCTTCTACGATTTCCAATCTCTTTTCGTGATCTCCAACCTTATTTTCTCTTTCTTTTTCTCTCTTTCTCAAATCCATAACCTCCTCCCTAATCGTTGCCTGTTCTTTTTTGATAACTTCCTGTTCTTTTTTAAGATTGTCTTGTCCTTTTTTTAAAACGTCAATTCCCTTCATAATATCTGCCTGCATGTCTTGTTTTCGTTCTTGTTTATCTTGTGCCAACATATTCCCAATTTTATATTCCAAACTATCCACTTTCTCATTAAATCTTTCAAATTCAGATTTAAGTCCTTGCCCCCCCTTCATTGCCAATGTTGTTGGAGTTGTTGCTGTAGCTGTGGTTACAATCGTTGTCGGTGTTGTCCCTGCCATCGCCGCTGTTGTTGTTACAGTTGCTGGTCCGGTTGTTGCTGTTAATACTTTTGCTGTTGTTATTACAATTGTTTTTACCGCAGTTGGTGCAGCCATAGTTGGAGATATTATTATCTTCTGTTGCTGTTGCTGTTGTAATTGCTGTGCTATCTTCTTCACTGTCTCTTGCTCCTCCAAATCTTTCATCTCTTGTTGCGTTGTTTTCTTCATCTCGTCCTCCTCCTCCTCCAACCTTGTAAGCCGTCTGAAACTCCTGTCCGAAGAAGTTGGTCTTTCCACTCTTATCCAAGCCAATTTCTTCTCCTTCTCTCTCCCTCTCCCCTGCCATTTCATCCAAATGTGTTTCCAATTACTTAATTTCAATAATTTACATAAACAATTTATTGTTTAAATTCACCTTATATCTTGACTTCAACCAATATTTTCCAAATACTATATTGGACCTTTATCCTCCCTCCCCCTCCCCCTCTATCAATTATATGTATGTGTACTTACATACGCATATACACACACATATACAAATATATGTCCACCAAGGTCCTGGTCGACATAAAATTGACAAATAAAGTCAATGATCCCAATTCAAAACAAATTGATTTCCCTCTTAAGTATTAAATTTTTTAGATATTTCAATGTTTTACCCCCAGGTAAACAGAAAAGAGAAAAGGGAACAAAAAAGAAAGGGGAAGGGAAGGGGGAAAGAATGGAAAAGAAAAAAAAGAGCCGTGAAATGCTCCTACAAAACAAAAAAAATAAATAAATAAAAAAAGAAAATAATAATAATATTAATAATAATAATAATAATAAAAAAAAAAATCACAACATGGAGGTAAAAAGAAAAAAAGTCCTCAATAATTGTCCCACAAAAAGAGGGAAAAGAGAGCTAATATTTTGTTTCTCTTCCAACAACTGGCTTTATTTTCCTGCTGCAGCTTACAAACTCTGTCCAACTTGAAAAGCAAAAACAAAAAACAAAGACGAGATCGAACTTCTGCTCTCCAAAATTCAAAAGAAATAGCACTTTGTCTCTCACTGCGCTTTTCAGGATCCCAACCCTTCTTATTCCACTTTATGCCTCAAAAAAAAGATATAAGGCAAAACCTGATTCAGATCTTCAAAAATCCAACTTCTTCTTCTTTCTCTTTCTTTAGAACCCAAAATCCATAGTCCAAAACTCACGCCACAACAGAAAGTTAATTTAACGAATTTGCTCACCAACAGAGCTTCTCGGCTTCTCGGCTTCTCCACTTGACAATTTTCCGACACCGCTAGGCTCCGCACGGCTCCGAACAATAGGGCCGGCGAGGCCGAGCGAGGCTCGTTTCAACTTCCCCCTTCTATTTTAACAAATTTGTTCACCGTCAGGGCTTCTCGGCTTCTCCGCTTAACAATTTTCCGGCTCCGCTAGGCTCCGCATGGCTCCGAACAAAGGGGCCGGCGAGGCCGAGCGAGGCTCGCTTCAGCTTCCCCCTTTCGAGTCCCCGCCAGACTTACCCTTTTCTGTCCGATCGTCCGCTTATCTATTTGCCTGTATTTTCTCAGATTTTGCCTGCAAGCCGATCCCTGCACTGTTTTCTAGGCCGTCCGTTCTTCAGCTAAGAACACTGGTACATCGTCGCCATTAAGGGCCGCCCATCCCCCCGCTCTCTCCGAGCTCGAAACTCATGTTTTTCTCTTTTTCTCGGCGCAATTTTAATCCATCCAAACTGATTTCCACAACTATATTTCCTTATAAATGTTCTAATCCATTTTTTTGCAAATTTCAGGAACTATTTTCACTTTTAAAAGTCACTTTCATTTCCTTCCTTTCTGAGCGGAAGAAAGTTCGCTCCTCTCAGCTCTCCATCTTGACACGCCCCCCATACCAGTTTCTAATCTCAAGGCAGCATTGGGAATACTGGTTGGAGTCTGCATTATTGTCCTCAAAATTTTTGATTGGGTGACCTCAAGCGGCTTAATACTTGAACCGACACTAAAAGGGGCTCCGTACAGCATTTGTGCAAGAGACTTGGCCGAAAACAGCCTAAGGGCCACCACTATATTGTGACCACCCTTCTTCCAGAAGAAATTTTGTATTGCACTAACACTTTTTCTTTTTCTTTTGCTTTAGAGGCTAGGTGCATTGTATGTAAATTTCGACACCCATTTGCTTGGAATATTACCTCTAAATAGTGGTAAATCTGTTCAATTTTCTGGTGGTTTAGTTGCCAGTGATGCGTTTTAGGATTTCTGGCAAAGATTATATTTTTCATTTTAGAGTAATTGACCACCAGTTGATTTTGAAGACAATATTTGGCAAGCATACGCAGGGCTTTTCTCATCCCAATTTGTATTCTAAAGAGCAGCACTGAGTCATCGGCATACAGCAAAATTGGTATATGTTTGCAGTCCAATTTGGGCAAGTGGTGATTCCTATGTTGTAGGTATTCAACAATATCATTGCTGTAGATATTAAATAGGGTTGGTGCTAAGACACAACCCTGCCTTACTCCCCGAATAGTCTTAATGGGTTTAGACAAGTACCCTTGCTCGCTGCATTTCACCCTGATGCTTGTGTTGCCATGCATCGCTTGGATCACAAACAATAGTTGTGGGTCTATAGATGCTTTCTCAAGCTTCTCCCACAGCAGTTGTCTAGAGATGGTGTCAAAAGCAGATTTCAAATCAACAAAAGCTGCGTATAGTGATACAGAGGAGTTAATGGAGTATTTGTTAATGAAATGATCGAGGGCTGCGCAATGGTCCAAAGCAGACCGACCTCCCCTAAATCCACTCTGCTCATCGGCTATAAACTTAGTCTCATCTACCCAGTCTTGGAGTTTCCCTAGAAGGTGTGTTGCATAACATTTACTAAGGACACTCAGGAGACTGATCGGCCTAATGTTAGCTGGGTTACTACGGCTCCCCTTTTTGTGAATTGGACAGATGATTGATACCTCCTAGCACTTAGGGAACCGTCCAGTATAGTCAGTAGTTGTGAACAATTCTGCGGGAACTGGGGCCCACCATTCTAAATTGGTTTTAATTCAGACTGGGGGTATTTGTCAGGAAGTGGAAAACATTTTGGGACAAGTCAAATCTGTTCAGGAGGGATGGGTTGCACTTGAACCATGAATGGACCAGATTATTGGCACTCAACATCAAAAAGGCTGCAGAGCAGCTTTTAAACTGATAACTGGGGGAAAGCCGACAGGAGCTGGGCAGCATCCGGTTCGGAAAAGTGTGTACTTGAGTAGTGAGGAGGATGCAAAAATTACTGAGCAGAGCGAGGAGCTAGTCACCAGCACTCTAGCAGAAGGATGCAAGAGGCAGTCTCACAATGCAACTGGACTCAAAAGACTGTATTAGAAAAGCATATATAAATGCTTATATGCAAATGCCAGAAGCCTCCGGAACAAAATAGGGGAGCTGGAACACTTAGCAATAGATAAAAATATTGGTATTATTGGCATCACTGAAACCTGGTGGACGGATGATAACCAATGGGATACAGATATCCCAGGCTACAAACTGTATAGGAAGGATGGGAAGGGGCAAACAGGAGGTGGTGTAGCCTTGTATGTCAAAGAAGTGATAAAATCGTACGAATTGGAATATCTAGGAGATTTGGAGTCATCATTAGAAACTCTGTGGGTAAGAGTACCAAGCCACAAGGATGGTCTAACAGTAGGCATATACTATCAGCCTCCAACCCAAACTCCTGAGGGAGACTGGCAGTTGGAGAATGTTGTAAAGGAGGCATGCAGGAAGGGAAGCCTGGTTATAATGGGGGACTTCAGTTACATAGACTGGGTGAACTGTTATTCAGCACATGATAAAGAGATAAAGTTCCTAGATATGCTAAATGATTGTTCCCTGGGACAGATGGTTGAAGACCCAACTAGAGGTACAAGAATCCTTGACTTTTAATAATTGCTATTTACTCCTACTTCTAGATCATTTATGAAAAGGTTGAAAAGCAGGGTCCTCGTCATGGAATAAAGGAATGTACGTTGTTCATAAAATTATCCGTAGTCTCTTTAAAATTTTGGGTGTTAAGCAGATCAGGTAAAATCTTAGACATGTCGGCTTTCCACCTAATTGGATTTTGCCTTATTCAGAAAGCACCCTATGACTATCCCTGAGTCTCGCATTATGTAGAGGTAACTTAAGAAAGAGGTTTAATGGCAGATGATCAATGTCGTAATACAAAGAGACCTTAAATTGATCAACCAATCTGACTCCTTCCTTTGAAACAATGATATAGTCAATCACACTTTTCCTTTTCCCCGACCAAAAAGTATATTCTGCTGGATGTTCCCCTTGAACTGAGCCATTCAGTGCCCACAGGTCCAGGTTAAACAACAGTTGAGACAAGAGGCGGCCAGCATAGTTTGATTTCACATCCTTTGAATTTCTTTCATAGGAAGTGGAGATTGATCACAAATCAAATAGGGAGTAATATAGTTTACACCTAAATACTTATCGTTTGGACCTAATCTAGTGTTAAAATCCCCACCCATTACAACAAAGACTGTAGGGTGATCAATTAAAAGTACGTTCAAATATGTTTCTAGTTCTTTCCAATTGTTTTCAACCTTTGCCTTAATTCTGGCAGGGGGCATATAGATGTTAATTAACAAAATGGAAGTTGGTTGTTAATTGATGACAATGGCCATAGCTATGTTATGGCATGGGGGTAGGTCAGTCATATTAACTGGTAATGATGTAGCCACCAGGATACCCAAACCCCCCTTTGCTCGGCTGTGAGTTGAAGGAATAGCTACCAGGTCCGATGAATCATAGCCTCTCAGAAAGAGGGGATTTGTTGACCATGTCTCTTGTACAAAAATAATATCAAAGTTGGAGAGGTAGCTGCATGTAGAAGGGTCCAATAATTTGGTGGCCCAGCCCATGACATTCCATGATAACAATGATAGATTTTCAAGTAAGCCCTCTTTTGGCGGTTGAGATCCAATTGATTGTCATTCATTATTGATCTGATCAAGATGGCTCACAGAATCAAAAATGATATAGCCATTGGCCTCTGTCAGCGGCCTCTTCGACTGACGAATCCGACATTCTGTTTCATGAGCCAGTTTGGCATTATTGGAGCCAGTAGGATTAGCATCCAGGGAATTGCAAACCCTTACAGGAGAGGCCGATTGTTGCTGTAGGCCAGAATTTCTGATGTTAGTTTCTTATTGGTCGGCGTGGACTTTAGCACAGCACTGCCTTTGGGCCGGATTCCCTGAGATTAATTCGGTTGTAGTTCTTGGGTCTATAGATTTGAGGGTGCTCTCTTGAGTGCTGTATATCACCCTTGTTAAAAGGGGCTGTGGTGGAGGCACCCCAGATTTGGGGCCATCTAGTTCCTGGACTCCCCTGGACATCATAGATGTAAGAGTGGCTTTAAGGCTGTCTAACCTGTGCAGGATCTCCAATTGTTCAGTTTCTGGCAGTATTCCAAATGATTGAACAAGTGCAATCTCCTCCTCATCAAAGTTGACGGTCTTGGGATCGCTCTTCAGACCACCTGTCTTCAGACCACCTGCTGGGCCCCGTATTTGAAGCTAGATCGTACCTTGGAGTATGCTGAAACTCACTGCTACCTGACTTTGATGCGTCTGGGGGGGGGTGTGCCTTTGCCACACCAGTTACCAAGAACTGTTTTCAGCTGATCCAGTTTGTTTTCAATTATCACCAAAGATTTAAAGACTGCAACGACCGTCTGGTGGGTTAGGAGGCACTGTTTTGACATGAAATTTGTCAGGGGGTCATCGGTCAGTGGCTTAACACCTCCATCCTTCTTTCTTGATTCTCCTCCCTTGCTGTTGTCATTGTCATTGTCACCTGGGGCAGAGGAACAAATTGTAGGCTGTTGAACACTGCTCAGCTCTGCCGCATGGGCCCCTTCCAGACGCTGAGTAAGTTCTTTCACTTCATTATGCTTTTTCCCAGCCAATGTGTTAGAGACTTTGGCAAGGATATCAAACTTTTTATAGGTGGAAAACTCAGTTATTGGGTTTCTACTCTCTTCCCTCGCAAAAAGAGCATCAATTTTCGTTTGCTTATCAGTTTGAGACAGCTGGGGAGAACTTGCTGTAATGCCGGCCTGTTTTATCGTTTTTCTCTGCCTCTGATGCCTCTGATGTTGAGGTGAAAAAACTTCCTGTTTTTTCCTTTTCGCCATTCGGCCCTGAAGGTCTACTAGCAAGCGATAGTTGCAGTGGGAGCAGTAATAGCAAGAATACTAAGGCAGCAATAAGGTTGCAAGCAGCCTCCCAGTCATAACCAAGTAGATAAAACAACGTAAATAAAAATCTATAGTTTTAAGAGATAGTGGAAGATTCAGCCGGGAGTGGATAGAAAAAAAGTCCTGTGTAAAAAGGAGGCCTTTAAAATCTTTACAATGCTGTGTTTTAAAAAGATAAGACTGTTTGTTGTTCAGTCGCAGTCGATTCCGACCCTTTGCGACCCTATGAACCATTGTTCTCCAGGCGCCTCTGTCCTCCACCATCCCCCTCAGCCCTCCCAGTTCTGTGCCCATTGTGTCTACAATACCATCTAGCCATCTCATCTTTGGCCTCCCCCTTCTTCTTTTGCCCTCCACCTTTCCCAACATCAAGGCCTTCTCAAGTGAGTCCTCCCTTCTCATTATGATGCCCAAAGTACTTTAGCTTCATCTTTACTATTTGACCTTCCAATGAGCATTCAGGGTTGATTTCTTCTAAGATTAACCTATTTGTTCTCCTCATTGTCCAGGGTACCCTCAAAACTCTCCTCCAACACCACATCTCAAAGGCATCTATTCTTCTGCGTTCAGCTTTCCTAATTGTCCAGCTCTCGCAGTATATAATAAAATTATCATTCTAAAAAGGTCCATTTAAAATAAAACTCATGACCAAGATTATATTATAGAAGAATAAACAAGAGAAAAAAGGAGAGGGCAGGGGAGACGCAGCCTCACCTCTTTATACTGGAACCAGAAGCATCCAGTGCTAATGCTTCTGGGCTTCATGTGGCAATGCTTGTGCAGTAGTGGTGAACCTAGTTTTTTTCATAGATTGGAAGAGTCTCTCCCAGTGTAGTTTTCTCCTGTACTGAAATTTAGAATGATGACTCTTTGATGCAAAACATTTTCTTTCCACCTTATTACTTTGTATACTGTTGTGTATATTGATCACAAAGAAATACTGACATTAAAATAAGTTTAATTTTAAAAACCCTAATTAAATATGCTTTCAACAATATCTCAGTTTTGAGATATCAGTCATGAGCACACGTGAATTAAGACATAGTAATTTCAATACATACAACATTGGTGCAGAGGCTGCAGCCCACTTGCAGCCCCCACTGTTTACATCCCTGGACAGCCTCTCCTGCTACCAGGGCATGTGTTGTGATATGGTGGTCTTTATTAAAAAGGTGTGTGTACAGTATTTATCTTGCTTCCCAACTGCCTCTATAATAGGGGTTCTCAACCTTACTGCGCCAGGCCGGACAACTCCCCTCAGTCTGCACCATGGTGGTAGGCATGTTTGTGCTTGTGCGGGTGTGTCTGCTTCCGGGGTCGTTGCCGCATTCCATGCAGCAATTTTCTTAGAAGGTTGTGACCAGGGTACGAAGTACAGAGTACGAAGTACAGTAAAGCTTCGCATAAAGAGCACCTCACTTAGAGACTAACTCACTTAAAGAGCAGAATTTTTTCTGAATGGTCACCTTACTTAGCAACTAAAACCAACCAAAAACTCACTTAACAACTAGATTGGGGTTCACAATCCCCCTCCCCCACCAGGTCACAATTGGTCACTTACAATGGTGTTTCGCTTAAACAGCAAACTCGCTTAAAGAGAAATCCCGTGGAATGCATTATGCTTTTTAAGCAAGGTAACACTGTATTAGAGAGAACCAGCTACAGCAGGGACAGGTTAAAAACCAATCTAATGATTTTTATTTTGCACTTTTGTTTTATTTACTGTCTGATATCCTTGCACAGACAAACAAGGCTACCACTTCAAAAATTATTGTTCAATACCACTCTTCTACAATTGTTTCTTCATAGCATAACTTAGAAACAGTGAAGGTTGAGGTCTATATTATTTTCTTTTACTATTTTATGGCGTGCAATTTCATTAGACAGCTGTTTAAAACGACTCCTTACATTATATTCCTTAGATGATCATATGTACTGCTGAAAAGTCTTTAATTCTTCTTAAATGTAGAAGTCCTCCCACAAGCTGTTTTCTGGCAGATGCTGGGTAATGTACAGAAACAGGACAGTAAAGCTTAAGAGAGTATGGGTCATAAAAACCTATTGATTTTCTTTTAAAAATGGATTTATCTCAACACTGATTTGCCCTGATGTATAACCAATACTCTGCATAAGAAGCTACTGTTACAACAGATTATGGAGAAGTGGAATGGTTTCCTACTGACAGAGGTTGCAGGCATGGGTGTATTTTATCTCCCAGTCATTCAGTCTATATAAAGAAGCTTTACCTATAAGAAGCGATTTTAACTGTTGGAATCCAACAAAAATGGCCACACTCGTCCCTACTATCCCCTACCGAGCCGCCCACACTTACCTTTACCCTAACTGACCATAGCCACAAGAGTCCGGCAGTTGCCAGTGGAGCAACCGCCCCATGAATGCAGCCAACAAAAAAACTGATGAGGCTAATGGATGTGTGCGTGGAGGAGGCAGGGCAGCCAGCATGGCGGTTTTAAAAAAAAACACGCCGAGAGGAAAAACTTCCAAAGACCCAGCTGGCAAAAGGTAAGTGCAGTTGGTGGGGGTTAGGGAGTGGGGGGGGGAGCATGGCCCCGATAACCACACTGCCCGCCCCCCACTGACCGCACTCCCCCCTAACCCCCACTGACCGCACTTACCTTTTGCCAGCTGGGTCTTTGAAAGTTTCCCTCCCGACGCGGCCTTCTGCATAGGGAGAAGCACCAGCCTGTCCTTCATCCCTGCGGGCATCAAGGCCTCCACGCCCGCAGGGACGAAGGACAGGCCGGTGCTTCTCCCAATGCAGAAGGTTGCGCCGGGAGGGAAAGATTTTCAAAAATGCAGCCGGAGCCGACAAAAGGTAAGTGCGGTCGGTGGGGGTTAGGAAGTGGGGGGGGGGGAGATGGCCCCGGTAACCATGCCTCCCCGCCCCACTACCTTGCTCCCCTCCCTAACCCCCACCGACTGCACTTACCTTTTGCCAGCTGGGTCTTTCCCCACAAGGTGCGGCCTTCTGTGTTGGGAGGAACATTGGCCTTTTCTTTTGTCCCTGCAGGCGTTGAGGCCTCGACGCCCGCAGGGACGAAGGACAGGCTGCTGCATCTCCCAATGCAGAAGGCCGCGCCTTCTGGGGAAAGACCCAGCTGGCAAAAGGTAAGTGCGATTGGTGGGGATTAGGGGGGGGGAGAGACACGGCCCTGGTAACCACACACCCTGCCCCACCACCTTGTCCCCCCAATCCCTGCCCCCCCTACCTTTTTGCCAGCTGGTCTGTTAGCCCGGGGAGGAGACCATGGCCGAATCCTTCAGCCATGCCTCCTCCCTGGGAAGCAGGGATTGCAAGGGAGCCAAAGGCGCCCGCAGCGAACTTCCCATTTGCCCGGGGAGGAGACAGTGGCCGGGTCCTTCGGCTCTGCGTCCACCCGGGGCGCCAGCCAAACCGCCCTACCCTCCCAGGAACACCCAACCTAAAATACAAACACAAATAAATAAACAAGTAAACAAAACAATCAACAACAAACACAACAAAACACATCAAAAATACAGAAAGCTAATGAAAAAACATGAAAAACTCACTATAACCACCTATCTACAACAAAACAACAACACAAAAAACCTTACTCAAAATCGAAAAACAACATAATGTACAAAAATAAATACGAACAAATTCAAAATAAGAAATAACAACCAGAAAAATAAAAACCAAAAACACACATAGAAAATCCAAAAACAATACTAAACACCAAGCCAAAACACTAAATTAAATAAACAAACACTCTTCTTAAACCCCCTAGCCCAGCACCTCAAAATCAGAACAAAATTAAAATTAAAATAATAACTCGAGAGAACTTATGAAACACGTCCTCCCTCCATGCCTCCGCAGCAGAACTGAAGAGACAAAGACAATCACACTCTTAATCACAGCCTCACCTAGAGGCCAGAAGACTATCCAACAGTCAATTTTTTAAAAAAAATCCAAATAAAAAATAAATAAAATAAAAAATTCAATAAATTCAAAAACCACAAAATCCAAGTGGCTGCCACCAAAACCACCCCTAACCAAAAAAAAACACACAAAAAAACTGCCTGGCAAGTAGCAAAATATGCTATATATCATAACAGGGAACTGGATTAGATGCAAATTAAGGAATTCAAATTGTGGATGAAACATCAGCAAGTTAGGTAAAGGTAAATGTTGCCTTTGCTCAAAAGCCAGTCGTATCTGACTCTAGGGTTCAGTGTTCATCTCTGTTTATAGCCAAAGAGCCAGCGCTGTCTGTGTCTGCAGATGTTTCTGTGGTTATGTGGCAGGCATGACTAGACACTAGAGTGCACAGAACACTGTTTATTTTCTCACCGCTTTTAAACTGCTGGACAGAGATGGAAGCTCACTCCATCATGAAGCACTCAGGTCTCAAACTGCTGACTTGCTGACCTTCTAGTCATCAAGTTTAGCGTCTTAACCACTAAGCCACTGCAGTCTTTCTATCAGCAAGTTAGGATATGCAAATAACATAATATTACTGCCAGGAAAGAGCAATAACTTGAAACTACTGATGAAGGTGAAAAAAGAAATGACAGAAATAGGACTGCAGCTGCACATTAAGAAGAGAAAAATCACAATTATAGGAGAATTATAAAAGTCTAAAGTTGAAAATAAGTAATTGAAATTGTTAAATATGTTCAGGACTTTGATTCAGTAAGCAATCCAAATGGAAATTGCAGACAAAAAAATCTATAGAAGGCTCAGATTTGGAAAGACAGCTATGAATAAACTAGACAAGAGCCTCAGATGAAGAGATTTGTTAGCAGAGACCAAGAGAAAATTTGTCTGTGTTTGCTTACTCCCCCCCCCCCGAGAGCAGGGATGGCCAACCTTTTTGCACCACAGGCCTGACCAGGTCAGCTAAGCAGGCCGGACCATGCCCCCAGAAGTGGGTGCATTTACGACTGTCATAAATGTGCCCACGTCCACCTTTACAACAGCCATGTGTGTGTCTGCACATGCTGAGTACGCGCCACACATGCATAAATATATCCACTTCCAAGTGCGGGGGAGAAGGTGATGGACCTGATGGAATGGCTTTGTGGGCCGACCCTGGGAACCCCTGCTGTAGAAGGACTCAAGACAGCTGTGAAAGGTGGACAGATTGACTGATTTGAAATTTGGCATTGGAGAAGAGCTTCACAGATACCGTGGACTACCAGAAAAGTCAAATACATAGCTCTAAGATCAAATCAAGCCTGAACTTTCCCTGGAAGCAAAAATAATTAAATGAGGCTAACTGGAAAAGACAATAATGCTGGGGAAAGTTGAAGGCACTATGAAAAGAGGATGACCAAATGAAAGATGGGTTGACTTATTCAATAAAGTATTGTGTTTGCAAGATCTTTTAATGGCTCAAGTGTTTAAGACGCTGACTGGACGGTGGCAGGTCAGCAGTTCGATTCCTGAGAATGAGTTCCTGTCTCTGTCCCAGCTCCTGCCAACCTAGCAGTTCGAAAGCAAGAAATTGCAAGTAGATAAATAGGGACCACTTCAGTGGGAAGGTAAACAGCGTTCCGTGCGCTCCGGTGTCTAGGTATGCCTACCACATGTCCATGGAAACATCTGCAGAAGCAGACAGCACTGGCTCTTCGGCTTTGAAACGGAGATGAGCACTGAACCCTAGAGTCAGATACGACTGGCTTTTGAGCAAAGGCAACATTTACCTTTACTAAAGTTGGGTAAATATCCAGAACATTTAAGAATATGCGTTGTGTGATTTTATAAGACTGGGCTGCAAGTTAGTTCATGCATACTTTGTAGCTAAGACTGTAAAAACTGGATTAATAAAGGAATCATTGACAACTGCAAATTCATCCTTAATTATGCCTTCACCCTGAAGACTATGAAGCTGTTTAGTCATAGTCAAAATTCTCTGGCCAGTCTTAGTCTGGCCAGACATCCCACTATGGTAATGGAGTAGATTGTACAGCCTAAAGGACCCAACGGCAAAATGAGCAGAGGAGGAACCACTTCACTATTCTGATTCCCAACGATCATGGAGGCGGAAGAGGCCATGCCAGATGGACGGCTGTGAAGGCACACCTTGTCAATATTCTCAAGGCTGCGGCAGTCCATTGCAGTCTCATTTCATACATGCCACAAAAGATGGCTCCATGATCGTAGTGTGTGGGTCACTTCATGGCAAGCTGAAATTCACCTTAAACAAATTCATGCCAATGGCATTTTTCATGTTTTTCTCATCCATCAACTGTGAAAATGATTTTGGGGTGGGGAAGTATACTAGGACATTAGTAGCAGCCGGTAATGATGAAAATTCTCTACAACTTTACAATGCTGCTGGAAACTAAAAAACTTTGGGAAGCATGGTGTTTGAAAAATAGCTTGAAAAACAAAATTTCAAATCATATGCAATGAGTGCAGGTTACCACATTTCTCTAGGTGGTGATAGAATAAACCTAATTAGAGGTGAGAGATACAGTATGTTGAGGTTGTAATCAACAGCCTCCAGATCAGAGATTGTTCATTGACTTGATGAATGGATACATGCAGCTTCCATGGTTACAATAAACTCTCATATGCTTATGCCAGGAAAGTTACTTGGTTCATTCAGTTGATAAGGGAGCTCCCCACCAGCTGGCAGTTTCTGTGTGGGCAAAAATACAGTGTAGGAGAGTTCTATTTTTTGCAAGCAAACTAAGGCTAATAGGAGTTACAACAGATAAATGTAATTGTACTATTCTAGCACTCTTAGAAGGCAATGTTTCAGAAATAAATGAAGCTCCAAATTTCAAGGAACACCAGAGTATGATAATTATAGTGGAGTTTGTGTTTACTGGTTGCTTTATTGAAGAATGGACAAAATCAAGAAAGGGGTTCAAAGTGAAGCTCAAAGTAAAGACTAATTTGGCAAATATTAAATAAATAAACACAAGTTTAGAGCATTTTTCAAAAAGTTTTTGTTATAGTTCTCTAGTGAGATTTATGTAGTTCATGATTTAATTGTTGTATACCGCTCAGAGTCGCTTGCCGAGTGAGTGGCAATACAAATGTGACAAATAAATAAATTTCATAAAAGAAATAAACTAAAATAATATTTTAGTCTGATAGCTGCTGTGATTAAAAAGATGGTCAGGACCAATTCTGCAGAGGTGTTGGTTTGAGTATGTAAATTAACCAAGGTGAAGGTTGCTTACAGAATGTTCATTTTGTATCATTGAGAATGGTTCTTTATCATTTTGGCATCAGATATTGAAAGATACACAATAAAATTTCTACATATGAATTTTCCCCCATTCCACGAGGTTATTTGTATGTCGAAAAATGTGTATGTCAAAAATACATTGCATTACCAGAAGAGGCTAATAGATGTCACCGTATTTTTGTATGTTGAATATTTCCTATTGAAAATTTGTATGTTGAATTTTTTTTAGCCAGGATTTCTATTTGTATGTCAATTTTTTGTAAGTCAAACTGCTTGTATGTTGGGGTTCCACTGTACAGTAAACCTCGCTTAACGAGTATAATGCATTCCACAGGATACCTCTTTAAGTGAGTGGCTCTTTAAGTGAAATACATTTTCCCATAGGAATGCATTGAAAACCAAATATTCCATTCCAGACCTCTGAAAAAAGCCCCAAAACCATTTTTTAAAATGTTCAAATGTTTTAATGTTCACTTTAACTGCATAAATTCTGTGCAGGGACATAGTAAATCAACCAATAACATTTCAAACATCAAACTTCAACTTTTAAAACATCACACATCAAGAATAAAGTTTTAAAAAGTCTTTTACAGGGTACCTGTTCAAAACTCAATAAAGTGCTCTTTAAAGGCACACACACACACACACACACACACACACACACAGCATAATGGTGATTAAAAGCCATGTAAAAATGCTAGATATATAAATGCCCCTCCAAAATTTCAAACTAAAATGTTCCAAGAACAAACAGAAAATGGCTGCCACACTCCATTTTAATACAGTAATCCCCTCAAACTCAATTTTTAAAAACCTCCAACTCCCCCCCTCAAATCCCTACAAACATTGAATCAAATACTCCCTACCTTTGCACTGCTCGAGTAATCCAAAACTGCTCCAAAAAATCCACTAATGGAACTCTCAAAAATTGCTTCAAGGAAACCTCCACACTCTCTGCTGACTCACAGACTCACAGGCACAATGCAGGGAGAAGTTCCAGTCGCTGTGCGATTTTTAGTCACCACACAAGGGTGCTATTTCCTAACAATTCCCAGTCACTAAGCGAATTAGTCGCTCTATGAGCTGCTCGTTGTGTGAGGGCTTACTGTACTTTTAAAGACTCCAGTTCCCAGAATCTTCGAGTCAACTATAGAAAAATTCTCTATTCTGAAAAATCAATTTCTCTAACTTTTAATTTAGTCTCTCTTTTCAGCTACCTTCCATCATGTCTTAAGTTCCCAGATGTTATAGGAAAATGTCTTTTTGAGTCAGACCCTTGGTCCCTCAATTAAATCAAGCCACTGTTTATAGTGAATGCCAGTAGCAATGTAAGGGCAATTTTATTTGTGGCAGCCTAAGAGCAGAGTCCCAAGAGCAGGGCCTAAAGAGGACATGACTAAAGATAGTTGTCTGTTTTTTTAAAAATAAACATTAAGTGTTGGTCTAGTGAGTTTTTGTTAACTGAAAAATGTGTTTAATTTCTAAACAGTTTTCCAGCTGAAACTCCGCACATCCTCGGGGGTGAAAATTATAGCTAATCTTTGTAAGTGGTGGGACTAGGGAGGCTGGGACTCCTCTCAGAATATTCACAGAATTACACCCTAGGGGAAGCTTGTTTAAAAAATAAATAAAAATAGGAGGAGCAATGAAGGAAATAAAAAAGATCATCAAGTGTAAGAATGTGTCATTAGAGAGCTATTTTTACTAAGTTACTAAGAAACTCGATATATATATATATATATATATATATATATATATATATATATATATATATATATATATATATATATATATATATATATATATATATATATATATATATATATATATATATATATATATATATATATATATATATATATATATATTCCATCTCCTCTGTTTCTCTTTTGAATCTGGATCTGTAGTGTTTTTCTTTCCAAATGGTGACTTACAGATCACTTAACAAATATCCAGGTACACTGATATGTTCTAAAACAGGTTTTTGTTTATTACCATTCCTGATATCAGATTTATGTCCATTAATTAATTATTTTGCTTAGAGATTGTTTATTTTGTCCTATAAAAAGTGCACAATGAAGAATGCAGCAGGACATTGTTGGCAAAGATCACATAACAGAGGAACACGTAAACATGCCTCAGATATTACATGTAACAATGTAATAATGTTGCCTGAGTAGACGTGAATACAGAGTTGGCATCTGAATTTGCAGCTGGATATCTCAGTGAGTTAGATACAGTATCTGCCTGCAGAGCCAGAGTTTGGAGTTTAAGTCCCCACTATGCACCCCAAAACAGCCAGATTGTATTGTCTCATCAAGCTGCATAGTCCCACCCCATTCCCAACCCCCAAGAACGGTAAATCTCTTCTGAGCTAAAATTGCCTGCTTAGAACTACCTGGAAATAAGGGTTCATAAGTCAGAATTTACTTGCCAGCACACAATTATAATTCTATTAGTTCCCATCCCATAACTTCATTCATTATATTTTTGCCAGTACTGTAGTGTATTACTGTGTGAAAAAGTAACCTTTCACACATTCTGCATGAAAAAAGTAATGGGACGTATATTGCATGCATATAAATGTTACAATGATCGAATTTTTCCACATTTACAGAAAAATTGTCTTGAATACAAGTATCCCCACTCCACAAATGCACTCAGTTTTATTCAGAAAAAATAAGAGGTAACTATTCTCTTACAAAGATTACAAGATGCAATAAATGATGGAAAAGACTTAGACCACTCCTTTGAAATCTTCAACTACAACAGCTCTGCCACAACCGTCTTCTCATACAGAACATTCCTTGTCTTGTTACCATGGACATATTAGGCTAAAAATATTGTAAGATGTGTAGTTGAGATAGAAGAAATGCATGCATATTGATTCTGAAGTGTAATGAAAATAGTTAATAAAGCTGCCCTTATTTTGTATGAGCATTAAATTGAAATATTTGTATATTTACATATGTTCCTATCTGAGAATAAAGTGTTGAATTAAGTAAGCATACATTTTGAGATAATACATGTGAGTGAAAAGCCACTCACAAATAAAATAATGTTCTTTTAGTAACTATATACCATATCAAATTATGCCTAGAGCAAGATAAAGACTGGTTGTGTACACTATAAAATTTCCCCCATAACTGTACCTTGTGTGTGTGTGTATCTGTGTGTGTGTCTGTGTGTCCAAAGCCAGGAAGTACTCCAGGAAAATGTAGATGTCTTAAAATAAATTACTCTGAGGTTATATAGGCACATTCTGTATATGCTAAAATTGTTCCAAATTTTCTACATTATTTTCTACATCTTTCATTTCCGAAATACAACATCTTTCATGCTTTAAAGATTCAGAATATGAGTTTCCAATCTATACAGTGTCTGCCTTTGTTGAGATGGAAATGGACATTAAATCCCCTTTACAGCACAAGAAATGTGAGCTCTGAAATTGCTTCAGAAAATGAGAAGCAATCAAATAAGGAGGACTGAAGAGAAAGGAAGCTGTAATTTAATCACACGATGATCAGTGTCAGTGTCTGATGTAATTAAGGAATGTGAAAGAGTAATCTTATCATACTGTATTGTCATAAGGTTTCCTACAGGGATTATTTAATTTAAGGGACTTTGTGTGGAGCCACCACTTAACAAATCTGAGAGTAAATAAAACAGAACAGCAAAAAAGGACAAAAAAATGTTGTGGCACCTTAAAGACTAACTCCTGTATTTAAATGTAGTTAACAGATATATAACAGTTGTTGATGATTTTCCTGTCTTGCCTTTGTGTGAATATTCATGGCATTATGCTCAGAATATAGTTTAAAACGGGTTTGCAACATTTTTCCACCATGGGCCAGACCCGCCCCAACCCACAGCTGTGTGGGCTGGAGGCGTGGTTGCCCCCAGTCTTTACATTTTCAGCAGTGGCAGTTGTTGCAGGAATTCTGCTGTTTTTCTGAGTTCTTGCACAGCCTCCATCACTCCCCATGGCAGCGGGAGGCTTTTCAGGACATGTTCGCTAGTCAATTGCAGCCCCACAGTAGTGCTGCCCACTGTCCATAAAACCTTGCTTGGTGGATTGTTAGGAAATATTAAATAGGGTATGCTTTCAGATAGACTAGGTCTTGAATAATCCATGCATTACAGTTTTGAGAGCGTTTGATAGTCAGTGGGCAGGGTGGTAGGATGGCAGGGGAACTACAGTGATACCTCATACAACGTCCAAACTTGGTTCCACAAGTTTGGACTTGATACGGATTCGGACTTTGTATGAGGCATGCAAAATCCTAGCTGCGATGCCTCATACAATGTCCAAATCCTTGCCGCGATGCCTCGTACAATGTCGTTTCCATAGAGATACATTGTACTGTAACAGCACAGACTTCAGGGCAAAGTCAAGGAAACAGATAGGAAACTGACAGAACTTTAAGAAATCATTGTCTAAAGGCTAAATACATTACAAAAACATGACAAACAACCCTGATTTTAGGGGACAAACCATACAACAAGTTTTTAACTTTTGAAAACTTTATGAAGTGCAGGTTTAAAAGTTAACATGTCCCATTATGCAGCACAGTGTTAATGTGCAGCCATCGTCCATTTTGTACAAGTTACTGTAAACAATTACTAGATGGAAGCAAGGACAAAATGGATGCCAACATGTCCCATCATGCAGCACAGTGTTAATCATCCAAACAACAGCAAACACCAAACAATTGCTCACCCCACCAAACAGTGCCCCCCCAAAAAAGACCAACATAGGAAAAATTATGGAACATGCAATCTGTTTTTAAAAACCACAGCAGCAAACACCAAGCAATTGTCCACCCCACCAAAAAATTGCCCTCCCCCATCCACCTCCCCACCTCAAGTCAATCGGAAAAAGAAAACCTCATTTATCTACCTTTCTACTGTGCCAAAGCATGGTCCAAGAACCTGAAGAATGCTGCAAAAATCCCAGGAATGCTTCTAAAAATTCTGACGAAAAAAATCGAAAAATCCAAAATCGCACTCAAAACTACTACTAAACACTCTTTGCCTTGTGCAAAACTCACAAGAGCAACGCACACATGTGTTCTGCCTTTTATACTGCCCAGGCACAATGCAACCTGGGAAAAACCCCAATGCCTCATACAAAGTTGCAGCAACTTTGTATGAGGCAACTTTTTTCAAGGAATTAGGCGATGTTGTATGAATTCGATGTTGTATGAAGCAGACTTTGTATGAGGTATTACTGTACCTTAATTTTCATATTGTTGCTTTTTATATCCAAGATAAATCTAGCTTTCTGGTGAAAGTTAAGCTTCTAAGGCCAAGCTGACCTTTTGAGCAAAAGGAGAGAGGATTATAAAGTGCAAGTGAAATTTCAAGTGAGAAAAATAGCGACTAATCCTGATGAACAGAAATTAAAAATGAGAGAATGTCAAATATACGAATAGTTTTGAAAAACGATTACATCTAAATGTGGAGAATTTTAGTTTGTTTCTTGGACAAGGATCCCGCATTGATCTTTTCCTATTGAGAAGACACTAGTATGGATATAATGCCTGGTGTATGTAGTCAGCCCCACAATGCCATTTGTTCAATATATTGGGTGCTTATAATTGCTGCCTTAGTTATAAACTCAGCAGTTCAACATACAATATGCACATTTGAACCTAAGATGAGATAAGACTGTTATATGTTGTGGTCTGGGTTCGAATTGTGCAGAGTTAAGCAGCTAGCTTTCGGCAGCAGCGGCAATGCCCGTGTGGTTTTATATCTCTCTCTCAGACAATAACAAGCAGTGATGTGGAGTAATGGTGCAAACAGAAAAAGCTTTTACTCAGCAGAATAGTTCATAAAGATAATATAAACAACAGATTCCTCTCTGAGAACGTAAAGCAGATAAACAGTCTGTAAGTCCTTGCGAGCAGTACTTTAAGTCCTGAGACACGGTAAAAGTACTCACTGCAACTCCAGCCTTCTCCTGGCTGGCTATAGGTTGGGCAAAGCCCTTTTTTCCTGGCTTGTTCCTTCAGTTGAGTTTCAGTCCTCTGAAGACTGCTCTGGCTCTTTCTCTCCTCCAGAGAGTTTCAGCAATGCCAGCAGCTTTCACTCCAGGCAAAAACAGTGACGTCCATAAGGCAGTAAACTAGCTAGCAGTCCGGCTAGCATCCATTCAGTATGCCATGATGCAATGGCACGAAGCCTATGGCATAAAGCAGTTCTGGCATACAGCATTTGGCATAGAAGGGTTTTAGGCATAAACTGTTTTGGCATGAAGCAAAGGTGGCTACTGAGAAGCCCTAATTTATACATGATATTCTGCTCAGTCACCCACTCAGTAGAATCAATCTATAATTTGGATCCCAGTATGTTGTACTTTCCAATAGAGATGAGAGATATTTAAGCCTAATAGATGTATACAGTTGGCAATTAAACAAAATATGAAAAATATTTTTAATATCAAGAGAGCCACAAATACAGGTTATTTTGTAATATGGCAAATGATGGAAACACTCATGTTAAGCCATGGGACCAAGCTATAATCACATGTAGGTGAAAAGCAAAAGGGAGAAATAAAGCAAACATCACGGAGAAATTTGGCCTGTGAGATAGAAATGAGGCAAGAGAGTGAGACAGAGTTCAGTGACCAACGGATAGAACTGCAGTACTAAATGCAGTTAAGCACAAATTGTGGACATTATCAAAGAAAAATGCAAAAAGATTACTCCTGCACGCAAAATAAAAAAGCCTCAATGAATGACTGATTTGTCTCTTGAAATTGTTAATGACAGAGAGAAAACTAAAAAGTAAATAAAATCAGGATCCTGAATCCAAAATATTGGTGACTTGCTCTTAGAGACAAAATGGACTATTATGGGGGGCGTGGCCAAGATGATGGCAGAATAACACGCACTCCATTCTGCTCTTGCTAATAGAAAGGTGGATTAATGAGAAAGAAAAAATAAACAGACTTTTTAGGAAAGAGAAGTGGCGGGTGAGGCTCGAGATATCGTGGGTGCTTTCCTGGCAGTTCTGGGTGCTTGCTGGAGCTTGAACTGCGGCAGTGAACGAGGCAAGCGGCGAACAACTGGGCCAAGGCTGCTGGCTGTGATCGGTCAAGAGGCACAAACGGGACGCCGGAGAAACAAAACTACTTGATTTTGCATGTACGATCGAGCCGAACCAGTGATGAAAGAGATTGGGATCCCGAAGGAGATCATGGTGGCTGTGGTGAATGGTGGTGGTGAAGAAGATGTTTGAAAGTGAGAGGAAGGAGAGAAGTAATGGCAGCGCTGAACGAAAACAAAAGTTAAAGAAGCTATCGGAGGAGAGAATGTAGTTGACGTGTTGTGGCTGGAGAAAGTTCTCTGTAAGTTAGATATTAAAATGTTTTGGAGGGGGAGAATAAGAAGAAAGACCTGGATTTGGATTTGGAATTTTTTGTTTGGAAGGGTGACGGCGGTGAAGTGGGAGAAGAGAGAAGGGATCTCTTTCGGAGGCCCGGATCAGAGGCTCTTGGATTTCGTAAGCTTAAAGAGAAGCGGATTTGATTTTTTTTTTCCTTTCCCTTTCTCTCCCTCTGTTTCTGGTCAAGAATAATAAATGCTGGATTGGAGCTGCTTACTTTTTCTTTTGTTAATTTTGGGTCAATTAATTGGAAGATGATCTAATGAAATTGGTACAGTAGACCCTCGATTAATGACAAAGCTTGGTTCCCCAAGTCGTGTCGTTATCTGGATTTTGACGTTGTGCGGGTAGAATTTTTTCGCCCATTTTCGGGTCCCTGCCACCTCTGGGAGGCTCGGGGGAGGCAATCTGCGCCTCTGCCCACCCTTACAACAATATCTCCTACCTTTCAAAGCTGGAAAATCGCCATTGGTGGGGTCACTGTTTCAGGCTCTGTACCTCTCCAGCAGTGTGTAGGAGGCTTGGAGGACCTATTCTGCACTATTTCCGCCTTCCTAGGTGCTCCCTGTGCCATGCAACAGCTGATAATAACAGAAGCACTTTAAGCAAAGAAGCGATCTGGCACAATTCTGCCAGAAGGGAGTTCCACAGAGATGGTGCAACCACCGAAAATGCTCTTCTCCTGGTCGTCACCTTCCTTGCCAGTTTCGGCATTGGCATCAAGAACTGGCCTGTCTGGGAAGATCAAGTGATATGGGCAGTGATGCACTGCAATTTTTTTTACTACCTACTCTGTGGGCATGGCTAACTCTGTGGGCGTGGCTAACTCTGTATATATAAATCAAAAATAAAATATAACTATTAAACACACCAAACAGCTAATGTAATAAAAATAAAATAACAACAATATTTTTTTTAACTAAAATTACTAAAATCAGGATTTTCCTCACTCCCACCCCACCCCCAAGAACAGCATCTCCCTCTTAGAGGCACCAGTTGGGTGCCTACCTTGCAGGCTGCCACTTGTCAAGCTATTGGAGGGTCAGTGCTCCTCCGACTTCCATCTTCAGACGCGGGAGATCCCGGTGCGGCCGCCCCAGCTTCATCCATGATGCGAGGCCTGGCCATGCTTAGGCCTCAACTGCCACTGAAGGTCCGCTGCTGCTCTCCCTGCCGCTGCTCCTCGTCCGCTGCCTCCTCCGCCGCGCAAGCAGGGGAGAAAGTGCGGACAGCATCGGAGTCCGGGTGACCAGGGCACAAGCACTCCGACTCCCCCGCAGCCAGGCCAGGGGAAGGAGCGCAAGCTCCGCATGGGCCTCTAAGCCCCAGCGTCAGTGGTGGCGACAGAGGCGGGGGAGCGGCTTTTAGGGCTGCCAAAAGGCGAGCCCCAGGTGCGGCAGTTCTTTCCTCCCACCTCCTTCTCTGACCGGCTGCCAGGTGAGCTCTGTGGGGCCTCCAAGCCCCGGCGTCGATGGTGGCGATAGAGGCTGTGAGCGGCTCTTAGGGCTGCTGAAAGGTAAGCCCCAGGTGCGGCAATTCCTCCATCCTTCCTGCACCAGGGAGGGGGAGGAGGAGCCACTGCTTTGCCCACTCGCTGCTGCCACTGCTTGCCCAGAGCTGTGTCATGGCTGGGGGGGAACTCACTATGTCAGGGGTGCTTCCTCCTACATACTTCCTGTGCGTCTTCGGCAACACCCCCCACCCGCCTCGCCCAGGAGGATAGACGCAGGAAGTACGTAGGAGGAAGCGCGCCCGGCATGGTGAGTTCCCCCCAGCCCCGCCGCTCCGGGCAAGAGGCGGTGGCATCGGGTGTGTGCACCCTTTCTCCTCCGCCCAGAGTGTGGGGGGAGGGGGAGGTGGGCATGGTGTGGGAGGGAGGTGGGCATGGCCAGCTGGTTCTGCTACTGGTTCTATAGAACCAGATAGAACCGGCTGCAGTACAACACTGGATGTGGGCAGATGTTCTAAGAGGGAGATGCTCTGCCAAGTAGGATGGTCCCAAACTATTTAGGGCTTTGAAAGTTAAAACTAATACCTTGAATCTGATATGGAATGAAATGAGTAACCATTACAGCTCTGCCAGGGTTGGCGAGATGTGCTCAAACCTCCTCACCCTGGTGATTAGTCTAGCTGCTGCATTTTGTACCCACTGAAGTTTCCTAACTTTTACAATAGCAATTATAAAGAAGTAGAAGGTTGGCTTATTTGGTTGATGGGGTTGAAATCTGTGCCTGAAATTTTATTGACTGAAGTCCATTTCGTACCCTTACATCTAAGGATTGTTCAGTTCAAGTGGCAGAACTTATTAAAGGCAAAGTTATATCTTTACATTTTGCTGATAAAAAGTGCAAGCTTTTCTTGGTAACCAAAATGATAACAAATGCAGTGGGTTTTAATGAAATATCCTATATTTAAACTGAGGCTGTATTATTATAACTCACTGCAAGGAAAGGCACAATGATCCCAGAACTCAGAATCATTTTTATCATTACATGTGGTTTTATTCAACGTATGTTGAATACTTCATATTGTTAATCCAAGATCACTTTTTCTTTCAGTTGAAACAAAAATCTGCTTCAAATACTACCACGGAGTGAGTGGAGCACTACGGGCGACAACCCCCAGTGTGACAGTGAAGAATAATGCAGCTCCTGTAAGTTTTGTGGTTGATTGTTAACATTTTTGTCAGGTAATTTTGTCTTGAAAGTAGCTGATGACTTTTGATTCCAAGGCTAGGATAGAAGCAAGGAACCTTTGGCTCTCCAAAGGTTTAGGACCACAGGATCTCCAGTTCCTTACCATTGACCATGCTTGTTGGGCTAAGGGACGTTGTATGTAGGCCAATATATCAGGAATGCCAGATTCCCCAGTCCCAGGTTTAGAATATTTAAAACTTTCATCAATATACCTTGGTTCTCCTGCATGATTACCTAGAGAGGGAGGGGGGAGGGGGGGAGAGAGAGAGAGTACTACGATTACCAGAATTGCAGCCTTCACGTGGAATACTGAAACCATAAATTTGCCACCCTTACAGCTGGGAATATAGGCATGAAAAAGAGTTCATATTTGGTGAAATCTAGCAGAAGTAAATGGGTAACATTTCTAATAATCAGGGCCACAGATGTTCATTACCCTGCATTATTTTATCTTCCTGTGATAATACCTTTATCTTTCTCATGATAATGAAAAATGAACAATGTATATATTTCCTCAGCTTTCAGAGTCCAACGTTTCTTGCCACAGAATCTTTGTCTCTGGAACATTATTTTTTCTCTTTTGTGTTGAGTACACAAGGCTTTGCTGCAGGTGTTAGAGAAACAACTTTTGCAGGAGCATTTAAGGCATAGATTTGTCAGTCAGGAGCACCTGGATTCTTGATAAATTCACTGTGAATTAGGATGTCAAGTCTTTCAGGAACCTTGCGCCACGTGGACCGGGGCAGGGAGGAGAACTATGGCCACCCCTGGGGTCGCTTGGTGGCCTCAGGGGCGGGCCCCCCCTCCCCATCACCCCTGCGCTTGGACCAGGGCCGGGAGGAGGAGACCCTTGGCATTGGAGTTCTGTTAGGGGGGTGGTGGAGGGAGTGAGAGGGTATGTTTTAAGTGGGTTAGGGAGGGAGGGAGAGACTACCTTGCCAGCCAGGAAGTGGTGGCAACACCCCATCTGGGACAATTCGGGAGGTTCCAGGGGCCCATTTGAGGTTGTCACGGGCATGGGGCATTATAGCAGGAACCGAGGGGCGGGCCGCACTCGGGGAACGCGGGACTGATGTTTAGTATCTGTCCCGCATTCTGGCCCCCCGATTACACCTCTGGGTCCTGAGCAGCTGGTCCAGGGTGACCCCGCCCTTAAGCTGTTGATGATGAATGCCAGGTTGGTCTGTAATAAGGCACCACTTATACAAGATTCTATTCTGGGGGAGAGGGCCAACCTGGCATGCATCACTGAGACCTGGCTGAGACAAGAGGATGGGGTTCCTCTATCAGAGATGTGTCCAGCCGGGTTCGGTGTTTGGCACCAGCCTAAGGATGTGGGTAAGGGCGGTGGTGTTGCCATTATAGCCAGGGAGTCACTGGGAGTCGCCAGGGCCACTGCTCCACAAATTTCGGGTTGTGAGGCCCTGCTCCTGCGGTTGGGCCCTAAGGGTCAGTTGGGGGTCCTACTCCTGTACCTGCCTCCTTGCAGGGTAAGGGACTCCCTGCCTGGGCTCCTTGAGGCCGTCTCGGCATTGGCGTTGGAGTTCCCTAGACTGATGGTTTTGGGGGACTTCAATTTGCTTTCGCTGGGGTCTGGTTCCGAGGTGGCACAGGAGTTCATGGCTTCCATGGCAGCTAAGGACCTGGCTCAGGTAATTCAGGGCCCGACCAGGGGCAGTGGCCACACGCCAGATTTCATCTTTTTGTCGGGGCGGTGGCAGAGTGATCTGAAATTACAGAAACTAGACATAACACCTGTGCCATGGTCAGATCACTATCTGGTGGCTCTAGACTTTCTGGGGGCAACACTTCATCGTAAGGAGGCAGGGTCTATTAAAATGTTCCGCCCCCGGCAACTGATGGATCCGGATGGATTCCAGAGGGAAGTGGGGTATTTTCCTCTGGATCGGCGACACGATTCGCCCGAGGCACTTGTTGACCTGTGGTATGGGACGACAACAGCTGCCTTGGATGTAATCGCTCCACTACGGCCTCTCAGAGCCCGCAGAGCTAGGTCATCCCCGTGGTTCACTGAAGAACTGCGGGAGCTCAAACGGGCAAAGAGACGTCTTGAGTGCCACTGGGTGAAGACCCAGAGCGATACCGATTGGACACTAGCTAGAGCCGCTATTAGGGCCTACCTAGTGGCGATGGGGGTGGTGAGGCGGCAATACTTCACCACCCTTATTGCCTCCGCTGATAATCGCCCAGCCACCCTGTTTCGGGTGACCAGGTCCCTCCTGGGTTGTGCGGGGCCTGTGCCTGGTTGGCAGGGATCGGCTGAGGACTTTGCTGACCATCTGGTGGATAAAATCGATTGGATTTGCTCAGGGTTCAAATTTGGTGTGGATGGGGAGGGTCCGGGGGGAGCCAGTGCACAGTGTTGCTGTGTTATCTGGGATCGGTTTGATCCAGTTGCCCCGGATGAAGTGGACAGGCTCCTTGCGGCGGTCCGTGCCACTCATTGTCAATTGGATCCCTGTCCCGCCTGGCTGGCAAAAGCCTGTAAGACGGTGAGAGGTGGCTGGGTCGGGGCTATAATTAACGCGTCTTTTCGAGAGGGGATGTTTCCAGCACTGTTAAAACATGCTCTGGTGCGCCCCCTCTTGAAGACGTCATCCCTCGATCCAGCAGTCCTAACCAACTACAGACCTGTCTCCAACCTTCCCTTTTGGGGGAAGGTACTGGAGAAGGCAGTGGCGTGTCAGCTGCAGGGGGTACTGGATGAAGCAGAATATCTGGACCCCTTCCAGTCAGGATTCAGACCTGGATATGGTACTGAGACTGCATTGGTCGCACTGGTGGATGATCTCTGGTGAGAGCAGGACGGCGGTCGTCCGTCCGTCCTTGCTCTTCTTGACCTCTCAGCGGCCTTCGATACCGTTGACCACAGTATCCTTCTGGAACGGCTCCGAGGATTGGGGATCCAGGGCACTGTGTGGTCCTGGTTTTCCTCATTCCTGAGGGGCCGGACCCAGTCGGTGTGGTTGGAGAGTGAGAGGTCCAGTCCTAGGCCCCTAAAATATGGGGTGCCTCAGGGCTCTGTACTCTCTCCTCTCCTATTTAACATCTACATGAAGCCGCTTGGTGAGATCATCCGTTCCCACGGGGTGCGGTACCATCAGTATGCGGATGACACTCAGCTGTACATCTCAGCCCATGGGGACTCCAGTGATGCAGTCAAAGTCCTTTCCAGATGTCTGGAGGCTGTTGGGGTCTGGATGGGGGCTAACGGGCTACAACTGAATCCTAGCAAGCCTGATTGGCTATGGATAAGGGGTCCTGCGTTATCCCGGGAGCTACCATCTTTGGTTTCGGATGGGACTATTCTGCCCCAGACTGACCCGGTGCGCAACTTGGGGGTCCTCCTGGTTTCACGGCTGCTGCTAGAAGAACAGATGGCGGCTGTAGCCAGGATGGCTTTCGCCCAACTTTGGGTGATTCGCCAGTTGCATCCACTCCTGGACCAGAACTCTTTGCTCATGGTCACTCATGCTCTGGTGACCTCCAGACTAGACTACTGTAATGCGCCCTACATGGGGCTGCCCTTGATGACCATTCGGAGGCTGCAGCTGGTCCAGAATGCTGCGGCCCGGGTGGTGATGGGGTGTGGACGTTATGCCCATGCCTCACCACTGCTTCGGGAGTTGCACTGGTTACCAGTCTGCCTCCGGGTGCAATTCAAGGTTCTGGTTTTGACCTTTAAAGCCCTATATGGTAGTGGGCCAGGTTACCTAAGAGACCGCATCGCCCTAAGGACGTCTGTCCGTCCAACCAGAGCGGACCGGAGGGGCTCCCTAATTGTGCCATCGGCCAGGGGGGCTCGCCTCTCTGCACAAGGAGGAGGGCCTTTTCCGTGTCCGCACCAGCCCTTTGGAACCTCCTGCCAGTGGAATTGCGTCTCCAGACGGAGTTGCTGCCCTTTAGGAAAGTACTAAAAATCTGGCTGGCTGGCCAAGTTTGGGGTGCAGGTGGAGGGGTGGTTTCCGTTGGGTGGCTGGTTTAGAGGATTATGCCTTCCCCCTTGGTTCCTTCGGTACCTGCACCCCTTTTTAGGGGGTGGATTTTAATTCTGTTTTTATCGGTTTTTATCTGTTTTATGTTGTGATTGTGAACCGCCCTGAGTCGGCCTTGGTCGAGTGGGCGGTATCGAAGTCCAACAATAAATAAATAAAAATAAATAAACCACAGTTCTGCTTAGTTTAGATATTTCATCTCAGATTTCCAGCTGTTCTATTAAATCATTATGTTTCTATTTTTTCATTAACATCTCCTAATTCATGTATTAACCTAGGGCAGTGGTGCTGAACCTTTTAGAGGTCAAGTACATAAACAAAGGGGTGGGGCAAACTCTGTGCTGGGGGAAAGGAGGAAGCACTCCCATTGGGCCGCTGGACAGACGGGCGAGGTGAACTCTGCTGGGGTTGGGAGGGAGCGCTCCCGTTGAGTTGCTGGACAGAGGGGTGAGGCTACTATGGCATCTGTGCACGTGGGCTCTGCTTGTCCCCGTGGTTTACGGAGGAATTGAGGGAGCTTAAACGGGCAAAGAGACGCCCAGAGTTCCGCTGGGTGCAGACCCAGAGTGACTCCGATAGAACACTTGCTAGAGCTGCGATTAGAGCCTACCTGGTGGCGATAGGGGTGGTGAAACAACAATATTTCACCACTCCTATTGCCTCTGTGGATAATCGCCCAGCCACCCTGTTCCGGGTGGCTATGTCTCTCCTTGGTAGAAGGGGGCCTGTACCCGATTGGCAGGGATTGGCTGAGGAATTTGCTGATTATCTGATGGAGAAAATTTCTCGTATTAGCTCAGGGTTTAATCCTGGCATGGATTGTGGGGGTCTGAAGCTGACCAGACTGCTGTCTAGCCATTTTATCTGGGATCGGTTTGATTCAGTTGTCCCTGAGGAAGTGGACAGGCTCCTTCCATCTGCTCGTGCCACTACATGCCCTCTAGATCCTTGTCCTGCCTGGCTGGTGAAAGCCTCCAAGGTGGTGACAGGTGGCTGGGTCAGGACAATAATCAATTCTTCACTTCGGGAGGGGGTGTTTAATAGACCTGTATCCAGGGGCTCCTGGATGAAGTTGCAGGGTCTCCTGGATGAAGCAGATTATCTGGACGCTTTTCAGTCAGGATTCAGGCCCGGACATGGTACAGAGATGGCATTGGTCGCACTGATCTCTGGCAGGAGCGGGATGGAGGCCGTCCATCCATCCTTGCTCTTCTTGACCTCCCAGTGGCCTTCAATACCATCGACCACAGTATCCTCCTGGAATGACTCAGAGTATTGGGGATCCAGAGCACTGTGTGGTCCTGGTTTTCCTTGTAAAGATTCCATGTGGGATGACTTCATTTTATGTTATTTACCTGTTAATTAAGTAGGATTTTACTTAGAAATGCCAACTCTGCTTTTCTTTTCTTTCTATGAGTTATGTCACTTAGCCTAAGTGAAGCCATTTTAAAAAGCACACTCCAGACAATGAGTAATCACCTCTTGTTCTTTTCTCAAGGCCAAAGTCTGGGAAGCAGCCCAAGAGGTGGACTTCTCTCACGAGAAGAGATGAGATCGCTGATAGCCAGCCATCTGCTATCTTTGATCTACACACGAAACTGTTACTTTGAGAAGTCAATTAGCACTTCTCCAGGACAGTTTCCCATAGAGAAAGGTATAAACCCGTGCCTCTCAAAGATACGGGAACCGACCTTGATCAGAACCTGGAATGCTGCGAGAGCCCTTATTGCTTGGGGCCTCGATCCGTACCATCTCGTATGGGGCGGCTGGAACCACTGCTTCTAGTTGGATAAGTGTTAGCTTATGGCTTTTTCTTTCTTTCTTAGGGCAGTAATGTCTTAGTTTAGTTAGAATTAATTTTTCTTTATATTCTGCATATATTGGACTTTGTTACTTTTTCAATAAATTGACAAAACGGACCTTGTTCGTCAAACGTACTCCTTTTTGCTCCCACTGCCACCGGAGCAAATTGAGGAGGGGGAACTATAACAATTGGGCCATTATTAAAGGAAGGACTGTGTCTTGGTTTTACCAACTTCAAGGGGAATATTATCCTAAAGAAGAAACTTTGCTCCGCATCCCGGGATCAGCAAGTTGCTGCTACAAAGGTAACTGAGTTACTCCCTCACACCTTCAACATAGCCTAGGCCAGAAGTTCCCCAAAAGCAAGATAAGGGTGATTTTCTTATGGGAAAGTGGCGTTCCCATCTCAGGGGTCTTTGCAACTCAATTTCCCCTGTGTAGTTAGTCCCGGATCACCATTTCTCTACGAACCTATGAGCCAGACTAACTGGAGAAAAGTCTTTCTCTGCCAAGCATCAAGAAAGCTACCCTTATGGTCCACTAGCCCATTTGGGACTCTGCCCACCGCACCTCTAGCAGAGGGGAGTGAGACCTGCCGACAGGTGGAAGTTCCCGATATTCCTCATTCCTGAAGGGCCGGACTCAGTTGGTGTAGTTGAAGAGCAAGAGGTCCAGCCCTAGGCCCCTTCAATATGGGGTACCTCAGGGCTCGGTGCTCTCTCCTCTCCTATTTAACATCTACATGAAGCCATTGGGTGAGATCATCTGTTCCCACGGGGTGAGGTATCATCACTATGCTGATGATACTCAGTTGTACATCTTGGCCTGTGGTGATCCAAGCGATGCTGTCAAAGTCCTATCCAGGTGTCTGGAGGCTGTTGGGGTCTGGATGGGGGACAACGGGCTACAACTGAATCCCGGCAAGACTGAGTAGCTATGGATTAGGGGCCCTGCATTATCTCGGGAGCTACTATCTTTACTTCTGGATGGGGCTATTTTGCCCCAGACAGACTCAGTGTGTAATTTGGGAGTATTCCTGGACTCGCGGCTACTGCTCAAAGAGCAGGTGTAAATCATGACCAGGAGGGCTTTTGCACAACTTTGTGTGATCCGCCAGTTACGCCCGCTGCTGGATGAGACTCCTTTCTCATGGTCATGCATTCTCTAGTCACCTCTAGACTAGATTACTGTAATGCGCTCTACATGGGGCTGCCTTTGATGACCATTCGAAAGCTGCAACTGGTCCAGAATGCAGCTGCCCAGGTGGTGATGGGGTGCGGGCATTATACCCGCGCCTCGCCACTACTCCAGGAGCTGCACTGGTTACCGATATGCGTCCGGGTGCAATTCAAGGTGCTGGTAATGACCTTTAAAGCCGTACATTGTAGTGGGACAGGATATCTAAGCGACTGCATCACTCCAAAAACATCTGTCCATCCAACCAGAGCGGAGCGGAGGGACTCTCTAATTGTACCATTGGCTAAAGGGGCTTGTCTCTCTACCACAATAAGGAGGGCCTTCTCTGTGTCCGCACCGGCCCTATGGAACCTCCTGCCAACAGAGTTACGGCTACAGACGGAATTGCTGCCCTTTAGGAAAGAACTGAAAACCTGGCTGGCAGGGCAGATGTGGGGCATCAATGGAGGGGTGACCCTTGCCTGCTGGCTTGTATAATTAAGATTTCTCTCTCTCTTTTAATGGATGTGCTGGGGTGAGTGGGTAAATTATTGCAAATTTTAAATGGGTTTTTAAGGGTTTTTAGTTAATTGATGTTGTTTTTAATTGTTAGCAGCCCAAAGTCGTTGCCGAGTTGGGCGGCAATAGAAATTTTAAGAAATAAAATAAATAAATAAACTCTGTGCTGGGGTGACAGTGCGCGTGCCCACAGAGAGGGCTGTGGGTACCACCTCTGGCACATGTGCCATAGGTTCACCACTACTGGCCTAGGGTATCTGTGTTTATAGACTGCCATAGGTAAGAATAGCGGAAGCTGTTCCTTTACACAATATTGACAGCCTTCAGGATGAACTGAAAATTTCCTATGGGTGCCTGAGCCCATGGAGGTCTAGTTCTTGTAAATGAATGGTTTAAATAAATCAGATGATTGCAAAGTCAGGTGCTTACAGATACAATTTATGTGTAATTGCGGGTGACTATTCTTGTTAAATCAGGTCCTTGTTTCCCTCCTTATATTTTAGATAATTTGATAAAACAAGCCCTGAATTTTTTCTCTAATTTATTGAGAGATACAGGACAAATGCACTAACATCTACTGGATTCATGTTTTATAATAATAAACCACAGATTTTGGTTTGTGGGGATGCTTAGTCAGTGTGTGCAGCAGCATAGTGGCACATCACTGGTGAGCCAGAATTGAAGAGAGTTTCTTCTTGCCAGGATGTCTGAATTCAGCCCTTAATGAGTGTAATATTGGAGTGAAACAGATTGAACAGATAATTGAACAACGGACTGAAATGTTTGTTTGATTTTACCCTTAATAGCACAAAGAAGATAATTACAAAGGCTATTTGTTTCTTAATGGTTTTGATCCACACATGATCTCTCATGGGCACTGCAACAGCTCAAATCATGTTCCCTTTTATGATGATGTAATAGAAACACCAATAGCCTGTACATAATAACACAATAATCAAGCAAATTATTCAAAGATAAGTGGCTACAAAATATATTCATAACCTTCCATGCTTCAGTAGCTCCTTCTGAGATCATTATGCACATCAGGTTTTGATGTCACTGGTCAATTCTGTAAGCACTACAGATTGTAATGTGGCTCTACTGCAAGGGGCAGCGTGGGGCGGATGAATCGCATAAAACCCATTCATGTGAATTCATGTGGCTTGGGCTGTTGGGAATTGAAGCCCAAGAACATCTGGAGTGCCAAGGTTTGCCATCATGGCCCTAAACCTTATAGGTAGGCAATAATTTTATTTAGTAAGATAAAGATAAAGGGGGATGTGGCTAAGATGGCGAAGTGAGAGGAGCGTTTTCTCCAGCGCTGCTGAAAATGCAAGCCACAATAGTGGATTAATGTGGGTTGTTGTTGTTGTTGTTCAGTTGCACAGTCGATTCCGACCCTTTGCGACCCTATGGACCATTGATCTCCAGGTACCCCTGTCCTCCACCATCCTCCTCAGCCCGCTCAGCTCGGTGCCCGCTGCGTCCACAATGCCATCCAGCCATCTCATCCTTGGCCGTCCCCTTTTTCTTTTGCCCTCCACCTTTCCCAGCATCAAGGCATTCTCAAGTGAATCCTCTCTTCTCATTTGGTGTCCAAAGTACTTCAGCTTCATCTTTACTATTTGACCTTCTAAGGAGCAGTCAGGACTGATTTCTTTCAAGATTGCCTTATTTGTTCTCCTCGCTGTCCAGCATACTCTCAAAACTCTCCTCGTCTCAACACCACATCTCAAAGGCGCCTATTCTTCTGCGCTCAGCCTTCCTAATGATCCAGCTCTCACATCCATACATTACCACCGGGAATACCATTGCTTTGACTATACGCATTTTTGTTTGCAAGTTGATGTCTCTACTTTTCACTATGTTCCCCAGGTTTCTCATGGCTTGTCTCCCTAGAATCAGTCGCCTCTTTATTTCATGGCTGCAGTCACCATCTGCAGTGATCCTAGATCCTAAGAAAGTAAAATCCGTCACTTCTTCTAGTTCTTCTCCATCTACTTTCCAGGTGCTGATAGGGCCTGTTGCCATTATCTTGGTTTTCTTGATGTTAAGTCTC
Source organism: Bradypodion pumilum (assembly GCA_035047305.1). Classification (NCBI taxonomy): domain Eukaryota; kingdom Metazoa; phylum Chordata; class Lepidosauria; order Squamata; family Chamaeleonidae; genus Bradypodion; species Bradypodion pumilum. Next base: position 83,482,461 of record JAWDJD010000006.1, read on the forward strand.
AGGCCAGCTTTTGCACTCTCTTCTTTCAACCTAATCAGTAGCTTCTTTAAATCTTCCTCATTTTCTGCCATTAGGGTGGTATCGTCTGCATATCTCAAATTGTTGATGTTTCTCCCAGCAATTTTTATCCCATATTGTGATTCCTCTATCCCTGCATTGCGCATTATGTGCTCTGTGTATAGGTTGAAAATGTAGGGTGATAAAATGTAGCCTTGTCTTACTCTTTTTCCTATTCCAAACCATTCTGTCATTCCGTGTTCTGTCTTAACTGTTGCTTCTTGACTCTTGTACAGATTTCTCATGAGGCATATGAGGTGTTCTGGTATTCCCATTTCTTTAAGTACTTGCCACATTTTATTGTGGTCCACTCAGTCAAAGGCCTTGGTGTAGTCAATAAAGCAGAGGTATACTTGTTTTGATATTCTTTTGTTTTTTCCATGATCCACCGTATATTAGCAATGTGGTCTCTAGTCCCCCTGCCTCTTCTGAAACCCGGCTGCACCTCTGGCAATTCTCTCTCCACGTGCTGCTGAAGTCTATCCTGTATTATCTTGAGCATCACCTTGCTAGCGTGTGGGATGAGCGCAATTGTTCGATAATTTGAACACTCTTTGGCACTACCCTTCTTTGGGATTGGAACGTATACTGATCTTTTCCAATCCTGTGGCCACTGTTTTGATTTCCAGATCTGCTGGCATATCGAATGCAGTAATTTGATTCCGTCATCTTTTAGAGCTTTGAAAAATTCAACTGGGATACCGTCATCTCGACTAGCTTTGTTGTTTGCAGTGCTTTTTAGGTCCTTTCTGACTTCACTCTCTAGGATGTCTGGCTCAAGTTCAATGTTCTCATCATTGTGATTATCAGTGGTGTTGAGGTCCTTTTTGTAAAGTTCCTCTGTGTATTCTTTCCATCTTTTCTTAATCTCTTCTGCATCAGCTAACTCCTTGCCGTCTTTGTCCCTTATCATGGTCATTTTTGCTTTGAATGTTCCCTTGATTTCCCCAATTTTTTTGAAAAGATCTCTATTCCGGCCTCTTGTGTTGCTTTCCTCTATTTCTTTGCACTGTTCATTTAAATAGATTTCCTTGTCTCTCCTTGCTCTTCTTTGAAATTCTGTGTTCAAGTGACTGTATTTTTTCTTTTCTCCTTTGCCTTTTGCATCCTTTCTTTCCTCTGCTATTTTAAGAGTCTCATCAGACAACCACTTTGCTTTCTTATGCTTCTTTTCTTTTGGTATGGTTTTCCTTGCTGCCTCCTGCATGATGTCCCGCACATCTGTCCAGAATTCTTCTGGCACTCTGTCTATCAATTCCAAACCATTAAATCTGTTCCTCACCTCCACCGTGTATTCCTTAGGGATGTTGTCTAGGTCATATCTGTCTGGCCTGATTCTTTTCCCTATTTTCTTTAGTCTAAGTCTGAATTTTGCTATTAGTAGGTTGTGATCTGAGCCACAGTCTGCTCCAGGTCTTGTTTTTGCTGACTGTATGGAGGTTCTCCATCTTTGGCTGCAGAGTATGTAATCAATCTGGTTTCAATGTTGGCCATCTGGTGATGTCCATGTGTAAAGTTGCCTCTTGTGTTGCTGGAAGAGGGTGTTTGCTATGACTAGTGTGTTATCTTGAGAATGAAAAAAGCCAAGTGTATGTCTTTAATGTAAGAAAGTATTCACATGCTCGTCCTGTGGTGAGGTATCTTTAAGAACGTGTTGTGGTGTATAAACTATACAAAATTTTATCCGGTATATCTGTATATCTCTATAAGTACAAAAAACATAAATCCACGTATAGCAAGATATATACACACACACAAAACCAAGAGTGCAACTATATACAGTACCCTCCACAAACAAACACACACACATGAGAACCTCGCAACAAAATTTTTGAAAATTTCCCGGACTAAATTCCCAAGTTCAAGCCTCCAGTTCTTGTGTATGACAGCAACGAAACAGAATATAGGTGTTATCGTCCACAGCAAAAAGTATCTGGGTTCACTGTAAGGCTATATCGGCTGTGAGTGCCATCCGTGGTATGATCGTCAGGAAGCAAAATACAACAATTCCATTAGCCGGTTCCCATGCGGTGGGCAGCATCAAGCAGTTGTAGACAAGTTCTCGATGCCCCTCCGGTAAGTGGACATTTCAAATAACTTTCTCAAGAGTCTACAAATACAACATGAAAAACGCATATATACTAAGATATTTGCTATTGTAAGAACCCTTTTAAAACATGCAAAAATACACTAAGCATATGTATAGGATAAGAACGGACAAGATACATATCTAACGATACATTCATGGCACGTAGAGCACCTCCATAAAACTTTTTTCAATGTGTGCACGCGTTAATTTCCTACAGGTGAGTGGTACATTTATACAGTGATACTTGGGTAACTGACATGTGAAAATAATTGACCTATAATTCTCTAGCCTCTTTTCAGAACCCTGTAGGTAGCTCTTAAGGGGATATGCACGTAAATAAGTAAGAACGTGAAAGAGACAGTGCTACAAAAATGCGGACAGTTCCCATTCTGTATTCAGCCCATGGGGCACCAGTGTGTTAAATCGATGGATGTAGAATGCCTCTCTTTGTAAGAGAAAGCACTCCACATCCACGATCTGATATTTATTGGGCGAGTAAGTCTCCTTAGTAATTTTAAAACATCCTTTGAAGGCATTAGATAGGATTCAGAAAGACACTTAAAAGACTTTGAGGAAATGACTGGATTGAGGATAAATTGGGACAAGTCTGAAATGATCATGTGCAATATAAATAAGGCAGAACAAAAGAAAATTAAGGATAAATATAAAATACAGGTTTGAAATATTTGGGGATAAATATTTCTTATAGATCTTAAGAGGCTCAATTATGGGGGAAAAGAAATAAAAGATAAAATTCTGCAATATAAAAAAGTAAAATTATCATGGTTCGGTAGAGTTGCATTGTGCAAGATGATGCTTCTTCCTAAGTTAAACTTTTTGTTTGATACGCTGCCGATCCAATTAAAAGAAAAATAAATTAAAGAGTTTCAAAATATGTTTAATGCTTATTGTAATGGAGGAATTAGAGCTAGAATTAATAAAACCTTGTGGTATTCATCTCAAAACGAAGGTGGATTGGGTATACCAAATCTTAAAAATTATTACAGAGCCTAACAGATTAAAAACATTGTAAAGATTTTGAGGAAGGAAAAATTAATATGGGAAGATCTTGAGATGAAGGAATTAAATCAAATTGGTAAGGTGGCATTTTTGGATAGAGAAGGGAGCAAATTAGGTGTTAAAAATAAAATGATGAAGGCAACGTTAGACATATGGAAAAAGGTCAAAAAAGACTTGGTCCTGGATATATCTCCGATCATAGAAATAGAGGATTTTAAAAAGTTTCCAGTAAAGTTAGATAGCAAAGGGAAGGAGATTTTGGTTAAAAATGATAATTATCATGTTGAAGGATTGGTTAAACGTCTGCAAGGGTAAACAGAAGAAAATCAAGGGTTACTCACAGCTTAAATTGAATTGTTTCAGATAATAATGGTAAATAAATGGAATAGTAATTATTTGGGAAATGTTAGCCTGGAAAGAGACAAGACAGAATTCGAGGTAATATTATTGAAAATTAGAAAAGGAGAAATGGATATAAAGGGATTGGTGAGTAAAATTTACAGAATGTTAAATAAAGAGATAAACTCACAAGAAACATTGAGAAAAATTTGGGAGCAAGATCTTAATGTCAGTATCACAGAGTTGGAATGGAAGAATAAGAGAGGGAAAAGGATTATGAGAACAATGTCAGTCAGAGTAAAAGAACATAAATTTAAAATGCTTTGGAGGTGGTATCTAACCCCAGTACGGTTACACCAGATAGATAAAAATAAAAGCCCAATGTGCTGGAGATGTCAAAGCAAATTAGGAATATATGAGCATATGTGGTGGAGTTGTAAAGTGGTAAATGAATTTTGGGGGGAAATAGAAAGTGAGATTTCCAGAATTTTGGGCAGAATATAAAGCTGGGGCCAGCTGCAGCTCTGCTGACAGATACAGAAAACATGAGCTTAGGAAAGAATTAAAAAGAATTGCTTTCAATATGTTTGACAATTGGGAGACAATGTATAGCGAGAAAGTGGAAGAGTGATTTGACATTGAAGATAGAAGATTGGTATAGGGAAATATGGGAGATAGCTTTGAACGATAAGTGAACCTGGGAGCTGAACAAAAAAAAGAAAGGGTATAGTAAAGGAAAATAGATTTTGGCAAATATGGCATCCATTTGTGGAATCCGCCGGTGATGGAGGTGACTGAAGCAAGCCAGTACCGGAACACTACAGTTTTTGGAAACAGTGAATAAAGGAATAACACCGCATCCTCCAGGGCATGTATAGTCACATTGGTTGTATTAGTATTTCTCTTTAGATTCTATAAAGATGGTCAAGAATAGAACAAATAGGGTATGTAGTAATTCAAGTATTTTTTCATTAATATTTGGTGTTGCAATGGTTTCTGCCCCCCGCCCCCGGAGGGTTGGGGCTGCTGGCCGCAAGGAAGGCATGGGAGACGGAAGTGTGGTGGAAAAGCCAGTCCTGATCAAGTCGGATAGTCTGTATTTATTGACCTGCATTCTCGATCACTTGCGCACAGATCGCGCATGACCCCTATCACAGAAAGCTTGCTTACATAGCATATTGCTGGCCAAGTTACATTGGCCAGCCTAAGAGGTTGCTAGGAAAGTACTGCGTGCCTAGGTTTCCCATATGGAGACTAATCAGCAGATGTAGCGAGACTCCCTGTTCGCGTCCTATCTCGGAGTCCTTGTAAACTCCGGGCTCCTACGCTTAACTGTTTGGTCTAGCTGCAGCTTGGTGTCGCCACGGATGTGAGTGAGATACTGTGTGCTGTTTACTAGGCATTGTGACATTTGGGTGACTTTTGTCCTACTCCTCCCAGTGCTTCCAGCCAGGGCAATATGGATTCACTACTGCATCTATTACTATTAGCCATAACCCAATTTCCTTTCCAGCATAGCCCGGATGGTCTCTAGCCCGTGTTCTAGCCAGACGAACCAATTGGGAAAGGTTGTAGCCAATTAGTAACGCGGCCCATCCACAATTTGGATCATATAAAGGAGAGTTAATAAATTAATAAGTAAGATAAGGTAGATTGAAATCAGATTGAGTAATTAAACCTATTACTCTATTGATATCTATTAGTTGATTAAGGATGGAATGGAATGTGGAATAGTACAATTAAGGTGTATTACTTGTATCTTATTATTCTAATATGGCTATCTTATTGTTATACCCTTCTTCTCTAATGTATTTTCTTTTTTTGTAATGTGTATGCAATTTTTCTCTATATATTCATTTTGTAATTTTTTTAAAACACAATAAATTTTTTAGATAAAGATAAAGGTCTCCCTTGCTTGATAGCCAGTCATATCCGACTCTAGGTTACAGTGTTCATCTCAGTTTACAAAGAATCAGTGCTGTCTGTGTCTGCAGATGTTTCCGTGGACATGTGGCAGGAATGACTAGACACTGGAGCTCACAGTTACCATTCCCACCAAACTGGTACCTATTTATCTACTTGCAATTTCTTGCTTTCAAACTGCTAGGCTAGTAGGAGCTGGGACAGAGGCAGGAGCTCACTCCATTGTGCAGCATCCAGGTCTCAAACTGCTAACCTGCCAACCTTCTAGTTGCCAAGTTTAGCATCTTTACCACTTAGTCACCACAGTCCTTTTTAATTTTTATTCTTTTTAGGACCATTTACATTATAATTTTACTTCATAGAGGCTTCTGGACAGTACAGATGCCTCCCAACAGCACCAGACAAGGGAAGGGCAGTGTTGCCACATCATTATATTATATTCCTACGTTTAGCAACAATGGTTGACTTCAGGGGCAGGTTCTTCCCTTTCCACCACCTTATGCCTTTCCAAGTCCTTCCCTTTCCACCTCCTTATGCCTTTCCTGCCAACTAGAAATGTCCCAGTCTTTAAATAGTAGTTGTTTTTCTAAAATGCTATGTGCTCACCTCATCACTGAGCGGCAGAACGTAAACTCCCTCTTTGTCACCCTCTTGCATAATACCAAAAAGAAAAAAAATAGTTTCCAACTCCTTTAGCACATTTCTCTGATGGTGAAAGCCACTTTTGCCCAGGTTGACTACAGGGCAATCTTCTGGGTTAACATCTATGTTGTGACTGTGTATGGTTTTTTGGAAAAAAATAAAAAAAATCTTTGTCACCCTCTTGCATAATACCAAAAGAAAAAATAATAATTTCCAACTCCTTTAGCACATTTCTCCAACTGTGAAAGCCGCTTTTGCACAGTAGCTCCTTCTGAGATCATTATGCACATCAGGTTTTGATGGCACTGGTCAATTCTGTAAGCACCACAGATTGCAATGTGGCTCTACTGCAGGAAATGAACTAAATTAATAAATCAAAGCATGTTTAAAAGTTGCCTCAATGATAAGCATATAGGAGGAGAAGTGTCTGGACACTTCTTTTTTTAAATAGATTTTATTAAGATTTTTAACAGAATATAATAATAATAATAATAATAATAATAATAATAATAATAATAATAATAATAATAATAATAATAATAATAATAATAATAATAATAATACAAAAGTTACATAAACATAATGAAGAGAGAAAATAATAATAATGACAAAAATACATTTAAAAAATTGAACAATTTTATGGGTAATTATATAAATGTAGATCAAGTGGGATTTTTGAAGGGGCGACACATGGCCGATTTGACCAGAAGAGTAGTAGACTTGATAGACATTGTGAGTCAAACAAAAGAAAAAGTGGGATTAATATCATTGGACATTTTTAAAGCATTTGACTCGTTACAATGGATCTCAATTAAAGAAATAATTAAATGTTATTGATTTGGTGACAAATTTAGAAGAGTGATTGATCAACTATATCATCAAGGAATAGCTACTGTTAAAGTAGAGGTTACTGAAGAGATAAAACTGGAGGCGGGTACGAGACAGGGTTGTCCTCTATCACCAATTTTGTTTATCATGGCAATGGAGATGTTAGCAAAAGCTATAAAAGAGGATAGAAAAATAGGGAATTTTGGAAAATAAAATAAGTATGTACGCAGATGACACCATGATAATAGTAAAACATCCTGAGAGGGTAATAGATAGAATTAGGGATCAATTAAAGGATTTTGAAGATATTACGGGTCTGAAGATAAAGTGGGATAAATCGGAAATGATGCTTTGTAATATAGAAGAAGAAGACCGGAAAAAGATAATGGGAATAGGTAATATTCAAATTAAAGATAAGTTGAAATATTTGGGAATAATTATATCTAATAAATTGGAGGAATTTAAAAGATTGAATTATAACAATTTGAAAATGGAAATTAAAAATAGAATACAAACTTTTCAAAAACTGAAACTGTCATGGTTCGGGAGAATAGCACTTATTAAAATGATGTTGTTACCTAGAATTAACTTCTTATTTGATGCATTACCAATTCAATTGAAGGATAAGGATATTAATGAGTTTCAAAAAATGATCAAAATTTTTTGTAATGGTGGAAAGAGTTCTAGGTTGTCTAAAAGATTATGGCATTTGCCTCAGAAGGAAGGTGGTTTGGGAATCCCGAATTTGAGGGGATATTATCGAGCCTTTCAAATTAAGAGTGTTGTGAAGATCTTGGCAAGAGAAAAGGTGATTTGGGAGGAAATTGAGATGAATATAGACATATAGGTAAAATGGTCTTCTTGGTGGATAAATTTGGAAAAGTTGAAATTAAAAATACTATGATGAAAGGATTAATGAGTATATGGAAGAAAGTAAAGAAGGATTTAGCCCCAAATTTCTCTCCAATTATGGAATTGTCAGATATGGTGGGTTTCCCGATTAAGGTTGATAATGTAGTAAAAGAAAATCTGGATAAGAATTTTTTTTTTTGAAAGATTGGTTAAGAGCTTGCAGGGATATTAATGTTAGGACAAAATTGTTTGAACAACTAAATATGAATTGGTTTCAGATATTGAAAATCAATAAATGGAATAATAAATATATGAGGGAATATGATTTGGAAAGGGAAAAGACAGAATTTGAGGATCTGGTTCTAAAAATTAGGAAGGGAGTTAAAAATACTAAGGGTTTAGTCAGCAAATTATATACATTGTTGAATAAGGAGGGTGATCCACAAGAGGATTTGAAATTAATTTGGGAAGATGATTTGAAAATAAAGATAGATAATGACATATGGAAAAATAAATGGAAAAAGAGGATAATGAGAACTATGTCGGTTAGAATTAAGGAACATAATTGTAAAATGTTATGGAGGTGGTACCTGACCCCAGTGAGCTTACATCAAATTGACAATAAAAAGGACAAATTGTGTTGGAGATGTAAAGATACAATAGGAACTTATGAACACGTGGTGGAGTTGCACTGTGGTAAAGGATTTTTGGAAAAGAATTGAAAAAGAAATGGGTGAGATAATGGGTAAAAGAATCAAATTGGGGCCGGGTACCACCATGCTGACAAATGTGGAATGTATTTGTTCAAATAAGGATGAGAGAGAATTACTAGAAATAATGCTTACAACGGCTAGACAATGTATTGCTAGAAATTGGAAAAATGATGTAATTATATCGACTGAAGAATGGTATAAAGAAATGTGGAATTTAACATTGAATGATACATTGACTTGGGGAATAAAAGAAAAAAGGGGTAATCTGAAAGAAAATAGATTCTGGAATATTTGGAAGCCATTTGTGGATCATGCAATGGAGGGAAGTGAAGGAAATAGACCTGTACCGGACCAAAGTAGTTTTTGGAGGTAAAATATTGTGGTACTCTGAGTTCTCCAGGGCAATGTATATTAACACTGGGTGTAATATAATTTTGTTTTTGTCTGGTTCCCTATCCAGAAAACTATTGAGTTGTTTAACGTGATTAAGTGCAAGGTGGTTATATTGTATTAGAAATTATAAAGAGAGATGAAAAAATGTATTAGGATAGGCTTTTTTTTTCTTCTTTTTACGATTTTGTATTTTAGTTTTGTTGATATGCTTTTTATTCTATGTACTATTTTGTATATGTTAGAAAAATTCAATAAAAATATTTTTAAAAAAAGAAAGAAAAAAATTAATACAAGTTGATCTTAACCATTCTACTTATGTGTACATATATGCATTAATACTTTATTCAAGTTATTCTCTTTAATATGGTATTCCGATTTTCTCATAATACACATACATAAAACACCCTAGTGCACTAACCTTATGTCCTTGAATCTACCAGTTGTCTTGAAGTGTCTGGACACTTCTATGAGGCTATTATTTTGACATTGATTAGTTTGGATAAGTGATGTTCCTTATTTCTTACTTCTTGTTTTTTTTTTATTGTGTTCTGTTACACATTTTATTCTTATGATACTGTTTTACTGTTGCAACTTATTCCTTTCTTGTATTTGTGGTTTTATATGTTTGTAAGCCACCCGGAGTGGTGCTTGCACCAAAATGAAGCAGGGTAAATGTAAGTAAGTAAGTAAGTATGGACGTGTTTTACTTCCGCTTCCAGGAGCAATGGGGGTGACGTGGGCCGGATGAATTGCAGCAAACCCATCCGTGTGGATTCATGGGGGTTTGGGCTTCTGGGAATTGAAGTCCAAGATCATCTGGAGTGCCAAGGTTTGCCATCACGGATTTAGGGTCTTCCTCTAATGGCCCAGAGCTATCTTTCTGTGCTGCTGGGGCAGTACTTCTCTGAGGAATTGTTGCAACGTCTGTGCTTTTTTAGCTTCGAAAACAAGCAGAGCATGGAAATGTTACTGAAGAGCTGCAGTAAAGTTAACAAGCCCCTTGTTTTCCTGTAGCTTGTTAACTGGGGTGAGGGGAACGCAGTCTGTTGTGCTGCTACTTGGCTAGAATGCTTTACTGTGGCCATTTGAAAAGGGCAGGGGAGTGTTTCATCTTACTTAATCATAAACAAGTTGGCCAGGAGAGAGCGTTCTTTCTATTTTTTACTTTTAAATGATGAATTTGCACTACAGAGCAGCACAAGATCCTGGACGCTCCCAGGCAAGTGCTGGCAGCTAGCCATATTTCCAGGCTGATTTACTGGGAAAATGAAATTGCAGCATTCTGCCCTGTTTTTTGTTTTTGCACTAAATAGAAAGAAAACCTCATTTACCAACTGAAATATGGCTGTACTAAAAAGAAATTCCACTAGCACTCCTCCTGACAAGTGACATATTTATAAGATTTGCTCTGAACTAACCCCCCTAACATCAGTACAGTTTTGATGAAACTGAAGATGTTGCCGATAACAGTCTTTACAGTAATAAGGAGGAACTTTGCCGGCTCTACCCCCAGCTGCAGGTGAGCCACCACACCCCCGGGCCTCCGCCCCCATGCCATCGGGGCCTCAAAAGCCGGGAAGGAATGTGCAGCGGCGAGGAACTTTGCCGGCTCTAGCCCCAGCTGAGGTTGAGCCACCACACCCCCGGGCCTCTGCCCCCACGCCATCGGGGCCTCAAAAGCCGGGAGGGATGGTGAGGCGGCGAGGAACTTTGCCGGCACTACTCCCAGCTGTGGGTGAGCCACCACACCCCCGGGCCTCCGCCCCCACGCCATCGGGGCCTCAAAAGCCGGGAAGGACGGTGCGGTGGCAAGGAACTTTGCCGGCTCTAGCCCCAGCTGAGGTTGAGCCACCACACCCGGGGCCTCAAAAGCCGGGAGGGATGGTGAGGCAGTGAGGAACATTGCCGGCTCTACCCCCAGCTGCGGGTGAGCCACCACACCCCCGGGCCTCCGCCCCCATGCCATCGGGGCCTCAAAAGCCGGGAGGGATGGTGCGGCGGCGAGGAACTTTGCCGGCTCTACCCCCAGCTGCGGGTGAGCCACCACACCCCCGGGCCTCCGCCCCCACGCCATCGGGGATGCAAAAGCCGGGACGCTCTATTGTTGTAGTGTTTATGAGGATTGATGATGTTGTATTGCCTATTCGTTTGATGTACCGTATTTTCCGGCGTATAAGACGACTGGGCGTATAAGACGACCCCCAACTTTTCCAGTTAAAATATAGAGTTTGGAATATACTTGCCGTATAAGACTACCTCTCTTCCAATGCACACCAAATAAAAATTAACCCACACTCAACCCGAAGACGCGCAGCCCTCCGAGTTGAATGGGCAGGTTCTGGTGGAGAGCCAATCCACACTCATCTTCTCCTCCTCAAGGTACAGGAAGATGTGTGCAGCTTGCTTCCCCTTGCTTCATACTCCCCGCACAGAGCAGGGACTCGGCCGCGGCACCCCCCACCATATGCGCCGGACATATGAAGCAAGGGGAAACAAGCTGCAGTTAAGTACCTGTCCTATAAGATGACCCCCGACTTTGGCACAGATTTTTCGGGGTTAAAAAGTAGTCTTATACGCCAGAAAATACAGTAATTGTTTTTATGATATGTGATATGTTTAACTGCTGTAATTGTTATAATGATTATTGTATAATTATGCTTGATGCTATTTTGCATCTCTTGTGTTCGCTTTTGTATTGATTGTATGCTTGTACTGCTTGTTTTGTGAACCGCTTTGAGTTGCTCATTGGGTGAGTAAGCGGTATATAAATTAAAATTTCGATTCAATTCAATAAGTTGTTTTGAATCCCTGTGAAAAGCAGGGGGTGGCGCAAGGATGAGAGATTGGCGTTTTTAAAATTAAGATCATAGTTACAGCTGGTCTTGACAAAGACCTTTCCAGTGGATTCATTCTTCACTTACTTTGGTTTGAAATGGTGTTCGAAAGATTAGCCGACAAGGTTGCCACCCAGGGTAGGCCTGATTGTATTCACAATCTTCGAGGAGGTTCTTTCTTTGTATTTTGATGGCATAACAAAATGGGAAAGATGATATTTTCCCTTTTCCATCTGCAATCCAGGGTCATCCAATGGAACAGAATCTTGGCTGATTCGGGACATATAACACAAAGGAAATTTAAGTTGTGGAATCTCCTACCAAATTGTTCAGTGATGGTCATCAATTTGAATATCTCCAAAATGACCGCTGAAACGTCTGCAGAAGCAGACAGCGCTGTCTCTTCAGCTTTGAAACAGAGATGAGCCCTGAATCCTAGAGTCAGATACGACTGGCTTTCGAGCAAGGGAAACCTTTACTAAAATGAAATTACACAGTTTAATGAAGGAGCAGACAATCAATGGGTCCATGTTCTGACAGCTACAAACTAACTTAAGTATCATATCAAAAGCTGGATTAAATTCAGATGGAGGAGGAGGGAAAACTGATGGAAGAAACAGTTATAATTTAAGACATCCAAGGGACACCACATTTCCTCAAGAAAGCAGCAAGTGATTGAGATTTAATATTGACAGAGGAAATTGAAATATGTTAAATATCTTTTTATACATTATATAAACTCACCGGCCGGGAGGATAAGAGCCCCCATGGCCACGGGAGGCTGAAGACGACACCACATCCTCCTCGGCCCTCCCCACCGGCCGGGAAGATAAGAGTCACCGTGGCTGCTTCAGGGGCTAAAGATGCCGTTGCTGCCCCGGCCCACCGACCTCTGGGTCCTACCAAGGGTTTGGTTGAGCTGACAGGTTGTGATTCCTGCTGGGACTGTTGGGACTGTTATTTAGTGTTATGATGCTGGGATTGTTATTCATTGTTATTTAGTGTTATGATGTCGCCCTGAGTCGCAGTTTCCGAGCGGGCTGCATACAAATATAATAACAATAATAATAACAACTATTACTACTACTACTACTACTATTACTACTACTACTACTGTATTCATCAATCCAAAAGGAATCTACAACAATGACAACAGAAGATTGAGACTTGAAATGGCAGCAATGAAGGTATCCTTAAGTGTAAGGATATATCACCGGATGACAAAGTCAAGATAGTCCAATGGTTCCCAACGTTGGGCCTATGCCCTACAGGGAGACTTCAGTTCCCAGAAAACTAAGTCTGTACATTGGCTGATCAGCAACGGTTGGACATCGAGTTAGCAACCCGTCCTTCTAAAACTAAAACCACTGCAGAAACAGCAGGAAGAATCCAGATAGCATTAAGAAAGTTTAATGCATTCCTAGGCCTTTTCTGAAGCTGATACTTATGATAATATTTTGTTTTGAGGTGAATTTGAGCTTCGCAAGGGCATCCTAATTCAATAGCTGCAGTGGTGCATGCAACATAATACGTAGATGAAAGCATTTCAAAGCATTTTTGCAGCACCCTAGTGAGTCTGAGCACATCATTTCGGATTCATTATTAAATCTTTTACTGCAATAGTTATCAACCAGTGGTATGCAAATTGTCAGGGTATATGCAGAGTTGTCAATAGTTTTACTGTACTTTAAATATTGGAATCATTACTCTGGTTTGTATTTTAGTCATGGCAAAGCATTCTTTTCCAGTACAGTAGTGCTACTGCAGTTTTTAATGTTTGTATTATAGTCTACTAGCAGAAGTTGCCCGGCGTTGCCTGGATGTTTTAAATGGGTTTAATTTTTTTTGTGGAAATAATGAGTCTCAAATTTAGATAATAAGAATTTTTTTTATTTATGTAAATGTTTTTGTTTTGTAAAATAAACTTTTGTAAATTTTTAATACAATAAATGTAAAAAATATTAGTTGAACTTTAAACTTGTACAATCTTTGTTTATACATTATTTTTACTGTTAAAGTTGTGTTTAAATTTTTAAACTATATAAATTTATTATAACACATGTCTATTTTTTCTTTGTTTTTTTTGCTCCATCTGTGAAAGGAAAGAAAAGAAAATGTTATTATTATTTGAATAGCTGTTTTTACTGTAATAACATGCTAATGAGTGTAGTATATGTGTGTGTGTGTGTGTGTGTGTGTGTGTGTGTGTGTGTGTGTGTGTGTGTGTGTGTGTGTGTGTGTGTGTGGTTTATTATTTACGTTTTCAATGATGTTTTCTGCATTTCTGTTCCACATTACTGTGTTGGTTTTTTCCTGTGAATAGAAATTAATGCATTTAGTTTTCTATAATTTTTTTGCATTGTTTATTCTTTTGTACCTTTTTTAAAAATAAATTTTTTTGGGAAATTGTTTGAAATATAATACTTACTTTTGTAGTTGTTTTGGGCTGTCTTTGTGGTCCGATAGTTTTCCATCAGCAGTATCTGAAAATGAATAATAAGGAATGTTGTAATTTTTCATAAATAATTAACCTTTTTTTTTTTGAAAGGATTATTTCACTTACCAGTTGTTTGGTTTTGTGTTGTTTGTTGTTGTTGAATTTTGATATTGATGAAATGTTGAAGCATTAGTTGAGCCAATGGGATATTGATGTTTGATGGTGGGTGTCGCATTAGTTGAAGTTGTCTTTCGATGATGGAGTCAATTGGTACAATGGTAGTATTTTTTTTTCCTCAGTTGAATTGCCGAAATTTAAATGTGTGATGGTTATTTTTCTTTCAATGATTGTTCCCTACTTCGTGTGTCGATTATAATGTTTTCCAAAAGTGTAATAATATTATTTTCGAAGGTATAAGTCAAATAAAAATGTTTTCTGTTGAATAGAATGTATTGTGTTCTGTGCGTAGTTTGAGATGAAATTGAGTTGGCTCCTGAAGTGTGTTGTTGAACTGTTTTTTGTAATATCAGAAAATAATTAATACTAATTAATAAATGACTGTAAAAATCGAATAAATGTTCCTGAAAATAACACTAAATATGATAAATATTGAGAAACAAAATGGTCCGGTTCTGTTTGTAACTCCTGAAGTGTGTGTTTAAAGTGTACGTTGTAGTGTACTGAAAAAAATAGTAAATTAATGTAAAATTAAAATAAATGAAAGTAAATGAAATTAAATAAACCTTAAAAGTAATGAAATAGATATGATAGCTAAATAATATTAAATTGGTAAAGAAAAAGGTCGGGTTCTGTTTTTCAAAGTTAGTCGCTTAAAGATAGGTAGTCTTTAGCTCCGTACTAATCTGCAGCCGCAAAAGTACGTAACTCTTTGGGGTTTGTAATACAGCTCCTTTTCAAGGATGGCTTGTAGCGTTTTTCGAAATTTGTGATGCGTTTTGGCTAAAGTACGTCATTGGCTGGATTGCAGCAACTGCGTAGGATTGTGTGATGTGTCGTATATAGTTCCGTAAATGGTAACATTGGCAAAGTCCGTAATTCTTTGGGGTTTCCAATACAGCTCCTGTGTTGCAAAGGACGCGATTGGCTGGATTTGTGAAAGTGTGAAGGATGGTGAGTTTTTTAACTAAATAATATTTAAATTGGTAAAGAAAAAGGTCGGGTTCTGTTTTTCAAAGTTAGTCTCTCAAAGATAGGTAGTTTTTAGCTCTGTACTAATCTGCAGCCGCAAAAGTACGTAACTCTTTGGGGTTTGTAATACAGCTCCTTTTAAAGGATGGCTTGTAGCGTTTTTCGAAATTTGTGATGCGTTTTGGCTAAAGTACGTCATTGGCTGGATTGCAGCAACTGCGTAGGATGGTGTGATGTGTCGTATATAGCTCCGTAAATGGTAACATTGGCAAAGTCCGTAACTCTTTGGGGTTTCCAATACAGCTCCTGTGTTGCAAAAGACGCGATTGACTGGATTTGTGAAAGTGTGTACGATGGTGAGTTTTTTCCTCTTTAACTCCCAAAATGGTAAAGGCGGTCAGATAGACTGAATGCATACTGTTGGTGGTTAGAACTGTGGGATATGTAGTATCCGCGTTTGTGCGTAAAAATGTTGTGTAAACGTTGTATTTCATTGGCTGCGGTGCGGCTGCGGTGCGACTGGAAACGTTCTGTTTGTTCTTGCGCCTGTTTCTAATTGGCTGGAGCTTGCAAAAGCGCATAGGATTTCGGGTGTTGAAGTTCATTCAGTTTATTCGCGTTTGTGGGGCTCTTGCCCCCTAGCGCAATTCTAAATCCTGCGTTTACCTGCGTACCCAGTTCGGACATGTGCATGAATGAAGAGTGCGGGCTAGTGGGGCCTGGCTAAGGAGCCTATATGAAGTTCCAACGGTTAACCCTTGATATTATAGGTTAAGATGGTTATCATTGGACTAAATACAGGGATTTATGTCAAATATATTATTACAAGTTGCAGCTAGTAAGGAAATTAATATTTTTTGGCTTGTGTTTACTCCCAAAAATACATGCTGTCCTTTGAAATAACCTTAAAATATTCTATAAATAATAACAGAATTCCTATAAACAGGTAGATGTCCTTGGATATAATTTGGGCTTTTAAATATCTAGCTTCTTGTACACAATGATTGTTGAGACTGAAGATGTGAAAAGTTGAGAATCTTGTTTTGCTGAAAGGTTGGATCCAATAAATTATTTTTCCCACAAAGGGATTTACAAATGCACTTCACAAAATTAAGATACAAAATGAAGGAAATACAGAAATAGATGGAATATTGTGAAGAGAGTCTGTCTGTCTGTCAAACATTACAATAATAACAAATAAAACCCAGGAAATAAAGCATAAAAGACAATATGGAAGTAAATTATATAAAAAACCCTAACCAAATTAAAGAAGCTCCTAGTGATTTATATAATAAAACATAAATCTATGGTGTCAGGGATAGAGAACCATCAATTAAACACAATTTCAATCAAATAAAAAGCCACAATTGGGAAACTAAAAAGCAGATTGCCTAACTTCAGGGCAAATCATATTGGAGCCCAAGAGAAATTAATAGCTGGGGAAAGCCTGATGAAATAGGTCTTCAGAGACTTACAAAATGTTAGTGATGATGAAGTCCATCATATCTCTACTGTCCAATTATTCCAGAGGGTGGAGGCCTATGGTGGAGAAAGCTGTAGAACTAGTCCCTGCTTTCTTCACGTCTCTAGGTGTGACTACTAAGTGTTTAAGCATCTGGGTGCTCTGGGTATAATTTCTGAGGAAGCGGCATTCCCTAAGATAGCATGGGCCGAAACCATTCAAGGTTTTTAGGTCAGCACCAACACTTTAAATCTGGCACAGAATGCAATGGGCAACCAATGCAGACTAGCCAAGACCAAGAGGAAATGGGCCAAACGGTATAGTCTAATTGAAGAAAAGTCCCGTGTGAGGCAATATAAAAACCAATCTTCATTTATTGTATAAGGATAACTAAAGATACTTAATTCTGTGAAAGAAAATAGAAATTCACAAGGTAGAGTTATTCAAACTTCATAACTTTATAACTTCAAGCACATATATCTTCAAAAGACACAACCGCACTGTTGGTATTTTGGTACTTCATCAAAGGTGTGTGTAATCTAAATGATAGGGGGATACAGAAAATAATAATCAATTGAACTATTAACCATTACATGTCAGCGTAACAAATAATATTATTCAAAGTGTTCCAATCCTTAAGAAACATCAATAGATTAGGCATAAAACTCACAATTTGTCAACATGTATATAAAGAACAATAAGTACCTTATTATATGCGTCCATACAGCCTCTAAAGTATATTCTTTTAGTGCCAAAGACGTTAACAATGGTCAGACAAAAAGTGATATTTAACTGTAAAGAAAAGAGTCAGGCGGTACCAATAGAGCATAGTAAGAGCATCCAAGATTGAGTATTAAAGAGACAGAACATTGGAAAAGCACAGAATAATCTTAACTGGAAGATAGCAAAAGCCCTGTTACAGAAAGCATGACATATCATTTTCAGAGTTGAGTCCGTGCGGTTCCATAGAGTTGAACCTATGAATAAAATATGTTTCTTGTTGCAAAAGTCTCTTTCTTATGTCCAGTCTTTCAAAGGGTTTTGGTTTGATGACATCCAGAACGACAAACCGGATTTGATCCTCAGTATGACATTATGTAAAATGCGAGACAAGAGGAGCATTAGGAGACTGTGTACATATCTGAGAACGGTGCACGCATATCCGGGTTTTCAGAGATCGAGATGATTGGCCAATATAATTCTTGCCACAAGAGCAAGAAATCATATAGACGGTGTTAACAGAATTACAATTACTGAAGAAATTTTAACAATGTTGTACAGTACTATCCGGAATAGCCACTCTTTAATCTCTGTTGAGAACCTGCACACGGAACAACCCCCACATTTAAAGTGTCCTGTAATAATTTTGTTAGAAGCATCAGAGTTCACAGAAATATCAGTGTGGGTAAGGATATTACTCAATGATCTAGTTTTGCGAAAAGCTACCCTAGGCTTATTCTCACAACCTGGGATATCCTGTACCAAATTCCAATACTTATGGATGATCTTTTTGATGTCCAATGCCCGGGGAGAAAACTCGATAGACCGATTAAGAGGTGAACCTTTAGATGTCTGTTCTTTCTGTGTTAACATTTGAGATCTGGGAATGGCACATACTTTTTCAAGCGCTCGTCTAAGAATATCTTCAGGATAGCCCCTACATCTCAAATCATGCTGCACTGCCCTAGCTAAGTGAAAGAAATCCTGCTCCAAAATTGAGTTCCTCCTAGTTCTAGTCAGTAAACTAAAGGGAATGTTCCCCTTTAAGTGATACGGATTGAAGGAGGAGAAGTGGAGATGTTACGATCTGAGGTCTTCTTAAACAATTTAATATTTAATTTGTGCTGATAGATGTAAACAGAGAGTCTTTGGAGCAGGATTTCCTTCATTCACCTAGGGCAGTACAGCATGATTTGAGATGTAAGGGCTATCCTGAAGAGATTCTTAGACGAGCGCTTGAAAAAGCATGTGCCATTCCCAGATCTCAAATGTGGCAAGAATTATATTGGCCAATCATCTCAATCTCAGAAAACCCGGATATGCGAGCACCGTTCTCATATACGTACACAGTCTGCTAATGCTCCTCTTGTCTCGCATTTTACACAACAACGTCATACTGAGGATCAAGTCCAGTTTGTCGTTCTGGATGTCATCAAACCAAAACCCTTTGAAAGACTGGACATAAGAAAGAGACTTTTGCAACAAGAAACATATTTTATTCATAGGTTCAACTCCATGGAACCGCACGGACTCAACTCTGAAAATGATATGTCATGCTTTCTGTAACAGGGCTTTTGCTATCTTCCAGTTAAGATTATTCTGTGCTTTTCCGATGTTCTGTCTCTTTAATACTCAATCTTGGATGTTCTTACTATGCTCTATTGGTACCGCCTGACTCTCTTTTCTTTACAATTAAATATCATTTCTTGTCTGACCATTGTTAACGTCTTTGGCACTAAAAGAATATACTTTAGAGGCTGTATGGACGCATATAATAAGGTATTTATTGTTGTTCTTTATATACATGTTGACAAATTGTGAGTTTTGTACCTAACCTATTGATGTTTCTTAAGGATTCGAACTCTTTGAATAATATTGAAATTTATTACGCTGACATGTAATGGTTACTAGCTCAATTGATTATTATTTTCTGTATCCCCCTATCATTTAGATTACACACACCTTTGACGAAGTACTGAAATACCAATTTACCGGAACGGTGTCGGTGTGGTTGTGTCTTTTGAAGATATATGTGCTTGAAGTTATGAAGTTTGAATAACTCTACCTTGTGAATTTCAATTTTCTTTCACTGAATTAAGTATCTTTAGTTATCCTTATACAATAAATGAAGATTGATTTTTTTATATTGCCTCAGATGGGACTTTTCTTCAATTTGACTAGCCAAGACCGGCATGATATGGTCAAATCAGCCAGTACCAACCACCAACCTCGTAGCTGCATTTTATACCAGCTGAACTCTCCGTACCAGCCTCAAAGGTAGCCCCACATAGTTGGCATTACAATAGTCAATTCTGGAGATTACTAATGCATAAGTTAATGCTATCAGGGATCTCCTGCCAAGGAGAAAATGGAGCTGGGCTATGTGCCGCAGATGAAAAATGTGGGCTTGACCAACACTGAACCCTGATTTTCTAATAATAAACAAAGGAGTGTTGCAGTGGAGCATGTACCAACCTATTGGCAGTATAAATAGAAATTAAGCAAAATACTGCACTTGGAGAGAGAAATTGGTCAAAAGCAAAGATTTAAGTTGATCAGCATCTGGGAGGTTGTTCAAAAATGCTTATTTCCTTGCAGTGATTATATGGCAGATGTTTTATAGGGAAGTAATTGCTCTTATAAAACTCTTGCAAAGCTCAATTAAAAGTCTAAAATCTGGTGTACTATCCTTAGCTGGGCATGCTGTACTGCCATGGTTGCTTAGTTGACAGTCTGGAGATTCATTTTGACAATAAAGTTGCTGACATGACTGGTGAGGTGGTGCCTAAAGATCTGGTGCCTTGCTTCTGTCACTTGAGTGACAGGCAGAGAGAGTCAAGCAATGAGAAGCATCTATAAGAAGCAACAGCAAGATGGGGCAAAGATAAGAGAGTCTTCTTTCATTGACACTTAGAAAACACACTGCTAAGATTACAGATGTTCCTTGTTTTATTTCTCCGAGAATAGCTGCCTGGTGAACACTTGCCATTGATTTCGGCATGATTGTGGCTATAGAAAAATAGTCAATATTATTATTATTATTAATTATTATTAATAATAATAATTATTATTAAAACCAGATTTACCTCTTTCTTTTTTCTACAGATTTTCAAAAGCATCACCAATGAAGATTCAAGCCAGGGACAAGGAAGCAGAAGATTGACCAGTTTCTCCTTGTCAGGTATGTGTCTTAAACTGTAGTTTCAAAATCCTGATACACTTTTGAAGAAATATTTCTGCAACCTAAAATGATCTTGCTTTGATTTCATTTATTACCTCTGCAACCTGCCTGCCTTCCATGGGTACAGAGCAGTGCAAACAAGTATAGCTCATCATAACATCATTGAGAGATAGTTTAAGATGAGCAATAGTGACTTGCCGAGGTCTATCTGGACGCTTCCCAGCTGATAGGAAGAGCAAAATCATTCTGTATCCTGCATTTCACCTACTCTACTATTGTCACTGCATATCCTTAATCCAAATTTTGAATATTTCCTATCTTCTTTGTTACAACAGTCTTCTTACTGGTGTTTTTAATCACTCCACCTCAGAAGTCAGCCCAGTCTCCATGGGATAAAATGTAACCTCTTTGAACTACCGCTCACAGAATACCCCAGATAGTATGGCTGTTGGAGGTACTGTATGCTTTATCCCACTGTTTAATTGTTGAGGAGAGACGTATCCATGTGTTTCAGGCAATTACTATTTTAGTAAGTGGGCTTCAACTACCAACATTCCCCACATATCATGTCTGCACTGCGACTCTGAGAATTCCTCAACCAACATGTCCAGCCACAATGCAGTTAAAGTTAGGAAACAAGTAGAATTTGTGTAAAAACCTCATATTTCTTGATGTAACCACTTCAATGACATGACTCCAAGTCCTAGAATCAGCCAGCCTGTGTTGCTGTTTGAGATACAGTGTTACCTCGCTTAAAGTGCATAATGTGTTCCATGGGATTGCTCTTTTAGCAATTTTGCTCTTTAAGCGAAACACCATTGTAAGTGACCAATTGTGACTTCTGGCAGGGGGGATTGCGAACACCGATTTAGTTGTTAAGTGAGTTTTTGGTTAGTTTTAGTTGTTAAGCGGGACAACCATTCAGAGAAAATTCTGCTCTTTAAGCGAGTTAGTCTCTAAGCTAGGTGCTCTTTATGTTAAGTTTTACTGTATTATTCATTGTGTTATTTTGTCAAGTTGTTTAGTTTATTTGTTGCGAAGATTTTAACAATGTGTTTCATGTGGGGTTTTTAATGATGTGTTGGGTTTTTTATACGGGGTCATGTCCAATTGGATTGTGAGCCCCCTGGAGTCGTTTGGTGATTGGGCGGCTATACGAATATCTATATCTATAGATAGATATAGACACACACACACACAGAGTGGAACCTCATACAACAATCACCCGGTATAGCAATGAAATCGCATAACAATTAGTTTGGGGGGGGGGGAATGGCGTCCTGCATAACAATTTTTCCTATGGAAAAAAATTGTACAACAATTTTTCAATTAAAAAAAAACTTAGCAAAAAAAGTTGTACGATGCATCCCATAGGAAAAATCACTGTGTGACGCATGCATCGTATAGCAATTGTTTCGTACAACAATGAGCCCCATGGAACGGATTAAAATCCGTGTATAAGGTAAAGGTTTCCCTTGCTCGACAGCCAGTCGTATCCGACTGCTCATCTCTGTTTCAAAGCCAAAGAGCCAGTGCTGTCTGCTTTTGCTGACATTTCCATGGTCATGTGGCAGGCATGACTAGACACTGGAGTACACAGAGTGCTGTTACCTTCCCACCGAAGTGGTCACTATTTATCTACTTGCAATTTTTCTCTTTCGAACTGCTAGGTTGACAGGAGCTGGGACAAAGATGGGAGCTCACTCTGTCCTGCAGTACTCAGGAATCCAACTGCTGACCTTCTACCTCCCAGTCAGCTTCTTCGCCACTTGAGCCACTGCAGTCCCTATATTATTATTATTATTATTATTATTATTATTATTATTATTATTATTATTATTATTATTATTATTATTATTATTATTATTATTATTATTATTATTATTCATAAACATAGGCTTTGTTTGCTAGTCAGATTGCTTGATCCCAAAGCTATACTTGACTAGAGCTCTAGAGCTCTAATGGAATTTCATATTCTAGTAGTGAGCTATTGGTAGCATGGTTTGGCCCTTTTTTAAAAAGGAGGCCTTTTTTAGGCTTTATGTAGGGGTGCCAATTCATCTGCCCCATGCTACCCTCATTGCTTCCATAAGCGGAAGTAAAATGCACCCACAGAGGCACGATTTACTCCTGCTTCCAGGAGCGAAAAGGGTGGTGTGGGCCGGATGAATTGCCGTAGGGGGGGTTAATCAAGGCTGTGGGTCATAGTTTGGGCACCTCTGAGTTAAGCAGAGAAAATGGCAGCCTAAAAATTATCTTATCCTGTTGCAAAGCATATCTGTTGCAAAACAGTTTGCAAGGTGCATTTTACTTCCGCTTCTGGTGGGAGGAACCAAGTGACCGGCCCACTGAACCATGTGACCAGCCCACGGCCCAAAAAGTTTGGGCACCCTTGGCCTAGTGTAATATTCAAGCGTTATCACTTTTACTGTAACATTCCTATATGTATAAATATTTTTGCAGAGGAATGGCAGTTTGATGTGAGAGATCAACTATATATAGGAATATACTACTCTTCTTTGCAATTCCAAACTTTTCAGTTTAAGAAAGCCTAGAAAGTTCCCTAAAAAGCAGTCTGAAAAACATTGGGCTTCATAGTTAAATCAGGACTGGAAGTTAGGCATTCTTCTCCATAAATAACTCATGTGTTATTTGGGATGGGTTGTGTTTTTTTTTTTGGGGGGGGGGGAACATGATTGTGCATATAAGCCCACTAGAACTTTAATTATGTGGTATTCTATTCTCTTTCATTCTATTCAAAGACAATTAAAACATAGTTCTCCCTGTTAGCAATATCTGAATAATTAATATTTTCTCTTCTTATGCTTCTGACCTTGCTTTCTCCCCATCCTTATCCTCAACGCTCACTTACTATCGTCTTTCTGCTATAGCTCTAACATTTTCCCTATAGACTGCCTCTGGCTCTCTCTTTGTGAACTTTCTTCTGTCCTTTAAGAAAAGCTGAATTTTATGACTTTTAGAGCTTTCTTCTGTGATTTCCATAGTCCTTTTGAAGGAAGTTTCAGTTTGACATGTGAAAACAAGCAGACCAATATATTTTCCTCCATTTCTTCATGCCATATTTTGGTTTAAAATGCCAAACAAACTCAAACACTGTTAGTTTTTAGTGAGTGTTGTAGCAGTCTGAGTTGTGATGAGTCCAAGAAAGACTATACACCAGGCTTGGTTAAATCAAAGTGGTATATTAACAATTGCAGTCCAGGTAAATAAACATTACATTCAGCATTGCTCTGCTCTGCTCTGTGCAGTCTGTGCTTCTGAATCTACTATGCAAGCGACTACTATTTCTACAGCTAGCAAAACACTTAAGGTTACAATGTATCTTATTAACTGTCAATCACAGCAGAGCTGAGCCATGATGATTGCTTGCACCTGTTCCTTGTTAACTGACCTCAGCCTGTCCTTGACATTATCTCTGTACTTTGCCTCACTATATGCATATTATTGACACTCCTCCTAGGCAATGTGAGAGATATTAACCCATCTCTGATTTTTTTATAAACCACTCTAGTTGAGAATTATTGTCATATATGTACAAGACATCATCCACAAAAACTAAAAGTTGTACCTCTGTACGATTTACCATCTTGGTAAAACTGCAGGTTTTAGCAACACCTTGTTCAAAACCAACATCTTTCAGTGCTTTGGACAAATCCTGGAACCATGCTCTTGCACTTTGACGAAGACCGTATAGTGCCTTATTGAGTTTCAGAACTATCTTTGCACCAGCAAATTCAAAACCTGGTACTTGTTGCATATATAACACCTCCTCTAATGGAGCATGTAAATATGCTGTTGTAAAATCAAAATGGTCCACTCTTTTTCTTTGAACCCCTGCTTTGCATAAAGCAATTTTCAGTGATTCAGATTTTACACCGGGTGAGAACACTTGGTCATAGTCAGAACCTTGTACTTGGCTAAAACCCCTGGCTACTAGCCTGGCCTTATATTGCATTTCATTATTAATAAGCCATTTTAGTTTGTACAACCATCTACACCCTATTATATTTATGTTTTTCTGGTATTTTTTGAACAGGAGTAAACACATTATTTTCTGTTAGAGAATCAAACTCCTTTTGCATTGCTTTTAACCACAATTGTTTTTCTTTTTCTTGAAGAGCCAGTACCTCTTTGTAATTGTTAGGTTCCTTTACATAAACATTATTTACAGCAACACTATAACCAAACCTTTGTGGAGGAATACCTTTATTTGACCTAGTAGACACCCTCACTTCAGGAACAGAACTTTGAACACTTATAGGTTCATGCTTAATTGGAGATTGCATCTCCCTTTCTTCAACATTTGAAACAGGTGTTTCCAAGCTTTGTTCTAAACTCTGAACACATTCACTTAAAGGCATGTTGTGTTCTGTAAAGCTGTGCCTTTAACAATGTACCTTTGCCATGTGTTATCAATGTAACCTTTCTGTGTGCAACATTATAACCATCAGCTGTATCAATGTAAACCTAATAAGGGGACGCGAGCTAGTGACCACCAGAGGGCAGTAGCGAGCGTCCAGCTCTCATGGATCATATTCACCTGGTTCAGCTGCGCGGGAAGATTCCCTGCCACCTCTTCACCTGGTCAAGAAGGGCGTGACCTCCTACGACGTCACGCAGGCAGCAACCAATAGTCTGTCGACGAGCCACATTCAAATGTATAGCCAGCTGTATATATTGAGCTACTCATCCGCCATTACCACATGTTCCTCCGGATCATCATGCAATAAACCTGTGTTAAGCCAACCCTTCGGCTGTTTCATTGTCTTTGGTCCCTTACACTAAATTGGCGACGAGGATGGGATATGGCAGCCCACGGGACCAAGACATGCGCCGGTTTCGAAATCAGGAAACCGGGCGACTGGGAGATCTTCGAGATGGACTTCCAGGCAGCACTGATCGAGTCCGAAGTCACGGAAGAGGCAAAGAAAAGGGCCATCTTCACCAGGATGCTCGGACAAGAAACAAAAAGGACCTTGGTGGACCTGATTGCACCGAGGAGGGTGAGCGAATTCAAGGCCAAGGAACTCATGCAGATGCTGCGTGAGCACGTCCGGCCCGCCACGGCGATGTTTCCCGCTCGGAGTGCGTTTTGGAGGCGAGTCCAAGCGCCCGGGGAGACGGTCGCCGCATTCGCGGCGGCCCTGCGGCTGGCGGCCGGCCCGTGCAAATGGGAGAATGCCGAAATCACCCTCCAGGACTGTGTGCTGTGCAGCCTGAACGACGCCGAGACCCAGCGTACATTAATGAACCAAGAGCCGCCTCCCACGTTGCAGGAGGTCGTCAGAGCGGCCCAGGCCGCAGAAGCTACAAAGGCCGGGGTCCAAGAACTCCAGGACTGGCGGCCGAAGTCGAGCAAGGCAGAGACTCCGGTACAGGCGGCCCGGCGAACTTCGAGGTCGTCCACAGAGAGCAGCGACGACGAGGACGTCCGGAGGGTCCGGAAGGAGAGCCGGCGATGCGACGGCTGTGGAGCGGCCCACGACCACGTAAAGTGCCCCTTCCGGAAGGCCGAGTGCCACAACTGCGGCCGCCGCGGGCACATCGCCAAGGTGTGCAGGAAGAAGCGCAAAACCCGGAGGAGCTCCGCAGACCGTTCCGCGGGACAAGAACGCCCAACGAGACCCAAGGACAGCGCCCAGGCTACGCGGAAGCAGGACGACGTGGGCCGCATCTCCGACGGCAGCGAGGACGACGCCCCAGTGTTCAGCGTGTCTATAGGACACCCCCGCTACTTTGTTGAGGTACTAGTCCAAGGGGTTCCCATTAGGATGGAAATTGACTCGGGGTCCTCATATTCAATCATTTCCCAGAGGGAGTTTTTGGGAATTGCCCCCCACAAGCGACCCAAGCTCAAAGCATTGAGGTCCACACTACGGGACGTGCAAGGGAACAGTATTCCAGTGTTGGGGGTTGGAGAATTTCAGGTCAAATTCAAGGAGCACGCCGCGTCCCTTCCCCTAGTCGTGCTCAAAGGGGGAGATTGCAGCCTCCTCGGGACTCAATGGTTCCAGCCCCTGGGGTTGTTTATTGGGGGGGTGCACGCCGTTGGAATGCACGCCGTTGGGACTGATCCAATTCAGGAGGTGTGCGAGGCGCACCCCGAAGTTTTCAAAAAAGGACTGGGGAAATTCAAGGGGCCCCCAGTGACTTTCGACCTGGACCCGGAGGTCCGCCCAATTCGCCTTAAACCACGCAGGGTGCCGTTCGCACTTAAGGACAAGATAGAGGTGGAACTGGACAAGTTGGTGGGCCAGGGGATCCTTGTGCCTGTAGATTCTGTGGAGTGGGAAACTCCAATTGTAACCGCACTAAAGGCCAATGGGGAGGTCCGCATATGCGCCGACTACAAGTGCACCATCAACAAGGCGATCCGCCCGAATGCATATCCGGTGCCGGTAGTCAGCCATCTGCTGGCCAGGTTACACGGGGGGAAGTGTTTCGTTAAGCTCGACTTAGCACAGGCCTACCAGCAGCTTACGGTGTCCCCTGCCGCAGCTGCTGCGCAGACCATAGTCACCCATAAGGGGGCGTTCCAGGTGACGCGCCTCCAATTCGGCGTGAATTCGGCGCCAGGGATTTTCCAGTCACTCGTGGAACGCCTCCTGAAGGGACTGGGGGGGGTGTTGCCTTATTTTGATGACGTGTTAATAATGGGGGGGGAGTCGGGCTGAATTGGCCAAGAGGTTGGGGAAGGTCCTGACAATATTCGAAAAGGCGGGGCTGAGGTTGCGAAAGGACAAATGCGTCTTCTTCGCAACCGAGGTTGAGTTCCTAGGGTTTTGTGTGACTCCTGAGGGAATAAAACCATCCAAGTCCAAGGTGGCAGCCATTAAGAAAGCCCCCCGCCCCACCTCCAAGCCCGAGTTGCAGTCGTTCCTAGGGCTGCTCAACTTTTACCACTCCTTCCTCCCCCGAAAGGCAGCGGTGGCTGAGCCGCTACACAAACTGCTAAAGAAAGACCAGGCATGGAAGTGGGGCGATGACCAAGAAAGGGCATTTAGCGAGCTAAAAAGCCTCCTGGCGTCCGACGCCATACTGACCCACTTCAACCCCAAACGCCCAGTAGTTCTGACCTGTGATGCATCTCCAGTGGGGGTGGGGGCGGTGCTGTGCCACGTGTTGGAGAACGGAAGGGAGGCCCCGATAGCATTTTACTCCAGGTCCCTGTCCCAAGCGGAGAGAAACTACGCACAGACAGACAGGGAGGCACTAGCAATAGTCGCGGGGACGAAAAAATTTCACGATTTTCTGTACGGCCGCCCCGTCACCATTGTGACGGACCACAAGCCCCTGCTAGGCATCTTTACCGCAGATAAGCCCACCCCTCAGATCCTGTCCCCGAGGATGCTCAGGTGGGCCATTTTTCTCAACGCGTATCAGCACGCGTTGGTCTACTAGCCCGGGAAAGAGATCAGCCATGCGGACGCCCTATCTAGGTCTCCCCTTCCCCTAACGCCCAACCAGGTGAGCAAGGGGGAGCGGGACCATCAGGTCCTCATGATAGAGGTGCTGGATTCGCCCCCCGTAGTGCCCGCCGACATTGCCAAAGCGACAGAGAAGGACAAGATGTTAGCGGCAGTTAGCTCCTGGGTGCAGAAAGGGTGGCCAGCGTCCTCCCCAGCGGAGGAGTTCGCTCCGTTTTTCAGAAAAAAGCTAGAACTGTCCCTAGAGAGGGGGTGCCTCTTGTGGGGGCAGCGGGTGGTGATTCCCACTTCCCTTCGGCCGCGGGTGCTCAAACTGCTGCACGTCAGCCACCCCGGTATCATGCGATCCAAGGCGCTGGCCCGGAGTTACTTCTGGTGGCCCCAGCTGGACGCCGACATCGAGCACATGGTCGGCACTTGTGATAGTTGCCAATGCTCCAGACCAGAGGAGGCCCGCCTTCCCCACAGGGAATGGGACGCGGCTAAGGGACCGTGGTCCCGGGTGCACGTTGATTTCGCGGGCCCGTTCAGAGGCACCCTGTTCCTTCTTGTAGTGGACGCCTTCTCCAAGTGGTTGGAGGTTATCCCAGTCACGAGCACCTCCTCGGCCCAGACCATTAGGCACTTGCGGAGGCTCTTTTCCACGTTCGGCATACCCGACACGTTAATTAGCGACAATGCTAGTTGTTTCACGTCCTCCGAGTTAAGGGCATTCATGGAGATCAACGGCGTTCGGCACATCACCTCCGCTCCTTTTCACCCGGCCACCAATGGCCAAGTAGAGCGCCTCGTCCGCACCACGAAGGACGCGTTGCGGCGCATGGGCCCAGGGGATCTGAACCTACAAGTGTGTCAGTTTCTGCTAGGGTACAGGGTGACCCCTTTGGCGTCAGGATACTCCCCCGCAGAGCTCTTAATGCGTAGGAAACTGACCACCATCCTTACTAGGCTAGACCCCACGAGGGTAGAGGACAAAGGAAGGAACATCGGGCTAGAGGCTACAAAGAGTTTCAGTGTAGGCGCCCCCGTGCATTGCAGGAATTACGCCAGCACGGGCCCAGCCTGGGTACCGGGCGTAGTTGTGGAGCAAACCGGCCCCGTGTCGTACCGCGTGGAAACCAGCACAGGGCTCCTGTGGAGGCGGCACGCGGACCAGCTCCGACGCAGGGTCTCCGATGAGCAGGGCACAGATCAAGCAGGGAATAAGTCAGCGTTAGGGTTCTCCCCCACCCGTTCAGCCCAAGGGGGAGGAAAAGGGGACCGCGGGCCCCCACCAAGGGGGGAGGAGGATGTTCTCGTAGATATCCTAGGGGATCTTTCTGAGGGGGGGGGGAGGAACCCGACCCCATACATATCTCGCCGAATGTCCCCACAAATGCGGATGCCCCTACTAAGTTAGATTTTGATTTTCAGAGCCGGGGGGCTTTTTCGGAGTGGTCCCCCACCCGTCCAAGCGAGAAGAGGGGTTTTTTGTTAGCCCCGATTGCCCCCGGTCTGCCCACAATGGAGTTTTTCCCTTCCCCTAAGGCCGCCAGGCAGCGGCAAGCCACTAACAAGTCTCCCTCTCCCATTTCAGGGCAAGGGACCAGGGAACAAAGAAGCAATAACGCCCCCGGGGGGCAGCCCTCTTCACGGCGCAAACGCACATGCAACAAGCCATCTTGGCTGAGAGACTTCGTCTCATCCTAGGGGGGAGGGATGTTGTGTTCTGTAAAGCTGTGCCTTTAACAATGTACCTTTGCCATGTGTTATCAATGTAACCTTTCTGTGTGCAACATTATAACCATCAGCTGTATCAATGTAAACCTAATAAGGGGACGCGAGCTAGTGACCACCAGAGGGCAGTAGCGAGCGTCCAGCTCTCATGGATCATATTCACCTGGTTCAGCTGCGCGGGAAGATTCCCCGCCACCTCTTCACCTGGTCAAGAAGGGCGTGACCTCCTACGACGTCACGCAGGCAGCAACCAATAGTCTGTCGACGAGCCACATTCAAATGTATAGCCAGCTGTATATATTGAGCTACTCATCCGCCATTACCACATGTTCCTCCGGATCATCATGCAATAAACCTGTGTTAAGCCAACCCTTCGGCTGTTTCATTGTCTTTGGTCCCTTACACTAAAAGGCAACACTACTTTTTGTGGCTCTTCATATCCATGAATCCTTTGCCAATTAGGATTCTCATGTATACTGGCTGACCTACTAAAGGTTAGTTTCTTTTGCTCGTTTGCAAACCTGTAGGCTTTCATATTACTTTGGTATCCCAAGAATGTAAGTTTCATTGTTTTGGGACCTCCATTGTGCCTGTGCTTTAATGGAATATGTACCCATGCTTTCATACCAAACACTCTTAGAAAGCTTAAACTTGGATTCCTTTTGTACAATAAACAATAGGGGATATTATCAACAGCTATGGTATATAAACGACTTGAAACAAAACATGCTGCTGATAAAGCCTCGGCCCAATAACTCATAGACAAACAAGCATCAGTTAACATAGCATATATCATTGTTTGCAATATTCCCCCTTTTCTCTCAGCTTCACCATGCTCTTGAGGCACACAGGCAGGTAGTTGTTATTCTGTGAACTACACCATTTCCTTGTAACCATTGGGCAAATTGTTTTGACATGAATTCACCTCTTGATCTGTTTGAATGGCTTTGAGTTCTAGTTCCAGCTGCTTCTGTACTCGTTTGACCCAGTATTTGAATGTGTTAAAAGTTTCTGATTTTTGCTTCAAAGCAAATACCCAACTGAAAAAACCATTAGTTATGATCAATGCAAAACTATTTTGGGAATTACTTTTAGGATAAGGGCCAATTAAATCTAGATGCACCAAACCTAAAGGCTTGTCAGTAACTCTATTACTTTCTTTTGCCACTGCAGCTTTTGTTTTTACTTGTTTACAAGCTTTGCAATCAAGAAATTCTTTACACTGTGACACTTTCTCATTATTCAACAGAGCTAAAGTCTTTCTTATAGTATTAAAAACTAGCATGTCGTAATCACCTATGTATTAAATGAATGCAATTAGCATGCTTATTCTGATTAGTCATCATCACAGTTTGGGCTGCTGCATTATTAATTACATAAACATTGTTGTGTAACATTCCCTTAACCAGCAGTTTTCCATCTCTTGAGATAGTGCATTCTCTTTCAGCAAATGTTACAACAAAACCTGATTTTGTCAAAGAACTCACGGATAATAGATTATTTTCCAAACTACCGGTATGTACACATAACACATTCTCAAAATTGACACCCTGTGAAGAAAAACAAACTGTGCCTTCACTTCTTTGCAGCACTACCATCAGCCAAATTGACATGAGCTAATTTAGATTGTCTTGGCTCAGTCAGTAAACTCTCAGTCTTTGTAAAATGCTGACTTGCTCCACTGTCTAGGAGCCACAAATCATTTTCAGCTGGTTCAGTAGTCACCAACTTAGCCTGCACATCCGACCCTGAACTGCAAGTAGCTTGCTTCTTCCAGAGTTGGGGGCAGAAATGACGCAGATGATTTGTTGAACCACATAAATAACATTTTCTCACTCTGGAAGCTGTCTGCTGTAAAATACTGTCAGTAGCAGATCTGTTGTCTCCCACAGAATTCTTTTGCTTAGCCTCACAGCTGGGCTCCTCCTTAAGACGTTGCTTATCAACTGTTTGTCTTTTGGCATTGACTCTTGTTTCTTCCTCCAAAAAATGCAAAGAAACATAATTCAGAGATATTTGCCCA
Organism: Bradypodion pumilum; assembly: GCA_035047305.1. Lineage (NCBI taxonomy): Eukaryota > Metazoa > Chordata > Lepidosauria > Squamata > Chamaeleonidae > Bradypodion > Bradypodion pumilum. Next base: position 83,514,287 of record JAWDJD010000006.1, read on the forward strand.
GAGTCAACACTCTCTAGTGCAGTAATTAAAGAGAAAGAGTCCTCAGAGACAGAGCTCAGTATTATATAGACTTTGTCAATATCTTGAAAAGTTTTCCCTCAGTCCTGAAGCTGTTGAAATAATTCAGTCAAGGCATTTAAGTGCCCTTGAACTGAATCCCCTTGTTGCATAGAAAGTTTATACAGATGCCTCATTAAAGCTATAACAAAGCCAGCAGAAACTCTAGCACAGTGTTTCGCAACCTTTGGTTTTTGGACTTTGATTTCCAGAAGCCTAAGTCAATTTCCCAAAGCGCTGATCAGCCAATGGACTGACTTAGGCTTCTGGGAATTGAAGTCCAAATACCAAAGGTTGAGAAACACTGCTCTAGCATATACATCTCGGAGTAAGTCCCAAGCTTGCTTAGCTGTATTCTTCCCACGCAAATACAATAGCTGGTCATCTGAGACTGACAACACAATATGTGCTTCTCATCCCCCACAGTCTCTGCAGCCATTGGAGCTGCTGGTGGATTATTTACATACCTCAGCAGTGACTCTCTTTTCAGAGAATGCTCCATCTTCAAAGACCAGATAGAATAATTACTGGAGGTCAGCTTGTCTACGAGTACCTTCGTGGACTGCGCCATCTCAGCTCCCGATGCAGGTAACACCAAGCTGTCTATTTCCTCCTCCTCAAGATCAGAAGCACTTCCACTGGTTGACTGGTTCAGGAGCTCACTCTCCTCCTCAGCTTCACTGTCAGACACTGACATTAAATTCCAACTCAGAAAACTTTCTTCCTTGGTAGCAGAGCCTCCACAACTCAGTGCAGTTTAGCTAACTGGGCCCATAACCCTGTTAGTTTTGAGTGAGTGTTGTAGCAGTCTGAGTTGTGATGAGTCCAAGAAAGAAGACTATACACCAGGCTTGGTTAAATCAAACTGGTATATTAACAATTACAGCCTAAGTAAATAAACATTACATTCAGCATTGTTCTGCTCTGCTCTATGCAGTCTGTGCTTCTGCTCTGCAAGCAACTACTATTTCTACAGCTAGCAAAACACTTAAGGTTACAATGTGTCTTATTAACTGTCAATCACAGCAGAGCTGAACCATGATGATTGCTTGCACCTGTTCCTTGTTAACTGACCTCAGCCTGTCCTTGACATTATCTCTGCACTTTGCCTCACTATATGCATATTATTGACAAACACCACTACCTTGCATCTTGCTAAGTCTTTTTGCTGAAATTATGTTGTTTAATATAAATGACAACTAGAGTAGGTTCAATGAATTAGCAAAACTGACAGAGAACCTGACTTGTTAAATCTTCACTGATTCAATAAACCTACTGTATTGTGATTTACTATGCTAAGCAACACAATTTCAGCCTCTGAGTGATGAGTCCAGTTTTAGTCCAAATTAAAAACCATTTCAATCCTTTGAAACTAATGGGATTTATTATTCAGCATTAACATGAGTCATGAGAATTTCAATAGGTCTACTCTTAGTTGGGCATAAAATTGGACTTAGTATGCTGTTTCTTTGTGCTTTATCCTTATGAATATACAGTAATACCTCATACAAAGTCCGCTTCATACAACATCAAATCCATACAACATCGCCTAATTCCTTGAAAAAAGTTGCCTCATACAAAATCACTGCGACTTTGTATGAAGCATTGGGGTTTTTACCAGGTTGCATTGTGCCTGTGCAGTATAAAAGGTAGGACACATGCGTGCATTGCTCTTGTGGGTTTTGCACAAGGCAAAGAGTGTTTAGGAGTAGTTTTGAATGCAGTTTTGGATTTTTTTGGATTTTTTCATCAGAATTTTTAGAAGCATTCCCGGGATTTTTGCAGCATTTTTCAGGTTATTAGACAATCAGGGTTGTTTGACATGATTTTGTAATGTGTTTAGCCTTTAGACAATGATTTCTTAAAGTTCTGTCAGTTTCCTGTCTGTTTCCTTGACTTTGCCCTGAAGTCTCTGCTGTTACAGTACAATGTATCTCTATGGAAATGACGTTGTACGAGGCATCGCAGCAAGGATTTGGACGTTGTATGAGGCATCACAGCTAGGATTTTGCATGCCTCATACAAAGTCCAAATCCGTATAAAGTCCAAACTTGTGGAACCAAGTTTGGACGTTGTATGAGGTATCACTGTATTGCCCTTCTCTGCCATATCTTAATGCATTCTTCTTAAATGTCCTAAAGAGTGATGGGTAGCCTTGCCAATTAAACTGGAAATGCCAAAATACAGGTGAAGCTTGGAAAATTAGAATATCGTGCAAATGTTCATTCAGTTCAGTAATGCAACTTTAAAGGTGAAACAAATATATGAGATAGACTCATTACATGCAAACCAAGATAGTTCAAGCCTTATTTTGTTATAATATTGATGCTTATGGTTTACAGTTTATGCAAACCCCAACTCCCCAATCTCATGTACCCCATAATCATCACATAATCTCATGTACGCTGTACGCCATGATCGTCACAATTATAACGAATTAAGGCATGACATATCTCGCTTTGCATGTAGTGAGTCTATCTCATATTTGTTTCACTTTTTAAGTGAAATGAATGAACATTTGTACGATATTCTAATTTTCCAAGTTCACCTGTCTTTTGCCATTTCCAGTTTAATTGGCAAGGCTACCCATCACTCTCCTGTCCTTTATCTCTGTTTTGGAGAACTGGTTTTCTTGGAAGCAAGAGAACAACTGTTAATTCAGGTATGTAGTTTAAATACAGTACAATACCATACCTGTCGAGTTTTGGGAAATTCTGGTCAAATAAGGGAAAATTCCCAGCCAAAATGGGAAACTGGACAGCTATGCTTATCCTGTGCTGGCCTCCAGTCCAACTCCAGTCTAATTGCAGTCTAACTAATACGGGATGACAGCAGAAAAGAGGGTAAAATACAGTGGGTTGACAGAAATTTCCCGAAACTTGACAGGTATGTACAGTACACATAACACTTTATTACTGAAACAAATAGCTTCAGAGTTTCAAGAAAGGCATGGATGTAGCAATAGTATTTTTCCATATGATGATGTGAATGAACATCTCAGTTTTCCATAATTCCATAATATCCTGATTAAACTATTGCATTGCTGTGTACATAGGGTTTCCTTTGAATACTTAAAAAGTATAAGTAGTTCAGATAATTGCAAGATTCATTGTATTTGAAGCCAACCAAACTAGTCTCAGGACTACAGTAGCTTAGTGGTTAAGACACTGAACTTGATGACTAGACGGTTGAGACCAGAGTGCTGCATGACAAAGTGAGCCATTTCTGTCCCAGCTTCTACCTACCTAGCAGTTAGAAAGCAAAAAATTACAAGCAGATAAATGGGTACCACTTCAGTGGAAAGGTAAACAGCATTCCATGTCTAGTCATCCCTGCCACGCAGACAGCACTGGCTCTTTAGCTGTAAACAGAGATAAGCACTGAACCGTATAGTCAGGCTTTTGAGCAAAGGCGATCTTTTTTAAAATATCAAATGCAACATGGCTTTTAAGACAAATTAATATATTGGCATGGTGAAGCTGATCTTTCTTTCCTGCCACGACTAGTGCAAATGCACTACTCTTGGCAGCTCACAGCAAGAGGGCTGTGGTGGCTCAGTGGTTAAGAAGCTTGCCTTGTTAGCTGGAAGGCCAGCAAGACTGTAGTTCGAGACCCAGGTACTGCATGACGGATTGAGTGCCCCAGCTATTGGGGACATGAAAGGAGGCATCCCCTGAGCGGACTTTCTCCAGCAAAAATCCTTTCAACCCAGGAAAGGATTCAACGGAATCAACTCTAGCAGAAATGTTGTTTCATTGTTTCCATTTTAGTCCAGTGATGACTGAATTCGCTTGATTTGAATTGGTACCTTCCATTTGCCGTGGATTCAAGGTTTATTTTTAGCTTATTTTTCTCTTTGCAGAATGGAGTACACAGTGAAAATCATATCTGGCCCAAAATTAGTAAATGTCACAACTTTTATATGATGTTTTGGCTTATACATCCTAACTTTTGCTCCTTGAAATACATTGGCTTTTTTCTAAGATGGGCTCTCATTGAGCTATGTCTATTGTAGGCATTGGTAAATCTTCTACCACTAGTGATAGGTACATCACTCCACATTATAGTACTGTTCAGTTCAGTGGTGGGCAACAAATTTTTTTACTACCACACCGTGGGTGGGGGTAACTCTGTGGGTGGGGGTAACTCTGTGGGTGGAGCCAATAATTTGGGTGGAGCCAAATATGTGGGCGGTGCATAATCTGGGCATGTGACTTGCTGGGATAGCCTTGTGATCTAGTCATGCCTGCCACATGTCCATGAAAACCTCTGCAAACACAGACACTGGCTCTTTGGCTGTAAATGGAGATGAGCACTGCATCCTAGAGTCGGATACGACTGGCTTTTGAGCAAGGGAGACCTTTACCTTTACTAACCACAGGAAATCTGAATACCAAACAGGGATCTTCTGTTATCAGGTAAAGGTTGCCCTTGCTCGAAAGCCAGTCGTATCCAACTCTAGAGTTCAGTACTCATCCCTGTTTACAGCCAAAGAACCAGTGTAGTTGATACAGAAAAGCTCACATTAAAATACAGCAGTTAGTACGTTGTCTTTTTGTTTTGTTTACTCTCTGATATGCTTGCACAGAATAAAACTTTTTAAATAATAGCATGTGTTTCAAGAATATCAGAATAAACGAAACAAAAAAAATAACCCTTAGCATGGCCAGACCCTCTCCCCCTTACACACACAGATCTTCTGTTATAAGGTAAAGGTTGCCCTTGCTCGAAAGCCAGTCGTATCCGACTCTAGAGTTCAGTACTCACTCTTTACAGCCAAAGAGCCAGTGGAATTGATCCACAAAAGCTCACATTAAAATACAGCAGTTAGTACGTTGTTTTTTTGTTTATTTTACTCTCTGATATGCTTGCACAGAATAAAACTTTTTAAATGGTAGCATGTGTTTCAAGTATATCAGAGTAAATGAAACAAAATAAACCCCTTAGCCTGCACCAGACCCTCCCCCCACCACACACACACACACACAGATCTTCTGTTATAAGGTAAAGGTTGCCCTTGCTCGAAAGCCAGTCATATCCAACACTAGAGTTCAGTACTCATCCCTGTTTACAGCCAAAGAGCCAGTGGAATTGATACAGAAAAGCTCACATTAAAATACAGCAGTTAGTACGTTGTCATTTTGTTTTGTTTACTCTCTGATATGCTTGCACAGAATAAAACTTTTTAAGTAATAGCATGTGTTTCAAGCATATCAGAGTAAATGAAACTAAAAAATAACCCTTAGCATGCACAAGACCCTCCCCCCCCCCATCACTCCACATTATCTTCAGTACTCATCCCTGTTTACAGCCAAAGAGCCAGTGGACTTGATACAGAAAAGCTCACATTAAAATACAGCAGTTAGTACGTTGTCTTTTTGTTTTGTTTACTCTCTGATATGCTTGCACAGAATAAAACTTTTTAAATAATAGCATGTGTTTCGAGAATATCAGAGTAAACGAAACAAAAAAAATTGCCCAACCCCCCCTCCACACACAAACAAAGAGTGCAAAAAACAAACAAACAAAAAAGACTTACCAAGAAGGGGCATGCAGCACATCAGGTGGCGCGACTCAGTCTTCCTCCTCACCATGGGACCATGGGGGGGGGGAGCGGAGGCAGCAATGCCCAAGCAGTGGAAGCATCGTCGTGCGGAATCAGCCAGGTCGGGCAGCTGAGCTCAATCTTCCTCCTTGCCCTGGGGCCATTGGAAGGGGGGGGAGCGGAAGCAGCATTGCAGCAATGCCCAAGCAGAGACTGCCCAAACTTCCTCCCCACCCCCACCCCCCGCCCCAGGCCAGCTGTCGGGCGGTCACGGTTTTCTCTTCCTCTTCTCCCTGGTTGGGTGGGTGGGGGGAGAGGCGGCATGACCAGGAGCCTCTTACTCCCCCCTTGGGTCGTGGGCAAGGCAGGCATGGCTGTAGCATGGTCGGGACTCAACCCTACCACACCGCCGCTTCTGGTTCCTTTGTCTCCCTGTCCAACGCCGAAGCTCCTCTGCCACTCGCCTTCTCTGCTGCTCCGGCCACGGCTCTGCCCAACGACGCCCCGTCTCTGATGAGGGGCTGCAAAGGGCCTCTGGTGCAAGGCCGCTGCCACGCCACCGAGAGCCTCAGCCATGAGGCCTCCTTCTCCACCTCTCCACCACCATGCAGTCAGCAGCAGAGCTGAGGGCCAGGCCTACTGAACTATGGTGGCAGCGGAGAGGCAGAGGAGGAGGCCTCGTGGCTGAGGCCCTTAACGGTCTCACCGGCGGCTTTGTGCCAGAGGCCCTCGGCATCCCCTCATCAGAGATGGGGTGACGTCTGGTAGAGCCGTGACCGGAGCAGTGGAGGGGGCGAGCAGCAGAGGAGCTTCGGCATCAGGCGGGCAGACAAAGGAACCAGAAGCAGGAGTGGTGGGTTTGAGTCCGGGCCATGCTACAGCCATGTTTACCTTGCCCCTGACCCGGGGGGGGAGGAGGCTCCAGCCACCTCTCTCTCCCCCCCCCGACCCAGTTTAGAAGAGGAAGAAAAAACCATGACCGCCCGACAGCTGGCCTGGGGCGGGGGGAGGGGAGGAAGAGGCCCCTGCCGCCACTCACACACCCCCACCCTCGACCGAGGGAGGAGAGAAAGAGAAAACCGCAACCACCCGACGCAGCTGGGCTGGGGGGAGGGGAGGAAGAGGCTCCTGCCGCCTCCCCCCCCTCGACCCAAGGAGGAGAGGAAGTGAAAACCACGACCACCCGACATGGTTGGCCTGGGCCGGGGGGGGGGAGACTTTCCTGCAACCGCTCCTCTCCCCCCCCATGGTCCCAGGGAGGAGAGGAAGAGGGAACCGCGACTGCCCAACACGGGTGGAGGCCTGCCCGATACCTCCACTCTGCTGCCGCTTCCAAGCTCAAAGCAGGAAATGCCAGCTTGGCTTGGTGCACATGCAGAAGTGGGGAAGTGGGCATGGCCACTAGAAATTTTTATTCCCGCCCCTCCCCGCGGACCGGGGCGGACCGGTAGCTGCCTACCACTGGTTCAGTTGTTCTTCATTAACCCCAAATATATTTGCCTCCAAATCATTTTTCCGAAGTCTACTGTTATTAATAATTTTACTTTTAAAAATTGACCTACTTTATCATTTTGTTACAGACTTCATGCTGACTTTTTTCTGAATGATTGTGAAATAGAGAAAATATTATTGGCTTGCCCTGTTTTCTTATATGCTCCAGTGATAGATTTCTGAGAACATTTTCAAACTTATTGATATGTGCCATTTATTGTAGGGAAAGCTATGATTTATGAGCAATAAGAAGTGATATATGGATTAATATCACCCATCAATAAGTTTGGTTTTTAAATACGCACAGGGAATGTTAACTGCTCACTTAGACTTCATTCACTATTCATGCACCAAAGACAAAATCTAACGAACTGTTTTGCATTTTTCTTATTAATAAAAAAAACTCAAGGTCCAACTGACTTAAATTCATATTGCAATTTAATAACTGTGGTGAACATAATTTCAGAACTGTTTTATTCAAATAAGATCAAGTTCATGTGCAGTTATTGTGTACCTTTGAAAATACTGTGGCTTGGCAGTGGGTTGCAAAGGAAGCAGAAGTTTGTCTGTGGAGTTTCATTGGTTTTCGTCCTTTAGTGCCAGAATGGGGAGGAAACTAACGTTTGGAAAGTTCCTCTTGCTCATTGCTGGGAGAGTTAAAATTTGCAGAATGCATGGAGGCAGTGGGGGCAGCTGCCCTCTGGCTCAGACTTTCCAAAGCCTTGTATTTAGTAGGAGGAGGTTTCCATTTTTACACTTGTCCTCCTTTTAACACTCTTCACCACAGCTTACAGAAATCATTGAAAGATTTTATTTCTTGGCCTTGCCAAGCTTCCTTTAATCTTACTCATCCAGCATCCCCAAGTGTCGTACCCATCTTCCCTGTTTTTATGTCATATCACTTGGCCTTCATTTCCTTCCAGCTTCTTCATATATACTTAGGATGGTCCACCTATGCTTGGACCACAGGTAGCCACCTTTCTCTTCTTTTCTTTTGTTTTCCTGTTTGACCATATACACAGTAGATCTTAGCAGTGATTTTAATAGAAAACAGAGCTAAATCTTTTTGAAAAATATTCCAGAACGTCACCTCTTTTGCATTTCCCATGGGTAAGGACAGACTGAAAGTAAAAATAGGCTTTATAGAATGTATCTTTCAGTGTCCTATTGCCTCTCCTGAAGAGTTAAAAATTCAGTCCTTTCTAACCCATAGGCTGTTAACATATCTTTCTTGAAAGTGAGCTAAACTTCTCTTTTGTGCTCAGGCTTTGAGACATGGTCTTCTGCATCATATAGGATAGGTTTTTTCTGTCAAATGTTTTTGTAATAAACCCTAATAAACTTTTCTCAAGCTTAACCTTCTGCCTGATTTATTATTCCAGAGAACAGAACAGCAAGGTGAGTTCAGAAGTTTACTAAGAGATCTAACAGAGCTTCCCATGGACCCGGGGTGCCCAAACTACAGCCCGGGGCCCGGCAACGGCCCCATCGCCAGTTCATCCAGCCTGCAGAGCCCTCATCACTCCTGGGAGCGGAAGTAAAACGCACCAGTACAGATGCATTTTACTTCCTCTCCCAGGAGCGATGAGGGCTTCGTGGGATGGATGAATTGGCATTGGAGGCCAGATACGGCCCCCAGGCCATAGTGACCAGCCCCCTGAATCACGTTACTGGCCCACGGCCCAAAAAGTTTGAGCACCCCTTCCACAGACCTAACAGCCTGAATCAGAATTTACATCAAAATCTACTGCAACCAATGAGATTTGTTTCTGTGATTCTAGTTGTTGTTTCTGGTGTCATTGTGGCAGAGAATGTGAATGATATGCTTTAAAGACATATAATATATATATATTTTAAATTTAAAGCTAAAAATTAGTTAAAACCAATGCTAATAACATCCTACAGATTTCCAAGCTTTTGGGCTGAAGAAAGGCATGTTCTTCAATCCGGATCCTTACTTAAAGATTTCGATCCAGCCTGGAAAACATAGCATCTTCCCATCTCTTCCTCATCATGGACAGGAAAAGAGATCCACGATCATGTGTAATACTGTCAATCCCATTTGGCAAGGAGAGGTAGGTTGCTGGGTTTTTAAAAACAGAAATAAGTACTGGGGGTGTAATTATTTCCATGCCTTTTCTGAAACTAGTTTGAAGGGATAGAGTGGATACATATGTGAAAGGGAGGGTTTGTTCACAGTGACACACTGTGATCCCTTCACACTTCTCCAGTCATCCCTGCATCATGTAATCTCCCCCACCCCACCCTACCCCACCCCACCCCCAGCAATGGAATGGTTCACCACTACCTGAATGTTGTAGGCATTGATATGAGAGCTCTCTTTCAGTGAGAGGATGCTGGTTGTGATAGATGAGGAGACAGATTGTATTTAAGATGAAATTTTAAGATTTCTGTTTGCTGACTTCTAACAGAGCATAGCAGAGGAATAAAACTAACACAGACCCAGGGTGGAAGAGACCAGAGCAAACAAGCAGGGAGAGCAAACAGGAGTTTGATTTGGGGGGGAAGAGATAGAAGAAAAGAGGAGACCAAGGAGACAAAGGCAGAGAGGTGAGTGAGTAAGATTAACACCAAGATGTAACCTGGAGTAACCCCTGGACATTTTCCTATTCAGTAGCATAGTATGCTCATGTCCTGATAACTACTGAGAGAAATAAGTAGCGGCTGTGAGTACTGGGAGCGGGAGGGCTATTCTGTTTGCTGAGTCCTGACAAGGCACAGCAGATAAATAAAACTGAGACAAACCACAGGGAATGAGCAACCAGAGGGAGCAAACAGGTGTTTGACTGGGTAGTTTAGTGGTGGAGGCCAAGGGGAAAGAAAGCACCAACAAAACTTTTATTATCTTGATAAAGGTATATATGTGTAGACTTTCCCAGCATCCTTCAAAACAGACAAGACAAATGAAATGGCACTCATAAATAAACAGAATACACAAAGTTCATGTGAAGCAAGTTGAAACTGATAGCACTGTTAGAAAATAAAGTGATGGAACTAAAGTAATGACTGACCAAGGCCATATGACAAGAAGAAGGTTACAGATACATAATTCTCAAGCAGAATAACTAGGGGAGGCACTGGAGGTGGAAAAACAACAAGACAAAGCAGAGAAAGAGAATGTGAGCAAGAGAGTAAGCATAGTTCGAAAGCAAGAAATTGCAAGTAGATAAATAGGGACCGCTTCATTGGGAAAAGATCTTGCAGACATGAAAGGAGAATATTTTCTGATATGAAATTATAGATTGTCCACATAATTTTGATTACTGGAGAATCATCTTATGTTAATAATAATACATATTGGTCTCTCAAAGCAAGCATACAGCAACTTCAGTAACATATGGAGTAGGAAGGTATTGAAACCATAACTCAATTTGATATACACTAATACCCCGGAAAATGCTAAAACTTGGTTCCACAAGGCTTAGCGTATCTGGTTTTTAACGTTGTGCGATACATTGATTGCACAAGGTTAAAAAAACAGCCCGGTTCCCTTTCTGGAGAGGAAAGGGAATCGGGCTGTATTCCATCATGTTGTTTGTGAAAGCACACTGATGGGTCTGCGCTTGCGCGAAGCCAATATCAGAGCTTTCAAGCTAGGACCGCCCACCATCTCCACCCGCCTTCGGCGCCATTTCACAGCTCATCCCTCAGTTCTCCTTTTTCCACTGTAGCAGCAGGAGCCTTTGCAAGAGCTCTCACAGTTTTTTCCTGATATTTGATATATATATATATATATATATATATATATATATATATATATATATATATATATATATATATATATATATATATATATATATATATATATATATATATATATATATATATATATATATATATATATATATATATATATATATATATATATATATATATATATATATATATATATATATATATATCTTCATTTAGAATTCTTCGGGGTTAGGAGGGTCCCCCCTCTTGGTTCGGCCTCTTGTGGACTCTGCTAGAGATTCTCCATTTTTCCAACAGCAACAGGGCCAATATAAGAAGTCTGACCGGCGGAACAAACAGTGTGTTTGACTTCGTGATGACCGACGACTCTCTTTCCACCATCCTTCCGTACCATCCCCTCAGGAACATCCTCGCCGCGTGGTCCAACATCACCTCGGACACCTGGGTTTTGAAGATCTTAAGCTATGCCTTAGAATTCGAGAACTACCCCAAGGTTGGTTGCCTCCGTACCACCGATCCATCCCCCCACCTGCAGGATGAACTCCAGCCAGGCATTGTTGCTGAAAGGCGCCATCAAAATTGTACCATCTTCCAATTGGTCCACCGGTTTTTATTCCTGATATTTCATCGTGGACAAGAAGGATGGGGGCTTCAGACCCATCCTAGATCTTCGCTGACTCAATCGGCATATTCGTACAAGGAAGTTCCGCATGGTAACACTGCAAACCATTCTGCCTCTCATCAACAAGGATGATTGATTTGCAGTGATAGATCTGAAGGACGCCTACTTCCTTATAGCCATCAGGAAATGTCACCGATGGTTCCTGCGGTTCCGAGTGTCCCACCAGGTCTACCAGTACACCTGTCTCCCCTTCGGCCTCTCCACCACTCCAAGGGTGTTCACCAAATGTCTGGCACCGGTCGCTGCAGGGAATCCAAGTGTTCCCTTATATCGATGACTGGCTGGTGTGTGCACCCACCCAACACAAAGCAGGGAAGGATGTAGCCTATTGTCTCACCCTCATGGAGAGCCTCGGTCTGCATGTCAACTTCAAGAAGTCTTGCCTCAACCTATGGACTACATAGGGGCCATTCTGGATTCCAGGACCATGAGGGCGTATGCGCCGCCCTCCCATCTGTCAAACATTTGTTCCCTAGTCCACCAGTTTCAACATTCAGACACGGTCAGGACAGTGGAGGCCCAGCAGCTGCTGGGTCTCATGGCATCGACCACGGCGGTCATCAACCACACCAAACTGAAGATGTGGTCCCTCCAGGCCTGGCTTCTGAGCTCCTTCAATCCCCGCAGGGACCCACCCGCGCAAGCAGCTCACCCCGTCTCCGGAGCTGCGTAACCAACTGTCATGGTGGACCATGGCCCTGAATGTCTCCACCGGCCGCCTCTTCATGTTACCATCCCCATCGGTTCAGGTCACCACCGACGCAAGCACCCTTGGGTGGGGCGCATGTTGTGGCCCCCTCGTGATCAACAATGTCTGGACTCCCCAGGAATGATCCAGACACATAAACTTTCTGGAACTCTTAGCAGTTTGGAAGGCGCTGAAGACTTTCTGGATCCTGGTCGTGGAGTCAGTGGTCGAGGTAGCCTTGGACAATACGACGGCATTAGCATACCTGAATAGACAGGGAGGGACGAGATCTTCCTTCCTACTCTTCCTGGCAGTCGAAATCTGGGAGTGGTGCCTCGAGCACCATGTATTTCCAGTGGGAGTGCACATTCATGGTCGCCTCAACACTCTGGCGGACACGTTGAGCAGGATGCCAACGACCACCCATGAGTGGGAACTCAACAGTGGCATCTTCACGATATTGTGCCGCAGATGGGGCATGCCGGACATAGATCTGTTTGCTTCCGTGACCAATGCCAAGTTCCCCAGGTACTGCTCCAGGGCGGGGATGGGCCACGGATCCAAGGAGGATGCATTCATGGTTCCGTGGCACTGAGACTTCCTTTATGCCTTTCCACCGTTCCTGCTCATCCAGAAAGTCCTGATTCGCCTCCAACACCATTGTGCCAGAGCCATCCTAGTAGTTCTGGCCTGGCCCCGCCAAGCCTGGTTTCTGCTCCTTCTCAAGATGGCAATGGATTTGTGGCGGCTGCCGACCCTTCCAATGCTACTCCAGATGGGGAATTGCCAGCTGCTCCATGCAGACCTACCCAGTCTTCATCTGACGGCTTGGCTCATCCTCCCAGGATCGGCAGAATTTTAGACCTCAGCAGACGAACCTTGACGTCCAGGTTGTATGCTTCAAAGTTCCGCAGGTTTCTTGCCTTCCTTGCCTCCTCTACCAGATCATTCCACACAGCATCTCTGTCAGATGTCATGGACTACCTCCTTTCCCTAGCCAAGTTGGGCTTATCACATTCATCTGTCCGCATTCACTTGGCAGCAGTAGTGGGCGGGGCGCCTCACGGATCCGTCCTGGAGACCGCCTTTCAGGATAGGACGGTCAAGCGCTTCCTCTTAGGGTTGTGGAACGCCTACCCGCCATTGAAGAAGCCCCCTCCTTAGTGGTGCCTCGCAACAGTGCTTCATGCATTGATGAAACATCCCTTCAAACTGATGGCCACGGCAAACCTGAAGCTGCTTTCATGGAAGACAGCCTTCTTGGTGGCGATGACCTCTGCCCGTAGGGCAGGCGAACTGGCTGCCCTGCGTTTCGTCCCACCGTTCCTTAAATTTTACCACAACAGGGTGGTCCTACACCTGGATATGTCTTTTCTCCCCAAGGTTGCAACGGACTTCCATCTGGCCCAGTCCATCACACTCCCGGCCTTCTTCCCCGTGCCAACCTCTACAGCTGAGAGGTCTTGGCACTCCTTAGATGTCAAGTGTGCCCTGCTATTCTACACACGGTGGATGGCTGAATTCAGGAAATCTTCACACCTTTTCATTGCCTACGGGGGTCACTCTAAGGGTGAAGCCCTGTCAGCTCAGAGACTTTCCAAGTGGATTGCTCCCATGATCTATCTTGCTTATGAACTGGCGTCCAAAGCCCCTCTGCCACATGTGAGGACCCACTCAACGCGGTCTTTTGCCACATCCTCGACCTTCCTTGAAGGTATCCCTATGGATGACATTTGCCAGGCAGCTACCTGGTCCCAATCCTCGACCTTTGCCAGGCATTACAGGATGGACATTAGAACTGTCCCAGACACCAGGCTCGGCAGAGCTGTCTTGACTGCGGGTCTCCAACATTCCTCGGGGATGACCGCCCAGGCCTAGTCCATCTCCATCATCTCCTCATATCTCTACAATGGCTGCCCACCATCCAGGTACGTGAGCTTGCTAATCTCCCATCAATGTGCATTCACAAACAACACGATGGAGAAAGACACATTGTACTTACCAGTAACTGTCGTTCTCCGAGTATGTTGTTTGTGAATCCACACAACCCACCCGTCCTTCTCCTCATTTCCGCCAAGGTGAGATGTTTCTTCTCCACCTGTGCCAGCTTAAGTATTAACTGAGGGATGAGCTGTGAAAAGGCGCTCAAGGCGGGTGGAGATGGTGGGCAGTCCTAGCCTCAAACCTTTATCCAATCAGCTTGAAAGCTCCGATATTGGCTCCGCGCAAGCACAGTCCCATCAATGTGGATTCACAAACAACATACTCGGAGAACAACAGTTACTAGTAAGTACAACCTATCTTTTTAAACATTGACAGAGGAACTGAGATGTCAATTCTCACAGATCACTGTCTTGAAAATACACACATGGGTAAAACTGTTTATGTGAAATTACCTAGTGGCTTTGTTAACCAATGTGTCAGTACAGTAATACCCTGGTTAACGTGTGCGCCGCACAATATTACAACCAGATAACGTTGGGGAATTGGAGGACAACTTTTGCACCACACAACGTTAAGTTAACGTTGTGCAATGCAAAAGTTTCCCTCAAATTTCCTCTGAAGATCTATGCCACAAAGCCCACAGGCCTTTGGCCTTTTGGGGCAGAGATCTCCAGATGCCCCCTTGCTGTCCCGAGGCTTGCCTCGGAAAAGCAAGGGGGCCTCTGTAGACCCAAGCATCCGATCCTTGGTTAAGGGAACCAGGCATCCGACGCCCGCCTTGCCTTCCCTAAAAGGAAGCCGGCACTGGGGCGCTCCAAACACCAGCTACTTTTTGGGGAAGGGAAGGCAGGCCGCCCTACTCACCTTCCCTGAAAGGAAGCCGGCGGATGGAGTGCCCAAACGCCAGCTTCCTTTCGTGGAAGGCAAGGTGGGCCTTTCGGAAGAGGAAAGGGAACCAGGGATCGATCCACTTGCCTCTTTGGAAAGGGCAGTGGGGATTTTATGTGTGGAATCTCCAGTGCCCTTTCCAAAGAGGCAGGTGGGTCGAGCCAAGCCCCAAAGTTGGCAGGACTGGTCTCCGCCTGGGAAGCACTTTCCCAGGCGAAGACCAGCCCTGCCAACTTTGGGGCTTGGCTCTCCGGCCAGTGTTGCCTCCATCAGATCGCCCATTTCCTTTGGGTGAGAAGGTGCGCGCCCACTCTCACCCAAAATAAACCGGCGGTCTGGAAAAATCCTATGGCACGTCAAAGGCAAGAGGAGTGGCGATCTTGATATCGAGTAGACTGGGTTTTGATATAACAAAGAGTATTTCCAATCCAGAAGGTAGATATTTGATAGTAAAAGGGAAAATAGACGATGAACAGATAACACTAGTGAGAAAAAGAAAGAACAATAAAAATGATTGTAGCTGGAGATTTTAATCTAATAAGGTCAAATATAGATAGTACAAATATAGCAAGGAGTGGGGGAGGGTATAAAATGCGAATTTTAGACAAATGGATTAAATCTTTGGGTTTGAAAGATATATGGAGGGAGCTTAAAGGATCGAAAAGGGTATATACATTCTTTCCACAGGTGTATAATAAGTATTCTGGAATAGACTATATATTTGTTACTGACAATATGATGGGGAATTTAGATGATATGGAAGTGGGAACCTTTAAAGAATCAGACCACACAAAAGTGTTGTTAGAATTAAAAATAGAGGGAATGAATGGTAGAAAGAAGTGGAGGTATGACACTTAATTTTTTAGAGATATTAACTGTAAAGAATAAATAGTGGAAAGATGGGAAGAAAGTTGAAATTGGAACGATACAGGAGATGTTAGTTACAATATGGTATGGGTCGCCATGAAGTCGGTGTTCAGAGGTGAAAGTATTAAATCGGCTAGTATTAAAAATAAACAGAGGAAAAATAAACAAGAAGAAATTGAAAAAGAGATTAAACAGTTACAAGAGGAATATAAAGACAAAAGATAAAAGGAGTTTTGATAAAATGCAAAAACTAAGAACAGAACTGGTAGGAAAAGATATTGAAAAAGTGAAAAGAGATTTGGTTTACCTAAAAATGGAATACTTTGAGTATAGTAATAGAAATTCAAAATTATTAGCAAGAGCAGCTAAAGAAAAGAGAAGTAAAAGAGAAATTGGAATTCTGGTTGATAAGAATGGAGGAAGATGTAACAAGACTAAAGATAAATGCAAGATAGTCAAGGAGTTTTATCAGGATTTATACTCTAAAAAGAGTATAAACCTGGGAAAATTAAAAGACCAATTTGGGAAGCAAATTGTTAATAAAATAAATCAGGTACATAAAGACAGGATGGAATTTAATAGATAGTATAGGAAAAACTAAACAAAAGGTTGGGTTATTGGCATTGGATATTTTTAAAGCATTTGATTCATTGCAATGGGTAACAACAACCACCCCAGCCGGGAGTGAAGAGGAGGAGAGCCGGGGCGAGCGGCAAAGGGGCCTGCCGCCGCCGCCGCCGGACAACCACCCCAGCCGGGGGTGAAGAGGAGGAGGAGAGCCGGGGCGAGCGGCAAAGGGGCCTGCCCCCGCCGCCGCCGGACAACCATCCCAGCCGGGGGTGAAGAGGAGGAGGAGAGCCGGGGCGAGCGGCAAAGGGACCTGCCGCCGCCGCCGCCGGACAACCACCCCAGCCGGGGGTGAAGAGGAGGAGGAGAGCCGGGGCGAGCGGCAAAGGGGCCTGCCGCCGCCGCCGCCGGACAACCACCCCAGCCGGGGGTGAAGAGGAGGAGGAGAGCCGGGGCGAGCGGCAAAGGGGCCTGCCGCCGCCGCCGCCGGACAACCATCCCAGCCGGGGGTGAAGAGGAGGAGGAGAGCCGGGGCGAGCGGCAAAGGGACCTGCCGCCGCCGCCGCCGGACAACCACCCCAGCCGGGGGTGAAGAGGAGGAGGAGAGCCGGGGCGAGCGGCAAAGGGGCCTGCCGCCGCCGCCGCCGGACAACCACCCCAGCCGGGGGTGAAGAGGAGGAGGAGAGCCGGGGCGAGCGGCAAAGGGGCCTGCCGCCGCCGCCGCCGGACAACCATCCCAGCCGGGGGTGAAGAGGAGGAGGAGAGCCGGGGCGAGCGGCAAAGGGACCTGCCGCCGCCGCCGCCGGACAACCACCCCAGCCGGGGGTGAAGAGGAGGAGGAGAGCCGGGGCGAGCGGCAAAGGGGCCTGCCGCCGCCGCCGCCGAACAACCACCCCAGCCGGGGTTGAGAAGGAGGAGGAGAGCCAGAGCTCCAGGCAAAGGATAAGTAGCAGATATGTAAATGTAGAAGACCTAATATAGCAAATGACATAGAGACTTTATACTGACTAAACATAGAAACTGACATAGAGACTGTGTTTTAAAGTGTGATAATATGCATGATAATATGTTGTCCTAAATGTTTTTAAACTTTTAAAACTGTGATAAAATGTATGAGGAGAGAAAAATGGCGCAGACACCGGCAACCACGCCAAAAATCTTGCCAAGAGAACCCTATTGACCAAAACAAAAGGCAAAACAAAAGGGCAGGCTAGGTGATACAGGATGCTTAACACCTCAGAGGGGAGAAAGGGGAGGGACAGGAAGGGGGGAGGGGAAATGCAATGTTGTAAGGAGCAATACTGCATAGGGACATGGAATGTGAGATCAATGAACCAAGGTAAACTGGAAGTGGTAAAAAACGAGATGGAAAGAATAAGCATTGACATCTTGGGCATCAGTGAGCTAAAATGGACAGGGATGGGTGAATTCAGCTCTGGAAACCATCATATCTACTACTGTGGACAAGAAAACCTTAGAAGACATGGAGTAGCCATAATTGTCAATAAAAGAGTGAGAAAAGCAGTAATGGGATACAATCTCAAAAATGACAGAATGATGTCAGTTAGATTTCAAGGAAAACCTTTCAATGTCACTGTGATCCAAATATACGCACCAACCACTGGCGCAGATGAAGCCACAATGGACCAGTTCTATGAGGACTTACAACACCTCATAGAACAGACACCAAGAAATGATGTCCAAATTATATTAGGAGACTGGAATGCCAAAGTAGGAAATCAAAAAGTGGAGGGAATAACAGGCAAATTTGGTCTGGGAGTACAGAATGAAGCAGGGCAAAGATTGATAGAGTTCTGCCAAGAGAACGCACTGGTCATAGCAAACACTCTCTTCCAGCAACACAAGAGGCGACTCTACACATGGACATCACCAGATGGCCAACACCGAAACCAGATTGACTACATACTCTGCAGCCAAAGATGGAGAACCTCCATACAGTCAGCAAAAACATGACCTGGAGCAGACTGTGGCTCAGATCACAACCTATTGATCGCAAAATTCAGGCTTAGACTAAAGAAAATAAGGAAAACACGGAGACCAGAAAGATATCACCTAGACAGCATCCCTAAAGAATACGCGGTGGAGGTGATGAACAGATTCAATGGCTTAGACTCAATAGATAGAGTGCCAGAAGAATTATGGACAGAGATGAGGGACATCATGCAGGAAGCAGCAAAGAAAACCATACCAAAAGAAAAGAAGAGTAAGAAAGCAAAGTGGTTGTCTGATGAGGCTCTTAAAATAGCAGAGGAAAGAAGGAACGCAAAAGTCAAAGGAGAAAGGAAAAACTACAATCATTTGAACACAGAATTTCAAAGAAAAGCAAGGAGAGATAAGGAAAACTACCTAAAAGAACAGTGCAGAGAAATGGAGGAAAACAACAAAAGAGGCAGAACCAGAGATCTTTTCAAAAAAATCGGGGAAATTAAGGGAACATTTAAAGCAAAAATGACCACGATAAGGGACAAAGAAGGAAAGGAGCTAGCTGATGCAGAAGAGATTAAGAAAAGATGGAAAGAGTACACAGAGGAACTCTACAAAAAGGACCTCAACACTCCTGACAATCACAATGAGGAAGAAGTAGAAATTGAGCCAGACATCCTGGAGAGCGAAGTCATAAAGGCCCTAAAGAGCACTGCAAACAACAAAGCTAGTGGAGATGATGGTATCCCAGTTGAATTTTTCAAAGCGCTAAAAGACGACGGCGTCAAATTACTGCATTCAATATGCCAGCAGATTTGGAAAACAAAACAATGGCCACAGGATTGGAAAAGATCAGTATACGTCCCAATCCCAAAAAAGGGCAATGCCAAAGAATGTTCAAATTATCGAACAATCGCGCTCATCCCACACGCCAGTAAAGTGATGCTCAAGATAATACAGGATAGACTTCAGCAGCATGTGGAGAGAGAATTACCAGAGGTGCAGGCAGGTTTCAGAAGAGGCAGGGGGACTAGAGACCACATTGCCAACATACGCTGGATCATGGAGAAAACAAAGGAATACCAGAAACAAGTTTACTTTTGTTTTATTGACTACACTAAGGCATTTGACTGTGTGGACCACAACAAGATGTGGCAAGTAATTAAAGAGATGGGAATACCAGAGCACCTCATATGCCTCCTGAGAAATCTGTACATGAACCAAGAAGCAACAGTTAGGACAGAACATGGAATGACAGAGTGGTTTGGAATAGGAAAAGGAGTAAGACAAGGCTGCATTTTGTCACCATGCTTATTCAACCTATACACAGAGCACATAATGCGCAGTGCAGGGATGGAGGAATCACAATATGGGATTAAAATCGCTGGGAGAAACATCAATAATCTGAGATATGCAGACGATACCACCCTAATGGCAGAAAGTGAGGAAGACCTAAAGAATCTCTTGATTGGGCTGAAGGAGGAGAGTGCAAAAGCTGGCCTGAGACTCAATATCAAGAAAACCAAGATAATGGCAACAGGCCCAATCAGTTCCTGGAAAATAGACGGGGAAGAAGTAGAAGCAGTGACAGATTTTACTTTCTTAGGATCAAAGATCACTGCAGATGGGGATTGTAGCCATGAAATAAAAAGGCGACTGATTCTTGGGAGACAAGCAATGAGAAACCTGGGGAACATAGTGAAAAGCAGAGACATCACACTGAAAACAAAAATTAGAATAGTCAAAGCAATGGTCTTCCCAGTAGTAATGTATGGATGTGAGAGCTGGACAATTAGGAAGGCTGAGCGCAGAAGAATAGATGCCTTTGAAATGTGGTGTTGGAGGAGGGTTTTGAGAGTGCCCTGGACAGCGAGGAGAACAAATAGGTCAATCTTAGAAGAAATTAACCCGGATTGCTCACTGGAAGGCCAAATAGTAAAGATGAAGCTAAAATACTTTGGACATCAAATGAGAAGGGAGGATTCACTTGAGAAGGCATTGATGTTGGGAAAGGTGGAGGGCAAAAGAAGAAGGGGGAGGCCAAGGATGAGATGGCTAGATGGCATTGTAGACACAATGGGCACAGAGCTGGGAGGGCTGAGGGGGATGGTGGAGGACAGAGGCGCCTGGAGAGCAATGGTCCATAGGGTCGCAAAGGGTCGGAACCGACTGTGCGACTGAACAACAACAACAACAACAAATGGGTAACAATTAATGAGATAATTAAAAGTTATGGATTTGGTGATAAATTTAGAGGAATGATTAAACAACTATACCAACATAGAACCGCCAATGTCAGGGTAAATGATGCTCTTACAGAAGAAGTAAGACTTGAAGCTGGAACAAGACAGGGTTGTCCATTATCGCCAATACTATTCATTATGGTGATGGAATTGTTAGCAAATGCCATAAGGGAAGATAAAAACATTGAAGTAGTTTCAGGAAATAAAATTAGTTTGTACACTGATGATACTTTGTTGATTATGAAAAATCCTAGGAAAACATTAGAAAAAATTCAAGGACATTTAAATGAATTTGAACAGATGACTACACTGAAAATAAATTGGGATAAATCTGAAGTGATATTATATAATATAGATAAAGAAGAATAAAATAAAATAAAAGGAAAATTTAAATTACAGATTAGAGAACATTTGAAATATCTGGGAATAAATATCTCAAGTAAATTTGAGGAATTAAAGAAGTTAAATTATGAAAAACAAACAAAAAAGAAATAAAAGATAAAATTCAACAATATAAAAAATTGAAGTTGTCTTGGTTTGGCAGGGTTGCATTGTGTAAAATGATGTTATTGCCGAGAATTAATTTCCTGTTTGATGCTCTGCCAATCCAACTCAACGATAAAGAAATTAAGGAACATCAAAATTTATTAAATAATTATTGTAACGATGGACGTAAAGCTAGAATAGTAAAGAATTTGTGGTATTTATCCCAGAAGGGGGGTTAGGATTGCCATGTGTGAGGAATTATTAAAGAGCTTTTCAAATTAAAAATTTTTTGATGGTCTTAATGAAGGAGACAATGATTTGGGAAGAAATAGAAATGAAGGAATTAATGCAATTGGGAAAAATAATATTTTTGGGCAGGGAAACAGGAAAAATATCCATTAAAAATAAAATGATGAAAACAATGTGGGAAATATGGGGGGAAAGTTAAGAAGGAATTAGTACCGGATATATCCCCAATAACAGAAATTGAGGATATAAAAAACTTTCCAATGAAGATTGACAAGAGGATGAAAGACGTTCTTCTTAGAAACGATGTTTTCCTACTGAAAGACTGGATACGAGACTATAAAGATAGAGAGAAGAAATTAGAGTTATATGCACAGATAAGATTGAATTGGTTTCAGGTGGCATTGGTAAATAATTGGAATAATAGATATACGTGGGAACCTAGTTTGGAAAGAGGTAGGACTGAATTTGAGGAATTGATATGGAAAATAAGAAGGGGTGAAATTGGAATTAAGGGTATGGTTAGTAAAATATATAAAATATTAAATAAAAAGGTAATCCACAAGAAGCATTGAAAAATATTTGGGAGCAAGATTTGAATATAAAGATTATGGAAAATGTCTGGAAAAATAAATGGAAGAAAAGAATTATGTGATCTATGTCTGTCAGGGTAAAAGAACATAATTTTAAAATGTTGTGGAAATGGTACCTGACTCCAGTGAGGTTGCATCAGATAGATAACAACAAAAGTAAAATATGTTGGAGATGTAAGAATATATTGTGTACATATGAACATATGTGGTGGAGTTATAATGTGGTAAAATATTTTTGGGGGGAAATTGAGAAAGAGATTTGCGACATTATGGGGGTACGACTTAAACTGGGGCCAGGTAACGTTTTGTTGATGGATGCAGATAATATGAATCTAAATGAGGATAAAAAAGAGTTATTGTCTATAATGCTTACAACGGGAAGACAATGCATTGCAAAAAAGTGGGAAAACGAAACAACTTTAAAAATAGAAGAATGGTACAAGGAGATGTGGGATCTTGCATTAAACGATAAATTAACATGGGAGTTAAATTTGAAAAAAGTTTAATCAAAGAAAACAGATTTTGGAAAATATAGCAACTGTTTTTGGACTATTCATTGATAGTGGGTGGAGGGAGCAAACCAATACCGGATCAAACAGTTTTTTGGAATCAGAAAGATTAATGTGACATGTCGCATCCTCCAGAACATTGTATAAAACACATGGTGCAAAAAGTGATTATGATCTGTCAGTAGTAAAATAGCAACGCATCAACTCAATGCAGTCTTCGATATAAGAAATATGGTAATGGAATAACAGAATGTAAAATTTGTTTTTGAATGTGCAAATTAAGGCAATCATATGGGTTTTATAATTTATTGAAGCTTAACAAAAATATGTATTGATGCGTTGCATTACTGAATTCATATTTTGAAAGTGATTTTTTTGTCCTTTTTTCTTTGGTTTTTTTTGTAACTGTATTGTATTTCTATTTTATTATGTATTCTTTCTCGTTCTAATTTTTATCTTTTTTGTATTTTTATTTGTATGTTTTGTAATAAAAAACATTAAAAAAGAAACTGGCGGTCTGAGTGTCAGATCGCCGGTTTTCTTTGGGTGAGAAGGTGCGGCCTGCTCTCCACCAAAGGAAACCGGTGGTCTTTGTGTCGGATCACCGGTTTCCTGTGGGTGAGAAGGTGCGTGCCCACTCTCACCCAAAGGAAAGGAAGCTGGCATTTGGGCGCTCTGATCACCTGCTTCCTTTCGGGGAAGGGAAGGCGTCCGTCTGATGCCTGGTTCTCTTAACAGGGGATCAGACGCTTGGGTCTACGGCGGCCCCATTGCTTTTCCGAGGCAAGCCTCAGGACAACAAGGGAGCCTCTGAAGATCTCTGCCCCAAAGCCAAAAGGCCTGTGGGCTTTGGGGCATAGATCTTCAGAGGAAATTTGAGGAAAACTTTTGTATCACACAATGTTAACTTAACGTTGTCCAGTGCAAAGGTTGTCCTCCAATTCCCCAACGTGATCTGGTTCTAACATTATGCAGTGCACACGTTAACCGGGGTATTACTGTACTGATACATTGGTTAACAAAGTCACCAGGTAATTTCAAATAAACAGTTTTACCCGGGTGTGTCTTTTCGAGCCAGTGATCAGTGAGAATTGACATCTCAGTTCCTGTGTCAACCTTTGCCAACAGGAAGTCAGTCCCTGGTTGTGGTTAATTTTTTAGCTGCAGCTTGCACAACCTTCTCTACTACTTGTTGTATTTGGATGCACCTAACAGCCTTTGTGGTCCTTTGGGTTGGTGTCTTCCTAGTGCTGCTGGCTTTGCTATCACACCTGCTGAGGTGGATGGCTCCCTTTCTTTCAAAAAGGGTGCCTGGGTGATGTCTGTTAGCTCAGCAGGCTCTCTTTTTACAAAATGTCTCCCTTTGCTGGGTTGGCTACTCTCTTCCACCTGGTCTCCGAGAGGACCATTCAGGGAGGCTTATGTCAGGAGGGCACATGGTGCATGGAGACAGTTCTCTGTGCTGAGATGGGTCCCCTCGATGGGACTGCTCTCTTGGGACCCCAGGTTTTCCTTCCTGTGCATCTCTTGACAGTGCCTGGGGTTTCTTCTCTTGGATAATACAGGTAGTTACGTTCTTGATCTTTGGGCAATTCATCCAAATGCCTTTGAATTGCCAATTTCATTGCATCACCTTTAATCAGTGATTTCAGAATTCCCCATATCAATTGGAATTGAAGAAGCATTCTCATGCCCAATGAGTAAAGTAAAGGTAAAAGTAAAGGTATCCTTTACTTGAAAGCTGGTCGTGTCTGACTTTAGGAGGTGGTGCTCATCTCCATTTACAGCCAAAAAGCCAGCGCTGTCTGCATCTGCAGAAATTTCCATGGTCATGTGACAGGTATGACTGGATGCCAAAGAGCACAGAACACTGTTACCTTTCCTGCCAAAACAATGCCTATTTATCTAATTGAAATTTCTTCCTTTTGAACTGCAAGGTTGGCAGGTGCTGGGACAGATGACGGGAGCTCACTCTGTCGTGCAGCACTCAGGTCTTAAACTGCTGACCTTGATGGCATGTAACAAAAACCTTCATTATTGAGATCTTTTCACAAAGGATGAGACAACCTGTGAGGATTTGGTACATTTAAAACACCTGGTAAAATTGGCTCAAACAAAATGTATCTTCAGCAACTTTAGCTTCCAGGCCAGTGATGGATTATAGGTGATACGGTTTATAATGTCAGGTGGCCTACAGTTTCCTCCTCTGGAAAGAAACAATGTTTTGCTGCATTTAGTATAGAATATAAGTGACAGTCATAGAAAATTGCCAGAAGTTCATTTCTGTGAGTATACTTGGTAGAACTCTGAGGGAGAATAGCTAAAGACAGGGGTTAATGAGTTTTCCTCTTTAGTTTATTGCAGGCCAGGACACTCAACAGACACCAACTACATAACTTAGACCAAGGTCTCTTTCATCTTGCTAGGTGTGCCCGCCCTTAAAGTGAGCCATTCTTTATTTTTGCTTTGTTTGGCCTGGATGCAAGAGGAGATGATTTTCAAGAGAAGAATTAGGACCAATTGGGAGAAGAATTGGCAATGTAATGTTAAAGGCATGAAACCATATAATGTGTTTATGTTATTTTTTTCTTCACTGTATATCAGCTCTGTGGAACCTGTTGAGATTATGACACATGACAAGGGATGGCTTAACTTCTTCCTGAGTGAATGATCTCTCCCTAAAGCCCTTCTCTTTGCCTTTGGTAAGGAAATTACCACTGGTGCCAATCCAATCAGATAGGGAGCTAGTCATCCAATCCGAAAGGTTTCATTTTTTACATGGAACATCTCCAATATAGCATAGCACTGAGAGAGAAGACTCAAGAAAGAAACACCTTTTCCTTCCTTTCCCTGTCCTATTATTCGTCATATATTTGTCCATGAGATTTCTTCATTCAACCAAGGTTCAGAAGAAGCATTTCCAGTGTCTCAGATACACTCTTCACTGAGTAGATTTGGCTGATTGTACACCAATTTTTCATGATGTAAGTGTGAACGTCACCCCCTATAGGAAGTTCTCCTGCTATTGTTTTCATCACTATTAAACTGGGGAGATGGAAAGCAGGTAAATTCTGATATTGAGAAAGGCCTGTAGGTTTCCTTTCATTTCAATTCAATCCGCAGAATGCACTTGTCTGAATAGGAAAACAGGTCATAGGTTGATCTGAGCTGACTGGAATACATGATCCGATAAACAGACCGTTATGTGATAGCTATCTGATTCAGAAGAATTTAGCCTTTCATTTTTTACTTGATATGTAGTGTTACAGCAGCCTATAAACTTGTAAAATAAAAACTATTAAACTTTCAGTTATGTGAATTCTTCACAGCATCAGATCGAGGCCTCACGTTCAACACTGAGGTATCAATACATAATTGCCCTCCTTTCTGTAGATAAAAGATTGGTTGTAACCCTCAGAATCTGTCCACTGCCTCAGGTTGAATCACAAAGTTCTTGAAATGGCTTAAAGCAGAAGCAGAGATGAAGGTACAGTAGTAGTATTTACAAAAGGCACTTCCTGTAATTATAGCAATTTATAGTGCAAAGGATATGTTATGTTGTTCTCGTCAGTCAATAGTTTTCAAACTATGTTCCAAGCAACTCTTTAATTTCTCAGAAGCTTATAAAGGATTTCCCCAAGACATGCTTTTTGCTTTTACTCTGAATGAATGAACAGCTTCACTCTATTTCACAAACTTCACAAGCAAAAGAAGAAGGGATTGCTTTTTAGAAGATATGAAACAGGTCCAAAGCATGTCCCAGTTTATACTCAGCCCTAATTGTATTTAACTGTTCAGTTTCTTGTGGTTGAAAAGTAATTTGCAAATGACT
The DNA here is from genome assembly GCA_035047305.1 of Bradypodion pumilum. Lineage (NCBI taxonomy): Eukaryota > Metazoa > Chordata > Lepidosauria > Squamata > Chamaeleonidae > Bradypodion > Bradypodion pumilum. Next base: position 83,540,586 of record JAWDJD010000006.1, read on the forward strand.
GAAGGCTTTTTCATTAGTGAGCAACCTCATTCTGTACACAGCTGAGAATTCCTTCTCAGAACCACAATGCTCTACAGAGAGCCACATACCTTTAGGCAACAAGGAAACCAGGTCACCATTACAAGACGGCATGGCCCAATTTCTTTTTAACTGAAAAGCCAGTTAAGTGACATGCTGTTATTTTCCCATAGCGCATTACCTGTGCTAGAAATATACCATAACATGGTAAACAAGAGCAGGTTAACTGAAAGGCATGTGTATTAAGTAACAAAAAATTCTCATAATGTGCTATGAAATGAAATAATGTCTTTAATATAATAGATATGTCAGCTTAATCATCAGATTTAATTTTAGTTGGTGCTTTTAAGAGAATCAAAAATGGTTTGGGTAAATCTTTGGCTCCTGAAATACTCATATGTTTCCATGTTGGTAGCATACAAATTAAGACTGCCAATCAAAGTTTCTACAGGACATTAGAAATAACATTCACTGATATTCATTGAAAAGTGCACAATAAAGATCTGTTGAGTTGAGTTGTGCTGTAATCTATTTCATCCAGGAACCTGTGGAGTTGAGAAACCACTATCGGGAACTTCCACCTGTTGTCAGGCTGTGCTTTCTCTCCTTCCGAGGTTCTGCAAGCCGTGGCACAGGCAGAGTCCCGAACTGGCTAGCGGGCTGTAAAGGTGACTTCCTCAAGGCTTAGCAGAGGAAGGCTCGGTCCAGATATTCTGGCTCATAGGTTCATAGAGAAATGGCAATCCAGGACTAACTACGCAGGGGAAATTGAGCTGCAAAGACCCCTGGGATGGAAACGCCACTTTCCCATACAAAAATCACCCTTATCTTGCTTCTGGGGAACTTCTGGCCTTGGCTACGTGAAGGTGTGTGGGGGTAAACCTCTTTACCTTTGTAGCAGCAACTTGCTGATCCCGGGGTGTGGAGCAAGGTTTCTTCCTCAGGATAACAGACCCCACAGAGTTGGTAAAAAATAGACCCAGTCCTTTCAATAAAGGCTTATTGTTAAAGTTCCCCCTCCTCAATTTTCTACGTTGGCAGTGGGAGCAAAAAGGAGTAAGCTTGACAAACAAAGTCCATTTTGTCAGTTTAATAAAAAATAGCAAAGTTCCAATAAATGCAGAATATGAAAAATTATTCTAACTAAACTAAAGATAAGACATTACTTGCCCTAAGAAATAAATAAAAGCAATAAGCTACCACTTGCCTACTGTAATCAGCGGCGGTCTTTGTCACCCCATACGAGATGGTACAGATCGAGGCCCATCAAGATGACAAACAATACGGGTCTTGTAGCATTGGAGAATGGACCTCTCAAGGAAGAAATTGGCTAGGTTTTTATACCTTTCTCCATGAGAAACTGTCCTAGAAAAGTGCTAATTGACTTGTCAAAGTGATAGTTTCACACGTAGATCAAAGATACCAGATGGCTGGTTATCAGAGATCTCATCTCTTCTCATGGGAGAAGTCCACCTCTTGGGTCGCTTCCCAGACCTTGACCTTGAGAAAAGAACAAGAAGTGATTTCCCATTGTCTTAGGAAAATGGTGGAGTGTGATTTTTAAAATGGCTTCACTTATGCTAAGTGGCATAACTCATAGAAAGAAAAGAAAAGCAGAGCTAGCATTTCTACTTAAAATTCTACATGATTAAAGGGTAATTAACATAAAACAATATCATCCCATATGGAATCTTTACAACCAGCACATGCAGAGGTCTCCAAACCTATGTCCCTGGGCCACATGCAACCTCCAAACCCTTTCTGAGTTGCCTTCCAACCTGTTAGTTTACTGCTGTCACCCTCAAAACATTTTCCCATCAGACCCAAAATGTTCTTCTCCCTTCAAGCAGCACCATCTGCTGTTGTTTTTCCTGTCCCTTTGTGACACCCTCCCCCCTCAAAAAAAAAGCAACATTGATTCTACTGGTCTCCATGCTCACTTCCCTCAGTCCCCTCTTGGTCTTATCTTCCATACAAACACTTTTGCCATTCAGGATGTTTGGTTAGCCAACAGAGCTCAGGTACCCATAACATTAACATTTCTTCATTGACCTCTGAATGTTTACTTTTGAACTAAATTAATTCTGTTACATTTTGATTTAAGATGTAGCAGGCATTGGGCACTCTAGTGCAGTCCCCATGTCATAAAAGGTTGGGGACCACTGCTCTAATACCTTACCCAAAAGCAGGATATTGGAGACTGGCTGGTAATTATAGGTTCAAGAAGGACTTTTCCACTGCAGGTTTTACAACTGCCTCCTTTAAGCATCCCCTCCAAGGAATGTTGCCTTGCAAAGGTGGGGAAGGGGGGCTTGTGTGGTTCATTGAGGCTATGGGCTATGCTGTGTAGAGCCACCCAAGATGGACAGGCTTTGAAATACAAAATGAAGCAGGGCAAAGGCTAATAGAGCTTTGCAAAGAGAATGCGCTGGTCATAGCAAACACCCTCTTCCAACAACCTAAGACAACCCCTGGACTCCCAGGGGGATTTTACAAAGAATTTAAAGAGGTAGTGGTGCCTAGACTAATGAGAATATTCAATCATGTTATGGAAGGAGGAAATATACCACCCTCATGGTATAGATCTATTATAACCTTGATTCCCAAACCAGGCAAAAACTTAGAAAGGATAGAATCATATAGACCGATAGCACAAATAAATCAGGATGCAAAAGTATTTACAGCAGTTTTAACCAACAGGCTGAATAGGTTTATGAATAAATATATTAAAGATGATCAAGTGGAATTAATGAAAGGTAGAAACATGTCAGATCTAATGAGAAGGGTTGTGGATCTGATAAGTAGTGTTCAGCAAAACAAACAAAAAGTGGGGTTATTATCTCTTGATATATTTAAAGCCTTCGATTCTCTCCAATGGATCTCAATAAAAAAGATAATTGATAGCTATGGATTTGATACAAAGATTAAAGGTGTGATTGACCAACTATATTCAAAGGGCACAGCTAAAGTGAAAATAAATGGTATGACTACAGATGATATCCAACTGGGTGCAGGAACCAGAAAAGGGATCTCTTATCACCCATGCTTTTTATCATGGCGATGGAATTTCTTGCCAACGCAATTTAATTTAATTTAAATTTAATTTAATTTAATTGTTGGATTTCTATACCGCCCACTCGACCAAGGCCGACTCAGGGCAGTTCACAATCATAGATAAAACAGATAAAACAGAATTAAGAACCCACCCCCTAAAAAGGGGTGCAGGTACCAAAGGAACCATGGGAGAAGGAATAATCCTCTATACCAACCACCCAACGGAAGCCACCCCTCCACCTGCACCCCAAACTTGGCCCGTCAGCCAGGTTTTAAGTTCTTTTCTAAAGGACAGCAACTCCATCTGGAGGCGCAGTTCTACTGGCAGGAGGTTCCAAAGGGCTCGTGCGGACGTGGAGAAGGCCCTCCTCTTTGTGCCAGAGAGGCGAGCCCCCCGGCTGATGGCACAATTAGAGAGCCGCTCTGGTTGGACGAACAGACGTCCTTAGGGCGATGCTGTCTCTTAGGTAACCTGGCCCACTACCATTTAGGGCTTTAAAGGTCAAAACCAGAACCTTGAATTGCACCCAGAAGCAAACTGGTAACCAGTGCAACTCCCGAAGCAGTGGTGAGGCATGGGCATAACATCCACACCCCATCATCACCCGGGCCGCAGCATTCTGGACCAGCTGCAGCCTCCGAATGGTCATCAAGGGCAGCCCCATATAGAGCGCATTACAGTAGTCTAGTCTGGAGGTCACCAGAGTGTGAGTGACCATGAGCAGGGTGTCCCAGTCCAGGAGCGGGCGCAACTGGCGAATCACCCGAAGTTGGGCGGAAGCCCTCCTGGCTACAGCCGCCACCTGTTCTTCTAGTAGCAGCCGCGAAACCAGGAGGACCCCCTAGTTGCGCACCGGGTCAGTCTGGGGCAAAATAGCCCCATCCAAAACCAAAAATGGTAGCTCCCGGGATAGTGCAGAACCCCTTATCCATAGCCACTCAGTCTTGCTAGGATTCAGTTGTAACCCGTTAGCCCCCATCCAGACCCCAACAGCCTCCAGACATCTGGAAAGGACATTGACTGCATCACTGGGGTCCCCACAGGCCGAGATGTACAAATGTGTGTCATCCGCGTACTGATGGTACCGCACCCCGTGGGAACGGATGATCTCACCCAGCGGCTTCATGTAGATGTTAAATAGGAGAGGAGAGAGTACCGAGACCTGAGGCACCCCATATTTTAGGGACCTAGAACTGGGCCTCTCACTCTCCAACCACACCGGCTGGGTCCGACCTCTCAGAAATGAGGAAAACCAGGACCACACAGTGCCCTGGATCCCCAATCCTTGGAACCGTTCCAAGGATACCGTGGTCAACGGTATTGAAGGCCGCTGAAAGGTCAAGAAAAGCAAGGACGGACGGATGACCATCATCCCGTTCTCGCCAGAGATCATCCATCAGCGCGACCAATGCAGTCTCAGTACAATATCCAGGTCTGGAAGGGGTCCAGATATTCTGCTTCATCCAGTACCCCCTGCAACTGACGCGCCACTGCCTTCTCCAATACCTTCCCCAAAAAGGGAAGGTTGGAGACAGGTCTGTAGTTGGTTACGATTGCTGGATCGAGGGATGGCTTCTTCAGGAGGGGGCGCACCAAAGCATGTTTTAATGGTGCAGGAAACATCCCCTCCCGAAAAGACACATTAATTATAGTCCCGACCCAGCCACCTGTCACCGTCTTAGAGGCTTTTACTAGCCAGGTGGGACAAGGATACAATGGATTATTAGTGGTGCGGACCACCGCATGGAGTCTGTCCACTTCATCCGGGGCAACTGGATCAAAATGATCCCAGATAACATCGCAGGATTGTGCACTGGTTCCACCCGGACCCTCCACGTCCATGCCAAGATTAAACCCTGAGCGAATCTGATCGATTTTCTCCACCAGATGGTCAGCAAAGTCCTTAGCTGACCCCTGTCAACCAGGCACAGCCCCCCCCCCACCAAGGAGGGACCTGGTCACCCGAAACAGGGTGGCTGAGCGATTATCAGTGGAGGCAATAAGGGTAGTGAAGTATTGCCACCTCACCACCCCCATCGCCACTAGGTAGGCCCTAATAGCGGCTCTAGCTAGTGTCCAATCGGAATCGCATGGGCAATAAGGGAAGATAAAGAATTAGACGAGGTGGAGGGAGTTAAATCAATCTTTATGCAGATGATACATTAATCAACACTAAAAACCCAAAAAAATCCCTAGCCTTGATCCAGCAACATCTCAAGGAATTTCAGAATGCAACTGGTATAACAGTAAACTGGGACAAGTCCAAGGCAATGTTTTTTAATGAGAAATAAAAGAAATCGAATTATGACAAAATAGAAGTGGAATTGAAAGCAAAGATTCGGCAATACAGAAAATTAAACTTATCATGGTTCGGACGAATAGCACTTTGTAAGATGAAGTTGTTGCCCAGGCTAAATTTTTTGTTCGATAATCTGCAAATCCAAATTAAAGAGAAAGAGTTTAAAACCTTTCAGAGCATCATTAACAATTATTGTAATGGAGGGAAGAGAGCAAGAATTCTGAAACTTCTTTGGTACACTCCGCAGAAGTCAGGTGGGTTGGGAGCATTCGGCTCCCTCCCGTGGCTCTGCCGGTCACAGGAGGTGGGAGCGAAGCACAGCTGTCCTCCATCATGGCCGGGGCCATGAAAAGCTGTGCTATGCCCCAGACGCCAGCACCTTCGGCTCCCTCCCATGGTTCTTCCGGTCACAGGAGGTGGGAGCAAAGCACAGCTGTCCTCCATCATGGCTGGGACCATGAAAAGCTGCGCTGCCCTCCCCAGACGCCAGCACCTTCGGCTCCCTCCCGTGGCTCTGCCAGTCACAGGAGGTGGGAGCGAAGCACAGCTGTCCTCCATCACGGCCAGGGTCATGAAAAGCTGTGCTGCCCCCCCCCCCGGATGCCAGCGCCTTTGGCTCCCTCCCGTGGCTCTGCCGGTCACAGGAGGTGGGAGCGAAGCACAGCTGTCTTCCATCACGGCTGGGGCCGTGAAAAGCCGCAGTGCCACTCTGGATGCCAGCGCCTTCGGCTCCCTCCTGTGGCTCTGCCGGTCATGGGAGGTGGGAGCAAAGCAGAGCTGTCTTCCATCACGGCCGGGGCCATGAAAAGCCGCGCCACTGCCCCGGACGCCAGCGCCTTTGGCTCCCTCCCGTGGCTCTGCCGGTCACAGGAGGTGGGAGTGAAGCACAGCTGTCTTCCATCATGGCCAGGGCAATGAAAAGCTGCACTGCCCCCCCCCCCTGCCTGGTTGCCAGCACCTTTGGCTCCCTTCCGTGGCTCTGACGGTCACGGGAGGTGGGAGCGAAGCACAGCTGTCTTCCATCACGGCCAGGGGCGTGAAAAACCGCCCCGCCGCCCCGGATGCCAGCGCCTTCGGCTCCCCCCCCATGGCTCTGCTGGTCATGGGAGGTGGGAGTGAAGCACAGCTGTCTTCCATCACAGCTGGGGCTGTGAAAAGCCCCCCCCCCCACCGCCGCACCCCCAGATGCTAGCCTCTGTGAATGTGGGAATGCGGCTGAGCACTGTTCCATTGCACCCAGATGTGTCGGACTCACTGGACCCCCGCACCTGGTGAGAGTGGTGGTGGGGAGGAGAGCCTGACCCTGTGGTGAGGCAACTTACGTGGCTTCAACAGCTCCGTCACCTGAGGACTTTGTCTATTGAGATGTTATGCTGATGTGACATTTTGGAAATTTTGTATTGCTTTACTAGTTTTTGCTATAATGTATTTTTGGTTTTGTTATTTTTTATCTTTAGATTATAGTTTTGATTATATTGTCATACTGTATTTCTGAATTTTGTATCTTATTATTGTATCTTTAAATGTCTTGTAAGCCGCTTTGAGTCATCCATTGCATTGAGGGAAGCGGGATATAAATAAAACATTCTTCTTCTTCTTCTTCTTCTTCTTCTTCTTCTTCTTCTTCTTCTTCTTCTTATTATTATTATTATTATTATTATTATTATTATTATTATTATTATTATTATTATTATTATTATTATTATTATTATTATTATTATTATTATTATATAGCATTTAAATTAAGGAGTATTTGTAAACTATTAATGAGAGAAGAAACTATATGGGAAAGGATAGAAATGCGAGAATTATCAAGTGTGGGAAAAGCAATTTTTAAGATAAAATCAGGATTTTAAGTAGTTTAAAAAACAAACTAATAAAAGAGCTATTAGTACATACATGGTCAATTGTAAAAGGGAAAACTGGCCCCAGGTCTATCACCAATTATCAAACCGAAGGATGTGAAAGTTTTACCAATAATTGTTTATAAAAAACAGAAATTCTAGTTAGAAAGTGGGCTAACCCCCACTGTAAATGCTGCTGTAAAATGCGTCCGTGGCTGTCGTAAACACGTTTATGACAGTTGTGGTTGCATTTACAGCCCATTTACAGCTCTTTTTGCCACTTCTGGCAGCGGCAGAGGGAGCAGTGGGAGCAAGGGCAGTGGGCCACATGAAATGACGCCATGGGCCATGAGTTGCGAACTCCTATTATAATGGAACAAGCAGGAACCAGAAAGTTACATTTATAGGACTTTCATCAACTGTGAGCAAATCTGAGGGACTTCATATGCAAAATTCTGTGCATACTCTTCCCAATGGGCTTTGACAGCTGGATGAGCATGTGAGTTCAGCTGTTGAGCATGTGAGAATAAAAATTCTGTTAAATGAAAATTATAACAGACTGACATAAGTTTGCAGAGAAGCCTTACATGTGAATTTGTAGGAAATAAGTACAGTCAACAACACCTACAGTGGCAATTAACAGTGATTGCAGAATTTTCTAAAGAAAACTAGATGTCTGTTCAGGATATCTAAGTGTTTGGGGGCTGCGGACTCCGGCGGGCTGGCCTGTGATTGGGAGGGGGCATTGTGAGGGAAGGATGGCTGCTGGCCGCTAGGCAGGTGCCCGGGTTTGGACGCCTCTGATGCTGGCTCCCTGTGCCTGACGTGTGAAGGGGAAGGTAGGGCACATTACCTGGGCTGGATGGGTCTGACTCATCTGAGGTGGCTGGTGCCTGGCCGTCCGTCGAGGCCTCCCAGGGCCGGGCCTACGGCTGGCCCGCAGTTTCCGCTGGGCCGTCGCCAGGGCTGTCCCAGGCAGGAGTGGCGAAATGGCCCTGCTGGCAGTTTCTCGCGTGTGCACAGCCTCTCTCCATTCTGTAATTGCACAGCTCCTGCCCCGCCTCTCCTAGGTTCGCTCCGGCCTCTCTGATTGGCTGGGGCATAGCACAGGGAATGCTGGGGTATGTAGTTTTTTCGTGGGCCCCACACACCCCCGCGGCCTCTGGACCCCCTTCTTTGACCTCTAGGATGCGGAAGGTAGGTCCGGGGAAAATTTTGATGGGGGGTCACGGGGGGCATGCATCCCAGACCCACGAACGTACATCCTCGCTTTATATATATGCACAGGGACTTCTTTATGCAATGCTTGTGAATAAATAGCCATATGAAATGCAAAAGTCATTGATTTTATATTTGCTAGACAGAATTGCAATGCTGAAACGTCTGAATATTTGATAAAATACCTGTATAATCCTCAGCTCCAATGTCCCTCAGGACCTAGTTAAATCAAGAAATACTATGATCAGTAGGGACTGCAGTGGCTCAAGTGGATAAGACACTGACTGGGAGGCGGAAGGTCAGCAGTTTGATTCCTAAGTACTGCAGGACGAATTGAGCTCCCATCTTTGTCCCAGCTCCTGCCAACCTAGCAGTTCGAAAGCAAGAAATTGCAAGTAGATAAATAGGGACTACTTTGGTGGGAAGGTAACAGCGTTCCATGTGCTCCAGTGTCTAGTCATGCCTGCCACATGACCATGGAAACGTCTGCAGAAGCAGACAACGCTTGCTCTTCGGCTTTGAAACAGAGATGAGCACTGCACCCTAGAGTCGGATACGACTGGCTTTTGAGCAAGGGAAACCTTTAGCTTTACTATGATCAGCCTGTTGCATACTTTGTTTTAATGCCATCCCATAGCAGAGTGATCTGTGGTTGTTGCTAATCTTAAATGCCAAAACTCTCAGTATTTTCCAGACTGTTGTATTTATTATGTTAAGAAGTAAAAATTATGAAAGAAATGCTTAGCAGAATGGGAAAACCTTTATTCAGGGCGTAGCCAGGATTCTAGATTTAGTGGGGTGGGGGTTAAAAATGTTCAGGAGGGGCAAAAGATTTTCACATATATAACATTGGCACCATGGGTTGGGTTGGGGGGTGCTGTTAGCTCAGGAGGGTTTTTGCCCACCCTGCCCCTGGCTACGGCCCTGCCTTTATTTACTAATGAAGTAGTCCCATTGTAATGAAATTTTCAATAAATAAATAAGGCAATAAACCATTGGAATAGCTTTTCAAAAGGAAAAGTTTAATGCAGATTTTCTGAAACAGCTAAATCATCTTTTATTATAGCAACAAATAAGATTCAGACTATGGTTAATAATTAAACTTTAATTAAACCTTTATAAAGCTCTTCTAATAGCTTGTAGAAAGCCATGTATCACCATAAGTCATAACTCATATTTATATTATTAACTAAAGTTTTGCCTTTTCTGGTTCAGAAAATCCTCATTAAAATTTTGGTGACCCTCTCCTGGGTTTTCTAGATATAAAGTAGTCAGAAGTGGTTTATCATTCCCTTTTTCTTAAGGCACTCTAGAGCAGGAGTTCTTAACCTTTTAAAGTCGGGGGGCAGGTCATGCTTCCTCAGACAGCTTCGAGGGCTGGACGGCTACTTTGCCATTCCTCCACCACATGGCACTTTCTGGTGTGTGGAGGCGGTGGGCCCGCACCCCCCCCCCCCCACACACACACACATGAAATGGTTCCACGGGCTCCATCCGGTCCATGGGCCACAGGTTAAGAATCCCTGTCTAGAGCTATGCAGTGTGTCAAATACTACACAGACTGCCTCTTCTGCCCCACAGGAGGGGCAACAGGAGATCAAACTCTAAGCTTTGGTTCTGCCCTCAAGTTAATTCTGACTTATGGTGACCCCTTTTCAGGGCTTTCTTGGTAGAGAAAACACAGAAGTGGTTTACCATTTTTCTTTTGGAGGGTTCCCCAGGCCTGTGCATCTTGCCCAAGATCACACAGGCTGGCTTTTCTCCCAAGAGGCACAGTAGGGTATCAAACTCCCAACCTCTAGCTCTGCAGCCAAATACATAAACAACTAGAAATATGATTTATGGGAAAACATCAAATTTTATTAATTTTTAACATAGTTTAAATATGATATTAAGTGTGTTACCCCATGATTCCACCCTGTGCTAAGGTGGATTTCCCCAAATGTTGGTAGCCTAGGGAACGTAGCCTACATTGAACACCAGCTTCTCCAATTGGCATGGGGACTATACATAATCTATACCTTCCTGTACTGGGGGAAGGAAGACATATGCTGTAAAATGAAATACATTTTCCCCAGAGCTAGAAAAATGAAGTACAGTAATACCTCATACAAAGTCCGCTTCATACAACATCGGATTCATACAACATCACCTAATTCCTTGAAAAAAGTTGCCTTATACAAAGTCGTGTGACTTTGTATGCGGTATTGGGGTTTTCCCAGGTTGCATTGTTCCTGGGCAGTATAAAAGGCAGGACACATGCGTGCATTGCTCTTGTGGGTTTTGCATGAGGTGAAGAGTGGTTTTGAGCACGATTTTGGATTTTTTTAAATTTTTTCATCAGAATTTTTAGAAGCATTCCTGGGATTTTTGCAGCATTCTTCAGGTTCTTGGACAATCAGGGTTGTTTGACATGTTTTTGTATTGTTTTTAGCCTTTAGACAATGATTTCTTAAAGTTCTGTCAGTTTCCTGTCTGTTTCTTTGACTTTGCCCTGAAGTCTCTGCTGTTACAGTACAATGTATCTCTATGGAAATGACATTGTATGAGGCATCGCGGCAAGGATTTGGTCATCGTATGAGGCATCGTGGCTAGGATTTTTCATGTCTCATACAAAGTCCAAATCCGAATAAAGTCCAAACTTGTGGAACCAAGTTTGGACGTTGTATGAGGTATCACTGTAGTTTGCTTTACACAATTACTACTTCAGCAGGACTGTGGAATTTAAAGCCAAAAGTAATGGCATGCCTTGGAATGCACTTTACGAGTAGTCAGGAGGGGAAAATGGATTCCTGCAGCTTTTAATGGCCTTGAACTTCTGTGTTTACTTCTGTATATTCTGTGCAACACTTGCAGGTCAATCTCCATCAGTCATAACAAGATTAAGTGGGAGATTAAGAGTCAGCTCTTTCTTTTATTAGCAAGTGCTATAGCTATAAATAGACTAATCAAGCTGGATTCAGTGTCTAACGCAAGCATTTTGGACAGCAGCCTATATTTTAAAATTCATTATTTTTCTTTATTTCTCTTTCTGTGCACACCTGTGTGTTAAAGATGTTGACAACTCTTCTGAGAAGATTGAACACGACTTGAATGTTGTACATTGGTAGAGTTGAATATAGGCCAGATCATGTAGGCTACAGTAGAGATTTTCAAACTCAGGAATATTTCCATAGCTTCAGGTAATGAAAAATCACTTCCTCTTTTACTATTCTCCTCAGATATGATAAAATAAGAATTGGCTATTAATTCTCCTCCTGCCGTCATTAAAATGGACTGCTTTATTCTCAGTTCTTCATTTGTAAGGATGAAATAAGAGTAAGAAGGTAGTAGAATGGGTGCAATTTGTTTTGTATTTTGGTATTATTGTTTGCACAGGAAATGTTCAGAGTGTTCCTCATAGTATTTTGGGAGGGAGTGAATGTGATTTTGCTGTGAAATTCCTTTAACTAGAGTACAATGCTTGAAGGAACAGAAATAATATTTCTTTTGGGGACTGTAGGATAAGTGGATTTGCTCACAATTAAATTTTAAATATTTTGAAACCATCTGTAAAAGTGGTTGGAGGGAGATGTGACAATGACTAAGATAACATTTGTTCCAAACTGTCAATTTCATAACAAAATGCATTAACATAAGATTAATATCAGCTTTTATGCATCAAATATCCTGGAGATACAAGACATTTATGCAAGACATTAAAAGAGATGTGTAATTTTAACATTTCTTATAGCAGGGTGGACCACATGTAGCGCATAGGCCACAAATTCTTCTCAAGCCTCTGACAGTATCCAGAAAAAACCTTAAAACTGGCAGCACACTTCACCACTCCTGACACAAGTTTTCAAAAAGGAAATCAGCTTCAGATCTGTGGCAATCTGAGTTTGTGAACCTGACAATGGGGAACCAATTGAATTTTTAACTCCTTCCTGGTCAAACAGAGAATCATGCTTGTGCATGGATTCTGTATCTGATTGTGAAACTATTTTAAATTATATGTTTAAAAGAGTAGAAAACAAATATTCAGAAGCTCACTCATTTAAGATGTGAAATTACTGTTGTTGTTTTTTGCTTTGTGATTGAGGATTGTCTTTCTTTATGTTAGCAGAGTTGTGGTATCTATATTCTGTCATAGTCTCAACCATTGTCACTATACAATTGTTTTAATAATGTAAAAAAATATTTCAGATGTGTTATGTACCATCAAGTCCAAAGTGTAATATCATTAACAGCTCTGCTCAGATCTTGCAAGCCAACAACTCAGGTTAGGTTGTTCTCTCTTCCTTCTGCTTCCTAGCAGTATTCTCTCCCTCTCTCCCCCCCCCCCCCCGCCGCCCCAAGTTCTGCTCAGATATTGCAAAGCTGTGGATTTCTTTATTGAATCAAAACATTTCATGATTGGTCTTCCTCTATACTTACTGTCATCCATCCCCTCCCCTCCCCCCTTTTCCAGCAGTATTGTCTTTTCTGGTCAGTTCAGTGTTGTATTTTCATTATGTGTGCAAAGTGGAATAACCGCAGTTGACTCATTTTGCTCTAGTGAGAGCTCAGACATGATTTGACACTAAACCAACCAACTGCCTTTCTGAAATGCTAGCTAGGGTATTTGTAAGACTTTCTTCCACCACCACATTTCAAATTAGTTGAATTGTTTTTCTTCAGTGCCTTTCTTTTACATAGACTGGGTGATTTTAACCTTGATCTTCAGTGATAATCATTGCTAACTCCTAGCTTTTCCTTTTTTATTTTAAAAGACAGGGTGACATATTTTTGAAAAGATGCACACACCGTGTTCATAGAGCTTTTGATCCGATACAGCTTTTCTTTCTCATGTTGCCTTCCCAAAGGAAATGGTTTCAAAAATGGAAGATAGCTAGTAGTCTGTCATCTGTGGATTGGGCATGGCAATTTGAGTTTATGTAAGAGGGTGTATCTGTTTCCTTCTTGTATCTGTTGAAGTGACTCACACCTTTGTTTTGCCATTTAATTAAGTCCAAAACAACCTTTCAAAATAATTTGGCACAGAGGGACTAACAGCCACATTCCAGCTGTCCTTGCTTCTCTCATTTCCCAGAAATATGATACAGGTCTTGTGCTGATCTTACATAGCATAGGGCAGCTTGAATGTTGACAACAAAGGTAGCAATTAAGATGGTCCACAGAACTCCATCTTATGCTCAATACCATTCACATTTGTCAACAAACAGCTATGACAATTGCATTGTGCTTGAATGATTAGTCATTTAGTGATGAAAAACAAGTTAGCATGTTGGATTTTCCCATGTCTAGAGTCTCTTTGTGAATGGTATGCAACTCCACCAACAGTATGACCAATATCAATAATTAAGGATATACTATTGCGTGTTTTTTTACTGCAGTTGCAAGATTTACCAGAAATGCAGCCCATATACCCAAAGCACACACATGCACGTTTCACCTCTGTGGGTGTTGTGTATTGAATGTAATGTAATTGTAACCACACGAATGGGTTCATGTAACACTGTAACCTTCTGTATGAGGACGCGAGCTAGTGGCCACCGGGGGCAGTAGCAAGCGCCCAGCTCACATGGTACACATTACTCAAATACCCTCAGCTGCACGGGAAAGATTCCCGCGCTCACCTCACCTGGACAAGAAAGGCATGACCAAGGATGACGTCACTTGGACAGCAGCCAATGCCTGTCGAAGAGCCATATTCAATTGGATAGCCACCGTATAAAAAGAGCTGTTTGTCCGCCATTACCACATGTTCGTACTGTACTCCATGCAATAAAGATGTGCTAGGCTAGCTTACAGCCGTTTCCATTGTCTTGATTCCCAAACATTAAATTGGCGACGAAGGTGGGATCATGGATTCCCACGGGGACAAGACAACTTCACAGCAACCAGTTTTCGACATTACCCATCCCGAGCGATGGGACTGGTTTGAAATGCATTTCAAGAGCACGGTGGCGTATGCTGGCATCACCGATGCTGGAAAGAAGAAAGGTCTTCTCATCACGATGCTCGGTTTCCACGCCGTGCAAGCGCTGATGGATCTGGTGGCACCACGAGAGGTGGACCAGGTTTCGGTGACTGAGATACTGGCGGTTCTGAGGAACCACTTCAAGCCCAAGGTGTCCTTCTTCTCCGCCAGGGCAGCCTTCACGAGGAGGGACCAAAAGCCAGGTGAGTCCGTATCCGAGTATGCAGCGGCCCACCGGTTGTTAGCAACCCCATGCGAATGGCGGGAGATTCTAGACGTGGCACTAAGGGACAGGATGCTTTGCGGGATGAGAGACAGGGAAACCCAGAGGAAGCTCATGAACCGAGGCCACGACCTCACCTTTAAAGAGGTACTACAAGAGGCCCTAGCTGCTGAATCCACGAGGGCCGGGTACAAGCTTCTCAAGGCAAAGCCCCCACCAGTCAAGGCAGCTGCATCCGCCGACCAGGCGGCCTGGAGGGCGACCCCTGCCCCACGCTCGCCCACATCCTCAGAGGCTTCTGCCACCCCAGGCTCCAGTGAAGATGAGGGGGTCCGGAAGGTCAGGAAGGGGCTGAGCGAGAAGAAAGGGAAAGGGGGTCGGCGCTGTGATGGGTGCGGAGCGTCCCACGAGAGGAGCAAGTGCCCATTCAGGAAGGCTGAGTGCCACAACTGTGGATGGAAGGGCCACATCGCCAGGGTCTGCAAGCAACGCCGGGACGAGAGTAAGCGCTCCTTGAGGAGCCGGGATGGCGTCGGCAGAGTCTGCGATGGCGGCGACGACTCAGAGGGGAACTACGTGTGCCGAGGGGTACATGCGGAAGACGACTTGGCCGTCCACAGCATGCCTCTAGGGCAACCACGTTTTTATGCTGAGGTACTGTTGCAAGGGGTTCCTGTTAAGATGGAGATAGACTCGGGGTCGGTATACTCCCTTATTTCCCATAAAGAGTTTTTGCGGATTCCCCCCAAGGAGCGACCCAAACTCAAAGAGATGGGGGCGAACTTAAGAGACGTGCAGGGAAATGTAATTCCAGTGCTGGGAATTGGGAACTTCGAGACACGGTACAAGTGACTCCGGAGGAAACTCCCCCTAGTAGTTTTAAGGGAGGGGGGTGTAATCTCCTGGGAACACAATGGTTCAAACCCCTGGACATCTTCATAGTCCATGCCATCGGGGGGAATGAGATTCAGGCAGTGTGCGACACACACGCAGAGGTATTCAAGAAGGGGCTCGGGAAGTACAAGGGGCCCCCACTTTCTTTCGACCTGGACCCGGAGGTCCGCCCAATTAGACTCAAGCCACGTCGGGTCCCATTCGCCCTAAAGGACAAAATTGAGGCGGAACTGGACAAACTAGTGGGGCAAGGGATTTTAGTGCCTGTGGACTCTGCAGAGTGGGAGACTCCTATTGTTACAGTGTTGAAAGCAAATGGGGAGGTGCGAATTTGCGCTGACTACAAGTGTACAATTAACAAGGTGATCTGCCCTAATGCCTATCCGGTGCCGGTAGTTAGCCATCTGCTAGCTACTTTACATGGGGGAAAGGTTTTCGCCAAACTAGACCTGGCGCAGGCGTACCAGCAGCTTCCAGTAACCTCAGCCACAGCTGCTGCGCAGACCATTGTAACTCACAAGGGGGCATTCAAGGTGACGTGCCTACAGTTTGGCGTGAACTCGGCGCCGGGGATATTTCAGTCTCTTGTGGAACGTTTGTTAAAGAAATTACCGGGGGTCTTGCCATTTTTTGATGACATATTGATATCTGGGGAGAGCGAAGCAGAACTGGCCCAGAGACTAGATAAGGTCCTTACAGCCTTCGAATCCGCCGGGTGAGGCTGCGGAGGGACAAATGTGTATTTCTGGCCAGGGAGGTGGAGTTTCTGGGGTTCCGTATAACCTCTGAGGGGGTGAAACCCGCTGAGTCCAAAGTCTCAGCCATTCAAAACGCTCCTCGCCCCACCGCGAAACCGGAGCTGCAGTCTTTCCTGGGGCTGCTGAATTTTTACCATTCCTTCCTGCCCAGGAAAGCGACGGTCGCAGAGCCCCTGCATGGGCTGCTGAAGAAGGATGCGGTTTGGCGGTGGGGGGAGAAGCAGGAGCGGGCTTTCAGGGAACTCAAGCAACTCCTCTCCTCGGAGGCTATTCTAACCCATTTCGACCCAAAGAAGCCGGTAGTCTTGGTCTGCGACACCTCACCAGTGGGGGTGGGGGCGGTCCTGTGCCACGTGTTAGAGGGGGGCGAGAAGCCCCAGTTGCATTTTACTCGAGATCATTGTCCAAGGCAGAACGAAATTACGCCCAAACAGATAGGGAGGCCCTTGCCATTGTGGCGGGTACAAAGAAGTTCCATGATTATTTGTACGGTCGCCCATTCACCATTGTAACCGATCACAAGCCGCTGTTGGGTATCTTCACCTCAGACAAGCCCACTCCACAGATCCTCTCCCCCAGGATGCTTAGGTGGGCGATTTTCCTAAATGCATACAAGGGTTCGTTAGAGTACCGCCCCGGGAAAGAGATAAGCCACGCGGACGCCCTCTCAAGCTATTTCTGGCGGCCCCAGCTAGACGCAGACATTGAACACATGGTGAACACCTGCGAAAGCTGCCAGAGCTCTCGACCTGAGGAAGCCCGCCTCCCACACAGAGAATGGGACATAGCTAGGGGGCCGTGGTCCCGCCTCCACATAGATTTCGCAGGGCCATTCAGGGGTTCATTCTTTTTGCTGGTGGTGGATGCATACTCCAAGTGGTTAGAGGTAATTCCAATGCGCAACACCTCATCAGCTGCAACCATAAAACAACTGCGCAGGCTGATAAGCACCTTCGGAATACCTGACGTCATTATTAGTGACAATGCGAGTTCCTTCACGTCAGCCGAGTTCCAGGCGTTCTTAGAGTCCAACGCCATTCGGCACATTACCTCAGGCCCCTTTCACCCTGCAACAAATGGCCAGGCGGAACGGCTGGTGCGCACAATGAAAGAAGGGCTGCGGCGCATGGGTCCAGGGGATCTGGACCGGCAACTCTGCCAGTTTCTGTTGGCATACAGGGTGACGCCATTGGCGTCGGGATTCTCCCCCGCGGAACTCCTCATGAAAAGGAAGTTGCACTCATTATTAACTAGATTGGATCCCACTAGGGTCGAGGATAGAGGAAGGAACATTGAACACAGCCCCACCAAAAACTTCCAGATAGGAGAGCCTGTTCATTGCAGGAACTACGCTACCACAGGACCAACCTGGGTGCCGGGGGTAGTCATCAATCAAACAGGACCAGTTTCATACTGTGTCGAGACCAACACGGGTCTCCTCTGGAGAAGGCACGCTGACCAACTTAGGCATCGAGTGCTTGGGGGGCCGGACAGAGGGGCTCAGCAGCAAAATTCAGCGTTAGGGTTCTCCTCCACCCGCTTATCCCAAGGGGGAGAAAACGAAGGGCAACAGTCCCAAACAAGGGGGGGAAGCATAGGCTCAAGCTCATATCCTTTTCATACGCCAGTTTTACCCAGTCCTTTGAAAGAGAGGAACGAGCTTGCCCCTGTAGTTCTACCCAGTCCCTCGGAAGAGGGAAATGAGTTTGCCACTGTTGCCCCCGAATTAGATTTTGAGTTACCAAACCGGGGTTTTTTTTTTTTGGAGTGTTCCCCCACCCGTCCAAGCGAAGAGCGGGGTTTTTCTTTAGCCCCTAGTGCCCCCGGTTTTCCCACACCCACATCAGAGACCCTTCCTCCCTCTTCTCCTGCCCATTCCAAAGCTGCAAGCCCGCGGCGAGTCACTAACGAGTCATCCTCTCCAATTGCAGGACAGGAGCCAAGAGGACACAGACGAGGGGGCACGGCCGAGTCAAGCATAACGGCCGCACGGCCAAAACGCACATGCGGGAAACCAGTTTGGTTGAGGGACTTCGTCCCATCTTAGGGGGGAGGGATGTTGTGTATTGAATGTAATGTAATTGTAACCACACGAATGGGTTCATGTAACACTGTAACCTTCTGTATGAGGACGCGAGCTAGTGGCCACCGGGGGCAGTAGCGAGCGCCCAGCTCACATGGTACACATTACTCAAATACCCTCAGCTGCGCGGGAAAGATTCCCGCGCTCACCTCACCTGGACAAGAAAGGCGTGACCAAGGATGACGTCACTTGGACAGCAGCCAATGCCTGTCGAAGAGCCATATTCAATTGGATAGCCACCGTATAAAAAGAGCTGTTTGTCCGCCATTGCCACATGTTCGTACTGTACTCCATGCAATAAAGATGTGCTAGGCTAGCTTACAGCCGTTTCCATTGTCTTGATTCCCAAACACTAAAGTGGGGAAGGGCTTCCTGACCATCATGTTCCTACTGCTAATCAGGTTCTGTAGGAAGTATCTCCCAAAGAACCATGTCTCCCAGGAAATACTATGACGCCTTGCTCTGATGATGAAATCTTCAGATGTGTTGATTTGGGTTTGTGGGCTGCAATATTGGATAAATCTGGGAATTTGCAGTTTAAAAAAAATTCTGAAAGAGCATACAGTAAAACCCCTACTTACAAAAAAAGTCTGTTCCATAGGCTTTTGCTCAAATCGGTTTTTTATGTAACTCGAAGCAAACCCATAGGAAAAATTATTTTTTATGTAACTCAAAACAAACTCATAGGAAAAATGAAATTTTTATGTAAATCAAAGCTAATACATAGGGAAAAGATTTTTTATGTAACTCGAAGCAAACCCATAGACAATCGTGTAAATCGGGACATGGTTTTAACACAAAATCATTATGTACAGGTAAGTCGAATTTTATGTAACTCACGCCATATGTAAGTCGGGGTTTTACTGTACTCCTATTTATAACACTGTTGTCATTTTTTATACCTTATTACATTCTATCTCACCTACATAAACTGTACCAGTGTCTATCAGCCTGTGACTTGAGTATTATACTCCATGCATTTGGAAAAGTGGGCTATATCCAAGAAAATTCATGCCAGATAAAATCTGTCCATCATTAAGGTGCTGCAAGATTTCATTGTTTTTACTGCAAGAAATTGACTTTAGTACCTGCTTAGAAATCTTTGCCATGACCATGATCATGTGGAATGAGTGTAGGTATCTATTTTTTGTGTGCAAAAAGTAAGCTTGTTGAGCAGGGCCACCATCATTTTATTTTGCATTTAGGAGTATAAATTAAATCTATTGACAATCTGGAGATTTTCTACACAGTTCTTCACAAAAGGAACTACTCCCCTTTAGAAAGATGCTGAAGACATGGCTCTTCCAGCAGGTTTGGGGTATGCTTGACTCTACCAGTCAAGCCTGGTGGCTGATTTCGCCTATGTGAGGGGCTGCCCCCGGGCTTGGTTATTCTGTTTTAACGGGGGTAGGGTGGGGGTGGGTTGTTTGTTAATGATGATCTGTTTGTGTTTTTAATGTTGGTTTTAACTGGGGCTGTTAGATCTGTTTTAACTTTTGTTGCTTAATTGTTTTTATTGTAATTTTTATTATGTTGTTAGCCGCCCTGAGTGGTGTACCCACCAGGAGGGCGGGATATAAATGTGCAGAAATAAATAAATAAATAAATAAATAAAATGGTGAAATACAAATTAAGCGGGTGTTGATGTGGGCAAAGAAGCAGTTCCTTTGCTTCTTAATGTATATTTTTAAAACGGCCATAATCAGGCACGTATGAAATTGCACATAAGAAGCTCTTGGTGTAAACTATTCATTGCAACATAACTAAGAGTGTACCTTATAATTCTTTTTTAATTAGTGCTTTTAAAATCATAATCAGAAACCCACACACCCCCTATGATATGACATAGCATGCCCACCTCTTAAGGGGCGTACATAGCCTTCTGCACAAAACAACCACACGACACACAATCAGACCTCTTCCCAAACCTTTAACCACAGCTATTGGTGTCCTGTCTCCTTACTTCGCACTGGGGGTGGAACTGGGTGTTCACATTAGTTAGCGGCAGCAGAAAGTAGCTTCAGAACAGGTACAACACACCAACTGCTCTAACAGAACAAAGGGACTTACTTATTTGTTATGCAGAACTGGAGAATAAGTGTACAGTGGAACCCCGGACAATGACAAAACTTGGTTCCACAAGTCGTGCTGTTGTCCGGTTTTTGTTGTTGTCTGAGAGGCAGAAAAACGCTCACCCTTTGGAGGGAGAACCAGCCTAGCACGTGGCCGCTTCTCCCACCAGAGGGTCAGCGGTTGGCCCTGCCCTCACCCTCCAGCCTTCCGGGGAGAGAACCGGCCTAGCACGTGACCGCTTTTACCACCGGAGGGCCAGAGTGTGGCCCTGCCCTCACCCTCCAGCCTTCCGGGGAGAGAACCAGCCTAGCACGTGGCCACTTCTCCCACCGGAGGGCTGGCGGGTGGCCCTGCCCTCACCCTCTGGCCTTCCGGAGGTCTGTTTCGAGCCCCGCCCCCCCCACTGCCATGGGTACTCACCTGCCATCGCTGGAACACACGACCAGCTGGCAGCGGTGGTGGGATGGATTTGCACTCACATGACACCACTGTAATACGCCCCCTTTTGCTTCCACTGACTTGGGCTTCTGGGAATTGAAGTTCAAATCCAAGCGAGCATTTTACAGCAGTGCCATGTGAGCGCCAGTTCACCCCACACCTGCTGCCGGACGGGCGCGTGTTCCAGCGATGGCAGGTGAGTACCGGTGGTGGCAGGGGGGCTTGAAACAGGCCTCCAGAAGGCCAGAGGGTGAGGACAAGGCCACCCTCCGGCCCTCCAGTGGGTGAAGCAGCCATGCACTGGGCCGGTTCTCTCCCTGGAAGGCTGGAGGATGAGGATGAGGGCAGGGCACTCCATTGGCCCTCTGGCGGGAGAAGCGGCCACGTGCTAGGCTGGTTCTCTCCCCGGAAGGCCGGAGGGTGAGGGCAGAGCTTGGCTGGTTCCCTGCCAGTGGGGGTGGCGGGTAAGAGCAGGAAAACGACGCGCTCAGACAACAACAAAACCACACTATCCAGGGGAACTGTTTGCACCAAATTTAGCGTCGTTGTCCAAAATCATCATTGTCCGAACGCATCGTTATCCAGTGTTCCACTGTATGTGTATGCCCACCTTGAGCTTGTTGGATAAAGAGTATAGTAGAAAATGTGAAAGTGTCTGTTAATAATGAAATCCAGTTTTGTGTAATGATTAGGGTGATGGAAAGGAAGCTGGAAGATATATATTCATGTCTCCATTGTGCCATAAAATTCAATGGGTCATTTTCTGGCTGACTCTCAGCTTGCTTAACCTGCCAGGATTTTGTGAGGATAAAGTGAGGAGGAGGAGAAGACCTGTGTATGTGACATACACGTTGAGCATTTTAGAGAAAGAGCAGGGCAAAGTATAAATTATATTAATTGCTGTACCCCTTCACGTTCCTGTGAAGGCAAGAGTTTAAACTTCCAGTCTTAGGCCTGTGTAGATTAGGAAAGAGTTGCTTATTATATCAAATACTAGCATATTTTGCCCGGCGGTGCCGGGCTTTTTAAAATTGTGTTGGATAGTAAAGGGTTTCGGTTTTTTCTTGAACCAATGGTGATGGGGTCTTTTAAATGGTGTTGTAAGGTTTTTTGATTTTGTGGCTTCGAGGCGCTGCGTCCGCCTGCGGCGGACTTGCGCTCCCAGTGGGGTTTTTATTTGGTTCTTTTTCTTTTTTTTTTTTGCGTGCTGGCTTCCTCAGTGCCGGACTCTTTAAATTGGTTTTAAACGTTTTTTGTTTTATGTTTATGCAAATTTTATTTTATTTTATTTTATTTTATTTTATTTTATTTAATGTTATTTAGTTTAAAATTTAATTTTGGTTTTTAAAATGTTTATTTTTATGCATTTTTATTTTTTGTTTTGGTTTTTTGGAGTGAAAAGTGATTTCTGGGTTTTTTTTGTAATTTTTGAGATTAGTGTGTTTATTTTTGAATGTTTTTATAACTTATTTGATTAATTTTGGAATTAATCTTATTAGTTTTAATATTTTTGAATGTTTTTTCTCTTTTGGCCTCTGGGTGGGGGTGGTGAGCTTTTCTGCCTCTCTACAATTGTTCTCTTCTGTCCTCTGGGTGTCGCTTCCGGTAAGTTTTCTCTTTCTTTTCTCATTTGAGTTCCGGTCCTCATAGATGGAAGACGTCTTTTGGTAAGTTCTCTGGGGGGGTTTTTTTGGGGGGGGAGTGGGATTTTTTTTTTGGGGGGGTGTCTGTGTGTTTTTTCTTGTTTCTTTGTGGCTGTTTTTGTGTTTCATTTTTGGATTTTTGTGTGTTTTTGAATGTTTTTGATTTGTGTTTTTGTGTTTATTTTTTCTGGGGGGGCTTTCTTTCCTACGGGCCATGCTGGCTGGCCCATGGGAAGGAAGGGCAATGGCGGGGATGCTTTCTTTCCCACGGGCCATGCTGGCTGGCCCGTGGGAAGGAAGGGCAATGGCGGGGTGGTGGTGCTTTCTTTTCCACGGGCCATGCTGGCTGGCCCGTGGGAAGGAAGGGCAGCAGCAGTGGGGGGTTTCCTTTCTTCCCCGCGGGCCATACTGGCTGGCCCGTGGGGAAGAAAGGCAGTTGCGGGGGGCGTTTTTTTTTAACTTTTATTTTTCGCGCGCTGGCCGCCTCAGCATTCTGCGCGCTAATGGCGCGCAGGATGCTGGGGCTTGTAGTTTTGGCTGCGCGTGTTTGCTTACTGCAGCGGTTTTTCCCTTGCGGCCTTTTTTTGATTGGCCGCGGCACATTTCCGAATGTTACTTTTGCCGCGCCGCTCAGCCTGATTGGCTCTGGCGCAGTGCGGCGCCAGGAACGTTGGGAATTGAAGTTCCCTTTTTTTGTTTGTGACTGGGGGGCTCCTGCCCCCGGGTTGAAAATTTCAACCCGACAGTTACCTGCGAACCGGGTTCGGGCGAGTGAACGGAGGCCCATTACGGGCTAGTGGGGCCTGGTGCAACATCCTTTGTCACATTCCAACGGTTAACACACCATTTTATAGGTATAGATATGCATAATCATACCTTTTTAATGAATGCAAACCCTTAAACAATAGGTTGAAGAATCACCCCTTGTGAAAGATTCTCCTGTAATCATTGATGTTTTGCTTACTTGGCCATGAAGGGAACTAAAGTGTACCATAGTAGATGTGGCAAGCTCATAAATGGAATAATTTAGCTATTGGAACTTAGACTGTGCCTCGACCTCACCCAGTGTATAGGCATTCTTCATTCTAACCATCTTTGCAATTATATTGTAAAAATAGGGTTAAAGGGTGTGAGCTGAATTCAACAGCCCACTTTCTCTTTCATTGTAGAGAGCACCCTGCAGCAGGGGTGGCCAACCTTGGTGCCCTAGGTGTTTTTGGACTTCAATTCTCAGAAGCCCTGATCTGATCTGATCAGCTTACTTGGGCTTTGCATAATTGAAGTCCAAGAATATCTAGGACACCAAGGTTGGCTACCCCTGCCCTACAGCATTCACACTGTTTCAGATATGATATCTCACTAACACTCCCTGTAAAATAGATCAGTGTTATAATCTCTGTCGCTGAAAAATAGTGACTTACTTAATATCTTCAGGCAAGTAGCATACATGGCAAAGTTAGATTTCAACTGCAACATCCTCCTCTGCAACTATACATCACATTGGTTCTTATCAAAGGAATGGGCTTGAGATTGTGTGTGACAGTTTTTGCCCTTTGGCTTCCATTTTGAACAGACAAGAACAAAATTAACTGTATAATCATACATAAAGTTGATTATATGAAGCAATAACAAAGGGATATTTTTCTGAATGTCACTTATTAGTGTTTTTTGCATTGTGTAGCCTTTGTCCCACCCCAATTTTTTGTATGATAAATTTAACTATGTTTTGATATTTTTATTTTCTATGGTAAGTAACTCTTGATAATAAATGAAATCTGAATTATTTATTAGTTAGTACTAGTTGCCTTTAAACTCTTATCACACTGTTTTCTCATATGTGAATGACGTGATTAAAATTGAAAAAAGTAAAACCTGAGCTGAAAAATAATAACTGAGATTTCTTGCCTTTGTCTGCTTTAGAAATCTTTGGTTGTTGATAAAATGTTGGAAAGCAAGCTGTAGATACTTCTAAATAGTAATGTTCCCTTTAATGTAATTTCTTTGTTTCTCCATGTCATCTTTTTACACACATAAAGAAACACACACACACACACACACACACACACACACACAAATCATTTTATTACCCACAGGTCAACAGATTCTCCATTTGTATCCAATGGCTTAGTGGTTAAGTAGCTGAGCTTGACGACCAGAAGGTCAGCAAATCAGCAGTTCAAGACCCAAGTGCTGCATGATGGCATGAGCTCCTGTTGTCTTCCCCAGCTCCTGCCAACCTTGCAGTTCCGAAACAAGAAATTGCAAGTAGATAAATAGGTACTGCTTAGGCAGGAAAGGTAACAGCGTTCCATGCACTCCAGCATCTAGTCATGCCTGCCAAATGACTATGGAAAAGTCTGCAAATGCAGACAACGTTGACTCTTCGGCTGTAAATGGAGATGAACACCATCCCCTAGAGCAGTGATGGCGAACTTTTTAGAGACTGAGTGCCCAAACTGCAACCCCAAACCCACTTATTTATCACAAAGTGCCAACACAGCAACATGGGAGGAAGGTGTAACGATAGAAGTCTCTTTAACTAGAGATTCCCACGTTCCTTCCTGCCACACTTCACCTTCTGCCTCCATGTCTGTCACCACCTTGTGGGGCAACTCAGCTCTTATGACTTCACGTAGCCTCCCCTATGACCTCACATGGCCTCAGGCTAGTGAGTGTTCAGGGTTCAGATTATTCAAATTAGGTAGCAAAACATGGCCAGTTTAGCGTGGTCCAGTCAGCCCCTTATCCCAATTCAATAGACACAAAAGATCTATATTTTATGAAGTTTATTTGAGTGAATTAAAGAAATGAATATAGCATAGGAAATCAGACTTGCTTTCGCCCAGCTTCGGGTGATTCACCAGTTGAACCTGTTCCTGGACCGGGACTCCTTGCTTATGGTCACTCACGCTCTGGTCACCTCCAGACAAGATTATTGCAATGCCCTCTACATGGGGCTCCCCTTGACGACCATTCAGAGGCTACAGCTGGTCCAGAATGCGGCAGCCCAGGTGGTGATGGAGTGTGGGCATTATGCCCATGCTTCACCACTGCTCCGGGAGCTGCACTGGTTACCAGTTTGTCTCTGGGTGAAATTCAAGGTGCTGGTTTTGGCCTTTAAAGCCCTAAATGGTAGTGGGCCGGGTTACCTAAGAGACCGTATCGCCCTGAGGACATCTGTCCATCCAACCATAGTGGACCGGAGGGGCTCTCTAATCGTTCCATCAGCCAGAGGGGCTCGCCTCTCTGGCACAAGGAGGAGAGCCTTCTCCATGTCTGCGCCGGCCCTCTGGAACCTCCTGCCAACAGAGCTACATCTCCGGACGGAATTGCTGCCTTTCAGAAAAGAACTTAAAACCTGGCTGGTGGGTCAAGTGTGCAGGTGGAAGGGTAACCTCCATTGGGTGGCTGGTGTAGAAGAACTCCCTCCCCCCTGGTGCCTTTGGATCCTGCACCCCTTGTTTTAGGGGGTGGGTAGTTTTAACTGTTTTTAACATGTTTTTTAAATTGTCATTGTGAACAATTGGCTGAGTTGGCTTTGGCTGAGTGGGCGGTATATAAATTTGACAATTAAATTAAATTAAATTAATCCAGTCATTTAAAGAATACATACAAAAATAAGAAAACTTAACTTGTCTTGGCCCTTTTGGCCCAGCTTGTACTCATAGGTCCATTCTGTAAGGCCCTTCCCCTGGACTTCTACAGCAAAAGAGGAAGTAAAATTCCTCACACTCTGGTTTTGTTCTTTTGATATTAACCTCCCCACGTGTGGAACCTCATCCGATTGAAATTAGTTTACATTCCAGTCTCTCTCTGGTATGTGTCCTAAAGGGACTCCCACACATTGAAATCTCCATCTTGGATGGGCACAAAGTAATTTAGTGGGCAAAATCTCATGAAAAAGTACAACTCAGAAATGGGCTTTTTCATGGCAAGAGGAAATGATCCCATTGGGCTGCTGGACAGAAGGGCAGAGCAAACTCTGTGCTTGGGGGTGGTAGGAAGCACTCCCATTGGGCTGCTGGACAGAAGGGTGGGACACACTCTGTGCCGGGGCAACTGAGCAGGTGCCCACAGAGAGGGCTCCGAGTGCCACCTCAGGCATGCGTGCTAAAGGTTCAACACTACTGCCCTAGAGTCAGACATGACTGGCTTTTAAACAAGGAAGACCTTTACCTATACCTATTATGAAAAATTCACATAAAGGTGGGATGGCTGAGATACAAAAGTTTTCATAGGAACAATTCCACATGGAAATTTTAACAGGAGAAACGTGGCTAAAATTAGTTTGGAAGAGAGAGTAAATAACTAAGGTGATAGTCACTTTAAGCTCTTTAAACTGCAAGGCAGAATGGCTCTTGTGGGAATTTCTGGAGTGAAGGAAAACAAAACCAGGAGCTCTCTAGTTGCTGCCATCTTTTCCCAACAGGGATCCCATTATGTTCATCTTGGACTGCAACTCTGGGTGTTTGACCTCTTTCCCTATTTTATCACTTTTCTTTCCCTAGCTGAAGTTGTGCTTCACTATGCCATATTGATTTCGGCTGCACTAGCTCTAAACAAAACTTCACCCATGCTTCTATTCAAGGTCCTTCAGCCAAGAGGTTATTCTCCTTCCTTTTCTTTTCCCATTTATTTTACCATGAATGATCATTTGTACCATCTTTATTTTCTGTTTCTTGTGGCATGGCCAAGTTTTCTGCATTTGAATTTAATTTTATTTAGTCTTTATTCCTTCACCTCTCGACTTCTTCCTTGGCCATTCAGTCAGTCCAAAGTGTTCTTGGCAATCTGTAATAAATCTCTATTTCAAATGCTTCTCTTTTTAAAATAGTTGCTTATGAAAGGCTGTAGGACTAAGAATATGTTGTACCCTACGGTGTGTATTCTTAAAGCAAATTGTAAGTTTTTGTTGCTGATTATACAGGTATTTTTCATCTTAAGAAAGCCACTCCAGCCCATCTGTATTCTGACTTTGATTCCATGTCTGTGATCCAATTGCTCATTCAAGCAAATTCCAATTAACCTTTTGCAAACATTTCCAAGTGCTTCCCCAGTATTGTCATTTGCAGTGGAAGCAATGGCATATGACAAGAAATGTCACCTGCACTTTAGTCTTACAGTAATAGAAAGGGATTGCAGTGGCTCACATGGCTAAGACACTGACTGGAAGGTGGGAGGTCAGCAGTTCGATTCCCAAGTACTGCAGGACGGAATAAACTCCCCGTCTTTGTCCCAGCTCCTGCCAGCCTAGCAGTTGGAAAGCAAGAAATTGCAAGTAGATAAATAGGGTCCACTTCGGTGGGAAGGTAAATAGCGTTCCATGCATCTTCATGCCTGCCAAATGACCACGGAAACATCTGCAGAAGCAGGCAGCGTTGGTTCTTCGGCTTTGAAACAGAGATCAGCACTGAACCCTAGAGTCGGATACGACTGGCTTTCAAGCAAGGGAAACCTTTACCTTTAATAGAAAGGTAAATGTTTTAAAATACTCTCAAAATAGTTTTGCATTACCTTTCCCATCTCCTGATCATTCAACTCAGTATTTTAATCTGATTACCTGTAATTTATTTATTTATTTATTTATTTATTTATTTATTTATTATGTACACGTATATCCCGCCCATCTAGGGAACAAATCATCCCTACTCAGGGTGGCTAACATCATAAAACCAGTAATACAATGATCAAGAATTATTTTAAAAATTACACACAATAAAACTCCCAATAAAATCATCACCAAACATTACAATAGCCAGAAAGTACCGCAATCCAGGACCCTAAAAATGCAACCTATTTGAAACGAAAAGGAGCCGGGCAGCATTTCTAACAACTAGAAATAGGCAGCACATTCCCTAAGGCCTCCTCAAAGAACAGTGTTTCTAGTTGTTTTTTTTTTTAAAAGACTGCAGGGATGGAGGCTGGCATATTGAGGAGGGTATATTAATTTCCAGAATATCAAAGCTGAAACATGTTGATAGTTTCTGAGAACTACTGAAAAGCTGTTGCTTTTCGGATTCATTTTGAGAGAGAAAATTTGCTGGGAAATTTGATGCGTTTCCACTGTTTCTCTCTGACATCATTGAATAGCTGGATGGTGATAACTAAGCATATTTCCTGCATGTAGTGGGATAAGAACCAAGGCAGCCCCTCGGAAATGAATAAAATATGTCTCTAATCTTTCCCCCTTTTTGTCTCCATGATTTTTGTTTGTTTGTTTTACAGCTATTCAGTTTTGTTTCACTGCCCACTGATGTCCTGGAAATAGAGGTGAAGGACAAGTTTGCAAAGAGCCGGCCAATCATTAAGCGTTTCTTGGGGAAGCTATCCATGCCAGTGCAACGGCTGCTGGAAAGACATGCTATAGGGTAAATGCTCTGCAGCTAAACTTTATGTTCCTTTACTGTCACTCTCATGATGAGAAAGTGAGTGACAGTTGCAATTGAAATGACACGGTGGTTTTAAATGACATGGTGGTTTTAAAACGTTTGTGAGCTTGGGGATAGAAAGAAGTAAAAGTTACATTACAATTAGGGATGCAGCATTCCATAAGCCATTTTTGATGGCAGGGGGCAGTCCAAACAAAGCTTTATAACTTTTGAATTAACTTTTGAATCAAGATCATATTTGACAAAGTGATTGTAGACAAAATAAGACTGCTCTGTGCCAGTTTGGAGAATATTTAACAAATAAATTTTTTTTAAAAAAATCTGGTTTTTAAAACCATGCTTAGCCCACCTTCACTCCCCTCATGTGGTTTGCTATCATTTTTGTTGGCTTGTAGCTAGTTCAGTAGTTATTTTTCAAATGCCACCCACTGAGAGGAAGCAAAGAGAGAGAAAGACAGAAGCCACAGAGAGAGAGAAGTAGAAAGAGAGAGGCAGAGAAAGAGGGAGAGTATGAAGGAGAGAGAGAAAGGGGCTATGAAGGGGGGGGGAGAAAAGCTGTGTTGCAGAGTTCTGAATATTTGGTAAATTTTGTTTAACTGCATGGTAAAAAAATGCCGCAAACCACAGATGAAAATACTTACAGGTTTCCTGGCACCCATCCCTTTCTCTTTAACTGACACTCAAAGTTTCAGTAGCTCCCTCTGAAGCATTTGCTTAAGAAAACTTAGCAAATATTTTTACTTACAGTTACTTTACTTGGAATTACAGACATATGCATGCTGCTTTTCCATTTCATGCATGCTAGCAATTAACCGAACTGATCAACAGCAGCAAAACAACTGACACCAAATGACAAAGAGAGGGAAACAATACAAAGCAGAAATTGGTGAGGCAGCTTCTACAGTCATAGCAATTTTTTGCTTATTTCCAATTCAAATTCTGTGGAAGACAAAACTACAACATGTTATTTGTGACTATCTCATGAAGTATTACCATTAACATACATGAACAGCAAACCACTAAAGGGCTTACGATAATATCCTCTGCCTAGTCTGCATCAGTGTACCCTACAAACCTTGGGTTTTTTGGTAGCTGGCAGTATTAAAGTCCATGGTCCCTTTCAAATATCTAACTACCCCCTTTAAATACTGTCTCATCACCCTGTGAACTAACTTTTCTACAGCATTAGCTGATCCAATAGTGATTGTGAGGCACTAGTGGTTGTATAGCCATTCTATATGTATTATTGTTTGGTCAAGGTTCATTTTCCACCCTGTTTTTTTATAAAAAAAATTGTTTGCATGGGTGTTGTAACACTGGGCATTTTGGAGGCCTAATGTCTCCAGAAGCGCAACTATCTTTTGTTTCTGATTCAACAAATATGGCCCATTGCCTACCTTTCAGTTTTAATGGTTAATTAATATGTTGCATCCTCTAACTATTTGATTTCTACCTCTTTGTTAAGATGATGTACAATCCTCCCCCCCCCCCCCCGCTTTTTTCCCCTTTGAGCTGCTACAGTTAGGTCACCAACGTATGCAAGAATGAAAGTTAGATATCAGTTTCTGCTTCTGGTATACAAGCACCGATCAACTTACAGGTAAAACTCGGAAAATTAGAATATTTTGTAAATGTTCATTCAATTCAGTAATGCAACTTAAAAGGTGAAACAAATATATGAGATAGACTTATTACATGCAAAGCGAGATAGTTCAAGCCTTACTTTGTTATAATATTAATGCTTATGGCTTACAGCTTATGAAAACCCCAACCCCCCAATCTCAAGTACCCCATAATCATCACATAATCTCATGTACGCTGTACATTATGATCATCACAATTATAACAAAATAAGGCATGACATCTCTCGCTTTACACGTAGTGAGTCTATCTCATATATTTGTTTCACCTTTTAAGTGAAATGAATGAACATTTGCACAATATTCTAATTTTCCGAGTTTCACCTGTACTTGAAGCCTTATTGCAGGAGCATCATCTTTAGTTTCTTGTTCCAGGCCCAGTAAACCTGCTTTACTCCATACAGAACTTTCTTTAGTTTGTATGCAAAATCAGGATGTCTCTGGTTAATGAAGCCCTGTGGCTGTTCCAGATGCAGTTTCCTCTGTAATCTTTCCATGTAAAAATGCAGTCTTGACATCTAGGTGCTTGACTTTCACTTTTCTAGAGACTGCCACACTCAGGAGCATTTATATTTTGCTGTGTGCCACACTCCAGAGCATTTATATTTTGCTGTGTTTGTCAACAGCAGCAAACATTTCATTGAAGTCTTTCTCCATATTTCTGTAGGAACTTCTGACAACCAGTTTTGTATTGTAGTGTTCCAAGTCTCCATTTGCGCCTTGACTCAGCTTGAACACCCACATCTACCTGATGACTTTCTTGCCTGGTGGTAGCTTAGTCAGTGTCCATGTCTCATTCTTGTGCAATGCTTACATTCTTCCTTTGTAGCTTTTCTCCATCTGGCAGCATCAGCTCTATCTGCTTCACTAATTGGTTTATTAGTGATTTTTCAGTTATGATCTTGCAAGGCATAGCACGCAAGCTGGTATACCTTTCTTGTGTCATGATGAGTGTCTGGTGGCTGACTCTGCAACATCCTGTGGCATAGATGCCTCTTCCAGTTCAACAGCCTCAATATCTCCATCTGTGTCTCCTACTCTTTGTGTGCTATTCTCAATGTGTCATCTCCTTCCTGCTTCATATATGGCTCATGTTATGGTAGGATTGACACAGCTACATCAGGAGAGGTCCAACATATTGCTCTTCCTCATGAGAGGCATTTATTTATGTTACTTGGAATTATAGACATCTGCATGCTACTTTCTTTAATGCATGCATGCTAGCAACCAGCCGAACTGATCAATAGCAGCAAAACAACTGACACCAGCTGATAAGGAGAGGAAAAGAACACAGAGCATAGAGAAGTAGGACTCTCTTCGAATTCAGAGGCTGGAAGAAATTATTAGTTAGTGATGGAGAGATACCCCAGCCCTGAAAAAGCTCCTCCCAGTCACTTCAACTTCCACAAGGAAGGGAGGGGGAGAGAGAAATAGCTAGAGAACATGCTGAAAAACAACCATAACAATTAGGCAGAAGCAATTAGCTTGGGAAAAGGGAGCTAGGTTCTGGCATTTTATCTTGCTTGGTGTCTGTTAGTGGGAGTGAGCACAAGAGGGGATTCTTCTTAAATTGTTGCCATCAACATTCAAACTTGCCTGCCAAGTCAAGCATGGCATCCTTTTTCCTGTTGGCAAATATGATGTGGTCTTTTTATGGCATTTTAATAGGTGATATGAAACAATATCTCACATTCCTAAGCTAGACTTTTTTAAATGATTGAATTGATTTGTTGCCTCAACTATAATTTTTGAAACAAACTTCACAAAGCTGTTAATCATTTAGATGATCACAGAATCAATGAGTTGGAAAAGATCTTGGAGGTAATCTACTCCAGTGCTGTGCTTACTTTTGATTATAATGCTGGATGCAAGAACAGCATCCTTGACAGATCCCCTGTGCCTATCCCCTGCTAAAATATTTGAAGTCTAAGCAAAAGAACCATCACCAAATGCAGTTTGTTCCACTTTCAAACAGCTGATGAAGTACCATATTTTCCGGCGTATAAGACGACTGGGCGTATAAGACGACCCCCAACTTTTCAAGTTAAAATATAGAGTTTGGAATATACTCACCCTATAAGACTACCACTCTTCCAATGCCAGCAGACAGCCAGTGCTTGCCTACACTGCCCCTTTAAGGCGGCCCACTGCCCTTTATTCCTCCCGGTAGGAGCGCCGCCACAGCTGCAAGGGGCCCTGCCTCTCCCTCCCTGCTCCTACCAGGAGGGATAAAGGGCCGTGGGCCGCTGGGACCAAGCTTTTATTCTAAAGCTTAGAAATAACTAATTATCAAATGGCTAAGATGCTGACTGGGAGGCGGAAGGTCAGCAGTTCGATTCCTGAGGACTGCAGGACGGAATGAGCTCCTGTCTTTGTCCCAGCTCCTGCCAACCTAGCAGTTCGAAAGCAAGAAATTGCAAGTAGATAAATAGGGAAAGTAACAGTGTTCTGTTCGCTTTGGTGTCTAGTCATGCTTGCCACATGACCATGGAAAGGTCTGCAGCAGCAGACAGTGCTGGCTCTTCAGCTTTGAAACAGAGATGACCGCTGCACCATAGAGTTGGATACGACTGGCTTTCAAGCCTGAGAAACCTTTACCTTTACATATTATTATTATTATCATGAAAGCAAGAAATTGCAAGTAGATAAACAGGGACCACTTTGGTGGGAAGGTAACAGCATTCGGTGCACTCCTGTGTTCTGAAGGCAACAGATTTTTTCATGTCCTACGGTGCTATCTGCCACTTTTTACATCAGCTCTCACAAAATTTCATGCCTGCCACATGACCACGGAAAGGTCTGCAGAAGCAGACAGT
Source organism: Bradypodion pumilum (assembly GCA_035047305.1). NCBI lineage: Eukaryota > Metazoa > Chordata > Lepidosauria > Squamata > Chamaeleonidae > Bradypodion > Bradypodion pumilum. The sequence continues at coordinate 83,573,942 of JAWDJD010000006.1, forward strand.
GCTGGCTCTTCACCTTTGAAACAGAGATGACCACTGCACCCTAGAGTTGGATACAACTGGCTTTCGAGCAAGAGAAACCTTTAACTTTACCTATTATTATTATTATCATGAAAGCAAGAAATTGCAAGTAGATAAACAGGGACCACTTTGGTGGGAAGGTAACAGCATTCCGTGCACTCCTGTGTTCTGAAGGCAACAGATCGTTTCATGTCCTACGGTGCTATCTGCCACTTTTTACATCAGCTCTCACAAAATTTCATGCCTGCCACATGTCCATGGAAAACGTCTGCAGAAGCAGACAGCGCTGGCTCTTCGGCTTTGAAAAAGATGAGCACTGCACCCTAGAGTCAGATACGACTGGCTTTTGAGCATGGGAAACCCTTTATCTTTACCTTTAAGCCATGAGCATCAATATTAAAGTAAGGCTTGAAAAATCTCACTATGCGTGCAATGAGTCAATCTCATATATTTGTTTCACCTTTTAAGTGAAATGAATGAACATTTGCACGATATTCTAATTTTCCGAGTTTGACCTGTAAGTAAACCAGATAGACGTCTCTCGACCTGGGCCAGTGGAGGGGTGGGGGGAGTCTGGACTCCCTCCTGCCCTCTGAGCACAACGAGACCCGGATTTTTTTCCCGTCCTCCTCCTCCTCTTCTCCCCTCAGCGGGAAACTCGGAGACTTCAGGGCAGATTCAGAGCAGAGCTGCGATTAGCAGCTGCTTTAAGTGGATGAGAAAGCAGCAGCAAAGCTTGGGCGAGGGCGCCGTTTCCCTCCCTCCCTGCACGCTAGAGTCGGCTACGACTGGCTTTCGAGCAAGGGAAAACCTTTACTAAATAGGGACCCGTGGAAGAGATGGGTCAGTGGAGGGGTGGGGGGGGGAGTCTGGACTCCCTCCTGCCCTCTGAGCACAATGAGACCTGCCTTTTTTCCCGTCCTCCTCCTCCTCTTCTCCCCTCAGCGGGAAACTCGGAGACTTCAGGGCAGATTCAGAGCAGAGCTGCGATTAGCAGCTGCTTTAAGTGGATGAGAAAGCAGCAGCAAAGCTTGGGCGAGGGCGCCGTTTCCCTCCCTCCCTGCACGCTAGAGTCGGCTACGACTGGCTTTCGAGCAAGGGAAAACCTTTACTAAATAGGGACCCGTGGAAGAGATGGGTCAGTGGAGGGGTGGGGGGGGGGAGTCTGGACTCCCTCCTGCCCTCTGAGCACAATGAGACCTGCCTTTTTTCCCGTCCTCCTCCTCCTCTTCTCCCCTCAGCGGGAAACTCGGAGACTTCAGGGCAGATTCAGAGCAGAGCTGCGATTAGCAGCTGCTTTAAGTGGATGAGAAAGCAGCAGCAAAGCTTGGGCGAGGGCGCCGTTTCCCTCCCTCCCTGCATGCTAGAGTCGGCTACGACTGGCTTTCGAGCAAGGGAAAACCTTTACTAAATAGGGACCCGTGGAAGAGATGGGTCAGTGGAGGGGTGGGGGGGAGTCTGGACTCCCTCCTGCCCTCTGAGCACAATGAGACCTGCCTTTTTTCCCGTCCTCCTCCTCCTCTTCTCCCCTCAGCGGGGAAACTTGGAGACTTCAGGGCAGATTCAGACAGAACTGCAATTAGCAGCCGCTTTAAGCGCATGAGAAAGCAGCAGCAAAGCTTGGGTGAGGGTGCCGCTTCCCTCCCTCCCTGCACGCTAAAGTCGGCTACGACTAGCTTTCGAGCAAGGGAAAACCTTTATCTTTACTAAATAGGGGCCACTTCGGTGGGAAGGTTACAGCGTACTGTGCACTTGACCACAGAAATGTCTGCAGAAGCAGACACAGCGCTGGCTCTTTCGGCTTTGAAACAGAGATGAGCACTGCACCCTAGCCGTGGGAGTGAGGAGGAAGAGGCGCGACGGAAAGGTCTCCGGAGCAAGGGGCCGCCCGGATTTCACCACTCTCAGCCTCGCAGCAGCGGTGGCGGATGGCTTTCCCCGCCAGTCAGCTGGTCCTCCACCTCACCACCTGGGGGGGGGGTGAGGAGGAGGAGCAGCAGCAGCTGGCCGGCGGGGAAAGTCACCCGCCCCCGCCACCAGGCTGAGCGTGGTGAGATCCGGGCAGCCCCTTGCTCTGGAGGCCTCGCGGCGGCAGATAGCTTTCCCCGCCTTGCTCTGGAGGCTTGCTCTGGAGGCCTCGCAGCGGCAGATAGCTTTCCCTGCCGGGCGGCCCCTGGCTCCATAGTACCCGGTGTATAAGACGACCCCCGACTTTGGCACAGATTTTTCGGGGTTAAAAAGTCATCTTATACGCCGGAAAATACGGTATCTTAAAATGTGAAGCCAAAAAGTGTAGCTAATAGAAGCTTTGTGGAGAATTTTCATCAGAGTTGCAACAGGAAAAGAAAGTGTTAAACCTACCTACATGCATTGTAGTTCCTCACCTGTTTTCCCATCCTTCATAAAAAAAATTGAATAAATTGTATTCATTAATGTATCTAGTGTTACATCTTGTCAGGATAGGATTCTGTCAAGGTCAAATTGGATCTCAGGTGTAAACTACCACCCCCTATATGGGTTGCACAGTACACGTTTGTTCCTTATCCTTTAGACCAGATTCTAGGTTCTTTGCCAAAATCATAGATCCTTCAAGAAAATTTTGTACTCCAGCATCTCATAGGTTCTCAGCTGTACTCCCCTTTAACAATTATTAAGAGGCAATGATCATGACAAAGGGGAAACAATCTTTTTTAAACGTTTTCTTAACATGAGTATATATGAATATATGCAAGTATATATAGTTTCACTAAACATTTCTAAACAAAGTTTCATATAGTTGACAAAATGATATTGAAATGCACTTAGTAGTTATTAGTAGTTGTTAAAAGTGAGTAAATATGAGTTAACTTGACTGGTTCAAATTAGAAACTCATATAAATGACTTATGACAATAGTAGAAAATACAGTGGTACCTCGCTTAAAGAGCATAATGCATTCCACGGGATTGCTCTTTAAGTGAGTTGCTCTTTAAGTGAAACACTTGGAAAAACCGCCGCTGCAGCCGCCATAGTAAGTTACTTCTGGCGGGAGGATTGCAGACCCCGATTTAGTTGTTAAGTGAGTTTTTAGTTGTTCTACGAGGTGACCATTTGGAGAAAATACTGCTCTTTAAGCGAATTAGTCTCTAAGTGAGGTGCAAGGTTTTACTGTACTTATTGCTTATATTGGTTGCTTAATAATAAACAACATACAACATGATTACTATATTTGGTAACAACAAAAAGAAATCAGTAATTACTTAAAGTAACACTTCATATTTCAAGACAGAGTTTCAGATAAATGACAGAAATGACAGAAGTGAAATAATAGTGTGTACTTATTGTATTGGGGTTTCTGCCGCCCACCTGCCACCCCAAATTTACTTTTGTATTCCAGACAGTGCAACCCTCAGATCGGTCTGTGGTTATGCTAAGGACGCGCCCCTCTTGACTGGCCTGCTAGGCTGGCAGGACGTTCTTCTGTACAGTTTGAACTGGCTTATAGGTAGAAGGATGGCACCTCTGCTATGTTGTGGGTATCTTGGTAGCTATTCGGGATGGCCAATTAAAATGTCCCGAATCTGCCACCTCCTACAACACAACCACACTCTCCTCGGCGAAGACCAAACCCTGCTAAGGGGGTACTTTGGGGTGAAACCTTCCTCGCTCTGGTGAGGAAATGAAACTTAACGAAGCTCCGCTTCTGGCACCCCCGAACAAAGCAGGCATTAAGGACTACAGTCCTTTGAAGAGCAGGTGCTCTTATCAGTGCTTCACCCCCTTCTCTTTTGAGAGCAAAGAAACTTCTGGAAACAAATATCCCTTAGTAGGCTTTATTGAGCACATTTGTAAATCCAGAGAATAATGGAAAATTAATCCAATTGTAAATCCATGTTGTAAATCCAATTTATAAATCCAAATTGTAAGTCCATGCGGGCATGTTTGCCCTCATGCGGTTGATGAGTGGATCATGATTCCAGGTGAGAAGGTTCATCGGACGCTCTCTATAATCCCCAAACGATCTATATCGGACCCCAGGTTTTATGTCTGTTTAAATAGGGTTTTGGGGGTCTCTGCTCCCTCCCACTGGAATTTTAACAATGTTTCATGAGCTAATTGTTTTGGGCTGGTGTTGATTTTCTGATTTCTACATCTCTAGATGACTGTCACCTGTCTGGTATTTTAGAATGTGACCTTGTTACTTGGAAGCTGTCTGGGACACTAACGTACTAATGAGGTAGAATGTGCGTGCTTTTGGAATGCAAAATGGAGTCACAGTTGCTCTTTTTAACTAAGTGTTAGACTACAAAACGTAGGAAAGAAAAAAATCCCACCACCTCACCTACATGAATATAAAGTAACTTAATAAAAAGTAACTTCTCCCAAGATTCCCTGACACTTATTACTTATATGGCTTGTTTCTAGAGTAAGTATCTAATAGTAGCAGGAATATTTGAACTTACAATTCAGTTACAGTACTAGCTTAACAAAAGCATTTAAAAATTACTTAACATCCCTATCAACAAACAATATAGCAAAGAAGATTTGTAACCCCACCAATAGATTGGGGCATTGGGGAATACTTCAGAATTGCAAAGTTATTCAGAATAGCACTTACATCAATAAGGCCTTTAAATGGTTACTAACTGAAAGAGAAATAACAATTATGAGATCAGTTGTCCTCCACCTGTGAGAACAGGTAAGTCACTTTCAAAACCATAAAGCAGTACAGTAAGTGATTACATTATTTTAAAACATTATTATTTCTTAAATGCTTTACATTGGGGCAAAAGGTTTGCCAGTTACAATGTTGCCTAAGAAAGGCTTAAAACAGAATTCAGAGTTCATAGAGCCTGACCTGACTTCATGCTTTGAAGTTTCTGTATCAGCGACAGAGAGAAAAACAGAAGAACAACATTACAGCACAGAAAGCAGACATAGCCTTTGTATTCAAAGCCACTCAGGCAAAGAGATCTAATATTCTTAATACTTAAATGTTAGAGCAAACACTTAGCTTATTTTGACACAAAAATACTGCAAAATACAGCGGCAAATTAAATCTTAAACCTGTCAGCTCTGCTTTTAATAATACCGTGACTGTTAACCTAGCAGTTCGAAAGCAAGAAATCGGTAAATAGGGACCACTTTGATGGGAAAAGATCTTGGGGACATGAAAGGAGCCTCATTCGGGCGTCCCCTGAGCGGAGTTTCTCTAGCAAAAATCCTGTCAACCCAGAATAATTTCTGCTACAAAATTATTAATACTGGATCATTGTTGTCGGTTGCTACTCGTACCCAAGCATACATTTTTCCTGGAAGTCAATTTCTCAGATGGTGGATGTGTCTCTGGTGACTCCATAAACCGATCCTGGCATGAAACATGCGGCCACACACATTACATTGAATAGACGATGGAGGGCGTAGTTGAGTTTAATGAAACTTTTGTGTTTGTTGCTTATCCTCTATGTTTGCTGGGTTCTCCTTTGAAGTGATTGGTAGCAGCAGAGATGGTTTGGCACCAAAGTAGACAATCTTCAGCTGCTGTCTCCCAAGTTTTGGGGTTTATACCTGGCACCTTCATGGTTTGTTTCAGTCGTTCAAAGGAGCTCCACAAGGTTTTGTACCAGAGATAAGTTCTCTATAGAGAATTTGACAAGGAAGCCTGGAACCATCCATACAGTGGACATGCCCTATCCATCTAAGATCTAATACTGGATCATATTACAGGAAACATACCCTGATGTCATTGGAGCACATGACTGGTCCAAAAAGCCAATTAACACTAGGGCTCAACTGATGGGGGTCTGGCTAGCTGGATTTTATAGCCTGAAGGGATGACATCTCTGAGTCCCTCTCCTCCCCTATCTAAAATCTACTGTTTTTTTAATATGTGAAGAGAGCAAGAAAGTAGCTGTTTGCTAACTTTTGCAAAATGCAGAAGTAGGAATTGTCTCCCTTGTCTAAGAAAGCTCCTTATATGGAGTTCCTTTTTCCTGTTGCTTTTTAAACATTTTTTTCTGCAATCAGCTTCAGTTTGAAGCCACATTTCAAGTAACCAAACTTTATTTAATAGCCAATTTTTGTTTTTTCGAAAATAAATGTGCCCAGGCCATCTCTATCAATAATAAAACCTGACCGTCTCATTTTACTCTTATGTGATTTTTAACATATGGTCAAAAGCAGTAAAAAGTCAGATAGTGACATGATTTATTGTATATGAACCTAAACAAATTTAGTGTGATAAGTGAACACATCTTTCTTTATGGGTAGTGAGATTATATAAAAAGGAAATTGTTTCTAAAATACCTGATCTAAAATTGTTGTCTTATATAACAAAGCTCAAAATTCTCATAGATATTTTATACATGTAAAGTAAGAATTACAGATGTTGGCTTGGCTAAATTCTTTCCAAAACCATAAATTAATACTGTACTCACCCTGTGTGATAAATACTTCTACAATCTGCCTCTGCTCATTGATTTTTTTCACCATCTCCACAATATTTTCTCTGTGCAGACATATAGGTCAAAGGTCATGTGTTTTTCACCCTTGCTGTATAGCGTGCTAAAAATAATAAAATGGCATTACAAAATTGCCAGTACAATACTTACTAGTTATTGTGCATAGTACAAATGGTATCATTATCTGATGCAGATAATGGGCTGCCTTCTTGCTCTCTTCACATATTAAAAAGTAGCACAATCATCTTTTACAATCCGATCATGCAATTATTAATTTGGATATGCAGATAAAGAAGAATCCCAGTCAGCGACTGTGGAAATTTGATTTGGGACTGTTGAAAAATGAGGCAATTAAAAACAGATTGGAGAAAAAATAGGAAGAGAACTGGGGTATAAATGACACGGGAGAGGTACAAATTAACATTTTATGGATGCCATGAAGACTACCTTTAGGGGAGACTGCATTAAGGAATCTATCACCAAAAAAAGGAGAAAGAGATTAAATCAAGAAGGGTTAGAGAGGGAGATTAAGAGATTGGAGGGAGAACACAGTATGAACCATAGAGAGGAGACCTGGTCTAAGCTGCAAAGGTTGAGAAAGGAACAAACAGGCTTGGAAATGGAAAGGGTAGAAAGGAATTTAATGTACTTAGAGAGGGACAATTTTGAATTTAATAACAAAAGTGTAAAAAGCTTGGTTAAGGCAGTTAAAGATAAAAAGATAAAGAGAGACATTAAAGTTCTAAAGGATAAATATGGGATACGGAAAGTCAAGGTGAAAGATAAATTGGATGTTGCAGAAGAATTCTACAGGGAGTTATACAAGGAAAAAAGTATTGACCAATGAGGATTGGAAAGGATATTGGGGGACAAAAAAGAATACAAAATCCAAGAATCTCATAAACAAATGATGGAGGAAAAGATTACAAATGAGGAGATAAGGGAAGTAATAAATTAATTAAAAATGGGAAATCCCCAGGAGAGGATGGCTTTCCACCTGAATTTTATAAGAAATACAAGGAGAAAATAATACTTAAATTGAATAAGGTGTTTAACAACGTTTTGAATGGGTGTTCAGTACCTGACTCCTGGCACAAATCTATAATAGGTCTACTTCCGAAACCTAACAAGGACCCCGAATTAATAGAGTCATATAGACCAATAACATTGTTAAACCAAGATGTTAAAATCTTCGCAGCTATAATGGCCAACAGGCTAAGTAAATTTACAAAGGTATATATTCATAAGGACCAAGTAGGTTTTGTCAAGGGAAGGCAATTAGGAGGACATGTAAAAAGAATAATCAATGCAATAGAGCTAGTTAAGAAGGAAAAGATGAAAGCAGGAATTGTGTCCTTGGACATCTACAAAGCATTTGATTCCCTTCAGTGGAAAGCTATTAAAACAATAATTGAAAAGAGGGGTTTTGGGGACAAATTCAAACATGTAATAAACCAGCTGTACAGTTGGTCTAAAACTAAAATAAAGATGAACGACTCATATTCAGAAGGGGTTGATATTAGGGAAGGCACCAGGCACAGATGCTCGTTATCCCCAATTCTATTTATTTATGCAATGGAAATTCTAGCTGACTGTATTAGAGATGGCAAATGAATAAAGGGCATAGACAGTAATAAACTTAATGTGTATGCAGACGACTCTTTGTTGGTGTTGAAAGACCCAGAAAGCTCATTAAAATTTGTCCAAGATCAGTTATTAATATTTGAAAAAACTACAGGATTGAGTATTAATTGGGACAAGACGGAAATTGTTTTGATGAATTATAGTCAAAAGGAAAAGGAGGGTTTTATTTCAAACTTTAGTCTGCAAGTTAATAACAAAATAAAATACCTAGGTATACATGTAATGAAAAATATTAAAGAATTATTGAAACTTAATTGTGTCAACTTAAAAAAAGAAATTAAAGAAATGATAGAATGCTTTAACAAACTAAACCTCTCATGGTTCAGAGGGATAACTGTGGCTAGGATGAAATTAGTGTCTAAATTGAATTTTTTGTTGGGCAACCTCCCTTTAAAAATTAACAAACATTTGAAAGAATGGCAGAGGATGATAGACAACTATTGCAATGGAAATAAGAAAGCGAGAATTCCTAAATCTTTATGGTATAAAAAACAAAAAAAGGAGGCCTGGGTATTCCCAATATTCGTAACTACCATAATGCATTTCATATTAAGAGTGTAACAAAAATAATAAGTCAAAACGAAAAGGATAGGGAAGGATTGGAATCCAATGAATTTAGGAACTAAATTGGGGACTTCAACTTGCCATCGCTGGGACCATCTTCAGAGCTGGCTCGGGAGTTCATGGCTTCCATGACAGACATAGGCCTGACTCAAGTACTTGGGGCCCCCACTAGATGCAGCGGCCACTCCCCTGACTTAGTTTTCCTGTCGGAGCGGTGGCTGAGTGATCTGAAATTACAGCATATAGAGATAACACCTGTGTCATGGTCAGATCACTATCTGGTGACTCTGGATTTTCTGGGAGTGATGCCTTGCCACGGGGTGGTAGGACCTATTAAATTGGTCCGGCCTCGGCATCTTATGGATTTTGATAGATTCCAAACTGAGCTGGGGCCTGTTCCTCTGGACAGGCTGCACGATTCGCCTGAGGCCTTGGTCACTCTCTGGGAAAGGGAAGTGATGTAATCGCGCCAATGCCTTGGATGTAATTGCGCCAATGCAGCCTTTCCGTTCCCGCAGGTTACGCTCAGCTCCTTGGTATACGGTTGAGCTGAGGGAGCTGAAGCGGGTTAGGAGACACCTAGAGTGCCGTTGTTTGAAGACCCGGGTGAGTGCGATCAAACATGAGTTAGAGCCTCTGTTAAAGCCTATCTCGTGGCGATGAGGGCGGTGAAGCGTCAGTACTTCACCGTTCTCATTGCCTCGGCCGACAATCGTCCAGCGGCCCTGTTCCGGGTCACCAGGTCCCTCCTGGGTAGGGCGGGGCCTGGTCCTGGGTGGCAGGGCTCGGCTGACGATTTTGCTTACCATCTTGCAGAGAAAGTTGCTTGCATTCGTTCGGGGTTTAATCCTGACATGGAAATTGATCGCCTGGAGATGGCTGGAGCAGAGTCTGACCATGTTACCTGGGATCGGTTTGACCCTGTTGCCCCTGATGAAGTAGACAGGCTCCTTGGAGCTGTGCATGATACCACTTGCTTCCTTGATCACTGCCCTGCCTGGCTGATTAGAGCTGCCAAGGCTACAACGGGCAGTTGGGTGGGCGCGATGGTGAATGCCTCTCTGCAGGAGGGGGTGTTTCCAGCAGCTTTTAAGCATGCGCTGGTTCTGCCCCTCCTGAAAAAGCCTTCGCTCAACCCTACGATTATTTCAAACTTTAGACCGATCTCCAACCTTCCCTTCGTGGGGAAGGTGTTGGAGAAAGCAGTGGCTCGACAGCTCCAGGGGGTTCTGGATGATACGGATTATCTGGACCCGTTTCAGTCAGGGTTCAGATCCGGTTATGGTACCAAGACAGCATTGGTCGCTCTCATGGATGATCTTTGGCGGGAGCGGGATGGAGGTAACCCCTCTGTCCTTGCTCTTCTTGACCTCTCAGCGGCTTTCGATACTGTCAACCGCAGTATCCTTCTGGGCCGGCTTCGAGGGTTGGGGGCCCAGGGCACTGTGTTGTCCTGGTTCTCCTCATTTCTGACAGGCCAGACTCAGTCGGTGTCTTTAGAGAGTGGGCAGTCCAGCCCTAGGCTGCTCCCTTGTGGGGGGTACCTCAGGGTTTGGTACTCTCACCTCTATTGTTTAACATCTACATGAAACCACTAGGTGAGATCATTCGTTCCCATGGGGTGAGGTATCATCAGTATGCAGATGATACCCAGCTGTACATCTCAGCCCGTGGGGACCCGAGTGATGCTGTCAAAGTCCTAACCAGGTGTCTGGAGGCTGTTCAGGTCTGGATGGGGGACAACGAGTTACAGCTGGCAAGACTGAGTGGCTATGGATCAGGGGCCCCATGATTTCCCAAGAGCTACCATCTTTGGTTCTGGCCGGGGCTTCTTTACCCCAGTCAGATCCGGTGCGTGATTTGGGGGTTCTCCTGGACTCACGGCTACTGCTCGAGGAGCAGGTGGCAGCCTTGGCTAGGAGGGCCTTTGCACAACTTCGTGTTATCTACCAATTACGCCCGCTCTTGGACCAGGACTCCTTGATCATGGTCACTGATGCTCTGGTCTCCTCCAGATTGGATTATTGTAATGCGCTCTAAATTGGGCTGCCCTTGGCGACCATCCGGAGGCTTCAGTTGGTCCAGAATGCGGCTGCTCAGGTGGTGATGGGGTGTGGGCGTTATGCGCATGCCTCACCGCTGCTTCGGGAGTTGCACTGGCTTCCGGTTTGCCTCCGGGTGCAATTCAAGGTGCTGGTTTTGACCTTTAAAGCCCTACATAGCATTGGGCCAGGGTACTTAAGAGACCACGTTACCCCTAGGTGGTCAGCCCGTCCTACTAGGGCAGACAGGAGGGGCTCAGTGGTGGTCCCACTGTGAAGCAAGTCCACCTCATTGGGGCCAGGAAGAGAGCCTTCTCCATGTCTGTCCCTGCCCTGTGGAACCTTTTACCACCAGAATTGCGTCTCCAGTCGTATCTTCTCCCCTTTAGAAAAATGTTGAAGACATGGCTATGTCAGCGGGCTTGGGTCATGTCAGTGGGCTTGGGGCATCTGCACAAGCCCGCTGGCTCATCTAGCATTCTAAGGGGTCCGGTTCTTTCACTGTCTGTGGATTGTTTTTGTCATTTTATGCTGGGTGGGTGTGGGTGGGGCTGTTTTTTTTAGCTACAACTTGTGGAGTTTTTTATGTATTTTAGGCTGTTTTTAGTGTGTTGGTTTGGGGTTTTTAATGTTATTGTCTTACTTGTGTTTTTATTGTATCTTGTATATGCTGTTAGCCGCCCTGAGTGATGTTTTTCATCAGGAGAGCGGGATAGAAATTTACAAATAAATAAATAAATAAATAAACTATGGTGCTGGAATGTTCTTAGCGGATCAAGATATAAAGGTTAGTAGAATACAGAACAGAATATTGAGGAAAGAACACAGTATTTGGAATAAGGAGAAGACTAGATTAATGAAAGGGCACTCAGTAATTTTGGAAATAACAGATTTCCCAGATAATCCTCTAAAAAAGGTTAAAAGAATAAGGCAAAAGTTACTAGAGAGCAAAGTAATCCTATTAAAGGCTTGGTTAAAACAAGGAGTAACACCAAATAGAAGAAGTGAGTTACACTAATACCTCATACAATGTCCAAACTTGGTTCCACTAGTTAGGACGTTGTATGAATTCCGACTTTGTATGAGGCATGCAAAATCCTAGCTGCGATGCCTCATACAACGTCCAAATTATTGCCACCGATGCTTTGTATAACGTCATTCCCATAGGTGAGAGAGGGGAGGCGGGGGCTAGAGGCTGGCCCCAGCTGTAAGGTGGCCGGCGTGGCCCATAAGAAGACTTGCCACGCCGGAGTCTCGCCCCCACCTCCCCGCTCTAACCAGGGGAAGCGACCCTTGGTTGTGAGCAGACTGCCCCCAGCTGTGAGGCGGCCGGCATGAGCGTGGGGGAACCCCCCAAAATATCCAATGCCGACCACCGACTCACCCTTGGTCGGCTGCTTGTTGTTGCCTCCCCATGGCTGCTACCGATGGAGCCAAGCGGCCCCGACCTCCCTCGCCCGGTGGCAAACAGGACAGGAGGAACGGGCGAGGAGGAGGAATTGAAGCAAGTTCCAGGGTGGAAGGAAGTTGGAGAACACGGCGGCAGGAGGCCTGACCAGTCTCCTCCTCTTCGGCCACAACGATAGCAGTGCCGCCCCGTTTGAGAGGAGCGGTCCCTGCGAAGAGCTGCAAGGAAAGGCCGTGGCTGGACGCTTCCCTTGGTGAGAGCGGGGAGGCTTTTGCAGACGTTTCCCTGGTCATGTGGCAGGCATGACTAGACACTGGAGCACACGGAACGCTGTTACCTTCCTACCGAAGTGGTCCCCGCTCTCACCAAAGGAAGAGAGAGAGAGAGAAAGCAAGCGCTGCTTGGCAGGTCGGCCAGCCACAGCCTCACAACTGGGGGCAGTCTGCTCACAACCAAGGGTCGCTTCCCCTAGTTAGAGCGGGGAGGTGGGGGCGAGACTCCGGCGTGGCAAGTCTTCTTATGGGCCACGCCGGCCGCCTTACAGCTGGGGCCAGCCTCTAGCCCCCGCTTCCCCGCTCACAACCAAGGGAAGCGTAAAAACCCTAATGCCTCATACAATGTCCGGCGACGGTGTATGAAGCATCTTTTTTCCAGAAATTGGGCGATGTTGTATGGATCCGACGTTCTATGAAGCGGACGTTGTATGAAGTATTACTGTATACAATAAGTTGGAATTGAACTGGATGCAAAGAGTTCAGATGGAGAGTTGGGATAAAAAAAATTAGAAAGGAGGGATTGGTGGAAAGAGAACAGACTGAGTTTGAAGAATTAACATTTAAATTCAGAAGAGGAATGATAACGAGAAAAGGTCTGGTAAGTAAAATCTACCAGATACTAAACAGAAGTGAGACTGTACAGAACCTTTTAAGGGAGGAATGGGAAAATGACTTAAACATCAAAATATCAGTAGCAGATTGGAGAAAGAAGTGGAATCAAAGGACAGTTAAAATGTTATCAATAAAAGAAAGAGCATAATTTTAAGCTCCTGCGGCGGTGGTATATGACACCGGTAAGGATAGCTAGAATGAAAAAAAGACCGGAAAGCAAAAAATGCTGGAGATGTGAAGAGGAAGTGGGAAATTACTCCCATATGTGGTGGAGATGTCAATTTGCTCAGAAGTTTTAGAAAATGGCAGAATTAGAATTGAACAAAATCATGGAGGTTCGGATAAGGTTAAAACCAGAAATAGTCCTTTTAGGGGAGAGGGTGGACCACGAGATAGGAGAAAAGAAGAGAACTATTATTGATCCTACTGTCCATAGTAAGACAAATGATAGCTTTGGCTTGGAGAAAACAGTTCGATTTCAGAATTGAAAATTGGTATAATCAGGTCTGGCGTATTGCTCTCAATGATAAACTGACATGCCTTCTGAGACAAAAAAGAGGGGAAATAAAGAAACCAATAATTTCAGGGAAATCTGGAAACCGTTTATAAGACACTATTTAGAAAAAAGGGAATGCTCTGATCCTTACCAAAAAGGGGTTAATTTCTGGAAGACTTGAAATGTTGCAGTTGCAAGAGAATCAGAGTTTAATTTTTACCAAAGCTATGGGATACTGATTTGTATACAGTATTAGGGATTGGTTTAAAGTGGATAGGTTAAAAAGTTGTTCATGTGTTTTTCACTCTGGATGTTGGGTGGAGGGGGGCACTTGAAGGTTGGTTGTATAATCTATTGTATGTATATTTTTATAAAATAATAAAAACTATTATTTAAAAAATTCTATAAATATCTTACTTTTGTTTGCTTTGCTTTGTCTTGTTTTCCATACAGGGACAGGGTTGTCAGTTACACTCTAGGACGTAGACTGCCAACAGACCATGTCAGCGGCCAGCTACAATTTCGGTTTGAGATAACATCTTCAATCCACCCAGGTAGTCTCACACAGAAATCCTGTCCAAATCAAGAAGCACTTTGCTTCACTTAGCTCTAGTTTTTTTTTAAATAGCCTAAACTACTTTTCAGATGACTGGGGAAAAACACTAAATTGTTCCTCTCCTCCTGCTTTATCTTTGCCCTATTATATGAAGCAGGAATAGCCAGACCACACACCCTCAGACAGATGTGCGGGCTGGAGGAATGGTTCCTCCCACCATTTCCACCACTTCTGGTGGTGGTGTGTGCATTCATGGCGTGTTTTAGCTTGGTTTCACCACTTCCCGTGGCGGTGAGAGCGAGGGTGCCATGATTTGGCCCATTTCCTCCCCATTTCCAACATATTTTCACCGCTTCCACCACTTCTGGCGGCGGTGCCAGGATCCTCACCATGGGCTGGATTAATAGGCACTGTGGGCCAGATTAAATTTACGGGCCGTAGATTGGCCACCTTTGATATAGAGGAGAGAGAAAATGTTTGCTTTAACTTCATTTTAGAATTGCTGTATTCCTTACTCATTAACAAATCTATTTTTTTCTAAAGAAAGTTAGGACAACTTTGGGTTAATGCTCGGTTGTTTAAACCAAGTTTCACTGGAACAAACTAAAGTTCACATATTTTATTATGTTACTCAAACTGTGCATGGTTATTGTTCAGTCGCACAGTCAATTCCGACCTTTTGTGACCCTATGGACCATTGCCTGCCAGGCATGGTGTAAAGATGCGGATCTTGGCTTACTTCATCCCTGCAAGCAAAAATAAAAGTATCCAAAACTGTTCTCTTTATTCAGCAAGAGTTCATAGGTTTGGGTGCATTATTGGTGGGTTTGGGAACTTTTTTCAGAAAAATTTAAAGGATTTTTTGATGCAAACTATATATTTTATGTAATATCATGTAAGGTCTTTTGCTGACATTGGTGCAGAGGGGGGAAATCCCTGGTCCTTTTGCTTTCAAGCAGAAGCAAAACATCTTGCAAGGGATAGATAGTTTTTTCAAAGCAGTGTCTCTGTTTGTTAAAACACCTTTTTCGTTCAAGATGCAAAACTTATCAAGTTGCCTGGAGCAATGAGTAGGGGAAAATGGGGGATCAAAAATAGGATGCCACAATGTTTTCCATCAGATAGAAGAGACTCCTGCTGTTACCAGGCCCACTTTTATGTCCTTGGAGGAAGGGTAAAATGCAGGCATGCTAACCCTAAAGGCTGTGCAGCTGATGAAGGAGGATCACATAAATCAGGATTGCCAAACTTTTCAGGTTGCGGGCTGGTCACGAGGTTCAGGAAGCCAGTCACTATGGCCCAGTGGCTGGATCTGGCCCCCGATGCCAATTCATCCAGCCTGCAAAGCCCTCGTTGCTCCCAGAAGTGGAAGTAAAACGCTGTACGGGCGTGTTTTACTTCCACTTCTGGGAGCAACAAGCATACCTGTCAACTATCCCGTTGCCCTAGGAAAACCCCTTATTTTTACCCCTCTTCCCGCGCCCTCCCATTTTATTAATTTCCCCGTATTTTCCCTTATTTTTTTAAAAAATATCCTGACCGGAGCCCTCACAGGCGAAGCTGCAGTATTTTTTTCCCGGCCACCAGAGGTCGCTGTGTGGCAGGCTTTTCGCTTGTGGAAGGAGAGAGAGAGAGAAGGGGGGGCGTTCTGTAGTTTCTCTTTCCCTTTCCTGCCATAAAGCTGCTTCGTTTTTGCTGCTAGGAGCAGGAGTCTACTCTTGGTGAGCGATATATTTCATATATGCAGGGGCAAATCAGTGGGAGGGGGGGTTGCCTGATCACTATATGAGAGAGGGGGGGGGGAATTAATCCCTTGCTCCTCCACACTAATTGGTTTTTTTTTGCCTGATCACTATATGAGAGAGGGGGGGATTAATCCCTTGCTCCTCCACACTAATTGGGGGGTGTTGCCTGATCACTATATGAGAGGGGGGGAATTAATCCCTTGCTCCTCCACACTAATGGGGGGGGGTGTTTCCTGATCACTATATGAGAGAGGGAGGGGGGAATTCACTATATGAACTGATCACTTTCGAACTGCTAGGTTGGCAGGAACTGGGACAAAGACGGGAGCTCATTCCGTCCTGCAGTACTCGGGAATCGAACTGCTGACCTTCTGCCTCCCAGTCAGCATCTTAGTCACTTAAGCCACTGAGTAAACAAGAAAGAAAACAAAACAAAAGTTCCCCAAGAAGATGGGGAAAGGGTTCTTTGGCCCACACAGCTTTGTGCCCATTGCATCTACAATACCATCTAGCCATCTTATTTTTGGCCATCCCCTTCTTTTGTCCTCCACCTTTCCCATCATCAAGGCCTTCTCAAGTGAATGCTCTCTTCTAATTTGATATCCAAAGTACTTTAGCGTCATCTTTACTATTTGACCTTTAATGAGCAGTCAGGGTTGATTTCTTCTAGGATTGACCAATTTCTAACACCACATTTCAAAGGCATCTATTTTTCTGTGCTCAGCTTTCCTAATGGTCTAGCTCTCACACCCATACATTACCACCGGGAATACCATTGCTTTGACTATGCAATTTTTTGTTTGCAAGGTGATGCCTCTACTTTTAACTATGTTCCCCAGGTTTCTCATAGCTTGTTTCCCAAGCATCAGTCGCCTTTTTATTTCATGGCTGCAATCACCATCTGCAGCGATCTTTGATCCTAAGAAAGTAAAATCTGCCATTCGTATCCAACTCTAGGGTGCAGTGCTCATCTCCGTTTACAGCCAAAGAGCCAGTGCTGTCTGTGTTTGCAGACATTTTCATGGCCATGTGGCAGGCATGACTAGAGCCCAGCAAGTCACATGGCTATATTTGGCCACGTCCACAGATTTGGCCACACCCACAGAGGGGTGTGGCCAAAATTTCCCTTATTTTCAAATCCAAAACTTGACAGGTATGGCAACAAGGGCTTCGCAGGCTGATGAATTGGCATCAGGGGCTGGATTTAGCCCCTAGGCCATAGTTTGGGCACCCCTGAAAAAATGGATAAATAAGTGGAAAGATATTATGGGAAAGAGAATCCAAACAGTGAAAAATTATATCCATGCAGAAATGTTTATGGTGCCAATGAATGATTTTGAAGATTTGGGGATGAAGTGCAGTCTGGGTTGGCAAATACAAAATATGAGCAGCCTGCTCAAAGTGATGGTACTTAATAATTTATAAAATGTGAAATAATCATAGTTGGCCTGTGCTCTAGACAGGCAATATTTCTCATCCCCAAAATAAAATTTACTAGTGCAGATTGAGTTAGCCAATGGGATTTACGTGTTAGTTTCCTATTTACAGTGGATGAAGTGCTGATACTTATCATAAGTTGCAACTTCTTGCAGACAATGACAACAGCAAGGCGGCTTGCTTCTCCGGTTTCTCCTGCCGGGTGCACGCACGCCTATGACCTCAGCTCAGCTCTCCCCTCTGTCTCCAAGTGCCACGCGGGCACTGCCTTCTCCCCCATCCCTGACATGGGTGCAACCTTCTCCCCCTGTCCCCGAGACATGGGTCGCGATGGCCCCCACCGCTCAGCCAGTGACAGAGGAGGAGGAGAATCGGAGGCAAAAGCCCAGGGGAGCCCACGTTGCTGAGGGCGAGGTGGGACACTGCTCAGTAGCCCAGTGCCCCAGCACGGGCCTGCTTGGGAACTGTTAATATATTGAAATAAAACAGGAGGTCAAATTGTTTAATTTCCATAGAGAGTGGGGAAGATTTCTGTCTTGCATTCTTTTGCAGGGCATTCCAATCTTGTCTGGTCACTTTATCCATAAGCAATTTTCTCCTATCATTAAGATCCTACTATTTTTCATAAGTCTAGTCTATTTAATTTTGCATCTACGGTGTCACTCCATTTTGACCAGACATGTTCTTGAGCTGCCGGCATTGTAGAGATTGAAATAATTTCAGTGTTTTATAGTCCCCATTTTTAGTTGATTGTAACATTACAAATTTGGGTTGAAATTTTTGGCAGTACCAGTTCAAGCTGTTTCACCACAAATGCAACACATGGTGGCAGGACTAGTATTTTACAAAGAAGGGCTAGCTGTAAGTTTTCAAGTTGCTCTATTGGACCTGAGAACAAGATACGGTGGCTCAAGTGGCTAAGACGCTGACTAGGAGGCGGAAGATCAGCAGTTCGATTCCCAAGTACTGCAGGACGGAATGAGCTCCTGTCTTTGTCCCAGCTCCTGCCAACCTAGCAGTTCGAAAGCAAGAAATTTTAAGTAGATAAATAGGGACCACTTTGATGGGAAGGTAACAGTGTTCCATGTGCTCCGGTGTCTGGTCATGACTGCCACACGACCACAGAAACGTCTGCAGAAGCAGACAACGCTGGCTCTTCAACTTTGAAACAGAGATGAGCACTGAATCCTAGAGTCGGATACGACTGGCTTTCAAGCAAGGGAAACCTTTACCTTTAATAGCGCTAGATCTTTATGTGCCTTTGAAAGTGCAGGTACATATTGAGCAAAGAAGAACTTCTTCAAGGCTAGTAAACCTAATTCACCTTTGCACAGGCATTTAGATTCTAAATAGCAATAGAAATTCAACTTATATACTGCCACATAGCACTTTATGCACACTCTGGTTGGTCACAAATTAATTAGCCTCTCCCCCACCCCCCAAACATGCTAGGTACTTGATTTACTGACCTCTGAAGGATGGAAGGTTGAGTCAACCTTGGGTCCCATCAGGATTGAACTCACAATCTCAGCAGTTTTTGGCTGCAGTACAGCAATTTAACTGCAGTGCCATGAGGGCTCTAAATGTGATCTGCAGCTGCTTAAATGCAAATAAAGAATTCTCCAGCATTCATCCACCCTAATAGAAAATGAAAGTAATGCAAATAGCAACCTATAATAGAATCACATCTTTTCCTTACCCTGTCAAGACATGAAATGGCCACTGATTTAATTTAAATTTAATTTAATTTTCACGCTTATATACCGCTCACTCAGGCGAACCCGACTCAGGGCGGTTTACATAGCGGACAATAAATACAAAAATACAATATCATGGGACATGGGAATTTATCAGACTAATCTGAGTCCTTCAAGGGGCTTCATGATTGGGGTTTCCAGGAGAGCTTCAGCTTTCCATTGCTGCTTGAGTTGTCAATCACCTTTGGCTTTTGATGTTCTGGTTATGTTAAAACATTGCTTTCAATTTCCAAGCAAGATTTGTACCAAGGTTTGTGTGTGCATGTGCGTGCGTATGCGTGCGTGCTAATTTTTCAGCTTTTTTAAACAAACATTTTCCAGAGATCCCCACTCTGATTTGAGCCTCACTTTGGACTTCCTCACTTTGTTTTGGATCTGCTCAGATAATGAAAAAATATCCCTGTTTTACTTCTGATTCCAAATAATTTTCCAACCCAAAGCACATCCTTAGTTTGGATCTGGCATATCCAATTTCTCTTTTCTTACCTCTTCCCTTTTTTTGACTCTTCTGCCAGTTGATCTCAGGTAGCACAAGGGCAGTTGTGCTGGCAAAGAAGCTTCTGCTCATTCCAAGTCCACCAGAGTTGGTACATCTTCCAAGTTTGGAGTCTGCTGTGTGAGGCACGATTGTAGATAAAATGTATTTCATGCTAGTTTTTAATTCAGTCTTAAATAATAGAAAGTTTATACAGTGGTACCTCGCTTAAAGAGCATAATGTTTTCCACAGGATTGCTCTTTAAGCGAGTTGCTCTTTAAGCGAAGCACTTGGAAAAAGCACGGCCGCTGCTATTGTAAGTGACTGATTGTGACTTCTGACAGGGGGATTGCAAACCCTGATTTAGTTGTTAAGCGAGTTTTTGGTTGTTTTTAGTTGTTAAGCGAGGGCGACCATTCAGAGAAAATTCTGCTCTTTATGTGACTTAGTTTCTAAACAAGGTGCTCTTTATGTGAAGTTTTACTGTACTTTGCTTTAATATCCTTAATATTTTAACATTTAAAACATTTAAAACGATACTATAAATAAACTATACAGTGGTACCTCTCTTAAAGAGCATAATTCGTTCCATGGGATTGCTCTTTAAGCGAGTTTGCTCTTTAAGCGAAACACATTGTAAGTGACCAATTGTGACTTCTGACGGGGGGTGGGGGGTTGCGAACCCCAATATAGTTGCTAAGTGAGTTTTTGACTGGTTTTAGTTGTTAAGCAAGGTGTCCATTCGGAGAAAATTCTGCTCTTTAAGCAAGTTAGTCTCTAAGCAAGGTGCTCTTTATGCAAGGTTTTACTGTACATAATTTTTGAAAGTTAAAACCCACTTAAATTGAATAAAACTACTACTGTATATTATTTACTTATCACATTTTAAGGGGAAATTAATGTAATTGTTTCATTTTTTGGGTATATTTGAGGAGTTCCTTTGTTTGGGACAGGGGTAATGTAAATAACAACTGACATTTCTAAAGGGTTAATTTAAGCACACAGCCATATTTTGTCTGTGTTCACAATTCAGAAGCTTATGTTACTTCCGAAAGTGATTCCTGTTTTCTTTGTTTCCACCAGATGATGAAGAAGTCTCTCTCGCTGCAGATCTTGAGTCAGCTGAATTCCAGGAAAGCCCCATGAATATCTCAGCAGAGGAAATCTTTGGTGAGCCTCCGTGCACCAGCACAGTGAGCTCAGAAAGTACAGCTCCAGAGAAGCTAAATGGATGCCCGATGATCTGCATCAATGTTGATAGCTCTGGTGCTGGGGAGCTCACCCTGAACAGTTGCTTAAAAGAAGAGCTAGCAGGAAATGGGGAGGTTGATGCAGTGCCAGCAGACACGGTTGATCCCTTGGAATCCATCCCAGGGGAAATGATGCCTTCCCTGAGTGCTATGGACCTCACTGAACAACTGGCTCTGATGGCATGCACACCCCCTGAATCTGAAGTTAGGGAAAATAATAAAGTCAATTCAGTTACTCAGGGAGACAATGACAACATCATTACCAGCATAGAAGCCCTATCTATTGATGAGGTGAGTGGAGATATGCAAGTTGTCAAGGATCTAGAGAAGAATCAGGATGATGAAGGCGCTTCAGCCCCAGAAGAGGAGGAGGAGGGGCAAGAGGTGGACAATGATGAAAAGGAGAATATGCTGCAGCTGAGAACTACAGTGAAAAGGAAGAACAGGCCTTGCTCTTTGCCAGTGTCAGAACTTGAGACAGTGATAGCATCAGCCTGTGGGGAGCCTGAGACGCCTCGTACACATTACATCAGAATACACAATCTCCTGCACAGTTTGCCTTCAGCCCAGATGAGCAGTGATGATGGAGAAGGGGAGGAGGAACAAGACAATGCAACAGGGAACGAGGAAGAATTGACAGTCAGGGAAGTGTCAGAGAAGGACATGGCCAGTGAGACAGAAACGGTCTTGGCAGAACCTCCTCAGGAAAACACAATGGAGGAGAACTTTGTTCATAGGACAATGCCTCGCAGTACTTCTGTTGAGCGTCTGGCTGATTTGAGTGAGCAGCTGCTGGATAATGGTGAAGGGCTCAGAACTGAAAGTGAAAGTGACCTGAGTCCCAGGCCAAATGGTAACACCGAGTGTGAAATATGTGGCACTTCTTGTTACAGCCCTTCTTGTTACAGCACGTCCTGTTACAGTACCTCCTGCTACAGCACTTCCTGTTACAGCACTTCTGGCCAAGAGAGTAGTCCCAACCGGTTCTCAAGCCACACTCGATTTTCCTCCATTGACAGTGCAAAGATTTCTGAGAGCACCGTTTTTTCTTCACAGGATGACGAAGAAGAGGAAAACAGTGCCTTTGAGTCAGTGCCAGACTCGGTGCAAAGCCCCGAGCTGGACAGGGAGCCGGGAGATGGCTCTGCCCACTGGCCTGAGGACCTGGTAGCTCACGGAGCGATCTTGCAGAGAACAGCAGAAAGCGTAGACTCTTCAGTAGCAGGCCCAAGCAACCCAAGAGAAGGTTAGACTGAAGAAGCCATACCTTGATTCTCTATCCTAGGCACTAAGCACTATATAGCTAATAATCTGTCTCTGGTCATTCATTAAGGGGAGATGGGAGAATAGAAAGTGTTTGTGTCATCAGTGTATTTTGTAGGTGGCACAACAACAAGAATGCCTGGGTTGAACCTCCTTTTATTTTGCTTTCAGTGTAATATGCAAAGGAAGAAAAGAGGTCCACATTCGCCCCTGGGTGTATATCAGTTCACTATTGGGGGAGGCAAGAAAATCATGGTTGCCACTTCACATAGAGTGTTAAAGGGCCTAATGCTGGGTGAGGCCAGGAAGCAGATCTTGCTCCCTAGTGGTCACCTCTTCTCTCTCACTTGCTATGTGATGCAGTTGCATCCTGCTTGCTACATCAGGTGAGCAGGAGTAGAGAGTAGGACTGACAAAGGAAGCCGCAGAAGGATCTGAGGATGCTTCATTTTTCTTGCCATCAGGACATTTAAAAGTATGCCTCTGTCTTCACTCTCCTGTTTGGCCCTAGGTTTCACAAGATCTTTTCTAGTTTTCTGTCCTAGTCCCCCAAAAATTCTGTGTGATATATTCCACTCCATCTGAGATGTGTGTGTGTGCGCGCACATGTGTGTGTTTGCAGAGAGGGTGAGGAAGATGTGTGTGATCTATAATGTGTGATTATAGAGAGGATTCATCCTCATCTGGTGTATTAAGCTGCTTCAGTTTGCAACCTATGAGGATCTTTCTCAGTGGGACCTCATGTGCCAGCATCCTAATCCCTCTCTATGTGGGTGATCATGCCATCAAAAAATAATAATTAGGATTTACTCTTTTTATATACCATGGGTGAATTTGAAGGAATTTTTTAAAAGCTGGCTGCATGACACAAAGGCTGAATCACATTCATCTGTGGGGGGTTTTCCATCCAAAGTGGCTTTTTTCAGTGCTACTGGATGGCATCTATTTTTCCCCTGTCAGTACATTTTGATAGTTTTTTTTTCCATGTGGATGCATTAGATGCACTATGGAGGAAGGGAAGGGGTATAAGCAGTGTTTTGGTGACATTAATTTTGTGTGCAATGTTCAGGACTGTGGTAAAATGCCCCTGCTGTGTTTCCACTACCCCAGTGGTTCCCAATGTGGGGCCCTGGCCCCACAGGGAGATTTCAATTCCCAGAAGCCTAAGTCAGTACATTGGCTAATTAGTGCTTTGGGAATTGACTTAGGCTTCTTATAATTGAAGTCCAAAAACCAAAGGTTGGGAAACATTGCTCTATCCCAACCATCTTGCTTTAAAAAAAATTAATATATGAGAATAGTGCTGTACTACCGTATAACCTTGCCACTAGGTTTTTATTAATATGAAAGGAACATTCCTGCGATGTATTTTGGATGCTGCCATCTTTTCCAAATACTGCATAACCTGTTCAAACCTAAGAGGCAACACATTGCATTTCATCTCAATTTCTTCTACTACCAATATTAAATGGGGAACAAAAAGGGTGATAAATGCAGGAAGAGAACAAAGACCTAGTGATAAGGTGATATGGTATTATTACAGTATTTTCATCTATTCAATTTTTAAAAAATTAAAGCAGAGATCACACGACAGAAAGGTGGTAAGAGGCAGGATCATAGGAAGAAAGAAAAAAAGGAGGGTTGGGTTGTAATGACAATTGCATTGCCAGCGTGGACACTGAACTTCTGATTCAATCTGGAAGCCCAATGTGACTCATAGTTGAGGCTGCAAATCATACTACAACAGATCCAAATTGCTCCAATTAGACTTTGCAGTGTAGTCATATCCTATGTTCAGGATACATAAACTCTGTCAATCACATGGCTTCGGCTTCATGACAATAGCTGAAATTTGCCTTCATAGACCGGTGTAAAAAAGGTTCCATGTGGTGAATTAAGCCTATACTGTATTCTAGTACCATTGTGGTGAAATACTAATAACTTGAGTGAAATGAAAATTCATGTTTGTAAGCTTGAATTTTCAGCCTTCCCCTTTCTTCTGCCTCTTTGTCTTCTAATCAGTTTTTTACAGCAATGAAAATTAAGTCAAATTTGATCTAGCCATTGATCTAGCCATTCAAAATTATGAAACTCTTTTATTTCACTCTTAATTTGCAATGTTATTTGAATTGCATTTGGTTTTTTTACATTCATCTTGTTAGGCTTCTTATGTTTTCTTTAAGGAATAGGTAATCCGGACATGCACATCAGGAAGAATTTTTTTTAAAAGACAGTGATCTTGGTTTTTGGTTAGTAGAACATGACATAGGTTTTTATCCACAAGACATTTTTTAAATAATAAACATAACTGTGTGCCATCAAGTCAATTCTGACTTATGGGAATTATAATTCTGATTGATGGGAACTTTTTTCTGGGTTTTCTAGGTAAACAATACTCAGTAGTGGTTTACCATTCCCTTCTTAGGCTTCCCCAAGGCCACACACACTGTGTCTTCTGAGATGCAGGGGTGGGTGGGTTTGAACTCCTAACCTTTGGCTCTACAGCCAGGTGCTTAACTCACCAAGCTATCCAGTGATCTTGAGATGTCTGAAGTGTGGAAAGTTGCAGCATGTGAGCCAAATAATGGCAGAGATTAATGTCTAGCTGAAACTTCTAGAATTGTGGCAGGAACTCCTAGCATCAAGGTGGGAAGCAGCTGGCCATCTCTTTTGGCATATGGCTAAATGGTATCTGGAACAGAACCCTGAACTACTACTACTACTACTACTACTACTACTACTACTACTACTACTACTACTATTATTATTATTATTATTATTATTATTATTATTATTATTATTATTATTATTATTATTATTATTATTATTATTATTATTATTATTATTATTATTATTAAAATTTATATCCCACCCTAGATGTTTTTCAGATCAGTCAAGGCAATTTCCATGTTCTTATTTGTCAACATAATTGAAGAACTATAGTGGGCAGTGTCTATGACAGCTCAGTCTACATTTTGTCTACATTACTGTCTCTCTGGGGAAGTTTGTGTGAGGTAAAATGAATTTGCCCTGTACCCAATTTGCAGCAACTCCCCACACCATTGCTAACCAAGTTTTCTGAGGGTTAAGTCTTATATTTGAGCTGTAGTTGTATAACCAGGATTCCTCTTGTTAACATGGTGACCCTGAGAAGAGCAGCACTGTTTGCAACTTCCATGCCTTCAGTACCAGATCCAGGTATGGGAGGGACCTTTTCAGCAAGATGCCCTTCAGTAGACCTTTTCTGAAACAGATAGCATCTCCTCCTCCTCCTTGTTGTTGTTCATTGACATCTCCTATTTCTCTGGGATCAGTCCATGCCAGAGAAATAAGTAAAGTATAGAGATACTACTGATCTTTTCCCATCATCCAACAGCAGCTTGCTCATTCAAAAAGGGCAGGTCCACAGACAGCAAGAGTGAGGACGTGCAGGAACCTTCAGGGATTGACTGGCTGTGGACCTCCTAATGAGGTATGAGCCTTCACTGAAGGAATCTGGTGGTGATGGTGGTCCATGTCACTGACTCTCACTGAGATTGCATGAAAACCCCCAGTCATAATTGACTAGGTGCTGCCTGTTTCTTTTGAGGTGAGTAACTAAGTAATTTAGAAGCAGGAGGAAAGTGATTGGTAAAATAATAGTAAAGTTGAGTAAGGATGCAAGCTCTGATAGAATTTACACTACGTTTGGTTGTCACATATTCATGCATGTTAAAAAAGTGTGACTTATATTTGTATATTTCAGTTACTTTTGCCTGGGACATTTGGTTTTGTGACTGCAATATCACCAAAGAAGTACATATTTGGGAAGTAAAGTCACCTAAGTAGTGCAGGGATAATGTACTTACTTAGAAAACAAATATTTGTATTACATTTGGGTTTAAAATTACTTTCAGGAGTTATCAATGTTTTTAGTGTACTGCTTATTTAAAGGAACTAGAAAGTTTGAATTTGCCATTTGTTATTTTACAAAATACCAAAAGTAGTTACATTGGAGTGATGTAACTAATATCAATTAAATGAGTATTTTTAAGGACTACCATTTCACTCATTCTAAATATTTTCCATTTCTATGTTATGGTAGGATCCTAATGTGAAGTATATCTACATGAATTATTATGTTGTCCTCCAATATACTTAGAAATACAGTGGAACCTCATACAACAATTGCCCATATAGCAATGAAATCGCATAACAATTAGATTTTGGGGGGAAATGGCGTCCCGCATAACAATTTTCCCTATGGAAAAATCGTATAACAATTTTTCAATGGGAAAAACCATTTAGCAAAAATAAATAAATCATTGTACGATGCATCCCATATGGAAAATCGCTATACGATGCATGTATCGTATAGCAATTGTTTCGTACAACAACGAGCCCCATGGAACGGATTGAAATCGTCGTATGAGGTACCACTGTAATCATATAAAACTCTATGGTGATGTTACAATTACTTAGAGTAGTCTTGTACTGTTTTCTCTGTACACCTATACCTATAAAATGGTGTGTTAACCGTTGGAATGTGACAAAGGATGTTTAGCCAGGCCCTATTAGCCCGTAATGGACCTCCGTTCCCTCGCCCGAACCCGGTTCGCAGGTAACTGTCGGGTTGAAATTTGCACCAGTGGGGCAGGAGCCCCCCGGATGCAAACAAAAAAAGGGAACTTCAATTCCCAATGTTCCTTGTGCCGCGCCGCACCAGAGCCAATCAGGCTGAGCGGCGCGAGCAAAAGGAACGTTCAGAAACGCGCCACGGCCAATCAAAAATAAGCCGCAGGAAAAAACCGCTGCACTAACTAAAATCGCTCATGCCAAATTACAAGCCCCAGTGTCCTGCGCGCCATGAGCACACAGAACGCTGAGGCAGCCAATGCGCGAAAAATCAAAATAAAAAAGGCAGGCTGCAAAACCCACACATCCCCACTGCCGCATACAGCGGCGATGAGATTCCCGTGGTCCGGCAACCCAGGCCAGCCCACGGAAATACCCCCCCCACCCCAATGCCACATGAAGCGGCGATGGGAATTCCCGTGGTCCAGCCACCCAGGCCAGACCACGGAAATACCCCCCACCCTAACGCTGCATCAAGCGGCAATGGGAATTCCCAAATACCCGCCCCCCACCCCAATGCCGCATGTAAGCAGCGATACAATTTCCGTGGTCCAGCCACCCAGGCCGGCCCCTGGGGAAAAAAACCACCCCAATGCTGCATGAAGCAGCGATGAAATTTCCGTGGTCTGGCCACCCAGGGCGGCCCACGGAAATACCTCCCCCCCCACGCTGCATCAAGCGGTGAGGGTATTTCCCCGGTCCAGCCCCCGATACCGGACCACGGAAATACCCCCACCCCCAACACAAAACAACACCAACCAAAAACAATCAAAAATAATCAAAACCAAAATAAAAACAGAAAAAGTAAACACAAAAACATCCAAAACCAGAATCCAAAAACAGTCAAAAATATTCAAAACCAAAAATTAAAAACAGAAAAAGGAAACACAAAAACATCCAAATACAAAGAAGACAAAAAACACAGAACCCCCCCATAAAAACCCAAAACAACCCCCCCCCAAAAAATTTTTAACCAGAGAGCTTACCAGGAGACCTCTTCACTCCATGACGACCAGAACTAAACTGAGGAAAGAAAGAGACGACTTACCGGAAGGAGCGACACCCAGAGGACAGTAGAGAAAAATAGTAAAATACAAGAAAAGCTCACCAGCCCCACCCAGAGGCCACAAGAGAAAAAACATTCAAAAATATTCAAAATAATAAAACTAATTCCCAAATTACTGAAATAAGTTATCAAAACATTCAAAAATATTCACAAATAATTCCCAAAAAAAGAAATAAGTTGTCACTCAAATCAAAACAAAACATCTAAACACAGTATAGAAACATTAATTTTAAAAAAACATATTCTTACACATTTTAAAAAATAATTATCCAAGGTACAACTATTTTAAAAAATTCACATAGTAACACATTATTTGGTAAAATACAATAATTATAAAAAATTATATCATCCTTTCCTCTTTAAAAACAAAAAATAAAAAATCACAATTTATAACAGCCCATGCGTAAAAATAAAAATTTTAAAAACCACAATTAAAAAATAACCTCATTTGCATAAACATAAAACAAAAACCTTCCAAAGCCATTTTAAAGAGCCCTGCACCGCCGGGCAAAATATGCTAGTCCATTATATAACATGTTTGAATAAAGAGGGGAAATGACAAGCAGTGGGATAAAGTGGGTGAGTTTGTAGGACTGGAGAAACATTCACTAAAGTTTTCTTAGTGCCTTCTGGAATAAAAAGTGATGTTTTATCATAAAACTCAAAGTATCTCAAAATATTTTAGTAATGTCAGAACTTAAATATGTCATCTTGTTGAGCTCACAGATTCAGAAGTACCTATACTACATATTAACATTCAGATAATGGTTCTGCTTCTCTGACAGTTTTAAATCTTGTCTTTTTCTTTATCTCAGATAATTTCGTACATATTTTAGTCTCTCTATATACCGAACTTCTTTGATATTTTTCTTGCAGCTCACTCTTGTTTACAGATCTGTGTCTCACTTTCTCTCTCTCTCTCTCCTTACATAATACAAGTTGAAGCTGGGCCTGAGTCAAACCCATCATTCTTTAGTTGGATTCAGATTGTAATTCATCAGCCCAAACTGTGTATCAAATCACAAGATTTTAATTTGAGCTTCATATTTCAGTGGCTCTTTGTTCTGAAATTATTTTTAAGGCTTAAGGCAGCTAATACACCAGATTTCCATTAGTCCTTGTATCAAGTCCTTCTGGGGTTGTTGTTTGTGTGTGTGTGTGTGTGTTTTAGTAGTGCATGTATAACTATAATGTGGAAACAGTGAATGAATATGAACATCTTGACTGTCTTATCTATAGGTGATTGCCCTTTACTCCATAATTCTCAGCCAGTCAACCAGCTTCCTTCCCTGAGACCAGACCACCATCAGTACCCAACCATTGATGAGCCTCTGCCCCCAAGTAAGCTCTAATTTCTTTAACATGCATTACTTTTTATCTAAGTCAGTTTTCCCTTTTTTTTAAAGTATAAATCAGAATTCCCTTGTAATTAATTCCCTTGTAATTAATGGGGAATATGTGAATCCCTGGGAGAAGCTTGACTTATCTGTTTGAACCTTTAGATTCCCACATAATAAACATCAAAAGAAATTCAAATGTTACTGTAAATGTGTTAATGTTTAAGGTGCCACAAAACCTTCTTTTCTTTCTTGCTTTCTTTTGCTTCAACATATTAACATGGTTATCATTTTATTTTCTGCATGTAATTTCCCTCTGACATCAACATCTTCAGTCCCACCTCCTTGTGCGCTGTGTACATATTTGAAATTCTGGATAAAACATCACGTGACCTTTATTATCTACAAAAGCTCTTCCTAAACTCGTTATTCTTAAGGGTTCCATTCTGTCATTCTGTCTGTAATAGATTAACATGGCAGTTGCTTTGGAAATTGTTTCATATGCTGAGACAATCTCCTGAGCAGACCTTGAAGAACTGAATAGATACTCCTATTCTCAGCTACAGAAGGCTTCTGCCTGGTAGGGCACTTTAAAAAGTGGTAAGGAAGGCAAATATTTAGAGAGGTTGGATTCCACTCAGAGGAACTTTCCAAGTCCAGGGACCTTGCTTAATTAAGACTTGCCAGTGTGATCTTAAGATAGCAAGGAGTATGCGAGTACTAATTGATGCCTTGAGGGAAAATGCGTGTCTGTGTATTCACTATTGTTACTATGCTTGCTCTTAAACTCTGAATGAAATGTAATAATACAAATTGTCCAGTAGAGAGCACACTCTAACTTGTTACCGATAACACTCAGTTTTGAGTTAAAGCTGCTTTATATAGTACAGTCAAATCCTGATTTATGAATGACTTGAGTTACAAAAAACTCCAGTTACGAAAGGATTATTTGCGTAAATCGGTGTCCCGGGACACCGATTTACGCAAATAGCCCAACTTACAAAAGGGGTTTTGTTTAGATTTTTACAGATAAAAATGGTGCTGCCACCATTTTGGTCTTTAAAAAAAATCAAATTTTTAGTGCTCAAAAGGGTGGTGCGGGGTGAATTGGAGCCAAAGAGGAAGAGCGGATCAGCTATGAAGCCATTCCGCTCTTCCTCTTGGGCTTCAGTTCACCCCTGCAACTCAATCCCAGCCCTCTGGTGTGGCTGGGAATGAGCTGCAGGGGTGAATTGGAGCCCAAGAGGAGGAGCAGATCAGCTACAAAGCCATTCTGCTCTTCCTTCTGGGCTTCAGTTCACCCCGCAGCTCCCCCTATGGGGATGCCTCGAGTTACGGGAAAAAACGACTTACGAAAGAGACCATGGAACCGATTTTTATTTATTTTTGTAACTCGGGGTTTTGCTGTAGAAAGAGTAGTATAATAGTAGCACAAGAGTACTGTAAGTCCCACTGAAAAAAATAGGATTAGGATAAATCAGTTTTGAACTTAGAAATAATGGTTAGCATGAAGTAACTCATCCTTGAAGACCTAAGTAAATATGAGAACATTGTTTTTGAAGACGTGTTACTTATTTCTCCAATGTCTTGTGAAAAGGCAACTTTCTCTTATTACCTATTATTGCATTTGATTATTTGTACTTTAGTAACTTTGTTGTTTTTTTAAAGTCACAAACATATATATGGTCTAAGATCCTCCAAAATAATCTCCAAAAGCAGTATCTCAGGGTGTAATGAATAAATGTTACATCTAGTACTAAAAAATTAACAATGTTAGCTATCTCTATGCTTCTTTTATAAACATTGTTATTCCCAGGAAAATCACATTAGGAGTAATGACACCATCTCATCCCTTATAATGTGTTAGTTTCAAGCTTTGGGTTGAAGTTGTGGATGGATAACTCATAGGCCTCTGGGTGTTGTTGGACTGTGACTACCATTTGGCCCAGACATTATAGCCAATGTTGAGAGCTAATGATTGTTGTGGCATACCCACAAGTTCTCCATTCCAGATCTAAGTAATAATATGTGTTACACAAGTCCACAACATATTCACACCAGCTCATCTGGACAAATACTCAATATCTTATCTTTGTCTTCAAAACAGCTAATAAACCACCAGCCCCAATCTTACTAAAATTATATCTTTTGATACAGATCATCTATTTGCTTTTGGTAGCACTTAGATTGAATTCAACAGCCATTTACTAGTAGTCTCTCCCTTTGAATATAATCCTCTAAGTGTAGCAGGATTTACTACTGAGTGAATATACAGAAGATATGGCTGAATGGCTCCAAGACCCAGTATTCTTACTTGGGAACAGTTCTCAATAATTCATCAGGACCTCTGAGCAAGTGTGTCCAAAATCCAACCATAAGTGACCTTTTGCCCCTGCATTGGTATTATTTTTGACATGGTGTATTTCTTAACATATTTGATTATTAGTATCTTACTATAGATGTTTCAGAAGTTAGACTAAATTGCATTATGCTTAGTCTACAAAGATTATAGATGTTTATGTCTCATATATGAAATGGTCCCAAATATGAGATGATGGTGTTACAATTGTCTGCGGATGCCTAGTAATAAATTCTCCTCATGCAGTGCTGCAAAAGTATCCACTGTTTATTAAATGATTTTAAATAAATGGATTCCTTGCATTGTAATGTTGGGGGAATATTTACAGTCCTTCCTCACTGCTTGTTATGTAAAACTGATGCTTTCCAATTAAACTGAGCAATTTCTAACTATGCTTTCCTTGACATTCCCAATAGTATGCAAAGGCTTTCTACATGATTTATTGAATAATTATATAACTTTGCAGGCTGACTGTTATAATTCCAGATTTATTTCATTTTAATCTAGGTTGAGTATAGTGGCTATTAGCATCCAAAACACTGCATGGCTTTTTGTTTGCTTGCTTGCTTTTAAGGCATTCTAAGTTTATTAATTTTGAGCGCCAACATTTCATCTTTTGGCATTTTGCTTTATGTTTCTTGCAGATCCTACACTCTTATCAGCTACTGTTATGCATGTCTAAATCATTTCTAAAATATATCTCTTACTTTTTAAAGATCCGCTTTCAGAAAAAACAGGGGCTTTATGAATACAAACAGGGGCAGAGTATGGAATAAAACAAAATTTTCTTTTCAAACCCCTGTCAGAGACCTGTACTTTTATGAGGTCATGTAATAGATACTGAGACATGAATCCAGATGTGTTTTATACACACAAAAATTCCAGTGATTTAAGGTGAACATCACCATAAATCTCAATAGATGGAGCTGTTCTATTTGCTTATGACTTTAACACAGAGTACTGATGAAGAAGCAAAAAAGACAAAAATTTCAAAAGATATTAGGTTATATTAGAACCTTGGATAACGTCCAAACTCCATTCCACAAGTTTCGACTTTATCCAATTTTGGACTTTATCCAAATCAAATGGGCGATGCATCGGATAACGTCCAAAATGGATGTTATCCGAGGTTCCTATACCAAATACTTCAGATAACATCCATTTTTAGCCGTTTTGGACTTTATGCGATGCATCACATGTGCATGAAAACCGCAACTTTATCCGAATCAGTCTTTATCTGAATTGGACTTTATCTGAGGTACCACTGTATCATGTTTGTATTCACTGTTTGTTCAGGCCTTCCCTCACAGGTGCTGCACAGATTCTCAGTGTCCCTCATTTTTCTGCATTGTAGTTCTTGTAAAACTAGAAACTGTGTTGGCGTGACAGTCCATATAGTCAAATTTGAATGTTGGTGCAATAGTGCCCTTGCATTGAGGGAGGAGGAATGTTTGTTTATTTTTTCATTTTAATGTTTTCTTTTATGATTCTCATAAGCATTGGTAACAGCATCTTACATAAAATACATATTTAAAATACATACATTACCTCTGCTTTGGGATTAACACTCATGCATCAAAATATAAACATAAGGTGCTCCAATTCTAATACTGTATAGCCAAATAGTATGAGTTTTATTAAATTGTTTATACTTCTGAAATCTATCTGTCATTTTGGGGTTGTCCCTTGGTAGAAATTTTGTGTAACAGTTGGAATATGGATTTTCCTATTGGTTGAATTTCTGGATGTCTCTAGAAAAATCACCCCATTTTCTATCTTTCCTTTAAAAATGTTTGATGCAAGACTGGGAAGCTCGAATTGACAGCCATGGACGGGTGTTCTATGTTGATCATGTGAATCGAACCACAACTTGGCAGCGTCCAACAACAGCAGCTACTCCTGACGGAATGCGTAGATCAGGCTCAATCCAACAAATGGAGCAACTCAATCGGCGGTAGGCTATGTTGGACCAAATTCCTGTAGTAGTCGTAGCAAGAAACCTTCATAATGTATACAGATATAATTGAATTTGTTTGTTTAAGATATTTATATCTCACCCATTGGTAAAGACCACTCTGGGCAGCTTACAACAATAAAATCATAAACAATATCAAATTATAACACAAGAGCTGGACTCTCTGGACATACTCCTCCAGGAAGGACCAGAGCCATACCAAAGACTGGCCCCTGATTCCTAGCCCGGCTAGCCTGTCCGCTGTGATGGACAGTATTAAAGGCTGCAGAGAGATCGAAGAGGACCAGCAGAGAGGATTCCCACCTGTCAGCTGCCCTTGGAAAGTCATCAAGAAGGGTGACTAATAC
This sequence comes from Bradypodion pumilum, assembly GCA_035047305.1. Taxonomy (NCBI): domain Eukaryota; kingdom Metazoa; phylum Chordata; class Lepidosauria; order Squamata; family Chamaeleonidae; genus Bradypodion; species Bradypodion pumilum. The sequence goes on from JAWDJD010000006.1 coordinate 83,607,622, forward strand.
TATCTCAGTGCTATAGAGAGGCCTGAACCCAGACTGGTATGAACTGAGGCATTTAGAACTCTCTATGACCACCCTCTCCGCCACTTTTCTCATAAAGGAGATGTTGGCAACCGGCCAGTAGTTGTTAAAGTCATCAGTTGCCAAGTTGGATTTTTTAAGGATGAGCCATATAAGTGTCTGCTTCAACCAGGTTGGCAATCTGCCCTCCCAGACAGAGACATTGACAATTTCCTTAACCCACCCAGGCACTCCATCCCTAGCTGCTTTTATCAGCCAGGATGGGCAAAGATAATCTGTATCCAGAAGTCTTTATTTGATTAGTCTGAAGACCTCTGGGACTATAAGTAGTGCCATAGACTTCATCGCTAGGCCTAGAGATTTGATTTTTTGTTCAACTAGCTGATTGCCCTGCCCTGCCCTGCCCTGCCCTGCCCTGCCCTGCCCTGCTCTGCCCTGCCCGGGGGTTTACGATCCATCTCGCCAGAACAGGAATAGTTAATATGCATGTGAATTAATACACTGTAAAACAAAATACACAGCTACAACATCATACTGAAATACAGTCATTTTGCCAGTGATAAATTCCTAAAATTTTCACGTGATAATAGATGTAATTTCTTGAGAACACCAGGTTCAGTAGACATGATTAAAACTGACTTTGAAAAGATAGCCTTGTTAGTCTCTGTAAGCATTTCAGAAAGTAAATAAAACAAAGCAAAACATGTTGTGGCACCTGAAAGACTATCTGGTGTTGTGTAATGCTTACTTTTGTGTTGCTAGTTAACTTCAGCAGACCTAAGAGTGAGACTGGTGGTATCTAAATTTACACTTCTGGTACTGAGGCACACAATGGTTGGACAGCATAACAGATAAGTTAACAAATCAGTGTGGCGTTTTACAACCGGTATTTACAGAAGTTCCCTGAGTGAAGTTCAGATTTATTACTCTGACGTTTGGTTCTGTTGACCTGTAAATTGTTAGTAGGTGGATGCATAATGATATTGATGCCATGAAGTCTCATGCTTTTGTCTGACGTAGTGGGCTTGATCCACGAAAGCTAACACTGAAATACAACAGTTAGTGTTTAAATTACCATAAATTTTTTTTGTCTTTTTTTGTTTACTTTCTGATATCTTTTGAAAAGAGAAGATATCATCAGAAGCATTGATAAAAGGAGGGAGGAAGAAATCTAGGGAAACTCTTAGGGTCTATATCTCAGATTAGGGCGAAATAAACAACCAGAATGTGGCTGCCACCCATTACCCCCCCCCCACACACACACACACACACGTGTTGCTGCTTGAAAATGCCTGGGAATGTCTGCCGGTGCCTTCTATTTCAGGAGAGAATGGGTACAGGCTTTTTCCTACTGCATCACATATAGTGTATGGGGAAACCCAGGGAAGAAACGGGCTTTTTAAAGTGTGGGCTGCGGGCTTGGCTCTTGCCTTCTGGGCTCCTCGGAGGAGGAGGAGAAGGAGGTGGAAACAGCAGCCAAAGTCCTCCTCCTCTGATTGCCTGTCGTGCCCCCACCCTGGAAAGTCCCTGTGTGGTCTCTCAAGCTCAGAAATGTGAGGTACGATCGGTTTGTTGGTTTTGCACACACACAGCGCCCCGCCCCTTCAGCTCCTGGCCCAGCATTCCTGATTGGCCGGGGTGTCACGCAGTGCACTCTGGGAGGCGTAGTTTTTTCGTTGTCTGTTGTGTGAGGGGCGCTGGGATGCCAGGGCAGTCCGGACCCCGGCAGGGCCGGCTTGCAATGCCCAAAGTAGGCGTTCTGTTTATAGTTAAGTTAGGTCTTTTGAATTGTTTATTTCCTCCCTTGAAGCTTTTTTTCTGACGTAAGCTGCTTGTGTCTACGTGCCCCCTGGTGGCTTTCGGCTCTGTGCGCTCTTGCGTTTTTTGCTCCTCGCGCCAGAGGAGGTTCTGTGTGTGGGCATTTTTCCCTGGGACATGCGCAGTTGCTTTTTCTTGGTTTAGGGGGCCTGCACCCCTCCTCTGTGACCGGGACACCAATCGAGCCTGTCTACCAGCTGACAGGTCTGTGTGCGCGGGCTGAGACGGGGATGGTTTTAGGGGTGCGGGAGGCTGTTCGGGACACAGGATCTGGTTCTTTCCCTTATAGGTATAGATTGAGGTGAGACAGCTGAGACTCCATAAGGAAGTGACAGATGAGGCTGAGGGGGTCGGTATTGAATAGTAGGCATAACCAAAATTTGAAGGTTATTAACCAAGCTTTGGTTTCTAGGAGGTGCCATCTCACTTCTAGGCATAGGGCAGAATAGGGGACACATTTAGGTACACCAAAGATTTTCCACATGAACCTAGATTTCAGGTAGTTGCAAGGAGTGATCCACCAAGGTATGACATATTAAAGGTCACCCTTGCTCAAAAGCCAGTTGTATCTGACTAGGGTTCAGTGTTCATTACTGTATCATAGCTGAAGAGCCAGTGCTGTCTGCTTCTGCAGATGTTTCCGTGGTCATTTGGCAGGCATGACTAGACACAGGAGTGCATGGAACGCTTTTTACCTTCCCACCGAAGTGGTCCCTATTTATCTAATTGCAATTTCTTGCTTTTGAATTGCTAGGTTGGCAGGAGGTGGGACAAAGACGGGAGCTCATTCCATCTTGCAGTATTTGGGTATCGAACTGCTGACCTGCCATCTTCCAGTCAGCATCTTAGCCGCTTCATATAACAATTGGGAACAAACTTTGGCAGCTGGGATGTATTGGTGGCCTCTGTTGTAGAAGAATCGTGTTATAGCAAAGGCAGAAATCAATGCTGAATTGATTACAAAACCTCGGTGGGTGGCCCAGCTAACTTTATGTTGGAAATGAATGCCATGGTATTTCAAACTTTTAACCTGTTTTAGTTTATTGCCATTGATGTTCCAGCTCATAGGCTTCCAAGATTTGGAAAAGACTAAGACCTTGGAATTTTCATAATTTAAAATGAGTCTATTCAACAAAAATTAGTCAAGGCAGTGATTCAAAAGGTGTTTAAGGTCAAGATCTCCCTCAAGCTCAGATCATTTATCTGAGCTGCTGAATAAACAAGGTCTAGGGCAGTGATGGTGAACCTTGGCACTCCAGGTGTACTTGGACTTCAGTTACCAGAGGCGCAAGTCAGCACTTCTGCTGATCAGTGCCATGGTTTACCACCACTGATCTAGGATGTGCTTTCCCCCCCCCCCCCAACATGTGTTTGGGAGGTGACATATTGGGATAGCTCCATGGATATCATGGCTTTCATTAAGTCCACTGCCATCCCAGACTGTGCCCCCTCCGCATGGATGTTTACTGTATTACTGTTGATTCAGAAAAAATAAGCATACCTCTAAATTGAGTCCACTTGTATAAATATATTCTTTCCTGCAACAGACTTTCAAAGGATGACTTCACTTATAAGAGTTTCCTTAATGGAGAAAATAGCCATATATACAATTTTACTTCATAGAAAGCAGATCACAGAACTTAAAGCAGAGAAGCTACTGTTTACCTCATGCTCTTTGGGTTAGACAATGCTGAAAACTTTCAATTTATCTCCCATGCATGAAACTAGGTGAACGATAGCTAGAGACTGTGTAGTGCCACCAACATGCTACTTACTTTTGGTTCTATCTTATCTTTTCACGCAAAGTGAATTAAAATCTTAATGTATGACTTAAAGGCATACTGAGTGGAAATAAGTAAACTAATCATAAATCCAAATGAGTCGGGTTAGGAATATATTTGATCTTGGAATATGCATGCATCCTATATCAGATGGAATTAGGCTTCTACTGAAGCTCATTGTTTGGACACATTCTTACAAAATTTTGCTCCACACTTTTATTCCTATCATTCCAGTTTCAAGCCAAACTAGAACCCTTTCTCTGATTCTCTTTAATGCTTAGTTTAATCTTTTCAGATTATTTTTTGCATTGATCTGTAAGTTAAATTTGGTTTTGGTAACTGCCGGGTTGTTTTTTCCCTATGTTTCTGCTGATTTTGTTCTATTTTGTATTATAACTAGTAGCAAATCCGTCTTGTAGATTTTTGAATTAAGTGGCAAGAATAAAATCTTATACTAAATGAATAAGGATGCAGGTTATATTTATTAGATATTATAAGGGAATGAAGACTCAACAAAATTTTCAGCATCATTATTTTATTAACTATCAGGGGTGCCCGGCTTCGCGTGGGCAGGGTTGGGGGGTGTCTTTCCTACCTCCCAGGGTTGAGTTGGAGCGTGGCCTCCATCCACGCACCCTCTCCCACAAACACATTCATTCTCTCTCCCTCTCACACACGCACACACACTCTCTCTTTATTTCTCCTCAGCGCCCGCGCGCGCGCACACACACACACACACAGAGCAGTGGTTTACTCTGACTCTGCTCTCTTTCCCACTCTCTCGCACACTCTCAGATACTCTCTGTCTCCCCCCTTCTCTCTCTGTCTGTGTCTCTGTCTCTGTCTCTCTCTCTCTCTCTCTCACACACACACACACACACACACACACCATCCCTGGCCTGCGTCTCCAGACAACGGACTGCTTCCGGAAGCACCATCTGTTGCCTGGAGAGGCAGGCCACGCTGGCAGAAGACTTAGGGTAGCGCCAGGCTGGGCTTTACGGAGCCCCCCCATGTGCTGGCTAGTCGCCACACACACACACACACACACACACACACACACACACACACACACACACACACACACACACACACACACACACACACCACATTGCTTGTCTCTCCTGTGGGGCATCCTCCTCTGTGCATCCCAGCCTGGGGTTTTTGCGCAAATGCCGGCTGCATGGCCTGTGTCTCCAGGCAACGGCCGGCACTTCCGGCTGCCAGGAAAGGAGTGGAAGCTCCGGGCTGGACTGCACGGAGCCTGGCTTGCCGTGGTCCCCGCACCCCTGAGAAACCAGCTGCCATCCCCACCACACCCAATGGCCGCCTTTCCTGTGGGGCATCCTCTGTGGAGCCCAGTCCAGCACTTCCACCTCACCTCACACCTGTGAGGGCATCTGTGTCGCAGATTGGGCTAGGTGCCCAAAACCCCAGTCCATGCGAGGTTCGCGGTGTCAGGCATGGGCCGAACAGAGCACTCCAGTCAGCCCATGCCTTCCGGAGAAGGGCCACCCACCATCCTCCGGCCGAAATGGCGGCCAGCCAGTGGATCCTCCCAACTGGGGAAGTGGTAATACACATACGCCAGAATCCACGCAGGTGCAAAGCCTGCCCGGAGTTCCAGGCACATGCCTAATACCGCCTCCCCTCCATTTCATGCAGCCGGGGGGAGGTCCCTTGCGGCAGGTTTTCAGGGTGAAAGACCCCAAAATGCTCTGCTGGTCCCCCGTGCTGGCCACCCCAGAAGTGTGAGGTAGGCTGGGGTGTCATTTCCAGGGCTCGGGGTGCAGGCGTCACGCTGTGTATTGGTAACATACAGTGTGACACCTCGATTTTAGTTGGATACTAGCATTTTTTGTCCGGACTTGCTGGGCAGGTATATTTTGTATGTTGGTGGTTGGGATGGTTTCAGGGGTGTACACACACACACACACACACACACACACACACACACACACACACACACACAGGGGGTGGAGTTCCGCATTCGGCCCATTGCCTGTCGGAGAAGGGGATGGACTTCTCTGGCAGGCAAGGGAGAAATGGAGCTCTGCATTCGCCCCTTGCCTGTCGGAGAAAGTAAGCCCCTTCTCCGATAAGCAAAGGCCGTTCTATGCCTTTGCTTCCCGGGGAAGTGGCTCACCATCTTTGTATTAACCACACACACACCATTGTTTCGTGTCAGCTCTTGAAACAGCGGAGGGGGTAATACAAAGGCGGCAGCCAGGGAGATCTACTCCCCTGACAGATTGCTGGCTGTCGCCTTTGAATTTCCCCCGCAACTGTTTTGAAGGTTGACGCGAAACAGTTGTGAGGGAAATGCAAAGGCTTCAGACAGCGATCTGTCAGGGGAGGAGCTCTCCCTGGAGGATTGCTGGCTGACGCCTGTGATTTTTTCCCTCCATTGTTTTGCATGCTGGCACGAAACAGAGGAGGAGAAAAAGCGAGGGCGAGAGCCGGCAGGCATGGCTGAGGGCGTGAGAGGCGGCAGGGCAGAGGCAGCGCCTACGGTGGCGTCTTGCTCGGCTGTGTCCTCAGGCAGTGTGTCTGAGGGCGGGAGGGACGGCATGGCAGAGGCAGCATCTATGGTACGCCTTGCCCGGCCGTGCCCTCAGGCAGACCGTTTCCTCAGCTTGGGCTCTGTCTGCCTTGGTAAGGCAGGGCCCCGGGCTGAAAGGTTTTGGTCTCACGTCGGCCAGGGTTTTTTTTACACACGCTCCGGCTGTCCCGCCTCCTCTGTGCTCGGGTCCTCATGTCTGATCGGCTGAGGTGTGCCACAGCACAGAGGGTGCTGTGACTTGTAGTTGTTGTTTTTTGTGTTCGTGGGGCATTTGCCCCACTCTCGGCGTCTGGACCCTTGCGGCGATGCTCGCAGGCACATAAGGTAAGTGAGGCCGGCTCGTTACGGGATAGTAGGGAAGGTGTGGCCATGCATGCTGGACCCTCACGGCCCAACCCCCTTCTTATAGGTATAGATGGTAATAATAATAATAATAATAATAATAATAATAATAATAATAATAATAATAGATAATAATAGATAGATAGATAGATAGATAGATAGATAGATTACTGTAGGTTCACATTCAGCTGAATATAGATGAAAATTTACAACCACCTGAATGTTATTTTACAAAAAACAGATTAGCAGATATTGCTGATATTCTTCATCTTCCTGTACTTATACATCAAGATAGCTTCAAAATTAATCCATAAATCAGGCAATGCTCTCCTGTATTAGGCTGAAGAACTATACAGGGTTATTGAATTGCTTCTATGCCCTGATTTGGTACAAGATTTTTAATTCTGCTAATTTCAGGTTACACCAAGCAAAACGGCAAAATACGCCCTAAACTGCAGAAATGTAGTTATTGTTTCACTTCCCCTAATTTACTATAATCATACATTTTTTCATTGAAATAACCAAGTCTGATAGGTCTCTCTTCTAATTATATATCTTCAAGAGCATGCAGGCTAATTGAAAGTTTTCTTGTTTGTTTTAAAATCCAGAATGGTGGTTATCTGTGATATTCCAGGGACCAGGATTTGATGCTTCTTCCTTTTAGGACAGCAAAACAGGATTGCAGTTCCACCATACAATGTGTAGGGGAAAAGGAGGATTTGGTCAGCTTCTTAATGAATACCACCAGGAGATTTAGTTATCTTCTAAGTGTTGCAACTCTTTTAAAAATGTCTAGTGTGTGAGAAAGATCATAATATTAAAAGTGGGTGGGTTTGGGAGGATGTTAAAATCATTCCCTTGACCTTTTAGTTTACTATGACAAAATACGTTTTATTGTGGGGCGCATCATGTGAATCCACATCTAATCTGAAAAAGTATTGTCCCATCTACTATTTTTTTAGAACTAGGCTATGAAGAAACCATTTTTAGGGAGGAACTACATTTTATGTTCTCTGTTCTCTCTGGTGCAGAGCTCACACTTGATCATAGTTTACAGGTGAGTGATGAAACAAAATAGGAAGAACTTTTTCTTTCTAAAGTGCAAATGGAGAAAAGCTCCTGCAGATGGTAAATTTGGCTGCAGTAAGAAGGGTGTCTAGAAAATATTTAAAGGCATGAAATTTATAGCAAAAGGATTAGTGAGGCAGGAAGAACTGTATAGAATTCTTGGGGACTTCACTCTCTTTATACAGGATGATCTGGACCTTCAATCGGATATCAAAATTTGTGAAAAATTTGCAGCTTATTTTAGATCTAAGATTGAGGCTATCCACGTACGTGTGTGTGTGTGTGTGTGTGTGTGTGTGTGTGTGTGTGTGTGTGTGTGTGTGTGTGTGTGTGTGTGCGCGCGCGTGTGCACTAAAACAAACAGTTGGCTGGGGACAGCAGGAGCATTCCGGTCGGTCACACACTGCTGATTCTTTAATAGCTAAAAATGCCATATAGATCATTCTATCATAACAGAGTTTTGCCAAGAGTTGTTGAGAACTCCTGAAATTTAAATCTAGGGTTCTAATTTTGTACATCAGATTTTTTTAAACCCAGTGTTTCCAATAAATGGGCAAATAATGATTTATTTATTACAACAAATTATTATAATACATGGCCCCAGTTGTTTGTATTATCCTTTTTCAGAAATAAGGGGGAAATATAAAATTTGTACCTTGAATATTTTGAAGAACTGGGAAAATAAAATGTATCAAATATCACAATAAATGGTGCAGTATAATAGAACATTTCAGTTTGCACAGTGCAGCTTTTACATTTTTATACTACTAGATTCATCCAATAGATGCCAGGACATACCTGTCAAGTTTCGGGAAATTTCTATCAAATAAGGGAAATTTCCTGGCCAAAACGGGAAACTGGACAGCTATGCTTATCCTGTGCTGGCCTCCAGTCTAACTCCAGTCTAATTGTAGTCTAACTAATATGGGATGATGGTGGGAAAGAGTGTAAAATACGGGGGTTTGACAGAAATTTCCCGAAACTTGACAGGTATGTGCCAGGATGCGTTAAAAATAGAAAACACATAATAAAACTATAACTTTAGTGATAAACACATAGAAAATTAATTAATTTCTGAAAATATCGGGGGGGGGGAATAGCAGACATAACCAAGATGTAAGGTGTGCCAGACACACCTTATTGAAAGGTGCCCATAATGGGGGCCCCACAGCTACCTTTTTTGGGTTCATGATACATTTCCTTCAAAGAAGGCATACAAATGTGAACATCAGAAAAAGACTATAAAACATTCATTCAAAATATCAATAGCACCATCATTATCACATCATCAACATCATCTTTATAACCATTATCATCTTTATTATTATCAAATTAGGAGTCAAGTCCTAAGAATTTGTAGGTGAGATGAGGTGTTTTCGTAGTGGTGGTGGTGGTGGTGGTGGTGGTGGTGGTGATTAAACACAAAGGGAAAACATCAAAAGACTACAGAAAAATGTAAAATTAAAAGGTGGAAATACAATCAAAACCATAAATGCATGAGCAGTTCTGAGATATCAAGCTAGAATAATAGGTTGGTAGAACTGGATCAAAAACATAGAAATCAATGATCATGCACTAAGTGATGTGGACAGATTATACTTGAAGGTCGTGGATTACTACAAATAGCAGAGGTGGTGCCTTGAACGCTCAACCAGGCGCTGGCTTACAGGAGGCATGTACCAATCCTTTAGGCTGCGATAATTTACTTTATCTGCACACTCCCAGTGCAGGCTAAGGTTGCTTCACCATACCGTGCCACAATTGGCTTCAAAGAACTCCACCTGTCGCTTACAGGGAGTATGCGGTTATTTATCTTGTTGGTAGCATATGGGGGCATAGAGCAAAGCACTTGGATATAGCCTGATAAATTGACATCCACTCAGATGGTATTACTCACAAAGAGTTTTATTTTCCATTAGTATCTGAAAAAGAACAGAGACAGACAAAGACAAAGTACATAGCAATATTTAGTTAGTAGAGTTCCCTTTGATCGGAGGGGCACATCTCAGGTATGTGCCATGCCCCAATGGGAAGTTTTTGAGTCCGGCCTGGGGAGACAGACACGTCTGCCTTCTACCCAAGGGGACCAAAGAACAGAGGGAAAGGGCTCTGTTTATATGCACAAAAGGAGCTGATTTCCCTCCCACCTTTGCATTCTTTGGGATGACCTAATCTGCAGGTGTTAGAGCCACTGGGTTCTGTGATTGGAAGGAGTCATCTCCCTCGTGGTGTAGTCACCTGACCTAGCTGTCAATCAGTACCTCGTGGGGCTGCACCTGCAGTAGCTGTCAGTCTTTTCCCATGGGAACGCAGCTGTGCAGGACTCATCCCAAAGGAATATGTGTGAAAAAGCTCTAGTAGCTTCAGATAAGGTTGCCATAGATACTCAGGATCATGACAGGAGGAAGCCTAAATAATTATATTAATAGAAGCAGAGAAAAATTAAGGCAATGAAAATGGAAAATGTTTTGGAAACAATAAACAAATGCAGAATATAAGAAACAAGAATTTAAAGATAAGTTAAACAACTAGAAAAAATATATTGCATGGACATAACATGAGAAATATTAATGGAAAACATGATGGCAACTTAACTTGAGCATGACTAAATATGGGGAACATCAAGAAAGAAATTCAAAGTTTGATTTTTGCTGCAAAAACAAGCACTCAAATTAATATTATAAAAGCTTATTAGCGCAAACATGAGACTTCGCCATTTTAGAACGAGGGGGAAGAACGAGGAGAAAACTGCAGCCCGCCATCACCCAGCATGACCACCCCTCTGCGCCGGAGGTGAGGAGGGGGAAGAAGGAGAGGGAAGAACGTGGAGGAAGACCGTGGCCTCTCATCGCCCCGCACAACCACCCCTCTGCGCCGGAGGTGAGGGGGAAGAACGAGGAGGAAGACCACGGCCCGCCATCACCCAGCGTGACCACCCCTCTGCGCCAGAGGTGAGGAGGAGGAAGAACAAGGAGGAAGACCACGGTCCGCCATCGGCCAGTGCAACCAACCCTCTGCACCGGAGGTGAGAAGAGGGAAGAACGAGGAGGAAGACCACATGGACGAATTGGGGTGAAGGGAAGCCAGTGCAGAAAAGGAGCTACTGCATGCACAGGATAAGTAATTACTGTAGCTGACTTAATATAGCAACTGACATAGCGACTTTACAAGAAACTGACTTACATAGTGACTTGATATAGTGAATTTACAGTAGAAACCTGATATAACTTGTATTGTATTGTTTATTTATACCCCACTTTTCTAGTGTAAACGCTACTCAAAGCGGCTTCCAACAGTAAACAATATACAATAATAAACAGAATACAATATACATGAATAAAATACAATGCAAAACATAAGCAATATACAGCAATACATAATAAAAATAGATGCAATACTAATGCTGTGGATATACAGTTCACACAGCATAATACAAAAATAACTTACAGTAGAGACTTGATATAGTCGACTTTCCTTTTCTCTAATTAGCTCAACTTTTACTCTGATACTCTGTTTTAAACTGTGATAATATGCATGATAATACAGTGGAACCCCGGATAACGACAAAATTTGGTTCCACAAGTCGTGTCATTGTCCAAATTTTGTCGTTGTCCGGGGAATGCATTGGACAATTTAAAAAAAACCTGCTTTCCCCCAAGGCACGCACCGCGCGGGGTGTCTGCTTGTAGATCAGGCTGGGTAGGGGTGCCAAGCACCTTCACCCAGCCTGATCTACAAGCTAACAGCCTGTGTGATGCGTGCAGACGCAGCAGAGAGGGGGGGAGAGGGGAAGGCACCCGGTCGACACTCCGATATTAAAGAGGAAAAACCGGGCGGTTTTCCCTCTTTAATATCGGGGTGTCCCATGGGTGCAATCCCCTCTCTGCCAGGTCCCCAGGCTCCAGATGGGTTGGGGGGGAACAGCCCTTTTGCCCCCCCCCATCCTTCCAGAGCCATGGGAAGCGGCAGAGAAGAGATCAAACACACGGGACACTCCGATGTTAAAGAGGAAAAAAAGGGATGGCTTTCTTCTTTAATATTGGGGTGTCCGGGAATACCATCTCCTCTCTGCCAGGTCCCCTGGGTCCGGAAGGGTTGGGCGGCATAGCCCTTTTGTCGCTGCCATTCTAAGAACCCCCGAGGCCTCGCTGCAGTCGAGAAGCCTCGGGGGTTCGTAGAATGGTGGGGACAATAGGGTCTGTCCCCCCCAACCCTTCCGGTCCCAGGGCACCCAGCAGGGGGAGATTGCACCCACACACCCACACACCGAGATTAAAGAGGAAAAAATGCCCCTTTTTTCTCTTTAACATCAGAGTGTCCGATGGGTGCATTCTCCCCCCCCCCAGCCGGGTCCCCTGGGTCCGGGGGATAATAGGGGTCTGTCCCCCCAGCCCTTCCTGACCCAGGGGACCTGGTCACACACCCCAAACCCCAAGATTAAAGAGGAAAAAATGGCCCCTTTTTCTTCTTTAACATCAGAGTATCCGATTGGTGCATTCTCCCCCTCCCACCCTCGCCAGGTCCCCTGGGTCCTCTTTAACATCGGGGTTGCTTTCAGAGGAGGTACCCGACCTGCTGCTCCTCTGAAAGCCGGTTTCTTTTGGGGAAGACAAGGCAGGCTGCTTGCCTTGCCTTCCCCAAAAGGCGCCCTTCCGCTTCCCAGAGTGACCGGCTCCACTTCGGAGGCATGTTTTACAGCGGTGCCATGTGAGTGCCAAGCCACCCCACCCCTGCTGCCGGCTGGGAGCCGGTCACCCTGGGAAGCAGAAGGGCATGCGTGACAGCGGCGGAAGGGTAGTACTGATGGTGGGGAGCATAGATCCACTCCTCCGCCATTGCAGGCAAGGAGCTGGACAAACGTTTGACTGGCTCCTTGCCTGCAACGGTGGCGGGTGTACCCAGAGCCACCCGCCGGCCCTGGGGGTGAGAAGTGACCACACGCCTGGTCGGTTCTCCCCCTGGAGGGCTGGAGGGTGAGCATTTTTCTGCTCTCACCCCTCACCCCTGTGATCCAAATATACGCACGAACCACTGGTGCAGATGAGGCCACAGTTGACCAGTTCTATGAGGACCTACAACACCTCATAGAACAGTTACCAACAAATGATATCCACATTATCATAGGAGATTGGAATGCCAAAGTAGGAAATCAAAAAGTAAATGGAATAACAGGCAAGTTTGGTCTTGGAACACAGAATGAAGCAGGGCAGAGACTGATAGAGTTCTGCCAAGAGAACGCACTGGTCATAGCAAACACCCTCTTCCAGCAACACAAGAGGTGACTCTACACATGGACATCACCAGATGGCCAGCATCGAAACAAGATTGATTACATACTCTGCAGCCAAAGATGGAGAACCTCCATTCAGTCAGCAAAAACAAGACCTGGAGCAGACTGTGGCTCAGATCGCAACCAACTGATCGCAAAATTCAGGCTCAGACTACAGAAAATAGGGAAAACAATTAGACCAGACAGATATGACCTAGACAACATCCCTAAAGAATACACGGTGGAGGTGAGGAACAGATTTAATGGCTTGGCCCCGATAGACAGTGCACCAGAAGAATTATAGACAGATGCGGGACATAATGCAGGAAGCAGCAAGGAAAACCATACGAAAAGAAAAGAAACTTAAAAAAGCAAAGTGGTTGTCTGATGAGGCTCTTAAAATAGCAGAGGAAAGAAGGAACGCAAAAGGCAAAGGAGAAAGGAAAAAATACAATCACTTGAATACAGAATTTCAAAGAAAAGCAAGGAGAGGTAAGGAAAAATACCTAAACGAACAGTGCAAAGAAATAGAGGAAAACAACACAAGAGGCAGGACTAGAGATCTTTCTCCCCCCCCCCCAAAAAAATGGGGAAATCAAGGGAACATTTAAAGCAAAAATGACCATGATAAGGGCCAAAGACGGCAAGGAGTTAGCTAATGCAGAAGAGATTAAGAAAAGATGGCAAGAGTAAGAGGAACTCTACAAAAAGGATCTCAACACTCCTGAAAATTACAGTGATGAGGAAATTGAACTTGAGCCAGACATCCTGGAGAGTGAAGTCAGAAAGGCCCTAAAAAGCACTGCAAACAACAAAGCTAGTGGAGATGATGGTATCCCAGTTGAATTTTCCAAAGCCCTAAAAGATGATGGAATCAAATTATTGCATTCTATATGCCAGCACTTTTGGAAAACAAAACAGTGGCCACAGGATTGGAAAAGATCAGTATACGTTCCAATCCCAAAAAAGGGCAATGCCAAAGAATGTTCAAATTATTGAACAACTGCACTCATCCCACACGCTAGCAAGGTGATGCTCAGGATAACCAGGATAGACCTCAGCAGCACGTGGAGGGAGAACTATCAGAGGTGCAGGCAGGGTTCAGAAGATGCAGGGGGACTAGAGACCACATTGCCAACATACATTGGATCATGGAGAAAACAAAGGAACATCAGAAACAAGTCTACTTCTGTTTTATTGACTACACCAAGGCATTTGACTGTGTGGACCACAACAAGATGTGGCAAGTAATTAAAGAGATGGGAATACCAGAACACCTTATATGCCTCCTGAGAAATCTGTACATGAGTCAAGAAGAAACAGTTAGGGCAGAATACGGAATGACAGAGTGGTTTGGAATAGGAAAAGGAGTAAGACAAGGTTGCATTTTATCACCCTGCTTATTCAACTTGTACACAGAGCACATAATGGACAATGCAAGGATGGAGGAATCACAATATGGGATCAAAATTGCTGGGAGAAACATCAACAATTTGAGATAAGCAGATGATACCACCCTAATGGCAGAAAGTGAGGAAGACCTCAAGAATCTCTTGATTGGGTTGAAGGAGGAGAGTGCAAAAGCTGGCTTGAGACTCTCCCTGGAAAATAGATGGGGGAAGAAGTAGAAGCAGTGACAGATTTTACTTTCTTAGGAATAAAGGTCACTGCAGATGGTGACTGCATGTGCACAAAGTATCAGTTATATAGATAAGGAATTCTCAACCTTTTTAAACTGGGGGCTGGGTCATGCTCTCTCAGACAGTTTCGGGGGCCGGACAGCCATTTTGCCTTTCTTCCACCACATGGCACTTCCTGGTATGGTGGAGGTGGTGGTGGTGGTCACATGAAATGGCGCTGCAAGCTGCAGGTTGAGAATCCCTGAAATAAACAAATAAATAAGAAAACTCTGAAAACTCATGGTTTGTTATTTTGCCTTTAATTACTTTCTTTACAAACTAATCATTATATTAGGCTTCACAGCTTTGGAAATATGGCTCTATCCTTTTCCCACCCACTTTTATAAGAACTAGCTTATCTACCTGGCTGTGCCGGTTGGATCACTTGGGACCTGCAGAGAGGGTAGGTGACTGGCAACCCTTCGAAACAGCTGAAGGGGTAAAGGAAAGGTGGCAGATAGTGATCTGTCAGGGAAGGCGCTCTCCATGACGGATTGCTGGCTGCCACCTTTGCATTTCCCCCTCAACTGTTTCGAAGGTTGACACGAAACAGCGGAGGGGAAAAATCACAGGCGGCAGCCAGCAATCCATCAGGGAGAGCACCTCCCCTGACGGCTGGCTGGCTACCGTCTTTGCATTTCCCTCTCAGCTGTTTCGAGAGCTGACACGAAACAGTGGAGGGGGTAATACAAAAGTGGCAGCCAGCGATCCATTAGGAGAGGCGCTCTCCTTAATGGATCGCTGGCTGCCGCCTTTGCATTTCCCCATCCACTGTTTTGAAGGCTGACACAAAACAACCTTCGAAACAGCGGTGGGGGTAATACAAAGGCAGCAAACAGCGATCTTCCAGGGAGAGTGCCTCTCCTGATGGATTGCTGGCTGCCACGTTTGCATTTCCCCCTCAACTGTTTTGAAGGTTGACATGAAACAACCTTCGAAACAGTTGAGGGGGAAATGCAAAGGCGGCAGCCAGCGATTCGTCAGGGGAGGCACTCTCCCTAGCGGATCGCTAGCTGCCGCCTTTGTATTACCCCTCTGCTGTTTTGTGTTAGCTCTCGAAACAGCCGTGGGGGTAATACAAAGGCGGCAGCCAGCAATCCAGCAGGGAGAGTGTTGTGTCCAAGTGTTACGCATTTCTAAGGAACACAGCGCGTGAACCGGATCCGCCAAAGGGGCGCCCTCTTCAAAGGAGGGGCACATATCAAAGCGGAGCGGGAGACCAAATGGGGTAATAAACTGGAGTGTCCGCTGGTATGTTTCCTTGCTGTTGTTGTAATGGAAAACCGCTGTATATAAGATACCATCTTTCCCCACATCCTCACTCTCGTCTCCTGACCTGAATAAAGCATTACTATGCTTAACCCACACGCTGCGTGCTAGTCTACTTCTTGCGAGAATCTAACATTGGCGACGAAGGTGGGATATGGCTGCTACTGCATCTTCCATCGGACCTTTTGACATTGCAAAGCCGGAGACATGGCCCATGTACGAGATCCAGTTCGAGAACTTTGTAATCGCTGGGGAGATCGAGGATGAAGGGCGACAGAAGGCGTTGTTCCTGGCCCATTGTGGTTTGCCCACGATTGAGCTGGCCGGGCATCTGCTGCTGCCACAGGCACTGAGGGAAGCCTCATTGACCGACATCCTGGCGGTGCTCCGAGAACACTTCAAGCCTGTCGTTTCCATCTTCCCAGCCAGGGTTGCCTTTTACAGGCGAGATCAGAAGGTGGGGGAGACGGTAGCTGAGTACGTTGCGGCTCTCCGACAGGCTGCCGTGCCGTGCCAATGGCGTGACCTGGAGGAGGCCTTAAGAGACCGGCTTCTCGTGGGCCTCAGGGACGAAGCTACTCAGCGGCGGCTGATAAAGAGAAATAGGTTGACTTTTGCCCAGGTCCTGGAAGAAGCTTTGGCGTCCGAGGCTGCACACGCCGGGGTAAAGATCCTCCATGCCGAAACTGCTGCTCCTACCCGTGGTGAGTCGGCCGTCCAGCTGCAGCAGTGCGCTACTCCAGTGGATACTGACGATGCGTCAGAGGAGGGTACTGTCGGGAGGGTTCGCCAGCATACCCCCCAAGCTTCAAGGAGCAAAGTTGCGCCATGCCAAGGCTGTGGGGGAAGGCACCTCCGCTCACGGTGCCCGTTCAAGACGGCCGAATGCCACGAGTGTGGGCGGAAGGGGCACATTGCACGGGTGTGCCGCCAGCGATCCGAAGGTCACCCCGGGGACAGAGGTCAGCGCAGGACGGAACACCCAATTTCCACAGTCCGCGTCGGAAGGAAGACATCATCGGGTGTACAGTCAGTGTCCGGGAGGTTCTTCGTTGATGTCCGCCTCCAAGGGTGTCCCGTCCGCATGGAGATCGACTCAGGATCTGCCTACTCAATCATCTCACAGAGGGAATTTTTTCAACTTCCTCCAGCAGACCGGCCGAAACTGCGGGCTCTGCAGGTAGACCTGACCGATGTGCAGGGTCGACGCATTCCAGTGTTGGGAATCGGAAATTTTGATGTGCGGTTCAAGGCCATCTCAGCAAAGCTTCCCCTAGTCGTGGTGAAGACCGGTAGGAATAACCTTTTGGGCGTGCAGTGGTTTGGGCCCCTGGGTATTGGGTTTTCGGGAATTAACGCGGTTACGGCCGACCCCATTCAGGCTGTGTGTGAACGCTATCCAGATGTTTTCCGTCCCGGGCTGGGTAGGTTCAAGGGGGCCCCTGTTAATTTTGAGCTGGACCCAACTGTCCAGCCCATTCGCATGAAGCCTCGGAGGGTGCCTTTTGCCCTGAAAGACCGCATTGAAGCGGAGTTGGACAGGCTGGTGGCACAGGGCATCCTGGAGCCCGTGGACTCTGCTCCATGGGAGACACCTATAGTCACTGCTATCAAGGCGAACGGGGACATCCGCATCTGCGCGGACTATAAATGCACGATTAATAAGGCTATCCGAGCTAATTCTTATCCTGTTCCAGTGGTTAGCCATTTGCTGGCCACCCTCCATGGGGGAAAGTGTTTTGCTAAACTGGACTTGGCCCAAGCATATCAGCAAGTGCCGGTTAGTCCGGAATCTGCGTTGTGTCAGACTATTACTACTCATAAGGGTGCATTCCGGGTGAACCGTCTTCAGTTCGGGGTTTGTACGGCTCCGGGGTTGTTTCAGGCTCTTGTGGAAAAGTTATTGAAGGGTCTCCCTGGGGTGCTGACCTTTTTTGACGACGTGTTGATATCTGGGACTGACAAGGGAGACCTGGCCACTAAACTGGGGAAGGTGCTGGAGCGTTTCCAAAATGCGGGGTTGCGGGTTAAAAGGGAGAAGTGTTGTTTTTTTGCTCATGAGGTTGAATTCTTGGGGTTCAAAATCACGCCTGCCGGCGTCAAGCCCTCTGAATCCAAAGTTCAGGCAGTCTGGGAAGCCCCACGTCCCACTTCGAAGACGGAGCTCCAGGCATTTTTGGGTCTCTTAAACTTCTATCACTCCTTTCTACCCCGGAAGGCGACTGTAGCTGAGCCCCTGCACCAGTTGCTGAGGAAACAGGCGGTGTGGAAGTGGGGGCCTTCTCAGGAAAGGGCATTCCGGGAAGTCAAGGAGCTGTTGACTTCGGATGCTGTCCTTACTCATTACGACCCGAAGAAGCCCCTTTTGCTTGTATGTGATGCCTCGCCGGTGGGGGTTGGGGCTGTTTTGTGCCATGACATGGGGGGAGGGAAAGAAGCGCCTATTGCATATTACTCCAGGTCGTTAACGGTGGCTGAAAAAAACTATGCTCAGATTGATAGAGAGGCGCTGGCTATAATCGCTGGGACGAAGAAATTTCATGACTTCATTTACGGGAGGGCTGTCACGATTATCACAGACCACAAACCGCTC
This sequence comes from Bradypodion pumilum, assembly GCA_035047305.1. NCBI lineage: Eukaryota > Metazoa > Chordata > Lepidosauria > Squamata > Chamaeleonidae > Bradypodion > Bradypodion pumilum. Next base: position 83,626,022 of record JAWDJD010000006.1, read on the forward strand.
CTAGGTATTTTTGTGCCAGACAAGCCCACCCCCCAAATCCTGTCTCCGCGGATGTTACGCTGGGCAATGTTCCTTCAGGCGTACCAGTACACGCTCCAACATCGCCCGGGTATCAGCATTAGCCACGCGGATGCTCTGTCCAGATCCCCTGCTGAGTATGTGGGTCGAATTGAGGCGGAAGGACAGGTCCTTATGTTGGATGTGTTAGACTCTCCCCCGATCTCCGCTGCTGACATAGCGGCCCAAACAAAAAAAGACCCCCTCCTGTCAAAAGTTGTCATGTGGGTTCTGAAGGGGTGGCCAGTGTCACCGACCCCTGAGGAGTTCAGGGTGTTCTACTCCAAGAGAAATGAACTGTCACTGGAGCGGGGTTGCTTGGTTTGGGGGGACAGAGTAGTCGTCCCATCTGTACTTCGGAACAAGGTGCTCCGCACGCTCCATGTTAGCCACCCAGGTATTGTCAGGTCAAAAGCGCTAGCGCGAAGCTACTTCTGGTGGCCCCGATTGGACCTGGACATTGAGGCTTGGGTGGGGAAATGCAGGGACTGTCAGGCATCAAGGCCCGAGGAACCACGTCTTCCCCGCAGGGAATGGGATACGGCCAGAGGCCCCTGGTCTCGAATTCATATAGATTTTGCTGGCCCTTTCAGGGGAACAACACTTCTGATTATTGTAGATTCCTTTTCCAAGTGGGTAGATGTCATCCCAGTGTCAGGAACTTCCTCTGCCACCACAATCCGCAAATTAAGGCGGGTCTTTGCAAACCTAGGCCTGCCCGACATCGTGGTGACGGATAACGCATCGAGCTTCATGTCGGCAGAATTCCAGGGGTTCCTAAGTCGTAATGGGATTAGACACATCACGGCCGCTCCTTTTCACCCTGCCACAAACGGTCAAGCCGAGAGGCAGGTACGGACGGTCAAAGACGCGCTCTCACGCATGGGACCTGGGGATTTGGAGCTACAGTTGTGTCAATTTTTGCTGTCCTACAGAGTCACCCCATTGGCCTCTGGTTTGTCGCCAGCCGAACTGTTAATGAAAAGGAAGCTGCCGACTGTTTTTGACCGTTTAGATCCTCAGCGCCAAGAGGATCGGGGCCTAAATATAGACATTCCGACTTTAAAAGGTTTTGAGGTTGGGCAACCAGTCCACTGCAGGAATTATGCCAATGGGCCTCCATGGTTGGGGGGGGAAGTGTTGGAGCAGACTGGCCCGGTGTCTTACAGAGTGCAAATGGAGAATGGCGCGATTTGGAGGAGACACACGGATCAAATGCGGCTCCGGGTCCCTGGGCAGAACTCTAACTCCGGCCCAGGGAGGGAGCCACAAGGGGAAACAAGGGGAGACATGGAGAGTGATATGGAGTGGGATTTTATCAGTGACCCCCTGCCCACGTCTTCCCCAGAGCCTGAGGCGGGAGGGAAAGCTACCCCGAGCTCAGAGGCTGGAATGGAAGGGGGGGCCACTCGGAGCTCTCCCCCCACTTCCAAACCGGTTGGGGGGTCCGTTGAGCCTACCCTGGTGCCTGAGACGCACGGGCGGCCCAGACGAGTTTGTGGGCCACCCATCCGTTGGGGAAAGGTTGTTTCTCACTAAGGGGGGAGGGATGTTGTGTCCAAGTGTTACGCATTTCAAAGGAACACAGCGCGTGAACCGGATCCGCCAAAGGGGCGCCCTCTTCAAAGGAGGGGCACATATCAAAGCGGAGCGGGAGACCAAATGGGGTAATAAACTGGAGTGTCCGCTGGTATGTTTCCTTGCTGTTGTTGTAATGGAAAACCGCTGTATATAAGATACCATCTTTCCCCACATCCTCACTCTCGTCTCCCGACCTGAATAAAGCATTACTATGCTTAACCCACACGCTGCGTGCTAGTCTACTTCTTGCGAGAATCTAACAGAGAGCGCCTCCCCTGATGGATCGCTGGCTGCCACCTTTGCATTTCCCCCTCAGGCAGCGCAGAAGGGACGTCAGGCCGACCGTTCCCTCAGCATGGGCTCTGTCTGCCTCAGTAAGGCAGGGCCCTGGGCTGAGCTGTTTTGGGCATGCGTTGGCCATTGTTTTTTTACACGCGCCAGCTGTCCTGCCTCCTCAGTGCTCATGTCCTCCTGCCTGATTGGCTGAGCGGTGGCACGGCATGGAGGACACTGGGAAGCGTAGTTGCTTTTTTGTTCGGATTCATGGGCCATTGGCCGTTGGCCCCACTCTTGGCTTCCAGACCCTTGCAGGGTTGGTTTTTGGGACTTAAGGTAAGTGTGGCCAGCTCATTATGGATTAGGCTGGACACACACGGCCCAACCCATTCTTATAGGTAAGTAAAGGTAAAGGTTTCCCTTGCTCGAAAGCCAGTCGTATCCGACTCTAGGGTGCAGTGCTCATCTCTGTTTCTAAGCCGAAGAGCCAGCGCTGTCTGCTTCTGCAGACATTTCCGTGGTCATGTGGCAGGCATGACTAGACACCGGAGCGCACGGAACGCTGTTACCTTCCCACCGAAGTGGTCCCTATTTATCTACTTGCAATTTCTTGCTTTCGAACTGCTAGGTTGGCAGGAGCTGGGATGAAGACGGGAGCTCATTTCTGTCCTGCAGTACTCGGGAATTGAACTACTGACCTTCCGCTTCCCAGTCAGCGTCTTAGCGACTTGAGCCACTGCAGTACCCTTTCTTATAGGTATAGATCTATAAACTTTTTATTCACTCCACAGTAGGCTGACTAAACAAACTTTCCATTCTAAGAGATCCTGGTTTTTATAACCTGATGCAATAGCAGAATAGGGAAAAATAGTTCATCTATTCAGTGGACCGTATTCATAAGCTTTCTGTTTAATTAGATGGTAGAAAATACCCTGCTGGCAAATAATGGCAAGAAACCAAAGCAGCGGGCCAGGAGGCTGCTACTGTTTAGTGTCAATTTAGTGTCTGCAATAGGGTGGAATAATCCTCAATAAATTCAAAAAGCCAGTGTAATAGGGAAAATCTGTGAAGACATTTAAATGAGCCTATTTGAACACCTCAACCATTTTCAAAGGATAATTGCAAAAGCAGTTACTGGAATTACTGTAACATATCTTTTATTTATTTATTTATTTATTTTTCACGCTTATATACCGCCCACTCAGGTACAACCCAACTCAGGGCGGTTTATATAGCGGACAGTAAATACATAAAAGACACATGATAAAAAAGTTAAAAGTTTTAAAAAAAACCCACCCCTAAAAGGTGCGCAAGAACCGAAGGGACCTTGGGGGAAGGCACACTTCTCTATACCAACCACCCAACGGTACCCCCATCCCCACCCGCACCCCAAACTTGGCCCACCAGCCAGGTCTTTAGTTCCTTCCTAAAGGGCAACAACTCCGTCTGGAGACGCAGTTCCACAGGCAGGAGGTTCCAAAGGGCTGGTGCGGACACGGAGAAGGCCCTCCTCCTTGTGCCAGAGAGGCGAACCCCCCTGGCTGATGGCACAATTAGAGAGCCCCTCCGGTCCGCTCTGGTTGGACGGACAGACGTCCTTAGGGCGATGCGGTCTCTAAGATACCCTGGCCCACTACCATGTAGGGCTTTAAAGGTCAAAACCAGCACCTTGAATTGCACCCGGAGACAAACTGGTAACCAGTGCAGCCCCCGAAGCAGTGATGAGGCATGGGCATAACGTCCACACCCCATCACCACCCGGGCCGCGGCATTCTGGACCAGCTGCAGCCTCCGAATGGTCATCAAGGGCAGCCCCATGTAGAGCGCATTACAGTAGTCTAGTCTGGAGGTCACCAGAGCGTGAGTGACCATGAGCAAAGAGTCCCGGTCCAGGAGTGGGCGCAACTGGCGAATCACCCGAAGTTGGGCGAAGGCCCTCCTGGCCACAGCCGCCACCTGTTCTTCTAGCAGCAGCCGCGAATCCAGGAGGACCCCCAAGTTGTGCACCGGGTTGGTCTGGGGCAAAACAGCCCCATCCAAAACCAAAGTTGGTAGCTCCCGGGATAACACAGGACCCCCTATCCATAGCCACTCAGTCTTGCTAGGATTCAGCTGTAGCCCATTTGCCCCCATCCAGACCCCAACAGCCTCCAGACAGCTGGAAAGGACTTTGACTGCATCACTGGGGTTCCCACGGGCCGAGATGTACAACTGTGTGTCATCCGCGTACTGGTGGTACCGCACCCCGTGGGAGCGGATGATCTCACCCAGCGGCTTCATGTAGATGTTAAATAGGAGAGGAGAGAGTACCGAGCCCTGAGGCACCCCATATTTTAGGGGCCTAGGACTCGACCTCTCACTCTCCAACCACACCGACTGGGTCTGGCCCCTCAGAAATTAGGAAAACCAGGACCACACTGTACCCTGGATCCCCAATCCTCAGAGCCGTTCCAGAAGGATACCGTGGTCAACAGTATCGAAGGCCGCTGAGAGGTCAAGAAGAGCAAGGACGGACGGATGACCGCCATCCCGCTCTCGCCAAAGATCATCCATCAGCGCGACCAATGCAGTCTCAGTACCATATCCAGGCCTGAATCCTGACTGGAATGGGTCCAGATATTCCGCTTCATCCAGCACCCCCTGCAGCTGACGTTCCACTGCCTTCTCCAGAACCTTCCCCAAAAAAGGAAGGTTGGATACAGGTCTGTAGTTGGTTAGGATTGCTGGATCGAGGGATGGCTTCTTCAGGAGGGGGTGCACAAGAGCATGTTTCAGCAGTGCAGGAAATATCCCCTCTCGAAAAGACGCGTTAATTATTGCCCCGACCCAGCCACCTGTCACCGTCTTAGAGGCTTTTACCAGCCAGGCGGGACAGGGATCCAATGGACAATTAGTGGCACGGACCGCTGCAAGGAGCCTGTCCACTTCATCTGGGGCAACAGGATCAAACCGATCCCAGGTAACACCGCAAGACTGCGCACTGGCTCCCCCCGGACCCTCTCCGTCCATGCCAAGTTTGAACCCCGAGCGGATCTGATCGATTTTCTCCACCAGATGGTCAGCAAAGTCCTCAGCCGATCCCTGCCAACCAGGCACAGGCCCCGCCCTACCCAGGAGGGACCTGGTCACCCGAAACAGGGTGGCTGGGCGATTATCAGTGGAGGCAGTAAGGGAGGTGAAGTACTGCCTCCTCATCACCCCCATCGCCACTAGGTAGGCCCTAATAGCGGCTCTAGCTAGTGTCCAATCGGAATCGCTCTGGATCTTCACCCAGCGGCGCTCAAGGCATCTCTTTGCCCGTTTGAGCTCCCGTAGTTCTTCAGTGAACCACGGGGATGACCTAGCTCCACGGGCTCTGAGAGGCCGTAGTGGAGCGATTACATCCAAGGCAGATGTCGTCGACCCGTACCACAGGTCAACAATTGCCTCAGGTGAATCGTGTCGCCGATCCAGAGGAAATTCCCCCAGTTCCCTCTGGAATCCATCCGGATCCATCAGTTGCCGGGGGCGGGCCACTTTAATCGACCCTGCCTCCTTACGATGAAGTGTCGCCCCCAGAAAGTCTAGAGCCACCAGATAGTGATCTGACCATGGCACAGGTGTTATGTCTAGCTTCTGTAAACTCAGATCACTCTGCCACCGCCCCGACAAAAAGACTAAATCTGGCGTGTGGCCACTGCCCCTGGTCGGGCCCTGAATTACCTGAGCCAGGTCCATAGCTGCCATGGAAGCTATGAACTCCTGTGCCACCTCGGAACCAGACCCCAGCGAAGGCAAATTGAAGTCCCCCAAAACCATAAGTCTAGGGAACTCCAAAGCCAATGCCGAGATGGCTTCAAGGAGCCCAGGCAGGGAGTCTCTTACCCTGCAAGGAGGCAGGTACAGGAGTAGGACCCCCAACTGACCGTTAGGGCCCAACCGCAGGAGCAGAGCCTCACAACCCAAAATTTGTGGAGCGGTGGCCCTGGCGACTCCCAATGACTCCCTGGATATAATGGCAACACCACCGCCCTTACCCACATCCCTAGGCTGGTGCCAAACACCGAACCCGGCCGGACACATCTCTGATAGAGGCACCCCATCCTCAGGTCTCAGCCAGGTCTCAGTGATGCATGCCAGGTCGGCCCGCTCCCCCAAAATAGAGTCTTGTATTAGGGGAGCCTTATTACAGACTGACCTGGCATTCATCAGCACCAGCCTAAGGGCGGGGTCACCCTGGATCAGCTGCTCAGGACCTAGAGGTGAAACCGGGGGGCCAGAACGCGGGACAGATACTAAGCATCGGTCCCGCGTTCCCCGAGTGCGGCCCACCCCACGGTTCCTGCTATAACGCCCCATGCCCGTCACAACCTCTAAATGAGCCCCTGGAACCTCCACCATTAACCCAGACGGAGTGTCGCCCTCTCTTCCTGGCTGGCAAGGCCATCTCCCCTTCCCTCCCTCCCTAACCCACTTAAAACATACCCTCTCACTCCCTCCACCCCCCCCCCAACAGAACTCCAATGACGGGAGTCTCCTCCTCCCGGCCCCGGTCCAAGCGCTGTAAGGCCACGGGGGTGTTGAGGAGGGGGGGCGCCGCCCCTAAGGCCGCCAAGAAACCCCAGGTGGGGTCATAGTTCTCCTCCCCACCCTGGTCCACGCGGCATGAGGCGCGATGCTGCAGGGATGGCGAGGGGTGCCACTTTTGAGGCCGCAAGCAACCCCTGGTACGGCCAATGTTCTCCTCCTTGCCCCAGTTCTGGCAGCGCAAGGCTCTTAATATATAAACCCAAGGTGTTCTGGTGTGAGATTCCTTAGGGAACCTGTTATATACTGACTGGCAAGAAATACCATTGCTTCTGGCATGGGACATGAGAAAATTGTAGATCTGATTTGAGGCATGCTTATCATCATCACCCTATTGTTGCTTTCAGCTCATGAAAGTGATAGTCTGAAGAGAAACGGGCTGTTTTAACAGAGTGGTATCTGCATGCAAGCCAGAATCCAGGTTCTTTCTCTCATGGAGAAGCTATCCGCCAGAAAAGCCCTTCACCTCAGACTGCTGCTTTTGTATATTGAACATGAATGTTGAAAGGGTAGAGATAGCATGTGTCAATCAACAAATGTAGACTCCATACTCTTACAAATTTGTAATGAAATTAATCAAATACTAGATTTCAAATTGCAGGTGTGTACCAGAATTGGTTTATTAATGGACTATGGAAATATAATAGTCGATAAGAATAGAAGAAGTCTAATCATTATTATGACAACAGCTACAAGATTGTTGATAGCTAAAAATTGGGAAATAAATACAAACTTTAGATTAGAGGACTCGTATAATGAACTGTGGGATATGGCTTTAAATTATAAATTGACAAATAGACAAGTGAGTTTTAAAAAAAATATTTTAAAAAGTCCAATAAAAGAAAATGATTTTGGAGGTATATGCGGGGAATTCATTGATTTTGTATTTGTTAAGGAAAGAGGGGTGAAACCTGGACAAGAAACATATGGTTTTTGGAAATAGGGATGATAGAAAAACAAAATAAATGAATACAAATGTGAAATGTAGAATAGAGTATCTCCTAAGATGGTGATGGGTGCATGGTTAATAATGTTTTTTCCATATTGTAATACAGTATAGGTTTTTTCCCAGGGGTGGTGGTGTATTTCTTTTATGTACTATAATTTTTTAAAAAGAAAGTTTTACAATGTTTTAATTGTTATTAATGGTTTTATTGTTTTTTTTTAAAAGTTTTCTACATTTTAATATATTTTGTGTCTCATTAGGTGTTTTCCAGATGGAATGTTTAATTCTTAATTGAAAAAAGGCTAAATAAAACTGATTATCTACTTGAATTTTAAAATGTGGGTCTCAAAATGCTTTGGAGAGCTCCCCTTACTTCAGACATATATCTGACAAGCGAATTTTTCTTCCTCTCCTTTTTCAAAATCAAGGTATCAAAATATTCAGCGAACTATTGCTATAGAGAGGACTGAGGAGGACACTGTCATCAGCAATAGGGTAGAAAGGCTCCCTCCTGGAGGAGGAAGTGATTCTGAGACAGATCCTTCACAGCCAAATTCAGGTAAAATATTGGTTTCTCCTATAGCTCATTTCTTCTGGCATTTCTTCAGCCATGCTGTAAAAATGTGTAATCCATATACTATGAGGGAACACACCAACCTCATTTACTCTGTTGTTACTTTCAGTAGTCTGAAGACCATTGCATCTTGGTAGCCACCTTGGTAGCCACTATAAATGAACCAGGACCCCAGGAATAATGGGGAAATCAATGTTCTGGCTCAAGTGGCGAAGAAACTGAGGAGCCTCCTGCTCTTCTGTCACTTTCAAGGGCAGAAGGTGACAGTGGATGGAGGGGATATTGCACTCCACAGATCTCACACATACACACATGTGCCATGAACAAATAGGCCTCTAGTTTCATCTCTGTTTTGTGACTCCATCTATCATCTGCAGTACTCGAGCCCAAACGGGTTCATTACCCCCATGAGAACTAGACCAGTAACTACGTATGGCTGAGCTACCAAATTTTCTACATGTGAAAATCCTTGGGCTTTCCTACATTGGTGCAAAGCAAAAACTCTCCAAGCAATAAGTATACGTCTATCTACATAATATATACTTGTGGAAGTATATGTTAACATGTTTATGTATACCATATATACGAGTATAAGCTGACCCAAATATAAGCCGAGGTACCTAATTTTGACCTGAAACCCCAGGAAAATAGATTGAGCCGAGTATATGCTGAGGGTGAGAAATGCAGCAGCTGCTAGTGAGTTTCAATAATCAAAATACATGTAAATATGGTAAAATTAATTAAGTTGCTGGCGAATCTCAATCCAATGCAGTCTTGGGACTCTCAAGGTCATTGACCCAAGTATAAGCTGTGTTCCCTTTTGGGGGCTAAAAAATTCAGTTTATACTCAAGTATATACGATATATGTCTTTCTGTTGCTATTATATACATTACAAAAAAAATTTACATTGTTGTGGTGAGTCCCACTCCACCCAAAAGCCTTCATGATCCTAGCAATTTCAGTAGTCACTCCCATTGATTGATTGATTGTATTTCTATACCACCCATTTGGGTGGTATCCCACTCTTGGTGGTGAACAAACAGATAACAAATAACAACTACACACAACAGATCCAACAAACTACTGGCTATACATAAATTAGAGTTCACAGACCAGTTCTTCTGCATGAAACCATCACATGCCGCAAGTGGTCCTCTGGACCTTTCTTTGTGATAATTTTTTCATGCATTTAAAATATTTGTTTGTGAATATATATGTGCATGTATCTGTGTGGTGCATATGCACATACTTCTCACTCATTCTTTTTCTCTCCCCCTCCCCCAGCTCTTTTCTGTATATTATTTAATTTATTTATTTGTTTAGACTTATATCCCCACCCGCTCAATAAACTTAGACAGCTAAAATACACCTTAATAAAAACATCATAGACAGTTAAACTAACATCCCTGATGGCAGATTATTTAGAATAGTCATATTCTCTTAACTTTGTACTTCTGTTATGAGAAGTACTTCAGTTTCCATAAGTTCGGTTTGCCAAATTTTGTATTGGAATGAGATTTATTTTGAACAAAGTATTGCATCTTGTGAAGAGTGGAAAATCCTTGAGAGTCACAAATAAAGACCAAATAGATGGTTGTTGCACATATAATACTGTTTGAGCTGTGAAAAGTCACTACTGACACAATCCAATTCCAACACCTTCCTCATACTGTACCTAAATCACTTCATGAAAATCCCTTTCACTGTTTTTTATGTTTTTTTTGTAATCAGGGTGGAAGTAGTGAGCTGCGAGATTATAGTTCTATGTGTAATGACAGACAGCAGCAAAGCTGTACTCCATACAATTCTGTAAATTATAATTTACACTTATTTTACTTGCTGTTATGTGCCAAAAAGTCATCTCTAACTTCATTCATGCGACCCCATGAAAGAAAGATCTCCAAAATATTCAGTCCTCAACAACTCCTGCTCAGCTTTTGTAAAAAGCCTGTGGTTCCCATATAGAGTCAATCCATCTCATATTTGTTCTTAGTCTTTTCCTGCTGCCTACCATATTTCCTTGCATTGTCTTCTTTTCCTGAGGAAAAAATAAGCAATGTATTTACTTACATTACTTCTTTTACTGAAATGGTGTTTGTTGTTGTTGTTATGTGCTGTCAAGTCAAAAATGACTTATAGCAGCCCTAAGAAAACATTCAAGGTAAGTGAGATATTTAAGGAGTTGATTTACCAGTTCCACATCCCCAGTGAGTTTCCATGACAGAGCCA